>CM032129.1:1347967-2651717 GCA_018894105.1 Jacaranda mimosifolia | reverse complement strand
CAAATCCTTTGGATGAAACAAACTCTCCAGGATAATGGTAGGGATTTTTTCAATATACCCATCAAATGTGATAATACCAGTGCAATCAGTATTACGAAAAATCTCGTTCATCACTCTAGAACAAAACACATAGAAATCAGGCATCATTTTATAAAAGATCATGTGAACAACGGTGTTGTCTGCATAAATTTTGTAGAAACTAATTACCAATTAGCTAACATCTTTACTAAGGCTCTTCCAGAAGATTGATTTAACTTTCTCAAAATCCAGCTTGGCATAATCTCTTCTCCAGCATAAAATATTTCTTAACTAACAAAAATACAACTAATATTTTCAAATAATATTTCTTAACACTTTGCTACTCCTTTTTTATGTTGAGGGGGAGACTTTGTGCATGTGATAACTAAGCATTTTGATGTGCACTCTCATTTTCATGACTTAGGTATTACGCTTAGACATTATCTTAAGATCACATTATCATATGTTTTTTGCTATTTCAACTAGAATTATGATTGGAATCTTATGTTAGGACTGGATTTATGTCTTGGTAACCTGCTCTGATTGTCTTACATCTCATTTGATTAATTGCTGCTACTGCGTATCTTTCAGAAGGACTTGCAAATAGAGGAGTATAAGTTTGCTCACATTTCTGTCAATAAATTCATTTACTCTTGATAAAGTTTTGTAGATAGGGGGAGCACAAATTCAAGGGGAACGATTATCATATCCTCACATGCAAAATGAATCATCATAAAAAAGGGGTAAATTGTTAGGATCTCCTCACATTGGTTTTGATAATGATCATTTTGCTACATGATTTTTATTAATGATCTTTATCTTTGATATATGGTGTAGAGCTAGTTAAAGAAAGAAATCTGTTGATTCAATTCTAAAATATCAACAAAATAATCACCCAATTCATGTATGCAAAAAGAAATGAAAATTTGCATGATTTTCTAAAAATAAAGAAGGAAAGTTTCTGCTGGAACTTCACATGGAAACCTGCAATCAGGAAAGAGTTATTTAAAGAAAGATATCTGTTGGATCAATCTTCAAGATAATTGTTTAATTCATGCCTAGAATGAAGAAAGAAAAATCAGCATCAGGCAAGGAAAGTAGCTGTTGGAACTTCAATATGGCAACTTGCAAATCAAAGAAGGAAAGTTACTGTTAGAGATTTACATAGCCACATGATTACAGTTATTTCCATATATTCAAAGAAGAAAGAAAAAAGATAAAATGATGTTGGAATTTTTATATGGCAACCTGGACTCAAAAAATGGAAGTTACGGTTGGAACTTTATATGGTAACATGACATGTCTAGAAAATGCAAAAGATTCTGAATAAACTTCATCTATTTAAAGAAGTGAAGGAATGAGTCAAAAAGACTAACAACCTTTCTCATACATTCAGAACACTACAATATTACTGCTTTGGAAGTTTGCTTTTGCCTTCCATCACTAGTCTATTAGGTGTTTCTGCCAGCAAAGAAAGTTGCTTATTGCTTTTAATTTTCTATATTCTGTCTTCTGTATATCATCTTCTGTTTAATATAAGTGCAGGTTAAAAATCCTAAAATTATATCTTAAGTAGTGAATGTAGGCTTGCCGAACCACTATAAATTCTTGTGTTCATTTTATTTGCTGCTTTCATATATTTTACTTATTGTCTGTTTGGATTTTTGAAAATAGTTATTTATCAAACATTTTACAAATCTTTTAAAAAGGGCAGAAGTGTTTTATTAATTATGAAATAGATCAATTCAACACCACACAACCCCCCCCCCCCCGCGATCCCTTCAGTATTGCATTAAAGAATGACTCAAGAAAAGACTTATGATTACACTAATAAGAAGAAAAAAAAAAAAGAAAACACTCATGATGATCAATATGGGCCCTCACCGACGTTATCGTCAATCAATACATGGTGTCTCCTTAGATAATTCGCTGTATGAAATTCAATAGTAAATGCTTGAGTTAAGATGTGACTCACCCAATTGTATTAATGACTGTATTTATAATATTAAGGTTTAGGTATTCTGCTATTTTATGTGAAGTTTGTTATCTTGCATTTTTCATTATAACTATACTAAATATGACTTTAGAACCTATTATTGGTGCATAAAACAACTATAATAGTAAATGAAAAAATACTATAATAGTAAATAAATTAATAACTAATATATTATAATCAATTAATTGTTATTATAAAATAGATTAAAAAAAAACTATATCTTGGTAGGATTAAAACTCAAATAATAATAATAATAATAAAAATAAAAATAAATCTCAAACTTGCCATTTACATTAGGTCTATTTTGACTTCCTTTTCCACTTACTTTTAATCACAAGAGAAATTGAGATTACGATAATTTCCCTTTTTTTCTTTATTTTTTTTTTTTTTTTCCGAAAGAACGATGATTTTGCAATTGACAAGTGCAAGATTCTACTTTTGTTACGGTTTTTAGTTTGGGTCAAAGGATTCTTAGATAAGGCAGATTCCCGATATTAGAATATGCCAATGGCCCGCCAGCCTGGCGACCGCTTGTGACAGACCTTTTCCTCCTTTTGTGTGTGTGTGTTGGATAAGGTTTAAAATTGTATTCGATATTAATATTAATTAAAATAGTAAAATATTTACAAAAACATCACAGTACCGAACTCAATTCATAATTGATTCCATTAATTTCTAGGGTTTAATACTTCAGCTTACCACATTTATAATTTTAAATTCAATAATAAATCCAAATTAAACTTAAATAAGATCAATTCAATTCGATTTGTATGTTTTCATCACGCAAAATAAAGTGATAAATTTATTCTTTGCTTACCAGCTTTTTTTGCTTTTTTTTCAATGTTTAAGAAAGTGATACGCCGTACTCAGACCATTGATTGGTAGAGGGCAAATAATAATAATAATAATAATAATAATAATAATAATAATAATAAATGGGAAAATCATATTTGTACTTTGTAGAGTAAATTGGATTACAGCTAAAACGAAAGCTTATTAGAAAGTAAACTGGGCATCCGTCAATTGCATTTGCAATTCAAGGGAATAGGAAACTGGCCTGCCATTTGGACTGTTACAAGAGGGATAGTGCTGCACCTAGAAAATATATGAAATAATTGTTCTCCAAAAAATGTAGTATTCGCGGACAAGCCCACACAAAGATCAGTACAAACAAACAATACAGTATTAAATTTGGTGTTTAATCAACTACAAAACCGAAGTTTTTATAACTGTAACTGCAATACTAAAACCTTACTTAGGTGTCCTCCAGTACCCTCTAATAATCGGATCAGAAAATACATATACGTAGAAATCAAATTAAAAAAAATGGACCTGCAGTATCACTCAATGTAAATCATAGACTTGATGCCGAGGACACTTTAGCACTAATACCGAACTATATCCTGAAGGCAGTCGAAGAAGTGCGAAATATTGATCTTTTCTTTACCGGAATAAATGGCTTCGGCACTTCCACCATGTTCACCCTGAGCAGCCATTTCAATGACCATGTAGAGCTTTTTGATGGGCATCTGAAGTGCAACACAAAATAAAAAATAAAACAATGAAGCTATCAGTTTATGTTTATGTTATCTCTTTCGAGTTTTATTAGCAAAGTAAGGTTATAGCTAGAATATGGGCGAGGCATCATGTCTCGTCCTCATTTGCGCCCCTTCTATTGCATTTCATTAAAGATATGCACAAGGGCCCAAGTGTGCTGATTTAGACTTACATCATTTAATGCCTCTGCAGCAGAATCAATATCATTGCTCGAGAAAACATTGAGCTGCTGTAACACCTGCGAGGGAAGTGGAAACATCAGTAGATGGAAAATAACACAATAACTTGGATGCAAGGAAGACAGACATAGAACGTATGCAGCAGTTATATTTTTGACCAACTTTCATACGTCAAATGTCTCAGTATCGTTACAATTTCCATGACCATCTAAGATATCTGTTAGCAAATTGTAAAAGAACAGAATAATTTGGATGTCATGAAGACAGACATAGAAAGTAGGTTGCAGCTATATTTGTGACCAAATTTCAAGCTTCAAATGTACCATATCATTAGAATTTCCATGCCCTTTCTAAGATGCCTGTTAGCAGATGCAGATTAAGAACTCGTTGCCATGTAAATAATGAACATATATTTCCCATCATCACTACAGCTGTGAGAATTAGAGATATCATTGATGTTTGATATTAATGCTTTGCACAGCTCTCCAAACAAAAATTCAGGAAAATTTTCTTAGACATGAGAAAGAGAGTAGACTGCTGACAGTACCTTTTTGGCATCTTCTGTCTTCAGTGTCGGAACATGGTATGTGACTGAGAATGCATCTCGAATGCCAACTGATTCCAGGAAGTTTACTTCACTTGTGGTCCCAACAACAAGAACTTTTTTCCCCTGAAAAAATTAAGTAGAAAGATGATCTCTGAGATTTTCTTAAACAAAGGAGATAGTAGCAGTTAAATCCCACATTTTTCATTTTTCTCAAAATGGAGATAAAATTATGATATTTGTTAGATTATAAATATTTAATGTATTTAGCTCTATTTGGTTTATTTGGGCATATGGATCTTATATATCCAGCTCCCACTTATTTAACTCTAATCCCTTCTCTCTCTCTCTCTCTCTCTCTCTCTCTATATATATATATATATATATGTAGATTCAGATCCTGCAAGAAGACATCTTTTGCTCTTTTCTCTTACAATATTAAAAGGCCATGCATGACAATTGACAATCATGTTATAAAAATTTCCTGGATCAGAAGCAAAACGCAAACTAAATCAACATGAGGAACACAGAAGGCCTTTTTTGCCAACAGTTATCTAAAAGGAACAGTGATCTAGTGAATATTATTGAATGCAATTTCAGTGACGTAACTGAAAGCTTGAAGCATGTTGATTTATTTTCACAGTACTGTGATTTTCACTTTTTGAGACTGGTCAAGATTTCTCCCGATTATTATAATTTTTGTTATTGTCACAAGGCATGAACTCTAGCACCATATGAATTTATCTGAAACTAAATCTAGGGGCACTATAACAGGCATCCAAAAATCATTGCATAAATTTCTCCATTTATGAGGTAACTCAGACCCCAGCTTCATGTAGAACAATATTGGCATGATTCCAACCACTTGCAGCTAAATCTTATTAATGTTTGGCAATAATCACAAAAATAATACCTTTGGGGGAAGCCGTTTCAGGAGCACCAACAATGTTTGAGAAATTAAATTTGAAAAACGAGGCCCAAGTGCAACATATTCCAATAGCCTGCAAAAACAAATACCAATTAGATATTTCCAAGTGGAGTGCTATATGATCAAATATCAGTCACACGCATCCAAAAGTCACCTTTCAATATCATCGAGGACAATTATGCTTAGCGGCGACCTATAAGCATCTTCAAATACCTATCAGGAAAAACACACCACATAACGCTCCTCAATCTTATGTGTTTACATAAAGCATACTTTGGTGCATATATGGACATTATAATATATTTGGTGTTACTTCACAAGAAAGCAATGCATGCTCCTTAAAGACTACAAAGAGGGACTGGGGAATGAGCAAGACGAATTATAACTTTGCTTAGTTCACATATAGCTAATGCTATTGTAAGCTAAAGGAGATCACTGAATAGAACCTTAACGATCTGAGCACATTTTGTGGGTTCACTGAGTCCAATCATTGTTTCAGCAGATATCTAAAAGTTCACCGAAAAAGAAAAATAGTTAAGTGAGACGTTCAGAAGCTAAATGATAACAAATATAGATATCACCAGCAAGAAAAATAAAATTACTTACTATCTTGACATAGGGGAAATCACTTTCAATACCAATTGTTGCTGCCATAGCCGTCTTACCACTGCCCAAGAAAACATCGATTTAGTAAAGTAATAATTTACACATGAAATAAGGAAAACCCCATAATTACCTGCCACTTGGGCCTTCCAAAAGACACGTAACAAGTGGACTTCCTTCACTAACTTTAACTTGTTCTGCTAACAGCATGGTTCTCTGGTAAATGTGATCATGTCGTGCACCACACTCCACGATGCCATTAAGTCTGCAAGAACCATTGGTTGATTAGCTTTCAGCCAGAGAAACTTCTGCAATTACTTACCACATTACGATACATGTCATCTAGGACAAAACAAAACTTTTCCCTAAGATAACTATTCTATATGTACAATATTATCCGTTCATTTCTCCAAAAAATATTTCAGAATAAATGTACTGATCTAGCACTATCTAGTCTGCAGAAAAGCCACAGAGAGAGAGAGAGAGAGAGAGTTTTGAAACATATAATTAGGGTGGCGCCCTGCCATTCCTGAGTTTATGAGGTAATGGAGTAAGGTGCGACCTATTCACTATAAGCCATTACTGACCTTCCTATTCAGATAGAAATGGAATAGCAGGGCAGGCGATCCTATCTGAGCTTACAAGTCTATAGACCCCAGAATTCCAATTACGGAATTGGGTAAGAATCTCCTGCTTCTCCCCCTTTGGACTTGACCCAAAAACTCTTGAGTTCATGAAGGAATTGGATAAGGATCTACCAATTAGATATAATGAGCTCCCGAGGGATACATATAGGATTAGAGTCTGGGGCTCTTTCACCTACTTATAGAGGCTCAAATCACTAACAAGATCCAGCTTCCTGCCTAATATATATGTATATAAATACACACACATATATATATATATTTAGAGAGAGAGAGGGGGAGAGGGAGAGGGAGAGGGAGAGATTAGGAGAAACTGTATGGTGGGGAAATGGAAGGATAGAAAAATAAGGGGAAAGAACTGCACAGCATAAATATTTTCTGCAATTTGTTTAGGATGAGAAGAAGGGAAAGCAAACACAAGAATGATTTGCCAAAACACAACATTTTGAATTCCTCCTCTTACTTATGGGAAAGGAGAGAAAAGGAATAGAAGATATATGATTTTACCTTTTTCCCATTACTATAATAACTACATCACCTGAAACTGGCAAAAACATTTCCTCCTTTACTCCCCCTTTTCAGTGTAAAGTGTTCCAGTTTCTTTTTTTCTTTCATGAAAAAAAAGTAGCTAAAAACGTCATCTTCAAATTGCTTCCTGACAACATTTCATCTGAATTGGGAACATCAAAATGATAATAGGATAGTAATTTAAGTGATTAACACTCCAGCACAACTACAAAGTTCTGAGAATTACAGTTTCAACCCACTGGCTGAATGACAAACCCTAATAATCCTTGACTATTTGCCTTTAGGATATGGGGAGGAAACACTGAAGGAAATACGACCTGGCAAATATGTCAGATAAGTTGATTGCAATATGATAGTGTACAAAGGGATTTCACAAAGCAGAAACAAAGTAGCAATATCTGCCACTTTACTCTGTCCCATTTACATGCATCAGGCTTTAATTTTCTTTATGCAATACTTCAAACAAACTGTACCATTATCCTCTTCCAGGAGATGCCAACTAAAAGTTGTCATTGACTTTAAATCCACATACAAACTCAAGCAAACATTATTTGAAGCTCCAACAACTCCAGAGAAAACATTTACAATGAAATTTACCCAGACAATAATTTCAAGTTCCTTTGAGTTCATGGAACAGTCAATTAGAAGAGAGGGAACCTTCCACTAGGTAATTGTTCATACCTGCAGCGCTCAAGGTCATCTGTGGAAGCTCCAAATGCTGGAATTACTTCTTGAAGGGCATTCAAAAAATCATCCATAGTGACTTTTATACTCTCCTCATCCACTGGTTTGGTAAGATCATCCATACTTAGTTGCCTATTCAGCGCATATGATACTGCACTTTTTACAACACCTTCAAGCTCTGCTCCACTATAATTTTTTGTCCTAGCAGCTGCATCCAAGAAAACAGATAATGCTTTAAGAATTCTATTAATAATTTAGGATAGCCATATTATATGTTCAAAAGATAGTTGTTCATGCACCCAACGAAAAGCAAAGTTCCACCACATTATTTGTGAATAAGCAATCGGAAGTTCAGCACTCGACAACTGATTCTCTCTATTGAGCCCTCTAAACCTTATATGAATGGATACTGATGTAAGATCAAGACAACATGCAATGTAAAAGAACAAAACTCATTTTAACGCATGGAAAGCAATATCCAAAATAGCAATATAACAGAACTCAAGTATTGCCATAGATGTGCAAGTGACGGACAACAAAGTTTTCTTTCAAGATTAAGCAAAAGTATCCCAAATTCCTAACTGCAATGGCCTCAAACTGTGAGTAGAACTTCAGACCAGAACTATGTCATGTTCCTTTCATTTGAATCCTCCGGATGAAATAAAACACTCACATCAGGAGAAAAAAGGCTCGTGTCTCCCTGCAATTTTGAGATGTAGTTCTGCATGCCCCCTTATCTTAAAATAGACTACAGTTTCTCACACAAGAAGAAAGTAAGCAATTCACTCCTACAAACAAGTCCATGCATAGCCTTTAATACCAGTATTTTAACTCCTCAGGAAGTAAGATGTCATTTTCCAACAGCATAAAGTTCCTAATATCTACTGTTTTCTACAGAGAAAGTAGGACTCTCAGAAAGAAAAATTACTTGACCTACCAAGATAGTACTTTAGTAGCCTATTAAATATCACTATGTTGGGGAGAAGGCCAATTGCAAATATGGTGGATATATATACTCTCAATTTGAAAAAATCAGTGGGCACAAGTTGCTAAGGCAATTAAGAACTAGAAAGTACAGTGATGGGGAAGCAAGCCAACCACATACCAAGCTCTTCCAAGTTCACATCTGGAGCAAGAAAAGAACTTTCTTTCATTTTGTTTGTATGAATCTGAAGAATCTGTAAACGACCATTTTCATCAGGGAGGCTGATCTCCACTTGGACTTCCAGACGTCCAGGCCTGAAACCCAGAAAAATGGAAATCAACATATAATATAGCAATTACCTTTTTTACTTGGAAAATGTTAATTGGGTTCGATCACTTCATCAAAGACACGAAATTTTTAACAGAGAATTCAGGCTTTTTAACCCTTGTAGTAGAAGAAAACAAAATCAATACAAGGAAACCATGTTCACCTCAAAAGAGCTTCATCAAGCAAATCTTTCCTGTTCGTCATTCCAATAAGCAAGACATTATTCAGAGATTCCACACCATCTATCTAAACAGCAAGCAATAATGAAATAGTCAATGGCATATACCAGAAAGAGTAGCAATGAAAATTCTGAAATCTCCCAAACAACTTCAACTAAAACTATAAAATACCTTAGTAAGGAGTTGGTTTACAATACTATCATGTACTCCAGTCCCATCTCTAGTTGAACCTCTAGACTGAGAAATTCAGAACAAAAAAGTTAAAAACAAAATGATATGAAGCTTTCAACCAATCAAATAATCTAGTAGCAGCTCATCACTTGGTAGTTATTGTCTAGGAATTTGTGTACAATATTTCACGCATGCCAACCTATATCCAACTCATAGGAAATATAAGCGCAAATGATGTGGATGAACTTCAAGGTTATTATCACACGAAGAAAGTAGCTGTAGAGAGTTTGCTTCAAAGCGATGATCAGAAAAAGTACTGGAGAAAATTGCATTTTTGTCAAATAATAAATTTCCATAATTAATGCAATCACCAAATTAAGGACCAATCTGAACACAACTACCAATCAATATACATCATAACCAAATACACTAAGGAAATAGAAGCAAATACAAGAAGCAGCAAACTAGAGGCGGTAGCCATTCTAAAGGACCACATAGATTATCATTATACACAAGGATATTTCTATATGAATTCTCTTATCCTCCTACCTTACAAATTGCATCAATTTCATCAAAAATGATGATGTGCAAGTCACTTTGATCACCTGAAAAATGAAGAGAAACAATTAGCCAAGAACACATAAGATCTATGGATCTTTGCCCTTAAAGTCACCCACCTTTGGTTCTTTGATCATGCTCAGCATCAGCAAATAGATCCCGCACATTCTTCTCAGTTTCACCAACAAATTTGCTTAACACTTCAGGTCCATTCACAATCTAAAATTTCAGTCATTAAGCATATACAAAATCCAAATAAGTGAACAGCTAATGGAGTATAGAGCATAGGCTAGTATCCACAGTTCTAATTGTAGTAATTGAAGGATGTTCAATCAGCTTCAAAAATGCACTGTATAGAACAAACCAAACAACCAACAGAGGTTATCGAGAAACTCTTTCGTGCATATACCTTTGGTTCCTTCCCATTCAACATTTTTCCAATCTGGCGAGCCATTAAAGTCTTCCCAGTTCCAGGAGGTCCATGAAGCAGCATTCCTTTAACATGCTTGATGCCAAGTCTAAAACGAAAGGCTTATTAAAATTACAAGGCCACATAAGAAAGTAAAAGAAACCACAAATTTTACATGTCAGTCAAGATTAAATCTCAAGTGAAACGAACAAAAGAGACTAAAGGTAAAACTTCTGAAGGATGTAGAATATGAGATTTACTTAGAGGTCACATGTGGAGGGAAAACTCTCGATGCAAAAGCTCTTCTGAATATATCAGCAAACTCTGCACTCAAACCACCTATACCAAATGATTGGAGATTGAATTCTTTGTGCCTAAAAATGTTGCTGCTAGCAGCTTCACGCTGGTTGACAATCTGCATTAACTCAGTAAATAACATGAATAACTTTTCCGCACCTGATACCTTTACGAGAAACTGCATACAATAGTATAGTGCAAAACACATAACCAAATATTTTTTCAAGGTAAAAAGGAAAACCTTTATTCCACTTGAATTCGATGCTTCGTAGATGATATATGTGTCAGCTGATATCAACCCCCTCTCAATACCATTAGATTTTTCTTGCCCCTCTACTGCAGCTTGATTGACAGTGAAGATATATCCATTGCCATGATATTCAAATGTTACCCTTTGCCCAGTTGACATAACCTGCATGTACAAGAACAGTTCTCAAAATAACCTAACAGGTTTAACAACCATATATGCACAGGTTTCTTGATACATACAATTGCTAACTCTCTTTTCTCTCTTCAACAATAAAATACTGACTTCAGCTTTAAACATAGTGTACAAGTAAGATCCAGAGAGATGCCAGGCAATTAGGAATATATTCTGCAGTAACAAATATATTTTACAACTCCATAATTTAGTCATGATATTGCTGTTTCTGAGTTGCCAAATGACGAATGACAAAAGCTGGATCCGATTTAACAAAACAGAAGTTGAAAACAAAGCTTAAAAATACTCTTCCAATCATATTCATTTTTCATAAATGGGGAAAAAAGTGTGTTCTTTAGAGTACAACGAGAACTGAACAATACATTTCTTATAACCTACTTTTCACAATAAATTGATGAAAGTTATATTCTACATCACATTATGCTTCAAAACTAAGCAGTGTTGACCTAAAAGACTTCAAGTTCCAAGAGAAGAAACACAAGAGTTAAATAAACATAAATCAATCTGAGATTATATATTGGAAGCTAAAGTGCTGGCGTATGTTAGTGAGGGTATGTGAAAAAGAATTGCCATTTGAAAGGACAAAAAGGAACAATAAAGTACAGATAGAAGACTGAACCTTCCAAGTTCAGCAAAAAGTAAAGAAACTAATTTTTCTTTTGCATCAAGCTCTAAAAGGCATAATAATAAAACAAACCATCAAAAAAACTCAAACACTAGCAGACCAGAAAAACAACTTTTGAAGTACAACAAGACTACTCATAGCAGCTTATCTGCAGATATACGTCTAAGGCAAAACTAGCTCTTACCTGGTTGATAAATCTCTTGCGAATCTGCTGGGACAAAAGAACAGCATCCACCTGCACAATAATAGAGTTTCATCAGCCGGATAGGCCAAAAACATAAGTGTTGATGAGACAAGACAATCAATTCACTATAAGCAAAAGCCAACCATATGAAGAAAGCAAATATTATAGAAACAAATTTGCATGATAAAAAGCAAAGTGACCTAGGGCAGCGTAGAGCCAACTAGAACATTAGGGAAACAAAGAAAAGGGTAACTCTCCAAACAGAAAATATACCTGTTCATCTCTTGCTCCTTTCTTCACAAACTCCAGTTCAAGGGTTAGCAATGCAAGGTTGAAATTTTCAGGAGGAATAAATCTACAAAATGTGAGTAAATTGTCAAAAAAGAATTACGGGTTTAAACATATAATGGTTTATCAATATAGAAACTAAACCCATTATACCTGCTCACAGAAATCGAGTCCCCAGTAGAGACTTTAGCATGGCGACGTTGAATGGCATTAAGAGCAATATGGCCACTAGGGATGGCATCATGTGCGGTATATTGAAGTTAAGGTCACAGATTCACATCCTGAGAGAACCTAACATCCCCTAATAACTCATACACAAAATTATTGTGTGATACTAACAGACTGATGCTAATGTAGTACTAAAGTTAACAATAGTGGAATCATCAGCAGCAAAGTAGTATTAACACCAGTAGTAGCAGAAATACTAATAAATTCATCACCATCAAAACATATGTATCTGTTCTTAGAGCTGAAAAAATTTAAATACAGCCCTTAGCAGCACAACAGAATTGTATGGCTGTTGCGTTTATCCATGAACTTTTGCAAATATCCTAAATGTGCACTTATCTCACGTAAGACCAAGCTACAAGGTTCTAGCCTGCATATAGTTAATCCTTCACTAATGTTGACCTTAAATCCTTAATCAGTACGGAAAAAATAAGGATAATGGTCATTGATAAAAGTGTATCGCACTATAACACAAATATACTTAAGTGAAGCAGTTGAAAGTTCAAATTAATTCAGATTGCCAGAAGTTGCTTAAGACTAAGAGCCACTAGCACCAAGCTCATATTGGGTTTAATCAACTACCGGATCCATAACAATCAACTACTCATAAGGTTATCAACTATCCAGGCAATACTACTTTAGCTGTATCAGAAACCCTAAGCAACCCATTTTCATCATGTAGCATAAAACCAAAACTCTGAAGCACAAATCGTAAGAAATCAGTTTAATCACTAAACTTCCACATCCTAATTTCCAATTTTAAAACCTACACACCATTGAACTAAAACCTAATTCCATCACATTTTCATATACAGAACAAATACAATAATAATCATCAAACCCGAACACCATACTCTTGACACTAAAAACATCATAAACATGAAATACACCCAGACTCACACACAAATACACACACGTGATATGCGAGAGAAATTTGATGTCAATAAAAAGGATATGCCATAGAAAGAACGAAAACATCGCCGATCAAAGCAAAGGCGAGCTTGGATCCAGGTACAACGAAATTACGGAGATCGACGGGGGAGCAATAAGCGAAATTCGTGTACGCGAGATCTTTCGCCGGAGTGTTAGTCACGATCATCGCTGGCGAACGCCCTGCCATCTTCTGCTTCTCTAACAATGAGATATCAAATTTATTCGTTTATCTATATTGTTTATCGTTGAAATGAAATTCCAAATCTGATAAATCAAATTGTCTTCCCTCTGTTCTTTTATACGTCGTCTTTTTACTTCGCTCATAAGTTATAAATTGAATCGTTGTTAGTCGCGGGATCACCATTGACTGGTAATCGCGTATCGCTCTAGCGACTAACGCCTTATTGCGGTTTCAACTTTCACACATGGATTTTTGTTAAAACGTGACATAGTAGGAACTTTAATAAATGCTTTAATTAATATATATGAAATTTTTTATGTACAAATATTAAAGTAGTAAAGAATATTAATAAATTCTAAAATTCGTTGTTTGATTGAGTATTAATGCGACGTCATCTACTCATATATAAAGTTTTTAATCCGTCATATTTATTTAAAAATATTTAACTTTAGCGACATTATTTTTATCATTTCATATAGATAGATTATTTCGATAAGAACTTTAATAATTGAAGAGTATATCTTGAAGAGAAAATAGATTACGTGAGTACTTGATGTAAATTAAGAGTGTGTTTGGTTAATCTTATTTAAAAGGTCTTGTAAGCTCCTACATCTTATAAAATATTTTTGGAATTTATAAAATGTTATATCTTTTTTTTAAAATAAATTATTAAAGTGTTTGAATAAAATAATACCTTAAAGCTTATAAGATGTTAGTAATTGCATTTTTGTAATTAATATGATCAAAATTAAGATAATTTGTTAAGATCTTCAAGATAAATTAGACACTCCTTACTTTTTTAAAAAGCGCTTATAAGTTCCTAACATTTTATTTTAAAAACTTATAAGTGTTTTTTAAAAAAAATTACTAAACATTTTTTCATATCTTATAAGCTTTTAAACATTTTATAAAATATTTTGAGGAACTTATAAGCTTACTCAAACATCCTCTAAATTGATTTGTGTAGATATGTGTATTTAATATTAGAATTCATGGCAACGTAAACTAACTTTATGTTAGTATAATATAAATTATATCCTATGTGATATAGTCACATTACTTTACATTTGAATAATTAAATATATATTTGTTCACTATTAAAAATAAATAAATTAGACCCTATCAAATAATTTCCATTCAATTCTTCATTCAAAATATAACGACAAACATATTCTTTTAAATGAGATTTTCACGGTGTGTGTAATTTGTTTAATTTAAATTATTTTATAAGATAAGTTAAATATGAAAAACTCAGAACGAGCAAGATCAATCATTAGAAGATATTAAATTATAATATACCAAATTTGAATATTAGTTTTTAAATATTGATATTTGAGAAAAGTGCTGAGTAATAATATGTATGTGAAAATTATAAAGATAATGTTATGGAATGTGAATTTTGTATTGAAGAATATGATGTATGTTTGTTTATTTTTGGGAATAATTAAAAAATTATTTTGGGAAGTTTTGGTATGTTTGTTTATTTTTTGGGAGGGGACAAATTTTATTGTAGCAGTCAAGTCAATACTTTTTTGGTTAGGTTTTTGAGGGTGAAAATGAAATTAAATAATATTTTTTATTATAAAAAAAATAATAAAATATATAATATGTATATGTGGTGATTGGATTTGATTTTTTAATTGTAAAAATAATGATAAAAATTTTATGATATGTATATGTATGTATATGGAATTTTTGGTGATAAGCCAATTGATTTGAAGGATGTTTTGGGGATTAGTATTTATTATTTTGGCAAAAATATGACCCATATGTTTGGTTACATTTTGCCAAAACAAATGTGTTTTGGCAAAATGTAACTCAAACTTTATCCATTGAGTTATGTAAACAAAATTAAAAATATATACATATGGTAGAGATATAAGCGAAAAGCAAACAAAAATCCAATAACAATTTCTCATTGCGTGGTTCTTTTTCATGTCGCGACTCTTATTGAATTGTATATATTAAATTTATCATTTGGTTGGTGTATACATATGATTTATCACACTTTTTGAATTGTACATCAATACCTAATAAATTTAATTTACTCATTAAGTGATTATTTCACTTTTGCCAAATTAAATTCAAGTTAGAATTTTAACCTATGAGCTCATTATTCTCAGTAAAATGTTATAGATTGGACTAAATTAGTAACAAACAATTTTATTTTTTTTACGTATCTCCAACTATTTTGAAGATAACATAGGCTATGTTTGGTTACATTTTGCCAAAATAAATTTGTTTTGGTTGTTTTGGCCAAATGTAACCAAACATATAGTTTATTTACTTTTTGGCCAAAATAATAACTATTAATCCCAAAATATCCCTCAAAATCAGTTAACTTATTACCAAAAATCCCATATACAGACATATACATATCATAATATTTTATTATTATTTTTACAATTAAAAATCATATCCAATCATCAACTATACATGTTATATATTTTATTATTATTTTTATAATAAAAAAATATTATTCAATTCTATTTTTACCCAAAAAATTCAATAAAAAATATTGATTTAACTGTTACAGTAGAAATTGTCTCACCCAAAATATAAACAAACATATAAAAATTTTCCAAAATAATTTTCTTACTATTTCCAAAATATAAACAAACATATATCACATTTTCTAATATAAATTTCACATTCCTCAACTCTACTGCTAAAATTCATTACCCCAAAATATATAATCTAAAATATATAATACATATCCAAACATTACCAACGTAATCGTGAAATTTGAAATGACAAAAAAGTACTTGATCACATTAGAATCACTTTTGCGGTGAGTATTATTATGAAAAGACAATTATGCCCTTATTACTTTATCAAAATAGTCAAACTAATGACTCGCACTCTTTTTGTGGGTCAAATCATCCTAAATCAATGTATGAACAATCACAAATCATTGAATTTAGATGATCAGTTGCTCTGATTAATGACACCAACACTATTACAAATATCTGGTTTATAAATTTATGCATACTATTAACCTTGAATGGTATTATTTATTTTTAACGTTTCTTTCTGACTATTTTATATATAATAAACGATGATATGTGAAATATTATGAAATTTTGTTGAACATTTTTCATATAAAAAATCTCTTAATTTTAAAATTATTTTGCATTTGATTGGAAAAATTACTTAAATGAAAATAATATGATTGTATCTATATAAATCCAAAAAAAATATTAAATATAAAAAATTGATTGTTGTTTTGAAATAACTTAGTTATCAACAACTTTTTGGGACAAATTTTAAGCTTTTTTGGATGAAAAGATATAATTAAATTAAAAAGAAAAACATCTCACTCTTTAAATAAAAAAATAAGTCAATATTTATTAGAGCACATATTTATTAGATAATTTCATTGCTTCGTATATCCATTTATTTTTTGATAGTTAATATTATCAAATGAATATAAATTTCTAAATATGAAATATATCAATTGTATAAAAGTATTTATTTAGCAATGAAATTTTAATTTTTAACTGTATATACATAATTTTTTTTATAAATAATTTATTTCTTGAAGAGAAATAAAATGATTTTTTTTATAAAAAATATTATAAATAAGTAAATATTCAACCAATCAAAATAAACTTATCAAAGTACATGATATTATATATAAACAATGAAAAAAAAACTGCTTTCTTATATATATGCACATGATTAGAAATGGGTAAATCAAGTACTACTAAATTTAATGAATATTTTTTTATAAAAATTTATAGTAATTCTTCATTTATTTGATAAGAAAATTGAAATATTTTTGACAACTTAATAAAATTATAATATTTTAAAATATTTCATTACATCACATTATTTGAGGTACATTATTCAAATACGAAGTATATATAGTTTTTTTTTTATCTAGATAATTCGAGAGAGTTGCAACTAAAATAATAGTAAAATACAAATTCAATATAAAAAATAGATTCTTATATGAACATACTTGAAAATAGTATTAAAAATAAATATATAAAATATAATTAATTGAAATAAAAAAGTACTGCATACTGATACTTTTAAGTAATATAAAAATTACAATCCTAAATTGGCCATAAGAACTTTAATTTTAAATAAATATTGAGAAAATAATAAAGTAATAATATTGATAACATATTTAAATATATTAGAAAAGTAGCTAATTAATTTAGAACAAAAGCAATATAAAGATTGTTTAAAAAAATCATTTAAAATTTTATATGAAATGAAATTTAAATTAATTAAAAAGAAAAAAAGAAACATCATTATATACTGCTAATTGGAAAAAGAAGTCCTACAATTAAAAATATAAAATTGTACTACAAATAATGTAGAAATAAAATGTAAAGGAATAATTGTAGAATAATAAAATTTATATATAAAATAAATAATACATTTATCTATTAATCTTGTGATAAGTTAAATTTATAAGATAGAATTTTGTGATAAGAATACTTAACATGATGCTTATAAAATATTTTTTTAAATTATAAACTTATTAAGTGAGATAAAAACATGATTATAGATTTTTTTTGAATTATCTTATGAGATAGAAATCTATATGGCAATTTTGGATAAACACAATATGGTATTTTAGTTATAATAGATAAGATGATTATATTAAAATGAAATATAAAAGTAAATAAATAACCAATGAAAATTTTTTAATTGAATTAAAATACTCAAAATTTTGAGAATTTGACATTTGGCTAAAATTGCACAATTAGAATAAAAATTGCATAATTGTAAATCCCACACCGCGTTGTTCTATATGTAATAGTATAGATAGATTGATACATTGAAAATAAATTATATTTGACTTTAAAATCTAATTCTCACTCATCCAAAAAAATCTCGATTTTTTTGAATAAAGATGAGTAACCAATGTCCAATAAAAACTTTCTAATTTAATTAAAATTTTAAAATTCTAATAATGGAGATTTGAGTTAATGCAGTCACAAGCATCCTATCATATATAAATGCTATATACCTATTATATTTGAAATTATTTTAAATTTAATTGAGAAAACTAATTAAATGAAGATATAATGATTTTATATTACCCATTAAAAAATTATACAATTATTAATAGATATCTCTTTTTAAATAAAAAGTATATTATATTTAAATTTGAATTATATTGTTACTTACCCAAAAAAATATTGGATTCTTTTAGATAAGCATGAGTAGCCAACAAATAATGAATTTTTAATACAACTACAAAAATAAATTTTAAGAATTAGTCAAAATTAACTCAATCGTAATCAAACAGTCCATGTTTACAAGTGATAATATAAATTTCGCCAGGTAGCATAACTAGTAGTTATATATTTGATAATTTAAATTAAAATCACTTTTAGTTTATTGCAATATAAAATAACACCCAACAAGGAAAGTTAAAAATATTTTTTTTGAGTGACCAGGCATAATAATTAACATTTAACATAAGCCATAAGATAGAGATCATGGCCATTTATAATTTTTAAAAATCAACTATTAAATTATTTTGTAAAAAATAAAGATGTGATTCAATAGCACGAATCTTCCACATGATATGCGTGCGTGTGCATAAATAAATAAATAAATTTAAAATGGACGTTCGGGTGAGGTTATAAATTTTTTAAAATATATTATAAAACTTTGTAAAGCATTTGATAATTTTTTTAAAAAAATCTCATAAATATTTAAAATAAGATGTTAGAGTTTTTAAAATTCTTCCTAAAGAGTAAAGAGTAGCTTATTTTTAAAATTTTTATAATTTTGATCATATGAATTATATATAGTCATTACCAACATCTTATAAGTACAAAAAACTTCTTTAATCGAAATTTTTAATAAAAGATATAATATTTTATAAATTTTAAAAATATTTTAAATAGATTTAACAAATCCGCCGCTAAATCCACTACCAAACTCAATTAGTCAAAAATTTCCACACTTGATGTCACGGGTTAACGGGCCCCACTTATTCCAACCCGAGAAAAACCCAAAAGCTTTTATCCCGGTTCTTCGTACGTGGCCCATATTCAGAAACGGGACCCACTCTCCAAACCCGCCTGCACGACAACACGTTATTCCGCCCCTTCAATAGTTTAATTTCCACCCTAGTGGCACCTCCGTAATATTTCCAAAATTGAAGGGCTTTTTACCAAGACAGAGCAGGGGGCGTTGCAATCTACGAACGACGATCCGGAGTTTAGCACTTAACTGGGCGCGAAGCCAACAAAGTAAGACGCACTCTCACTCTCTCTCTCTGAAGCTCTCCTTTTTTATTTTCTTCTTTCTAAATTAAAGAAAGAAGTCTGTTCATCTTCCAACTCTTTTGTATTTATATAAGTAAATTATATATATTTTTATTTAATTATATCTACCAATATCTATAGAATCCACGAAGCAAACGGAACCCTCAAAAGATAAATTCAGTAACGATAGTTCTTTTCCTATTTTTCATTTTTTCATTTTCCCCCAAAAAAGGGATAAAAAGAATGAGCCGTCGCTGAGAAGGGAGTAAACCCATCTATCAATCGGAGCCCTAATTTTTGGTTTCTGAAATTCATTCCGATCTCATGGAGTCGCCAACACCGGTTTCTCGATACGTCCCCCAGAATTCTAAGTATTTCCATTTTTTTTTCCTAATTGTTTTTTTTTTTGTGTGTGTGTGTGGGGAGTTGTACATGCATGTTTGGAAGTGTTGAATTTTAAGTGGGTTTGATTGGTTGCTCAGGAAGAGGGTGCTTCTGGGTGGAAGTTCATCGTCTGTGTGTAAAGACGTGGAGGTGGAGGTGTTGGAGATATCGCCGCCGATTAATCGCACGCCTAAACCCAGGTCGTCCAAACAGAAAGAGGTGAAAGATTTAACTTTTTAATCTCTCTTGGTGCTTTGATACTTTTCTGTCTGGTGATTTTGTCTGTTTGATTTTTGTGTTGGTTTCTGGTGAAAGTGATTTTTTTCCATTTTTGTGGTCTAATTTTTTCTTTTGATCCTCCTCTGTTTGTTCAGATGATTGATTTGCATTAAGGGTTTCTCTTTTCTTTTCTTTTCATTTTTCTCCCACCAGTGGGGATTGAGGGGTGGTTCTTGACTCAGGTGAAATAGTATTCAGCAGAATTAAAAGCTTTGGACTTAGAATGGGTAGTTATAAAATTGATGTTATCTGGACTTAAGTTCTACTTTTATGTCTCAAGTATAGTTTCAGAACATAGTGAGGCATAGCTTTGGATACCAGGTTTAGTCCCATGGTGAGTTTTTCAGGATTACAATAGCTTTAACTTAGAAAAGGAAATTCCATGATGGTAGTGGTTGTTTTGTGTGGTTATTGTTGTTCTTTATTTTGCGTATCACTATAGCATCTAATTATGGAGCTTGTGTCTCAGTTTTTCTATGTTGATAAATGAAGGAGTGAGCTTCTGAGTAGTGTTGGTAAGCTTTTATCTATCTTAGATGAGTTGCATATAGAAATTTATTGGAAATAAACTACCGAGTCTGACTAGATTGGATAGCTGTTCTCTATGATGAGACTTATGACATGTTTCCTTTATGACCAACAGGCAAGCAAGCTATTAGAATAGATCTTGTACTTTCTTTTGGTGTCTTGATCATATATTGAAGAAATAAGTGCTAATACAATTAGGTTTCTTACATATACACCTGTCTTTAATAATGTGAAATGAATCCGACAAAGCTATTGCGTCTTGGTTTTGGTGCTGGGTCTAGTAAGCATAGTTATGAAAGGCAGTTGCTTCTTGCCTCAGGCACTAGGCAAGTTGAGGCGAGACCACATTGCCTCTTCATCCCTAGACCACCAAGCGGCAAGATGAGGTGACTGCCTTTGTTGTTGGTTGCCTCGCAAAAAGCATCCGCGTTAGCCCAATTTAAGAAAAAAGTAATAATAAATGAGCCTCCCAAAAGAAACCCTAGCTTCTTACGGTAAATAGGCCAAAATAAAGCAGCACTCGGACAATTTAATAAAAAATAATAATAAATGAGTCTCCAAAAAAAAAAAAAGAAACCCTAACCTCTTGAGATAAATAGCCCATAACAAAGAAGCATCTGGATCTGTTTCTCTACGGCGTTCCTTCCAGCACCTCGATTCCAGGTACTCTTCTCTTTTCGCTCTTTTGTCTTATCTTCTCTTTCATTTCTTGTCTCCGTTCTTTTCACTTCTGTTCTCGTTTTCTTTCTCTACTTTTTCCTTTGGTTTTGTTACAAAACCGTTCTAAAACATTTTATTTCTCTTCTCTTCTTCCCTCTCAATTTCTTGTTTTGTTTTTTGTTTTCTGTTCTGTCTTCAAATAAACAACACTTTTGATCTTTAAAAATATTTTTATTTTTTTAATATATTAGTACTTAAACTAATACTTAGCATATTTAATTTAATTTGTTAATTTAATATTAAATATGTTTAATATGTTAATATTTGATTTAATTTGTTGTACTATGTATATGTTTTAATATTTTTTTCCTAATTGTTGCCTTGTTTGTTCTTTTGTCGTCTGCCTCTCGTCTTTAATAACTATGCTTGTAAGGTTTACCCTGCAATTCCAATTTTTTTGAGTTCTTCTACGGTAGGCAGGTGAGAAATGATACATACATCGACATTTCTGGAAATGAGCACCTATAAGCTTTACACAAGCTTTAATCTTCTTTCTTTAAAAAATTCAATTATGACCTAAGTCAAATAAATGGTTGATTTGCTTTTAAGTAGAGGTAGAGTTGTATCTCTTTGAATGCAGCTTTTTTTGGCATATGTGATGATTTGGAAAGGGCAAAAAGTTTGCAAGATCAGAATGCATATCGTTACCAGTGAGCTCTGGTCTGGGGGAAGATATCCAATTCAATTTTATATTTGATATTCTTTTAGTGGAATATGCTTGCAAGTTCCATCAAAAGAACACAAGCTTTAATCTTCTTTCTTTAAAAAATTCAATTATTACCTCAGTCAAATAAATGGCTGATTTGCTTTTAAGTAGAGGTAGAGTTGTATCTCTTTGAATGCAGCTTTTTTTGGCATATGTGATGATTTGGAAAGGGCAAAAAGTTTGCAAGATCAGAATGCATATCGTTACCAGTGAGGTCTGGGCTGGGGGAAGATATCCAATTCAATTTTATATTTGATATTCTTTTAGTGGAATATGCTTGCAAGTTCCATCAAAAGAACACCCTCTCTCTCCATCCTTTCTATAAATGCATGTATTAATTTTTGAGGTTCTGGCAAACTGGATATCAGTTGTATGATATTAGATTGTAATTTCAGGGAGAATGGTGACCTCATAGATTTCATTTTTTTTTTAGTAGCTTGATATTTAAACTTATATTTTGTCACCTGATTCTTGTGGAGGATATGATCCGTATTCCTCCAGATTCAAAAATGTCCTCAACCCCCCAAAGCCCTTTTACACACACATAGACACGTGTGTATAAATCCTCCATTTGATTTAGAAATGGTGACTGTGTTGTGCATAAGCAACAAATATGAGAGACTATTTTTGCTGCTTCTTGTGTTCTTTTATCAAATTTTTACCCTGTTAATTGATTTTCTGAAAGTAATATTCGATGCATCTTAACCACCAATATTTTAAATTTCTTGAAGGTTATTTGTCGTGAAATAATAGATGTTGACATGGATGAAGACTCTGATCATGTAATGTTGTCCGATGGGGAAGTTGACACAAGTGTCAAAGGCAAGGTACTTCAAAGTTCTGACTGACTAATGGCTACTTGTTTAAGCTCTTTTTTGTTGGGTAGTTGACCCTTGATATTCTTTTCAATTTTGTGATTTCAGGGCGACATATTTAGATCAATTGCATAGTAAAATTATTATTCTTCTATTTTTTGACCTGTAGGAACCCTTGTCCAATTCTCCAGTTGGTCTTAGTAGTTTAGCAAATAATGAATCTGGGGGTGACCCCCTGGTGCCAAATACTGGACTACATGAATCAGTTAATGGAGATGATTTCAACCCTAATCTGTTCTATGGAGAGGATGAGTGGATCGATACATATTATGACGATATACTATATGACGACTATGCAATTTTGGAGTCCCATTTTGATCATATGGATATTCCACCTGGAGTTGAGGCACCATTTCCCTGGTTGCCAAGTTCTCCTACAAATGATTCAAAGGTGCCAACAGCTAGTACTTCAACAAATCCAAATTCACAACTTCAGTCAGATACTGTCGATCTCTCTCCTGGCTTGAGCTCATCTCACTCCTCAGATATTGTTGATCTCTCTCCTAGCTTGAGCTCATCTCACTCCTCATTGTCATTGAGACATGTCCAAGTAAAGGATCTGCCGACTTCATGGAGCAATTCAGCGACAGGTATCCCGATGAATTCCGGTAACCAACATATGAAGGGGAAACTACCTTCTAAATGGATGGAGCCTGGACTTGGTCAGAAGAAACCAGCCACTTCAACTAGTACCGCCAATCTGAGTTCACAACCATCTAGGGGTCCTTTGACTAAGTTTGGGAAGGACCCTTTACACTCTTTTGGAAAGACTAAAAGGAAACCTCGTGGATCCCACATTGTCAATCCTATGAATAATTACAATCAATTTCCTCCTCCGGCTTTTGTGGGTCCTGTAAATGGTGGTGGCGCCCTTCCTACTTTGAACATGCCGACGCAGGCACCTGGAGCGGGAACCTATATGCCCTTGTGGCAGGATTTACCTTTGAATATGATGGAACCTTCTTGGGGTTCTCCAGCATATATGCCTGAAAGTACATTTACCAGCTGGCCACAAGATCCTGCCAATAATCAAAATGGTGCATCTTCAATTGGGACTTCACTGCCCACTAGGGTGGAGCAGAGAAATGTGGATGAGATTCTGCAAAACTTTGATCTTTTTAAGAAATTTGACACTGTTGAAGATTATTCGGATCACCATTACGCCAAAAATGGTTCTTCTGCAAAACAGGTAATCCTAACTCAGAATATGTGGTCCATTCCTTGTCCTATTACAAGCTCAACTTTATTTCTGTTTTGTGTAAAATCATCTCTAATGTGTGGTACAGCCACCAAAAAATTGGGCCAAGAGAATACAAGAAGAATGGAAGATTCTGGAAAAAGATTTACCTGGTATGTTCTGAAATTTTTTCCTGATTATATAGATGGGGAAGAAGAAACAGTTCTTCTGAGTTGTTAATTTCTCCACTTGTCAAGTGGAGGCATTTGTATTATGTTTATATTATAATATTGCATCTCAACTGGTTTGTCTTCACATTTGTTAGGGTTAATGGATTACTTTTGCTTTGCTAAAACTTTAAGGATGATTTCATTCCTCAAAATATATTCTTCTGCTGTTCCGACAGATAAAATATTTGTTAGGGTCTACGAATCGAGGATGGATCTTTTGAGAGCTGTGATAATAGGGGCAGAGGGAACTCCGTACCATGATGGTCTCTTTTTCTTTGATGTCTTCTTTCCTGGCAGTTATCCTAACGTTCCTCCTGTATGTTTCTGATTCCCAAATTTAAAATATTCACCTCAATATCAATTACGTGTTGTCGATTTGAAGCTTTCTAACTTGCTTTCTATTATTGGCAGCATGTCCATTACCATTCAGGTGGCCTTCGAATCAATCCTAACTTGTACAATTGTGGGAAAGTATGCCTGAGCCTTCTCAATACTTGGAGTGGTAGCCAAAAAGAGAAGTGGCTCCCTGGCGTTTCAACCATGTTACAAGTTTTGGTCTCTATACAAGGATTGATTTTAAATGCCAAGCCCTACTTTAACGAGCCTGGATATGCCAATTTGAGTGGCTCCATAAATGGAGAACATAGATCATTGGAATACAACGAGAGAACATTTATATACTCCCTTCAAACAATGGTGTACAACATGAGAAGGCCTCCAAAGGTAAGATAATTTACGAGTCTCTCTACATACAACTTCTTTATAGTCCATAGCTATGAAAGGCAGTCACTTTTCTCACCTCATACGCCAGGTGGGGTGAGGTGAGATCACATCCTCTTGGACCTCTTCCTCCCCAGGCCACGGACCACAGTGAGGCGAGATGAGGCAACCACCTTTGTTGCCTCGGTCGCCTTGCAAAAAGCATTGCCTTAAGAGAAAATATATAAATGAGCCTCCCAGAGTAACCTTAGCTTCTTGCTATGAATAGCCTAAAACAAGGAAGCACCCAGACCTCTTTCTCTATGACCAAAGCATTCTCTCCAACACCTATTCTCTCCTATCTTCTCTCCGCACTTTTCTCTTTTCCATTTTTTTTTTCTCTGCTCTTTTCACTTCTACTCTAGTCTTCTCTCTTTGTTTCTACTTTTTGTTTTTGTTACAACACCATCCGAAATAGACAACACTTTTGATCTTTCCAATTTTTTTTTGCACTTTAATGATATATTGATACTTAAAATAATATTTATTATATCAAATTTCATTTGTTAATTTAATATTAAATATGTTTAATATGTTAATCTGTCAATGTTTAGTTTAATATAATTTAATTTGTTGTGCTATAATTTTTTTTCAATTGCCGTCTTGTTGGCCTTTTGGACACCCTCCTCTCGCCTTGAAAGAGTACATCTTGCCTGCGTCTTGCCTCTAGCCTTTAATAACTATGACATAGTCCCTGCAAAGTGGAAGATGCTTTTGGAAATATCAAAAGAAGCATGTCTTCTTCTGACATGAGAAATTCTTCCAATAATTTCGAACCTAACCTTTTCAAAAAGCAAATAATAGTACTTCTGTGGTTCCAATAGTTTCAGTACTCTTTTTCAATAATTATGTAAAAGATCTGCTTTGTGAAGGTGGACATTAAATTGGTCTTCTGCCATCATGTTAACTATATTTTGCGTCGGTTTTCTCGTAGTATTTTGAGGACTTTGTCGTGGGACATTTCTGCAAGCACGCCCGTGATATTCTGGTGTCCTGTAAAGCCTACTTGGACGGAGCTCAAGTGGGCTGTCTCGTTAAAGGTGGTGTTCAGGATGTCGACGAGGGGGATAAGAGCTGTTCGCAGCATTTCAAGACCAGTTTGGCGTCCTTCATCACTATTCTGGTAAATGCATTTTCAGAAATTGGAGCCAAAGATTGTCAAGAGTTCCTTTCTTTAGCTCAAAAGGAAAACGGAACAGCAACCGCCACTCCGAAGGCCCTAAACTTCTTCAGTTAAGTTATTTAAGAAGCAATTTTTGCGACTTAAAACATTCTGTGACTGATTGGCATTGGTTGTTTTTTGGAAATTATAAAGCTCAGTATTCTTATGTTCTCATAATGCCTCAGTTACATTCGGCAATAAAATGTGTATATCTGTATGTTTTCTCCTGACGTGACATGTATATGTGGGTTTAATTTGACCTGGTTTTCTCTCCCTAGGTACTTTTCTTATCGTTTCATCTGATGGTTTTACTACTAAGTTTTTGAGTCTTTTGATCATTTGGATGTGTATCTATGACCTTTTTTTCTCCTTCTAATGAATTGATCGAAGATGTTTCTTTAATGCTGGAGGAAGGTGAGGATGGCGTCAAGTCATCATGTTCCTGATGTCTTGAGTGAAACGCGTTTAAAATGGCTGGGCGAAGAGGCCCGATTCGTGAGGGTGAGCTAACCTTTAAAATCCGTCCTCAATTCAGATTGCAGGCTATAATTTGTCTGCAATTGCCAGTAATTATTGGTCAGCCATACAATGATGAATAAGTTTATTCTGAAAAAAATCAAACTTCCATCATTTCAAAATCTCCTCGGCGTGGGCTATAATTGATGAATTTAGTGGGATAGAGGCCTAAATTCAGTTTTATTCCATGCATGCTATGAATGATGCCAGCCTTGTGGAAATAGGTTGACGAGCAACTGTAGAGGATTATGTGGTGGATAATCAGGCACAATTGGCGGGTTGCAGACACCCTATTATTTTGGCAAATTTGAATGAGATATAATTTGACCATTAAGTCCTCATTGCATGCAATGTCAATTACCTTTATGTCCCTCGTAAATGTCAACAGCTCAATAAGAATAGGAGATTTGTTCTTCTTCACTTCATCTCTCAAATACTCTGATAGATCAAACAAAAATATGGTAAATCCCACCCATTATCATCATCTACAAGCTTGCTGGAGGAGGTTCACTACTACGGTCATCAAGAATTATCACATTTTGTAAAACATAACTTCAATGCAATGTAAGTTTCGCAACACTACTTGGTTACATACTTTTGCTCTTTTAGGAGCATGGAATGTGATCAGTATAGTGTAGTTGTGGCTCTTTAGTGAATGTTGAATGGGAGAATTCCTTTATTTATGGTCCTAGTACTAAGCAATTTGTTCCTGAAGTAGGAAGGTTTCAAGGTTTCAAGTATAGTTGAATGAATAGCTGGTTCCATGTTAATATAGCCGCGGTCTATAAATAGATGTGACCACGGCATCAAATATCTAGTACCACCACCATGTAAGCTAACTATTTGGTGCCGTAGCTTTAAATGATTTATGGCTATGGTGCTAATCACATGGTTTTAGATTTGTACTAGGAACTACAACATCATACGAAATGAGGGAGGGACATTGCTGCAGTTATTAATTGATAAAAGAGGTGTTTATTGTTTTTTTTACCAATTTGACTTTAGTAGATGAGTAGTTAAATTATTTGCGGATCACCCCATATCACCAAATAAACTAACCCTAAAAATAACAGTAGAGAATTTCTTACCCCATACGACTCATTAATATTTTTAGTGCCTTTCTTATTGATCTATGCCATTTCATAAAAATAATTTATATACATTCAACGATAATATGGACTTTATGATAGTGATAGCACCATTTCATATAATTTAGTAATGTAGTGTTGTTGCATAGGCATATTTGTGATTATGTCAACATTGGTTAGTTTCTTTTGGAAAGTGATACACTTCCATCATAACCATTAAAAAACAAGGCACGCTTCATCATTATAGCAAAATAGAAAGGTGATGTAGGACTTGGAAAAAGGCATTTGAAATATATGCATGCATTATACATACAAACTATGCTAACGAAGAATATTGCCCACATTATTTAAATTTATTACCGCACTTTAGGGTTTATGCATTCTTATTTGGGTAATAAGATTTGTCTACGATCTAAATATACTCTTCCAAATTATATGATATATCTAAATACGATTTATTACTCTTTATTGTGTATACATAACATTTTCATATCACGCTATAAAAGTTGAACATGATAGGTCCGTATTAGTACTCTCTTACAAATATGTTAACTTGCATGACAAAGCATTTGCATTTTGTAATTATAAACAAATAAGTATGAGAGATTTTCATTGTAAATTTTAATGTTTCTAACTTTGTTTTAATTTTAAATTAGAATTAATTATTCCACCAGATTGAATAAGATCTTATAATCTTTAACGAGCTATGATTCATGTCTTTTTAGTTAGATTGGATATGATTGACCTGACTCGATATTCTATACGAAACATTTTCTCTATTGACCCATATCGACGGACACAATAAATTATGTCATATTACATATTACATTTTGTGCGATGATGCTCTAGGATAAATATTCAATTCTTGTCACACTTACCTTGAGTAGTCCACATTGAGCATCCAATTTTTTGACCCTCAATGTCTGTTACCTTGATTATTTCACATTTTTTACCCCCCAAGTATACTTTAATCACCTTGATCATTGAGTTTTGAAGAATTTTTGCTAGCAACATCAATGATCCTAATAGTTTGTTGTTATTTTAAGATTTAGAAGTTTTTGTGTAGTTGATCTATTTGCATCAATCAGATTCAAAACAATAATTTCACTTCAACCATATAGAAAAATTATTCTCGAGCTCACATTAAACTTTTTATTTCATGGATCTACTGAAAACATCTATCAATATATATATGCACACACATATTAATGTGAGTAGGACAAGCTCAACTTTTAATTTAAACTCAGGCATTTTCGAGTATGAATCAAGAACCTAGTCCTAAAATTCATAATAAATAATTAAGATCACTGGAAGTATCCTATAAAAGTACTCTAACACTCAAAATAGTATTATATACACAAAAAATATTTAAAATAATAAAGATTGTGTGCCTCAAAATGTCAAGTATGAGAATACTTACAATGGTCAGGGTTAGTGGCCTAATGCTGTAGGTTTTACTTAAATGGTCCAAGCCCTTATGGTATGATTGGATTCTATTTAGCAAACTCATATTAGGTATGAGGATCTGAGTTCAATTACCCGATCCATATTATATACAAGCAACTTAACATATTCAATGCATATGTTAAAATTTTTATAATATTTTTATTATATAATAATATTTATTTATTTTTATATAATATAAATTCATCTTAATAATTTTAATATATTTATCTTTTTTTTTTTGTAAATAAAAATTAAATAATCATGATAAAAAATTTTAATTATTGGGATAAATAATAGGTTGTATACAGTAATTATTATATAAAAAAATAAGTGTTTTAAATAAATTATTCAAAAACACATTAAAAAAAGAAAATATTTTATTAACAATATAAATACATATGTATGTGTGTAAAATTTTTTCCTCGAAGTCGAGGAAAGAAATTCCAAGTCTTCCTATCAATCGAATGGGACCCATTCTTACCAAATGTCAATCTAATGGGACCCATCCTTTTAAGTCCCAAGTCAATTTTTTTAAAAAACAAAGGTTTATGTCTGAATTGGACCCTAGGCTTATTAAATTATCAGTGCTTCATTTAGACCAAGACAAGAACTACTTTTGCCTTTTTCCCAGCAGACAGTCAACCCCATTGGCCTGCAAGGCTGCAAGCAATTTCCAGGAAAGAGCAGCGTAGAAAAATTGCGTGCAGATTGGCCAATGATTTGGCAAAACCAAAATATGGGGTGGCTGTTTGTAAAAATATTTTTTAAAAAGTGAAATTAAAAAAAAAAAAAAGGTATCTGTAGAAATGAAACTAATGAAACTTGGAAATGTCTCAAAATAGTATTGAAAAATAGAACAAAAGTGGAAATTTAAGATCCCATTTGGATTTTTCGTTTTTATTTTTTATTTTCTATTTTCAATATTTCTTAAATTTGAAAAGATAATTAAACAAAGTTGATTGAAAATAAATTTATATTTGGATACGTCGTTTGAAAAGTAATGATTGTATGTAGTTTTGTAGGTTTAAATGGATAGAGATAGTAAAGAGAATAAATAAATAAGTTATTAAGAAATGCGTTTTAAGATAAAAATAAGTTGGAATTTTGGTGAAAATAAAGAGAAACTGTTGATAATTTATTCTCAAATAATAAAAATAAATGAAAATGAATTTGAAAATAAATTTGTATAAGGTGTAAGTATATGTGGAAAAATAGTTGGAGTTTTATGTTCCTGTCAAGATGACTAAATATACCATGTTGAATTGGAAAAGAAACCCCCAATAAATATGAGTTGACATTATAAAGATTGTCTTTGGGTTTAAGTAATTTTTTAGGAGGATACAACTATGAAAAGAAATTTTTTGCATGTCTATAGAACTATCTAAAAGTTGCATAAGCATGATGAGAGATGCTCCTATCTTTTAATTATTATTATTATTATTTTAAACTACTTTATGAATTTAAAAGTAGAACTAACCTATGAGATGGAAATAAATATATCCAGTTCACTTATCACGGTTAGTTCTATTTATTCGATACATTCTAGTAGTTGGAATTTCGAGACAGTTTGATCATTTATTTTATTGTACATTTAATTAATTTTTTTATTATATTTTCGTACATATATGTTAAGTGTATCAAATATTATCTTATAAAAACAATAATTATGGATCAAATACACTTCACTCATATGCATAAAGTGGAATGAGAGATGAAATATGTATTGAAATGAAGACTCTAAATTATTTTCGAAACAAAAAATAATTCTTAATTAAAATAAAATTCTAATTTTATACTTTATAGGTAAAATTTTGAGAAAAGATGCTTCTGTATAATAGTTTCAAAGTACTTTCAAAATATTTCTTTTTAATTAAAAATATAAAAAATAATTAAAAATGAAATCCCAGAAACACCAATGGATGCCAGTAAAAATAAATTTCTACTCTAAAGATATGGTTTGTAATCAGTAGTGAATTTTTTCTCCAAAACCCAACAGTTAACATACACATGTTCTACAGTGTCTTTTCCGTTAACTATTTAACGGAAGGGGGGAGTTGGACTCAATGTGGGACAAATTTTAAATTACGGGCTCAATTTAGTGTTTTCAAAATTAATAGGACTCAATTAGGATTGACCCTTAGTTATGGAACAAAAAATACGATTTTCCCAATCTATCTCCATATACACCGAAAGAATTTAGGAAATCCATCTTTATAGGATGGCGATAAATATATATATATATATATATATATAAGGTGTTAATTTGTGCATAAATTTCTTGGAAATTAACATCAGTCCAGGTGCATATATGTATATATATAAATCGATTTGGGGTATTATCCACAACTCAGAATATCAGGGAAAGAAGGAACACCAGCCTAAGATATTTGCAGAGAATCTTGGCTAATTTGGTTGTCTGGCACTCTTCTGAGAATTTACAAGACATATCTTGTTCAAGAAAAATTAGAGAAAATGTGGTATGGTTCTATATTTATTTTGTTTTATAGTTATTTCTTTCCCTATTTATAGTATTTCACCTATTTAGATCATAATTATGATCAAAATTATTAAATATAGACACACAAAAAAGAATAAAAGCTAGTGATAAAAATATTAAATGCATGATAATGTAAAAAATTTTACTGACGACAAGTGCTAAGTAATAACAACTTTTTTTTTTTTTTTTTGCTGTTTTTTTGTTATTAGGTGACAAAAATATTTGCTTGTGAAAATAATGAGTAAACAACGATAAAAGTTAATGTTCAAGTTGTCTGTATTGATATGTAATTAGTATTTTATACTATCACTATAATGAATCTGTATAGCAATGATTTGAAGCAACAAATTATCATTATAGTTTATGATAAGATTGTTGTTGTTGCTATTAGTATGTTATTAATTATAAAGTAGTAATTTTAGCATGTTTAATATGTGTGTTAAAATTTTTATAGCATAAAATAAATACATAATTTAATTTATTTTTTACATTTTATTATGATATTTTTAATATTTTTAATGTATTTATCTAAATTGTTAGGATAAATAAATTAAGGTTAAGTAAAATTAAATAATAAAAGAAAAAAAAATAGAGGCAAAAAATTAGAGAGAGAAGAAAAGAAAAAGCTAGCTTGTCATTATTTTTTGGTATGAAGTTAATTTTGTTAATTCATAAAATAACATACCATTAAGATTCCCAACTTTATATATAGTATAGATAAGGGTAATTGGCATTTTGCACCCTAAAAATACATTTAAAAGCCACTTTGCACCCCCAACACATAAAAATGGCAAAATGCACCCTGAAAATATATTTCTTTTGATAAATTGCACCCCAGAGTTATTTTTTTTGTCAAAATAACTCAATTTAAGTGAGGGCAAAAATGGCAAAAATGGCCAAACAACTTTTAGGGTTAATCTCTCACTTAAACTTTCAAAATTTACTCACTTTTTTTTCTTCAAAGAATTGACCTGTGTAAAAAAGGAATAAGGAGAATTGTTCATCCCCAAATTCACATATGATTTTTTTCATATCATTCAATTACCATCTCAAAACTCAAAATATCAGAAAATTAGCCTTAAATTTCGATTACCATCAGTCATGATGTGAAAATTGAGAAATAGTCTTCAACCTTCTGATTATGGTAATTTTTTTTTTCCCTTGCAATCCTATTGGAGTCATCTTTTGGTAAGAAATAGTGTTCTCTTTGCCATTTTAAAGTTCTAATTTTGAATTGAAAAATGATGACAATAATAAAAAGAAAAAAGACTTGAAATTGAGTTTTAAAAAAAGGAAAATAAAAGTGATTAAATTATGGCATGATTTTTTTCAATTTTTTTTGGATAAGTTAATTGATGGCATGATTTTGGTTGTTCCATTGTTGGTCATCATCACTCTCTCTCTTTGGACTTATACAGAAGTTTTGACTTTCTACATGAAATTTTAAAATTGCCTTATTAAATGATGGTAAGAAAGTTATCTATAAGGTGTTTGGACATTTCTTTCCCTCGTCTAAATTGAGTTATCTTGGCAAAAAATTACTCTGGGGTGCTACTTGCAAAAAAAAAATATATTTTCAAAGTGCATTCTACCATTTTTTATATTTTGAAGATGCAAAGTGCTTATTAAATGTATTTCAGGGTGCAAAGTGTCAATTACCCATATAGATAATGATAACTAAAAGTAATTAATTTTGATCACTGTTATATTTGTGAAAATTATTATTATGATAAAATAAGTTTTTTGTGACTTTAATATTACTTAATATTATATTGTCATTGATTTTTATGAAGTAAGGAATCCACCAAGTTTGCACACCACTGCCAGCATTAGGTTGATTTATAAGTTTCTCTTATTTTTAAAAGAAAACAATATATTAATGTAGTTTGGAGCACTCAATGCTACTATATATAGGTGTATATACATAAAATACATTTTCAACTCTCTATTTCAGTTTTAGTTTCATAATATGGGGAAAATTGCAAAATTAGTCTTGTAACTATACCTTACTGGCAAATTTTGACTTTATCTTTTCGGGCCACAATTTAAGTGCACTAGCTTTTGAATTTTGGCAATTTGAGGACAAATTCAGCCCAAAGTCATTTGCAACCGGCCCGATCCTACATGGCACATGATGTGGCACCACATCACATCTTCTCTCCTACGTGGCATATGATGTGGCAACCCTTTCTTGCCATGTATTTTACTTGAAAAAAAAGAAGGAAAATTAGCACAACAAATAAAAAAATAGGTACATAAAAATTGAAAAAAGCAAAAAGATAAAGAAAAAAAATTGATAAATCTTGAAAAATATTTATATACTTGTGTGTATATATATATATATATATATTCACATATATAAACACACATGCACATGTATCCCACTTGCTAAATTATCAAACTAAATGAATTGAGTCCTAATTTTTTTTTGAAAACTTGCACATTAGAATTTAAAATACCAAATATCCTTCAAATTTATAAAATTTTATTTCATACGAATTTATCATCTAATTTTAAAAAAAAAATTAATTTATCCCTTTAGGCAATATAATTTTAATAATATTAAGTTAAAATATTTAATAATGTTAAAATAGTAAAATAATTTAAATAGATTTTTTGACTTTATTTATTAAGTTAAAAATGAAATAAAAATGAAATAATAAAAATTTAAGTCTATCCTATTATCTATATAATTCAAAATTACATAATAATATTAAAATGATAAATACATCTAAAATAATTCTATTAAATATAAATATATTTTATTTATTAATTCAAATATAATAAAATAAAACTTAAACAATAAAATTTTAAGTCTATCATCCTAACTATATAATTATAAATTACATAATAATATTAAAATAAAAAATATTCTAAAATAATTCAATTATTCAATTAGTATAAATAAAGAATTCAAATAATAATAATAATAGTAATAAGAAGAAGAAGAAGAAGAAGAAGGAGAAAGATCCCCACACTTTTCCTCCGGCACTCCTCCCCTCCGCCCCACCAACCACACCTCTTCCCCCCTTCCCCTCAACTTGGCTGCTGGCTAGCAGTCGCCTACCTTGGGCTGGCGGCTGCCTTCGCCTCAGCCTGGCGGTCGCATGTGTCAAGCTACGGTCGCCAAGCCTAGGTGGCCGGGTAGATTTGGCCAGGCCATGGCAACCATGGTGGTGGCGGGTGTTTGGCCGAGGGGGGGTGCGGCTTGTTGGGGTCTCTCTCTATGTATATATATTGGCTTTTTTTATATATTTTTTATGTCTTTATTTTTTTATTTTTTATATATAAATTTATTTTTTATTTATTATTTTCATATTTTGATGACGTGGAAGGTTGAATTGCCACATCATTGCCACCCAGGAGAAAAGTATGACAAGTGGCGCCACATCATGCGCCACATAGGATCGGGCTGGTTGCAAATGACTTCGAGTTGAATTTGTCCTCAAATTACCAAAATTTAAAAGCTAGTGTATCAAAATTACGGTTCAAAAAGATAAAGTCAAAATTAGCTAGTGGGATATAGTTACGAGACCAATTTTGTATTTTTTCCCATAATATATATCATTTAGCATTTGTTAAGTGTTTTTTTTCAAAAAAATTTAATACGTGAATCATTTACTTGTAATGTCAAATAAAAAATAACACACGTTTAAAATAGAAAAATTGGAACGATAATAATTGAAGAACTTTACTTAGCAAATGGAACGATAATAAAATAGATTTTCCCACTTTTTCTCTTTTGAAATGTTGATTTTGCCTTGAAATTTGAGGTAAAATTGACTAGGAATAGAAGAAATGGAGTGAAACAGAGCAAAGCGATTGAAATGGGCTCGAGAACACACCCCGGCCCGTGTTGTAAGGACGCTGTGCGTCGGGGCATGAGGTAAGGTGTCCCAAGGCGTGTACATGGGCGAAAATGGCATAAAAAGACGCATCATGCGCCCCCGCCCAAGATTTTTGCGCCTCGGCCCGTAGTGAACAGTAACTTGCGCCAGGGCTCAAAGTTTCTGCCCATGTTCGGTTTTTTCTTGGCACAAGCAGATTGTGTGCGCCGGGGCACAAGTTTTGTGTGCCCCGGCGCAGGCCCATGGGCCTTGGGCTTCGGTTTTAGACTATAAATATCAGTTTTTTCTTCCGAAAAAAGTATCACGAACATAACACAAGGGCTTCTTTACTGCTTTTTAGTAATTCTCTCAAGATGGAGTTTCGAACGAGGGTATTAGGTGTTTTCGTGAGATTTGTGGGATTCAAATTTGTACTTGCACTTTGATTTGATATCAATAAAATTTCTTTTCTTTGTTGGGTGGATTAGACACATTGCTGAATTGTGTTAAATCTTGTTGTCACTTTACATCAAATTACTTTACTATTATTTCATTATTTCCGCAATAGATCCTCATGGATTTCAACATGAAATCATCAAATCTTATTTCGAAATTAATCGGGTACCGATTTCATTTCCAAGTTTTGTGGTTGTATCTAGATAAACACTTTAAACATGAGTAAAACTTGATTTACAAAAAAAAATGTGAGCATAATTGTCTTTGTTCAAATATATAAATCATAGAGTATGTTAAGATTTCAAATTACTTTTTTCGATCAGCACCTTATATATAATAATTAAATTATGAAAAGTCATGTACATTTTTGACCTGAACCAAATAAGATATAGTAAATCAAATTTTGTTGCAATTAACAATAACCCTTCTCGATCCTCCCACCTCGTATCTCTAAGAATTCTAAGATCCCTATCATTTTATTTATTTATTTATTTTTATTTATAGTGATGGAGAAAGCCTGGGAATTGCCGCTGCAATCATCCTTATTGCGGTTTTCATATCAGTTTGTCTGATCAACGCAAGTAATTGTGACACTGCTGTAGCTCCACCGCCAACTGGAGCTGCCGGAGGGCCACAAACAGCCACATCCTCTGGTAAAAAGGATGGTAATATGGCCGTTTTGGCTGAAAACGGTGCACAGGTTGCTGAAGTAGCTGTTGAAATCCATGGTTGCTGTTGTGGAGGTGGCGGCGGCGGCGGCGACGGAGGTGGTTTTTGGTGGAGTTTAAAATTCATTGGGTCAATTTTTTGGGTCAAATATAGATATTAATCATGTAAAAAATAGAGTCGAACTAGGTTTAATCTTCCGTTGCTCTATACACAAGGTAATGTGTTCCTGGAAATTGAGGTTCCTTCTGAAAGAGCACTTAATAAATTTTAAAAAAATAAATAAATACAATGAGAATGAAATATGCGCGGGAGGGGGTGTATTAGGTTTTATAAAAATTTTGTTCATGCAGCAGAGAATATTGATCGATGTATTTTTTAATGAATTAAAAAATGATGGGACAAATAAATAAAAAAACTTCCTTATGAAAAAAAAGGTAATGTCCCCTCTTATATTTTTAAAAAAATAGTAAATTATCCCCCTCCGATCGGAGGTGCAAATCACGCGCGGGAAGTGCACTTGGTTCTAGGTTTTTTGCCGTTGAAATATCAATTTTGCCCCTAAATATAAATTGTTTGATCCATTGAAAAAAATGTACAGATCAAATTACTTCTATCTATAAAAAAAATATAAAATATGAAATATATTTATATATATACACCTATATATACATATATATAAACCCACCACCCACCCCGGCAACCCACCCAACCCTTCCCCACCTTGCCACTGGCCGTCGGTGAATGCTGCCACAACGGTCACCTCCTGCAAGCAGCTGCCTGCAAAAAATATATTTAAAATGAATAAATAAATAAAATTAAAAATATATAAAATAATTAGGGGTAGTATAGTCTTTACATATCGAAATTAGGACAAAACTGCAGCAAGTCAAGAAGGGGAGGTGGTGTGCCTATTTTTTAAAATCACAAGGAGGTTCGTTGCCTATTTTTTTTTCGTAAGGTTTTTTTTTTGCTCTTTTCCATTTTCACAGGGGGGTAAAATGCAATTTTTCCTAAAATGATGTTATGCAAAAAGTGGTAATGTGTTTTTGAGAAAACAAGATCTAGACTGTGATTGCTTATGAGATTTGGCCTCATTTTTTGTGTTTTAAAGATTTTGGGTTTATTTTGGTATTTTAGAGATATGAGAATGGAAAATGAGGTCGTGATTGATTGTGAGATAATGTGTAATGATTATAGTGATGTGATGAGTTGATACGATGTGAGATTGTGATTGATTATGATATTATTTTTGAGATATGTTTGAGAGAGTTGTTGGAGATAATGCGATTGTTTTATGATTTATGATTTTTGTGTTTGTTTGGGATACTAATATTTTACAAAAACATTAATAATTATATATTATAAATTTATTAATATTAGTATTAATATTAATATTAATAATTTATTAAGTCAAATATGAAATTTATTATAAATTCATCGAATTTATTTGTAATTAGATGAAAAATAATTTTTTTTTGTTCAAAACGAATTTAAAAAATTTAATTTATTTTTTTCCCAATAATACTATATAAAAAAAATAAGGGCACTCCTTTTTGGACGACATGAATTTTTTGCAAAAATTTTTTGAATGTTTTTTAACAAAAATATATTCCACCTTCCCCGATTAATTACAAAATATATGGGATTTAATTTGTTATAATTTTTTTTTCTATACCATTTAACATATTATCAAATTATTTGACAATCTATTTTTGTAAAACTTTTTTTTAATCTATTAACTTTATTATTTATTAATATGAAAAATTCATGAAATACAAAGTTTATTTAAATAAAAATAAGATATTAATAAGTTGAATATTATTTTTTATTTAATCACAAATAATTACAAATAAATTAATTGATAATTAATTTTGCGTATATTAAATATAAGTTCCCTAAAAAAGAGTGCCCTAATCCATTATCAACAACGGTAGACCGAACCCATGCCTCTGGAACACTATTGTATGTTTACCCCAAAGACCTAGACTGGGCCTCACAAGCAATCGCAATTTTCGAGGGCGTCTCTCATCTTTGAAACGCGAAAAATGAAATTGCTATCACAAGCAATCGCAGCATGATGATGTGTTGATAATGCAATGATTAAAGTTGTGATTTCAAAATGATGCAATGATAATAATAATGACCAAGTAATGGAAGAAAAAAAAGTAATTTATAGTGCTTTGACAAAAATCTATGTATTTAAACTTTTACCTAAAATTTTCAACCTATCAAATTTAATAAATATTAATAGGGTTCGATAAGAATGATGCACTTAGAAAATGATTAGGAAAACAAAAAAATATCTCCCAAAAAAGAGGTAATAAAATGTTGAAAATAAGAAGAAAGCAAATAAACTCCAAAAGAGAAGAGAATTGATAAACTTCTAGCTAGAGGGAAGAGAAATACTAGAGTAAGCTGGTTGAAACTCGCTTGGGAGGAATTTTCTGCCAGCACTTATACATATTGAAATTTGTGGGGGCATTATCGCTACTTGTATCAAGTGTGGAACTGCCACGCCATACAATTAGATTATATAGTCGAGCTAGCCTCAAAGATTAAAATTCAATTCTATATATCTCATCAAGTTAAATTCATGACTTTGAACAAAATGAATTTCAAAACAATATGATAACTTTATAAAGTCTTGAAAATGAGAAATCGAAATAAATCAACACAATATCTCTAATTTAAGGTTAATTTATATTATGTTGTTGATGGGTGTCTGTTGAAACCCAGGAATATCTATTGTTAAAACTATGAAATAACAGTAAAGTAATTCAATGTAAAGTGACAACAAGATTTAATGTAGTTCGGCGATGTGCTTGATCCATCTGACAAAGAAAAAAGAAGTTTATTGATCTCAAATCAAAGTGCAAGTACAAATTTGAATTCCACAAATCTCATGAAAACACTTAACACCCTTGTTCTAAATTCTGTATTGAGAAATTAACTAAAAAACAGTAAAGAAACCATTGTGTTATGTTCGTGATCTATTTGTCCTAGAAGAAAACTAATTAAATACCCGCAAAGTAGATGTGAAGTGGGCATCTGCACAAAACTAGCTTGTGCCAAGAAAACCAAATGCTGGGTAGAAAGTTTTCGCCCCAGGGTGCGAAAAACTTGCGCTGGAGTGTAAGAGGTGTGTTTTTCCCTGTTTCTTGTCCTGCTGTGTGCTTGGCGCTCACATCCTTGTGCCCCGACGTGCGACGTCCTGCTAACGCACGTTGGGGTGTGCTCCTCATGCCCATTTCGACCGCTTCGCTTCGATTCACTCAATTTCTTCCGTTCTTTGTCAATTAAGCCCCAAAATTCAAGGCAAAATAAAAAATTCTCCATATTGACTCGAAATTCACCATCCTTCTTCTTTATCCTTGCATCCAAAAGAGCCTGTCATCTGAGTCTGCAAATGTTAACCAAATCCAAGCAACGCCGGAATTTGATTTCTGGAACAACCTTAGTTAACATGTCTGTCGGATTATCCTTAGTCCCAACCTTATCAACCAACATGACACCTTGAGATACCATATCCCGGACAAAGTGATACATCACATCTATATGCTTTGTTCTCTCATGAAACGCTTGATTCTTTGACAAGTGTTTGGTACTCTAACTGTCACCAAAAACCTTAGTGATCTCAAAAGTCATACCTATATCATCGATTGGACCTTATAGCGAAATGCCTTCCTTTATGCCTTTAGCCAATGCCATGTACTTAGCTTCTGTTATGGACAATGCAACTGATGACTGCAAAGTCACCTTCCAGCTAATCGTACAACTTGATTACAAAACACATAGTCCATCATGAACCTTCTGCTGTTTGGGCCGAGTATGTCAAGGTAAATATGTCTATTCAATTAAACTTTCCATCTATCTATTAGTGAGGATAATAGATAAATTGACATAGAAAAATATATTGTGAAGGTGCAACTTGATGCAGTTAAGTTGAGAGGGAAGCCGCACCCATGGTACACAAGTTGGATAGAGATTTTCGAAAACATAGGATCATGGGAGATTAAGTGTTTGACGTAGCAGATATAGTTCAAGAGTTGTTGCATGGTGCTCATGGTGATGAAGGCCAGAAGTCTACTAATAATGTTGATACACATGTTACTAACACCTCGATTAATGATGCTGAAAATGATGCTATCTCTATCACTCCACTATCCTCATTGGGTATGAAAAAAAAAGGCATCTGGCAAGTAGAAAAGGATTGATCCTTGCAGCATTGACTTCGAGAAGATGATGGGGACATTGCTTGAAGACACCAAAACAGTCCTGGGGAATATTGCTAAAAAGCTGCTACAACTACCACAACTACAAACTGATTTGGGCTTCTCACTGAGGACATCTTTGTTCGAGGCACTTGCTGAAATACAAGACTTGTCAATGGATGATCAAATCAAGGCTATTCATTACTTGGCTCATAATAAATTGGACATAGATGCTTTTCGGGGGTATGAACAAAGAGGCCAGGACTCATTTTGTGCACCTTCTTTTATCTGGTAGTTTGTCATCTAACTAGCCATAATGTCATTTTCTTATCAATATGCATATTTAACAACTTACCTTTTGTCAATTGGCTCAAATCGCGTGTAATGCAGATCAGGAGCCATTATTTTGGATCTAATATAGTTTTTAACTAGCAAAGTATGTTTATGGGGCCTAAACACATTTTGGGTTGTTTAATGATGTCTAACATTTTTAGCTTAATTAGGATTTTTGTAATTGCTACAACATGTATTTATTGCCTTTGAACAATTTTCATTCGTATATGATGTTGCTTGTGTTTACCGCCTATGCGGTTAGAATATGTGTAGCTGAAGAGTTACAAGCTTATATGTTGATTGTTTTATATGGCAGAATGTTTGTTTATCTTCAAATTATTATGTGGATGGACTAACTTTGTTGGGTTTTGGCTGACATCGGATAGAGTAATGGTGGCAAGAGCTAAATTGATATATTTATTGGGATACATGCCTGCCATTCTTCTGGATTTCCATTTATGCAAACATATATATATATATAATGCTGCATTTATGTGAGGTGTGGTTTTAAGCATGAGTTTGACACGTAATCCATCAAGGAAGGTATTTCTTTGTACTTCTCTTTCACAGACTTGTAAACACGTTAGCATAAGAGTATCCCCACTCAACAGGACACATATCTCGTGAATTAAGTGATCATGATTTTAGTTCAGTGAAAAATATTACATCATTAATCAAACTCAACATGCCATGCATCTCAGAATTAATTAGGCACACTCGAGTTAGCATGGTATTAATAAATTAAAAAAAAAAGCGAGTTGAGCTACATAAGTATATTTCGGAATATAACAATTTGGGCTATACATTAAAACCTTAACTTAACGGTGTACCCACAGCGAAAGCAACAAATACGGTCGACACCAACTTGTGAAGTTTGAATGTCAATGACCACTTATTTGACACAAACACTCAACATGAAACGAAAAACAAAAGGCATGCATTACCAATCTGGTTGATAGAAACTCAATTCTTTCCATGGCGTTTGGGTGTGTTGCTGGTAGATGCATTGGAGCTTGCTTGATTGCCACTTGGGGATGGGTTCATAAGTCCAAACAACTCCCTCTCATCTTCTTTTGTCCAGAGATTATCATACGTAGCAGCAAAGGGACTGATAAACGTATTTGGAGACAACGTTATATTAGTGAACTTAATTGAGTCCTGACTTACATCATCATATCCTTTTACTTTGGCCAAATTACTCAAGAATGAAGAATCCAGTGCTTGGCTTATGCTAGGTGACGGGGACACCACTGCCACATTGACATTATTGTTCACAGGAGGAACTGGGTTAGTCATACTATCATTAGAAATTTGTATCACCTCCATGTCTCTAAAGAGCTTAATTAGCTTGGGAGGGCCAAAGATATCATATAACTCAAACCATTGAGCCTTTCCTTTTGTCATGTATGCCTCCGACAGTGAATATTTCTAAAAAATAAAAAATTGAATCATTAAAAAAATAATTATGTTATAAAGATCAAAATTAAATGTAAATTGATTGTAATATTACCATGGTAATGTAGTCCCAAATGTATTCTTCTGCTACAACGACATTTTGCTGCTCGTCATAAGCTACTGGTGATAGAGATATAAAATAGCCGAACACGGTGTGTCTCTACTTCAGATACTTGAAATGAATGTTAGCATCTTTATAGGTGAAATTGGCCTCGAACTTAACATTCACTGAGTGAATTACAGCAACATCGGAGCGACATAGAGATCTTTCATCCGACCGAGCACACGCTGCAAGTTGGCTGATGAACTCCCTTCTAATTTCCTCGACCTATAGTGCAACATAGAAAATTTGTTCCTAACTTTGGGGGTTTCTTGGAGCCATGGGTTGAGGATATGCTCAAGTAATATTGTGCTTTCTTCAATAGAGAGAGTTTAGGTACTTACAACCATGCCAAGGGCCATTCCTTATTTCTCAAGTTATATACATAAATCTTCTATACTAGTGAACAATCAACCCATGATTTGAAGTGACAAATAATACAGTCATGCTACATGATATATCAATTCAATCGAAACTTGAAACCAACAACTAAAAAAATAGCTTGGAAATGGGGCAGTTGATCAAATGACCATCATAATGGGAATCCGAAAATAGAAAAGAAAACATTGGGAAGGGACTTAAGCATGCAATCAGACCAGGGGTGTAAACAACACAATTGCCTTTGCAGAAGAATATTAGGTGGATGGAATCTTTTTCTTTTGTTATGGCCTCAGTTGTAAACCATACAATAATTAGCAGGTTTGAAATAAGGGTCACTACTAGTAGTATGTTTTGATTGAACAATGCATATGTATATATATGTATATTTTAACTTTTGTTCTAAGCAAATGTGAATTTCAATAATCTTAAGTTCATATACTCGGTTTTTTTTCATTATTCTTATAATGTCAATCCAAGTTGATGGAAATAACATTTGTTGTAGTCACCAAATGAGAATTAAATAAATCCCATCATCATTAAACTTCATTTTACAATTTTACCTTACTTGGTGTGTATGCTTGTAAAGCTGCCCCAACAACTGGACCCAAATGAATGCAGATACAACCAAAAAATGGGTAAATAACCTCATATAAACAATAGAGCAATTGACTGTATACCCCAATCCACAATCCACACAACAATAACTCTAACAAAAATCTTACATGGTGCAACTCAACAATATCAAATGAAGGTAGAATTTTATACAACAATACTATATCTCCAATTTAAATTCACACATAATGGATACTTCACATGATAATAGGTAAAGCAGATTACATAACTCAATTAGTAGTTTTACAACTCAACATGAAACTAATATATGACAATACGTACAAATTAATTGAGAATTAAACATACATAAACGAATTACACTAGCTTCACTATCAACAATCCCATCAGCAGCCTTATAAAAGCAAAGACCATAACACAGCCACAACCATAACCAACACATCCTCCAAATAGAATTGCATATTTCATTGTAGCATGGGGGCATTATATAGCGGTTGGAGTTTATTAAGACGTGTTTGCATTGAAGGACATGTACGAGAATGTTCACTTTGATCTATATGATTACTATTGGAATTTTCATGGGACATTGTATCTTTACTAGTTGAAGGAGAATGAACAATCCCAGTAGGACTGAAACTAGGCGTATATGATGTGTACGATCCATGATTAGCATATGACTTCGGCCAAGGGACTCCTTGGTACACATCCCACTAGATGAAGTGGTCATCGTGGCTAGTTCCATTAGGACACTTTTAGAACCACTTGACGGGATTCTAAAACGTGTGAGATTGGCGTACCACCATTGGCCCGCCTCCACATGAACAAAGAGGAGATGACTTCGTTTGCATTGTACCTGCCAAGTGTATCGACTTAGAGTAAACTTTAAACCAAACGTCATTCATCCCATACGAAAAATAGATAAAAACAACAAAAGCACAAATTCCAGAATATTACTCGTGTACATCGATTCAACAAATACAAGCTCCAAAGTTGTACACAAATTCACATGAAAACTAGTTAGCACAACAACATAGAAAATGTTACCAAAATACTCTTCTTTAAAGAGCAACATGCTCCGATGTCTAGTATATTAATGCGTATGCAAAAATCCAGATAGCAAAACAATATAGAAAGCATTACAGATTGGGACTCTTCTTAAACAACGAGACTCTCGAGTTCAATGAGGTTGGATTATGACCACAAACATGTATAATTCTGCCAAAGTGGTAACACATACAATATTTTAAGCAAAACAAAGAGGGATCTTCACTAACACGACAAACTGACCAACTAATATTTCAATATGTGTATCAGATATGTCGCACAGTATGAAACAAACAATCACTTTAGTTGAAATCTACCTCCTACCAAACGCAATACTTGATGGGAAACATCCATTAACAACAACAACATCAGAATTCGTTTAAATAATTGCTCTAATATAGCTTGCATTTGCTGCCGGAATCGTTGTTCTATCACGACCTGTGGATAAACAGAACCATCAAACTGAGTTAAGGTAACAAACAAACCGGAATAAGAGATATGAATTGAGACTTACACGATTTTTCTATCTATCCACTACAAGAAAATTTGCATTTAGTGACATTAGAAAGTGCAACTTAAATATTATTATAGTGGCAATTTTATATTTAATGACATTTTTTAAAAGTGTCACTTGTAGTGGTGTAGCTAAAGGTATAAATGCCATTAATTTACCTTTATTGTGACATTAATAAAATGCAAGAAAGAATGTATTAGATGGCACAATAAAATGTTACAAAAAATGCATTACATAACATGCCAAAGTGCCATTAAAGAAAATTTTAAATGGCATGCCAAAATGCCACTAAAAATGTATGTAGTGACATATTAAAATGCCACCAGAATTCTTTTAAATGACAAGATAATACGCCACAAAAAGTACATTAAATGACATGTTAAAATGTCAACAAAATAATTTTAAATGACATGCTAACGTGCTATAAAAAATGCATATAGTGATGTTAGAATGCCACAAAAAATTCCTTCAGATGACATAATAACATGCCATAAAATTAATTAAATAACATGCTAAATTAAATGGCAAAAAGATTCCTTTGAATGACATCTTAATCTACCACCAATAGCCATATTATGAGACTCCAACATGCTCCAATTACTTTGTATAAGACTCGAACCTGCGATATTTTACTTGAAAAGATATGAGTTTACCGTCAAACTACCCACCAAATATTCATTATAAATATTCAAAAATATTATTATATTCTTATACTTGAAAAGCATATTTTCTCAATTGTTTAAATATATGCTCGAAATTATTATATTAAATAATACATTTGAAAAAGTTTGAGACATTAAATTTAGAGATAGAAAATATTCAAAAATATAGTTTATAGGCGAGGAGAAAAAATGAGCAAAAACTTAGTTTTTTATACTTCTTGAAAAATATGATTAATTTAGTCGATACATTAAAATTATATTTAAGTAGTTTATTTAATCAATGCATTATGATAAGATATAAAATTGTATATTTTACAATTATTAATAACTATATATACTTTATCTATTTTTGTGTGATATTTATTTCATGTTACACCATAACTAAATTATGAGTTATGTTAAAAGTATTGCAAGTTAAATGCTTTTAACGTATAGTTATGTTAGTAATTTCAATAAAATTATGATTTTATAACATTTATTAATCAATTACTACTAGGTAACACTATATTGTAAAACGGTGTTAAATTAGTGCTGCTAAATAATTTACGGTACTTTTTATAAATGACACCATAAATAAATATGAGTAGCATTTTTAAAAAAAATAAATAGTGGCACTACTTAAATGTCTTGCAAATATATTTATGTTAATATTTTCAATCAAATGTCACTATTTTTTTTGTTGCTTACTAATCAAATGACACTAAATATTGTATTATAGTGACATTTTTCAACAATTATTACCATATTACTCTTATGTGTCGTTACACTATCGAATGTCACTAAGTTAGTGCCACTAAATATTTTGTGGCGTATTTTTTAGGTGCCACCATAAACAAATATTAGTGACATGTTTTTAAGAAAAAATAGTGGCACTAGTTAAATGCCTTTAAATTATATTTTTGTTGACATTTTTATCAAATGTCGCTATTTTATATGTCATTTAATAATAAAATGCTATTAAATATTTTATTATAGTGACATTTTTTTATGACTATCACTATTTTTTTTTTTTTTGCGTGTCATAGACTATAAATGTCACTAACTTAATGGCACTAAATACTTTATGATATTTTATTCAAATGACACTATAACTATATATTAGTAGCATTTTTCTAAAAAAAATTAGTGACACTAGCTAAATGCCTATGAAATACATTTATCTTGGCATTTTAAATCAAATATCACTATTTGTTTGTCATTTAATAATTAAATGCCACAAAATATTAAATTATAGTGGCATTCTTTTATAAATATCACCATAATACCTTTTTGTATCATTATATTATAAAATGTCACAAACTTAATGCCACTAAATGTAAGTTTTCTTGTAGTGATCAACCCAGATGGAATCCTCGCTCAACAACATTCGTAGGCCAGATTTGTGATTTAGGGCTATGTAGAATGAAAGAATAGAAGTGGTAGGCATTTTTAGTGGTTTATGTCTTGACTCTTCTTAAGAGCAAAGTCGTGAAATAAAAAATAATAGGTGATATCAAACAAATGATAACAGATTATTTGAAATTTGTGTGGTAGCTTATGTCACAATATCTACTATAAAAAAAACTATTAAATTTTCTAATATCTTTTTATCTTCCATAAATTACATTAGCCTTAGTAACCTAAATTCCATATCTAACATGACCCAAGTCTTCCTATAAATTAAACATCAATAGGGTGGCCCAATTCGTTACTAAATGTCAATATAAATTATAACGGGACCCTTCCTTTCCAAGTCCAAAGTCAAAGTTGGATAGAAAAAGATGTCTGAATTGGTCTAGGCTTATTAAAATAATCAGTACTTAGCAAGACAAGTACTTCTGCGTTTGTCCCATCCGCCATTCACTCCCATTAGTCGGCCAGCAATTTCCAGGAAAGAGCACCGTAGAAAAATTTGCATGCAGATTGACCAATCATTTGGCAAAACCAAAATAAGGGGCGTTTGTTTAAAAGTATTTTGGAAGGTGAAATATTTAAAAAAGGTACTTGTGGATGTGAAACTAATGAAAGTCGGGAGTGTCTCAAAATGGTACTGAAAAATAGAACAAAATGGAAATTTAGAGCATGCTTGTTTATATTTTTAAATTTATTTTTATCTATTTTTACTATTTAAAAATAAATTCTAAATAATTTATCATTATTTTTATTAAAATTTCGACCCATTTTCATTTTAAAATACATTCTGTAATAACCTATATATCTTTTCTCTCTATTTTATTATTACTATCTCTTACCACCTATTAATTAACCCTCTATAAACATTACTGTTTCGACAAACTATCCAAAAATAGAACTCATTTTTAATTCTCTAATTAATTTTTCAAAATTTGAAAGTGTTAAAAATAAAAAATAAAAAATAAAAAAGAAAACATAACAAAACAAGCTGCTGTATGGTAAAAAATAGCTAGATTTTTATGTTTTTGTCAAGGTGACTAATATACCCTGTTGAATTGAAAATGAAACACCCTAATAAATATGAGTTGAAAACATGAAGTGTATTTTTGGGGTTATGTAACTTTTTACTAGGATAGAAATATAAAAGGGAATTTATGTGTACTTAAAGGATTATCTAAAAATTGAAGTAGGATGAAAAATAATTTTAACTTTTTTTCTACTTACAAATTTAAAAGTAGAAGTAATTCATTGAATGGAAATAAATAAACCTAGCTCACTTATCACGATTAGTTATATTTTGTTCAATATACTCATAATTGAAACTTTGAAATACTTCGATCCCTTATTGTAAATATGTTTTATTCTCTACTTTAGTTAATGTATGTATACTAACTATACTAAATATTACCTTACAAAAACCATAATCATGAATTTAATACACTTGACATATATACATAAAATAAAAAAAATAAAAAAAATATATATATTAAAATAAATAATCTAAACTATCCCTGGAACTGCAAGAATCTTTAATTAAAATAACATTTCAATTGAATATATTTTTTAAAGTAATGCTCTTTAGAAACCTGAGCAATACTTCAAATGACATTTGAAATATTTCTTTTCAACTAAAAGTTGAAAAAACACTTAAAATACAATCCCAAAACACCCATGGATGCCAACAGATATTGCACTACAAGTGGACATAATAAAGAACATGATTGAAACCTTGACAATAAATTAAAATCACACTTATCAAAGAAAGTGGTACCCCTCAAGAAACAATAAACTTAGAGTACGTTTGGTTTCATTTTTTGGAGCTATTTTTTTTTTAATAAAAATAAATAGTAAAAAATTAGTTAATAGTTGAATTTGGAAATAAAATTTTATTTGAATATGTTGTAAAAAATTATATGTTTATATAGGTGTAAAAATGAGATGTATTTGGATGTTGGGTATTTTTGTATTAAAAATTGTGTAGTTTTTGAATTTGAATTAATGATGTGATGTATTATTGTTTGAAAAAATTATATTATAATTTGAATTTATAATAATTTTATTCTGCGTGGTGTGTGAGAAGTACTAGGAAGATAAAAAATGATTAAAGTAATGATAATGATTGAAAAAAAAATGAAAATGAAGAGAGAATATAATAAGGAATGTTTCAAAAATAAAGATATTTGAGAAAATAACATAGATAGTGATAATTCTCTATTTTTATTTTAAGGAAAAAATGAAAATGAGGTTTAAAATGAAAACAAACGGGCCCTTGGCCCTGGCCCCTAGTGGGAGACTTGGACATAGCAAAGAAAATGACTATAAATCCTCCTCCTTCTTCTTCTTCTTGATTCAGTTTTCTGAGTGTCTTTGAACCAACCTTCTGCTACAGTGTTCTCTTCTTTGTTCCACACCTCCTTTTGCTTCTTTCTCTTCATTATTATCTCCTTTGTTCCATACCAAAAATAATAAATTATTATTTGAGTTTAACCAATACGTAAATCAAATTTCAACTAAAACATAATTAAATTTTAACTAATTGAGACAAATTATATAAAACATAATTCATAAAATTAAAACAAAAATCAAATTTTAACTAAAATATAATTAAATTTTAACTAATTGAGACAAATTATATAAAACATATTTCATATAACTAAAACATAATTAAATTTTAACTAATGGAGACAATTACCTAAAACATAATAGAGATAACTAAAACATAAATCAAATTTTAATTAATGGAGATAATTAACTAAAACATAATTAAATTTTAGCATAATTAAAAAAATTACGTCAATCAAAGAAAGTAATACACAAATATACACCATTCAAACATGAAATAATAACCCAAACAATCATTTTAGTTTTTTTTTTTTTTTAATTATAACTAATTTAATTTTTTTTTTTTCAGATCTGGCTAGCGACCAGCAGCCGGCGCTGGTGCTGCTGGACGCACCAGCAGTGGCCGACTTGCCCGGCCGGCCGCCCAAATTAAAAGAGAAAAAAAAAAAAAAAAAGAAGAGGAGGAGGAGGGAGTGAACCTGATAAATATGAAATGAAAAGAGAATGAAATAAAAGTTTTTATTACTACTTAACTAACATTTCTTCTGAAAGAATTTTTTAAATAATTTTTTATTTAAAAATTAATAAGGTATTTAATATTTTTAACTAATTAATACATTAAATATTTTTAAGTAAACATAAGTTTTAGAATTTTTTAAATAGAAAAAAATTAATATTTTCATATATGTAAATATATGTGTGTATATATAAGTAAAGTAATAAATGATTGATGTGAAAGATGGAGTGAGAAAATGAGAGGATATGTGTGCTTTTTATGGTGTAGGATTTTTTTTGGGTGAACTATGAGGGGATTTTTTGGGTAAAAAATTATAGTATTTTGGGAAAAAAATTGGAGATGTGCATGCATTTTGAAAATTTTTGGAGGTTGAAAAATATTTTCCCAAAATATAGGAGAATAAGCCCTAAAAGAATTTATACACAAAGAAAGAAAAATTTTTAAAATAAAAAAATTATGGATACTGTTGAAAGTTGTACTCTAATTTTTTATTCCGATCAAAAATGGCGATTGGGGACAAATATTTGTTATTGTTGAAAGTTGCACTCACCGACTGCAACTTTCAACAGTAACAAATAGAAGTTGCACTCGGTTCTAATTTTGAACTACCCCCAAAAAGGTTGGTATTTTTGTAATTTCTTTTTTTTTTACAATTTTTTTATAAAAAACCCCGCAAACACTCATTGATGGCAATAGATATTGCAGTACAAGTGGAAGACTTGGACATAATAAAGAATATGATCATAACCCTTGACTATAAATTAAAATCACACTTCTGAAAGAAAGTGATACCCCCGCCCCCCCCGCCGGGCAAGTAACGATAAACTTAGCCCTGTCCCCTAGTGGAAGACTTGGACTTAGCTGCTAAGAAAATGACTTTAAATAATTCTTCTTCTTCTTCTTCTTCTTGATTCAGTTTTCTGCGTGTCTTTGAACCAACCTTCTGCTACAATGTCCTCTTCTTTGTTCAACACCTCCTTCTGCTTCTTTCTCTTCATTATTATCTCCATAAACTCCACTTTTTCCTCTTCTTCCACTCCTACAATACGATACAATGATCACTGTTCTTCCATAGTCCCAGAATCCAGCACCACTTCTCGTGCTTACCTCGACCCACCTAATCTTATTACATCATATTTCACCGGAGGAGACAAACTTCTGGGCCGAAAACAATCGAACCAGACATATTACTACTTGGGAAAATCTCTCCGACTTCGGATTCAACCAAATTCCTACCAAACTATCTCCAAGGGTGTTTACAAGGTCGAAGCTTTCTTGTACATCCGGTCGCCATACCGGTTGTATCAGAATCCTCGAGGCAATTATAGCTATTATAGTTATGGTAGATCTTATTACCGTAGCGGGAGAATCAGATTTTCGTTGAATGGTTTCTGGTCGGAGATTACGAGGAAGCTTTGTATGGTTGGGTCGGCTTCTTGGGCAGTTGAGGGAGGTAAAGTCCTCGATCTTGATGCTGTTCTTAAGCTTAACTATAACCGTGAGTATCCAGATATACATACTAGTGTTGTTAGCGGGACTTTGGAGAGCATAAGTTCTGGAAATGATCCTGAATATTTTGACCCAATTTTGTTATTCGATTTTCCCGTTGTTTCCAAGTATAATTATTCGAGAGAACTAGGTGGAGGGGTTATGAGGGATTCTGAAGTTATGAGGAATCAATCGCTTGATTTGCAAACAGGTAAGTTTTGTTCTGTTTTCTCTGGGAGATGGATTTTTTTGGAGTTGGATTATGCATTGGAGTGCCGGGGGAGACATCATTGTTCTCCACTCGGCACTGTTGGTGGATTTTTGCCTCGTTTTTTGTCCCTCAATCCGATTCAGTGTTCTTCGGAGAAAAGAAAGCTGAGGTTCACTGTAACGTTTCAAAATATCAGTTATGCTGATCAGAGTTTTGACTTTGATTCGATGTTGATTGGGGAGGGGTCGTGGGATGATAAGAACAACGAGCTGTTTGTTGTTGCTTGTCGAATCTTGAATCCGGTTGATCATTTTGGGAATGCTGTAGGGGATTGTGCATTGAGGTTGAGCCTGAGGTACCCTTCGGTTTGGACCATAAGGAATGATGCCAAAATGGTTGGACAGTTATGGAGCACCAAAGGTGTTGAGGATTTGGGACACTTCAAAAAGATTAATCTCACAAGTTTTTATGAGAATGAGGTGTTGTCTGTTCCGGGGTTGAGATATGAGTACACGGAATTGGATAGAGTAAGGAATTTATGTCCCGGGAAAAAACGAGTGAAGAAGGGGAATATATATCCAGAAGGGCGTTCTTATGATATGAGATTTGATATGGCAGTTGAAAATCTGAAAGGCGAGAGATTTGCATGGGGCTTTGCCACACCCCTTTTTGTTGGAAATGAATTATATGATAGAAACAATGTGGCTGTTGTGGCGCCAGAATCTGCCATAGGAGTTGAAGTGATGAAGGAACTTGAGATTAGTACCAACACCAGCATGGCCCCTTTGAATATCAGCTACAAAATAAGCATAGACCCTTTTCCTGAAGCCAATTTTGGTAATTGGTTTCGGACTCTCAACCAGTCGATGAATCTTCAACATCAATTGGAGATCAGAGCCGAAGGAGTGTATGATGTTGAAAAGGGATACCTCTGCATGGTGGGGTGCAGAAAGTTGGTGGTTCGGAATTCAACTGATGTTTCCAGTGACGACTGTGAGATTCTTGTGACGTTCGAGTTTGCTCCGGTGAATGAAAGAAGAGGTGGTCTCACCAAGGGAACCATTGTAAGCAGACGAAAGAAATCGGATCCGCTTTATTTTGAGAATTTGAGCATGTCGTCTGCTGCCTTTTATTCCTCTGTAGCTAAACGATTGATATGGAGAATGGACTTGGAGATCACCATGGTCTTGATATCCAACACGCTCTCGTGCATTTTTGTGGGTCTTCAACTTTTTCACGTGAAAAGAAATCCTGAAATGCTTTCTCGCATGTCACTTGTCATGGTTTTGATACTTTCCCTGGCCTACTTGATTCCACTTGTTCTAAACTTTGAAGCCGTGTTCTTGGGGAACCACAATAAGCAAACACTAATGCTTAGCTCAGGAGGATGGGTCGAAGCTAATGAAGTAACCGTTAGGGTGATAACTATGGTAGCATTCTTGCTACAAATACGGTTAGTCCAATTGGTTTGGACTGCAAAACAGGGTGAGGGCAATGAGAAGAGCTCATGGATTGGAGAGAAGAAGTCCGCATTCTTTGCTTTGCCATTGTACATCTTGGGTGGTCTGCTTACTTTACTATTCAACTGGATAAGGAACAAATATGGCCACAGGCAGATAACTACCCCATATGGTTTCTACCGAAAATATTCTCTTTGGGGTGATTTAAGGTCTTATGCTGGTTTGATTCTTGATAGTTTTCTTCTCCCACAAATCCTTCTCAATACTTTCATGGGTTCGGCCGAGAAAGTTTTGTCACCCTCATTCTACATCGGCACTAGTGCTGTACGGTTGGTGCCCCATGCTTATGATCAATATAGGGCACACAATTACCCAGCATTTGAAGCTAATGGGACATACTATTATGCAAATCCGACTGCAGATTTTTACTCCACAGCATGGGATGTAATAATTCCTTGTGGGGTTATTGCTTTGGCTGTGATCGTTTTTCTGCAGCAGCGGCATGGCGGCCGTTGCATTCTTCCTCAACGATTCAGAGAATTGGAACTGTATGAAAAGCTACCCACTGTTAACAATGAATGAAGACTATAGATATGTAGTGTAGCAGAATGATCTTTTCATGCAAATGTATGTGTTTCAATAATTTCAGTTTCATTATACAATAGAAGTTAACCTAGTTATGAATAAAAAACAAGAGTAATCACAATTTCTTGCATGTATTTTCCTTTATTAAGAAATATAATCACATTCATGTGTGCCATTATATCCCCTGCTTCTTTAGTGGTTGCGTCTTCGTTATCAACTTAAGACAACTTTACTTAGTACTATGAGAAGTGATCCTTGATTAATTGATCAAGTGACAGTATCTTCATAATTGCATAAGATTTGAGGTTTAGGGTTTGAGAATGTCTATTGATTACACATGGACGATTTTTACTATAATTTCTAATAATTCTATTTTTTTTTTTTTATTTTGAATTGAAATTAATTATCACATCAAATCAAGTAAGGTCTTTTTTATTCCATTAAACGGACTCTGCTCCACTGATCTAGAAATGGCCCCTGGGGAGACATGTGAATATATATATATTTATCAGTTTGTATGTGTGCAGTTTTGGCATTTTCTTGAACTCGGAAGGGAATTCCAAAGTTTTATTAGAAAATAAATTTGTTTTCAACTCATTTTATAATTTATTTTAATTTATAATTTATAATTTATAATTTACTTATAAAAATTCTAATTATTTTTAGATTAATTAAAATATAAAATTTATATTTTTAAATTAAAAAGAATAATAAAATAAAGAAAATTAAATCTGACGAGTTAAACATAGGGTTGTAAATGAATATTCGAAAGTTTGTTTAGTATTTGCATTTGTATCCATTTATATAAAATTTATTCATATCCGTTTAAAGTGGATATTATTCGTATTTGATTACAAATAAAAACGAATATGGTAAATATAAATCTGATCAATCTAATATTCGCTCTAAATATATATTTTTCAAATAATATATTATTTATATTTTTCAATAAATATTCCATAATCCATATATGTTTACTTTTACTATATAGTATAAGCGGAATGCGTGTGTCTACAGTTTTGTTGCGCGTGAACATTGTTTTTTTCTTTTTTTTTTCCCCTCCGAAATTTCACCTAAAAACGATGTCGTTTTCTGGCATGGGTGCATGGTGGATTTGTGCTTTGAGCAACCTTTATTATACGTTATTTTGGCGTTTTCTGTTTTGGTCAGAAGAAAACGGCTTTTATCGATTTTGTTTTTTGGTTATTTTTTCTTCTGCGCCAAAAAGGCAAACCCAGGTTATATCGAAATCTAAAATTCTATTTTTTTTTTTCTTTAATCTCAAAGTAATTCTTGATGCCGATTCTCTTCAATTACGAAGTAGAAGCCATTGCCATTGGTAGCATCAATGAGGAAGCTGTTTATCCATCCAGATTTTAGAAAAGGTCCTTGGGTTTGATTGAAGATTTTTCCTTTTTGTGATTTTGTATATTATATCTTGGTTTGTTATGAATCTTGAGTTATTTCTTCAATGATGAAGTCTACAACTTATCCCATACCAGTATCATTGTAATGAACAAAAAAGGAGTCAGTGGCAGTCGGTGGAGGGCACTGTGCTATAGCAGCTCTGGCGGCGCTATAGCAAAATACCCTTGTGCAGAGTGTGGATGGATGCAGACATGGGATATCTTGTTGATATTTCCGGATTCCTTGTTAACGTGGTTCATTAATCTATGACATTTTTGAATTGGAACCAGAGTAAGTGCGGAAAAATTAAATTAAAATGTAGACTTGAAGTTGTTGATACTGACAAATCTGATATCAGAAGGTGATAGATTTTTTTTAAGAGACAGACCATCCGTAGGTTCTTGTTTTCTATTTACATTAAGAAAATTTAAACTGCTTAAGGCTGGTAATGATAGAAATTCGTATATCCATATAATTTGTTGGAACATTGAGTTTGGTGGCTTTTAGAAATTAGTGGTTTTGGTATAGTTCCTTTTGCTAAGCCTTCATCTCTCAGCTCAATGTATCATGGTTTCTGAAATTTCAGAAGATGCAAGCTAAATAATAGGAAAAGATCAAATAAAACACAGACTTGAATTACATTTGCAGATTAATATGATCTCAATAGTTCCTTTTCTAAATGCATTTTGAAAGCCAGAGTGCTCTTATATCTTTTTTCCTTTTTATCTTCAGAAACTCTATGGCTAAAATGCTGACAGGTGTCCTTGAGATTCAGTAATGTAGGAGTTAACTTTATGGGATGCCTAAGATCAAAAGAATAGGGCTAATTATGTCTAGAATTTCTCTCAGATGAATGGAAATTTTAATTAGTGGAATTTTTGGTTGTATCTGAATGCTGTTCTTTTGCTACAATTTGCACCAACTGTGTTGCTCTGCCTTTTCTAAGTCTGCCAAACTTTTGTGCTGTTAATCTTGTGCTGATGTATACATTTGCTGCTAAGTTGATGATCAGAGCTTCTAGAATGATGGAAATGAAGTAATGATTATGTTAAAAATGTGCATCCTTCTTGATCTGCCTTGGTGCTGAAATAATATTTTGAACTTGGTCTATCAGAAACTTTTCTCCATTAGAGTGACTTTCCGAAACTCATTTGCAGTTGCTGAGGTTTTGGGTTGAAAATCTTGCTGCACATGGTTTTGGCTGTATGAGGGTGCTGGATTTGACTCTTTTGCAAGTTATTTTAACTCTAGATTAATTTGCTTTTACTTCTAAAGTTTCAATAAATAAATGTAATTTTGGAAGAAAATGGCACAAAATTGATATTATTGATACCAGAAATAGCAAAAAATGACATCCTTTGCAGTATGGAGAGAGTATATGATCTTAATTTCTGTTGTTACATTTGTTGCAAGATGGTGCTGAAACTGGCTATGCTGAAAGGCAACAGAAGTTTTGGAACAAGTCGAAGGAAAGTGTGTTCCTATGTGATACTAAACTTTGATGCTCTATAATTTTGTAATTTTGGGCATCTCTCTCTCTCTCTCTCTCACACACACACACACACGCGTGCGCGCGCGTACACACACACAGACAGAGACATGCAAACTTACTTCTCACTCTGTTAGTTACTCTTAGCTGTTACTTGTCCCCTTCCAAGATTTTATGTAGCTCATAATGTATTTGGGCATCAAATAAATCATGAGTTTGGCATGTGAGCCATTCAATTGTGTGCCTGAGTTGTCATGAACCTATTTTCTAGATGTGACCATGAGAAACGAAAGAGTACTGTAGCATGCATAATGGAAGTTATTGGAGAAAAGAACCCCAAGAACTTCTTTGTTGCCACGCAGGATGTGGGGTTGAAGAAGAAGTTCCAAGAGGTTTTGGTTTCTTTTTTCCCCCTTAGATATATGTGTACTGGTTATTTAGTGTTACATCTTTACTTGAACAGTTAAACATCTGCTGTTTTATTGGTTAAATACTATTTAAGTCCTTATAACTGTTGCATGATCTTATGTATTTCCATGCAGCTACTTAACTAATTTATTGGGGACAGATTCCAGGTGTGCCCACATATATGGTCTCAGAAATGCTCTCTCTCTAGAGCGCCCATCAACATTTCAACATGAGTTTGCAAAGAATGCTGAAAAAGAACCGTCACATATGACTGACTTGGAGTACAAGATGCTAAAGGTAAAGAAGAAAAGGGCGGCTATTGATGATGAAGCCAGGGATTCTTCTGATGCAAATGAAGATAATGAAGATCATATTTTAGATACACAGAATGTCAAGACTACTTTTAAAAGAAACAAAATAGATATAAAGGATAAAGTTCAGTTCAAGCGAAAGAAAGCTAAGGTTAGAAATTGAGATCTTTCCTTCCCCCCGCCCCCCTCCTTCTATTGCTTGTAGAACAATATTGTGAGCTATGCTTTGATTCCTTACCCAATTCTGTAAATATATTTGTTGCTGCTTCTTATTCATGGGCAGATGTTGCTTGTAGAACAATATTGTGGGCTATGCTTTGATTCCTTACCCAATTCTGTAAATATATTTGTTGCTGCTTCTTATTCATGGGCAGATGTGAGATTTCCTTTAGTAAGGTGGTATTGCTAGGCCTGAGATTTCCTTTAGTAAGGTGGTGTTGCTAGGCCTGCCACCATTACCAGTGCCAACCCAAAATACCCTCGGGGATTGGGGGTTGTGTGTGTGTGTGTGGAGGTGAACCAAGAAAGGGTGGATAACTAATAGTCTTTCCCAATAAACTGAGCTTATGCATTGTTTTGGTTTCATGCAGGGTCCAAACCCTCTTTCATGCAAGTTTATTTTCTCTTTCTTGAAGCTCAGAAATACCTATTATCATATAGTTAATATCTCTTGAGTCTAATTGAGCTGGAGGTGCCCTCAACGGGACTACTAACTGGACTTCATCTGGTCTATGTGAAAGATGAGCTTTCTTAGAATCAATTACTTAGTGATTTTTAGTTGAAAGGGTTGAAAGAGACAGATATCAATGCAACACAAATACATTGAAGCACAAAGCATATGACTAAACAATAGGAATTCAGACACTATCTCTGAACTCAGTTATCTTTGAAACTTTTATGCCTGCATCAAAGTACTGGAAGGAATGAACACAAAGCTATCGGCTGGAAAGAAATGACAGACAGGGGAGGACCCTGGTTCAATACCGAGCACCTGGAAGGACACATGATTACACTCCACCGGGAGGTATCCATGTGGCAGACAGCAATAGCTTCAACCTCATCACCATTCTCCCCAGTAAGTGAAACTCTAAACACCTTGCTTTGACTCTCTTGGTAATGGCAATAGAAAACTGCATAAGGTTAAGGCATGGTATGACATGCCACCATCTGGGGGGCTAGAATTTCCTAAATTCCCATTATTGTATTAAAAAGAATATTTAGAACAATATAAGATTTACTACTACTTTTATTAAATTTTCCTCTTTTTCCGTTTAGAATTTAGTTCATGACAAGAATTAGCAATAAAAACTTAAGCTCATTTTTGATAGAATTCATAAAAGAACTGTGCAGAAAACCTTTTGGATTTAAACTGGTATTCGAACATATACCATTCACATATTGATCCAAATGGAATGGAAATATACCATAATTTTTATTAAATATATATGTTTAAAACACATATTTAATAATGTCAATGGGCACAACCTACACTAGTGTGTGTGTATAAATTATAATTGACGAATTAGGAAAAAAAAAGAACAAATTTAAAAAATTATTGTAATAAAGTTAATCAACATAATTATTATTGGTTGACTTTATGATTAATATAGTTAAATGTCATTATTAATATTGATTAGTACTAATAATTAATTATAAAACTAATTATTAATTAAAAATTATATTATTTATTTGATTGCTTTTTGTTATTTTTTTTAATGAAATTGTATAGTTCTTTCTATTAATTAAAAACAAGTATTTTTATGGTTCATAAATTTATGTATTTGGATATTCGTAAATAGATGTTTAAGTAATTATCATTGAATATGAAATTGAAAAAATAATTTGAATGCGAATAAGTTTTATTAAATATGGATACATCTGAATAATTATAATCGATTACAAATATATTCGAATTCAATCGATATCCTACGAATACGAATTTGGATATTATTTTTAAATATTCATCAAATCCGTGTCCATATTCAAATATTTAAAAAATTAAATGAATATGAATATGAAAATAGTATATTTGATTTATTTTAATATTCATTTACACCCCTAGTTAAACCTGCTGCTGAATAGGTTTCAGGAAAAGAAACAAGGTAAGAATCCAATGCCAGCACCTGGTGGAGAACAAGGCTGGTTGTGGTGCTGCACTCCAATGCATAACCCAACTCCAAAAAAAGTCATCTCCCAGAGAAAAACGAGCAAAATTGATTCTTCACATCTTCAAAATCCCTGGAAACGCCTCCATCAAATTTTAGACTGGGAAAGAACGGGAAAACTGAATAACAGAATTGGGTCAAAATATTCAGGGTCGTTTCCTGAATGTATGCTCTCCAAAGTCCCACTAACAACACTACTAGATATATCTGGATACTCACTGGGATCGTTGAGCTCAAGAGCAGCATCAAGATTGAGGAATTTACCTCCCTCAACTGCCAAAGAAGTTGATCCAACCACGCAAGTTTCCTCCAAATCTCCGACCAGAAACCATGCAACCAAAAAGTGATTTTCCTGCTGCTGAGATTATAAGATTCACTATATAAGCTAGAATTGCCTCGAGGATTTATATAAACCTTATATTGCAAGGGCTTGTTTGCTTCATTGGATAAAGCTTGATAGATATATTTTCAAACTTTATCTCTTATTTGCTTTATATTTTTATAGCCCATGATACCTTTGCCGTCCGACATGGTATCATGGGCGTCTGGTTTATGGATCAAGCCATCTCGGCTTGATCCATTTTCCATCCTTTCAAATTTGATTTGATAAAGAATAAAAATGACATTCTTACCTTTATAAAAAACCTATCCTCAACGCTTTTGCCAAATTTTAGTTAGGACATTGTAGACATTACACAATGTAATCACATTGAGCAATCTTACCAACGAAACATTAGACAGTATTAAGCATGGGATATCACTAATTTCTAAAACTCAAGCAAACAATAAATTACATGGTTTTAAATGCCATTTTTAGCTTATATATAACTAGCATATTAATCCTTCCTAATCCTATATACCTAAGCAAACAAGCCCCAAATGGATTTCTAAGTAAGCTTCGACTTGGTAGACGTCCTTGGAAATAGTATTGTAGCAATTTGGTGGAATGTGAAGTTCGAGAGATTTTCCCACATAATAATCTGTCTGGTTCCGTTGTTTCCTGCCCAGAAGGATTGATCAAAAAAGAATAAGAAGAAGAAGGAGGAGGATTTATAGTTGTCATATTCTTTGCTGAGTAGAAGGATCCATAGTCATTTTCATTGCTAACTCTAACTCTTCTACTTGTACTTTGTGTTATCAATTAAATGAAATATATTTAAAAAACTTTCCAAGTTATTTATATTTCTTAAATTCTTCTAGAGTTTATAAGATATTTAATCTTATTTTCTTGAATTGTTTTGATAAAATAAGATAATAATAAAATTTATAAAATAATAGTAATAGTTGAATTTTCTTTTGTTAAGATTTGTAAAGAAAAGGTTGGACTTTTTGTTTTTCCTAAAAGAATTTATAAGCTCTTTTTCAAATGACTTTATTGAATAATTTATGATATTTTATTAATTTCTTAAGTTTTTAAGTATACTTTGAGATATTTCTTTTAAAAGTTTATGAGCTCATTCAAAGGTCCTCTTAATGTTAAGCATGTTACAAGTTACAATAATAAAATAAATCTAACTATAACTCAAATTTAATTTCAATAATCTCTTAACCCAAGTCAAAATGATCGCATTTTGTACCAAAAAATGAAGGTAAAATAGAAGGAATCAAATTTTCAAAAAGGTCAACAACTCCATCGGGTAGTTGGTTTTTTGGTTCCAAAGTGGCCAATATAATATGCCTCTTATGTTACCGCGTAACCAAGACAGAGAAAACAGGAGCGGAGACTTTTCGTTAAATTCTCAACTAGTAATTTTGGCACATTTAATGTATGTGTTAAAATTTTTGTAGTATAAAATAAATAAAAAATATTTATTTTTTATAAGAAATTAATATTTAATAATTTTAAAATTTTAATTTATTTATACAAGTTTTTACATAAATATTAATGATAAAAACATGATAAAATTGTAATTATTAGTTATGCAATGACGGATTATAGATAGTAGTTATAAAATAAGCTGTAGGTATTAAAATTTTAAAGATAAAAAGAGACAGTAGAAATGAGGGCATTTTGGGCACATCACTCAAAAATACACAAAAAAGAGGTTATGTACTTTATTAATAATATATATTTCTCATCCCCTACCCCATTTGAAACTAATTTAAGAATAATAATGAGGCCCTATATTCATCTCTATACTATTATCTAAATCTATATTCTTATATATAGCGTAACAATAAAATTTTGTTAAAGTTACAAATTCAAATTAATTTGTAGAATAGTAAAAAAAAAATCATAATTAAAAATGCATATCAAAGTTCACTTTTTATTTTAAATACAGCGAGAATTTAAATTTCAATTATGTGTAATTTATACAATAAAATTCATACATTTTAATTTAAAAATTTTAAAGTTCCAAAAACAAAAAATTAATAAAAAATTATTTTAATATGTAAGTAAGAATAATTTAAATTAAACATGTATAATAAAAAATTCATTTTTTATTTTAAAAACAGCAAAAACTTAAAGTTCAATTATGTTTAATCTATACAACAAATTTGTACAATTTAAATTATAAATTTTAAAAATTATAAAAGAAAATATTAATGAAAAATATGTTAATATATAATTACCAATATTTAAATTAAAAAGGTACAATTAAATTTATTTTTTAGTTTAAATACAACAAAAAGTTAAATTTGAATTACGTGTAATTTATACAACAAATATCGTAAATTTAATTTATTATCTCTTTAAGAAACAAGCATCTAAATGAAAAGCAAACTACCAAATGAGAGCTACATCTAAATATGTAAAAGAAAGTAGGATGAGTGGATGGTTAAAATATCAATGATTTATCAAATTATTGTTGAATATACTAAATGACAATTAAAAGTTTTGAATTTGAATCTAAAACTTGGAAAATCTATCAGAATGCAAAACTTCTTAACTTTATAATTTATAGTTATCACTTATTATAAAATTTATCACCTATTCTTTAATATTTTGGACTAATCATCAGTTTCAAGTTTTGTATATGAAATATAATTGTTTAAGTTTATAATGAAGAAGATGCACATATTTCTCAGCAAAGAAAAATAAAGGCAAGAAATTAAGATTCCACTTGTTTGATTCATAACTAATTAAAACTTTTCTTGAATCAGTAGATTGAAATTATTGAAATATATATATTTGCATGAAAAAATAATTCTGTTGCACTATATATATATAGTCTTCACTTATTGTCAACAGTAGCCACCTTTTCATACAACTTCAATCCTCTGAGTCTTTGAGGAAGAATGCAACAACCACCAGCTCTCTGCTGCAGAAAAATTATCACGGCCAAAGCAATACCACCACAAGGAATTAGAACATCCCAAGCCATGGAGTAAAAACCTGCAGTCGGATTTGCATAGTAATATGTTTCATTAGCTTCAAATGTCGGGTAATTGTGTGTCCTGTATAAATCATACGCATGGGGCACTAATCGCATAGCACTAATGCCCATGTAGAATGGATGAGATAAAGCTTTGTCTGGTGAGCCGTTGAAAGAATTCAGTAGGATTTGTGGGAGAAGAAAACCATCAAGAACCAAACCAACATAAGACCTTAAATCACTCCAAAGAGAGTATTCTCCGTAGAAACCATGAGGAATAACTACTTGTTTGTGGCCATATTTGTTCCTAATCCAGTTCAGTAGTAAAGTAAGCAAACCACCCAAGATATACAATGGCAGGGAAATCAAAACGGCCTTCTTCTCTCCAATCCACGTGCTCTTCTCATCACTCTCACTCTGTTTTGCAGTCCAAACCAACTGGACCAACCGTATTTGCAGCAAGAATGCTACCATAGTCATCACCCTCACGATTACTTCATTAGCTTCAACCCATCCTCCCGTGCTACGCATTATTGTTTCCTCACTGCGGTTCCTCACGAACAGGGCTTCAAAGTTTAGAACAAGTGGAACCATGTGCCCCAGAGAAAGTATCAGAAGCATGACAAGTGAAATGCGAGAGAGTACCTTAGGATTTCTCTTCACGTGGAAAAGTTGAAAACGCACAAAAATGCAGGAGAGCGTGTTGGATATCAAGACCATGGTGATCTCCAGGTCCATTCTCCATATCGACCGTTTAGCCACAGAGGAATAAACTGCAGCAGATGACAAGCTCAGATCCTCAAAATAAAGAGGGTCCGATTTCTTTCGTGTGCTTTCAATGGTTCCCTTGATCAAACCACCTCTTTTTTCATTCAACGGTGCAAACTCGAACTTCACAAGAATCTCACAGTCAGTGGAAACATCAGTTGAATTCTGAATTACCAACTTTCTGCACCCCACCATACAGAGGTATCCTGTTTCAGCAGTATAAACTCCTTCAGCTGTGATAACCAGTTGTTTTTTAAGATCAATCGACCGGTTGAGACTCCAAAACCAATTCTCGATCATGATACCGGGATAAGGGCTAATGCTGATTTTGTAGCTGATCTTCAAAGGGGCTGTGTTTACACTGATATGATCAGGTTCTTGTATCTCCCCATATCCAGTGGATGATTCCGACTCCTCAGAATCAAATGCAATAACGCTATCATACAACTCGTTTCCAACAGAAATGGGAGTGGCAAAAGCCCATGCAAATCTTACGCCTTTCAGAATTTCAACAGAAATATCGAATCTCATATCACGTGAATGTCCTTCTGGGTATATATTCCCTTTCTTCACTCGTTCTTTCACAGGGCATAACCTCTTAGCCTTATCCAATTCGGTGTACTCATATCTCAACCCCGAAACAGCCACCACCTCATTCTCATAAAAACTTGTGAGATTAATCTTTTTGAAGTATCCCAAATCCTCAACACCTTTGGTGCTCCATAACTGTCCAACCATTTTGGCATCATTTCTGATGGTCCAAATCGAAGGGTACCTCAGGCTCAACCTCAATGTACAATCCCCTACTGCATTGCCAAAATGATCAGCCGGGTTCAAGATTTGACAAGCAACAACAAACAGCTCGTTGTTCTTATCTTCCCACGACGCCTCCCCAATAAAAGTTGAATTAAGGCCAAAACTTTGTGCAGGATAATTCGTATTCTGAAACATCCCCACAAATCTTAGCTTCCTTTCTTCCCAAGAACACTGAAGTGGATTTAGGGAAAGAAAAGGACGGAAGGATTCATCGCCTCCATAACCCAACTCCAAGAAAATCATTCTAGCAGAGAAAACAGAACAAAACTTGTTTGCTTGCAAATCAAGAGATTGATTCTTCACATCTTCAGAATCCCTTGAAGCCCCTCCATCTAGTTCTTTCGAATAATTATACGTGGAAAAAATGGGAAAATCGAATAACAACATTGGGTCAAAATATTCAGGATCATTTCCAGAACTTATGCTCTCCAAAACCCCACTAACAACACTGGTATATATATCTGGATACTCACTGTTATAGTTAAGCTTCAGAACAGCATTAAGATCGAGGACTTTACCTCCCTCAACTTGCCAAGAAGCTGATCCAACCATACAAAGCTTCCTCGAAATCTCCGACCAGAAACCATTCAACAAAAATTTGATTTTCCTCCGTCGGTCATAAGATCCAACATTGTCATCATTGCTACGGGCAGTGGGATTGTCCCAGTATGGTGACCAGATGTACAAGAAAGCTTTGACTTTGTAGACGCCCTCTGAGATTGTTTCATAGCAATCTGGTTTAATCCAAAGTTTGAGAGAGTTTCCCTCGAAGTAATCAGTCTGGTTCGATTGTTTTCTGCCAAGAAGCTGGTCTCCTCCGGTGATATATGATGTAACGAGATGAGGTGGAGAGTTGCGGTAAGTCCGAGAAGTGGGGCTGGATTCTGGGACTACGGAAGAACAGTGATCACTGTATGGAATTGTAGGAGCGGAAGCAGAGGAAAAAGTGGAGTTCATGGAGATAATAGTGAAGAGAAAGAAGCAGAAGTAGGTGTAGAACAAAGAAGAAGGCATTGTAGCAGAAGGGTTGGATCAAAGACAAGCAGAAAAGTGACTCAAGAAGAAGTGGAAGTGATTCAAAAACGAAGAAGAAAGATACATATATAGTCATATTTTCTGCTGATCGTCTTCCACTTGTAATAAGTTATCAATTGATACTTAGAGATGTTTGGAAGCACTTCCTTTTAAATTAAACATTAGGCGGCTGGTTTTGGCTTAAATTTGTTTAAAAAATTCTGTAAGTTGGTGGTAAAATATTTTTTCAAAAAATTATAAAATATTATATCTTACTCTAAGGATAAGTTCTTAAAATATTTGAATAAAATAAGATTTCAAAACTTCTTAGATGTGAGTAAGATATTTTTGAAGTCTATAAAATGTTATATCTTATTTTCAAAATAAGTGTTTCATTATTTATAGCTTATATAATGTTAGTAATGGTAATATTGTAATTGATATTGTTAAAATTAATAGAGTTTGTTAAAATTTTAAAGAAAGTTAATAATTCTTTTTTTTTTTAAAAAAAAAAACTTATAAGATAAAATTTATCAAGTATTTTATGATATTTTTGAATTTTCAAACATCTAAAAATATTTTTATGTGTTAATAGGCTCACCAAAACACCCTCCTAGTTTTTAAGCATGCTATGACAAGAAAATAAACTTAACTATAATTTACACTTAGCTTGAATAATTTTTTAGGGCAATTGGGCAAGTCAAATTAATGATCCCATTCTTTGTACCAGAAAAAAAAATAAGGAAAAGAAAAAGAAATCAAGTACTTTATAAGATTCAAATATTTAGTTTGAGATCTTATAATTTTACTTTTAAATTTTATTAGACAATTTATGATATTTTATAATTTTTCAAATATTTTACAAAATATTTTAATGAATCTATAAGGTAAAAAAACATTTTAGTTATTGAGCATATTGCAACAATAAAATAAACCTAACTATAATTTAATTTTAGCTTAAATAATCACTTAGTCAAAGTCAAAATGATGGCATTTTGCACCAAAAATAAAGAAAAAGAAAAAGAAATAAAAATTCAAAAGTCAAGATATTCCCTGTTGGTTAGTTGGCTCCTAGCTAGCCTGGTTTTTGGTCGCATAGTAACCAACACAACCACAAAAATAATAAATTCATCAAAAATAATAATAATAATAATAATAATAATAATAATAATAATAATAATAATAATAATAATAATAATAATAATAATAATAATAATAATAATAAAACAAAAACAAAAACAATAAAGTATTTGTAGACTTTTTCCTTTAATAGTGTTGTCCACTATAAAATTGTTTTTTCTTTTTTCTTTTCTTTTTTTTAATTCTCAACTCTCATCCCCCACCCCTTTTGAAACTAATCAAATTAAGAAGATGAATCAGAATTAAAATCATATTCTTTGTTAGGTCTTGGTCTTTTACTTGTACTATATCAATTATTGGTATTTTGGATGTGTCTTGGATCATTTTTTAAGTAATTTTCAGTTTTTAGTTGAAAAGGTAATATTTTTGAAGTATTTTCAAAATTTAACTTTACTATTAAATTTTTAAAATTAAAAATTAAAATACCATCCATCCTTTTTTCTTCAGTTTTTCATAGTTTTAAGCATTTTTTAATTTTTATATGAAAGATAAAGGTATGTTTATTTGTCTTTAATTTGTGGGTTTTGGGAAGAATATTTTGCAATGGATTATATATTAGTTTATTACAAGAATAAATTATTCGAGATTGACTTTTTGCCACTTGAAAAAAAATACTTTATGCTATAAATGTCAAATTAATAGTTTTTATTCAATTAATAAGGGAAAAATATAATTTTATATTAAAATTTTAATGGATCTATAATTATGATTGTGCTTGTTTTGACTTTGCCACTAGGAAAAAAAAATATTTTATGCTATAAATGTCAAATTAATACTTTTCATTCGATTAATAAGGGGAAAATATAATTTTATGTTAAAACTTTTATGGATCTATAATTATGAGTTTGCTTGTTTTGAAAACTAGAAAAAATAAGTATTCTGAGAATATCTTTTGGGTGTTTTTGGTAGTTTTTGAAAAAATGAATCGAAGTGTTTGAATTAATTTCTCCAATTATAAAATGATTTGGTAAAACGAAACCAAGCAAACACTTGGAATTTCCCACCCTCAATTCATCCCGATTACCTCTGTTCGAACTCAAAATTGTTTTATCCGGCTTCCCTTTTAGGAGCCATTTGGATATGTTTTCATTTTCATTTTTTGTTTCTTGCATTTTGAAAAATTAAAAATTTAATTAAGATTTTGAAATTGAAAATGAGATTATATTTGGATATTGTTTGAAAATAATGATTACGATATAATGTTGAAATTTATGTGGTCTATATTTTATGCCTAGATAAATGTGTTTTTAAAATGTGTATATTTTGCCTAGTGGCTTGTAGCCTAAGTGGCATCTGTCTCCCCGATTAAGTGGGAGGTCTTGTGTTCGACCCGTAATGGGCGCATTGTGCATTTTATGTGTTTTGTGTGTCGTTAATATACTTTGATTATTTGACTTGAAAATATGAATTTATTTGATTTGAGAATATGAATATATTACTTTATTGAAAAAGTATAATTTCATCATTTGCAAATACTCTCTAAAAAAAATATATATGTATGTTTTAATTGTTTTGAATATTAGTAGATACTTTATGTCAAATCAAAATTAAATTTGACTGATATAATAATGGGATGATTGAATAAATTTAGGAGAAATTAAACATGAAAATAAGGGATATATCTAGTAAAAATATGTCTAAGTCGATGGTTTTTGAGTTTCAAATAATGTTGAAAATGAAAAGGACTATTGAACACAAAAATAAACAACCCTTTACATCCGTTTGGCTATATTTTCATTTTTCATTTTTCATTTTCATCATTTTCAAAAATTAAAATAGTAGCTAGAAAAAGTGTTTCATAGATGAGTTTGTATTTGAATATGTTGTTTGAAAATAATGATTATATAGGCTTGGAAATAAAAATGTATAAGGATGGGAAAAAAAATTCACATAAAAAGTTACGCATTTTTTGTGGGTGTTGAATCCAACAAAAATAAATTCCTACTCTAAAGATATGATTTGTAATAAGTGATGAGTATGGTCATATTCCACAGGGACTAATAAATTTTATTTCTTTCAAACTTATTAATAAAATAGAAAAGAGGGGGGGATCTTTATGAAACGAAAGAACTAGAATTTTGAAAGTAAAACAAATCAAATAAGAAATCAATGAGAATGAAATCTAGCCTAAGGTAAAATCTCAGTTTGGTTCACATATTTGATCATTGATGCAAAGATAAATTTCCTTTTTCTTGAATAGACTAGTTATAGTTACTCGGACGCCCTAACAACCAATCTCTCTTTATTATCTCGATAACTAAGAGAAATTCGTTGTTATTTCCCTTGCCAATAAACAACCGTAAAGAAAATGCTCCTATGTATTAATTTATCAACAACATTAAAAACTAGAGAGATCCAGCCATAGCCAACAAAGCAACAAACGCACACAAACGGGGTTCATTTAGACTAGATTATTTATCCACATAACATAAATCATGCATATCCCGACACATAACTATGTTATTTCCCACGAACATTAGAACAATTAAACAATTACATATTTAACATTCTAATTGACAGAACAAATATTCTAAGCTATCAAATTTGGATACTAAATTCAATAAATTTGAATATTCGTAATAAAAACAGAAGATAAATAAATACTTAAGAAATAAGAAATACAAATCAATTATTTAGATCTAACAAATGTGGAAGAATCCAAACTTCGATAATCACTTAGGCTAGAAAAACAATTTAACAACTCATGGAGAGAAGAAAAACATAGGAAAATAAAATATGCTGAATGACAAGTTGTGAAAAAGCTTCCTATGAAAGATTCCTAGTTTCTTATAAATCGCATACTACTCCTAATGTAACTGAAAAAATAATTAAGAGTTCTACCAGAGTAGGGAAACTTAAATTCTCCTAATTAAAGAAATATAAATTAAAACATCCCCAAAATGTAATACTGCCAAAAGAAGTTGAATGCTTCCTAATTAAATTTGCATAAAGTCTTGGGAAGCAAAACATGTCTGCACTTGAATTATTTTCTTCTTCCATTTCTCATCTCCTTGGGAATGCGATTTTTGCTCCAAGCATGTGAAATACTAGATTTTCAATTTCATTTGGCTTGAATCTTCAATTTGCTTCATAAAATATCAAAATGAAAGTTAAAATCCAACAATTAAACATTTTTTGCTATTAATAATAAGGGAAAATTATACAAATTAAATGACAAAATGCAACTTAACAAATTCCCCTCACACTTAGACAATACTTGTCCTCAAGCATACAATAGCCTTAGTTTATTAACCTTTCTCAATATCCCTTCTACCTATTTCTCAGCTTATCCCTAATATAGTTCAAATTATTAGATTTTGGAGGACTAAATCAAGGCACAAGTAGGAACATGCACTTCATAGAAAGAACCCTTATAAGTCACTCAAATAACCTGCCACCTTGGTAATCTCTTCGAACTCGAAATGTAAAAGGGATTTAACACTTCTTCATTAAGTTTATTTCAAGTCAAAACATAGAAGATCAACTATCAAAACATGCAATGATATCACATTTTCAAGGAGAAATAGCAAGTCGAATGCATGAAAACATAAAGGATGAAAGGAAAAACCTTATTCGATCTCCGTCATTTTTTTTTTTTGCAGCAAATTCAGTGCGTGAACCAACCTTTTTAGGCGAATACAAACATTGGTGATGAATGCAACCGGGTTACTTAGCCGGCCACAATTTGTCTAGAATGTCATATGACCTTTTTACGCGAATACAAATATTGATGGTGAATGCACCCGGTTACTTAGCCAGTCACAAACATAGATAGTTATCATCCCTATTCATAATCGCTTTATTTTAGTGATTAGTGCAGTAATCAAGCCAGTGCTCTTTTTTTTTTTTTTTAAGGGGTTAAATGGTCAAACCTAGTTACCTTCATTGTCTTAGTACATTCAACTCAACAACTAAACCCAAATATGCTCATCAAGGCAAATTCTAGAAAAGTTAAGCCGCTATGCATGACAATTATTAGGAGTGATATGCATTAATTCCCTCATACATCTTTTATTCAAATTATCCAACAAGGCAACAAGTCAAAGTGTAATAAACAAGGATTCAACTGTTCATGACATTCTTACAGTGTGTCCTAATTCAATCTATTTGTTTACGTGTTATCTCAGGGACAGACATCGAAAAGAGGGAAAAAAATCAACGAGAAAAATTAACAAATCAAGAACTAAAGCGCACTTTGGAAGCAAAATAAGAAGAATAAACAGTCATTTCATGCATGCTTGAAGCAAAATGAATCCAAAATTTTCTCCCCCACACTTAAGCCAAACATGGGCCTCAATGTTTCAAAATAAGAATGTAAATGCATAAGAAAGGTGGAAGAGGTATTCCCCTGAGGAGACAAGGCCTTTCTGTCAAACAATTCAAATGTGCCAGAAGAGATCCTTGAACAAGATATAGGCACAAGTAGATTTAAGAGCTTTTCTGTCTGAAGTAATTGCGCCCACAGGCTAATTTAAGATGTCTCCTGCATTAAAAAAATAAAGTTAATTAAATATGCTAAAAAAAATAGCTTTTTCTTTTAAAGAAAAATGAACAACAAATTGAAAGTTTGGGTTGCATCCTAAAGAACACCTATCTTTAACATTTTTGGCTAGACGGAGCTATTACTCACGTCACAAAATTATTATCATCATTCAAATTAAAGGTTTTGTGAGTCAAAGTATAAAAAATATCCACAACAAAAACACAAGACTCATAACTAGGGTATTTCATGGCATCATAGACATTGAATTTACGCACATCACCTTCAAACTCCATAGTGAGTGTACCATCATGCACATCAATTTTTGTCCTATAAGTTCTAAGGAAAGGTCTTCCCAACAATATTTGCGATAAGTTAGGAAAGGGACCTTCAGACATGTTAAGTACATAAAAATCAGTAGGAAAAATCAATTCGTTAACCTATACTGACATATCCTCTAGGACTCCCTCGTGATATACAACACACCTATTAGCAAGTTGAATAACTACTCTTGTTTCTTTCAAAGGACCAACACTCAAGGAAGAGTAGACAAAAAGAGGCATGATATTAATTAAAGCACTAAGATCGCACATGGCCTTTTTAATTCCAACATTGCCAATTTTGCAAAGGATGGTAAACATACCCGGCTCCTTGCATTTGGGGGGCAATTTCCTTGTATCACTGCTAAGACATTTTCTCCCCATGCTTATTCTTTCATTAACCTTTAATTTCTTTTGTTTGTGCACAATTTCTTGAGAAATTTAACATACTGAGATATTTGCTTGATTGCATCAAGTAATGGGATATTCATCTCAACCTTGAGAAAAGTTTCAAGAATCTCATTTTCCTCTTCATGCCTTTTGGATTTAGTGAACCTTTCAGAAAAGGGAGGGTGTACAACCAATGAACTTGCCACCTTACGATTGGGTTCATGCGAATGTTCAGCTGAATCCTGAGGTATGATAATCTCTCTCTCTCTCCACTTCTTCCACAATGGTGTTTTCTCGTGTCTTCTTGTTGGGTTCTTTAAGCCCCTTACCATTCCTCAAAGTAATTGTGCTAACGTTCTGCTTGAAATTGACAACTGTTTGAGATGGCAGCTTTCCTTTAGATTCCATCTTACTTAGTGAGGTGGCTAGCTAACTTATTTGGTTCTCCAGGTTTTGAATGCTTGCTCGCATTTTCTATTGAAATTGTTGAGTGTTAGTGAGGGAAAATCGCAATTTTGGTCCCATAACTTAGGGTCAGTTTTAATTGAGTCCCATTCATTTTGAAATTATCCATTGAGTCCTATAATTTAAAATTTTTCTCACATTTGGTCCCACCTCCCCCCTTCCATTAAATAATTAACGGAAAACGCACGTGTTGTACGCGTGGCGGTTAACATGTGAGTTTTGGAGGAAAAATTAATGAGGCCTAAACTATGGGACCAAAAGTGAGATTTTCAGAATTTTTTTTAAAAAATTAAATATTCAAAAGTTTTCAAAAAAATAAATTAAATATTTCTTTTTCAAACATGATAAAAATTATAATTTATATTTCATAATTTTTCTTCTTTGGAAATTTATTTAGTTATTAACTTGTTAGTTTTTTTTTTTATTTTTAAATATTAGTTAATTTGGATAAAATTTAAATTATATTTTTAATTTAAATATATTTTAATCATATTTAAAAATTTTAATGATTATTTTAATTTTAAAATTTAAATTAAAAAATTAATTTTAATTTCATTATTTCCAAATATAAATATAAATTAATAGAGTTTAAAATATAATTTTGATTTAGAAAAAACTTGGTTAATAAAATATAATTTAAAATTGTATTTAAACATTCATTTGGAAACAAGCATGGAAATTTTAAATTTTAAAATTTCCAAATAGTTAATTTTTTTTATTACAATGAAAATTGTAAAAATAAGAAAAATCATAAATCTAAATATTAATTTATAGTTAAAAAATTTTAAATTTATTTTCAAATTAATTAATTTTTAGAAATAACAAAAATTTAACAAGTTATTAACAAAATAAATTTCCAATCATGAAAAATTAATAAATACAAATTACAAGTGTTCTCATGTTTGGAAAAGAATTATTTAATTTAGTTTTTTTAAAAATCCTTTTCAATGTTTGAAATTTTTTACACAATAAATTCTTTAAAACGTATAATGTTTTAAACAAATTGAATATTTATTTCATGTAATTTAGAATATTTTAAATTTAAATTTATGAAAATTGTTGAAATTTTTTATGATGATGTTACCAACTACATTAATTAATATCATTTTACAAGGATAAAAAATTAATTCAAATTGAAATTTAAATTAAAAATTATTTGTAATTTTATTATTTCTAAGTATTATTTAAAATTATTAGAATTTAAAATATAATTTAAATTTAGAAATGACTTGTTTAACAAAATATAATTAAAATTTTTTTTATTAAATTTTAAATTTTAATTTATTTTTTGGAAAACTTTTGAATATTTAGTTTTTTAAAAAAATTCTGAAAATATTACTTTTGGTCCCATAACTTAGGCAATTTTCCCTCCAAAAATCACATGTTAACCGCCACGCGTACAACACGTGCGTTTTTCGTTAATTAGTTAACAGAAGGGGAAATGTGGGACCAAATGTGAGAAAAATTATAAATTATGGGACCAAAAGTGTGATTGACCCATGTTGGTCGCAAGTGCTTTAACAATATCTTCAAGAGACATACTGTACTTGAAGAGGATGGTTGTCGTGGAGGGAGCGATTTTTGTGGGAAGTATTGGTAGTTTTGCAATCTCCCTCCGTAACTGAAATTCAGATGATCCCTCTATCCTGGGTTGTAGGTGTTTAAGTAGGGACCGTACTTTCTTTGTGGTGGTCCAGGGAATCCTCCTACTGCATTGATTTGTTCGCAGGAATTCTCTTAGAGTGTAGGACACATATCCATAAGATGACCAACGGTAGTACAAATCCCACAAGCCTTGATTTGTTGCGCGTTTCCTACAACCAATTGCCGAACAAGAGAATTTAAATTAGAAATCTAATGCTCAAAAGATGAATTACTTACCTCATTGATCCTTCTAGGAGGTCCCAAGAGTATCCAAATTGTTGGGAGTTGGTAGCCATAATAGAAATTAATTCTCTAGTTTCACTTAGAGTTTTGTTCACTATGGCTCCTTGACTTGCTATGCCCATCATCTTCCTTTCCATCGGTAGAAGTCCTTCATAAAAGTATTGAATGAGAAATCACTCAGTAATACCATGTTGTGGGCAACTTGTACAAAGTTGTTTAAACCTTTCCCAATATTCATGAAGACTCTCCGCATCCCTCTATCTTATCCCTCTTATCTCTTTTCTAATACTAATAGCACGTGAAGCAGGGAAAAACTTCTCAATAAACAATCTTGCCATTTCTGCCCATGTAGTAACAGAGCCAGAGGGCAGATAAAACAACCAATCCTTAGCTTTATTTGCTAAGGAAAACGGAAAAACTCACAACTTAACTTGCTCTTCAGACACTCCTTGGGTTTCATAGCTGAGCACACCACATGAAGTGGCTTTAAAAGCTTATGGGGCTCTTCATTATCCAAATCGTGGAAAATGGGTAGTAGATGGATTAACCCAAAATTTAACTCAAAAGGTATTTCCAACTCTAGATATTCAATACAAAGCGATTGTTGAGTTAAATCTGGTTCCGCTAACTCCCTTAAAATTCTTTCATGAGCCATTGTTTCCCTTGTTTCGAGTTGCTAGAACTGACTAAGCTGAATGTATATAGATCGGGATCCAAAGGTGATGATTTGTTTTCTTTTTGTACTCTAGTCTCCTTCCGCAATCTATGAGTAGTCTGCTTAATCTTAGGATCGTATTGAAGTTCACATGTACGAGAAGATCGAGGCATTAAAAGAAACAAAATTATTTGACACCATTTCCCGGCAACGACACCAAAATTTGGTTGGTGTCGAATCCAACAAAAATAAATTCTTACTCTAAGGATATGATTTGTAATCAGTGGTGAGTAGGGTCGTATTCCACAGGGACTGACAAATTTTATTTCTTCCGAACTTATCAATAAAATAGAAAAGATGGAGGATTTTTATGAAACGAAAGAATTAGAATTTTAAAATTAAAACAAATCAAATAAGAAATCAATGAGAATGAAATCTAGCCTAAGGTAAAATCTCAGTTTGGTTCACATATTTGATCATTGATGCAAAGATAAATTCCCTTTTTCTTGTAGACTGGTTATAGTTATTTGGACGCCCTAATAACAAATCTCTCTTTATTATTTCGATAACTAAGAGAAACTCATTGGTTATCTCACTTGCCAATAAACAACCCTAAAGAAAATGCTTTTAATTTATCAACAACGTTAAAAACTAGAGAGATCCAGCCCTAGCTAACAAGGCAACAAATGCACACAAACGGGGTTCATTTGGACTAGATTATATATCCACATAACATAAATCATGCATATCCCGACACATAACTATGTTATTTCCCACAAGCATTAGAACAATTAAACAATTACAGATTTAACGTTCTAATTGATAGAACAAATATGCTAAGCTATCAAATTTGGACACTAAATTTAATAAATCTGAATATTCGTAATCAAAACAGAAGATAAATAAATACTCAAGAAATAAAAAATACGAATCAATTATTTAGATCTAACAAATGTTGAAGAATCCAAACTTTGATAATCCCTTAGGCTAGAAAAGGAGTTTAGAAACTCATTGAGAGAAGAAAAATGCAGGAAAATAAAAGATGCTGAATGAAAAGTTGTGAAAAAGCTTCGTATGAAAAATTCCTAGTTCCCTATAAATGCCTACTACTCCTAACGCAACTAGGGAACTAATTAAGAATCCTACCAAAGTATAAAAACTTAAATTCTCCTAATTAAAGAAATGTGAATTAAAACATCCCAAAAATGTACAACTACCAAAAGAAGTTTAATGTTTCTTAATTAAAATTGCATAAAGTCTTGGGAAGCAAAACACATCCACACTCAAATTATTTCCTTCTTCCATTTCTCACCTCCTTGGGAATGCGATTCTTGCTTCAAGCATGTCAAATACTAGATTTTCAACTGCATTTAGCTCGAATATTCAATTTGCTTCATAAAATATAAAATGAAAGTTAAAATCCAACAATTAAGCATTTTTACTATTAATCATGAGGGGAAATTATACAAATTAAATGACAAAAATGCAACTTAACAATTTTCATATAGCAATTAGTGATTTCATGTATGAAGAGAATGTGTTGAAAATAGAGAGATGATAGAATAAATCATGTGGGAATGCACTTTGCGATAAAAATGAATTATATTTTTGATAAAAATATGAAAAAAAATTATAAGTATTTATTTTCAAATTGTGTGAAAAAATAAAAATGAACTTTAAGGACAAAGCCAAGGGACCCCTTAGGTTGTGATTGGTTGTGGGGTAAAACCCTATTTTTTTTGTCTAAAAAACATGAGATAGGACCCAGGCTATACTTGGATGTGAGTGAGAGACAACTTCTGCCACACCGTGCAACTTTACTATCTCTCTTGCTGCCTCACATTTTTCTCCCTCTCTCTATCTCTCACATCACTTTCCTCCCTCTGTCTTTTTCATTGATTATTTAGCAGAAAAAGTTCAAATAATATACGAATAGAAGAAACAATAAAAAATAAAAACAAAGAACAGGGATGAGTTAGGGTTTACGAAGGAGACAAATAGTACCTATGATGTTCATAGTTCTTATGAAAATGAATCCTCGTGGTATGATTCACCAGAACGCTATTATTGCGGTTGAAATGACTGAATTGGAATGCAAACAGAGGCTTCCATTCTAAAATTCTGACCCTTAACGGAGACAAACAAGAAATGAAAGTAAATTGGATTTGGATTGACGAAACGACCAACAAACTTGAAGAGATCGGCAATTCCTTGAAGAAAAAGGAAGAAAACGGACGATGGGATATGGTTATTGGCTGTTTGGAGATGACAAACTGCGAGTGATGTTCATGAAAGAGAATGAATACACCAGCAAGAACAGCAAGAAGGAGACAAATTAATGGGAACAAGCTGGAAATGGAAAAATCAAAAAATGGAAATGAATTATGGAAAAAAGGAAAAAGATGGAAAAGGAAAAGTTCCAAAAAAAGGGAAGATAAAAAATAAATAAATAAATAAAATTTTGATATTTAATTTATTTATAATATTTTCATTAAATTTACCTTCTATCTTATTTTTTTTAAATATAACTATTTTCAATTTCAAATAAATCAAAACAAACCAAAAGACAATTCTCATTAAACAATCTCATTCTCTCAAACTTATCTCACAAACAATCTCACAACCAATCACAACATCACATCATATCAATCTATTACATTTTATCGGACAACCAATCACAATCTTATATCTCATTCTTATATCTTTAAAACACTAAAACAATCCCAAAATCTCTAAAACACAAAAAATGAGGCCATGTTTCACAATTAATCGCAGCCCAGGGCTACAATTGCCTGTAAGGACTAACCCCATTTTTCTGTCTCTAAAACACGTTTTACTTAAGAGTATATGTTCGGTTGTGTTTTAGAGTTATTGGGGCAATGAACAGTTTTTGTCTCAGAGGCAGTCTGAGCACACAATGTTCTCTCACACTCTCCCCATCTCATCCATTTACTGCTCTCTCTCTCTCTCTCTCTCTCGCCTTATCCCGACTACTCTCTAGTTTCACTGTTACCCGAATCTCTCCATGATCTAATCTCATGCCGTCCTTCTCTCTTTACTTTTCTAAAACGCCTCTAAAAAATGGCTTCGGATTCCTGAACAAAATTAGGAAAAATCATAACTTCAACATACTGTGTAATTTTTGATCATCCTGCACTTGGGTGTCCTTAATTTGTAGTGTGTGTGATTTGTTGTTTGCTTTTGCTGGTGTACTTTAGCGTGTTCACAAAGTATGCACTCATACTTGCACCACATGGCACACACTTGCATATCCCTCTTGCTTGTTCTGCAAGGATGAGACGGCAGATTCCTCCGCAGAATCATCTGAATCTATTTCCTCTTACCAATTTTCACCTGCACGTAAATGTCGCAAGGTACCAGACCACAGATTGGTTCTTTCAATCTTCTGTTTTATGTATTTGCATGAATTTATTTTAGTTGATTATTGGGCATTTTTTGAATTAATGATTCCATGGTCAATTTTTGGTGGGCATTTTCTGGTTTGGGTATTCAATGTTTGTGGTCTGGTTCTGATGTATTTATCTGGTCAGATTTTAGGGGAAAATTGTAAAAGATTAGACAATTGCAAAAATTTCTCCTTTACAGAACTGTAAAAATGGTCTTCTTCTTCCTTTTGGTGTAAAAATGTTCTTCTTCTACCTTTAGACAATTTTTGCTATGAGCTAGATGCTATTTGTGTGTGATATTGCATCTTGACAGCCTGCTTTATAGTACTCTGATAAGTTTGTATAATTCCTGTTGAGATAGTTGAGCAGTGTTAGTATGGATTTTTACTAAGCATATATTTATTTTGCTGTTTTGTGTTTCACTCTAAATTTTGTTGCCGATCTTGTTCAATTGTCGTGAGTGCTAATTCAATTGAAGCAATTGTTGTCTCATTCCATGCATGACCAAAAGGTATGCCTCATTATATTAGTTCCATTCATGTTAGTTAAATGATTGTGATGCCATGCTTCTGTATGAACACAAGCCTGTCCGTGTTTTCAAGCTTTTTTGTTTGGTTTACTTGAGCAAGTATTTGTGCTCTTCTTCTCCGTATGTGTTAGCTTTGATGTCACTACGGCTTGTTTGCCAAAATATGGTAAAAAAACCAAATCTTTCCAAAACTACCACAATCCTGAAAAAGTTTCAAAAGTACCGTAAGGCGTGGCCCCAAGCCACGCCTTTCGTTGCCGGAAATTTTTTTTTTTTTATAAATTCAATGAAGTCGTGGCCTGAGGCCACGACAACTCTTGCATGCAGATACCCCTCTTACATTTTTTTTTTTTTCCTTTGATTTAAACAAAGTCGTGGCCTGAGGCCACGACTCTAGCAGGAGAATACCACTTCTGCGGAAAAAAGTCGCAAGAGGCGTGGCTTCTCTTGCATGTGGCAATTTTTTTTTTTTTACTTAACAAGGCACGCCTCTTGTATTATTCCTTCCCCTTCGGTCATTTCTCATTCTCTGCAAGGCACGCCTCTTGTATTCAATTAATCAATTTATTCCTTCCCCTTCGGTCATTTCTCATTCTCTCCGGTCATTTCTCATTCTCTTCGGCAGCTCACACTCTCATTCTCCTCTTTATCATTCTGAGGCTTAGTTTCTTCATTTTCAAACTCAAAAGTGTGGTAGCATTGTGGCTGCAATAGGTGGAGGAAAAATTTAAGAGGAAAAGTAAAGAGAGAAAGAAGAAGAAACAATTGTGTTTAAAATAAGGTAAAATTTTAATTTATGCTGTTGAAGGTTATAATATTTAATTTTTATTATTTTATGTTATTAATTTTGTATTGTTAAGATGATATATTGTAAAAAAAAAAAAATTTGAATTTTTTTCAGTTTGGTTAGAAATCTTAAATTGGAGAAGGGAGATTTTAACCCACAAATATCGGTAGGTTTTTAAATTTTTGAATGTATATTAAGTTGAGTTGTTTATTATTAAGTTTGAATAGATATTGTGATGCGAAATTTATTTTAGTTTTTAATTTGAATAATTTAAAATTGTAAGTATGACATTAGTGTTAGTTTATGTTTGTGGTTTTTTCCTCTGTAAATATTAATTCATATACAATGAAAAATTAAAAAATAAAAGCACATAATGGAGTTTTAATATTTTTACATTACTGATTATTAAGCATGCATATCAATTGATAATAAATTTATATTAAATTTAATTAGTTTTTAATTAGTTACAAAATTTAAATTAAATAATTAATTAATTCATACTAAATAAAATATTTATTAACAAATTATAAATATTATATATTTATTTATAAAAATTACATCTGTTATAAATTATGTGTATCACAATTTACATATTACTTGTAAATATTTATTACATTATAAATAGATTAGTATGTAATATATTATAGTATATAATACACATAATATAATATATACAATATATTAAATACATATTATAATATATATATATATATATATTACACTTGCAAAAATTGAATATATTATGATTAAAATGATTGATATTTTTTACAAAATGTATTCATAGAGCTTACATCATATATACTACTGTATACATATAATTCTTTACTGTATCTTAAAATACATTTTTGCTATGCAAGAACGTGACATGCATTTGCGGATGTTCTACCAAAAAAAAAAATTTTCAGCTAAGGCCATGTCTCTTCACTTTTTAATCAAAAAAATTGAAAAAAAATTACATGCAAGGCCACGACTCTTTTAATTTATGCAAGCCTCTCAATTTTTAATTAAAAAAACAAATATGCAAGCCTCTCAATTTTTAATTAATTTAAAAAACATATATATATATATATATGCAAGAGGCGTGTCTCTTACTAATTATCCATGCGAGAGGCCACGACTTCGTTTAATTTAAAAAAAAAAAAAATTATAAGAGGCGTGGCTGTCTTACTAATATTCATGCGAGAGTCGTGGCCTCTTCATTGAATTTATAAAAAAAAAAAAATTTCCGGCAACGAAAGGCATGGCTTGGGGCCACGCCTTACGGTACCTTTGGAACTTTTCCAGGATTGCGGTAGTTTTGGAAAGATTTGATTTTTTTACCATATTTTGGCAAATAACCCTGTCACTACCCTAGTGAAGAATCCACGCTTGGGGTTTTCGGCCATTAGTCGATAAGTAAGTTATTTTCTTGTGGAATCGTCTAGGACATTTGTTCAATGCATCGTTAAAGCATGTTAGTTGTATTAATGCAATTGGGTGGGCACAGATTTGTATTTGTGTCTTAACATTAAGAGGAGTTACTCAAATAAATTTGATATGTGTTTCATATAAGGGGGACAATTGTAATATGTTTGTCTTCCCTATTACCCCATATCATACATTTAATAGTTGTAAATATATCTAGCTAATACATGTACTTTGGAGAAGTGGACTACAACAACAAATTTTTTGTCTGCAAAAACTAAAATTACAAAATAAAGAAAATTGTACGAATAAAATTAAATTAAAAATAATCAATTAACTGTGGATTCAATCTCTAATCTAATCCTCTGATTCCTCCCTTCCAAATATAATCTTAAATTTAATGAGCTATGCGAGAAACGCTTCAAATACCGTGGATCTCTTTAAATTTAATTTGAATAAAATAATACCAATTTGAGGGCTTCGCACCTTAATCTCGAATCAAATGCCAGAAATATATAAATTTCACGAAGAACGCCTTGAACATCGTGGATATCCTTGAATAAAAATAACGCCAATTCGAGGGCTTCGCACCTTAATCTTGAATCAAATGCCCAAAATATATGAATTCCACGAAGAACGCCTTGAACATTGTGGATTTTCTTAAATAAAAATAACACCAATTTAAGGGCTTCACACCTTAATATTGAATCAAACGCTAGAAATATATGAATTCCGTGATGAACGCTTTGAATGTCGTGGATCTCCTTGAATAAAAATAACGCCAATTCGAGGGTTTCGCACCTTAATCTCAAATCAAATGCCAAAAATATATGAATTCCACGAAGAACGCCTTGAACGTCGTGGATCTCTTGGAATTTGCTTGAGAGAATTGTTGGACTTCTTCATGGTTTCTCTCGTCTGCTGGAATTTTTGTTGTGTCAAATGAGCTAGGATCACCCATTTATATAGGTGCTTGATGGGAGACTTCTAGACTGACTTGAACTTCTTCAATGATTATTTCTTTGATAAGATAATATTAAATATCAAGAGATAATATCAGATATATTTGATTTGATAACATCAAACATCAAAAGATAATATCAATATCAAATATCTTTGATTTAATTGGTCCATAGATGCAGACACTCCATTTTTGACACTTGTCAATATTTGATTTGAGTATAAAATAAATACTAAATTATTAATTAAAATAATTATTTATCTTTTGAAATTAAATTTAATATATCCCAATATTTAAATAGAAAATTTTAAATTAATATTTAGTATATTATTTTACACGTGTTACTTCTCAATTGGTCAAAAATTAATATGTCTACAAATGCTCCCACTTCAAGACTTGACGAAAGATATGACAATCAATTCCGAAAGAGTTGAGACTTGAAGTATTTTAGAATATATATATATATATATATATATGATTACATATGTGGACCAAACAAAAGCCATATCAAAATTCTCATTAAAAGCCCAAAATCACTTTTTCATATTGAAAGTGAAATCCATAGCAACAAGTTTTGTTTTACCTTCTGATTTTTATTTTTTTGAATTCCATAAATGGCCCACAAGAAATTAATGTGATTTGGCATTATTCAATTTTTAATTTGTCAAAGCAAACAATCAGCAATTGAGAACTTCACTCATCTTCAAATTCTTTCCCCCATTTCCGTGGCAAACAGTTTGCAGTTTTGCAATTGTTTCCCCAATTTCAGTGCTTTTTTCTTTTCTCTGAAAGAATGTGGCCTACCATAAGTTTCAAACCCACCAATTTCAAGGTTTCAAAGTTTCAGAAGATAAACTTCCCGCAGCAAATAGTTTAGGTAGTTTCGACCAAACTCAGCTCCTTCGAGACTTCTTTTCATTATCTTCTTCCTTTATTTTCTTTATTTTAACATGATAAATAAATGGATTAAGAATCCAAATCCTAGTAGAATTTGAGTCCTACTCAGATACTTTATATTCAACAAGTGCCTATAAATTGGCTTGATCATGAGCTCAAAAGCACACAATAAACATATCAAGAATTTGCTTGGTCAATCGCTGGAATTTACTCTGTTAAACCACTGGAAATTTGCTCTTGATTGCTTGGTATTTGTTCTTGATTGTTGGGTAGGATCACTTCTTAGTTTTCTTATTCTTTCTCCCTTAGCTTATGCTTCTTTCATGTTTGATAAAATGCCTCTATGAACATACACCATTATTTTGACATTGTTATGAGTTCTCCATCAACTTAGCTTCTAGATACGAGCATAAGCTATCTAAATATTTAAATTTTCCCCATATGCTCCTTGATAAGAGATTAAACTGTCAATAAGGCTCCTAGACACGAGCATAAACTATCTAAATTTTTTTAAGTAAAAGTATCCCCATGTACTCATTGATAAGAGTGTAAATTGTCTATTAAGTTAAACTCAAGTAAACCCTTTGATATGAGTATAAATTGCCAATCAAATTCAAGTGGACTCCTCGACACAAGTTTGAAATGTCTATTCAAGTTAAATATGCTACTTGACGCACGAGCTTAAACTACATGTTACTCCTGGCTCACATGAGTATAAACTATGTACAGCCCCCCATCAAAAGGATGTTTACTTTAAACTGTGTTATGACTTGATCTAATATTGGGTTTATAGGTAGATGGTAGGACTTCATCATAAAAATCTCCAACTATTGGCAATCCACAAAGTCTATGAAGATTCCATAAAGAAATATAGTTCTTGACGACAGTGTGCAGCATGTTTGTAGAAGGGCTCCATAACTCAAGGAATGCTTGGAGGATTTCTTGTCGTAGACATATTTGAAAAAAAATGGAGAGAAAAGGAAAAATTCTCAATTACTTCAAGTCTTGTCTATTTCGTGTATGATCGGTACATCTTTCGTCAAGCCTTGAAGTAGGGGAATTTGCAGACCTATTAATTTTGCGCAATTAGAGAGTGAGACATATAAAATAAAATGCTAGTTATTAATTCAAAATTTCTATTTATCTTGAAATTTATTAAATTTAATTCCAAAAGATAAAAAGTTAATTTTAATTAATGCTCAAATCAAATATTGCTAAGTATCAAAGATAAAGTTTCTATGTTTGTGGATCAATCAAATCAAAGATATTTGATATTATCTTATCAAAAAGATAGCTGTTAAAGAAATTCAAGTCAGTTTGGAAGTCTTCCATCAAACATCTATATAAAGGGAGTGATCAAAGCTCATTCGACATACAACACAAATTTCAGCAAGTGAGAGGAGCTTAGTAGTTCTTTCAATCAAATTCAAGGAGATCCACGGCGTTCTTCAAATAGAATTTAAGGAGATCTATGGCGTCAAGGCGTTCTTCGCGGAGCTCATTAAATTCAAGATCATATTTGGAAGTAAAAAATCAGAGGATTAAACTAGAGATTGAATCCACAGTTGATAGATTTTAATATTATTTTATTTGTACAAATTTTCTTGTTTTTTAATTTTATTTATTGTAGACAAAGAAATTTGCCCTTACACACACGTCAGGCTACCCGAGGAGGCCCTCGAGTAAGGCACTTCAATGCTCAAGTCAATAAGGATTAACCAGAAAATGGAGCGGCAGACTGAGGGCTAAGGTTGTAGTGAACCTACCTCTATAAGGGGTTGCAATGAGGTATTTATAGTCTCTTGCGGAAGGTTGAAATGTCTATGATGCCCTTGCTCATGCAATGAGGGCCTTTGTCTTTGTCGAAGGACCTTTAGGTCTTCTTCTACCCAAAAACCTCATCTAGGTGGATCGTCTTCCTTCTTTCTAGGATATAGAGGAGATCTTCGCATTTAATGTGGAGGCAGAGTGGTGGTACGGTGGAGGTATGCTTCATAAATATGGAGTCACGCTGCCTGTCAGTGTGTTTAATGCGACAAAGTGGTGGTTGAGTTGCATTTAATGCGACAGTGACCGATGGTGGGGAAAATAATTCTTATATCCCTAGTTGACCTCCTCTGGTTGAGATGAAACTCTAGCTGGAAATCTCTTAGCCATGCTCTGGTCGAAATTATAGATATCCTGGGTCCAAAGGTCAACCATATTTGGGCTAATCGATCTCACTCTAGTCGACTAAATGGATGTTGGTAATTTATACTGTCTAACTAACTTAGTGCATTCTTGGGCCTGGTCGAGTACCATTGGGCCTATTGGGCTTGATTCAGGTCCCCATATCACTATTATAAGTCTCGAATATGTAAAGTCCTACATTGCCAAATGATCAAGTTACGGGATCAAATTTGCATTCCCTCCCTCCCCCCCCTTCCCCTTTTTAGAATATAAGTGATAATCATAAAGTATGAAGCTAAAAATTTTTTGGCATAAAGATATTTTGCCATCTAAACTATGCGCATTTTTTAACTTTGCTAGCTAAAAATTTTTTTGTGACATTTTGTGATTTGAACTATACATTTTTTTTTTTCACCTTGCCATACATGAAGCAATTTTGGTAAAATATTTAATGGTATTCCATTATAGGAGTGACTAGGTATTCTCATAAGGTATTTTTTTTTTTTATCATTTTATTAAAAGACAATCTATTTAAACTTGAATTATCATAGGTATGCACCTAAAAGCACACTAAAAAAAGTTCATTGCATTTTGCGATTTAACAAGGCTACACAAGGAGATGACTATTATATCTATAAAATCAAAAGATTTGATAGTAATACATGAAAACGGAGGCTCTTGGCATTGATGTGACGGAGTTTTTTCATAATATTCCACCAGAATTTGTTCGTATATGGTAAGGTGAAAAAAAAAGTGTAGTTTGGATGATAAAGTGTCATAGAAAAAAGTTTAATTAGTAATGTCATGCATAGTTCAGATGACAATCTATTTTTATCCCAAAAATTTTATCCTTATAGATTTTCAAGTTCTAGATTCAATAAATTCCATAATTTTTAATTGTCCATGTAATATTCAACAATAATTTGATAAATTGTTGATAATATAACTATCCAATCACCTTACTTTTTTTTTTCCAGTATTTAGATGTAGCTCATTTTGACAGTTTGCTTTTTATTAGATGCCCATTTCTTGAAAATATAATAAACCACAAAATTATAAGGGGTGAAAACGCAATAAAGTTCAATATATTAAGCAAAAATTAAATAACTTTTTGTTTTTCTCCACTTACTGCTACAAGAGAGCAGCACTTAACCTTTTCAACATAGCTCTCTAATCTTGGAGCAATGGCCCTTGATCTACATAAGGGCAAGAGCTTTTTATAGTTATCCATTTCTTAACGGATTAGAATTATAAAAAGTTCAATCTGACTATAAAAAATATTGAGTACAAGCTCGAAGAGTAATTCTCAAACGTATGGTGGATTTGTAAACTCCAATATTCTTCATGAAAATACATATTTTGCCGATCCTTTCAACTTTTTGTAATTATAGATTTGGATTACAATAGACCTATGGTGGTATATCTAAAAAATAATTAAATTAGTAAAAACACAACTAATTGTTAAAAAATATTTTAGTCTGTATGTGTTATGCAAAACAATAAATTAGATTCAACTTGACTAATTTATTTGTAAATAATTAAAAATAAAAATGTCTATATAAATATTAGTATTTTGTGTTGGATTCAATTAAATTTGATTTAACAATCATGCTGAACTCAAAATAATAACAATAGCATTATGACTTACCATAAGCTATATTCTAAGAATAAATATATAATAAAAGTTCATATGCATTATCATATACAAATATTGCAAGAAACAATTTCAATAAAGAACAATGAAGATGCAACTACGAGACTTATAAAAATGTAAGCTAGAAAATTAAATTTATTTTATTCTTTTTAAATGAAGTTGATTCAAAGTTTTGAGCAGAATTACAAGGAACGAAATAGGAAAAAACATATGAAGAATAGAAAACTTTATAAAAAAAACATGTTGATAAATTAAATGTGGGAAGCAAGCCTTACTTCAATTATCGATCAATTGTAAGTTTTGACCTTAAAATTTTGATTAGTGTTTTTTAATTTGAAAGGAGACTTTTCTAAGCAATAGATAGAGAACTAAATTAACAAGAATTTTGTTATTATTGAGATCATGGGGTCAAGGTTTTGATTAGTTGATTTGAGCAAGAAAAGGACAGTTTTCAATTTATTGATGGAGATAATCAATATATATTATTTTTGTGTTTTTAATCTTGTGACAAGGAAAAATATGACTTGATCAAGGAAATTATCTACTTGTGTCTAATATGTTAAAAGGATTTTTTTAAATTTATGAAAACCACGCAACAGAACAATAGTTTGATGTGGTACATTTTTCTTGCTTAAGATTGAGTTTAAAAATTTAAAGTGAGGTAAGGTTACATGTACATGGAAAGAAAATATTCATTTAATTTAACTTTCCAAAATTAGTTGTTGATGAAAGAGATTTTACCATATATTTATGTGTTTCACATTCTGAAAATAGACAGTGAAGATTGAGAATACTAATGGTGGAGAGAAACTTTCTAGAATTGTTTAAGAATATTGATGAGGGTTCGATCCATCATGTATAGTTCTAACGGGGTATCTTGTTGGGATTCGACCTCGGAGGTCGATTATCTTGCGATGGGAAGTGCTGAGTCCTATAATCACGTAGCAAACGTCAGGCTACTCGAGGAGGCCTCGGCCATGGCGCTCCGATGCTCAAGTTAGTGTGGATCGACGAGATAACTTGAGCAGCAGAGTAAGGGCCTTCTGTAAATATGAGAGGATACCGTAGGAAGGTTGAGATGAGAGTATTTATAGCCTTCTCCTTTTGGGGGATTGTCTGAGATGCCCTTGGTGTGCTGAAAGGGCCTTTTCCCTTGCGTCAGGGGTGATTAGTTATTTCCTCTCTCTGTGTTGTTCCAGGTAGCTGTCCTTCCAGGTTTTAGGGGCAGGGTAGTGCACTATTGAAGTACTTGCTGCGCCAGGTAGTAGTGGGGTGGCATACGCCATTAATGCGGCGGCATGCCGTATGTTAGTGCATTTAATGCAGCAGAGGTGTATCATGCATATCTCAACCTCTGAGGTCGAGATACAAAACTACTCAGTGTCATATAGTGCCCGGATTGGTATCGCAGGTCGACTTTTCGATCCGCGACAACAAACTAATCTGCTTAAGGACAGCCTAGTCGACAGATGGGATCAGGTGTACTGCTGGGCTCTAGAGGCAGGATGGGCTTGGGACCGTGCCTTTGGGCCTATATAGTTTGGGTTGAGTCACTTGAGACATCCTATATCATAAGTCTCCCCCACTTCCGAATGCTAAATGAGGACTCGACGAGAAGGATTGGGAAGTAGCCTGGTGGACTATTGTGCGAATCGATGAGAGAGTTTCAGGGTCGACTTGGGTTTTAAAGATCGACCGAGTTTTTGAAGATCGACAAGGGTATAGTGCATTTATTGAGCGGTTACATCATGGGGCGGTGTGGCGGTTACTGCATTATTATAGGCGCTTGGGTTCCCGCGTTTGCAACGCTATAAATATTCGCGGTAAAACCAGCCATTTTTACTTTTACTGCCTTAGCTTCTGGTCGATCACTTATCCAAACGTTCCCCAGTCAAGATTTTTTGCTTTTAGCTCTTCGATTCAGTAAGTGCTTCCTTCATTTATGCTCTGTGCCCTTTAGATTTTTTGACATAATGTTGGGTTTATCTGGCTCTGAGTGTAGTCGAGGAGGGGATAGTAAGGCCACCCAATCTGATAGGCTTAGGTATGTATTAGGAAAGTCTAGTGAGTCGTCGAGTGACGATTCCAGTTCTAGCAGCTCGAGTGGTAACTGCGTGGGGGATGAAGCTGGGCCGAGCCAGATTCCTCCCTCGCGGGGTCGACTATTTACATCGGATCATTATAGCGAGATCGTGTCCATCATAAACCCTATCGACCTGAGACGTCTTAGACAGCTATACCATATTCCTACTACATATGAACTGCTGACTCCCGGAGCCACTGGTCGAATGCACCGTCCTCCCGTAGGTTGCATTACTATTTTCGAGGACACTTTTAGATGTGGTTTTAGGTTCCCCCTGAGTGCTCCCATGATTGACCTGCTTAGGGGTCTTCAAGTGTGCATAACCCAGTTGTTGCCCAACTGCTTTTCTACCATCTGTAGCTTCATCGTTTTAATACACCTATTCGACCAGCCAGCCAGTTTTGAAAACTTTTTAAACATTTTCCACCTGTCGATGTCTCACAAGTCAGGTAGTACTAACGAGTCGGGCTTCTATTATTTAACTGTGCGACCGTGCCGTAAGTTCCTTGTAGCCCCTGCTTTCTCTTATGGGCAAGAATGGAAAAAATGTTATTTGTTTGTTCGAGTCGCTGGAGGTTTCAATATTCTTTGGGACTGGTGGATGGGGCATGTCGAAATGCTAGGTAACCTTACCCCGACCTAGCCCGACACCTTCGTTCGGAACCTGGTCGAATTTGGCCAGATGAAGGCCTTAATTTTTATCGAGGAGAGTCATTTGGTGTTAGCTGGGTTATCGCCAGCTCCACTGAATTTGCTTGCAAATGACCGGCTAGGTAGACTGTGCTCCTTTTAATTTGTTGTTTTTCCATTGTTGTTGTTGATTTTGACCCTTTTTTATTTTGATGTTCGATAGATCGCAAGGAAATCATGAACCGATCAAGGGCTGAGGCGTTGGCGAGGGCAGAGAGGAACCAACAACACCGCTAGGCTACTGCGGCTCGCCGAGCAGCCGCTGCTATCGAGGCACCCCCTAGGAGGCTGCGGCTCCTACTCCCTACCTATTCGAACTATCTCGACCACACGCGGCAGCCCCGTGGGTCGGGGAAAGAGGGCAATACTGGAGCAGGCAGGACCTGCTCCGAAAAAGGTTGCTGTCGGGAAGAGAAATGGGAAAGCAGCGGGGTCGAGCCCGCCGATCGAAGATTATCTCTTCGGCGCTCATGGGGATGATGTTCTGTTCAACTTGTCGAAGTTAGCTTCTCCCCGGTTCGGGAGTGAACCCAGCATGGTCGTGCACAACTCGCTTTCTATGGAGACGGCGAGGCTGACAGGAGCTGCCCCACTGAAAGTTTTACTAACTGGTCAGTTCGTAGCTGACTAGAGGAAGATTATGGGGCTGAACCAAGATGCGGCTCTTCGAGCGTTGGCTTATCATGCCAACATGGTAAAGTTTTCTTTCTATTTATTATGTTGCTACACGCTGATCGAGTATCTAATAACGTTGTCTTTCAGGTCAGCCAGCTGGGGTATAACTTTTAAAGGAGATCGGAGCTGGCTCTGGCTGATCGAGAGTAGATGGAGGCCAGCGGGGATGCAGAGACTCTGAATGCTCAGCTCGAGTCTTCACAGATGAGGGTTGACGAGCTGGAGAAACAGGTCGGAGAGCTGACCAAGGAGCTCTAATTGAGGGATGAGCAGTTGGTCGTATCTGTCCAGGAGAGGACGAAGATGGATGAGCTGGTGAAAAAAATTGAATTTGGATGGGCAGGTCGCTTTCAGTTCTGGTCGATTTGCGGGTCGAAATACTGGTTTGGATAAGGCCCGGGTTGATTTCAATTGCATACTGGTGCGCCGGGAGGCGGTGCAGTAATTTATGTTAAGCCCTGCATTCTAAGACACGAGCGTTGTGTTTGCTCTCGATGACGTTTGAAATTCCTTCGAGAAGGCGCTTAAGCAGTTGCAGATTTTGGGGTATTCCTTTTGATCGGAAGATCAACACCGCCTGAGCTATTTGCTCGACGAGCAGTTACAGCCTTATCCAGTGACTGAGGGAGCGGGTGTCGAGTTTGCTATAGCGAAGGGCACAATGGAAGTGCTGCTGCCGACCTCGCTGACGGACGAGCAGAGAAGGCGAGCTGAGGTCAAGCAGAGGCTGAAGGCCGTTGCACGGGAGTTTGAGTTCGCCGGCGACTTTGCGTTCGAAGTGAAGGAGGGAGAGGTCGACGCTGCAGAGTACTTTTCTATTCCAAAGAGGCTATTTCTCCGAGACGCAGGTGGCTCTTCTCAGGCGGCGATCGCCGCCATCGTTATGCCCGAACCTGCACCGACTGCTGCTCTGTCGGGAGGTGAGTCCGAGCACACCGATGAGGAGAGCGCCCAAGCGGTTGATGATGAGAGTGCTGGCTCCAGTTGAACTTTTGCTTGTTTTGTGTTTTTTTGTTATTTTTTTTATGGTTAAGGTGCCTCGATGAGGCTTTGTACAATGAACTATTTTACTATGTATGAACGAATGATTTGCTAGCAAGTTCCTCTGATCTTTCTTATTTTACTGCTTTTATATTTATTGGATGTGTTGTCTTTATGGTCGAGTAGATTGTAGATACAACACAAAAGATTGCCCTAAAAAATTATCAAACTCTTATGATAAAGCACAAATGATCCTGCTGACGGATTATTTGATTAGGCGAAGAGATTACTCAATGATAAATTTGTGAGTAGTCCTGGTGGTGGATAACAAACATCCAGCTAAAAGTCTTGCCTTAGCGACTAGAAACAAATGTGGTCGACTTCGAGGTCGACAATGGGGAAAAAGTAGTTCTGGTATCGTACAGCCTGGTTTGTCGATTGTGGGGTCGACTGTTTAGCTTGGGCTGATAAGCCTTCACTTGAGGATTTAAGTCTGCTTTGTCAACTGCGAGGTCGACGTTTAGTCTTGGCTAAAAAGCCTCGACTTGGCGGCTTGAAGCCTATTTTGTTGACTGCGGGGTCGACGGTTTGCTTTTGGCTAAGAAGCCTTGACTTGGCAGCTTGTAGCCTACTTTGTCAACTGCGAGGTCGACGGTTTGGTCTTGGCTAAGAAGCCTCGACTTGGCGGCTTAAAGCCTACTTTATCTACTGCGGGGTCGACGGTTTGGTCCTGGCTAAGAAGCCTCAACTTGGAAGCTTGAAGCCTACTTTGTTGACTACGGGGTCGACGATTTCATGCGCATTCTACATTGTTAGAATATGTTATGAATTTCATTATTTGTGAAGAATACAGAGGGGGCCTAGGGCCTTTTACACGTAAAACTTTTTCAAGTTTGTTGCGTTGCACGATCGAGGTAGTTCATTGCTAGATACGTCCGCCAGCCGATAAGCGTTGTTTTTTGCAACTTTAGTCACTGAGTAGAGTCCTTCCCATTTAGAGTCAAGTTTTGCTACATTCCTTGACACTTCCACTTTCTTAAGGACGAGGTCGCCGGCCTTGAAAGTCCAGGGTCGCACTGTTCTATTGTAACGCTCTGCCATTTTTGATCGGTAACATTGCATTGTGTTGTAGGTTGTGTGGCGAAACTTGTCGACAGTGATTAAGTCGATTGTTCTCTCCGACACGTTTCTGACTGGGTTGTAGTGAATTACCCAAGCGGTATGCTGGATTAATTCATACGGGATTACTGCCTCAGATCCGTAAACCAAACTGTATGGGCTATGGCCCATGGCTATTCGGGGTGTGGTCCTGTATGCCCATAGCACCCCTAGGAGGTCGTCTACCCAACTGGCTCCTGTGCCGGCTATTCGAGCCTTGAGGTGGTCGAGAACTATTTTGTTCGTGACCTCTATTTGGCCGTTGGCTTGGGGGTTCCCCATGGAGGTGAAGTGTTGGCTGACTCCTAACGCCTCACACCATTTCCTCTTGCTTTTGCTTTGGAATTGAGTACCTTTATCTGAGATCAAGACTCTGGGCAAGCCAAATCAACATATTATGTTCTTTTAGATGAAACTCTTGATGGCCGCTTCGGTGATCTTCTGGACTACTTCTGCTTCTACCCATTTAGTAAAATATTCAACCGCCACGATGATGAACTTGCACTAGCTAGATATTTTAGGTAGGGATCCTACTATGTCAATCCCCCACTGGTCGAAAGGCCAAGTTATCTGAACATCTACCATCGCCGTGGCTGGTTGGTGCAATATGTTCGAGTGGATCTGGCATGATGGACATTTTCTGGCGAAGTTGACTGAGTATTGCAGTAGGGTGGGCCAAAAATAGCCGTAACGGATAACCATGTTCACCAGAGATCGACCACCAGAATGGTTGCCACAGATGCCAACATAAATCTCGTGCAGCACTTTGTTTGCCTCTTCGGGTGTTAAGCATTTTAATGGGGGTCCTGATATCGACCTCCTGTACAGCTGTCCATGGTCATCGAGTGCAAATTTGGCTGCTTAGACGATTGGCTGCCAATCGTCTAAGCCTGCTAGCTTCATTTTCATTATCAGGCATGGTTCCTTGACTGAGGTAGAGCTTGATAGGCTCTTGCCAGGATGGGACAGTTTGGTCGACAGAACCAACGAGAATACGATCAGCATCCTGGATGCAAGGTTTGCTAGCCACCATGAATGTTATGGTTCTTTCCCTATTACCTCTGGTTGAACTGACCAACTTTGATAATGTGTCTGCTCGGTCATTTTCTAATCGCAGGACCTGGCTCAGCTTAAAATTCTTGAATGACTGCTGTAAGTGTCTAACTTCGGCTAAGTATTAGGTCATCTTGGTTTCTTTGACTTCAAAGTTGCCCTCGATCTGTTCTGCGACTAGTTAGGAATCGGTGATTGCTACTAACTGCTCGACGCCGCGTTCTGCAGCCATGCGCATTCCTGCAATAAGGGCCTCATACTCTGGTTTGTTATTTGTGATGGGGAAATCGAGCTTTATCATGAAGTCATACTCTTCGGCAAGCGGGGAACGAAGAGATACACCAATTCCACCTCTTGAAGCTGTTGCCGATCCATCGATGTGCAATGTCCATATAATGGCGTGCTGTCGTCTTGGGTCGGAGGGTCGAGCCTTTCGACAATAAAATTAGCTAAGACTTGTGCTTTTATGACAGCCCATAACTGGAAGGTGATGTCGAACTCTCTAAGTTCAATGGCCCATTTGGTAAGCCGACCTGAGCTGTCAGGCTTCGACAACACCTGTTTTAATGGTTGATTTGTCAGCACCACGATTGCATGCAACTGGAAGTAAGGTCGAAGCTTTCAAGCTGCGGTGACAAGGGCGAGAGCGAATTTCTCGATCTCCAGATAGTTATGCTTAGGGCCCTGCAAAGCTTTGCTGCAGTAATACACCTGGCGGTGTGTCCCTCCTCTGGTCGATGTCAAAATAGAGCTGATGGAATCTGTGGATACAGCCAAGTAAAGCTGCAGCACCTCTCCTAGGTCGGGTTTGGCAAGCATAGGTGGTGAAGCTAAATATTCTTTGAGCTCTGCCAAGGCTTGGTCGCACTACGGAGTCCACTAAAACCCTGACTTCTTTGCATTTCTGAGAATTTTGAAGAAGGGGAGGCTTTTGTCCGCCAACCTTGCGATGAACCTGCCCAAGGCTATGATCCTCCCGACTAGTCGTTGCACATCCCGAATAGTGCGGGGCGGGGCGATGTCCAGAATTACTTGAATTTTATGCGAATTTGCTTCGATCCCTTGTTGGCTAACCATGTATCCCAGAAATTTTCCACCTCTAACTCCAAATGTGCATTTATTGGGGTTGAGTTTCATGCCGAAGGCCCTTAGAATGGAGAAGGTATGGGCGAGGTCGTGCAGGTGGTCCTTGGCCTTCTTAGTTTTTACAATCATGTCGTCGACGTAGACCTCCATCGACCTCTTTATTTCCTTCTTGAACATGAAGTTGACGAGTCTCTAATATGTTGCGCCCTCATTTTTGAGTCTGAAGGGCATAACTAAAAAATAATATATACCATTGGGGATGACGAAAGAGGTATTGTCCCTGTCTTCGGATGCCATGTATATTTGATAATAGCCTTGGAAGGCATCTATCATGCTCAATAACTCACAGCCAGCAGTGGAGTCTACTAGCAAATCTATACGAGGCAAGGGGTAAGGATCCTTAGGGCAAGCTTTATTCAAATATGTGAAATCGTTACACATGTGCCACTTTCCCTCATTCTTGGGAACTAGCACAACATTATAAATCCAAGAGGGATATTGAATTTCTACAATACATCCTGCCTCTAAGAGCTTGTTGACCTTTTCCTCGATGATTTGGGTCCTTTCTGCATTGAAGGTTCTAGTCTTTTGTTTCACCGATTTATGAGCGGGATCTACGTTGAGTCTATGGACGATGATGTTCGGGTCAATTCCCTGGAGGTCAGAAGCTTTCCATGCGAACACATCAATGTTTCGTCAGAGGAATTTAACCATGCAGCATTCCAAGAGGTCGCCCATATCATTTCTGACCCGGGTGGTCTTGTTGGGGTTCCCCGGCTCCAACTTGATTGTTTTAAATTCCCCGATTGGCTCGACCCTAGTGTCTTCAAATTTCCTCTTTTTGGATGCCAACCCCTCCTCAGGTTTCGCTACATGGGCGTCCCCCGAGGGTTTTAGCTGTGGTCGCTTCTTCTGCTCGTTGGCTTCGACGAAAATGGTGTAGCATCGCCATGCCTCCTGTAGGTTGCATAGCAGCCCCCCACACCCATCGAGGTTGGGAACTTGATCTTCATATGGTACGTGGAGATGATGGCCCTAAAGTTGTTTAAGGCTGGTCGGCCAATTATGACATTGTAAGCAAATAGGTCGTCGACCACCAAGTAACTGATCATCAAAATTCTACTGCTCGGGCCCTGCCCAAATGTCATGGAAAGGTTGATGGATCCTTTTGGAATGATTTTATATCCACCAAATCCAACCAGTGGCGTCCTGATTTGATCGAACTTTAATTCCCCAAGTTTCATTCTATTCAAAGTGGATAGGAATATTATGTTCGCGGAACTACCATTATTGACCAGTATCTTCCTGACCTTGGAGTGGCTATTTGAAGGGCTACGACCATGGGGCAATCTATTTTCCTGTCAACGCCTCTATTCTCCATATGGTCGAGGTCCGAATCTGTGAAAGAGATTGGCTCCAAACTGGTCAAGAGCTGGTAGACTGACTCAACTTTAGCTGTCCTGGCCGAGTGTAGGCTTCTCTGAGTCTGCTTCCTTGCGGATCTAGAATCTCCCCCAGTTGGTCCTCCTGCGATCATGTTAATGACCCCTCGAATGATTGGGTGGGGGTTTTAGGGCCGGTTTCTTCCCTTTGTCCTTTCTCCTTGGGCTGGCCGACCTTTATCTACAGGGAGTCCGGTCGGGCCTGCCCTCCTCTTGTCTAGCCTATTCTACAACATATTTCTTCAAGTGGCCCTGCCTGATCACCCTCTTGATCTCATCTTGTAAGTTGAGGCAGTCTTCGATGTCATGGCCTTTTTGCTAGTGGAAATGGCAGTATTTCCTTGATTTTTTCATTGCCTCTGTCGCCATGAGCTTCCTGGGTTTTTTCAGCAGATTGTCATGCTGGATGGCGAACAATACCTCATTCCTTGGGAGGTTGAGTGAAGTGTACTCATGAAAGCGTTTAATAGGGGATCGACGCCCCTCTCTGGCCTGTCGATCGTCCTTTTCTTTGCTCTTCTTCTTGTCGACCTCCAGGTTGCCATATTTCAGCTTATTCATCTCTTCCTCGGTCATGTACCTCTCTACGAGGTCGAGAAGCTCCTCTATCGATCTGGGTTGTTCACAGACAAGCGCATTGGCACATTCTTTGTGTTTGAGGCCCAGGAAAAGCACATCGATCAAGAATTCAATCCTTGGGCTATCAATCTTCAACACTTCTGTGTTGAATAGGGCGAAGAATTCACGGAGGGATTCTCCTTCATTCTGCTTTACCATATTCAAGTGCATATAGAGGAGTTTGGCTTTTCTCCTACTAGCAAATTGGTGCAAAAATTTGTCACACAGCTTGTCATATGAGAATATAGATGCCAGCTCCAGTTTCACAAACCAATCGAGAGCTATTCTTTGGAAAGTAGTTACCAACATCTTTGCATGGATCAACTCATTGTGTCCATGCAGTTTCATCATGTGCTCAAATTGCAATAAGTGTTCATTTGGATCCATTGAGCCATCATACCTCGGCAGTCCAGTCGAGATCTTGGCATCGACTGCAATACACTCATCGATAATTTCTTGGACGAACGGTGAGTCTCGCTCCCTACGAAACCTCGGTTGCCCCTCCGGATGGGGAGCCCTCTCCATGTTCCTCCTCAAAATCTCCTCCAGGCGCTTGTTCAACTGCTGTACTTGGTGGGATACCTCCTCCCATTCCTGCTGATCCGCCTGAGATGCATTTCTGCTCTCACGAAGTTTTGAGCATTCGACATTGTCGCGCTGCGGGGCTCGAAGGGGCCGAACGCCATGGTCGACAGAATCTGCTACCTCTTCCTGTGGCTGGGGATGGGTCGTTTCTCTAAGAAAATGGCCTAGACTCAATTCTCTTCTCGATGGTGGCCTTCGGGATTCTGGCCTCTGGGAGTTCTCCTTGGGTTGTCTTCTCTCTTGGGCCGCAGGCTGAGGTGTTGCGCTGGCCGCTGGCTCTGGTGGTATGGCGTGTCGATTCAGTACAGCTGAGAGCTGGGTCGAAATCTGCTCGCTAATGAGCTGCATCAACTTGGGCATCGTCAATGTGACGAGAGGCTGAGGTTGGGCGCTGGACCACTGGGCATTCGGTTTTGGATGAGGTCGGGAAGGAGGGGAGCTGGACCTCCTATTTTCTTCTCTCCCAGACGGAGCTTGCTTGGTGTTCACCATCTTTCGATAGAGGATTCAGAGTATTCCCACAGATGGCACCAAATGATGAGAGTTCGATCTGTCGTGTATAGTTCCGATGGGGTATCTTGCTGGGATTCAACCTCGGAGGTCGATTATCTTACGATGGGAAGTGCTGAGTCCTGAAATCATGTAGCAAACTTCAAGCTAGCCGAGGAGCCCTCAGCTATGGTGCTCCGACGCTCAAGTCAGTGTAGATCGACGAGATAACTAGAGCAGCAGAGTAAGGACCTTTTGTATATATGAGAACATACCTTAGAAAGGTTGAGATGAGAGTATTTATAGCCTTCCCTTTTTAGGGGATTGTCTGAGATGCCCTTGGTGTGCTAAAAGGGCCTTTTCCCTTGCGTCAGGGGTGATTAGTCATTTCCTCTCTCTGTATTGTTCTAGGTAGCTGCCTTTCCAGGTTTTAGGGGCATGGTAGTACACTGTTGAAGTACTTGCTGCACCAAGTAGTAATGGGGTGGCATGCGCTATTAATGCGGAGGCATGCCGCTTGTCAGTGCATTTAATGCGGCAGAGCTGTATCACGCATATCTCGACCTCAGAGGTCGAGATACAAAACTTCTCAGTGTCGTACAGTGCCCGGATTGGTATCACAGGTCGACTTGCTGATTCGCGGCAACGAACTAATCTACTTGAGGACAGCCTAATCGACAGATGGGGTCAGGTGTACTGCTGGGCTCTGGAGGCAGTATGTGCTTGGGACCGTGCCTTTGGGCCCATATAATTTGGGCCGAGTCACTTGAGACATCCCATATCAAATATATCACACATATTCTAAAAAAAAATTTCTTAAGATAATCTGAGAAGCTTCTCCATATGCACTTTTATAATTCCAAACGTAGTTATTTTCTTCACATAGTTATGAGAAATACTCCAAAAATCTAATCTTTATATTTCAAAAACTTTTGACTTCTTATTTAATAAAATGATTTTGTTAATGTCACAACAATTTTACCTTATTTTTCAATACTATCCTTCCAATTTCGTTAACCTCCACTTAAATTAATTTCTTTTTATAATTCACAAAAAATCAAAATTATATCTTTTTCTGATCGGTTTTTCATAATTCAATTAACTTCTCTACCCTTTTTCTTTTTCTCATAACTACAATTTCTATATTGAGAGATTACTCTTAGAGTGTTTGGATGAGTTTATAACTTCCTTAAAACATCTTATTAGATGTTTGAAAGCTTATAAGGTGTCAAAAAGTGTTCGATAAATTTTTTTAAAAAAGAGTTTATAAACTCTTAAAATAAAATGTTAAGAGTTTAAAAGACATTTTAAATGAACTTAGCCAAACACCCTCTTAATCTCTGCTAATATTGTCTTTCTTATCTTTTCTAGAACTAGGAGAAGATTTTGAGACTACGAAACTTTAAAGTAAGATTGGTAGAGGAAACATTTCATAAAAGCATTTCAGCAATAGTAGTAAACCATCTAAATACAATCTCAACTCGAAAATATTGATTGTAGTCCAATTAAATTTTGTTCAATTTTCTAGACATTCATGTCGATTCCAAAAAATAAAACAAAGTAAAACCGAATTTTTTGAGGGTTAATTGGGGAAAAGTAGCCAAAGCTACTTTCAATTTAGCAATCGATCCCCATTTGAATTTTGTTTGTCTCCACTCTCTACTCAAAGTTTTTTGGTTTTTTTAGTCCACTCCCCATTAAGTTAAAAAGACAAAAACAACCCCACTTAAATTTAAAGACAAAAACAACTCCCCAATTGAGTTAAAAAGACAAAAATAACCCCACTTAAATTAAAAATACCAAGAGACACTCCACTCAACCACTCAAAAACAAATTTCTTCAAAATAACTCTCCCCCTTCACGTTTTTTCTTCCTCTTTCCTTCATATTCGAGATCGATTCTCACTCTCCCAGACGATGCTGTCTTCCCCCTGGTGCTGCAACAACTGGCCTTGTTCTCTCTTCCCTTTCTTATTTTTGAACTAATTTTTCACCATTCATTGTGTTGCCCAAGCCAGAAGAGTTTGTATTTTTGGTCTTCAATTGCATAGTTTACGAGGTAAGTATTGCAATTTTCTCTTCTATTATTTTGTATTGAAATACTAAAAGAATTTTCATACATTTTTTTGTTTGCTTCTTGTTTTATCTTGGTTTTAATTAATTTAGGCCTAATTTTGATATACTCAATTTACCCACAATCAATCTCTTCTTTTATAAAAACCTCTAATGTAAGTTTTTGCATACTTGAATATTGTCAATTTCGACTTTATTTTTTGTTTTAATTATATATTTCAATTATCAATTAGCTGAATTTAATAATTATAAAATTCATATAAGGTATAGTATGCATTAGTTGTTTATAACTGAGTTTTAAGGATATTATCTGATTTATGGTGTATACAAAATGTATAAATCATGTTTAAGCATTTCTTGGGCATCCATTCCTGCAAACTAATCATTAATATGATTAATATTATTTTCAAATAAAATGGTAGCAAAATTCAAACTTTCAGTATTTATTCCAATTCAGCATTCTGTGCAATTTTTTTTGGTAGAAAAATTTGAACTTTCAGTATTTGAATTGTGAGTCATAGTTCTAAAACCTCAAATACAGTATTTATGTAGCTATATATATCTCTCTTTTCTGCAGAAATAATGGCTAAACCTCGGGGACCTACATACCAAACTACTGAAGGTTACAGAGACTCTTAGCCATATTCTCAGTGCTCTTTAGGGTGCTTTAAAAATATTATGAAAGAGTTGGATGATAAGATGAGCTTCACACTTGGGCAGATTGTTATGCAAAAAACGAGAACCTGAACGGTGGAATTTATGTGTCTTTTGCTAGAGTGTTATGCAAAAGAAACCAAGGATTTCTGGGAATATGTAAATAACTGTTCAATAAACTCACATCAAGCACATATTGCCACAAAAATTTTGACTGATGGGCATGGTTTAATGTATTCCATGGCTCAATGATGATTTATTCTTGTAATAAGCTAATATTTGTTCCAAAACATATTCTCGCTAAATATTCTTCCCCAAATCCACAAAAGACAAATTAACATACCCTTATTTTTCATATAAAAATTAAAAAATGCTTAAAACTATATATAAGAAAAAACTATAGAAAAAGGATGGTTGTTATTTTAATTTTAAAAATTTAATAAAAAACCTAAAATTTTAAAATACTTCGAGAATATTACCTCTTCAACTAAAAACTAAAAAATACTTAGAAGAATGATCCAAAACACCCCCAAAGTACCAATAATTGACGTAGTACAAGTGATAGACTAAGACCTAATAAAGAATATGGTTGCAACTCTCATTCATCTTCTTTGATTATTTCCAAAACGGGTGGGGGATGACAATTGAGAATTAAAAAAAAAAAGGGACAATTTGACAGTGGAAAAAACTATATAAGGTAAAAAAGTCTACTAATACTTTATTGTTGTGGTTGCAATGTTCTCAAAATCGGACTGGACAAAGAACCGGCGACGCTACCGGTTACTGGTTCAACCGGTTGAACCACCGGTTCGACCGGTGTGACGTTATAATGATGTAATAATTATTTTTAATTTTATAAATATATATAATATAATTAATATATTGTAAAAAATAGAAAAATTCCAACAATATTGAAAAATTAAAAAAAATTCTCCATAATTTAGCCATTTTTTCCCTTCAAATGGTTCTTTAGAAAATACCATTTCTCTATTAATCAATTATAAATATATAATCTAATTCAAATAGTAACACACAACTATTTAATATTAATACAAATGGTCATCCCTTTAAGTTTCAAGTTTAATATTTAACAAAATAAAACATATTTTTTTACGCTAAATGTCCAATATATTACCATTTTCTTGTTCAAATGTTGAAGATAATGAACTATGGAATGAAGATCTTGCAATTTGCAGCAGAGAATAGTAGCAGGAGCACTGTAGCAGCAGCCGGCAGGAACCAAGAAGTGAAGAAGAGGAAGAAAGGCAAGGAAAACGAAAGGAAATGCAAGGAAACTTAGGAAGGAAAGGAAAGGAGTAAATGACCGGTCCAAAGGTATAAGGTATTAGTCAATTAGTCAATTAGTTTTCATTTTTTAAAATTGGTCAAACGGTCAAAATTGGTAGGTAAATTTAAAAAATCAAAAAATCTTAAAAAAAAAAAAAAAAATTGAACCGGTTCCCAACCGGTCTGATCCCGACCGGTTTTGGGGAGCAATTCGAACCGGACCAGTCGCCGGTTACCGGTCGAACCGGCCGGTCCGGTCCGATTTTTAAAACCTTGTGTGGTTGTGTTGGTTACTATGTGACCAAAAACCAAGCTAGCTAGGAACCAGCCAACCAACCAACAGGGAATTTATTGACTTTTCGAATTTTTTGATTTATTTTTCTTTTTCTTTATTTTTTGGTACAAAATGACATCATTTTGACTTTGGCAAAGTGATAATTTAAGCCAACAATTATGGTTAGGTTTAGTTTACAACAACTAAACTATTTTTTGAATTTATAAACTCATTAAAATATCTTATAAAATATTTAAAAAATTATAAAATATCATAAAATGTCAAATAAATTCTGTTAAAAAAAATTACAAGATCTCAAACTAAATATTTGAATCGTATACAATATTTGATTTCTTTTTCTGTTCCTTATCTTTTTGGTACAAAAATTGGGATCATTTTGACTTGCTAAGTTTAAATAATAGTTAGGTATAATTTATTTTTATAGCATGCTAAATAACTAAGAGGGTGTTTTGGTGAGCTTGTTAACACATCAAAATATTTTAAAATATTTGAAAGGTCAAAGATATTAAAAAATACTTGACAAACTTTATCTCTTACGTTCTTTTAGAGAAAAAAGTAAAGAATTATTAATTTTCTTTAAAATTTTAACGAACTCTATTAATTTTAATCATATCAGTTATAAAATTACCATTACTAATATTATATAAGCTATAAATACTTAAATAATCATTTTAAAAATAAGATATAACATTTTATAAACTCCAAAAATATCTCACTCGCATCTAATAAGTTTTGAAATCTTATTTTATTCAAATATTTTAAAAACTTATTCTCAAAATAAGATATAATATTTTATACATTTTTAAAAATGTATTTTAAAATAAATTTAAGACCACCACCCGCCTAATGTTAAGTTTAAAAGGAAGTGCTCCCAAACTAGAAGTGCCAATGCAGCAGGGTGGGGATAGCCCCCCCCCCCCCCAACGAGGTGAAAATACCCCCATCCCTGCCTCTGTCCCCATGGCAGGTACCCATTCCTGTTTCCCCACCGGGAGACGGGTGTCCACGAGTTTGATTTAAAAATTTATCAAATTCATAAAAAAAAGCTCTAGAAATTTAAAAAAAAAAGTACTAAATTTTTTAAATAATGTAAATTACTTCCAAAGTTAAAAGATTTTCAAACATAAATACATAACATACAATATTTAATTATATTTTACAATAAAATATTAACAGATAAATAATACATAAATATAAATTAAAAAAAAAAAGGCATAACAATTTGTCAATTTCTCCAAAGAGGTGGGGGTGCTACGGACGTTGGGAGAACGGAATGCAAAAAATTAAATGAAATAAATAAAAATAAGATTTGACATATATATAAAGAAATAATAATTTAAGTGTTTAAAAGGGTAATGGGTCCCCACGGGGACAGGCAATGTGATTCCCGCACCCGTCCCATTTAGCATTTTGAGGACTAAATTGTCCTTATCCCTATTTCCATGGGGAGAAAACTCTTCCTAAATCCACCCCACTGCAGAGAATTCGCCACAGGTACCCGTGGGACGAGTAATTTTGCTATTTCTATCCCAAACACGTACACCTCTATGTATCAATTGATAACTTACTACAAGTGGAAGACTATTAGCAAAAAATATGACTATGTACATCGGCTAATTTATAAAACTAAGACAATTTTATAAAAAAAATTCAAAATTAGTGCAAATTTGGGGGCTTTATAAAAGTACTGCAAGGCATGGCTGCAAGGTAGCCACGCCTTAAGTTCATGTAAATTTTTTTTAAATAAAGAAAAAAAGAGGCGCGGCTTGCAACCACGCCTTAAGTTCGTGTAATTTTTTTTTTAAATAAAGAAAAGAAGAGGCAAGCCACGTCTCTTCGAAAAGCTTTTTTTATTTTTTTAAATTCCTTCCAAGAACTCTTGGTATGCTCTTGCTTTCAATTGGAGCAGCAGCACAATTCAATTTGCTGCAAATTGAAAGGCGTGGCTACCTTTCAATTGCGCTGCTCCTCCAATTGAAAGCCGTACCCCCAGCTGCAATTCCTCAATTAATTAACATTTCACTTGTAGCCACGTTTTTCAATTATATTTCACTTATATACTTAAAGAATAAAGCCCACTTTTTTTTTTTTAATAATCATATTTAAATAAAAATGATATATGATATAAATTATTTTTATCCGAAATGCATTGGCATTGACAATGAATGTTTATTTATCTTAATAACCATGTGTATCCACGATAAAAAAATGGATCATCTCCCATTTTTTAGTTCAAATTTAAAAGACAAAAAAAAAAAACATTCATGAAATAATGTGAATTGTGGCTTACATATTTATTAGTGGAATAGGTAAATAAGATCGAGTACATAACAACATTATGTGATAGTTTCACATGTCATAATATTAACATATCTTGAAATTACAAGCATCACTTAATTATTTCAAGATATGATGATTTTTTATTAATGTATTAATATATAATCATGTACTGAGGTTTTACATACCTATTTTGGCCAATGTTATTTACAAGCATTCCTTCACGAGTTAATATATTATATCAATTGAAGTAATCACAAAGTATAGTAAATTTATAGAAATACGCCTCAATCACTTGAATTTTATCAAATAGTAATTTTATAAAATATTTTAAAAATTTATACTACATATTTAGTCTTACTTTTAATATTTTGAAAAAAAATTATTTATTCAAATTTTAAATATAAAATAACATATTCTAAATTAAGTTTTTATAATATAACTTTATTACTCTAAAATAAATAAAAAATATTTTTAAATAAATACAATATGCACACAACATTAGGTCTGATATCAGTCTTAACAAATGCTGACGTCAGTTGATATATTCTTTAAAAATTCTTAATGAATGAAATATTCTTTAAAAAAATAAATTCAGCATATAAATTAAAAAAAATTTAAATTAAACCAAGTCCAAGACTTCTTGGTAAGTGAAATTACCGTACAAGAAATTAATTCTTCTTTCCGACGTACAAGCGTGGCGCTTAAAAAAAAAAAAAAGAAAAGAAACATACCCATGAGGCGTGGCTGCTCTTGGCAATTTGAAAAAAAAAAAATTTGCTCCCCAAGAGGCAGCCATGCCTCTTGTTCGTTTATTTAAAAAAAAAAATAATTGACCGGACTAAAGGCGTGGCTTGCAGCCACGCCTTACACTAGTTTTCTACTTCCCCAAAATCGCACTACTTTTGTAATTTTTTTTAAAAATTGTATTATTTTTATTAATAAGCCATGTATATCCTTTTTCTTCTTCTTCTTTGAATCACTTCTACTACTTCTTCTTCTTGAATCAGTTTTCTGAGTGTCTTTGATCCAACCTTTCTGCTACAATGCCTTCTTCTTTGTTCTACACCTCCTTCTGCTTCTTTCTGTTCACTATTATCTCCATGAACTCCGCTTTTTCCTCCGCTTCCGCTCCTACAATTCCATACAGTGATCACTGTTCTTCCGTAGTCCCAGAATCCAGCCCCACTTCTCGGACCTATCTCGACTCTCCACCTCATCTCATTACATCATATATCACCGGAGGAGACCAGCTTCTGGGCAGAAAACAATCGAGCCAGACTGATTACTTCATGGGAAACTCTCTCAGTCTTCAGATTAAACCAGATTGCTGTGAAACCATCTCAGAGGGCATCTACAAGGTCAAAGCTTTCTTGTACATCTGGTCACCATACTGGAACAATCCCACTGCCCGTAGCAATGATGGCAATGTTGGATCTTATTACCGACGGAGGAGAATCAAATTTTTGTTGAATGGTTTCTGGTCAGAGATTTCGAGGAAGCTTTGTATGGTCGGGTCAGCTTCTTGGCAAGTTGAGGGAGATAAAGTCCTCGATCTTAATGCTGTTCTTAAGCTTAACTACAACAGTGAGTATCCATATATATATATATATATATATATGCTAGTGTTGTTAGTGGGATTTTGGAGAGCATAAGTTCTGGAAATGATCCTGAATATTTTGACGCAATGTTGTGGCTAATTTGAAAAAATATGGTGAAAAAAGAAAAAATTTACAAAATATAGCCACGCCTTACCCTATATATATATATATTTTTTTAATTTCATAACTAAGAGGCGTGTCTTAATTCATCTATTTGGGATTTTTCCTTTTTTTTTTATTATTTTTTATTTTTAGTATTGTTTTATATATATATATATATAAATATATATATATATATAAATATATTTTAATTTTTTAATTTTAATGTTTGATTTTTTTTATCTTTTGGGAATAATATTAGGGTTGACATAGCATCATTTGTTTTATCTTTATTTTATATAATTTAATATAGAATATTTTATCTTATATTTAAAATTTTAATTAATTGATTTTTTGAAATATTAAAAGTGAGCCATAAAATATAGTATAAATTTAAATTTTTTTTATAAATGTACTATTTTATAAAATGCAAGTGATTGAAACATGTTTTTATAAATTTACTATACTCTATATTTTCTTCAATTGATGCAATATATTAATTCGTGAAGGAATGCTTGTAATGTTTGAACTTTGACCAAAATAAGTATGTAAAACCACAGCATATGATTATATATTAATATATTAATCAAACATTATTATACTTTTTAATCATAAGTGATGCTTGTAATTTCAAGATATGTTATTATTTTGGGGTAATTTATAAAAATATTGTGAAAAAAATAATATCTGCAAAATTACCTTAATTCTTGAAAGTTTCTAAAAATTATGGTAAGGCGTGGCTATACTATCTTTTTATTTTTTTTAATCAGATAATTGAGAGGCGTGGCTCGGGGCCACGCCTCTAAATTCGTAATTGCTGCAATACAATTGCATTGAAGGCCACGCCTCTTTAGAAATTTCTTTTTTTTTTAATTCCTTTTTTTATGTTTGATTTTTTTTGCTTTTAGGAATAATATTAGGGCTAACATCAGCCCTAATATTATTTTATGTAATTTAATATAAAATATTTTATTTTATATTTAAAATTTAATTAATTAATTTTTTTTAAATATTAAAAATGAGACCATAAAAATGTAGTATAAATTTTAATTTTTTTTATAAATATACTATTTTATAAAATGCAGTGATTGAAGCATGTTTCTATAAGTTTACTGTATTCTATATTTACTTTAGTTGATGTAATATAGTAACTCTTGAATGGATGCTTGTAATGTTAGAACTTTGGCCAAAATAGGCATGTGAAACTGCAGTATATGATTATATATTAACACGTTAATCAAGATTTATTATTTATAAATAATATTTTATTTGTAAATGACTACTCGTATATCTTTCATTTGGATAAGGTGACTCGCATATCAACAATCATGCAAGTGAAAAATGATATTAATTTGTCAAAATTATTGGATCCGAGGGCTGGCATAAGTAGTGTGGAGTTGTTCATCGAAGTTGAATCAGTACGCCCTAATAATATGCAAGACATGTTATTGCGAGGGGAACATGGATCCTACATGTCATTTTTTATGCAATATCATTTGGGCAGTACTTTTACATCTCAATAAATTCCCCTGGGAGGAAACCAATATGCCATTTAATTTAGTGGCAAATATGGACATACAATTTCACACACATAGGCAGGGATTCCTGACTTGCCTACCAAAACAGATGGCTTTACAAATTTTGAAATTCGTGATATTTATGGTGGTGGTTCTACATCTCATCAATATTCCAACGTTGGTCCTTCTACTTTTCATCAAAATTTTTTGAAGCCGACACCTAAGCCCAAGCACATGTAAGACAACAAGCCTACCGTCAAGCCCAAGCCCGACAACATTGATTCTTCCAACTTTATAGTTATGTTTTATGTTTTTTGTTTTTCCTTTGTATCAAACTTCAAGAATAATAAATTCGGTCGAGAATCTCAAAAAATTTATACAATTGTAATCTATTATATTTCACTTACATACTTAAAGAATAAAACTCATACATTATTTTTTAATTAAATAGTAAGTGTTACATATTAAACGCATAAAAATTAAATATACCTAAACCCTAAACCCCAATATTCTGGCTTTGTCTTACGGAATAGTTGAAATGCAAATTTGAACTTTAAAATTAAGAATAAATAAAACGATACATGATATTAATCATTTTCATTCAAGATATATTGGCATTAACAATGACCATTTGTTTCTCTTAATAACCATGTATATACATGCTAAAAAAATGAATCATCTCCCATTTGAGTTTAATTCTAAAAGACAATATATAGAAATATATATATATATATATGATAAAGTTATGTGAATGGTGGATTTTATAAGTGGAATACATAAATAGAACCGATTAGATAAAAATATTAGTGACAGTTTCATATGCCAAAATAATAACATACCTTGAAATTACAAGCATCACTTATGATTAAAAAGTATGATAATGCTTGATTAATGTATTAATATATAATCATATACTGTGGTTTTACATACTTATTTTGGCCAAACTTCAAACATTACAAGCATTCCTTCACGAATTAATATATTGCATCAATTGAAGAAAATATAGAGTATAGTAAATTTATAAAAGCATGTTTCAATCACTTGCATTTTATAAAATAGTACATTTATAAAAAAATTTAAAATTTATACTATATTTTATGGCTCATTTTTAATATTTCAAAAAATCAATTAATTAAAATTTTAAATATAAGATAAAATATTCTATATTAAATTACATAAAATAAAGATAAAACAAATGATGCTATGTCAACCCTAATATTATCCCAAAAGAAAAAAAAAATCAAACATTAAAATTAAAAAATTAAAATATATTTATATATATATAAAACAATACTAAAAATAAAAAAAAAAATTAAAAAAAAAAAAAGGAAAAATCCCAAAGAGGCGTGGCCTGGCCACGCCTCTAGAGGGAAAAATAGATGAATTAAGAGGCGTGGGTATGAAATTTAAAAAAAAAATAGGGTACGGTAATTTTGTAATGCTTTTAAATTTACGGTAGTTTTGTAAATTTTTTCTTTTTTCACCATATTTTTTCAAATTAGCCCAATGTTGTTATTCTATTTTCCCATTGTTTCCAAGTATAAATATTCAAAAGAACTAGATGGAGGGGCTTCAAGGGATTCTGAAGATGTGAAGAATCAATCTCTTGATTTGCAAGCAAACAAGTTTTGTTCTGTTTTCTCTGACAGATTGATTTTCTTGGAGTTGGGGTATGGAGGCCATAGATTCTTCCCTCGTTTTCTTGCCCTAAATCCACTTCAGTGTTCTTGGAAAGAAAGGAAGCTAAGATTTGTGGGGATGTTTCAGAATATGAGTTATCCTGCACAAAGTCTTGGCCCTAATTCAACTCTGATTGGGGAGGCATCGTGGGAAAATAAGAACAACGAGCTGTTTGTTGTTGCTTGTCGAATCTTGAATCCGGCTGATCATTTTGGCAATGCAGTAGGGGATTGTACATTGAGGTTGAGCTTGAGGTACCCATCGATTTGGACCATCAGAAATGATGCCAAAATTGTTGGACAGTTATGGAGCACCAAAGGTGTTGAGGATTTTGGAAACTTCAAAAAGATTAATTTCACAAGTTTTCATGAGAATGAGGTGGTGGCTTTTCCGAGGTTGATATATGAGCACACCGAATTGGATAAGGCTAAGAGGTTATGCCCTGTGAAAGAACGAGTGAAGAAGGGGAATATATACCCAGAAGGGCATTCACGTGATATAAGATTCGATATGTCTGTTGAAAATCTGAAAGGCGAGATATTTGCTTGGGCTTTTGCCACTCCCGTTTCTGTTGGAAACGAGTTGTACGATAGCGTTATTGCGGTTGATTGTGAGGCGCCGGAATCATCCACTGGATATGGGGAGATGCAAGAACATGATCAGATCAGCGTAAACACAGCCCCTTTGGAGATCAGCTACAAAATAAGAATTAGCCTTTATCCTGATATTAATATCGGGAATTGGTTTTGGTATCTCAACCGGTCAATGGATCTTCAAAAACAACTGGTTATCACAGCTGAAGGAGTTTATTGTGCTGAAACAGGATACCTCTGTATGGTGGGGTGCAGAAAGTTGGCAATTCGGAATTCAACTGATGTTTCCACTGACTCTGAGATTCTTGTGAAGATCGAGTTTGCACCGTTGAATGAAAAAAGAGGTGGTTTGGATCAAGGGAACCATTGAAAGCACACGAAAGAAATCGGACCCTCTTTATTTTGAGGATCTGAGCTTGTCGTCTGCTGCAGTTTATTCCTCTGTGGCTAAACGGTCGATATGGAGGATGGACTTGGAGATCACCATGGTCTTGATATCCAACACGTTCTTCTGCATTTTTGTGGGTTTTCAACTTTTCCACATGAAGAGAAATCCGAAGGTACGCTCTCGCATTTCACTTGTCATGCTTTTGATACTTTCTCTGGGGCACATGGTTCCACTAGTTCTAAACTTTGAAGCCCTGTTCATGAGGAACCGCAGTGAGGAAACAATAATGCTTAGCACGGGAGGATGGGTTGAAGCTAATGAAGTAATCGTGAGGGTGATTATTATGGTAGCATTCTTGTTGCAAAAGGTGGAAGAGTTAATCCCCTGAGGAGACAAGGCCCTTCTGTCAAATAATTCAAATGTGTCAGAAAAGATCCTTGAATAAGACATGGGCACGGGTAGATTGAAGAGCTTTTCTATCTGAAGTAACTATGCTCACAGGCTAATCTAAGACGTCTCCTGCATCAAAAAAAATAAAGTTAATTAAATAGGCCAAAAAAATAGCTTTATTTTTAGAAGAAAAATGAACAACAAATTGAAAGTTTAGATTGTCTCCCAAAAAACGTCTCTCTTTAACGTCTTTGGCTAGACGTAGCTATTCCTCACGTCACAAAATTATCATCATCATTCAAATCAAAGGTTTCGTGAGTTAAAGTACAAAAAAATTTCCACAACACAAACACAAAACTCATCACTAAGGTATCTCGTGGCATCATAGATATTGAATTTACTCACATCACCATCAAACTCCATAGTAAGTGTACCATCATGCACATCAATTTTTGTCCTAGAGGTTCTAAGGAAAGGTTTTCCCAACAATATTTGCGATGAATTATGAGAGTTATCTTCAAACATGTTAAGTAAATAAAAATCAGTGGGAAAAATCAATTCGTTAACTTGTACTAAAACATCCTCTAGGACTCCCTCGAGATATACAAAAAAACTATCAGCAAGTTGAATAACTACTCCTATTTCTTTCGAAGGACCAACATTCAAGGAAGAATAGACAGAAAGAGGCATGACATTAATTGAAGCACAAAGATCGCACATGGCCTTTTTAATTCCAACATTACCAATTTTGCAAAGGATAGTAAACATACCCGGGTCCTTGCAATTGGGAGACAATTTCCTTTGTATCATTGCTGAGACATTTTTCCCTACGTTTATTCTTTCATTACCCTTTAATTTTCTTTTTTTGTGCACAATTCCTTGAGAAATTTAACATACTGAGGTATTTGCTTGATTGCATCGAGTAATAGGATAATTACCTCAACCTTGAGAAAAGTTTCAAGAATCTTCTTTTCCTCTTCATGCCTTTTGGATTTAGTGAACCTTTCAGAAAATGGAGGGTGTACAACCAATGAGCTTGTCACCTTATCGTTGGGTTCATGCGAATGTTCAGTTGAATCATGGGGTATGACAATCTCTCTCTCCACTTCTTCCACAATGGTGTTTTCTCGTGCCTTCTTGCTGGGTTCCTTCAGCTCCTTACCATTCCTCAAAGTAATCACGCTAACGTTCTGCTTAGGATTGACAACTGTTTGAGAGGGCAGCTTTCCTTTGGATTCCATCTTACTTATTGAGGTGGCTAGCTAACTTATTTGGTTCTCCATGTTTTGAATGCTTGCTCGCGTTTTCTGTTGAAATTGTTGAGTGTTAGTCGCAAGTGATTTAACAATCTCTTCGAGAGACATACCTATATTTGAAGATGATGGTTTCCGTGGAGAGGGCAATTTTTGTGGGAAGTATTGGTAGTTTTGCGATCTCCCTCCATAACTGAAATTTGGATGACCCCTCTATCCTGGGTTATAGGTGTTTAAGTAAGGACTGTACTTTCTTTTCGATGGTCTAGGGAATCCTCCTACTGCATTGATTTGTTTGCAGGAATTCTCTTGGAGCATAGGACACATATCCATAGTATGAGCAATGTTAGAACAAATCCTACAAGCCTTGATTTGTTGCGTGTTTCCTACAACCAATTGCTGAACAAGAGAATTTAAATTGGAAATCCAACACTTAAGAGATGAATCACTTACCTCATTGACCCTTCTAGGAGGGTCCCAAGAGTATCCAAATTGTTGGGAGTTGGCTGTTATAATAGAAATTAATTCTCTAGCTTCGCTTGGAGTTTTGTTCACTATAGCTCCTTAACTTGCTACGCCCATCATCTTCCTTTCCATTGGTAAAAGTCCTTCACAAAAGTACTAAATGAGAAATCACTCAGTAATACCATGCTGTGGGCAGCTTGTGCAAAGTTGTTTAAACCTTTCCCAATATTCGTGAAGACTCTCCACATCCCTCTATCTTATCCCTCTTATCTCTTTTCTAATACTAATAGCACGTGAAGTAGGGAAAAACTTCTCAAGAAACAATCTTGCCATTCTTGTCCATGTAGTAACAGAGTCAGATGGTAGATAAAACAACCAATCCTTAGCTTTATCTGCTAAGGAAAATGAAAAAGCTCGCAACTTAACTTACTCTTCAGACACTCCTTGGGGTTTCATAGTCGAGCACACTACATGAAGTGCCTTTAAATGCTTATGGAGATCTTCATTATCCAAACCGTGGAAAATGGATAGTAGATGGATTAACCTAAATTTTAACTAAAAAGGTGTTTCCAACTCCGGATACTCAATACACTGTGGTTGTTGAGTCAAATCTGGTTCAGTTAACTCCCTTAAAGTTCTTTCATAGGCCATGGTTTCCCCTTGTTTTGAGTTGCTAGAACGAACTAAGCTGAATATATATAGATCGAGATCCGAAGGTGACAATTTGTTTTCTTTTTGTACTCTAGTCTCCTTCTGCAATCTACGAGCAGTCTTCTTAATCTCAGGATCGTATTAAAGTTCACATGTACGAGAAGATCGGGGCATTAAAAGAAACAAAATTATTTGACACCATTTCCCAGCATTGGCACCAAAATTTGGTTGGTGTCGAATCCAACAAAAATAAATTCTTACTCTAAAGATATGATTTGTAATCAGTGGTGAGTAGGGTCGTATTCCACAGGGACTGATAAATTTTATTTCTTCCGAACTTATTAATAAAATAGAAAAGAAAGAGGATTTTTATGAAATGAAAGAATTAGAATTTTAAAAGTAAAACAAATCAAATAAAAAATCAATGAGAATGAAATCTAGCATAAGGTAAAATCTTAGTTTGGTTCACAGATTTGATCATTGATACAAAGATAAATTCCCTTTTTCTTGTAGACAGGTTATAGTTATTCAGACACCCTAATAATCAATATCTCCTTATTATCTCACTAACTAAGAGAAGCTCGTTAGTTATTTCCATTGCCTATGAACAACACTAAAGAAACGCTCCTAGGATTTAATTTATCAACAGCATTAAAAACTAAAGAAACCCAGCCCTAGCCAACAAACGCACACAAGCGGGATTCATTTATACTAGATTATTTATCCATATAATATAAATCATGCATATCTACCTACATAACTATGTCATTTGCGACAAGCATTAGAACAATTAAACAATTACAGATTTAACGTTCTAATTGACATAACAAATATTTTAAACTATCAAATTTGGGTCATAAATTCAATAAACTTGAACATTCGTAGTCAAAACAGAAGATAAATAAATACTCAAAAAATAAGAAATACGAATCAATTATTTAGATCTCACATATACTGAAGAATCCAAACTTCGATAATCCCTTATGCTAGAAAAGGAGTTTAGAAACTCATGGAGAGAAGAAAAACGCAGGAAAATAAAATATGTTGAATGAAAAGTTATGAAAAAACTTCCTATAAAAGATTCCTAGTTCCATATAAATAGCCTGCTACTCCTAATGCAACTAGAAACCTAATTAAGAATCCTACCAAAGTAGAAAAACTTAAATTCTTTTAATTAAAGAAATATGAATTAAAACATCCCAAAAATGTTCAACTGCCAAAAAAGTTGAATGCTTCTTAATTAAATTTGCATAAAGTCTTCGGAAGCAAAACACATCCAGACTCGAATTATTTCCTTCTTCCATTTCTCATCTCGTTGGGAATGCGGTTTTTGCTTCAAGCATGTCAAATACTAGATTTTCAATTGTATTTAGCTCGAATCTTCAAGTTGCTTCATAAAATATAAAATGAAAGTTAAAATCCAACAATTAAGCATTTTTACTATTAATCATAAAGGAAAATTATACGAATTAAATGACAAACATGCAACTTAACAAATTTCATAGAGCGAATAGGGGTTTCATGTATGAAGAGAGTATGTGTTGAAAATAGACAGATGATATAATAAATCATGTGGGAATGCATTTTGCGATAAAAATGAGTTATATTTTTGATAAAAATATGAAAAAAAAATTATAAGTATTTATTTTCAAATTACGTGAAAAAACAAAAATGAACTCTAAGGACAAAGCTAAGGGACCCCTAAGGCTGCGATTGGTTGTAGGGTAAAACCCCATTTTTTTTGTCTAAAAAACATGAGATAGAACTCAGGCTATACTTGGATGAGAGTGAGAGACAACTTCTGTCGCACTATGCAACTTTACTATCTCTCTTGCTGCCTCACATTTTTCTCCCTCTCTCTATCTCTCGCATCACTTTCCTCCCTCCCTCTTTTTCACTGATTATTTAGCAAAAAAAGTTCAAATAATATCTAAACAGAAGAAACAATAAAAAATAAAAACAAAGAAAGAGGATGAGTCGGGGTTATGAAGGAGACAAATAGGACTTATAATGTTCATAGTTCTTTTGAAAATGAATCCTCATGGGTATGATTCACCAGAACCCTATTATTGCGGTCGAAACAATTGAATTGGAATGCAAACGGAGGCTTCCATTCCAAAATTTTGGCCCTTAGCGAAGACAAACAAGAAACAAAAGCAAATTGGATTTGGATTGACGGAACGACCAACAAATTGACATGAAGAGGTCGGTAATTCCTCAGAGAAAAAGGAAGAAAACGGAAGATGGAATATGGTTGTTGACTGTTTGGAGATGATAGATGGCGGGTGATGTTCATGAAAGAGAAGGAATACATGAGCAAGAACGGCAAGAAGGAAACAAATTAATGGGAACAAGCTGAAAATGGAAAAATCAAAAAATGAAAATGAATTACGGGAAAAAAAAAGATGGAAAAGGAAAAGTTCCAAAAAAAAGGGAAAGATAATAAATAAATAAATAAATAAATTTTTGATATTTAATTTATTTATAATATTTTTAAATCATTTATTTATTTTTTTATTAATGCAATTAATATGAAATTTATTACAATATAATTCACGAAAATCTAAAAAAGATTTTTCTTATTTTGGATTTAATTTTTCTCAATTTAGAAAATAATTGATGGCCCATTTGATAACAAATTCTAAAAAAGATGAAATTCATTAAATTTGCCTTTTATTTTAATTTTTTTTAAATATAACTATTCTCAATTTCAAATAAATTAAAACAAACCAAAAAACAATTCTCATAAAACAATTCCATTCTCTCAAACCTATCTCACAACCAATTACAACATCACATCATATCAACCCATTACATTTTATTGCACAACCAATCACAACCTCATATCTCATTCTTATATCTTTAAAACACTAAAACAATCCCAAAAATCTCTAAAACACAAAAAATGAGGCCATGTTTCACAAGCAATCGCAGCCAAGCTACGATTGCCTGTAAGGACTAACCCTATTTTTCTGCCTCTGAAACACATTTTACTTAAAGAGTATATGTTTGGTGGTGTTTTAGGGTCATCAGTGTTCTCTCACACTCTCCCCATCTTATATATATATATATATATCTCCCTTGCGTGCGCGCGCGCCTTATCCCGACTACTCTATGTTTTCACTGTTACCCGAATCTCTCCATGATCTAATCTCCTGCCGTCCTTCTCTCTTTACTCTTCTGAAAAGCCTCTAAAAAATAGCTTTGGATTCTTGAACAAAATTAGGAAAAATCGTAACTTCAACATACTGTGTAATTTTTAACCATCCTGCACTTAGGTGTCCTTAATTTGTGGTGTGTGTGATTTGTTTTTTGCTTTTGCTAGTGTATTTTAGCGTGTTCACGAAGTATGCACACACCCTTGCACCACACGACACACACTTGCACGTCATGAGACGATAGATTCCTCTGCAGGATCGTCTGAATCTATTTCCTCTTACCAATATTCACCCGCACCTAAATGTCGCAAGGTACCAGACCACATATTGGTTATTTTAATCTCCTGTTTTATGTAATTGCATGAATTTATTTTAGTTGATTATTAGGTGTTTTCTGAATTAATGATTCCATGGCCAATTTTTGGTGGGCATTTTCTGGTTTGGGTATTCAATGCTTGTGGTCTGGTTCTGTTGTATTTATCTGGTCAGATTTTGGGGGGAAATTGTAAAAGTTTAGACAATTGCAAAAATTTCTCCTTTATAGAACTGTAAAATTGGTATTCTTCTTCCTTTTGGCGTAAAAATGTTCTTCTTCTTCCTTTAGACAATTTCTGCTATGAGCTATATGCTATTTGTGTGTGATATTACATCTTAACCGTCGGCTTTACAGTGCTCTAATAAGTTTGTGTAATTCCTGTTGAGGTAGTTGAGCGGTGTTAGTATGGATTTTTACTGAGCATATATTTATTTTGTTGTTTTGTGTTTTCACTCTAAAAATTGTTGCCAATCTTGTTCAATGGCCGTGAGTGCTAATTTAATTGAAGCAATTGTTGTCTCATTTCATGCATGACCAAAAGGTATGCCTGATTATATTAGTTCCATTCATATTTAAGTTAAATTATTGTGATGCCATGCTTCTGTATGAACACAAGCCTATCCCTGTTTTCATGCTTTTTTGTTTGGTTTACTTGAGAAAGTATATGTGCTCTTCTTCTCCTTATGTGTTGGATTTGATGTCACTACCCTAGTGAAGAATCCACGCTTGGGGTTTTCCGGCCATTAGTCGAGAAGTAAGTTATTTTCCTGTGGAATCGTCTAGGACATTTGTTCAATGCATCGTTGAAGCATGTTAGTTGTATTAGTGCAGTTGGGAGGGCATAGAGTTGTATTTGTGCCTTAACATTGAGAGGAGTGACTCAAATAAATTTGATATGGGTTTCATATAAGGGGGACAATTGTAATATGTTTGTCTTCCCTATTACCCCATACCATACATTTAATACTTGTAAATATATCTAGCTAATACATGTACTTTGGAGAAGTGGACTATAACAACAAATTTTTTGTCTGCAAAAATTAAAATTACAAAATAAGAAAAATCGTACAAATAAAATGAAATTAAAATGAATCAATTAACTATAGATTCAATCTTTAATCTAATCCTCTTATTCCTCCCTTCCAAATATAATCTTAAATTTAATGAGCTCCGCGATAAACGCCTCAAATGTCATGAATTTCCTCAAATTTTATTTGAATAAAAGAACACCAATTCGAGGGCTTCGCACCTTAATCTCAAATCAAATGCTAGAAATATATGAATTTCACGAAGAACGCCTTGAACGTCGTGGATCTCCTTGAATAAAAATAATGCCAGTTCGAGAGCTTCATACCTTAATCTCGAATCAAATACCAGAAATATATGAATTCCACGAAGAATGCCTTGAACGTCGTGGACTTCCTTGAATAAAAATGACGATAATTCGAGGGTTTCGCACCTTAATCTTAAATCAAACGCTAGAAATATATGAATTTCGCAAAGAACGCCTTGAACGTCATGGATCTCCTGGAATTTGCTTGAGAAAATTGCTGGACTTCTTCAAAATTTCTCTCATCTACTGGAATTTTTGTTGTGTCAAATGAGTTGGGATCACCCCTTTATATAGGTGCTTGATGAGATACTTCTAGATTGACTTGAACTCCTTCAACGGTTATCTCTTTGATAAGATAATATTAAATATCAAGAGATAATATTATACATATTTGATTTGATAATATAAAACATCAAAAGATAATATCAATATCAAATATCTTTGATTTGATTGGTCCATAAATATAGACATTCCATCTTTAACACTTCTCAATGTTTGATTTGAGTATAAAATAAATACTAAATTATTAATTACAATTAACTATTTATCTTTTGGAATTAAATTTAATATATTCCAAAATTTAAATAGAAAATTTAAAATTAATATTTAGTATATTATTTTACATATATCACTTCTCAATTGGTAAAAAATTTAATATGTTCACAAATGCCCTCACTTCAATACTTGACGAAAGATATGACGATCAATTTCGAAAGAGGCGAGACTTGAAGTATTTGAGAATATTTATATATAAATATATTTAATTACATATGTGGGCCAAATAAAAGCCCATATCACAATTTTCATTAAAAGCCCAAAATCACTTTTTCATATTGAAAGTGAAATCCATAGCAGCAAGCTTTGTTTCACCTTTTGATTTTTTTTTTTAAAATTCCATAAATTTCCCACAAGAAATTAATGTGATTTGGCATTATTCAACTTTTAATTTGCCAAAGCAAACGGTCAGCAATTGAGAACTTCACTCATCTTCAAATTATTTCCCCGATTTCTGTGCTTTTTCCTTTTCTCTGAAATGAATGTGGCCCACCATAAGTTTCAAACCCACCAATTTCAAGGTTTTAAAGTTTCAGAAGAGAAACTTCCTGCAGCTAATAGTTTAGGCAACTTCGACCGAACTCAACTCCTTCTCGACTTCTTTTCATTATCTTCTTCCTTTATTTTCTTTCTTTTTAACATGATAAATAAATGGATTAAGAATCTAAATCCCAATAGAATTTGAGTCCTAATCAAATTCTTTATATGCAACTAGTGCCTATAAATTGGCTTGAAGCACAAGCACACAATAAGCACATCAAGAATTTGCTTGGTCAATTGTTGGAATTTACTCTGTTAAACCCATGGGAATTTGCTCTTGATTGCTGGGTATTTGTTCTTGATTGTTGGGTAGGATAACTTCTTAGTTTTCTTAATCTTTCTCCCTTAGCTCATGCATCCTTCATGTTTGATAAAATGCCTCTATGAACATACACCAATATTTTAACATTGTTATGAGTTCTCCATCAACTTAACTTCTAGATACGAGCATAAACTATCTAAATATTTAAAGTTTCCCCATATGCTCCTTGACAAGAGATTAAATTGTCAATAAAGCTCCTAAATACGAGTATAAACTATCTAAATATTCAAAGCCTCCACATGTGCTCTTTGATAAGAGCTTAAACTGTCAATAAAGCTCCTAAATACAAGCATTGACTATCTAAAAATTTTAAGTTAAAGTATCCTCATGTACTTAATGATAAGAATGTAAATCGTCTATTAAGTTAAACTCAAATAAACTTCTTGACATGAATATAAATTGTCAATCAAATTCAAGTGGACTCCTTGACACGAGTATAAAATGTTTATTCAAGTTAAATATACTACTTGACGCATGAGCCTAAACTACATGTTACTCCTGGGCCACATGAGTATAAACTGTGTGTGGGCCCCCATCAAAAGGATGTTTACTTTAAACTGTGTTATGACTTGATCTAATATTGGGTTCATAGGCAGACGGGAGGAATTCATCATAAAAATCGCCAAGCATTGGCAATTCACAAAGTCTATGAAGATTCCATAAAGAAATATAGTTCTTGACGACAATGTGCAACATGTTTGTAGAAGGGCTCCATAACTCAAGGAATGCTTGGAGGATTTCTTGTCACAGACATATTTGAAAAAATGGAGAGAAAAGGAAAAATTCTCAATTACTTCAAGTCTTGTCTATTTCGTGGATGATTGGCACATCTTTTGCCAAGCCTTGAAGTGGGGGCATTTGCAGACATATTAGTTTTGCCCAATTAGAGAGTGAGACGTATAAAATAAAATGCTAGTTATTAATTCAATATTTTTCTATTTATCTTGGAATTTATTAAATTTAATTTCAAAAGATAAAAAGTTAATTTTATTTAATACTCTAGTATTTGTTTTATGCTTAAATCAAATATTGCTAAGTAAGGATCGACCAGAAAATGGAGTGGCAAAGTGAGGGCTAAGGTTGTAGTGAACCTATCTCTATGAGGGTTTGCAATGAGGTATTTATGGTCTCTTGTAGAAGGTTGAAATTTTTATGATGCCCCTTCTCATGCAATGAGGGCCTTTGTCTTTGTCGAAGGACCTTTAGGTCTTCTTCTGCCTGAAAACCTCCTCCAGGTGGCACATCCTCCTTCTTTTTGGGATATGGAGGAGATCTCCACATTTAATACAGAGGCAGAGTGGTGGTACGGTGGAGGCATGGTTCATAAATGTGAGTCACGCTGCCAGTCAGTGTGTTTAATGCGGCAAAGTGGTGGTTGAGTTGCATTTAATGTGACAGTAACTGATGATAGGGGAAACAATTCATGTATCCCTAATCGACCTCCTCTGGTCGAGATGAAACTTTAGCTGGGAATCTCTTAGCCATGCTTTGGTCGAAATGGTGGATCTACTGGTCCAAAGGTCAACCATATTTGGGCTAATCGATCTCACTCTGGTCAACTAAATGGATGCTGGTAATTTATACTGTCTAACTAACTCAGTGCATTCTTGGGCCTGGTTGAGTACCATTGGGCCTGTTAGGCTTGATTCATGTCCCCATATCACTATTATAAAGCTCGAATATTTAAAGTCCTACTTTGCCAGTAGGATCAAGTTACGGGATCAAATTTGCATTTTCCCCTTTTTAGAATATGAGTGATAATCATAAAGTATAAAGCTAAAATAATTTGGAATAAAGATATTTTTCCATCTAAATTATGCGCGTTTTTTACACTTTGCTAGCTAAAATTTTTTTTGTGATATTTTACAATCTGAACTATAATTTTTTTTCACCTTGCCATACATAAAGCAATTTTGGTAAAATATTTCATGATATTCCATTACAGGAGTGACTAGATATTCTCATAAGGTATTTTTTTATCACATTATTAAAAGACAATCTATTTAAACTTGAATTATCACAGATATGCACCTAAAAGTACATTGAAAAAAGTTCATTGCATTTTGCGATTTAACGAGGCGACCCAAGGAGATGACTATTATATCCATAAAATCAGAAGATTTGGTAGTAATACGTGAAAATGGAGGCTCCTAGCATTGATGTGACAGAGTTTTTTCCCACCAAAATTTGTTCGTATATGGTAAGGTGAAAGAAAAAAGTGTAGTTTGGATGATAAAGTGTCCCAGAAACAAGTTTAATTACTAATGTGTAAAAACATGCATAGTTCAAATGACAACCTATTTTTATCCCTAAATTTTTATCCTTATAGATTTTCAAGTTCTAGATTCAATAAATTCCATAATTTTTAATTTTTCACGTAATATTCAACAATAATTTGATAAATTGTTGATAATATAACTATCCAATCATCCTACTTTTTTTTTTTCAAGTATTTAGATGTAGCTCATTTTGGTAGTTTGCTTTTTATTAGATGCCTATTCTTGAAAATATAATAAACCACAAAATTGTAAGGGGTGAAAACACAGTAGAGTTCAATATATTAAGCAAAAATTAAGTAACTTTCTGTTTTTCTCCACCTATTGCTACAAGAGAGCATCACTTTACCTTTTCAACATAGCTCTCTAATCTTGGAGCAATGGCCCTTGATCTGCATAAGGGCAAGAGCTTTTTATAGTTATCCATTCTTAATGAATTAGAATTATAGAAAGTTCAATCTAACTATAAAAAATATTGAGTACAAGCTCGAAGAGTAATTCTCAGACGTATGGTGGATTTGTAAACTCTAGTATACTTCATGCAAATACGTTTGGCTTTTGATTACGTGCTTCCACTTCTATATTTCACCGATCCTTTCAACTTTTTGTAATTATAGATGTTGATTAATGGACCTGTGGTGGTATATCTAAAAAATAATTAAATTAGTAAAAACACAACTAATGTTGTTAAAAAATATTTTAGTCTACATGTGTTATGCAAAACAATAAATTGGATTCAGCTTGACTAATTTATTTGTAAATAATTAAAAATAAAAATGTCTATATAAATATTAGTATTTTGTGTTGGATTCAATTAAATTTGATTTAACAATCATACTGAACTCAAAATAAGAACAATAGCATTATGACTTACCATAAGCTATATTCTAAGAATAAATATATAATAAAAGCTCATATGCATTATCATATATAAATATTGCAAGAAATAATTGCAATAAAGAACAATGAAGATGCAACTACGAGAATTATAAAAATGTAAGCTAGAAAATTAAATTTATTTTTTTCTTTTTAAATGAAGTTGATTCAAAGTTTTGAGCAGAATTACAAGGAACGAAATAGAAAAAAAAATCAAGAATAGAAAACTTTATAAAAAAAAAAAAACATGTTGATAAATTAAATGTGGGAGGCAAGCCTTACTTCAATTATCGATCAATTGTAAGTTTTGACCTTAAAATTTTGATTAGTGTTTTTTTAATTTGAAAGGAGACTTTTCTAAGCAATATATAGAGAACTAAATTAACAAGAATTTTGTTATTATTGGGATCATGGGATCCAAGGTTTTGATTACTCAATTTGAGCAAGAAAAGGATAGTTTTCAATTTATTGATGGAGATAATCAATTTACATTATTTTTGTGTTTTTAAGCTTGTGATAAGGAAAAATATGACTTGATCAAGGAAATTATTTACTTGTGAATAAAATGTTAATAGGACTTTTTAAAATTGATGAAAACCAAGCAACAGAACATTAGTTTGATGTGATCCATTTTTCTTGCTTAAGATTGAGTTTAAAAATTTAAAGTGAGGTAAGGTTACATGTACATGGGGAAAGAAAATATTCAATTAATTTAACCTTCCAAAATTAGTTGGTGATGAAAGAGATTTACCCTATATTTATATGTTTCACATTTTGAAAATAGACAGTGAAGATTGAGAATACTAATGGTGGAGAGAAACTTTTTAGAATTGTTTAAGAATATCTCACACATATTCTAAAAGGATTTTTCTTAAGATAATCTGAGAAGCTTCTCCATATGCACTTTTATAATTCCAAACATAGGTATTTTCTTCACATAGTTATGAGAAATACTCCAAAAATCTAATCTTTATATTTCAAAACTTTTGACTTTTTATTTTAATAAAATGATTCTGTTAATGTCACAACAATTTTACCTTATTTGTCAATACTATCCTTCCAATTTCCTTAACCTCCAATTAAATTAATGTTTTTTATAATTCAAAACAAATCAAAATTACATCGTTTTCCAATCGATTTTTCATATTTCGATTAACTTCCCTACCCTCTTCTTTTTCTCATAACTACAATTCCTTTATTGAGATATTACTCTTAGAGGGTGTTTGGATGAGTTTATAAGGTCCTCAAAACATCTTATAAGGTGTTTGAGAGCTTATAAGATGTTAAAAAATGTTCAATAAATTTTTTTAAAAAAGAGTTTATAAACTCCTAAAATAAAATTTTATGAGCTTATAAGACCTTTTAAATGACTTTAGCCAAACACCCTCTTAATCTATGCTAATATTGTCTTTTTTTATCTTTTCTAGAACTAGGAGAAGATTTTGAGACTACGAAACCTTAAAGTAAGATTGGTAGAGGAAACATTTCATAAAACATTTCAGCAATACTAGTAAACCATCTAAATACAATCTCAACTCGAAAATATTGATTGTAGTCCAATTAGATCTTGTTCAATTTCTAGACATTCATGTCGATTCGAAAAAATAAAATAAAGTAAAATTGAATTTTTTGAGGGTTAATTGGGGAAAAGTAGTCAAAGCTACTTTCAATTTAGAAATCAGTCCTCATTTGAATTTTGTTTATCTCCACTCCCTAGTCAAAGCATTTTTTTTTATTTTTTTTTTTAGTTAATTCCCCAATTGAGTTAAAAAGACAAAAACAACTCCACTTAAATTGAAAATACCAAGAGACACTCCACTCAACCACTCACAAATACATTTCTTCAAAATAACTCTCCCCCTTCACGTTTTTTCCTCTTCCCTTCATCTTCAAGATTAATTCTCTCTCTCTTAGATGATGTTGTCTTCACCTTCTTCCCACTGGTGCTACAACAACTGGCCTTCTTCTCTCTTCCCTTTCTTATTTTTGAATTAATTGTTCACCATTTATTGTGTTGCCCAAGCTGGAAGGGTTTATTTTCGCTCCTCAATTACATAGTTTGCGAGGTAAGTACTATAATTTTCTCTTCTATTATTTTGTATTGAAATACTAAAAGAATTTTCATACATTACTTTATTTGCTTCTTGCTTTATCTTAGTTTTAATTATTTTAGGCCTAATTTTGATGTATTCAATTCACCCACAACCAATCTCTTCTTTTATCAAAACCTCTAATGCAAGTTTTTTTCGTACTTGAATATTGTCAATTTGTACTTCATTTATTATTTTAATTGTATATTTCAATTATCAATTATCTAAATTTAATAATTATAAAATTCATATAAGATATAGTGTTTATTAGTTGTTTGTAACTGAATTTTAAGGATATGATCCGATTTATGGTCTATACAAAGTGTATAAATCATGTTTAAGCATTTCTTGGGCATCCATTCCTGCAAACTAATAATTAACATGATTAATATTATTTTCAAATAATATGATAACAAAATTCAAATTTTCAGTATTTAAATAATGAGTTGCAGTACACAAAATTGTCAATTCAGTATTCTGTGCAAGTTTTTTGGTAGAAAAATTCAAACTTTCAGTATTTAAATTGTAAGTTGTAGTTCCAAAACCACAAATACAGTATTTATGTAGTTCTTTTCTGCAAAAATAATGGCTAAACCTCAGCGACGCACATACCAAACTACTAAAGGTAACATAGACTCTCAACTATATTCTCCGTGCTCTATAGGGTACTTTAAAAATGTTATGAAGGAGTTGGATGGTAAGATGAGCTTCACACTTGGGCAGATTGTTATGCAAAAAATGGAGACCTGAACGGTGGAATTTATGTATATCTTTTGGCAAAGTGTTATGCAAAAAAAAAAAAAAAAAAAAAAAAAAATTCTAGGATTTTTGGGAATATGTAAATAATTGTTCAATAGACACTCATCAAACACATATTGCTGCAAAAATTCTGATCAATAAGCATGGTTTAATGTTTCCATGGCTCAATGATGATTTATTCTTGTAATAAGCTAATATTTAATCCAAAACATATTCTCACACCATTATTTTTCATATAAAAATTAAAAAAACGCTTTAAACTATATATATATATATATAACTATAGAAAAAGGATGGTTGGTATTTTAATTTTTAATTTTAAAAATTTAATAAAAAAGTTAAAATTCGAAAATACTTCGAAAACATTACCTCTTCAACTAAAAACTGAAAAATATTTAAAAAAATGATCCCAGACATCCCCTCAATAGTACCAATAATTAATGTAGTACAAGTGAAAGACTAAGACCTAATAAAGAATATGATTGTAATTCTCACTCATCTTCTTTGATTAGTTCCAGAAGGGTTGGGGGATGACAATTGAGAATTAACCAAAAAAAAGAAAAAGACAATTTTATAGTGGAAAAAACTATATAAAGTAAAAAGTCTACGAATACCTTATTGTGTGGTCGTGTTGGATACGTGACCAAAAACCAGGCTAGCTAGGAACCAACCAACCAGCAGGGAATTTATTGACTTTTTGAATTTTTTGATTTATTTTTCTTTTCTTTATTTTTTTGGTACAAGATGGCATCATTTTGACTTTGGCAAAGTGATTATTTAAGCTAAAAATTATAGTTAGGTTTAGTTTACAGATATACAACTAAAATATTTTTTTAATTTATAAACTCATTAAAACATCTTATAAAAACATAAAATGTCCAATAAAATTTTTTAAAAAAATTACAAGATGTCAAACTAAATATTTGAATCTTATAAAATATTTTATTTCTTTATCTTGTCCTTATCTTTTTGGTACAAAAAATGGAATCATTTTGACTTGCCCACTTGCCCTAAAAGATTATTCAAGCTAAGTTTAAATAATAGTTAGGTTTAATTTATTTTTATAGCATGCTTAAAAACCAAGAGGGTGTTTAAGTGAACTTATTAACACATAAAAATATCTTTAAATATTTGAAAGTTCAAAGATATTATAAAATACTTGATAAATTTTATCTTATAAATTTTTTTAGAAAAAAAATAAAAGAAAAGAAAAGAATTATTAACTTTTTTTAAAATTTTAACAAACTCTATTAATTTTAATAATATCAATTACAAAATTATTACTAGTAATATTATATAAGCTATAAATACTTTGAAAATAAGATGTACCATTTTATAAATTTCAAAAACATCTCACTGACGTCTAATAAGTTCTGTATTATTATTTTATTTAAATACTTTAAGAACTTATATTCTTTTAATAAGATACAATATCTTATGCATTTTTAAAAATATTTTACTAACAACTTATAAAAATTTTAAAATAAATTTAAGCCAACCAGCCACCTAATGTTTAGTTTAAAAGGAAGTACTTCCAAACATCAAGAGTACGGTTTAAATCCTCTATTTCATCTCTTGTTTCATTTTATGAATATATAATACGTATATTAAATATTTTTGTATAAAAATAATTGACTAAAAATTAAATACACTTGACATAAATACAATAAATTAAAATATGAGATAAAATTAAAAATAAAATAAAGAATCAAAAGTGCACAAAGTATCAATTGATAACTTATTACAAGTGGGAGACTATTAGCAAAAAATATGACTATATCTTTCTTCTTCTTCTTCTTCTTCTTGATTCAGTTTTCTGAGTGTCTTTGATCCAAACCTTCCGCTACAATGCCTTCTTCTTTGTTCTACACCTCCTGCTTTTTTCTCTTCACTATTATCTCCGCGAACTCCACTTTTTCCGCTTCTTCCACTCCTACAATTCCATACAGTGATCACTGTTCTTCCGTAGTCCCAGAATCCAGCCCCACTTCTCGGACTTACCTCGCCTCTCCACCTCATCTCATTACATCATATATCACCGGAGGAGACCAACTTCTGGGCAGAAAACAATGGAACCAGACTGATTACTTCATGGGAAACTCTCTCACACTTCGGATTAAACCAGATTGCTATGAAACCATCTCAGATGGTGTCTACAAGGTTGAAGCTTTCTTGTACATCCGGTCACCATACTGGGACGATCCCACTTCCTGCGGCAATTATAGCAATGTTGGATCCTATGACCGCCGGAGGAGAATGGAATTTTCGTTGAGTGGTTTCTGGTCGGAGATTTCGAGGAAGCTGTGTATGGTCGGGTCAGCTTCTTGGCAAGTTGAGGGAGGTAAAGTCCTCGATCTTAATGCTGTTCTTAAGCTTAACTATAACAGTGAGTATCCAGATATATATACTAGTATTGTTAGTGGGGTTTTGCAGAGTATAAGTTCTGGAAATGATCCTGAATATTTTGACCCAATATTGTTCTTCCATTTTCCTGATGTTTCCAAGTATAATTATTCGAAAGAACTTGATCGAGGGGTTTCCAGGGAGTCTGAAGACGTGAAGAATCAATCTCTTGATTTGCAGACAAATAAGTTCTGTTCGGTTTTCCAACATAGATCGATTTATTTGGAGTTGGGGTATGGAGGCGATGGATTCTTCCCTCGTTTTCTTTCCCTAAATCCGCTTCAGTGTTCTTGGGATGAAAGAAAGATAAGATTTGTGGGGATGTTGTATCAGAATATGAGTTATCCTGTACAAAGTTTTGACTTTGATTCGTTGTTGATTGGGGAGGGGTTGTGGAAAGATAAGAACAACGAGCTGTTTGTTGTCGCTTGTCGAATCTTGAATCCGGCTGATCATTTTGGGAATGCTGTAGGGGATTGTACATTGAGGTTGAGCCTGAGGTACCCTTCGATTTGGACCATCAGAAATGATGCCAAAATGGTTGGACAATTATGGAGTACCAAAGGTGTTGAGGATTTAGGATACTTCAGAAAGATTAATCTCACAAGTTTTTTTGAGAATGAGGTGGTGGCTGTTCCGGGGTTGAGATATGAGTATACCGAATTAGATAAGGCTAAGAGGTTATGCCATGTGAAAGAACGAGTGAAGAAGGGGAATATATATCCAGAAGTGCGTTCACCTGATATGAGATTCGATATGTCTGTTGAGAATGTGAAAGGCGAAAGATTTGCATGGGCTTTCGCCGCTCCCCTTTCTGTCGGAAACGAGTTGTACGATACCATTCATGTGGTTGATTCTGAGCCGTCGGAATCTTCCACTGGATATGGGGAGATGCAAGAACCTGATCAGATCAGTATAAACCCAGCCCCTTTCAAGATCAGCTACAAAATAAGCTTTAGCCTTTGTCCTGATGTCAAGATCGGGAATTGGTTTTGGAGTCTCAACCGGTCCATGGATCTTCAAAAACAACTGGTTATCACAGCTGAAGGGGTTTATGCTGCTGAAACAGGATACCTCTGCATGGTGGGGTGCAGAAAGTTGGTAATTCAGAATTCAACTGATGTTCCTAGTCACGACTGTGAGATTCTTGTAAAATTTGCGTTTGCTCCGGTGAATGAAAGAAGTGGCGATCGGATCAAGGGAACCATTGGGAGCACACGAAAGAAATCGGATCCTCTTTATTTTGAGGATCTAAGCTTTTCGTATGCTGCAGTTTATTCCTCTGTGGCTAAACGATCGATATGGAGAATGGATTTGGAGATCACCATGGTCTTGATATCCAACACCCTCTCTTGCATTGTTGCGGGTTTTCAACTTTTCCACATGAAGAGAAATCCTAAGGTACTCTCTCGCATTTCACTTGTCATGTTTCTGATACTTTCTCTGGGGCACATGTTTCCACTTGTTGTAAATTTTGAAGCCCTGTTCGTGAGGGACCACACTGAGGAAACGATAATGCTTAGCACGGGAGGATGGGTTGAAACTAAAGAAGTAATCGTGAGGGTGATGACTATGGTAGCATTCTTGCTGCAAATAAGGTTGGTACAGTTGGTTTGGACTGCAAAACAGAGTGAGGGTGATGTGAAGAGCTCGTGGATTGGAGAGAAGAAGGCCGTTTTCATTGCTCTGCCATTGTATATCTTGGGTGGTTTGCTTACTTTACTATTGAACTGGATAAGGAACAAATATGGCCACAAACAAGTAGTTACTCTTTGGGGTGATTCAAGATCTTATGCTGGTCTGATTCTTGATGGTTTTCTTCTCCCACAAATCCTACTTAATTCCTTCAACGGCTCACCAGACAAAGCTTTATCTTATCCATTCTACATGGGCATTAGTGCTATTCGATTGGTGCCCCATGCTTATGATCTATACAGGGCATACAATTTCCCAATGTTTGAATCTAATGAAACATATTATTATGCAAATCCGACTGCAGAGTTTTATTCCATGGCTTGGGATGTTCTGATTCCTTGTGGTGTTATCGCTTTGGCTGTGATCGTTTTTCTGCAGCAGCGACATGGTGGCCGTTGCATTCTTCTTCATAGATTCAGAGAATTGAAGTCGTACGAAAAGGTGGCTACTGTTGACAATGAGTGAAGATTATATATACAGCACTGGAACAAAATGATCTTTTCATGCAAATGTATGTGTTTCAATAATTTCAATCTACTGATTCAAGAAAAGTTTAATTAGCTATGAATCAGACAAAAGGAATCACAATTTCTTGCATTTATTTTCCCTTACTGAGAAATATATGTATCTTTTTAATTATCAACTTAAACAACTATATTTTATACACAAAAAGTGAGACTGATGATGAGTCGATAACGTTAAAGAATAAATTAAGAAATTTCTCATCTTTATAGACTTTTCAAGTTTTAGATTCAAACTCCCAAACTTTTAATTGTCATTTGGTATATTCAACAATAATTTGATAAATCATTGATATTGTAACTATCCTACTATCGTACTTTCTTTTAGATATTTAGATGTAGCTCTCATTTGGTATTTTACTTTTGATTTAGATGCTTGTTTGTAATAAATTAAATTTACAATATTTATTGTATAAATTACACATAATTCAAATTTAATTTTTCACCGTATTTAAACTAAAAAGTAAATTTTTTATTGTACCTTTCAATTTAAATATTGGTGATTATATATTAAAATAATTTTCCATTAATGTTTTCTTTTCTGATTTTTAAAATTTATAATTTAAAATCGTACAAATTTGTTGTAGGGATTACACATCATTGAAATTTAAGTTTTTGCCAATTTTTAAAATGAAAAATGAATTTTTTATTATGCATATTTAATTTAGATATTCTTACTTACATATTAAAATAATTTTTTATTAATATTTTATTTTTGGAACTTTAAAGTTTTTAGATTAAAAGGAATAAATTTTATCGTATAAACTATACATAATTGAAATTTAAACTTTCACCGTGTTTAAAAAAAAAAAAAATGAACTTTGATATGCACTTTTAATTATGATTTTTTTTTTACTATTCTACTAATTAATTTGAATTTGTAATTTTAACAAAATTTTATTATTATGCTATATATAATAATATAGATATAGATAATAGTATGGAAACGAATATAAGTCCTCATCCGTCTTAAATTAGTTTCAGATGGCGTGGGGGATGAGAAATTGAGAATTAAAAGAAAAAGGTCTACGATTCTTGTTTTCTCTGTCTTGGTTACGCGGTAGCATAAGATGTATATTTTATTGGCCACTATGTGACCAAAAACCAAGGGCATGAACTTTTACATTTTGGGAAAAAAAATTTAAAATATGGGCACATTTCCTAATTTTTCTCCCAAGATAGTACTACAATTTTTTACTCAAAAAATTTCTCACAATTCACCAAAAAAAATCCTACACCCTAAAAAGCACATCTACATCATTTTCTCATTCATCTTTCACATTGCTCACTCAATTTTCACTCACTCACTTCACTCATATATATATACACACATATACATATATAAAAATATTAAAATTTCACTACTTAAAAAATTCTAAAACTTATGTTTGCAAATTTAATTAAACTAATACTTATTAATTAATTAATATATTTATTATATTTAATATGTAAGTATTAAGTAATTATTATATTTATTTATTTAATAAATAATTTAAGATGTTTTAATTTGATATAATAAATAAATTAATCTTTTTTTAAAAAATTAATCTTCATTAAATATTAATATTTAAATTTATCTAAAATTATTATAAAAAATTTAATTAGTGTGATATTTATTTGATAATGTATTAAGTTTAATAAATTAATATTTATTATGATTAAAATAATTGTCAAGAAAATAAATTAAAATTAAGTAATTTTTTTTATTATTACTAAGTAATTTATTTATTAAACAATGTATTAATTAAATAATAAGTTAAAGTAAACAAATAACTTATTAAATTAATTTATTTAATTATTTAAATAACTTGTTATGTATATATTAATTATGTTTTATATTTCACATATAATTAAATATTACGCTTATTTTTTTAATAAATAATTTAAGATGATTTAATTTCATATAATATAAAATTATTTATTTATTTAATTTGATGAATCGTTCTTAAGTCTTTTATATATATATATATATATATATTATTTTTTTTAAATAAATAACTAAGTTTTATTTATACATAAATTGTAAATAATAAATAGTTAAATAATTATATTTTAAGAATAAATAATAATTAGTTTATAATTAATGTACAATAATTAATTTTTTTTATATAAGTCAATATCAACAATTATGATATAATCATAATATCAGCCGAATTTTTATAAAGATATATTTATAATTTCATAAATAATTAATATTTATTAATAAATATTTCCAAATTATACATCATTTGCTAATGTTAAATTCATAAAAATATAAATTTTAAAATAAAGCAGCAATTGAATTAATTACACATTATTTTATTACAACAATATATCAATTATTACATATATATATACAATCATCATTCAATTATACATACATACATATATAATATATTACATAAAAAAATTACTTTCACCATACAAATTCAACAAAAAAACATGATGCCAACAGTAAAGTTGGTCACCTTCCGAAACATAAAAAAAACAAACAACTCATTCTCAAATTATTTTTAATATTTTCCCAAAAAAAAAAAAAAGAAACAATTAGCACATTCTCTAAATTTTCTCCCAAAAATTCATTCCCCCAAAAAATTTTGTACAAAATGCCCAAAACATAAGAGAACAAAGCCCAGGTAACCAACTACCCAATAGGGGATCTGTTGACCTTTTTGGATTTTTTATTTCTTTTAGTTTTTCTTCATTTTTTTATTAAAAAAATGCAATCATTTTGACTTGGGCTAAGAGATTATTTAAATTAAGTTGAAATTATAACTTGAATTATTTTATTATTGCATCTTGTAACATGCTTAACAAGGTTCTTTGAGTGAGTTCATAAACTTTTAAAAGAAATATCTTATAATATACTTAAAAGCTTAAGAATTAATAAAATATTATAAATTATTCGATAAAATCAATTGCAAAATAACTGATAAATGTTTTTAGAAAAAATAAACAAAGCTTTATCTCATCCATTCTACATTGACACCAGCGCCCTTCGATCGGTGCTCCATGCTTATGATCAATATGGGCATGCATACCTAACTTTTGAAGCTAACGGAACATATTACTATGCAGATCCGACTGTAGATTTTTACTCCACGACTTGGGATGTCGTAATTCCTCGTGGGATTATCTATGATTATGTTCTTGCGGGAATGGCATGGTGGCCATTGCATTATTCCACAACGATTCAAGGAATTGGAGTTGTATGAAAAGGTATCTATTATTAATATTGACTGAAGGCTATTTTACTCCACGGCTTGGGATGTCGTCATTCCTTGTGCGATTATTGCTTTGGCTATGATTATTTTCCTGCAGCAGCGGCATGATGGCTGTTGCATTCTTCCTAAACGATTCAGAGAATTGGAGCCATATGAAAAGGTGTCTATCATTAATATTAATTGAAAACTATATATGTAGTGTAGCATAATATCTCTTCATGTAAATATATGTGTCAATTATTACAATTCACTGTTTCAAGAAAAGCTTTAACAGTTGTGAATAAGAAAAAGGAATCATAATTGCTCGCATGTATTTTCCTTTACTATGAAATACATGTATCCTATTAATTATCAAATTAAACAATTATATCTCATACACAAGAGCAGAAGCTAATGATCAGTCGGAAACATTAAAGAATAGGTGATGAAGTTGACGATAAGTGATAACCACAGTGTGAAAGCTAAGAATTTTTGCATTCTTATAGATTTTTCAAGTTTTAGATTCAACAAATTCCACAATTTTTTATTGTCTTGGTAATATTCGATAATAATTTGATAAATTGTTGATATTATAACTGATATGGGTAAGCCCATGAACCCAATAATTGTGTAGGCCCAGTAGCAGGGCCAATAAAACTGAGTATAAGCAACATTTTAGGAAGTCCAAAACGATCTCAGAGGTCAATTTTTCTCGACCCCGGAAGGTCGAAACTGGTAGGCTCCAGAAGCATTAATGGCAGCCCTTGCCACCCATCGTATCTACATTAAATGCATCTCAACCACCATCTTGTCCGCATTAAATAGCTTGACGATGCATCACCTTTGCATTAATAACGGTAAGGACTCCCTTTCTGGCTAGCCGACCATTTGTAAGGCTCTAGATTCGGTCGAAAAGACCTAAGTTACCCCTATTCTTGGAAGACAAGGTCTAGAGTGTATTAGGGAGAGAATACTCTTTTTAGCCCTTACCAAACACTATAAATATCCCCTCTTTTAGAGACAAAGGTATGCTTTTACATATTTTCCAAGCCATTACTCTATGAATTTTCCTCAAGTCAAAAACTAACTTACACTTAGGAGGGTCTTAGCCGAGGAACCTCTCGGCTAGCCTAACATTTGTTCATTGGCTGAAGGATTCAACCCACGTCATCTAATTCTATCTTTCAGCTGGTTGATCTATACCTCCTAGTCGAGATCAAGAAGCTCATCTCACTAAAATTGACATCATCATTTAGCATCATCTGTGGGACGTAGAATCTACAATCGAAAAATGGTAACCACTAGATGTACCAATTCTGAAGTTACGGTAGATCACCACCACCTCCCCTACCGCCACCACAGTCTCAATTGGACCAGTAAGGCAAAGGCCCAAGTTCTCAACCAGAACAGGTGGTCACTTTGACCATTCCTCAACTCATGCAAATGATCAGTGACTAGATTTCAACCCAACTCTCCGCATAGTTATCTATCAGCTTGCAAAGGCATAACAATTAGCTAATTGCTACAGCTAGTGCCACACCACATCCCTCGCACTAAGAAGAGAGACCAACACGGGAGGACAGAATAAGAAACGAAACTCATCACAACCCCAGTAGATGAGACTTAAGTCCTAGTCGATTTTCCCCTGATGAAACTCACCAACAACCTCAAGATGAGGTAGCAGATTCGGTGGAGCACTTTGCTCGACCCAATCAAGCCCAGCAGTGCGAATGGGTCAAGCGCTAGAGACCTCAACCCAATTGGGACTTGTCTAGAACTGATAGAGATAAATGAGAGTAAGTTTCAGACTAAGTTCAGCAACTGAATAAGCGGTTGAAGAGATCTCAAGGAGAAATGTTGAAAGAACACAACTTGATAATGCCCCCAAGTTTTGATGAGAAAGGGAATCCCCATTCATCCAAGAGATAATTGATGAGCACACCATGATTGATGCAAAAATCTCGATCCGATTACCCAGATATGATGGGTCAATCAAACCCAATGAGCACCTCTTACAATTTGAACACATGATGCAACTATATGGCCATAATGACCATAACCATGCCAAATATTGGTCACCACTTTCTTAAGTATAGCGTTAGAGTGGTTTTTGAAGTTAGAACCTGCTTCCATATTTTTCTATGACCAGCTCTGCGAAAAATTCCTTCATCAATTTGTCAACAGAAGAAAAGCGAAGCTTCCACACACTTACCTCCACATAGCCAAGCAAAATGAAAGTGAATCTCTTCAGGATTATTTTTCCAGGTTCAACACTGAGGTGCTGAAGATTGATAACCCTCAAATTGAATTTTTAATTGATGTCTTTTTCTTATGATTGAGATATAAGGAATGTATCAATGCTTTAGTGAGGGAGAGACCTCAAACAATGGAGGAGCTCCTTGACCTCATGGAAAGGTACATGAAATAAGAAGAGATGAACAAGATGAAGTATTAGGGTGGATAGGGTGACAAAAAGAAAGGCAAGGAGAAAGATTATAGGCACCAAAAAGAAGGGCATCAACTCCAATAAAGAGGTTTCACAATTATGCCCCACTAAACACTCCTAGGAAAGAGGTCATGTTTATAATATAGAATGATAATCTTTTGAAAAGACCAAGGAAGCTCAATGATACTGATGCTATGAAAAAGTTCAAAAAATATTGCCATTTTCACAAGCAGAAGGGTCACGACACTGAGGATTACTTTAACCTACAAGATGAGATCGAGCGACTCAGCCAACAAGGTCATCTCAAAAAGTTCATCAATGAGAAAGCCCAACAAGCAATGGCTCATGCCAACCAGACTTCCCATAGAGAACGGAGTGGGCAACCCAAGAAGGATGGACAAGGGAAAGTAAAAGGTCGAAAAGGAATGACCCTTACTGAGAGGCACTATTGACACCATTGTAGGAGGACAAACTGGGAGGGAAGGCTCTAAATTGGCAAGAAGATAGGCCTAGAGACATCTTGAATTGATTAAGTCAATGAAAGCTAAGACAATCTACCAACTCTCTATCAGCGTTAACCACATATCCTTTTTTTATTCTAACCTCTCTCACTTGGGAGGACAAGGGGCGGAGAGCAAATTGGATTGCCCACTAGTGGTTACCGTGGAAATAGCCAACTTTGAGGTCAAAAAGATTCTGGACTACAATGGCAGCTCTACAAACATAATCTTCTTGTCAACCTTGGAGAGAATAAAGCCAGGAAAATTGAAGTTTAAGCCAATTCGTACCCCTTTGGTTGGTTTTGGGAGGTCAAAAATTATACCAGTCGGATCCATAAACTGGTCCACATCTTTTGGAGAGGCACCGAAAAGGTGCACCTTCATGATCAACTATCTGGTTGTTAACGCACATTTTGCTTACAACATCATAATCGGGAGACCAGCACTCAATGATTTCAAGGTGATAGTATTGACCTATCACATGACGGTTAAATTCCCGATAGCAGCTGGTACAGAGGAGTTGTTGTGCAACATAAAGAAGCATAGCATTGTTACACCATTTCAATCGAGGCACATGAATAGAAAACTCAACCAAAACTAAAACCCTCAGGGGACATCCAAGTAATAGAACCCAAGAAAGGACATGCCAGCAAGAAAAGAAAAAGAAAGGCACCAGAGTCAAGCCAACTGAAGAATTCAAAATAATAGAACTCAAACCTGGAAACCTTAACAAGACAACAAAGATAGGGACTCGCTTGGGACACAACATGGAGTGCATGCTGGTTGATTTTCTTAGAAAAAATATTAATGCTTTTGCATGAAAAGCAATTGACCTCCAAGGAATCGACCCTCAGGTCATTGTCCACCATCTCAATGTCAACCTATCCTTCAAGCCAATCAAACAAAAGACTAGAACTTTCAATGCCAAGAGTACCTAGATTATCGAGGAAGATATCAACAAACTTTTAGAGATAGGCTACATAGTTGAGATACAATATCCTAGTTGGTTATGTAATGTAGTCCTTGTCCCTAAAAATGATGGCAAATGGAGAATGTGTAATGATTTTATTGATCTTAATAAAGTATGCCCTAAAGACCCATATCCACTGCCTCAAATAGATCTATTAGTTGATTCAACAGTAGGTTGTGACCTCTTGAGTATGATGGATGACTTTCAAGGATATTATCAAATTTTCATGGCTCCTAAAGATCGAGATAAGAACACTTTTGTGGTTCCAAATGAAGTATATTATTTTCTAGTCATGCCGTTTGAGTCAAAGAATGATGGGCGACTTACCAAAGACTAGTCAACTTCATGTTCAAAAATGAGATTGATCGATTTATGAAAGTCTACATAGATGATACGATTGTTAAAACAGAAAGTAAATCAAACTACTCAGCTGATCTCAACTATACATTTTCAATATAAGGGCATTCAACATGAAGCTTAACCCAAACAAATGTACATTCGAAGTAAAAGGTGGAAAATTCTTGGGCTATATGGTCAGCTATAGAGACATAAAGGCTAATCCCCAAAAGATCCTAGTAATTTAAGATATCCCACCATCAAAGATAGTAAGAGACATGCAAAGGCTGGTTGGAAGAATCATTATTCTAGGTTGATTCATTGCCCAATTAGCAGATAAGAGTTTGCAGTTCTTTCAGGCCCTCAAGAATGCGAGGAAGTTTCAGTCGACTAAAACATGCAACCAAGTTCTGGTCGAACTCAAATAATACCTGACCCCACTATCGTTACTCGCAAAATCGGTGGTTGAAGTAGTACTAAGTTTATACTTGGCAATCTCAGTGGCAACAATTAGTTTGGTTTTGGTATCCACTCGGTAGGGTTCACATAAGCCAATATACTATATTAGTAAGGTCCTGCAAGGCTCCAAGCATAACTATTTGGAGATCGAGAAATTTGCACTTGCTTTGATCACAGTAACACGCAAGTTAAGGCCTTATTTCTTGTCACATGCTATTGTTGTTTTGACAAATCAACTATTGAAGCAAGTGCTCTCTAAGCCCAAATGTCGGGAAGGTTAACAAAATGGGCCATCAAGTTTGGAGAGTTTGATGTTAGGTTTCAGCCCCGCATCACAATAAAATCCCAAGTATTGTTGATTTTGTGGTAGAGTGTATCGACCTTCCCACAGTAGCTATACAAGAGCAACAAGTTTGGCCTTTATATGTTGACGGATTAGCCATAAGCACTGGGAGAAGAACAGGTATTTCCTTGAATTTTTCTCAAGCTAAGGAGTATGATTTTGCAATCAAACTCAACTACCCAATCACGAACAATGAAGCTAAATACAAAGCACTCATCATGGAAATGAGGATGGCCTTTGATGGGGGGTCGAGCGATTAGCAACTATTACAGACTCGCAGTTCGTCACGGAATAGTTTGGAGGAAACTTTGAAGCAAGGAAAACAACCATGAATACCTACTTAGCAAAGGTTAAAAAGCTTGAACAATAGCTCAAAATTTTCACACTCAGTCAAGTGCCCAGGTCAGAAAATGACAGAGCAAATGCATTTTCCAAGTTTGCTAGCTCAACAAAAAGCATGAGGGAAAGGACAATTACTTTTTTGGTCTTAGATAAGCCCACTATAGGTGACTCCCACCAGAGTCAAGTCTTAGCCATAGATGGAATGAGCCAAAGTTGGATGGATAAGATAAGTCCTATCTTAGAGAGAGCAAATTGCCATAAGACAAAGTGGAGGCCTGTATGTTAAGGGGACACTAAGCCAAATTCGCTCTAGGTGAGTTTGGCTAGTTGTATAAAAGGTCCACCTCGAGCCCCCCCATTAAAGTCTTGACATCAAGCCAAGGACAAAAGGTCCTATAGGAGATCTACGTTGGTATTTGTCTTGCATGGATATTTTTGGCCAATACTCCACAAGCACGCGGTCGATTTTGCACGCAGGTGTCTATCTTGCCAAGTACATGCCAACATCTCTCATCAACCAGCTGCGACCCTCATTTCGGTGTAGATCACATGGCTTTTCAACCAATGAGGGGTTGACATAGTCATATCTTTCCCGAAAACTATAGGGCAGAAGAAGTACATGTTAGTAGCAGTCGAGTATTTCACTGAGTGGGTTGAAGCAAAAGCCGTACCCAAGATAACAGATGTTATAATAAGGAGTTTTATGTAAAAATATCATTTTTCGTTTTAGTCTGCCTAAAGTGCTCGTATCTGACAATGATGCCCAATTATAAAGCAATAGGTTTGGAAAATGGTATGAAAGCCTTGGAATTAGGCAGCATTTCACTTCAGTGGAAAATCCACAAGCAAATGGTCAAAATAGGTCACCAATAGAATCATTCGGTATTGTATTAAAACTCAACTAGAACATTCTAAAGTTAGCTAGGCAGATGACCTCCCAAGTGTCCTTTGGGCTTATCAAATGACCCCAAGAACCGACACGGGGCAAAGTCCATATAGTTTGGTTTATGGTTCTAAAGCAGTTGTTCCCACATAATTAATCCAACATACAACTCGGGTTAATCCAACATATAGCTCGAGTTATGTATTATAACCCAATCAGAAACAAAGCAAAGAGGGAATTCAACCTTGAAATAATCGACGAGCTCTATCAAAAAACTTTCACAAAAATGCAAAGGTATAGGTCGATCATAGCCAAACATTATAACAAAGGTCTTAAGCCAAGATGTTTCAAAGTCAGGGACTTGGTCGTCAAGAAGGTTGAAGTCTTAAAAAATGTTGGCAAGCTCGACCCAAAATGGGAAGGTCCATATTCCATGGTGAAAGTGGCAAAGCATAACTCCTGTTTACTAGATAACATGAGTGGAAACGAGCTACCCAAACCATGGAATGCGATTAATTTGAAGAAGTTTTATGTATAAATTGAATTGCACAGAAGGAACGTGTTATCTTAGTGTATATAATACCACGACCCTATAGTCGCATGATCAAATATGTTCTCAAAACAGTTATTAACAAAACAAGATCAAATTGACCCCGTAGTTGCATGATCAAATCTATTCTCAAAACAATTATTAACAAATAAGATCAAATTGACCCAGTAGTCACATGATTAAAATCACTTAAGTTTAAAAATTGATTCGACCCCGCAACCATACAATCAAATCATATGATTAAATTTTCAAGTTATAATAACTAGCAAAATTCAACTTAAATTATTTTGGCACATCAAAGTAGACCTCCTATAGGAGGTCAGCTAATATGACACACCTAAAATAAATTTTCAAAAAGTAAAGCAAAGTCGACCAAAAACATGCAATTTTAATATTAAATGCTCAAAAGCAGTGTTAACACTAAGGTTTCATAAAACCATAGTCTCGTTCAAATTCCCCTTGGGACCTTACATCATTCAAAAACAAGAAAATTACATAGCACAGAAGCCCTTTAGCTGGGGCCAACGCCTTTCCCTCAAGTTTCCTGAGCAGTGGCTTTCGGGGCTACTTCATCAATAGCTTTGTTGAGCTCATCAATCGTGTCAAGGCCAATATCTAGAAGTGGGCCCTCGACCTTCTCCTCAGGCCCAGGTAGAGACGCTCCATCCGGTTGAGATAGCCCAGCCTCTTCAGTCAGGAAAACACGCTCCCCAACAGAAAAGTAATCTACCACATTCACCTCGTTGTTCTTAATATCCAATGCAAATTTACTAGCAAAGGAAAACTCTTTCCCCACAGCAACAACTCGATGATAAGGAAGAACCACAGTCTCTTCAACGAGAGCATTCTTATCATATACTTCAAGGCGCTTACTTTTCAGAACATCGAGCTGAGCCTTGTCCTCTTATCAGAATTTGTAACCAAGTGTTTCATTATCTTCTCGAATGCTTCCTTGGCATCATCCATGCTATACATCACACTCACGTCAGTAAAAGTTGAGCAGAGTATAAACTGCTGCACAACCTCCTCTTAAATGCCAGGCAGCAACTTGAAAAATCCCCCCCTTGCATAGCGCAAACAGCTCTTATATCTCTAAGCTCGACCAAACTAAAAAGCCTCTTAGGTAGAGTTCATTGAGTTCTTCAGTTGCTCATCTACCTAGCTCCACGCTTCAAGGGCAGCCAACAGTTCTACATCTTTCTATTCAAGTTGCTACATCAGTTCTGCTAATCTCGACTCCAACGAAGCAACCTTTGTTTTAGTCAACTTATTCTACTCTTTCTCAAGTTGCTCACACTTTTCCTCCAACCTTTAGCGGTTAGTCTCTCAAAATTCATATTGTCGATGGAGATTCTACCCCATTGCCGACCTGCAAAAAACTGAACAACTTAGAAGAGAATCAATTTTGCAAAAATAATGAAGTAAATTCGACGAGAAACTTTACCATATTCACATGGTAGGCAAAGGCTTTCAGAGCATCCAACTGCTTATGATTAAACATCTCAACCTAGTCCCTTCAAAACAGACCAGCTGTAAGAAAACAGACCAGCTGTAAGAACGGCCAGGGGTTATCACGGCCGTTAGACCTACACCCATCATGGTTATGGTATTCAACACCTTAACTTTCTCGCCAAAATGAGGTTTGGGAAAGGTCGGAAGGCTGCACAAATGTTCTAGCAGGAGTAGCTCGTAAGCAGCCGCATTAGCATTGGTAACCTTTTTCTTTCCTTTCTTGGCCGCGCTCTTCTTACCTGCGCCCTGCACCTCGACCTCAGTCGCTTTCCTCTTTTGTTGAGAAGCAGGGCTGCTCACCGCTCCTGTACTCTGAACAACGAATGACGAAGTAAGTTAGGGCACCTATTCAACCCCAGCTATAAGTTGCGTAACTCCCCAACGAGCTGCTGCACCTCATGGCGCAAGAGCGCCCTTTGTTGTTTCTGCATCACAATCTATCTTATGTGGTTCATGAATGCTTGACCTACACAAATAAACAAAATTTGATCAGAAAGATGATAATAGCAATCAGAAATAACAAATTAGATCAGTTAAGTAAGCTAGTTCTATCTAAGCATGCGTTAGCATGCAGTCTTAGCGGGGCGGTCAACAATCCTGCCAAGACTAAGTTCCTCTCTCTTATGAATTCAAAGGCGTCTATCTCACCAAACTTAAGGAGGTCTCTAATAAATACATTGTTCCATAATGGGTTCTTGTCGAAATTCATCTCGACCCTACCCATCATCTACTCTCTCGGAATGTTAAATCTGACACCAACTATTGATCAGACATAAAAATACCTTTCTTTCCATCTTTTACCATGAGAAAATGAGGGAGTTCTGAAAATTTTCCTACGAGGTCGAGCAGTTAAATAATAAAACCTAGACTCCCTCGCGAGACCCTACTTTTGAGACATGGGAAGATGAAACAAGTTACTAAAGTTAGTCTATGAAGGGGGCTGGTCATGAATTATCATTAAAATAATAAAACTACAAATAAGGAAAAACAATTAGGTAGAAGCTATGTTATGCACACTCGAAGACCTCTTAGTAGGTCGATTACGAATGCAGCGTGAGGAAACTTATGCCCACATTTTAGAATTATCATTAAGTGATTTCAGCCAAACACCCTTTTAATCTCTGCTACTATTGTCTTTTTTATCTTTTCTAGAACTAGGAGAAGATTTTGAGGCTATTAATTGTAGTCCAACTAAATTATGTTCAATTTTCTAGACATTCTTGTCAATTCCAAAAAATAAAATAAAGTAAAATCGAATTTTTGAGGGTTAATTGGGGAAAAATAGCTAAAGCTACTTTCAATTTAGAAATCAGTCCCTATTTGAATTTTGTTTGTCTCCACTCCCCAATTGAGTTAAAAAGACAAAAACAACCCCACTTAAATTGAAAATACCAAGAGACACTCTACCTAACCACTCACAAACATGTTTCTTCAAAATAACTCTCAACCTTCAAGTTTTTTCTTCCTCTTCCTTCATCTTCAAGATTGATTCTCACTCTCTTAGATGATGTTGTCTTCGTCTTCTTCCCACCAGTGCTGCAACAACTGGCATTCTTCTCTCTTCCCTTTTTTATTTTTGAACTAATTTTTCACCATTCGTTGTGTTGCCCAAGCAAAAAAGGTTTGTATTTCCGCGCCTCAATTGCATAGTTTAAGAGGTAAGTATTATAATTTTCTCTTCTTTATTTTGTACTGAAATACTAAAAGAATTTCCATACATTTCCTTGTTTGTTTCTTGTTTTATCTTGGTTTTAATTATTTTAGGCCTAATTTTGATATACTCAATTCACCCACAATCAATATCTTCTTTTATAAAAACCTGTAATGTAAGTTTTCTCATACTTGAATATTATCAATTTATATTTCATTTGTTGTCTTAATTGTATATTTCAATTATCAATTATCAATTATCAATTATTTGAATTTAATAATTATAAAATTCATATAAAGTATAATGTACATTAGCTTTTTGTAACTGAATTTTAAGTATATTATTTGATTTATGGTGTATACAAAGTGTGCAAATTATGTTTAAGCATTTTTTGGGCATCTATTCCTGGAACCTAATCATTAATGTGATTAATATTATTATCAAATAATATGGCAGCAAAATTCAAAGTTTTAGTTTTTAAATTATGAGTTGCAGTACACAAAATTTCTAATTCAGTATTCTGTGCAAGTTTTTTTTAAGTAGAAAAATTCAAACTTTTAGTATTTAAATTGTGAGTTATAATTCCAAAATCTCCAATGCAAAATTTATGTAGATATATATGTTTCTCTTTTATGCAAAAATAATGGCTAAACCTCAAGGACCTACACACCAAACTACTGAAGGTAACAAAGACTCTCAGCTATATTCTCAGTGCTCTTCAGAGTACTTTAAAAATATTATGAAGGAGCTGCCGAGCTGGATGGTAAAATGAGCTTCACACATCAGCTGATTATTATGCAAGAAATGAGGACATAAATTGTGGAGTTTGTGTACATCTTTTGGTAGAGTTTATGCAAAAAATACCAAGGATTTCTGGGAATATATAAATAATTGTTCTATAGATTTGCGTCAAACACATATTGCTGTAAAAATTCTGATCGATGAGCATGGTTTATTGTATTCCATGGCTCAATGATGATTTATTCTTGTAATAAGCTAATATTTAATCCAAAACATATTCTCGCAAAATATTCTTCCCCAAACCCACAAAAGACAAATAAACATACCCTTATTTTTCATATAAAAATAAAAAAAAATGCTTAAAACTATATATATATAAAAAAAAACTATAGAAAAAGGGTGGTTGGTATTTTAATTTTTAATTTTAAAAATTTAATAAAAAAGTTAAAATTTGAAAATACTTCGAAAATATTACCTCTCCAACTAAACTGAAAAATAATTAAAAAATATGATCGAAGACACCCCCAAAGTACCAATAATTCATGTAGTACCCTTAAAACTAAGACCTAATAAAGAATATGGTTATAATTCTCACTCATCTTCTTTGATTATTTCCGAAAGGGGTGGGGGATGACAATTGAGAATTAACCAAAAAAAAAAAAAAACAAGAAAAAGAAGAAGAAGAAGGAAAAGACAATTTGATAGTGGAAAAAACTATATATATGTAAAAAAGTCTACGAATACTTTATGCTTGTGGCTGTGTTGGTTACTATGCATCCAAAACAGGCTAGCTAGGAACCAACCGGCGGGGAATTTATTGACTTTTTGAATTTTTTGATTTATTTTTCTTTTTATTTATTTTTTGGCACAAAATGGCATCATTTTGACTTTGGCAAAGTGATTATTTAAGCTAAAAATTATAGTTAGGTTTAGTTTACAGACAACTAAAATGTTTTTTTAATTTTTAAACTCATTAAAATATTTAAAAAATTATAAAATATCGTAAAATGTATAATAAAATTTTTAAAAAAATTACAAAATCTCAAACTAAATATTTGATTTCTTTTTCTTTCCCTTATCTTTCTGGTACAAAAGAATGGGATGACTTTGACTTGCCCAATAGCCCTAAAAGATTAATCAAGCTAAGGTTAAATTATAGTTACGTTTTTGTTATTGTCATAACGTGCTTAACAACTAAAAGGGTGTTTTTGTGAGCTTATTAATTCAGAAAAATATTAACAATTTTTGAAAGCTCAAAGATATTATAAAATACTTGATAAATTTTATCTTTTTTTTTTTTTTTTTTTTAAAAGTAAGGAGTTATTAATTTTCTTTAAAATTTTAACAAACTCTATTAATTTTAATAATATCAATTACAAAATTATCATTAATAATAATATATAAGCTATAAATACTTAAATAATCATTTTGAAAATAAGATGTAACATTTTATAAACTCCAAAATATCTCACTCACATCTAATAAGTTCTGAAATCTTATTTTATTCAAATATTTTAAGAACTTATTCTCATAATAAGATATAATATTTTATACATTTTTAAAAATATTTTACTACCAACTTATAAACTTTTTAAAATAAATTTAAGCCAACCACCCGCCTAATTGTTAGTTTAAAAGGAAGTGCTCCAGACACCCCTAAGTATCAATTGATAACTTATTGCAAGTGGAACACCATTGGCAAAAAATATGACTATATATATCTTTCTTCATCTTCTTCTTCTTTGAATCACTTCTACTTCTTCTTCTTCTTCTTCTTCTTCTTCTTCTTCTTCTTGAATCAGTTTTCTGGGTGTCTTTGATCCAACAGTTCTTCTACAATGCCTTCTTCTTTGTTCTACACCTCCTTCTGCTTCTTTCTCTTCACCATCATCTCCATGAACTCCACTTTTTCCTCTGCTTCCGCTCCTACAATTCAATACCTGTTCTTCCGTAGTCCCAGAATCCAGTCCCACTTCTCGTATTTACCTCGACTCTCCACCTCATCTCATTACATCATATATCACCGGAGGAGACCAACTTCTTGGCAGAAAACAATCGAACCAGACTAATCACTCCATGGGAAACTCTCTCAGACTTCGGATTAAACCAAGTTGCTATGAAACAATCTCAGTTGGTGTCTACAAGGTCGAAGTTTTCTTGTACATCCGGTCACCATACTGGGACAATCCCACTGCCCGTGGCAGTGATAGCAATGTTGGATCTTATTACCAACGGAGGAGAATCAAATTTTTGTTGAATGGTTTCTGGTCGGAGATTTCGAGGAAGCTTTGTATGGTCGGGTCAGCTTCTTGGCAAGTTGAGGGAGGTAAAGTCCTCGATCTTAATGCTGTTCTTAAGCTTAACTATGCCAGTGATTATCCAGATATATATACCAGTGTTGTTAGTGGTGTTTTGGAGAGCATAAGTTCTGGAAATGATCCTGGATATTTTGACCCAATGTTGTTATTCTATTTTCCTGTTGTTTCCAAGTATAATTATTCGAAAGAACTAGATGGAGGGGTTATGAGGGATTCTGAAGATGTGAAGAATCAATCTCTTGACTTGCAAACAAACAAGTTTTGTTCGGTTTTCTCTGAGAGATTGATTTTCTTGGAGTTGGGGTATGGAGGCGATGGATTTTTCCCTCGTTTTCTTTTGAGGATCCTATTTATTTTGAGGATTTAAGCTTGTTATCTGCTGCAGTTTATTCCTCTGTGGCTAAACGATCGATATGGAGAATGGACTTGGAGATCACCATGGTCTTGATATCTAACACGTTCTTCTGCATTTTTGTGGGTTGTCAACTCTTCCACATGAAGAGAAATCCTAAGGTACTCTCTGGCATTTCACTTGTCATGCTTCTGATACTTTCTCTGGGGCACATGTTTCCACTTGTTCTAAACTTTGAAGCCTTGTTCGTGAGGAACCGCAGTGAGGAAACAATAATGCTTAGCACGGGAGGATGGGTTGAAGCTAATGAAGTAATCGTGAGGGTGATGACAATGGTAGCATTCTTGCTGCAAATACGGTTGGTCCAGTTGGTTTGGAATGCAAAACAGAGTGAGGGCGATGAGAAGGGCTCGTGGATTGGAGAGAAGAAGGCCTTTGTCGTTTCTTTGCCATTATACATTTTGGGGGGTTTGCTTACTTTACTATTGAACTGGATAATGAACAACTATGGCCACAAACAAGTAGTTATTCCTCATGGTTTCTATCCAGAATACTCTCTTTGGGGCAATTTAAGGTCTTATGCTGGTTTGGTCCTTGATGGTTTTCTTCTCCCACAAATCCTACTTAATTCTTTCAACGGCTCACCAGAAAAAGCTTTATCTCATCCATTCTACATGGGCATTAGTGTTGTTCGATTGGTGCCCCATGCTTATGATCTATACAGGGCGCACGATTACCCGACATTTGAATCCAACGAAACATATTACTATGCAAATCCGACTGCAGATTTTTACTCCATGGCTTGGGATGTTCTAATTCCTTGTGGTGTTATCGCTTTGGCTGTGATCGTTTTTCTGCAGCAGCGACATGGTGATCGTTGCATTCTTCTTCATAGATTCAGAGAATTGAAGTCGTACGAAAAGGTGGCTACTATTGACAATGAGTGAAGATTATGTATAGCACTGGAACAAAATGATGTTTCTCATGCAAATGTATGTGTTTCAATAATTTCAATCTACTAATTCAAGAAAAGTTTTAATTCGTTATGAATCAAACAAGAGGAATCTTAATTTCTTGCATTTATTTTCCTTTACTAAGAAATATGTGTATCTTCTTAATTATAAACTTAAACAATTATATTTTATATACAAAATTTGAAACTGATGATTAGTCGAAAATACTAAAGAATAGGTGATAAATTTTACAATAAGTGATAACTATAAAGTATGAAGTTAAGAAATTTTGCATCGTGATAGATTTTCCAAGTTTTATATTCAAACTCCAAAACTTCTAATTGTCATTTAGTATATTCAACAATATCATTGATATTATAACTATCCGATCGTCCTACTTTCTTTTACGTATTTAGATGTAGCTCTCCTTGGGTAGTTTGCTTTTAATTAGATGCTTGTTTCTTGAAGAGATAATAAATTAAAATGTATGATTTTTGTTGTGTAAATTACACATTATGAAATTTAATTTTTCCTCGTATTTAAATAAAAAAATAAACTTTTTATTATATATATTTAATTTAAATAATTTGTAATTATATATTAAAATAATTTTTCATTATTATTTTCTTTTTTATTTTAAAATTTATAAGTTAAATGGTACAAATTTTGTTCTATAAATTACACATAATTGAAATTTAAATTTTCACTGTATTTAAATTAAAAGATGAATTTTGATATACATTTTTAATTATGAATTTTTTTTTTTACTATTTTACAAATTAGTCTAAATTTGTAACTTTCACAAAATTTTATTTTCAAAGAGAACAGTTAAGACGGGGAGAGGTTGGGTCTTCTTTTCAAATGCGGGTAAAAAAGGGGAAGAGAATTTTCTTTTTTACATAAGAGATGAGAGATAACAAGTGAGCAAGGAGCGAAGACGAGAGGGTTTTCATTTTTGATAGAAAAGTGAAGACGGCTTTTCTCTTAAGAGGGCAGGTTCTCTTTTGGAGAGAAATAGGGATGCAGACAAACCGACTTAGCTCGCAAGTCTAACGCGTTGATTCAAAAAATGTTCAAATTCGAGTTTGAAATATTCAACCTCAAGCTCGAATTAAGTTTGTATAAGGCTCAAGCCACTCTAGTCAAATAATTTTTCTTAGTAGATTCGCAACCGGCTAGCAAGCTTGTATTTCTAAAAAATAATATTTATATATAAAAATAATAATACATGAATTTTTTATATATTATAAAATAATTTCACGTTTTGAGTTTGAGTTCAAACTTGAACTCAAGCCTATAGTTTGACCACCAAGTTGAGTTTAACGAATTGAGCTGAGCCCAAATAAGAGCTCGACCCGAGCTCAAGCCTCAATTTCCTGAGTTCGTCGAGCTCGAACCCAAGAAAATGGCCAAAGCTCGTCTTGGCTTGGCTTGGCTGATCTACATCCCATGAGAGAAATCCTTTGGAGAATGAGAAGTTTTCCGATATAGCACTTTGGATCCTCTATTCTCTTATCTCTTTCATTTTTTATTTCAATTTGATGTGTTTTTATCAAGTGTATTTAATTTTCAATCAATTATTTTTATATAAGAAAATCCTTCATACACATGTCATATATTTATGAAATAAATTAGAAGATGAAATATAAATTAAAATAAAAAATTTAAACCGCCGAAACACAAACACAAGTTCATTTTCTCCCCCTTAAAGATGTGAAATTTGGGGAAAACATCCCATATATAAGCAAGTGCCGCCTAAGAAATGCCCAGTCACTTGTACTCCAGTGATATATATCTCTCCCAGAGTTAGGGGTTCGAATCCTAATAAGCTTTTAATGTGTGTGTGTGTGTGTGTTTAAATTGAAATAAAAAAAAGGCCACCTAAAAAATTATAATCTAGTCAAAATTGAACAATTATAATTAATAAAAGTGTGTTATATGTAATAATATTGATATGGGATAGCCCAAGTGGCCCAGCCTAAACATCGCAGGCCCAAGATGTAGCACTAAGCCCATCTGGCATCCTGAGCACAATAGCGTTGCCGACCCTAGTCGACCTCAAGATCAATAGCATACCCAAGCAAACGTGCACTCGACCAGGGTTGTACAAGGCTGCGAGTCGATATCTCGACCCACACCGCTAGTACGCCTCATGCACGTGTTCCAATCCGTTATCAAGTCGATCATTCTTTTGATCAAAGAGGTCGACAAAGCACAGTGCCATCTCTGCCGCATTAATTGCCCTAACAAGCGACATGCCTCCACATTAATGGCGCATGCCACTCCAGTACCGCCTGGTGCGGCAGGCGCGTCAACAGTATCCTAACCTGTCCCTAAAATCTGAAAAGACAGCCACTTGGAATAATATAGGAGTGGGAGATGACTAATTACCTCTCATGCAAGGACAAGGGTCCTTCCTACACATCAAAGCCATCTCAGACAAATCTCCACTGAGAAAAGGCTATAAATACCCCCCCACTCCAGCCTTTCAAAAGTATGATCTCATATATACAAAAAGTCCACACTTTACTGCTCATATTATCTAGTCGACCTGTATTGACTTGAGCGTTGGAGTGCCTAATTCGAGGACTCCTTGGCTAGCCTGACGTTTGCTAGTGATTACAGGATTCAACCCACCTATACTCGTAAATCGATCAGAGGGGTCGAACCCTATCAAAACATCTACCTAATCCAATTTTCAACGGATTCAACCCCTCATGAAATATAGATATATATATATATATATATGATAGTATAGCAATGATTATAAGGCCATATCCTTCTTAAACTAGTTTCAAATGGGGTGGGGATGAGAAATTAACAGCCCGTTTATTTTCATTTGGGAATGAAAATTAGAAACAAATACTTTCTCACAATATTTTTCAGAAAAAGTACATTTTTTTTCTTTCTCAAAATTCTTTCTAAATCTACCCTATTATTCTATTACACATCAATCAAATTCAAATATGATTTGATATAAAGTATTCACTATCATTTTTAAATTAATAAAATATACATATATTTTTAAAATAAATAAATCTTTTTAAATATAAAAAAATATAAATTAACCTACTTTTTAATCCTATAACTTATTCTAATCATTACTTTCCAACATTTTATCCAAATACATCTCAATTTTTATTTTCATTTCATAACTAATTTTTCAACTTTTAGAAATGGTTGGAAATGAAAATGGGCCTTTGAAAATACTTTCTCGCATTTCACTTGTCATGCTTCTAATGCTTTCTTTCGGCCACATGATTCCACTTGTTCTAACCTTCTAACTGGTATTCTTGGCAAGGGTGGCTCTACCTTTAGTTAAGAAAAGCGACCACCTTAAGCCTTCTATATGCATTGTTTTGTATATTTTAGGCCTCAAAAATAAAAATATAAGGCCTACTTTTTTGTTTAGGTCTTTAGTTTAGAAGCCTCGTGTATATATGTTTTCTTTTTCAAATAATTTAGGCATAAAAAAAAGTATAAGGCCTTTAATCTGGTGGCCTTACTAATTAAGTTTATAATAAAATAAATAAGTGAAAATATAAATATAAATTTTATTATTTTTCATGCTCCTAAATCTCCACTCTCCTTTTAATTCTTATTATTTTACTTATCAAAACCCTATCTCATTCATTCTTTTTCGATACTAATCACTAAATAATATTAACATTAATTCTGTTTTACTATAATCAATGTTTTATTTCTTAAATTCATTTTTCTTCTTCTGAAATAAGTTTTTCAAAATTGAAATTAATAAAAATCTATCAACATCTCAAGAAAGATAAAATGGGTTAGCTATGCTATCAATTGAAAAAGAATGTTAAATGAAATTAATTATACAAATATAATTAATGATTTTGCATCTCAAAAAAGTCGGAGAATATTTAAAGAATAATATTTTATACAAGAAGTATTTTTTTTTTTATAAAATACAAAATGATTGCTAAAAATTATGTGTATTAAAAAAATTAATTTTTTATTTATGTATGAAAGGCCTCATTTTTATATTTTGCCTTAGACCTCTAATTTTATAGAGACCGCCGTGGTTCTTGGGTAACCACAATAAGCAAACCCTAATGCTTAGCACCAGAGGACGCCTTGAATCTAAGGAAGCAACCGTGAGGCTGATAAGTGTGGTAGCATTCTTGCTTCAAATATGGTTAGTCCGATTGGTTTGGATTGCAAAACGGGGTTAGGGTGATGAGAAGAGCTCATGGATTGGAGAGAAGAAGGTTGTTTTCATTTCTTTGCCATTGTACATCTTGGCTGGTTTGCGATAAGGAACAAAGATGGCCTCAAATAAGTAGCTACTCCACATGGTTTCTATCGAAAATATTCTGTTTGGGGCGATTTAAGGTCTAACAGTATATTTTTACTCTACAGCTTGGAATGTTGTAATTCCTTGTGGGATTATCGCTTTGGTAGTAATCGTTTTTCTGCATCATGGCAGCAGTTGCATTCTTCCTCAAAAATTTAATATTGACTGAAGACTATATATATAGTGTAGCATATATAATAAATTTTTTATATAAATATATGTGTTTCAATAATTTCAATTTACTGATTCAAGAAAAAATTTTAATCAGTTACGAATAAGAAAAAGGAATCATAATTTCTTGCATGTATTTTCCTTTACTATGAAATATTTGTATTCTCTTTATTATAAACTTAAACAATTATATCTCCTACACAACAGTAAAGCTAATGATCAGTTATAGTTATCCACTTCTCAATGAAGTAGAATTATAGAAAGTTCAATCTAACTATAAAATATATTGAGTACAAGCTCAAAAATAATTCTCAGACATATGGTGGATTTATGAACTCCTGTGTATTTCATGCAAATATGTTTGGGCTTGCATTACGTGCTTTCACTTCCACGTTTCACTGATCCTTTCAACTTTTTGTCATCATAGACTTTGACGACAATGAGCCTGTGGTGGTATATCTAAAAAAAGAATTAAATTAGTAGAAGCACAACTAGTTGTTAAAAATTATTTTAATTTGCATGCGTTATGCAAAATAATAAATTAAATTCAGTTTGAATAATTTATTTGGAAATAATTAAAAATAAAAAAGTCTATATAAATATTATTATTTTGTGTTGGATTTGATTAAATTTAATTTAAAAATCATACTCAACTTAATAATAAACGTAGCATTATGACTTACCATAAGTTAAATTTTAAGAATAAAATAAATAATAAAAATTCATATGCGTTATCATATACAAATATTGCAATAAATAATTTCAATAAAGAGCAATGAAGATGCAACTACAAGACTAAAGACGTAAGCTAGAAAATTAAATTTATGTTTTTTTTATCTTTTTAAATGAAGTTAATTCAAAGTTTTGAATAGAATTAAAAGAAACAAAATAGAAAAAAAAACATATCAAGCATAAAAAAACTCTAAAAAAATCTCGATAAATTAAATGTGGGAAACAATCCTTACTTCAATTATCGATCAATTGTAAGTTTTGACTTTAAAATTTTGATAGTGTTTTTTAATTTGAAAGGAGACTCTACTAAGCAATAGATAGAGAGCTAAATTAACAAGAATTTCGTTGTTATTGAGATCATGGGGTCCAAGGTTTTGATTAGTCGATTTGAGGAAGAAAAGGATAGTTTTGAATTTATTGATGGGGATAATTAATATATATTATTTTTGTATTTTTTAACTTGTGATAGGAAAAATATGGCTTGATCAAGGAAATCATCTATTTATGTCTAAAAGGTTAAGAGAATTTTTTAAAATTTATGGAAACTAAGCAACATGACAATATTTTGATGTGATAATTTTTTCTTTGTTATGATTGAGTTTAAAATTTTAAAGGGAGGTAAAAGTTACATGTACATGAAAAGAAAATATTAATTTAATTTAACTTTCCAAAATTATTTGTTGATGAAAAAGATTTTACCATATATTTATATGTTTCACATTTTGAAAATAGACAATGAAGATTGAGAATACTAACGCTAGAGAGAGACTTTCTAGAATTGTTTAAGAATATCTCACACATATTCTAGAAAGATTTTTTTAAAGATAATCCGAGAAGTTTCTCCATATGCACTTTTATAATTCCAAATATAGTTATTATCTTCTTCACATAGTTATGAGAAATATTCCAAAAATCTAATCTTGATATTTCAAAAACTTGACTTTTTATTTCAATAAAATTATATTATTAATGTCACAACAATTTCACCTTATTTGTCAATACTATCCTTCCAATTTCCTTAACCTCCAATTAAATTAGTGTTTTTTATAATTCACAACAAATCAAAATTATTTCTTTTTCTAATCGATTTTTCATATTCGATTAACTTCTCTACCCTCTTCCTTTTTCTCATAAGCACAATTTCTATATTGAGAGATTACTCTTAGAGGATGTTTGGATGAGTTTATAAGTTTCTCAAAATATTTTATAAGACGTTTGAGAGCTTAAAGATGTCAAAAAGTGTTCGATAATTTTTTTTAAAAAAAAATTTATAAACTTCTAAAATAAAATGTTATGAGCTTATGAGACCTTTCAAATGATTTTAGCCAAACACCCTCTTAATCTCTGCTAATATAATCTTTTTTATCTTTTCTAGAACTAGGAGAAGATTTTGAGGCTACAAAACTTTAAAGTTAGATTGGTAGAGGAAACATTTCATAAAAGCATTTCAGCAATAATAGTAAACCACCTAAGTACAATCTCAACTCGAATATATTGATTTATTTATATACATGCACGTACATCAAGAGCTCGTTCGAATTCGAATACCTAACCTCCCACATTATGTGGGAGACTTAAATTTTGTTTCAATTAAATATTGGTTGTATTCTAATTAAATTTTGTTCGATTTTATAGACATTCATGTCGCTACCAAAAAATAAAGTAAAACCGAATTTTTTTTATCTAAAAACTTATTTACCCTTCTATGCATTCTTATTTTCGAATTAAATAAGAAAATTGTTATACAGGCCCAAAAGGAAAATGAAAACATGGAAAAGCCCAGCACCACAGTTTTGGGCCCCAAAGGCACAGTACTACTTCTAATGCAGCAAGTACCCTCCTTAAACCTCCCAAAAACCCTGAGCCGTCCTTTATATACAACACTTTGTACTCAGAAATTGATGCATTTCTTGACCAAAATGGCAACCTCGCCTGCTGCCAGGACTGCATCAAAGCTGCTAAATCTCGGCTCCTCTGGGCTGCAGAACTTCCTCTATCCTTCCTCCGTCGCCGCCGCCTATGCCGCCACGCATTTGTTCCAGTCGAACCCCGCTACCACCACCGCCATTCCAGATGCGCGATTGTTGAATTTGTTTCACCTAGAGAACGGCAGCGCCGATTCAGCTAAACATTCATCAGGTGCGAGAAATTTGAATCTCCACGAATGCAAATTCCCTCTGAATTTGCAACGGCCAATCGGATCCTCTGCGGCGCAAATCGAGGCGGCCAGGACCTACGTCCCGAGCAACGCCGAGGATGAGCCTTATCGAGATTTTGATGTGGATGGCAGCATAACCAGTGACGAGGACGACGAGGATGTTGAAGATTTTGTATCGGACATCGACGATTTGGACGAGGAATATGACGATGACGAAGATTTGGATGAAGAACCCGATGCTCGTCCTTCTCCTCGTAGGTACAAGAAATGAAATTTCTCACGAGTTATTGGAAAATTTGGAACACTTCGGCTTCAATTATCATCATGCTCAGAAGAATTTACCATTGCTATTTTTCACCTTCTTTCCTGTTTTCCTTTTCTTTTTGTTGGAAAAAAATTGATGTTTGTCATATGAGTGAAGTTCCATTGTTATGAGAATATTACTTTACCTTTTTTCTGTTATTTTTCTTCCCAAATCATGCAATTTTAGCGGAAGATTATTACTATTTCTGGAAGACTGGCTAAATATAGTAAGAATTCTTAACTTAGAACGATCCAGAATTTTTTTTTTCCTATGAGAATAAAAGGGAGGAAAGGGAAACGCAAGTCAGTCGAGGCCTGTCATCCTTCTTGTTTTGTTGATGTGAAATATTTAATTTAAATCATAACTATTATCTGAATAGTAATTGATTCACAAACTACTACACAAGGCGTTCGAATCCTCATAGCCTCTCGTGGAAGGTAATGCCCTGCCCAATTAGATTACCACTTCAATGTTAGAACGATCCAGAATTAAAGCAAGCATCATGCAAGTTTTTATGAAAATTATTGGTATTATGTTTCCATAATTCTTAATTTAGAACCATTCAGAATCAGAGTAGGCATATTTATAATCGTGATCCTGTACATGACAATGTGCCTGAAGTTATATATGATTGGACTTCGTTTATATTTAATATACACAATTGAAGAATAAAGATTATCCACTGTTGAAGTCAATTTAATTGCCTCAGTTGGCCTCGTTGAGTATTGTTTTTACAATATTATGATGAACACCCAAATGAGTAATATGAAATACCAAGATTAAGTATATGCAACTGATATGGGATAGTTCAATAGGCCTAGTCAAACACTTGATCATGGTAGAAATATGGTTTAAGATGATCCAATTACCTACAAGCCCAATCTACCGATCAGAATTCAACCTCATGGGCCTTATCCGCCATGGCGGATACCAGCGCTCAACCTCAACCTGTTGACCAGACTACGGTCGACCGCCATCAAGATGTGCAATCTTTCACTTGACCAAGAGGACCAAATGTGACAGTTACCTCTTGTCAACCAGAATCCAAGATGATATCTCACATAAGTATTTATCTCAACCGAGGAGGTCAAATCGAGCCGACAACCCCTCAGTCGAGTTGAATGATCTGCCAGGCAACGTGCTTCCGCATTAATGGCGCATGCCACCACCCATACCACTTTTTCAGCCGCATTAGACTAGCGCGCGCCTCCAGTGTACCACCTTGTCCTAGGCAGCGGGAGGTAGCACCACCTGGAATAATACACGAGCTGGAGATAACTTAAAAGTCCTCGTATAAGGACATATGCCCTTCCCCTACAATAAGGGTATCCTAGACAATTCAACCATATGGAGAAGGCTATAAATATCCCATTGATAGCCTCTCTAAGGTATGCACATTATTATCCCAAGCCCTCACTCTGCTACTCTACCTTTTAGTCAATCTTACTGACTTGAGCGTCGGAGTGCCTTAGCCAAGGGCACCTCGGCTAGCCTGACGTTTGCTATTGGTTGCAGCACTCGACCCCAATACATCACAACATATTTCTCTCGACCTTACATCTGGTCGATTATATTGGATTTCAACCCAATACTCGCATTAAATGGTTTTTACCCTCATCATTTGGCGTCATCTGTGGAACCTTGAGTCCGCAATCGAGAAAATGGTTAACACTAGACAAGTTGTTTTTGAAAGGGAGAAGAGCAAAAGATCCCCATCGCCTCCTCCTCAACCCCAATAAGAACCCGATGTGGCGGGACCCAGTGCCCAGCCGGAATAGGTGGTCACCTTGACCATGTCTCAACTCATGCAGCTCATAAGCAAGTAGATATCTGCTCAACTATCAGTTGTCCTCAATCGACACAACACGCAGCCCGAGCCAGTTGCTAGCGCTACTCCCCAACCCATTCAGCGTGAGGAGAGGGCCCTTAGAGAAGAAAGGGGTCAATCGGAGGCCAAGCGACCACCCACCAGACGAGAAGATAGCCCTGGGTGATTCCCAAGAGAAGCAGCCCAGCAAAATCCCAGCAAAAAAGTTGCTAACTCCATCGATCACGATGTTCGACCCCTTCAAGCCTCACAGCGCGCTAGACAACAGACGAACATGAACCTAACTCAGGCTGATCGTGAAGAATAGGAAAGAGTCTCCCATCAAGTACAATAATTGAATCGACGACTTAAAGAAATGTCGAAGAGGAACTCTGTTAGGAACCCCCATTATGATGGCGCTCACCGTTTTCATCGCGAGAGGGAATCGCCATTCATACAAGAGATCGTTGACGAGCGAATTGCTATCAACGCCAAAGTTCTGACTGGATTACCCAGATACGATGGCTCGACAGACCCGAACGGGCACAACGAGTACATCCATGCAAAAATGCTAGTGACCACGTTCCAAGGAATTGCCCTCGATTGGTTTGTGAAGCTGGAACCAGCGTCGATCTACTCATACGATCAACTGTGCGACAAGTTCTTACACCAATTTGCTGGTCGGAGGAAGGTGAGCTCCCTCATACCCACTTGCACACTATTAAACAGAATGAAAGTGAATCCCTTCGTGATTTCTTTACTAGGTTTAACACCGAGGTCCTAAAGATTGATAGCCTACAGATCGAGTTTCTGATCGATGTGCTATTTTTGGGCCTTCGCCACAAGGAATGTGCTAACGCCTTGGTCGGGGAGCGGCCCAAGTCGATGGAAGAGCTGCTCGACCTTACTGAGAGGTACATGACTCAAGAAGATATGAACAAGCTCAACTATGGCAATCCTAAGACCGATAAGAAGAAGCTCAAAGAGAAAGATGGTCGTCAGCACAAGGACGGGCATCGATCTCCGATCAAATGTTTCCACAACTACACTCTACTCAATGCTAAAAGAAAAGAGGTCATGTTCGCCATCCAACATGACAACCTCCTCAAAAAATCCAAAAAAATAACTGAGACAAAATCCATGAAGAGGTCCAAAAAATATTGTAATTTTCATCGACAGAAGGGCCATGACACGAAGGACTGTTTCAACCTCCACGACGAGATCAAAAGGCTAATCCGACAAGGCCATCTGAAAAAATTTATCGATGAGCAATCGAAACAAGAAGCAGGCATAACCGACCAGACTCCCCGTAGAGAAAGGTAGGTTAGCCCGAGGAAGGAAAATAAAGGAAAGAGACAAGCTCACGATCCCTGCCCACCTATTAGTGGAGTAATCGAAACCATTGCAGGAGGCCCAACTGGGGGGGACTTGAAATCGGCCAGAAGGCAAAATAAACATAGAGTAGAATCGACCAAATCCTCTTTAGTTGAAACAGTCTTCCAGCTTTCAACCAGTGCAGAGCCAATTTCCTTCTTCGATACTGACCTCTCCAACATCGCAAATCAGGGGGCCGACAATAAGCTAGATTGCCCTCTCGTCGTATCTATTGAAATTGCAAACCCTAAGGTGAGGAAAGTATTAGTCGACAACGGAAGCTCGGCAAACATCATTTTTCTGTCAACCTTAAAGAGAATGAACATGGGCAAGTTGAAGTTTGAGCCTGTCCACACCTCACTAGTCGGATTCGGGGGGTCGGAGATCATCCCTAAAGGATTCATAAGCCTGTCCACATCATTTGGGGAGGCTTCTCGGCGCAGAACTCTAATAGTTAACTACATGGTCGTTGATGCACCCTTCGCCTATAACGCTATCATCAAGTGACCAACATTGAATGACTTTCGTGCCATTGTCTCGACCTATCATATGAAGGTCAAATTTCCAACAATCTGGGACAGCACGAACTCCTTTGCAACATGACAGAGGCTTACCGGTGCTATACAATTTTAGTCAAGGCAAACGAATAGAAGATCCGACCCAAATTGAAACCCTTGGGCGATACCCCAGTAGCAGAACCTAATGAGGGACAGTCGAGCAAGAAGAGAAAGCTGGAAGAGATTAAGGTCGAGCCCATCGACGAGTTCAAGACAATCGAGCTAGAACCAGGAAACTCTGACAAGACCACCAGAATTGGAAATGATATGGGTAGCAGCATGGAATGTCTCATGGTCAGTTTCCTCATAAAGTATTTTTTCTTTGAAGGCTTCCGACTTCCAGGGAATCGACCCAGTGTCATCATCCATCGCCTGAACGTGGACCTCTCATTCAAACCAATGAAGCAGAAGACAAGAACTTTCAATGCTGAACGATGCCAAATCATCGAGGAGGAGATCAACAAACTTTTAGAGGCAGGATATATTGTAGAGATTCAATATCCAAGTTGGCTTTGTGATGTAGTCCTTGTCCACAAGAATGAGGGAAATTAGTGAATGTGTAACAATTTCACTGATTTGAATAAAGTTTGCCCGAAAAATCCTTACTCCCTACCTAGATTTGTTAGTAGATTCTACTGTTGGTTGTGATTTGCTAAATATGATGGATGCATTTCAAGGTTATTACCAAATTTTCATGGCACCCGAGGATAGGGATAAGACCTCTTTTGTCGTCCCCAACGGGGTATATTATTTTCTGGTCATACCTTTTGGGCTAAAAAATATAGGGGTAGGGGCAACTTACCAAAGGCTTTTAAACTTCATGTTCGGAAATGAGATCAAGAAAACTATGAAAGTTTACATCGACAACATGATCATCAAAACAGAAAAAGCAAAAAATCATCTCGCCGACCTCAATCATACATTCTCAATACTAAGAGCATTTGGAATGAAGCTCAACCCTAACAAGTGCACGTTCAAAGTGAGAATGAGCAAGCTCTTGGGTTACACGGTCAGCTAGAGAGGTATCGAAGCAAACCCACAAAAAATCCAGGTCATTTTGGACATTACACCTCCTCGAACAATCAGAGATGTTCAGCGTCTGGTTGGCAGGATCATCACACTGGGAAGGTTCATTGCTCGATTAGCCGACAAGAGCTTTCCGTTCTTCAAGATCCTAAAGAATGCAAAGAAATCAAGTTTCTAGTGGACCGAGCAGTGTAAACAAACCCTAGTCGAATTGAAACATTACCTCTCGTCAGCACCGATGTTGGCCAAACCTGAGGTTGGAGAAGTTTTGCACATCTATTTAGCAGTCTCATTGGCATTTATCAATTCAGCTTTCGTTTCGACCAGAAAGGGCACCCATCGACCTATTTATTTTTGTAGTAAAGCACTACAAGGCCCTAAACATAACTATTTGGAGATCGAGAAATTCGCCTTCATCCTGGTCACTACAGCCAGGAAATTGCGGCTCTATTTTCAATCTCACTCTATCGTGGTCTTGATAAATCAACCATTGAAATAAGTAATGTCCAAGCTAGATACATCGTGAATTTGACATCACGTTTCAGCCCCGAATGGATATAAAGGCCCAAGTCCTGACTGACTTTGTTGTTGAGAGGCTCAACCTGCCCGACCAGCTCGACCACAACTCCCTTATATGGACTTTGCACATTAATTGTTCAGCAACTTCCTCGAGTGAAAGAATTGGCGTTTCTCTGTGGTCTCCACAAGTCGAAGAGTATGACTTTGCAATCAAACTCGACTACCCTGTCACAAACAACAAGGCAAAGTATGAAGCCCTTCTGGTTGGCATGAAGATGGCAATAAGTAAGGGAGTCGAATAGCTAGCAGCCATCATCGATTCCCAGTTGGTCGCAGAATAGATTGATAGGAACTTTGAAGCTAAAGAATCTACGATGAGCAAGTACTTGGCCGAGGTGAAGAGGTTGCAACAGCAGTTCAAAAAAATCACCCTCAGCTAAGTCCCCCATTTAGAGAACGAGCAGGCCGACGCGCTATCCAAGTTCGCAAACTCGACGAAAGGGACCAGAGACAGGACAATTACGTTTCTGGTCACCAACAAGCCCACCATAGGTGCTCCTGACCAGAATTTGGTGGGATAAATCGGATAAGCACCCCCTCCTGTCAGGACGCAATAAAAGCCTATATGAAAGAGGGCATAATTCTAGAAGACAAAAGTGAAGCATGTAGGCTCATAGGCCAAGCAGCCAAGTTCACCCTCGACAAGCACGACCAACTTTACAAGAGGTCAATTTTCAGACCACCGCTTAGGTGTTTGACTCCAAAGCAAGCCCATGAAGTCCTACACAAAATCCATTCATGTATCTGCGGTGATCATTCGGGGGGATGATCACTGGCACACAAGATCATTAGATATAGGTATTTCTGGCCAACTTTACTCTGGGAAACAGTCGACTTCGCCAAAAAATACTCCTCTTGCTAGGTCCACTTGAACGTACTTCACCAGCTCGCAGCATCAATAGTGAACATACAGATCGCATGGCCTTTCAACTAGTGGGGGATCGATATAGTTGGCTCTTTTCCAAAAACAACAGGCCAAAGGTAATTTATGATCGTTGTCGTCGAATACTTTACCAAGTGGGTCGAAGCAGAGGCAGTTCCCAAGATAATCGATACGGCCATCAAGAGTTTTATATAGAATAACATTATCTGCCGCTTCGGTCTACCCAATATCTTAATATCAGATAATGGGACATAATTCCAGAGCAGGAGTACGAGGAGCTAATGTGAAAGTCTCGGGATTCGACAACATTTCACATCAGTTGGAAACCCACAAGCCAATGGCCAAACAGCAGTCACGAATAGGACTTTCCTAGACCACCTCAAGGCTCGATGGGAAATAACTGGCACGAGCTGGGCAGATGACCTCCTTGGAGTGCTTTAGGCATATCAGACAAACCCTCAAGCTGCCACCGGTCACAACCCTTACAGTTTGGTCTATGGATCTGAAGCGATTGTTCCTTCAGAACTCGTACAACACGCTACTTGAGTGATCCACTATAACCTAATCAGGAATAACTCCGAAAGAAAATTAGACCTAGAGATAATTGACAAGCTGCGTCAACAAGCGTACATGTCCATGTAGAGATACAAGTCGAAGATGGCACAACATTATAATTGATATGGGATGGCCCAAAGGCTTAGGCCCAAACCAGCAAGGCCCAGCGAGAGACGGCGGCCCAACTGAGACTCAAGGCCCTTACGTCTCATCGACTTCACTCGACCGGATCTGCACAGGCCCAGTTAGGTTCCCTAGACCTGCGAAAGTTCCTCGACCTCACTTGGGTTCGAGTCCAGTACAGTAGTCTGCCACCGCATTTAATGCACTGGCAGACTCCACGCCTCCGCATTAATGGCGCATGCCGTTCCCCTCACCGTCTGACACAGCAGGTGCCGCTACAGTGTACTATCTTGTCCTTGAAACCTGGAAGGGCAGCTGGCTGGAAATTTCAAATGGGGGAAATGACTAAACACCCCAAGCCCAATGTTAGTGGCCCGGGGAAATACCTAAGGGCTTTTCGGACATTTCCTAGGAAGAGAAGGATATATATACCCTCAACCCTGCCCTTTAGAGGTACGCACTCATATACACCAAAAAAGCCCTTACCCCTCTGATCGATTGTTGAGGTCGAATCTTACTGACTTGATCGTCGGAGGGCCTAAGCCGAGGGCCACTCGGCTAGCCTAACGTTTATTTTGACTGCAGGATTCTTTTCCTACTATAACAGGAACGTGATCCATCCGGATCAAGTTCGACCATCGTTTTAGCCGGGACCCTAGCCCAGCGAAACGAACCCTCATCATTTGGTGCCGTCTGTGGGAAACTTGAATCCTTTGTCGGAAAATGGTAAACACTAGGCGAGCCCCATCGGGAAGAGATGAAAATAGGAGGTCCAGCTCCCCCCTCATCGTCAGGACCCGGAGCCGAATACACAAGGACCAAGCACTCCGCTTGAGCCGGTGGTCACACTCACAATGCCGCAACTAATGCAGCTCATTAGTGAGCAAATTTCTGCGCAGATTTCAGCACAACTCTCCGCCGCCCTAAACAGGCATACAGTGCAGCCGGAGCCGGCTGTCAGCACCACGCCGCAACCCGCGGCCCCAGAAAAAGCACGGCCTGAAGAGCCTTCCCAACGGCTAGAATCGCCAAGACACCAGTTCAGGAGAGATTCAAGCCCTGGCTGTTTCCCTAGAGAAGCAGCCCGCCCCCTACCGAGGGAGGAGGAAGCAGACTCCGTGGATCATAACGTGCGGCCCATTCGCGCCCCGTAGTGCGATAGGGCCGAGCGTTCCAGACATAAGCCGGGCAGAGGTGCCTCCCAAGCAGATCAGCAAGAATGGGAAGACGTATCTCACCAGGTGCAACAGTTGAATAGGCACCTGGAGGAGATCTCGCGAAGGAATGCGGATAGGGTGGCCCTGCCAGACGGGCCGCAAAGGTTCAGAAGGGAGCGGGATTCGCCATTCGTCCAAGAGATCATTGAAGAGCACATAGCTTTCGATGCAAAGATCCCTACGGGGCTTCCAAGGTATGATGGCTCCACGGACCCGAATGAGCATCTGTTGCAGTTTGAGCATATGATGCAGCTGCATGGGCATAATGACTATATACATGCAAAGATGCTGGTAACTACATCCAGGGAGTGGCCTTAGACTGGTTTGTAAAACTGGAGTCGGCATCCATCTTCTCCTACGACCAGTTGTGTGATAAGTTTCTGCACCAGTTCGCCAGCAGAAGAAAGGCAAAGCTTCCACACACACACCTATACACAGTGAAACAGGCTGAGGGAGAATCCTTTCGAGATTTTTTCACCAGATTCAACACAGAGGTGTTGAAAATCGATAGCCCAAGGATCGAGTTTCTGATCGATATGTTGTTCTTGGGCTTGAAGCATAAGGAGTGCGCCAATGCCCTGGTGCGCACAGTCCAGAATGATGGAAGAGCTCCTTGACCTAGCCGAGAGGTATATGACCCAAGAGGAGATGAACATGATAAACTACGGTAGCCTGGAAGCCAACAAGAAGACGGGCAAAGAGAAAGATGATAGACAAAACAAGGAGGGACGCCGTTCCCCAATCAAGCGCTTCCATGAATACACTCCGTTGAACCTACCGAGGAGAGAAGTGTTGTTCGCCATTCAACACGAAAACTTGCTCAAGAAGCCTCGAAAAATCACAGAAACCGAAGCCATGAAGAAGTTAAAAAAGTATTGCTATTTCCATAGGCAGAAAGGACACGACACCGAAGACTGCTTTAATTTGAAAGATGAAATTGAGAGGCTAATCAGACAAGGCCACTTAAAAAAATTCGTCGATGAGCAGGCCCGAAAAGAGGAAGGTCTGACCGACCGGACTCTCCGAAGAGAAAGGTCAGTCAGCCCGAGGAGAGAGGATAAAGGAAAGAGACCAGCCCATGAACCCAACCCACCCATCAGGGGTGTCATTGACATGATCGCCGGAAGGCCCACGGGAGGGGATTCCTAAAATGTGAGAAAGCAAACACAGAGGCAGCTCGACTCAACTAGGCCACCCAGGGTCGAAACAGTCTTTCAGCTAACGACTAGTACCGAACCAATTTCTTTCACCGATGCAGATCTGGACCACCTGGAGAAAGCCGACCGTAAGATAGATTACCCGATGGTGATCGCCCTGGAAGTTGCTAATTTTGAGGTCCGAAAGGTACTGGTTGACAACGGGAGTTCAGTGAACATAATATTCTTGTCAACTTTAAGCAGAATGGAATTGGGACAGTTGAAATTTGATCCGGCTAGAATGCCATTGGTCGGGTTTGGTGGGTCCGAGATTATCCCAGTCGGATCCATCAGTCTCTCCACCACGTTCGGGCAGCGACAGCGCAGCCGAACGCTAATGATCAGTTACCTGGTGGTCGACGCTCCCTTTGCATATAATGTTATCATAGGCTGACCAGCCCTGAACGATTTCAGAGCCATTGTGTCCACTTACCATATGAAGATAAAGTACCCGACCCCAGCCGGAGTAGGTGAGCTTTTATGCAACCTTAAGGACTCTTGGCGATGCTACACAATCTCTGTCGACTCAACTGACCAGAAAAAGCGACCCGCGCTGAAGCCCTCGAGGGACGCCCCAGTAGCGAAACCTGAGGAGGGATCCTCGTCGAGAAAGGGAAAGTTGGAGGACACAAAGGTCGAGCCCATTGGGGAATTCAAAACGATCGAGCTCGAACCGGGAAATCCAAAGAAAACCACCAGAATCGGGATCGAGATAGGAGATCGACTAGAATGCCTTATGGTCGACTTCCTCCGGCGGAACGTCGATGTTTTTGCATGGAAGGCGGTGGATCTTCAAGGCATTGATCCCAACATCATCGTCCACCGCCTCAACGTGGACACAGCCCGCAAGCCAGTGCAGCAGAAGAAAAGAACCTTCAATGCTGAACGAAGCCAGATTATCGACGATGAGGTTAGCAAGCTTTTGCAAGCAGGTTATATTGTAGAAATCCAATATCCCTCTTGGCTTTGTAACATTGTACTTGTTCCCAAGAATGAGGGAAAGTGGAGGATGTGTAATGACTTTACAGATTTGAATAAAGCTTGCCCTAAGGATCCTTACCCCTTACTTCGTATTGATTTACTTGTTGACTCTACTGCTGGCTGCGAATTGCTTAGCATGATGGATGCATTTCAAGGCTATTATCAAATATTCATGGCACCCGAGGACAGGGACAAAACAGCCTTTGTCGTTCCCAATGGAGTGTATTGCTTCCTGATTATGCCATTCGGACTTAAAAATGCAGGGGCAACTTACCAGAGATTGGTTAATTATATGTTCAAGAATGAAATTGGGAGATCGATGGAGGTCTATGTTGATGATATGATTGTAAAGACAGAAAAGGCTGAAGACCACCTGATCGACCTCAGCCACATCTTTTCCAATTTGAGAGCTTTCGGAATGAAGCTCAATCCTAGCAAGTGTACATTCGGGGTACGAGGAGGCAAATTCCTCAGCTACATGGTCAGCCAAAGAGGCATCGAGGCCAACCCGCAGAAGATCCAAGCAATTTTAGACATCGCCCCACCTCGCACGGTCCGGGATGTCCAGCGCCTGGTCGGCAAGATCATAGCCTTGGGCAGATTCATATCTCGACTAGCAGATAAGAGCCTACCTTTCTTCAAAATCCTGCGAAACACGAAGAAATTCGGATTCAAGTGGGACCAACAGTGTGATCAGGCCCTACTTGACCTCAAGCAATACCTCTCTTCGCCACCCATGCTCGCCAAGCCGGAGCTGGGAGAAGTACTACAGATATACTTGGCAGTCTCTTCGACCTTCATCAGTTCAGTGCTGACGACGATGAGAGTAGGAAACCCCCATCCAATATACTATTGCAGCAAGGCCCTCCAGGGACCCGAGCACAATTATTTAGAGATCGAGAAGTTTGCTCTGGCCCTTGTTACGTCAGCCAGGAAACTGCAGCCTTATTTCCAATCCCACACAGTATTGGTGTTAACGAATCAACCGCTAAAACAAGTGTTGTCGAAGCTGGACACTTCTAGTCGGCTCACCAAATGGGCTATTGAGCTCGGGGAATTCGACGTTCAATTTCAACCGCGGACCGCCATTAAAGCGCAGGTGTTAGCCGACTTCATTGTTGAAAGGCTTGACCTCCCGGCGCAGGGGTCAAAAGCACCATCTGGTGGACCTTGCATGTCGACGAGTCCACAACCTCATATGGCCGAGGAATAGGGATATCCCTCCGATCCCCACTGGCCGAGGAATATGATTTCGCGGTGAAACTCGACTTCCCGGTCACTAATAACGAAGCAGAATATGAGGCCCTTATTGCAGGAATGCGCATGGCCAGAGACCGTGGGGTCGAGCAACTAGCGGCATTCACCGACTCTCAGCTCGTGGCAGAATAGGTCGAAGGCAACTTTGAGGCGAAGGAACATAAAATGTCCTAATATTTGGCAGAAGTGCGCCTAGTGAGGCAAATATTCAGAAACTTCTCGCTGAGCCAAATACCTCGATCAGAAAATGAACGAGTAGACTCGCTCTCCAAGCTGGCCAGCTCGACAAAAGGCACCAGAGAAAAGACAATAACATTTTTTGTTGCCGCTCAGCCTTACGTCCCTTCACCCGACCAGGGACTGGTCGGGTGCCTCGGCGAAACGACCCTTTCTTGGCAGCACCCAATCAAACTTTATCTAAGTCGCGGCACCCTGCCTGACGATGATAAGGAGGCCCGCAGACTAAAGGGTTTAGCACCTAAATACATACTGGATGAGCACGGACAATTGTACAAGCGGTCAATAGCAGGGCCGCCACTCAGGTGTCTGGATCCCAACCAAGCTAATGAAGTATTACAGGAAGTACATGCTGGTATTTGTGGCAACCACTCTAGCGGCCGATCCCTGGCACATAAGGTCATTCACTATGGGTATTTTTGGCCAACTTTGTTGAGAGATTCTGTCGACTTTGCTAAAAAATGCCCATCCTGTCAAATTTATTTGAACATCCATCACCAGCCAGCCGCACCAATGACCAATGTTAACATCACCTGGCCATTCGACCAGTGGGGGATCGACATAGTAGGGTCGCTTCCAAAAACTTCCGGGCAGTGAAAATTCATCATAGAGGCCGTCGCATACTTCACAAAATGGGTGGAAGCTAAGGCAGTCCCGAAGATCACCGATGCCGCCATTAAAAGTTTCATTTGGAAGAATATTGTATGCCGATTTTGGCTGCCTAAGGTCCTAATATCATATAAGGCACCCAGTTTCAAAGCAAAAACATGAGGAGATGGTGCGAAACCTTAGGGATCTCCCAACACTTTACTTCAGTGGGAAATCCGTAAGCCAATGGACAGACTGAGGTTACCAATAGGACTATCCTCGACCACGTTAAGAGTCGAATAGCGGGGACAGGGACCAGCTGGGCGGACGACCTCACTAGTGTTCTTTGGGCTTACAGAACGACTCCTCGAACAGCCACAGGTCACAGCCCGTACAGCCTAGTCTACGGATCTGAGGCAGTGATCCCGTCAGAATTAATCCAGCACACAGCGAGGGTGATCCACTACAACCCGATAACTAACGTGTCAGAGAGAACGCTAGACCTAATCACTGTCGACGAACAACGCCATGCAGCTTACAACACAATGCAGCGATATCGTTCAAAGATGGCGGACCGCTATAACAGGTCGGTGCGACCGCGGAACTTCAAGGTGGGCGATCTCGTTCTCAAGAAAGTGGAAGTATCCAAACCTGTCGGGAAACTCGACCCAAAATGGGAGGGACCGTACTTGGTGATCAAGGTGGCTAAAAATAATGCCTACCGATTAGCTGATGCATCAGGTCGTGAGCTACCTCGACCTTGGAATGCCATAAACCTGAAAAAGATTTTTGTATAATTGGTCTCCGATGACCTTTGTATTACTGAAGGAAATGAAATTGCAAAATATCCAAACGTGTGCAGCATAGTGAACCTTCCTTTAAAAAGTCGACCCTGTAGTCGACGACAGGCTTCACGCCCAAAAGGTCGAGGCCCACGCCCCAAGACCAAAAAGTCGACCCCGTAGTCGACGACAGGCTTCACGCCCAAAAAAGTCGAGGCCCGCGCGCCAAGACCAAAAAGTCGACCCCGTAGTCGACGAGAGGCTTCACGCCCAAAAAGTCAGGGCCTGCGCGCCAAGACCAAAAAGTCAACCATGTAGTCGACGAGAGGTTTCACGCCAAAAAGTCGAGGCCTATGCGCCGAAACCAAGCTGTCGATGATAAACTTATGCGAAAGGCGTTCAAAACTCAAACGTTAGTTATTATCTTATTGCATTTTTAGGGCAACTTGTCCTACAGAAGCTAAATATCAAGTCAGAAAAACAGATCATCGTCTAATGAAGGGCAAGAGGAGAAGCTACTCGCCACATTCGTAAAGCCAGCCGTCAAAATAATTCAACGCAAACGCAAACACGATAATGATCGAAATTGCAGTTAAATTCCATAGCAATTCAGTGAAAGCCTCATCGAAACGATAATGCAATAAATGTTTAAGGCCTCAGCAGGGCCTATACATCAAAAGCAAAATAAAAAATCGGGCCTAATTGGAACTGCCCGTCTCTTTGGTTCTGGGGACTGGGGCAGGTACACCAGATGGAGCAGAAGTTGGCTGAGGCTCGGGCAGCGCCATTGCAACAGGGACAACAGCGGTCACGGGCCGAGAGGGGCCAGCTGCAGCTTGTAGGAACAGCCGCTCGATAGCCGGGAAAAAGGAGGTCGCATCAACTTTTCCCTCCGATATGTCGTAAGCTAGTTCGCCGGTGAACTCGAACTCCCGGGCCACGGCCTTCAACTTTTCATCAAGTTCAGCCCGCATCTCCTCTTCGGGTGACATTTCGACTCCCGGACCGGCCTCCACGGCGGCTTCCCCGACATTGGCACTCTCCTCGACGTACGAACGCAGCTGCTCGTCAAGAGTGTAGCTCATTCTGGAGCGCTCCTCAGGTCGGAGAGCATGGCCCAAGAACTGCATTTGCTGAATTGCCTTCTCGAAGGCATCCCCCGCGTCATCCAGAGCCAGCGCAGCACTTGCATCCTGAAAAGCTGGACTAACCATGAACTGCTGCACGGCCTCCCGGCGCACCTCCGGTAATATCCGGGCAAACTTAACCTTGGCCTCAACCAGACGCTCGCTTCGGCCAGCAGCTCGACCAGACTCATAAGCAACTTGCACGTCCAGTTGCAATTCTTCTAGCTTCGCGTCCATTTTGGTCCTTTCTGTAACGGCGATGAGGACCTGCTCGTCTTTCTCCTCCATCTCCCGGGCATGCTGGCTAACTTGCTTCTCCAGCTCCTCGAGTCACAGTTGGGAAGACTCCAGCTGAGCCTTCAAAGTTTCAGCATCACCGCCAGCATCCAACTGTTCTCGATCAGCAAGGGCCAGCTCTGAGCGGCGGTAGAGATGGTAGCCCAGTTGCCCGACCTGAGACATAAAGGTCACAACTGTCAAACCAACAAAAGCATAAATACGCAGAGACGCTGAAAATGAAATCTTACCATGATCGTGTGATATGCGAACTCACAAAGGGCAGCAGCCTGGCTCATGCCCATCATCTTCTTGTGGTCAGGCAAGAACTGACCAGCCATCAACACCTTAAAGGTATCCACCCTGGTGGGCCCCGATGCGAGCATGCTCGAGGAGTCGCTCACGGTGAGGCTCGGGTCTGTCCCAAATCGAGGAAATGGGAACTTTCGCAGGTTGAGTAGTGCATCAGCTTCTTGATCTCCAAAAAGATCGTTCCTCGTCGGCACCCCCGACCCCGTGCTTTTTCCTTTACCTTTCCCCGCTGCAATTTTCTTAGGCAGGGGACTACTCCGTTCGTCCATCAACCTTTTTCCTCGACCAGCAGTACCCCGCTCAAGGCGGCTGCTGCTCGACCAGGCGAGGGGTCGGCAAGGGGGTTGGAGCTGCCTCCAATCGACACGGCTCGTCGCTCGTTGAAGACTCTCATCGAGAAGCAGCTCCATGTTTGCGCTGCTTATTCTTTTCTGCTCAGGCCAGCGCCTCGACTCTTGATCGGTTCATAATCTCTGTTCGATCTGCGCACAGCGAATTCAACAGCAGTCAAAATCAAAAGAGTTGCGCAAATTATCAAAGAAAGGCAAATAATAAAGCACAAAGCACACTCCATCTACCTGTCTCATAATCAGCAGGAAAATCTATAGGGGCCGGTGACAGCCCGGCCAGCACTAACTGCCTCTCCTTGATCAAGACAGAGGCCTCGATGGTGCCAAACTCGACAAGATCCCGCACGAATGTGTTCGGCCATGTCGGAGTCATGTGCCCGTGCATCTTGACATGCCCCCTCCACCAACCCCGAGGAATATTAAAACCCTCATTCACTTGAACAAAGAAATAGCATTTTTTCCATGCCTGACCATATGAAGTAGAGGGGGCTACCAGAAATCTCCGACGAGGTCGAGCAATGAGGTAATAGAACCCCGACTCGTCGGCACTGCCAGACTTACAAGACATGGGAAGATGGAACAGGTTGGAAAAGTTTCGAAACTGGCCGGTTGGTTGAACAGATGCATCAAAACTATGAAACTACAAAGAGTAGAAAAACAGTTGGGCAAAAGTTGAGTTATGCATACTTGAAGACCCCTAAGCAGACCTATCATGCTGTCACTTAGGGGGAACCTAAGCCCACACCTAAAGGCGTCCTCAAACACAGTTATGCAACCCGCAGGGGCGCGATGCATTTGACCAGGTGGCCCATGGACTAAAAACTGGTATTCAGGGGGAATATGATAGATCTCCCTGAGACGTCTCAAGTCCCCAGGGTTCATGGTAGACACTATTTTGCTAAAATGACTGCGGGTAAATAATCGACCTCACGACGGGGGTACTTGGCTAGGCCCAGCCTCCTCCGCACCGTGTTTGCTACTCGAGCTGCTGGAATTAGAATCATCATGCGATGACTCATTAGACGCCACAGAGCGGTACCTACGCCTTTGGGACGGGGTCGCCTCACTATCCCCCCCTGACTACCCTCAAAACTATACAATCCCAGCATGATGTTTCAAAAGAAAAGCAAATGATAAGAAGTCAAAATAGCGGTACACTTACTGGAAATGGAAGTTAAACGCAGGAAATCGGGGGAGCAAACGCGAAGGTTAGATTCAGAAGCCCTGGGCACCAAAGAGTTTTTCTACAAGCTCACGCGCGGATTCTAAAGTAGTAACAGTAAAAATAGCTAGAATTACAGTGGATATTTATAGGGAAAGAGGCGCTGTAAATCAAACATCTCCATAATGACGTCTGCCATAATGACTGTAACCGGCACGCCGTCCCGTACTAGCCCTGGTCGATTTTTCAAAAACCCTGGTCGACTGTCAATAGAACCATTTTTCGCTACTTCCCAACGCTTCTCATTGGTACCCTGTTCAGCCTTGCGAAGTGGGGGGGCTCATGATATGGGATGGCCCAAAGGCTTGGGCCCAAACCAGCAAGGCCCAGCGAGAGACGGTGGCCCAACTGAGACTCAGGGCACATACGTCTTGTCGAATTCACTCGACTGGATCTGCACAGGCCCAGTTAGGTTCCCTGGACCTGCGAAAGTTCCTCGACCTTACCTGGGGTCGAGTCCAGTACAGTAGTCAGCCACCGCATTAATGGCGCATGCCGTTCCCCTCACCGTCTGACACAGCAGGCGCCGCTACAGTGTACTATCTTGTCCTTGAAACCTGGAATGGCAGCTGGCTGGAAATATTCAAATGGGGGAAATGACTAAACACCCCAGGCCCAAGGTTAGTGGCCCGGGGAAATACCTAAGGGCTTTCCGGACATTTCCTAGGAAGATAAGGATATATATACCCTCAACCCTGCCCTTCAGAGGTACGCACTCATATACACCAAAAAAGCCCTTACCCCTCTGATCGATTGTTGAGGTCAAATCTTACTGACTTGATCGTCGGAGGGCCTAAGCCGAGGGCCACTTGGCTAGCCTAACATTTATTGTGACTGCAGGATTTTTTCCCTACTATAACAGGAACGTGATCCATTTGGATCAAGTTCGACCATCGTTCTAGCCGGGACCCTAGCCCAGCGAAACGAACCCTCATCAATAATAAACGAGTCCAATCAAGAGGTTTTAAAGTAGGTGACTTTGTCCTCAAAAAGGTCGAAGTATCAAAGAACGTGGGGAACTTGACCTGAAATGGGAAGGACCATACTCGGTGGTCAACGTGGCAAAGCACAATGCATATCGACTCGCGGACATAACGGCAATGAGCTTCCTCGACCATGGAACGCTATGAATTTGAAGAAATTCTATGTGTAAAGAGATTCAAGGTCTCCGCTGTACTACAACATCATTTCACATCAATAAAATTGCGTACATTTCTGCAACTACTTGCTCACACCGCAAAACAAAGGTTTCTAACCCAATTAACAAACGAGTTGATCATTCAAAGTCTACCCCATAGTCGACGAAGGTTTCAAATCGTAAAACAAAGGCTTCTGGCCCAAATTAATGAACGAGTTGATCGTTCACAGTCGACCCTGTAGTCGATGACGATTTCAAACTGCAAACCAAAGGCCTTCTCAGCCCAAACCGATAAACAACTTGATCATTCATAGTCGACCCCATCGTCGATCGGGATGCCGGCTTCGAGCCACGCAATTAGGACTTTTTAGTCCAAGAAAATAAAAAGGGGTTAATCATTTAACGTCGATCCTGGAGTCGACCCCAAGCAGTCTTTTATAACGACTCACGGCTACAAGCCAACCTTGGTGAACCTACTCAATTAAAAACTCGACCTAATAGTAGACGACAACCTTAATGAGATTGATTCACCAAGAATGTTCATTCCATAGCGACGAAAATAGTCAACGACAAACTACGCGTGAATTTATTCAGTCAACTTCTTGCGATAATTGATTTCTAAATCGACAATAGACTCGTTTGAATGCGATTCTTGCATTAAGAGATTATGTTATATGATTTCCTGGTTGAGAGCAAGTTGTTTATGATTGTGGCTTACTAACAATCAACAATCAACGAGACTCAAAAGCAGTGAAAGCATAAATATAATACATGTCGAAGAGCGAAAGATACCATTTCATTAAACCCACAAATATTCGATTACAATCTTTAAAAAAAAAAAGAAACATTCAAAATCTACAAGCGCCTCACAAGGTGATCAAAAGCCATGAAAATACAGCCTAAGAAATCAGCTCGACTCCGCCCCTTCGGCTCCCGCGGCTCATGCACCCTCATCGATCGCCTGATTGAGTTCATCAGTTGACGGCACCACTACTATTGTAGGGCTCTCAACTTCCTGCTCTGGTATTGCTGCAGGCACGGGTGGGGTCGCAGGAGCTAGACGAGAAAGCCCCTCCTGATCGACCAAAAAAAGATGCCTAGCTGGAGGGAAGAAATTTGCCATATTGATCTTTTTCATCCCTAATGTCGAATGCGAAGTCATTGGCAAAATCAAATTCGATCATCGCCTTGTCACGCCTCACCAGATGACCGGCAACAACCCTGACCACATGCGTGGCAACAAGCACCTCAATGGGAACCATCTCATTGGAACCGAGATACATACAGAGCTACTCGTCGAGCATTGGGTTCAGCCACTACCTGTCCTTGAGATGAATTTGATAACCAAGGAACTCCAACTGATTAATAGCCTTCTCGAAGGCATCCCTTGAGTCATCGATGTAGAAGACGACTAGCATCTCAACAGGCAGTGTCCTGGTGAACTCACCTCGAGCAAAATGTAAAGTGCTATTGTAGTATGGGCTCAACTAATGTCATTGTAGGTCTGCGCCTCCACCCTGACCTTCTTCAGTAACTCTTCGGTTGAGCTCCTCTCAGCCACAACAGCCAACAGTTGGGCATCCTTCGCCTCGAGCTGCGCATCTTGGTCAGCCGCTCGACCTTTGCCTTGGCAGCTCAATCTAAGCTTTCGCCATATCCACCTCATCATGCTCCTACTGAAGCCTGTCACGGTCGTCGAGCGCCAACTCCGACCTCCTATAAAGATGGTAGCCTAGCTAGCTAACCTGCAACGCCCACAATTCTATCAATACAAAAACAAGAGAAATGAAAATCACTCGACTAGAAATATACCATATTGGAATGGTAGGCCATGGATTTCAGAATACCCTCTTGGCTCAAGTCCATCATCTTCCGTTGGTCGGATGTGAACAGACCAGCCATCATCATCTTCAATGATAGGAAGCCAGTTGACCCCGTTATCATCACAAACATGAAATTATGGACAGCCATGTCAATTTCGAGTCGAGGGGACAACGCAGGTCAACCAACTAGAACAGCTCATCATCCTCCCGACGCCTAAAGATATTATAGCCAGTTGGGGCAGAGGGCATCCCAGCTTTGCCCTTGCCCTTATCCGTAGCCATCTTCTTTTACGGCAAGCCTCACCTGCTCAATCGCATGTCTTTTTTTGCCAAGCAGCGGGACTAGAGGTAGGCTCGAAGGCCCGATGGGCTGAGGGAGCTGCTGGATAAGCAGTAGAAGCCGTAGGGGCAAACAACGTAGCATGCAGCAGCATCGTGGCTTGAGATGCAGCTCCTCGACAAGCAGCCGCATTCTGGCAGCGCTCCTAATTCCTTTGTTCACGGGCCAAAGCTTGAGCTCGGGTCTTATTCATGATTTCATCTCAATATGCACAAAAATAAAAACAACACACATAAGAATTGACCAAAAAAGCAATTTGAAAATAAGCAATGAACAATGCAATCTACATAGTCGAGCATCCCCTAGCAAATCTAGCTAGGTCGAGGATAAGCCCGCCAACACCGAGTTTTCTTCCTTGATACCATGAGGCTTCCATCTGGCCAAATTGAACTAAATCCTGAATGAAGGTATTAGGCTAGGTCGGGGTTACGCTCCCAGGCATTTCGACGTGCCTCCTCCACCACCCCCTAGGAATGTTGAAACCCCCAGGCACCTGAACTTAAAGGTATCATTTTTTCCGCTCTTGCCCATGGGACGATGCAGGGGTAAAAAGAATTTATGATGGGTTCAAGCAGTAAAATAATAAAAGCCTGACTCATCGGTGCGACCCGACTTTCAGGACATGAAAAGATGAAATAGATTGGAAAAATTGGCAAATGTGGGAGGTTGGTCATGTATATGCATCAGCACGATGAAGCTATATATGGTTGAGAAACAGTTAGGAAGGAGTTGAGTAATACAAACTTCGAGGCCTGTCAACAGGTCGACTATGGGTTGTGCGAGAGGAAACCTAAGCCCACACCTAAAGGCCTCATCGAATATTGTAATACAGCCCAAAGGCAGTCAATGCATCCTAGCAAAAGGACCGGGGACGATCAACTCATACCCCGAGGGAACATGATAAAGCTATCTCACTAAGGCAAGGTCAACAGATGTAACTTTGGAGACTATTTCACTGTAGTGATCAGTCGTAAACAACCGACCACAGGATACCGAGGGTTGACTTAGCCCAGCTTCACCCCAGCAGCAACGCGGTCATTGCTAGAACTGCTCGAAGTCGAGCTGTCATCAGAGGAACTATTTGACTCGCTAGTTGAGTCACCACACCCCCCTAGTCGGGGCCTCATCCGACCTAGTGACCTCATTATCCCTACCCTGATTATCATTCTCGCTAAACACATTCAACATGATTACTTCAAAAGATGTGGTCGAGAATGCAAAAGTTAAACTCATTCAAAGGAGTTTTGAGCTACTTACGCGGTTTAGAAGTCTAAAGCAAAGAGCAGTTGACAGGAAGTGCAGTGATTTAATCAAATCGACCTCCTGGAATGCTGTAAAAGTGAAAATGAGGATTTTTATTGTGCCTACTTATAGGCCTCAGCGCGTGGTAACCCAAATGACTACAATTATTACATAGTTGCTCTTGCGCTTTGAGTGCCCCAACATAATTGACGCATGCAATGCACTAAAACCTGGGTCGATACCTTCAAACTCTCGTCGAGGGGACCTAGTTTACAATGGTTAGCTACTCCCAGCTCCGTCCCGTTGATACTCTCGATCAGGACTCGAAAGTGGGGAGAACTCATGATATGGGATAGCCCAACAACACTCGACCAAAGCAGAACTATGGTGTAAAACAACCCAATTACCTACAAGCCCAACCTACCAACCAAAATTCGACCTCATGGGCCATATCTATCATGGCGGATACTAGCGCTTAACCTGTCGACCAGACTATGATCGACCGTCATCAAGATGTGCAATCTTTCACTCGACCAAGAGGACCAAATGCGAGAGTTACCTCTTGTCAACCAGAATCTAAAAGGATATCTCACAGAGTTATTTATCTCGATCGATGAGGTCGAACCGAGGCGACATCCCATCAGTCACATTGAATGATCTGTCAAGCGACGTGCCTTCGTATTAATGGCGCATGCCACCACCCATACCACCTTTTCAGCCGCATTAGACTAGCACGCCTCCAGTGTACCACCTTGTCCTAGGCAACGGGAGGTAGCGCCACCTGGAATAGTTAGGGCTATAAATAGATATTCGAAAATTCGTTTATCATTCGCATTCATATCCGTTTATACAAAATATATCCGCATCCATTTAAAGCGGATATTATCCATATTCGATTAGTAGATATCCGATTATAAATGGATATGAATATGGTAAATGTGTATCCAATCTGTTTAATATTCGATCTGAATATATATTTATTAAATAATATATTATTTATATTTTTCAATAAAAAACTCATAATCTATATATGTATATATATATATATAAATTATAATTGATGAATTGGGAGGAAAAAATAATAAATTTAAAAAATTATTGTAATATAGAGAAAAAATTGAAGAATAAAATTAATCAACATAATTAGTGCTTGTTGACTTTATAATTAATACATTTAAATGCCATTAATATTAATTACTACTAATAATTAATTATAAAGTCAATTACTAATTAGAAATTATGCTATTTGTTTGATTGCTTTCTTTTTAATGAAATTATATAGTTTCTTCTATTAATTAAAATATATATTTGTTATAGGTTTATAGATTCACGTATTTGGATATTCGTAAATATATATCTAATAATTTTCATTGAATATAAATATAAAAAAATACTTCGAATACGAATAAGTTTAATCAAACATGAATGCATTTGAATAATTATAATCGGATACGGATATATCCGAATTCAATCGATATCTGACGGATACGAATTCGGATATCATTTTTAAATATCAGTCAAATCCGTATTCGTATCCGAATATTCAAAAAGTTAAACGGATACGAATATAAAAATAATGTATCCGATCCATTTAATATACATTTACACCCCTAGGAATAATACACAAGTTGGAGATGACTTTAAGGTCCTCGTATAAGGACACATGCCCTTTCCTTACAACAAGGGCATCCTAGAAAAATCAACCACATGGAGAAGGCTATAAATACCCCCATTGACAACCTCCCCAAGGTATGCACATTATTATCCTAAGCCCTCACTCTGCTGCTCTACCTTCTAGTCGATCTTATTGACTTAAGCGTTGGAGTGCCTTAGCCGAGGCCACCTTGTCTAGCCTGACATTTGCTACTGGTTGTAGGACTCGACCCCAATACATCACAACATATTTCTCTCAACCTTCCATCTGGTCGATTATATTGGATTTCAACCCAATACTCGCATTAAACGATTTTTACTCTCATCAGTAACATTAATTGAAATAGAAAATTTAAAATATTCTAAAATATGTGAATGAAAATTTTGATATTTGAAACCATCAAGCTTTTCTTAAATCAATATATGATACGGGAATAAGTCATATGAAGGCCAAAATACCCTGAAAATGTTGATAATATTTAAATAAGGGGCACTTATTAAAAAGTACCAAATGCACTTTCCAATTTAGTGATCAGTCCCTACTTGATTTTTGTTAAAACAAACTCCCTAGTTTTGTTAAATTTTTAGAGATTACTCCCTACTCACTTGATTTGACAAAAATGCCCTTAAGTATCATATTTTTCATACATTTTTTCTCACTTCTTCTCCAACCGGATAAGCAAACAGTAAACCCTATCATACGCTCATTACCAGAAACAGAAAGAACAGAAAAAACGCAACAAGCTGCACGGCAAGAAAGAGCATAACGTCAGAGCCAAAAACCACCAACCCGACAGCTGCATTGTCTTCTTCTCTTTTTATTTTCATCATTTTCGGGTTTCATCTTCTTCTCAATTTCTTCCCAGTTGCTTCTGAGTTTCTTATATTTTTCCGACAATGTCAACCAGTAGTGAAGCAAGTGTGCTCAATCAAGTGTTGGGGGAGTTGCCGCTACAAAGACCAGCTCCATATAACGTCAATTAAGGATAGTATGACTTTAACGGATATGTACATTAATCTCGCAAGAAAATTGAGTGAAATCAAAGCAGAGCACTTCAGTTTGCAATATATAGCTCCACATCAAAGATTGTACGTGAGTTTAACTGATGACGATGATGTCATGAATATGGTCTTACTGCATTTGACATTGAAGATGAACATTGTTGACATCCTGGTAAACCGAAAGGATGAATCAAGCAGCAGAGAAAAGAAGAGCAGTGATGTTTTAAGGTAATACTTCTACAGAATCTCAACTGTACTACAGTTTGTAAAGTTTTGTACTTGAAGTGTTCTGAAATTGCACTCTGTTTATTTGAAAATATTTCTGTACTTGGAGCGTTCTAAATTATACTTCATTGCAGTTAACATTGTACATCATCTCACAAAAATTATACTTTATTATGTAAGTTTTATACTTCAAGTGTTCTACTAAATGATTATCTAAAATTGTATTGTAACTTGTAGAGGTTTATACTTGAAGTGTTCCAAATTATACGTAATCTATACAAAATTATACTTTCTGTTTTCTGAAATTATTCATTTAACCAAAACTGTACTGAAGTTGCCAGGGTTTTATACTTCAATTATTCGAAAATTGTACTTCATTTCACACAAATTTGTACTCCAGTTATATGAAATTGTACTTCATTTTACTAAAATTGTACTCTATTATTTAAGTTTTATACTCTATTATTTCACTAAATTTGTACTCCAGTTATCTGAAATTGTACTTTATTTCACTAAAATTTCTACTATTTGATTATCCAAAGTTATACTGCTATTGCTAACGGTTTATACCTAAAGTATTCAAAAACTTTACTTCTTTTTATTTAAAATTGCACTTCAACCTTTTGAGATTATACTTTATTTTACACAATTTTTACTTATTTATTGAAGGTCTACATTTTAAGGGTTATATTTACCGATTATCAAAAATACACTGCAGTTGCTAGGGCTTTATACTTCAAGAGATTGAAATTGTACTTCACTCTATCTAAAATTATAGATTTATTTCATGAAATTATATTTTCTTATGTACTTCATTTTACAGAAACATATACTCTTTTCATTGAAGTTCTATACTTCAAGTGTTCGAAAATTGTACATCATTTTATATAAACTTGTACTTCAATTATCTGAATCTATTATTCGACTATCATATTTTCTGTTAATAAATTATCCAATTTGTACTGCAATCGCTAAGGTTTTATCCTTGAAGTGTTCAAAAATTGTTCTACACTTTACATAAATTGTACTTCTGTTTTTTAAAATTGTACTTCATTTTATACATCATTTTATATATATCTGTACTCTTGTCACTGAAGTTATATACTTCAGGTATTCTGAAATTGTACTTCATGTAAACACCACTCCTTAAAGTTCTATACTTCAAGTGTTCGAAGTTGTACTTCACTTTATCTGAAGTTGTACTCCATTTTATCTAAACTTGTACTTTAATTATCTAAACCTATTATTTAACTTTTAAGCATGTAATAATGTATCATCCCAAAATTATACTGCAAGAGCCTAGGTTTTATACTTCAGTTGTTCCGAAATTGTACTTCACATTATCAAAAGTTGTACTTCGAATTTCTGAACATATATTTCAGTTCTTACATAATTTCACCTAAATCTGTATATTCTTTTCATTGAAGTTCTATACTTCAGGTATTCCAAAATTGTACTTCACTTTGTTAATATTGTACTTCTATTTTCTGAAATCATACTTCATTTTATAAATCATTTTACCGAAATTTGTACTCCATTCATGGAAGTTCTATACTTCAAGTTTTTTGAAGTTGTACTTAATTTTATCTAAACTTGTACGTCATGATCTGAATCTATTATTTAATTTAGAAGTGACTACTAATTGATTATCCAATAACTATACTGCAATAGCTAAAGTTTTATACTTCAGGAGTTCGAAATTGTACTTCACATTATCAAAAGTTGTACTTCGAATTTCTGAACTTATATTTCAGTTCTTACATAATTTCACCTAAATCTGTATATTATTTTCATTGAAGTTCTATACTTCAGGTATTCCGAAATTATACTTTACTTCAATTTTTTGAAATCATACTTCATTTTATACATCATTCTACCTAAACTTGTACTCCATTCATTAAAGTTCTATACTTCAAATGTATGAAGTTGTACTTCATTATATCTGAACTTGTACTTTAATTATCTAAATCTATTATTTAACTTTTAAGCGTGTACTAATGTATGATCCAAAAATAATACTGCAAGAGCTAAGGTTTTATACTTCAATTGTTCTAAAATTGTACTTTACATTATCAAAAGTTGTACTTCGAATTTCTGAACTGATATTTCAGCTCTTACATAATTTCACCTAAATCTGTATATTCTTTTCATTGAAGTTCTATACTTCAGGTATTCCGAAATTGTACTTAACTTTGTCTAATATTGTACTTCTATTTTTTGAAATCATACTTCATTTTATACATCATTCTACCCAAATTTGTACTCCATTTATTAAAGTTCTACACTTCAAATGTATGAAGTTGTACTTCATTTTATCTGAACTTGTACGTCATGATCTGAATCTATTATTTAATTTAGAAGTGACTACTAATTGATTATCCAATAACTATACTGCAGTAGCTAAAGTTTTATACTTCAGGAGTTCGAAATTGTACTTCACATTATCAAAAGTTGTACTTTGAATTTCTGAACTTATATTGCAGTTCTTACATAATTTCACCTAAATCTGTATATTATTTTCATTGAAGTTCTATACTTCAGGTTATTCCGAAATTGTACTTCACTTTGTTAATATTGTACTTCTATTTTTTGAAATCATACTTCATTTTATACATCATTCTATCTAAACTTGTACTCCATTCATTAAAGTTCTATACTTCAAATGTATGAAGTTGTACTTCATTTTATCTGAACTTGTACTTTAATTATCTGAACCTATTATTTAACTTTTAAGCGTGTACTAATGTATGATCCAAAAATAATACTGCAAGAGCTAAGGTTTTATACTTCAATTGTTCTGAAATTGTACTTTACATTATCAAAAGTTGTACTTCGAATTTCTGAACTGATATTTCAGCTCTTACATAATTTCACCTAAATCTGTATATTCTTTTCATTGAAGTTCTATACTTCAAGTATTCCGAAATTGTACTTAACTTTGTCTAATATTGTACTTCTATTTTTTGAAATCATACTTCATTTTATACATCATTCTACCCAAACTTGTGCTCCATTTATTGAAGTTCAACACTTCAAATGTATGAAGTTGTACTTCATTTTATCTGAACTTGTACGTCATGATCTGAATCTATTATTTAATTTAGAAGTGACTACTAATTGATTATCCAATAACTATACTGCAATAGCTAAAGTTTTATACTTCAGGAGTTCGAAATTGTACTTCACATTATCAAAAGTTGTACTTTGAATTTCTGAACTTATATTTCAGTTCTTACATAATTTCACCTAAATCTGTATATTATTTTCATTGAAGTTCTATACTTCAGGTTATTCCGAAATTGTACTTTACTTTGTTAATATTGTACTTCTATTTTTGAAATCACACTTCATTTTATACATCATTCTATCTAAACTTGTACTCCATTCATTAAAGTTCTATACTTCAAATGTATGAAGTTGTACTTCATTTTATTTGAACTTGTATTTTAATTATCTGAACCTATTATTTAACTTTTAAGCGTGTACTAATGTATGATCAAAAAATAATACTGCAAGAGCTAAGGTTTTATACTTCAGTTGTTCTAAAATTGTACTTTATATTATCAAAAGTTGTACTTCGAATTTCTGAACTTATATTTCAGTTCTTACATAATTTCACCTAAATCTGTATATTCTTTTCATTGAAGTTCTATACTTCAGGTATTCCAAAATTGTACTTCAATTCTTTTACTTCCGTTTCTTAAAATTATTCTTAAATTTATACATCATTTTATCTAGATCTGTACTCTTTCATTTGAAGTTCTGTAGTTCAGGTGTTCCAAATTGTACTTAGTTTTATTTTAACTTGTACTTCAATTTTCTGAATCTCTTATTTAATTTTCAAGTGTTCTACTAATAAATTATCCAAAAAATTGTACTGCAATTGCTGCGTTTTATACTTATATTGTTATGAAATTGTACTTCGTTTATTTGAAATTATACCACAATGATGAATTATTCTACCTAAAATTATACTTCATTTGTCAACCTCAAGGGATGCAGTCGAGGAGGAAATTGGTTCGACCAATGCATCACACAATGAATTTGCTTTAATTTGCAGCTCAATTGATGCATGGAGGAATTGCATATATGGAGAGGGTCAAACATTCAAGGATGCTCAGGAGTTCAGAATTATGCTTAAGAATCATGCAGTGTCTACTTTACGGTCATTTAAATACAAGAAAAATGACAGCAAAAAAATCATAGCCGTTTGCAGTGACGAAAATTACAAATGGAGAATCTATGCATCAAGGCATGAAGCTGATAAATTATTTGGCATTCGAAAATGCAATCTAGAGCACACATATGGTGAGGCTAATCTTCGGACAAGGAGACATCCTAAAGCCGATTCCGCTTGGGTTGCTAACATAGTGAAGGATAAATTGAGATCAGAACCATGTTATCGGCCCTCTACCATATTGAAAGATATCCACAGAGAATATGGTGTGGAACTTAGGTACCATAAAGCATGGATGGGTAAGGAATTAGCCATGCATGACATCCATGGAGCTGAGAAGGGATCTTATGACAAGTTGAGGTGGTACTATGATGCTGTGAATAGGACAAACCCTAGAAGTATTGCAGACTGTGAGATTAACCTAATCAGTCAAAAATTTCATCGGCTATTTATATGTTTCAGTGCCTGCCTTCTTGGTTTTCTTAGGGGATGCAAGCCATTAATATTCTTGGACGGCACCCATATTAAAAATAAATACAAAGGAGTCTTACTCAGCGTTGTTAGTAAGGATGCTAATGATGACTTATTCATGTTAGCATATGCAGTTGTTGACTCTGAAAATGATATTAATTGGGAATGGTTCTGCTTTAAGCTGAGAAGTGTCTTAGATTCTGAATATCTGCCTGGCTTATCAAGGTTTACTTTCTTTTCCGATCGACATCCAGGTCTTCTCAAGGCCCTCCCCATGATATTTTCCGGTAGCCACCATGCATATTGCTTGAGACACTTAGTGGATAACTTTAAGAAACAGGTAAGTTTCCTCTATATTTGTTTATGAGACAATTATATGAAATAAACTCTACTTCATAACATTAAGCACATTATTGTTCTATTATTTTAAATTCAGGTATTAAGGAAGTACCATCTACATAACAAGAAACATTGGTGTTCTGTTTTTATGAAAGCTGAATATGCGCCTACAAGGCAAAAGCATACCCGATATATAGACAGTATCTTGGAGTCAATGCCGCTTGCCAGAGACTTTATTATTCAGTGGAGATCGATGGGGGGTAAGAAACAATAATCAATCATATGCGTTCTCGTAACTTAAAAGTTGTCATGTCTAGCGGTTGGAGCTTTGAGGTGATTGAGCAAGATAAATCGTATGCTGTAGATTTACAGAGCAGAGTTTATTCGTGCAGAGCATGGCAGATTGATAAAATACCATGCAGACATGCTTGTGCTTGTATCGAGTCAAAGTTACTTTCACCGTATGACTTCACCGATCAATACTACCGAGTTGAGATGTATCAACAAGCATACCAAGCAGTTATAAACCCTATTCCTACGTTTGATATGCATATGTTCCCTGTAGATGATGATGACATCATTCATGCACCTGATTGTCGATCTCAGCCTGGGCGTAGAAGGACACGGAGGATTCCATCACAGATTGAGAAACGTGTAATTAAGTGTAAAATGTGTGGTAGAACATGACATAATCGTCGCACTTGCAAAGAAGTAGTAAACTAGTTAACTTTTGTACCTCAATCAGGGATAATTGTACTTGATTTGTTCCCATTTGCACCTCAGTTGGGCAACTTTGTACTTAATATAGCGTGAAATTAGCATTCTTGCATGTTTCCTGTAAACTAGTTAACTTTTGTACCTCAATCAGGGATAATTGTACTTGATTTGTTCCCATTTGCACCTCAGTTGGGCAACTTTGTACTTAATATAGCGTGAAATTAGCATTCTTGCATGTTTTCGGTACACTAGTTAACTTTTGTACCTCAATCAAGGATAATTGTACTTGATTTGTTCCCATTTGCACCTCAGTTGGGCAACTTTGTACTTAACATAGCGTGAAATTAGCATTCTTGCATGTTTTCGATACACTAGTTAACTTTTGTACCTCAATCAGGGATAATTGTACTTGATTTGTTCCCATTTGCACCTCAGTTGGGCAACTTTGTACTTAATATAGCATGAAATTAACATTCTTGCATGTTTTCGGTACACTATTAACTTTTGTACCTCAATCAGGGCTAATTGTACTTAATTTGTTCCCATTTGCACCTCAGTTGGGCAAGTTTGTACTTAATATAACGTGAAATTAGCATTCTTGCATGTTTTTAGTAATATTTTTGAATTGAAATTTGTTCAAAGATTTGCTTTTTAATTCTTGGTAATTATTAACAAAATTATTGAAGTATGTGTTCAATATTTATCATATGAATAAAATAATATTAAAATTTTTAAGTTGTTAATCACTTGTGTTCAACGGATGAATGTTATCAATCGCAGTAATGAAAGAATACTTATGCTTTCAAAGATGTAAAGAAATGAGAATTTGCCGGTGATGTCCACCCTATCATCCATACAAATTGGTATTTCACTATATCCGATAATATCAAATTATTGTACTTGCTCATCATTACAATTATTGGAGAATAATTATTCAGTTGCTATAAGTGTACTTTAGGAAAACAAATCTTATACTTCCCTTTTTCCGAATTTGTACCTCATATCTCCAGAATTGTACTGAGATTTTAATTCGTTCCCCTGAAATGTACTTAGTTTTCCGCGAATTGTACTCAAGATCCCCGCCTTGTTTCAATTGAATTTGAGTGTTCTTCAGCAAAACACATTTTATAATTTCTTTTTCCGGGTTTGTACCTCGTTGCCCTCAAAATGCACTGAAACCCACCGCCCAGTTTCAATTGAATTGAAGCGTACTTCAACGAAGCACATTTTATACTCTCTTTATTCTGAATTGTACTTAGTTTCCCCTGAATTGTACTCAAGATCCCCGCTTTGTTTCAGTTGCATTTGAGTGTTCTTCAGCAAAACGCATTTTATACTTTCTTTTTCCGGGTTTGTACCTCATTGCCCTCAAAATGCACTGAAATCCGCCGCCCAGTTTCTATTTAACTGAAGCGTACTTCAACGAAGCACATTTTATACTCTCTTTATTCTGAATTGTACTTAGTTTCCCCTGAATTATACTCCAGATCCTCGCCTTATTTCAATTGAATTTGAGTGTTCTTCAGAGAAACGCATTTTATACTTTCTTTTTTCCAAATTTGTACCTCATTTCCCCTGAATTGTATTCAAATTCCCTGTCATGTTTCAATTGAATTTAAGTTATAAATAATTAATGGAAAATTACACTTACATACAAAAAAATATTATAAACAAATTATGCTTCAATTTACACATGTATTTACATACAAGTGATTCAAATCCTGGCATTTTCATGAGTTAATATTCTATAAGCCATATTCGCACGATATTTATCAATATCAATTGTTCAGCATCCTTCCAGAACTCGGGGGTGTCTCTAGCAGAACATTTTGCCCAAAGACATACATAGACACCACAATCCACTGTACCCACTTGCTGCCTGCTATTTCTCACCTTTAACTGTTCATCCACCCGACTCCCCATTGAAAGCTTCAGGTACCAAGAATAGAATGAAGCCTACAAAAATATTGATCAGTTGTTGACTCCCTACTTTATGAACAAATCATAGGGAAAGAAAGCAAACTTACAATGGCAACAGCTATCGGTTTGTATCTGGCGGCCATTATTGAATTCATGTATAAGAAAGAATGAGTCAAGGTGTCGAGGACAACCAAGAACCAGTGCTGGCACCGACAAATCGGTAGGATTATGTAACGACACTCGTTTAAAACATCCACCGTGAGCTCTTCCAAATCTGTACAGGTGAAGCTGTTAAGTTTAAGCTTAAACTCCACAAATTCTTCATCTGTAATATCCTTGATGTTGCGTTCCTCTAGTCGGTCTAATATATCAGCCTATGAAGTATAAAACAAATGGTTAGACTCATTTGTCACCGTGAGGTAAATAAAGTTAAGAAACTGCCACATACCTGCGCTATTGAAGACGTAAACCACACCTTCTGGTGACCCTTGTTGTCGAAAGATGGGCTACATAATATCAACATGTAACAGTCCACTATGTCACCGGTAAGTTCTCCTCCAAATAAGAGATCACCAAGGTTTTTTCCATCCAGAAAATGTCTTGCTCCTTCCCATACAGTCACCCTACACAATTGTGAATTGTTAGGTCAGATACCAATTTATCCAACAGAAAAACAATAAGCAAATTTTGTTACCTCAAATTATCTCTTCTGACAAAGTTGTCGATAACTTCTCGCTCTTCTACTGGAATAAGAGTAAGTCCTCTATAATCAGTCCTTCCTTTATATAGATCAGCCACTTCAGTCTTTGTGATGGTTGGTTCATCTACCTCATAGGTACAAAGTATCAACTATTGAAGTAGAAAAGATAGCACATGAAGTACAGATACCACCAATGTGGAGTACAAAGCTCAAGCACAAACTGTTGAAGTAGAAAAGAGAAGCACATAAAGTACAGACATCACCAACATGGTGTACCCTCTACTCAAGCACATTAGGTGTAAAGTGTCAACTGTTGAAGTAGAAAAGATAAGCAGATGAAGTACAGACATCACCAACATGGAGTACAAAACTCAAGCACATAGGTATAAAGTGTCAACTGTGAAGTATAAAAGAAAAGCACATGAAATACAGAAATCACCAACATGGAGTACAAAACTCAAGCACAAACTGTTGAAGTAGAAAAGATAAGCACATGAAGTACAGACATCACCAACATGGTGTACCCTCTACTCAAGCACATTAGGTGTAAAGTGTCAACTGTTGAAGTAGAAAAGATATGCACATGAAGTACAGACATCACCAATATGGTGTACAAAACTCAAGCACATTAGGTATAAAGTGTCAACTATTGAAGTAGAAAAGATCAGCACATAAGTGCAAGTATCATCAACATGAAGTATAAGACATCATCCATTAAGTGCAAATGTCAACCAATCAAGTATAAGATATCATAACATTTATTACAAACAGACAGGTTACAAATGAAATGTAAGTAGCAAAAAAATAAAACATTAAGTAGTGCACAACACCTTCTTCTTTTCTTGTTCTTTGTTTTTTCGTGCACGAGGATGAGGACGATAGGTTTTTGTCACTTGTCTTGCTTTTTTGGCTGGTGTGGTGCTAGGGGGCTGACAAAATCTGGAGATTTCTATTTTGGCTTCCTATCTTCTCGATTGCGCACATTTGTCATAATCGAAGACATAACATTAGCCACTTCAATCTCAGATTCCTCGAACTCAGCCGCTTGAATTGGTATATAATGTTCTGTCTTCAAAGGTGTGGGGGAATCTAAAGGATCATGACGTTCTTTGGTTCGACTTTCTTCATCCACCGTGTCTTCAGAATCATCCCCTTCTTTCTATGGATCATGTACCAAATCAAGTACCCCATTATGCACATACTCACCAGCTTCCTGCTCAAGCTCCACCCCATCAGTCTCTTCCTCCTCACCCTGCTCCATCATTGCTATGTATTCGAATGAAGCAATTTTTTCTTTCAATGATTTAATTTCTTCACCTTTAGCTGAAATAATTGCTTCATATATTGTATGATCACAGACATGGACTTCAATACTGGCAGTACTGGCAGCCTCTGATTTCTTGATCAAATCTGCCAATTCTAACTCCTCTGGAGCAGGGTTGAGGGCTACAACCTATTACAATGGAAATAATTATCAAATTCAAATTATTATACAAAAAATAAATAATGAAATATTACAATTATTACCATATCTGTTGTAACTTGCTTCAATTTATTCTCTGCCTGCTCCACATTTTGTGGGAGTTTGCTATCCTTCCACTTGTAAAAGCGTGGAAACTCAAACAAACTCACTGGTGTAGCCAGTGACGGGATGCGTTCATAAACCCATTCCTGTCATTCATAAATTGAAAAATTATACTCACTTGAATATAAATATAATCAATGCTATTAGAAAAATAAAGCAAACACTTACCATCAAGCCGACTGTACACCCATCAATGTACTTCTTTCTTCTTTCTCCACCTACTCCTAAATGGTTCTTCATATCTTGGACAAGCAAACTATATGCAGCTATGCCCCATGCATACATACCAACTCTAGACAAATTGTCCAAGTATGGTAGGAGAAATTGTGGAGTCCAATAATTAGATGTTGGAAACAAAATACAATTAAAAACAAAAACTATGTACAACCTACAAAAATTATTCAAGTCCTCCACACTATCCTTATATACATACTCCTCAAGTTTGTTTGCTATTTTGGATCTAGTTATATTCTGCAGCTTTCCAGAAAAAAGGCGGTCAAAGGTTGAAGACTTCATCTTCAATGTTATATCAACAGATTACCCCACATGTGGCAACCCTAAAACCATTGAAAATTCAGCTGCAGAAAAAGGAACCTCAACCCCCTCCGCAAAATGAAATGAGAGCTTTTTTGGGTCAAACCTCCTAAGTATAGCTTCAAGCCGAATGAAGCTTGAACTTAACTTAGGCATATCTATGTATATATAGAAAGGGGTCTTCTTCAATACATCAACATGTTTGGACCCCATCTTGGACTTCACAAGCTCTAATTTACTGTGAAAATATTGGGGGGAGCAACGAGAACAAACATCACAAAGTCTTGGCTTTGCTGCAATGACAAAAAAAAAAATAGTATATAAACAGATAATAAAGTAACCCTTTTAGATAGAGTGTACTAAAAGCTTGAATGTTTTCTAATACACAAGCTTCAAAAATGTACTTTAGAAACACATAATATATACTACACTCTCAGTTATTCTATACTTCAGGCTTGAATTTTTTATATTACAGTTGCTTCTAAAATGTAATGCAGATACAGAGATTATATACTAGAGTTCCATTTAATTTATACTGCAGGCTTAAAGGTTTTATACTTTAGTTGCTTCTAAAATGTACTGCAGATGCCTAATGAGTACTGCAAGTTTGAATGCTTTATACTACACTTATGCCTAATGAGTACTGCCAGTCTGAATATTTTATACTACATTTGTTTCTAGAATGTACTGCACCAATAGAGATTTTATACTACATTTTTGCCTAAAGTGTACCCCAAATGCTTCTAAAATGTACTGCAACTATTCAGATTATATACTACCGTTTGCCTAATTTATACTGCAAGCTTGAATGCTTTATACTACACATACATTTGTTTCTAAAATGTACTACAACAACAAATATTATATACCACACTTATGCCTAAAGTGTACTGCCAGTTTGAATATTTTATACTACACTTGTTTCTAAAATGTACTGCACCTACAGAGATTTTATACTAATTTTTATCTAAAGTGTACTCCAGATGCCCATAAAATGTACTGCAGTTATACAGATTATATACTACTTTTTGCCTAATGTCCACAGAAAGTTTGAATGATTTATACTACACATACATTTGTTTCTAAAATGTACTACAGCAACAAATATTATATACCTCACTTATGCATAAAGTGTACTGCTAGTTTGAATATTTTATACTACACTTGTTTCTAAAATGTACTGCACCTATAGAGATTTTATACTAATTTTTATCTAAAGTGTACTCCAGATGCCCATAAAATGTACTGCAGTTATACAGATTATATACTATCTTTTGCTTAATGTCCACAGAAAGTTTGAATGATTTATACCACACTTATGCCTAAAGTGTACTGACAATTAAAATATTTTATACTACTTTGTGTCTAAAATGTACTGCACCAATAGAGATTTTATACTACACTTTTGCCTAAAGTATACTTCAGATGCTTCTAAAAAGTATCGCAGCTATTCAGATTATATACTACATTTTGCCCAATGTATGCTGCAAGTTTGAATGCTTTATACTACATACATTTCTTTCTAAAATGTACTGCATCAACACATATTATATACTACACTTATGTCTAAAGTGTACTGCCAGTTTTAATTTTTTATACTACTTTGTTTTTGAAATGTACTGCACCTATAGTGATTTTATGCTACACTTTTGCCTAAAGTGTACTCCAAATGCGCAAAAATGTACTACACCTATGCAAATTATATACTACCTTTTGCCTAATGTGTACTACAAGTTTGAATGCTTTATACTACATACATTTATTTTCAAAATGTACTGCAACAACGCAGATTATATACTACACTTATGCTAAAGTGTACTACCAGTTTGAATGTTTTATACTAAATTTATTCCTGAAATTTAACTGCATCTACAGAGATTTGATGCTACACTTTTGCCTTAAGTGTACTCCAAATGGGCCAACATGTACTGCAGCTATTCAGATCATATACTACGTTTTGCCTAATGTGTACTGCAGGCTTGAATGCTTTATACTACATGCGTTTGCTTCTAAAATGTACTGCAGCAACATATTATATACTACACCTATGCCTAAAGTGCACTACCCGTTTGAATGTTTTATACTGTATTTGCTTCTAAAATGTACAGCGCCTACACAGACTATATACTACATGTATGCCTTACGTGTAGTACCAATTTTAATATTTTATACTACATTTGCTTCTAAATTGTACTGCATTACCCACATTATATACTACACTTTTGCTAATGTGTACTGCATGCTTGCATGTTCTGTACTACAGATAACACACTACCACATTTAGATAGTTTTATAATATAATTTCACCATATAATTTCAGTTAAAATGAAGTATAAACCCCTAAAATGTGAAGTGCAACTTTCATGACCTTCAAGTACAAATCAAAACTTCCCATCTCACAATAGAAATCATATATATATTAAATGGGTTCAAGTGTTTCACGACTAAAAAAGGAATAAAAACCCTAAGCATGAGAAAATAGACAAGAAATAAGTGCAACACTGAAAAATCACGGACATTTGGAGTTTCAAATGCAGAAAACATACCTTTGTTCTTCTTCGTCACTTCTTTTTGTACTTTGCTTCTTTTTGCAGCTGTTTTTCCTTCCATTATCATAGAAATATGGCAGAATTTTTGTTGCTTTTTTTTTTCACTTCTTCTTCTTCTTCTCGCGTTAGTGGCAGAGGAACGGTTTCGCGCCCTTTTCTTTTGGCGCTTGGAGAAGTCGATTTCAAGCAAAAATAAAAAAAAAGAAAGCGTTCTTCTGAAGAGAGAAAGTATTTCCCATGTATTTTTGTTATTTTTTCCAGCTGCAAGGGTATACAGGTCTTTCTAAAAGATATGGGGAGTGATTCCTAAGTTTTGTGAAAAAATGGGGAGTTTAGTGTGTAAAAATTCAAATGGGGACTGAACACTAAAGTAAAAGTAGGTTTAGGAATTTTTCTCTAATTGACTGTTTAAATAATTCACATGATTTGTGTCTTTTTATTTGAATTGAATTCAATCAGACCCAACATCCAACCAACTCATTTAAATATTTTTAGGTGATTGATAAAAAAGTAGTACCGTAATAAAAGATTATAAAGAATTTTCAATCGGAACAAAATAGAACATTGAACTATAAAAACTCAGAAGCATTTGGAAGCATTTGGCGAGACAATGCTCTAACCACATGTGTATTGAAGAATTAGTTTATTTGTTAACAAATCACGATGATCTCTGTGAAAAGACAATTAAGTCCAGTTAATAGCAAAAAATCAATATAAAATAATTACGTTAAAATTTACTAATCAATTAAGAAAATAATGAGACACTACATTAAACCCCCATTGGAATGATTGGGGGGCTGTTTGGTTTTATTTTTATTTTTATTTTTCATTTTCATTATTTCTTAAATTTGAAAAGTTAGCTAGTGGAAATTAGTTGAAAATGAGTTTGTATTTGGATGAAATGTTGGAAATATAATGATTATGTTGGTTTTAGTAAGTTGTAAGTGGATAGAGATAAAAATAATTGAATAGAGAGAGAGAGAGAGAAGATATATAGGTTATTGGGAAAAGATGTATCGGTTGTTAGAAAATGTGTTTTGAAAATGAAACGATGTTGGGTGAAATTTTTTAAAAAATAATGATTTTTATTTTTGAAATATTAGAACATGAAAAAAGTGAGTGTGGAAATAAGAAAATTGAAGTGCAACCCACAAGAAAGAGCCTAATGTTAATTGCTAATGTCAATCATTTTGCTGCAAGATGGCAATGAGAACATGTGCTCCGTTTCATTCTAAAAGAAAGCCCTAAGGTTAAACAGAGGGGGAAAGAAAGAAAGAGGAAAGAAAAAGAAATCATTGCAGTGACCTCTTTAATTGCCTTGAGTTATGGAGAAGTATTTTCTTAAGACTAAATTGAACAATGGAGAATTGGGATCAATCCAAGCAATCATTTATTGATGTACCAATAGCAAATGCTCCCAAATTGATGGGGTCTATTGTATCTTTGATTTTAATTGATATTTTGTTCTGGGATTATCAAAAACTTTTATATGCATCAAATTAAAATTAAAACATATAATAAAAATTCATGTTGATAATTGATATTGCGCTAAAAGTCGTTGCATTGTTTTTTTTTTTTTTTTTTTAATTTACATAGGCACACATACGCGTAGGTTTCATTAAATTTTAAACTTTGAACTGATTGATACTATTAAGCTAATTAATTTAGCTGGCAAACGATTGCATTAGATATTAAAAATATATGTAGTTTTTTATTAAATATACACAAATTATGGATGTTTAAATGCATTCTTGAAAACAATTTCGAGAATCGTGGAAAATTGTGAATTTTTATTTTTCAAAGTTACGAATTATTTGTCCTAAATTATTATTTTTATTCTTTTAACATCTCATAAAATTTTCTTTGTTAAATATACTATTTTAAAATAATTAGTTGTCAATTATTATTTTTAAGGGCAGTTAGAAATATAAAATTGGATGGGTTAATAATAATAGTTAAGACACAATTCATATTTTACTAAAGTAAATTGAAGGATATAATAAGTAGGGTAAATGGCACTTCACCCCCCTAAAATTTAATCTTTTTGGTACATTACCCCCTAAAAATAACTTAAAATCACTTTACCCCCTCAATTTAGAGTTAGTGGAACACTTTGCCCCTAAATTACAATTTCTGACAAATCATTTGACTAGAGAAAAGGCTATTCTTTTTATTTTTACTTTTTCCCACCTTTTTTCGTTCACAAAAAAAAAAAAAAAAAAAAATCCAACTACTCTTATTATTTTTACATTTTTCAATTCAAAAATAAAGAAATTCATCTACCAAAAACAATATAATACTAAGATTTTTATTCTTTTTCTTACCTTCAATTAATTTGTTTGCCATCTCCTATTGTTTAGAGAATTAATTATTAATTAAAATACAACTGAATAAGTGTCAGTATATGTATTTTAGTTAGAAACATTTTTAATTTTTCATTCACATGGCAAGGATGATGGTTGTGCTGTAAATGACATCTTCAAATAATTAATTCATTTCGTTCTCTGGCAAGACTGCTTAGCCAACCATATTAGAGAAGCAAAATCACTAACCTTATTATTACTCTAAATTATAGGAGTGTAAATGAGCCAAGCCAAGCCAAGCCAAGCTCGAGCCTAGTGGGCTCGAGGTCGACTCGTTTACTAATTCGTGAGCTCGAGCTCGGCTTGTCAAAATAAGCAAAGGCTCGGGCTTGACTCGCTAAAGCTTGATAAGGCTTGATTTGTATAAGTTTGGATCATTAGATGAGCCTGAGTTCATATAAGCTTGGATGTGCTCCAACTCGTATAAGCCCGGATGAGCTCCAGCTACTATAAACCCTGATTAGCTCGAGCCCGTTTAGGCTTGAAACAAAATTTATAATAACAAACACTATACCATAAATAAAATTATTATTATTATTATTATTACAAAAAGCTTATTTAGGTTCGCGAGCCTGTCAAGTCGAATACTATTGAACTTGGTTTGCCTTGCTTGACTAATGAACTTGGGTTGGGCTTGACTCAGCTCGTTTAAGTTCGAGCTTTCATCAAGTTGAACTCGAACAATTCGCAAATAGTTTCATTTCATTTGAACTCCTACTCTAAATTCAATATTTCTTACTTTATAAAAGGCATTTTCAAGAAATAGTAAAGCTCATACTTCATTGTAATAATATTAAAATTATTCAGTCAACATTTAAATAATCAGAATCATTAATTTTCTCATTCTTTTAAAAAAATATATACACAATACATTACATAAAGTATTATACAAATATGCTGAGGAATGTGAGAAAAAGTAGAATGACTAGAATAACATTTTTTCCAACCAAATAATCCATCAAAAATTGTATTTGGAGGGACAAAGTGTTTTGACGACTCTAAGTTGAGGAGTGAAGTGGTTTTAAATTATTTTTAGAAGGTAACGGGCCAATTGTATTTGGAGGAAAAAAGTGTTCGATGACTCTACTTTGAGAAATGAAGTAATTTTAAATTATTTTTGGAGAATAATGTGTCGAAATAATTAAATTTTTGAGAGCAAAGTGCCATTTACCAAACATATTTGTTTGTTAGTTGTGACTGAGGCTCAAGAAGACACTCCCAAATGCCGGTAGGAAATCGATCGTCTACATCGTCATCTTCAACCTCTAGCTCCGCCAAGTCCTGGATTATTCACGGTATCGCCGCCGGGGCTGCTGCCGCGGTGGCGCTCGGTACTTATGCCTATTTATTTTCCCTCCGAACCGGCAAGTTCCGGAGCCGGGTCGTTGGAATTATACCCGCCCGCTTTGCTTCCTCTCGTTTTCAAGGCAAACCCCTTGTTCACATCCTCGGCAAGCCCATGATCCAGGTAATTTTTCTGCTTCATCTTTTTCGGTATTTAGTAGGGTACTACGTTACTTTTTCAGTATGGATTTGCAAATTTTTTGCATTATTCTTGTAATTGTTCTCACTTATTACCTCCTAGATGGTTAATGGCTTGCACTTTTTCATCTGGCGTATTTAGGATTTATTGCGATTTGATATTCAATTTATGTATTTGGGTAAAGAAAATAGTACATTATAATGGAAGCAAATCTGGAGGCTAAATATTATAAATATGATTGATTGCAGAGAACATGGGAAAGAGCTAGAATGGCAAAGTCGCTGGATCATGTTGGTATAGCTCCAGCTTGTTTGGCTTTCTTTCTCACGCTTTCGCTATGTATACTGAATAGTGTTATATATTTCTATGTGATTTTGGAGTTGGGTTGCTGACTTGGTGCTCTGTTATCCATGTAGTTGTGGCGACAGATGATTATAAGATTGCTGAATGCTGTAAAGGATTTGGTGCCGATGTGGTAATGACATCGGAATCTTGTCGTAATGGTATATACACAGTTTAGTTTTCTGTGGTCTGAATTGTATAAGGTACAGTAATAGGTTTTTATTTGTGGTGTTTTCTTTGGAATCATGTAGGCACTGAGCGTTGTAATGAAGCACTTCAAAAGCTTGGGAAGCAGTATGATGTTGTTGTCAACATTCAGGGGGATGAACCGCTCATAGAACCTGAAATAATAGACGGAATTGTCAAAGCCCTGCAGGTAAAGTTGTTTCATTTGGTTGACAAAAAATCTGGGATATTTTGGGAATTAGCTTATCACAAACAATAAGTTAAAAGGCTACGGGAAGTGAAGGTTGTAATTCATTTTCTGGAACTCCATTGTTGTATTAGCATCGATGTGTTTCAAGGGATTTATATTGGTCCTTTGTTTAGGGATCGTCTAGTGACTTTTTGCAGATAGATTATGAGATTGTTTTGAAATATATAAGTTAAATTTTTTACGTCTCTGATAATTCAACTTGCATATGCCTTCGGGCTATTTTGATATGTGCTCAATCATGCAGCATTTAGGATATCACTGTATTTATGTTAGAGTGGATTACTACGGTAGTTTGGTGGGGACTTGACCTTTAGTGGAAAGCAAGTTATGTGACTCTAAGTGAGTCAAAGGAGGCGGAACTTATGGTATTGATACACAAGGATTTACTGCATCGTAATAGACTTTTGTGCTAAGTGAACTATTGCTGAGAAGATTTTAAGGATATCCTAATGATTTTTATGGACCAATTGATCTGTAAGTTCGCTTAAAAACTTAGACTTGGTATTCTTTATCTACCATAGTATTTAGGTATCTGCTTGTCCTAATGGGCCTAAATGGTGGGTTCACAACATGATTGTACCTGTGCTCCCAGATCTAGAGTTCAAAGTCCTTAGTCTCTGGTGGATAAGATGTGTCACCTCTGAGGATAGTATCCTCTCATCATCTGTGAAATGGGACCTTTTCCATTTTATAAACTATTTAATATTTTTTTGTTTCACTCCTTGACAGTCCAATCGGTTGGTCCTAAAGCAATTTTTTATTGTCAGTTCAACGCAATTAATTTCATTTGTGAAACCGAGGCATCTATTTCCATGTGAGTCTTCCTCTATAATAAAATTATCTTTATTTTGGCTTGAAGACTAAAAAAGCCAAGAGAAAATCAATTATGCATCAAAAGTGCTTCACATGCTCTTTCTGTTACTCTCAAATATTAGCATCTCAAACTATAATAGTAGAATGCATCTTATTCAGTGAACTTTGTCAGATGCATTGGTCTCAAAAGTGTTATAATGGTCAGCTGTTGGAAGAGCTAAACTTAGAATCACTTTAAATGAGGTAACTGGGAAGATTTTGATCCAGTTTGTTCTAATTTTGCAGTTGGCCCAGTTTTGAACAAAATGACAGAGAGTCCATATAGCAAGTCTGTATAAGTAGGAACTCTTTGTTGAGTTGAATTCAGTTGACTGGAAATATGCATGAGTACCAACTTGAAGAGGATGCAGCAAATAAATATAAGTATTGGACATCAAACAATATAAATTTTATTGGTGAAATTGCCTTACCCTTGCCCTATTTTTTGAACTGTAAGCTTGGGGACATTTGAATACTGAATTTTAGGTTAGAAAATGTTTTTGGAACTGAGGAACTTTTCTGCGTCTGCTCATGCAGTTGTGGTATCATGGTTGCTAATTGTAACTCAAGTAAACTTATGGCTCATGCAGGCTGCTCGAGATGCAGTCTTCAGCACTGCAGTTACGTCATTGAAACCTGAAGACGCATTTGATCCAAATCGCGTGAAATGTGTAGTAGATAACCATGGCTATGCAATTTATTTCTCGCGAGGACTTATACCATTCAACAAGTTAGTTCTTCTCTAAGTTAAGTGCTCTGTATCTCAGATTACATGGTCAAATGTTGAATCTGATTAACTCTAATTCATGCAGGTCCGGAAAAAGCAGCCCTCATTTTCCATATTTACTTCATCTGGGAATTCAGGTAACACTCGCATCCCGCATGTACTTACAATGAGGCTATGCATCTGCTTGATGGGCATCTATATTATATATTCACAGAGCTATGATTCAAAGTTTCTCATGATATATCCTGAGCTGCCACCAACTCCTCTTCAACTGGAAGAAGATCTAGAACAGTTGAAGGTCCTTGAAAATGGATACAAAATGAAGGTGCCAATAAGAATTTCTGCCCTTTTTCCTTTTATCAATTTCTTTTCCTTTTTCTTTCTTATTTGCTATTTTGGAGACCTTGATGCACATTAAAGGACTTGGACAAAGATAAGTTTGCACCGGTTCTCCACCTGCCACTCGGTAGGCATATCTTATTACTATTTTTCCCTTCTCTGCAGGTGATAAAAGTTGATCATGAATGCCACGGTGTTGATGTCCCAGAAGATGTGGAGAAAATAGAGTGTTACATGCGCGCAAGAAACTTGTCTTAGCAGTATAATTGCATACAAACTAGTTGCCGTCCTACCATTGTGTGCTGGCGGGAAGTTTTTAAGCAAACACATCCCCTTCCCACCCTCTCTCTCTCTCTCTCTCTATATATATATATAAGGGGAGAGAGGGGGAGATGGAGAGGGGAGCTGCAGAGTAGGGAAGCAAGTTTTTGTATCTGAAATATACAGTATAGTTCATTCTATGAAGTATATTATGTCTGTAATGCATTTTTGTGAGTGTACACCGTACAGGCCTCTTATGGAAGCCATATATATATATTGGAAGGCCACTTGTTCTTGGTGAACAAACAAGACATTAATTGATTTTTTTTCTTAGTAGTGCAGGTTTTCTTTTTTCTGTAGTTTACAGTCAAACCAGAAGAGCCCTTTAAATCTTTAGAAAGAAATTGGTGGTTTCTTTATTTTCTCTTGAAAGTGCTTATAAATTCTCAACATTGTAACTTTGGATTTTATAAGTTTATAAGATCGTATGAGGTTTAAATATAAATATTTATTTAGTGTTCATATAATAATTTATTTTTCGATTATCTAAATGTATTTGTTTGATTTATTTTCTGAAACAAACATTTTAAAAACTTTAAAATTGAAGACAATCAAATTGGAAATATAAATATTATACATAATATAGAGAGAATAAATATAATATAGAAAAGATGGGTGTGAAACAAAAAATTGATAAAGTTTCACTTTTAATATTTTTATTTAAATAGAGAAAAAAAGAAAAGAAAAGATATAGTTAGTATTAAATAATAAAAAATCATATAATAGTAAAATGGTCCAATGGTGTTAGAGCCCAGGCCCAAAGGCTGAGGGCCCAATTCACAATAAAACCTAGGCCAAGAGGCAAGTGAGGCCCACGTGATCCCTATCAAACTATTCCTCATCCATTCAATCATTTCCCAAAAATCCCCCAAAACCATAGAAACTTAACTCAACCACACTCTCGTCTCCATTTCCTTTCCATTTATCCACAATTGCACGCACAAACACACTGACTCTGTGTGAATATCAGTTTCTCCATTTCTCTTCGCCATGGCTCGTCTGCTGGAAACCGTAACTATCCCACGCGCCTCCGCTCTTCCGGCCGCTTCAATGGCTCCGGTTGCTGGAACCAGCTTCGTCCGGTTCTCCGAGTTCAGAGGACTCAAGGTCCAGCCGACTCGGTCATCGGTGAAGCTGAGGTCGACCCCGAAGCTCGGTCTTCGTGGTGGTAGAATCTTCTGCGAGGCGCAAGAAACAGCTGTGGGAGGTTTGGGTTTACTTTCTACCTCTTTTTCTGGTCGGAATTAGTGTTTTGTGCTGAATTATCTTTTGGTGGGGATTTGTTGTTTAATTTACGTGAGTTATGCCGATTCTTCTGAGAATCTGTTGGTATGATCGCAATATCGAGTTTTGTTTTAGCTGGAATGCAGTTGACAGAGGGATGAATTTTGTGTTTGATTAAATTGTATTGCTGCGTGCTCTCTGTTCGAATTGCGTGCAAAAGGATTTTGGGGGAGTTGCTTTTCTATAGAAGTTGATATTATGCTCCCATATTACCTATTCCAGGCTTGGAACTCCGTGGAAACATACACCTCTCTAGGTCCGGAAAACTGAAAATAGTTTTAAGCTTTTTTCGGTTACGCTGAGAGCATTAATCGTATCTTACGGTGTATTTCCACTTGGGATCCTCTATTCTATTTTCTATTTCATCTCCTATTCCAATATGATGTATTTATGCCAAGTGTACCTCATTTTCAATTAATTATGTTTATAGGGAAATATTTAATACATGTGTCATATATTTATAAAATGGAATAGGAGATGCAATAGGAAATGGAATTGAAGATTTAAACTGGTGTATTTCTAGGGGTGCCCTGTTATTTGAAGTGGTGACTTAATAATACATCCATTGAATAGATTAAAATTTTGATATAATGGTAACAGATTTCTGGAATTTGTTTGACAGTAAGTGCTAAGTATCCAAAATTTTGATATATGGTAACATATTTCCAGAATCTGTTTGACAGTAAGTGGTAAGCATCCCAAATTTAGTTTCCTCTCTTGGTTACGCAAATGGACTAGACTCAATATTTGAGAATTGTGACAACACAAGTGATTTAGCATAATGAATATTTATCTGGTGGAGGTCCTTTTTATCTTCTTGCTTGATGCGACTTGTCATGAAATGTTGGATCATTTGTCCACCTCTACCTGAATGGTAAAACTCATTGAATGCATTTCAAAGTTTTTCTATCAGTAATTTTAGTATACTTAGTGGAAAATATTGTGAATCTAAATATTTTTAGAAGTATTTTGTCGCAATACAGATTGTTTTTGGCATGTGTAGATCCTTTAGAACAGCTGTTCATTGCTTTCTTGAAAAACTGCAGTGGCTGCCGTTACTGATTCAACTTGGAAGTCTCTTGTACTCGAATCGAATTCACCTGTTTTGGTTGAATTTTGGGCACCTTGGTGTGGGCCGTGTCGCATGATTCACCCTGTCATCAATAAACTGGCCAAGGAGTATGCTGGGAAGCTCAAATGCTACAAGGTTAACACTGATGAGAGCCCTTCAATCGCAACCCAATATGGGATCCGAAGTATTCCAACCGTCATAATCTTTAAGAATGGGGAGAAGAAAGACGCAGTCATAGGTGCGGTACCAGAATCAACATTAACAACCTCCATAGAAAAATTCTTGTAGAATGGTAGGTGTATACATATGTTATCTGGGAATGAGACTCCCTCTTGTTATTTCCTTCCTTTTAGTCCTCAACATTGCAAAACTGGCTCTTATAAACCTTATATTCCCCTGTATAGCTGATGCCGCTGTATTTTATGTTTGTTCTGTTAATTATTCACCCTAATAATGTTGCCTTGCGCAATTCTTCTGTACATTAGCTGGGTTGCATGATCTTTTTTCCATTTTCTTTACTCTCATTAATGATTTAGTTCTGTTAATTATTCACCCTAATAATGTTGCCTTGCACAATTCTTCTGTACATTGGCTGGGTTGCATGATCTCTTTTTCCATTTTCTTTACTCATTAATGATTTATGTTTGTTCTGTTAATTATTCACCCTAATAATGTTGCCTTGCGCAATTCTTCTGTACATTGGCTGGGTTGCATGATCTCTTTTTCCATTTTCTTTACTCTCATTAATGATTTAGTTGGTGTTGATTTTGTTTACTTTGATTGCAGCATTTCTGAATTGGTATTATGGTAATAGATTTTCTTCGTGACAGATGTGCTAGCTTTTCATCCAGTACTTTGTATTGCAACTTTGCTGGTTTTCTTTTTCCCCATTCTAGTGGTAGGATGTAGGGGTTAAGTTCCGTTGCCCATGAATTAGTTACCTATGTGGTGAAAGAAATAAGGTTGAGGGCTGTAGCATGACTGTCATTTTGGTGGGGTTGTGGTGATTGACTCATTTTTTGTGCAATAGCTATGGCCCAATGCGAGCATTCCACTGTGGTGGAAAACTCCTCTGGTCACGCCTAAAAGAGGCTGCCATGTTAGTCGACCCTTGCATTTTTCCCCATCCAAAAAATAAGTTCAATTGCCTAGAGACATCTATAGATAGATGGTTTAGTTCTATGGATGGTGAGATAGATATTGAGGACATTTCCCATGAACGCCAGTGATTGCTTTTTGACTGCATGAAATTTTCAGTTGGCGATGTTGAAGACAATTGATTGTATTAGAATAAATTTATTTTGGGGGAAAGAGGTTTTTCTTCAATTACGGAAAACGATCTGCAAAAGTAGTACTGAGATTTTTCTTCAATTAAGTACTGAATTTTCCAAACAAAGGTCCTCATTAAGAGTAAGTACGTCCTTTTTTTCTTGAGTTCATTAGTCGTTTCTCGTAAAAGAAATCAAGAATGAAACAACTATCCCCTCTTCATGTGGGAACCGAACAGTTAGGTTGTTGCAAGATGATTTAGATCTTTTATTTTAATACATGTTTCATTTTATATTTCACTTTATTATATGTATGTCAAGTATACTAAACAATTTTTTATAAAAATAATCAATTATGAATTAAATATATATTGAAATATAAACAGTGGAGTAGAATAAGGAATAAAATACCTATTGAACTAGATGAGCCTAAGTGCGTTTACACAGCCAGCCAGCCAGCAAACTCGTTTTTGGGGGCCTTAATTTCTTCTAATCCGATAATAAATTCATTTTAATTGGGCTTGACTTATCATGCCCATTTTTGTTATGACTTCACGATCTTTAATACATGGTAAGATTTTGCCATAGCCTCTTTATTCTCTTGAACATTGACCACTACACACACATATGGCCAACTGTTTCATTCTTGAATTAGGGTAGAGCTCCCTGGTTCTGTTTAATGGTTTTGGGCCCTGGGCTTGTTTCCCAAGTTGAAAATTTCTTGCCCTTTTGATTGTTTTCATTTGGATTATTCACATTTCTTTAATTTTTATATCTCCATACGGTTTAGTAGCTTGTATACTTTTGTTCTGTGTGCCTTTTGGATGTAAAGACCATTTTAATATTCTATTCTTTTATTATTCGTCGATAGAGAATTCAGTCATCTGACTTTGAGCCTTAATCTTTTTTAATTTTCTCTTTTAACATAGATGTATGTAGTAATTTTTTCTTCATAAGTCAAATTTTCTACTATTTTTAAAAGTTTTATAAGAAAAAGTGGTGCATGACTTTCTATAAAACAGTTAAGGATTTGAACTCATCTATGTTAGTAGTACATAAGTCAATTATCTCTGTAATGGATAAGGATGGAGTCACTGAAGTGGCTAGAGGGGACAACAACCTCCCTCAAGTTTTTGAAAATCTGAGTATGATATATAAATATCATAAAAAATTATAATTTCATCATCCCTTAAGTGATAAAATTGACCTTCATTTGATTGAAAATATGTACTTTGTTATCGCAAAATAAAAATTAAAAAATACATATATTTTTTACAATTCAATCTTTACTCATATTATCAAAAATCTCATCTCCGCTTCTAGTAGTGAAAGAATTTTAGTTTGATTGGCATTTTGATGGTGTTATTCAACGGGCTTATTCTTTGAAAAATAGATATGACTCAATTCTGATATAACATAAAAACGGAAAACTTTTATAACACTGATTAAAAGAAATTGTTATGCCGATTGGCCCCACTCAATCCTTTATTCATTAAAAAGAAGAATTGTGTAGTCTTTATTTGTAATGGATATTCCCCAATTGGAGATAATATTAGCAAACTTACCAATTAGTGACATGATAAATAATGATAAATTGGAAGATCAAAATAATAACGAGTGAAATATTGAAAAAAGTGCGCAAGCCAAAGTGCACACAAATTTTTTGAAATGCCATTTGCAACCACTAAAAGAAGTCGTCTACTAACAAAAATTTGTTGAATGGTCAATTCTTCAAATTCACAATCTTATCAACTACCAAAAGTATTCCTCCAATGGGCGTTTGGCTTTTACTTTTTGAGGTTCCAATATTGAATTTTGACATTTAATAACTTTTTTATTGATTAATTCTTCATATTATATGATAAAATAAATCTTATAGTGATTGAAATTCAACTTTTGTTCATTTTATGTTGTGAAGATATAAATAAAATTTGATTTTCACGTTGAATTTACGGATAATTTATACATGTTTCATTGATTCATACTCTTAATTTAAAATAATTTATAACAAAAAATAACTATATCAGTCTTATCATCGTATATTTTTCTTAAAATATAAATTAAATCACATAACGAATAGCATAAACTAGTTATTAAATAACTTACTTAAGTTTGACCAATTCAAATCCAAACATTGTGTAGCAAAAAATCTTAGGATAGAAATAAATGGGAGTATGTGAAACCAAATTCAGTTGAGGTGGCCATTGTCCTTCATCTTATCTACTTATCCACTTTGTTTCATCTATTTATGATTATTAAATTATAATTCTTGTTTTCTGATATCAGCTGAAATGAATATTTTAATAATAATTTTGATAAGTGAAATGTTAAGATAAATTTTGAGTTGATCCAAATATTGGTGATTAAATAATCTCAAATATATAGTTTTCCTGAATATATATATATATGTATGTATATGCCATCTTCAGGGAAAAAAAAGAAAGAAAGAAATAAAGAAAAATACTATAATCTTGTTATGTAGTTGATAAATATAGACCTATAAAAGGTTCTAACTGAGTCTCTTATATTTTATTTTTATATTTGATAATTCCTTTTAATTAAGTATCTACCATAATAAGGAAATTGAGAGATGAAATGTGAAACATATCCATCCAACAAGGATAGATAATATATAAGTTTTGACTAGAAATCCTCTATTCTAATTGTATTTTATTTTTAATAAATTTCGAATGTATACAATATTTTCTTAAATAAATACTTAATTGTGGATCACATGCATTTAGCTTATATATACTAAGTGCAATACATATTAAGACATAAACTAAAATAGAAAATCTAAAATATTTGAATCGAGTCTCACTGAAATCCGATCACTTAGCAAATAAATTATATTTGTCATATAACCTATATATAATTTACAGAGAGCACCTAATCATATATTACAATTCATACGATGTAATAATTACTATTATGTGATTAATTAAATTTAGTGCGTTATATTAATTTCCAACTTATAAGCTCAAAATCAAGAGGCACTTTCGACTTTTCCCAAGCACAACATGATATTTGTAATTAATTTTTGAGATAAGAGTTATGCTGGTCTTGTTAATTATTTTCTAATTTTTCCCTACTTCATAGATATAGTGAAATTATATCATTATCGTCCTTTGATATATCTAATTTAAAAGAATCATATAAACTTTAATATTAATTTTTACTTTTGTACTCTTCTATTTAAATCTCAACAATAACTTTATTATGGCTAAAGAAAATTGGAAAGTTTTAATTAAAGTTTAGGTAAAATACGTTGGGCTTAACCTAAGAAAATTTGGTGATGGCGGCTAGTTGACTTTTGTGTGGGCATTGTACAATTATTTAATGTAATCTTATCAATAGATTACAAGCACTTTGATTCTTTTATTCCACTTTGATTTTCTAATATATACACATTTTTCATATTGTCAACATTATAAAATTATAAATTAAAATGATATCGACCTTTAAATATGTGAAAAGCGGATAATATTTTATTTTATTTCAGAGTATTTTAAGAAAATATTTTGAAAGAGTATGTTTTACTAATGAAATTGAAAATTGTGTTGAATTATTGAATTTATATTTACTTTTATTTTAGAGAAAGATAAATTTTACCAAGAACTAGAACTGTAATATCATAATTTTTATATTATAATATATTATTTTTACAGTGATGTAATAATAAAAAATACATTTATATGAAAGTAGTAATAGTTGAAAGCTAAATATATAGAACTTCAAATGATGAATAATTTAACATGAATATAAATTTTAATAATATTTTAAGAGAAATTTTGATTAAATAAATATTTGATTTGATTTTTCAAAGAATGTGAACACTAAGTTGAAAATGAAAATACATTTAAAGATTCAATGTGTTGAGTTAAAAAATAGTACTATCTTCACACTTGTATGTGTAGATTTAGAATTCAAATTCTAATGGACTCTTAATAATGAATGTGCTTGTATGAATAAACAAGAAAAAACATAAAAATTTAATCTATTCACTACAAGAAAAATAACATTTGGTGGCACTTGTTAAATGTCTTTAAAGTACATTTTCATTGACATTTTCAATCAAATGTTATCATTTTATTTGTCACTCATTTATTAAATGCCATTAAATATTATGTTATGGTGGCACTTTTTATAATTGTCACCACATTGCTTTACTAAAGGCTATTTTTCTTGTAGTGATTATTGAATGCAACACAGGATAGTGGTATCAATCATGTCGTATTGGGTTGTTTTGTGTCGGGTTGAAATGAGAATATTATAAAATTTTGCTCAACCCGAACCCAACCCATTAACACGTGTGATTATTTTTCATTGGTAATTCATTTAAAAACCTAAGAATTAGCTTATACCAGAAATTTGGGAAAAATCTCTAATTCCAAAATTTAGAAAAAAAGTCAACCTTATCGTATTATGGAGCAATTTGATAATTATATTTCATGCAATTTCCTATCAACATCAACAATATAGAAATTTCAATTGTAAATCAAAAGGTCATGACAACTCAATTTTAACAACCATGAAATTGAATTTCAGTAAAGAAATACAATTTTTGCCATCCAATCTCTAATAATCTCCTCAATAGCATTTAATACTTAAGTATTTAAGTAGTAAATACTAATTTTTAATTCATTACAAATCAATTTAGAGTTAAATTGTTCAAAACTACCATTAAGTCATTAATTAAAAATACAAAAAACACAGCATATTTCAGCTTTTAATTTTAATCATATTTCTTTATTACTACTTTCTTCTTCCAATTAAGGTTTGGTGCAAAAAATAAGCACACAAAAGTATTAATTCATATAAGATATACATACATATATACTTATTTATTTATTTATTAAAAAATTGGATTGGGTAGGGTTATGTTGTATTGAGTTGGCGGATTACTCGATAAAATTATTGTGTTTATCGGGTTACCCAAATCAATCAACAATTTCCGTATTACTTATTGGGTCAATCCAACCTAATAACATCCAATCCAAACCCATTAATTTTGTATTGATTTATATCGTGTTATCATATTGTGTCAAAATTATCACTCATATAAGTCGATAGGTAGTTGAAAAACAATAATATTTACGTTTATCAAATTCAAAGTCAAAATCTTACAAAATATGAACTTGTCCATAAAATTTTAATCTGATTAGACATTGTATATGACTAAATTTTGAATTCTAAACTAAAATAATGATATATGACTAAATTGTAGAAAGCATTTAATGCAGTCCTTATCTATCATACGGTATTATGAGTCATTTGATAGATTTAAAAAGAACAAATTCATGCACTTTTTGTGGGGGTTTAAAACCAATATTAGATGAGAATGTTAATTGAAATATGATAATATCTAAATTTTTGTGAAATAAATTAAAAAAAGGAAAAAAAAGAAAAACATCAAAAATCAAAACTTCTATATAGTAGCTACAACTTATTAAACTAAGACATAATTTTAATAATAGTGCCATATATTTTTAATTATTTATGTTAATAATACCTAAATTCATAAGTAAAAATAAAAAATTCATCCTTACAGATTATTATCATGTATGACCATAAGAAATATTTTTCACGATTAATAAAAAGTAAATAATAAATTAATTAAAAATCCTCAATTTATTGTTACGATGTGCGATAAAATTTGCTATCATAACAATTTATATACAAGCATTTAATAAATAAAATGTAAATTGCATTTTTTCAATAGAGATATATATACATATATATATATACACAGAATATTTACAAATTAAATATCAATAACGATGGAGTGGAGTGATTGGCGGAGGCGTTATGAAAAAAGGGAAGGCGCGTGACGCTAAACTCACGTTTCCTCAAATTTTTTATCCTCTACACGCGGTGTACCTACACCCACCCCCACACCCCCTTGGCCAGCTTTTTATTTATATTTCCAATTTCCGAATGCCTCTCCCCGACGCCATTGCTACCCTCTCACTCTTTATTCAAATCTCCGTTTAACCAAACCCCCAGTTCCTTTTTTTCTCTCTCTCAAATAGTTATTTTTACCTTCTTTTCTTTTCTTTTTTTTAACTAAATTGTCCCATTTCAGTGATTGAAGCAGGTATGTCTCTTTGTCATTTGTGGAATATTTGTATGTTTATTTGAATTTTTTCCTTTTTCGTTGTGAATTTTTGTGTTTCTTTTTGATTGATCTGTTTTTTTCTTACCTGTTTTAGATCTCAGGCATTTTTTTTATTTTTATTTTTTTAAAATTTTTGATTCTTTGTGGATGAATGTTCTAGGATCCGATTGGCATGAATTGATGAAAAATAAGGGAAGGTGATAAAAGATTCTTTTTATTACCTTCTTTTAGCAATTTCAGCTGTCTTCTCGTCCTTAGGCATTTCTTTTTTTGGTTTTCGTTGTTCATTTTGGTTGATGAGGTGTACAATTCCTTGCATTTTGTTGTTTCTTTCCCCTCTGAGAGAATTTTTCCGTTTGATTGTCTAATTCCTTTTGCTGGAAGCCAAATATCAAAAAAAAGAAAAAAGCAAAGGGTTTTGCATGGTATGTTTTGATGTTGAACTTTTACTTTAAGCTCTTAAGTTATGCGTTTCTTTTGAGTTTGAGTTTTAGATATTAGAACAGATAGCTTTTATGTTCTTTATTTTTGATAAAACAGGCTATAAACGCATTACCGTTGGAAAAGAGTAGAAAAACTAATGAACTATGTTATTTTTGATATCTTTGGTGCATTGATGAAATTTCTTTTAGCTTTCGGGTAGTATTGGGTTTTGGGATTCCATAGGTTGGTGATCTTGGATTCTTTGTCATTTTCCTTTTTGTTCTTCCTCTTGATAAGTTGTCTAGTGTATTTCCCCAAGGACAGTCTATAGTTAATTGGACATTGGCCTTATGACAAGCAAAACTATTGGAATTATCTATCTTTGTGAGACATAGTTATGGACATCATCGATTATGAAACTTTAGAAGCGAATGAAACAAATCCCGTTTTTTTCGTGTTCTTTCTTGATTGAATATCATAGTCAGATAGGTGTTTGGCTGTATCTAGAAGCCTAAATCCATATGTGCCAAATATAAGGTTAAAAACTCCTAAATCTACGTTTAATTTTTGGAATAAATCCAAAGACATCATTGGAGAGATTTTTACTAGGTTTGAGTGCCAGTGTTTTATTCTTTTGCTGTCTAGATTTTGGAATTTGGACCAAGATATGTCATCTGAATATGTTGTTTTCTTACAAGTGTATGACTAATTTTGGGACTTACAGAACTTTCATCTCACGATTCTAAACGATAATTGCTAAGTGCACAGCACTGCGAAACACTGCAATCACTTTATTCAGTTTGATTGAAATTGTCTCGGTAATTGATGATAAGCTTGTCTATATAAATTAATTCTGCATATTTCTTGAATGAGATAACATTTGAGGCCAACGAATTCTTGACCATGGAATTTTCCCCTTTACAAGCGTCCATAGGGGCAGGTCGAAAGTATTACAATCAATGAACTAAAAGCAGAGAGCACAAAGCATCAGATTTATCTTGGCTTTGGACTGTGGCACTTCAGAGAGAGAGAGAGAGAGAGAGAGAGAGATGCTAGATGATTAACGTCTTCTCTTTTTGTCCATTTATTTAAAGTGATAAGGGATAATTGGATTTGGACTCATCACCTATTGTTCTTTCTTTCTAACTAAAAGTGAAAGCTTGTAATACTTTTAGTTAATGGTCCAGCCTGGCCAATTGACATGTTTTGATCTTTTTCCACTATACATGATCTGCCTTTACTAATTAATTGATGACAAAATCTCCAACATAATCTAGTTTTATGTTTTTATGTTTTCTTATCAACTTTGTTGTGTTGCTTGATTGCATCATTGACTTTTGATAAGATATTCTTTAGTAGAGATGCCAATGTCCTGCTCCTTTTTGTGTAATGTATATTTGAAAAAGCTATGTTTTTCGCCTAATATTTTTGTACCATGGTCTCTCTTTATGCAGTTATCATGGCTTTTCAACAAAACTTTGGTGCCCCCACCATGAATTTGGAATCCATGGAAGATGTCTCACATAAACAAAAATTAAATTCAGTGTCACAATCAGCTACTGTGCCGGAAAACTTCAATGGATGCTTTGATTGCAACATTTGTTTAGACTCGTGTCATGAACCCGTGGTAACCCTTTGCGGTCACCTCTACTGTTGGCCATGCATTTACAAATGGCTCCAAGTTCAGAGCTCCTCATTCGAGTCTGATGAGCTACCTAGATGTCCTGTTTGTAAGGCTTACATCTCTACTTCCTCACTCGTTCCCCTCTATGGTCGAGGTAGGTCACAATCCGAGTCTGAAGCCAAGAAACCTCAATTAGATGTAACCATACCCCACCGGCCACCAGCACTTGGGATGAACGCCCTCCTTGCTGCCGCAACATCAATTTCTTCTGATCCAATTCACCGAAACAATCCAACCCCATTTCAGCCAGAAAACCAGGCATTTCATCAATTCAGTAACTATACTTCAAACACACCTCCAACATTTGGAAGCCCAACAACAACCAGTTTCTTCAGTCCAACAATCAACATGGTTGGTGAAATGGTATTTGCAGGAATTTTTGGGAGCTCAGACACGAATCTGTTTGCTTATCCTTATTCGAATTCCTACCCCTTTCAAGGAAACGGCAGCAGCCCAAGGTTGAGAAGGCAAGAAATGCAGCTGGACAAGTCGCTTAACAGAGTATCTATCTTTCTTTTCTGCTGCATTGCTCTGTGCCTTATCCTGTTCTAGTTTTTTGCTTCATTTGTTGTGTATATCTGTGTATAGATTGGCACCATGCTGGAATGCCGTCGACTGGTACATAATACATGGAACACTCATTCTGAGATGAGGTTTTCCTCCTGTACATAGTATTTTTTTTATTTTTTTTCAATTATTTTAGTATTACTAGGACAAATTTTAGTATCTTCTCGTGTGGTGTTTTGAAATGATGGGGAATTGGCCTCTGATATATCTACTTTCCTGTTGTTGGTTCTGTTTCTTTATCATGAAGATGCCCTTGTCAAATTTGTGGATTTACTTCTCCTTCAGAGCTAAGGAGCAGAACATAATGGATTGGTGGTAGCTGTTGGATCTGTAATACGCGCTGTATAATTTTATTTTATTTTATTAATTTTTAAATATAATATCATTATAATTTTCTGAATATGAGATAATCATGGCCTTGTTTGGTTGCAAACTCCCAGTTTGTTTTTCAACTCCCAAAACTTAAACAAACAAATACTACACATTCTTCAATCTCACTCTCAAAATACAAAATTTATTCCCAAAAAATTCCTATTATTTCCAACTCTACATCATTCCCCAAGGCATCCCACATTCTTTCATTATTATAAATATATACACATACTACCACTCATACAATTTATATATACACATATATAAATAATTTTAAAATATTTATTTCACCCCACAATCCCAACAAAAAAGTCATTGATGTGATATCTTTTCCCCCCAAAACACAAACAAACCAACTATTTTCTCCCAATTTATTCTCTCAAAATACAAACAAACAACTATCACATTCCCCAACCTCACTATCCAAAATTCATTCTCCCAATACTTTGGGAGAATGGCCCAATTCACAACCAAACAAAACCCATGTTCTTTAATTATTTACAAAACATGTGCATGTTTTGCTTTTTAAAAATTAAAATTTTCCAATGTAGTTGTTACTCTTATATATATATATAAATCATAAATTAGTTATTAATGGTGCATCAAAAATTAACAATATATATTCTCCATAGATTTATGTATAATATTTAGATCAATATGGATAATAATAATAATAATAATAATAATAATAATAATAATAATATTCAATTGATCAAATGACGTATGTGCATGTACTAAAACAAAAAAAAAAATCGAAAATAAAAACCCAAACCCATCCCAAAGTCCACAAGGTTTTTCTTATTCTTAATAAATTTTAACTTTATTGAATTAACTTTGAAGAATGGGCAAACAATATTATTAAGTCTAATTTATTAAATAAAAAAAATTAACAATCAATCTTGGATTAAGTTGCTAAGGCTTTGTTTGGTTATGTTTTCCCCGAACAACATTGGTTTAGGGAAACATAACCAAATATTGTGTTTTTTTCAAAACACACATTCTCTAATATATACATACATATATTATATATATTTTATTATTATTCTAATATTAAAAAAATCACTCAATTCCATTTTCACCACAAAAATTCAATAAAAAAATATTGATTTGACTGCTACAGTAAAAAATATCTTCCCCAAAACACAAACAAACATACCAAAAAATAACTTTCACATTTTTCAATAATTCATTCTCCCAAAATACATAATAAAATCAAACAAAAAACATAACAAAACATTCCTTATGCTTTGTTTGGGAAAGTTTCCCTGGAATGCCATCGTTCCAGGGAAACATTCCCAAACATGGCAATTGTTTTTTTTTTTTTTTTTTCACACCCCAAATTTCCCCTGTCTTGTTTGGCTAATATCACAAATGCCCCCCTTCATTTTCCCATTCCACTACATATATATACAACATATTTTATTATTATTATTATATTTAAAAAAATTATTAAACTCAAATTTCACCCCCAATATGTCTTGTTTGGCTAATATCACAAATGCCCCCCTTCATTTTCCCATTCCACTACATATATATACAATATATTTTATTATTATTATTATATTTAAAAAAATTATTAAACTCAAATTTCACCCCCAATATACCAATATAAAGGTATTGATTTGACATTTACAGTATAAAATGTCTCCTTAAAAACATAACCAAACATATCAAAATTTCCAAAATCCATTTTTTAACTATTCCAAAATATATAACCAAACATTAATCACATTCTCCAACTTTCATTTCACATTCTCCCACAATTCTTTAACATTTATTCTCCCAAAATATACAATAAATAAAAAAATCAATCAAACAAAAAATATATCCAAACACTACCTTGAGTTTTTTTTTTTTCAATTTCCTATCTTTTATCTATATTAAATGCTCCTGGCCAGCTTTTGATTATCCATTTTTCTTGTTACACACACGCCCAAAAGAAAGAGAAAATGGTGAATATCTCCCAAAAAAATAATAAACAAAAAATAAATTTGTCATTTTCCCTCTAAAACCCTAAATCCTTCCAAAAAGCCCCACCCACAAAAACTCAAAACAATCAATGCCTCACGTCCAATTCCAATCTATTGCCATTAGCAATCCAGCGATGTTTGCAGCCTTAAACAGATCAAAGTCACTGTCCAGTTATCTCATCACCTTTAGAAAAGCCTTCTCCTCCACCATAGCCGCAATTGCTACTTCTAATGCAGGTACACCAAAGTACTTGGCTTCCAGGAGTAGAAATTTGTTTTCCAGAGTCAGCCCCCTTAGGCGGGATTCCGACGTCGTTCAGGTGTTCGATCAGTGGGTCGCCGAGGGCCGGAAGCTCCACCCCCTCGATCTCCAACGGATTATTCGTGATCTCCGGAGCCGCAGGCGTTTCTCTCAGGCGCTCCAGGTCGGTTTTCGTCGTTGTTTGTTTTTAATTTGTTTGTGGAATTCGTGGTCTTTTTTGCTTTTGCTTTCCTTTTTTTTTTGGATATAATTTATGTATTTGGGTACTTAGTTCTGAAAATATTTTGTAATTTGTTAATGCACTATATGATGATCGAAAAACAGAGGAGGTAAGATGAGATTTTTGAGAGGGGTTTTGGTAGTAATTCAACTTCCTTGTATTTTCTTTTGTCTTGGGAATGGATTGTGTACGAATTTTGAATGTTTAAAAGCTCAAATTTGGAAGTTCCAGCTATTTACTTCCCTTTTAATTGGGTGAATAATAAGTTCATAATGTGTGTTGGTGTCAGCTTTCTCTAACTATTAGAATCATAATCTATTTGTCCAACTCCGTGGACCATGTACTTTGTCCCTTTCCAATTTCTGGAATTGTAACTTGCATTGTTTAAATTTTGAATCTTGATGCTTGAGATTGCAGATTTTCGAGTGGATAAGTTGTAATGGAATCTATACATTGTCACCGAGTGATTGTGCAGTCCAATTGGATCTGATTGGTGTTGTCCGAGGATGTGAAGCTGCAGAGAGCTACTTCAATAGCCTCAGTGATCATTACAAAAATGAAAAGACATATGGGGCTCTCTTGAATTGTTATGTACGAGAAGGCCTCATAACAAAAACCCTACTCCATATGCAGCAGATGAAAGAGATAGGATATGTTTCATCATCTCTTACTTACAACAATCTCATGGCCCTCTACAAGAAGGCTGGTCAGCTCGAGAAAATCCCTGAGATTTTCTCAGAAATGAAGAAGAATGGTGTTGCTCCTAACAATTTCAGTTACAGAATATGCATAAACTCATTTGGGGAGAGATCTGATCTTCGTGGCATGGAGAGGCTTCTGGATGAAATTGAGTCACAAACGGACACATCCATTGATTGGGCGACGTATTCCACAGTGGCCTATCATTTCATAAAAGCGAACAAGAAGGAGAAAGCACTAACTTATATGAAGAAGTTAGAAGAGAAGCTTCATAAAGATGCTGTGGGTTATAATCACTTGATCTCACTTTATGCACATCTTGGGGACAAGGATGAGATGATGAGATTGTGGGTTTTGCAGAAAGTTGTGTGTAAGAAGCAAATCAATAGAGATTATATCACCATGTTGGGTTCTTTGGTGAAACTTGGAGAGCTGGAAATGGCCGAGTCAGTGCTGAAGGAATGGGATTCTTCTTGCCGGACATACGACATCAGAGTGCCTAATATACTCCTCATTGGGTACTGTCAGAAGGGTCTAGTTGAGAAGGCTGAAACAATGCTTAGAAATATAGTGAAAAGTGGAAAGAAACCTACTCCAAACAGTTGGGCCATCGTTGCTGGAGGGTATTTGGATAATGATAATTTGGAGAAGGCATATGAATGCATGAAGGAAGCTTTGGCTGCAAGAGAAAATAACATGAAATGGATTCCAAAGCCTGGTCAAATTACGAGAATGCTACATTGGCTTGGTGATGGAGGAGCGATTGAGGAGGTAGAAGCTTTTGTGCAGTCACTTAGGACAATGATTCCAGTAAACAAAGAAATGTATCATGCTTTGGTTAAAACTAGTGTAAGATTTGGTAGAGATGTAAGTTGGATATTGGAGAGCATGAAAACTGATGAAATAGTTGTAGATGATGAAATGCAGAAGATGCTTAGATTAGGATGACAGGGCTGATGTTTTGATTCTTGATTAGTTTCACAATTTGGTTATTTATGTGTGCCTGTTTTTGCACCACGACCACCTTCGTCAAAGAGGCACCACTCCTTTTGCAAGAGAGCAGTCATAAGTTCAAACTCAATTACTGTCAACTCTATCATATTTAGGAGTGTAAGATGAATCTGAGCCTGTTTGTAAACTTAACTAGAAAATGTGAATAAGGCTTGGCTTTAGCTTGATCCTCTTTAGAGAAAACGTGCTAAATCAAGGTCAAATATGTGTTAAAAGCTTGTAAGTCGTTTGTGAGTTTTATGTTATTTTTTCAAATATTTATTCATTATAAAATATTAAAAAATTAAGAATATTATTATCTTTATTAACAACTAAGTGAGATTTATTAATAATTATATATATGTAATATTAGGTCAAAAAATATTTAGTAAATTATGATAAACAATAGTATTCGTTCAATAACAAATAAACATAATTCAGAATCACATGTTAGATTTAGTGAACATATGCAAGCAATGAAAGAGCACAGCTCAACTCAGATAAGAGATTGTTTACCAATACAAACTTGGTTACTTTGAGGTGATATCTAAAGTGCGCACAAATGCCATTGCAGTAAAGAATTACCAATCCTAAGTTTTGAAGAATTTGGAATAGTAATAGCTAAAAATTAGTCGATACAATTCTGCTTGCGATTAAGGTGAGAGTAAAGAACCACAACTATGTATACCAGAACGATCAGATTACAAGAGGATTGCATTTGTCTACAGATGGCTGATGGCATGATGGAAGAATCTGCCTCTAATCATTTTCATAACCTAACAAATATAAAATATCCCCAACATGGATATGCAATTACATGAAATTGAGGAGACAATCATTTTACAATGACCAATTTGATTGAGGGTGTGTTCAAGAACCCTTGACTCAAGCCACTCAGAGTAGACATTTACATCATAAGACAGCAGAAAGAAGCATAAAAAACAGAAAAGCATAGCAAAACGAAGCATCAGAATGGAAAACGCACACTCACAAATCAGTATCATAAGAAAGGAGGCCATGCAAGTCAATTGTACTACTGCAATAAAACAAAGAGCTAGTAGAAGACTATGCAAGGAGCACTGACAAGGCAAAATAATATCGAAATCTTGATTAATGCATTTGTTTGCAAAAGAATTAATCCACCAAACACAAAATCCAAACATGCAAACGGAGAAAGAGGAAGCGTTTTCCCTGTTAAGAATTCAAGATCTTTATCAAAAAAATTGAATTCAATAGACACCTAAAAGCCTCTCAATTAATATTCAATTGACAGTGCACACAATACATATTCTGCACCCACTATTCCTAAGATAAATGTACACAGGACTGAAAGGGAATGCAAACAGTTCATTCCAATCCATGTCTAAGATGGGGGCAAAAGTTGTGTAAAAAATCAATCAACTATAGTTCTGGAAACTTTCTCCATCCCTGTCTGGTTCCCATTCCATCTTTGGCACAACATGAATATGTCAACAATATCTAGGACCTACCTGCTCTTTGGACTCCATCTCTCTGACATTGTTCACAATGTCTTGGATCTTCTTTGCAAGAGATTGGTTGTGTTCCTCAATATGTTCAAAGATCATTTCCAAATGCCTTTTATAGGTTGCCACTTTCTTTTTCTCAATGGCCAGCTGTTGTGACAGTTCACGGATTTTATCATGCTCATTGGGATATTGATCATAAATTAGATCTTTACGGCCTTTTCCAGGAGTCAGAGGATGAGTATGCTCCTTTACAAATTTTGTAACAACCCATTTACCGGAGCTTACTTTTCTAACTAATACCATGGCTCTGCAACCAACCCTTGTCTCAGCCCTTTGCCTTACAATCTTCTCGCGCTTATCAGGCATTCTGAAACCCTCTTTGTTGCAAACAAGTGCACGACCAATGGCAGATCCATCACGCCTTGATCGAGAAAGTTTGCTGACACGGATGACAAAACCAACCCTTGTTGCATATGAGTTATAAAATGCATGTGCAGCTGCTTCAGATTCAAACTCCTGGCCAATATATGGTTCATCAGTAGGAGCTGAACAATTAACATCTTGCAACTCATCCAGTTGAAACAATTCCCTATCAGAAGAATCATCATCCACCTTAACATCTATTCCTGGCTGAAGCACCCCTTCAGCAGAACTTCCTACAATCGTATCGTCATCATCCGTTCTTCTGTCAAAATTAGTAGAACTTCCCACTACTTCACCATTTACATCACCATCAATCTCAAAATCCATCAAATTTTGAGCAACAATTAGCCCCTGAGATTTGACTTAAATGTCAAGAAGATGCCTGAAGTTAAATAAGTGTGAAAATTAGTATATCCTTAGAATCCAAGGACATTGAGCAATCACAAGAAGTTTCTATAATTATCTTCAAAAATTATGACCAATTGAACTATTATCAGTAATTCCCAAATTTAATTATTACCAATACAGAAACTAATAAATGATATTTGAATATTGTCAAACAAATAATTTGTTTGGTGCACCTTTGGTGTTATAGACATATTAAAGTTAATTTCTTTAATTTTATACCAAAATGTTAGAATGCCTATCTCCCATAAAGTGCAAAAATAGCACCAAATTACACAAATGTTATCCAAAACAAGTAGGTATGCACGCAAACAGATATGTGCATATAAGGCCTAGGAGAAAGACTAGCCTTGCAATTAGGTTGAGATGCTGGCTAAACTTTAGGACCCATCCATCATACACCCAAGCCCAATTCATATTTACAATTTAGTTTCACTATAAGAAAAACAAGAAGAAACAAACATGGATACAAAATTGCAAGACATACATCACAAGTCCTAAACGCGTTCCCACTTTAGCCATTATTCATATTCAAAAACAGAAACATGTTTCTACTTTTCTTTTTCCCCCTCTTGGTATCTTGGTTTCAAATCATTTTCGTTGAGAACCCTAGGTTGATTGGCCTTTATTCTCAGAAAAAAGTTTCTAATTTTGCTTCTGCTCTACCCTTGAAGTTATACTATTCAGGCCAAAGGTGGCAATTAAAATCTAAAAAAAATAAAAATCCAAACATTAAATCAAAGATTCTTAATCTATCTGGATTGTCAAAAGAAACCATTAGTCTTTGACAAATAAACACAGAGAGAAATGGGGAATTGAAGAAAGAAAAAAAAAAAGGAATCCATAGAATTAACACATACATATGGAAGATCATTGTTGATCTACACTTATTGAGGAAGAAATAGAATTAAATCAGAAAAGAGAGAAAAGAAGGCATACCGCGGGAGGAAGGGCCCGGCGGTGTTGGGAAATTTCGGCGTCGCCGCCGCTGACTTTAAGGGGGCTGAGTGGCCACTGTCCGAAACGAGTGGGGCCGTAAGACGAGCAATTGAGACAGAGTGAGGAGGGTTGGGATTTGCGAGCGCACTTTTATATCAGAGGGCACTTTGGTCCTTCTAATTCTATTGTCAAGTGAGTGTGAGAGTAATTTGTTGACAAATGAAACATTTTATAGTTTGTTATAAATAATAAATTGGATGAAGTAGGGCAAAAAAATTTCTTTATATTATAAGCATGCATACAAAAAATTCGAATTATAAATCTCATGCATATAAGTTTAACAACAACGTTACTAGGCAATTAACCACTCAGCTAAACTAAAACAAATATATTTTTTTATTTATACACACACATGTTAGGAGTTCATTAAATTCGAATCATAACCTCACACTTTATGTGTAAAATTTATACATTTATATAAATAAAAAAAAAATTAATCCCAATAATAGTAAAATTCAATTCAAATCAATAGTTTGAGTTAATTTGATAAGACTTTCCAAAAATTTTATTAAACTATTGAGTTCGATCCATCACCAACTTCATTCAATAATGGATCGAGACCTATGTTCACATTGGTTATCAAATTTCTTTCATATCTATCTATCTATATAGATGGATAGATATATTGTAAGTAAAACATCACAACATTGAGCTCCATCTACTGTTAAACTTCAATTTTCACACATAAAATTTTTTCATTTGCTGAAAATTTCAAGCTGGCTAGAGTCAAGAATGGAGAACCCCACTAATTATGCCACCCACCTAATTCCTGGATTCTTGCTGGCATAATATGATTGTAAAACATTCAATAATATCTTTGTCTTTAATAACACTAATCCTAAAGCCACTTTAGCTTTACAATGTTTCGGAAATTATTAGCAGGAAAATATTCCCATAAAACCGTGTCTAAATCTTATTCTTGACCCTTTTCCACTCCTCTATGCTACTTTCTCCTTTGCTGCCCCTCTTCCCTTTTGCCTTTCCTTCCACCATATGCATTCTATTGATACTTTCGTTCTCAGTCTGAAGTTGCAGCAGATATATAGAGATATATAAAGAGAGTGAAGAAGTATGAGAGGGCCATTTGGGCCCGTTACATGGAGGTATCCATCAAGTGATGGGGATAATGGAACGAGGAGTGGAAATGTTGATGTCATAAAACACAACAGAAAATGCAGGGATTTGGTGTTTCTTGTGATATTCATTGCGTTTTGGGTGGCAATGATTGTAAACTCCAGCTTTGGTTTCAATCAAGGAAACCCATCAAGGTAAATAGCAAAAAGCTGCTTGGTTTTTACAATTTTATGCAGTTCTGATCTAATACAAATTGACAAAAATGCAGTCTTTTTGCCTTCTTTTGTTGCATTTGGGAGTTTGGTGGCTTTGGGTTCTGTTTCTTATGTATTTCTTTTATGTTTTTGGGGATGTTTGAAAACATTCTCATCGGGCCTCAGATACCTTTCAGTGGCAGTGGAGGGTAGAGACAAAGTTCTTGGCTTTTTGTGGCCCTTTAATGTTTCCAGAAATTTGGACAATGCTAATGGTTGTCTTTGGAACGTTGTGCTTTATGTGTGTGAATCTTGCTTAAATATGGGCTACAGTGATTTCTGATATTTTCCATATTGGGATTCTTCGATTAGCATACGGTTCAAAATTGGGTTTCTTTCACGTTCTAGTTTCTAATTTCACATTGTTTACTTCTCATTCTCGACATAGTTGGTTTATTTGCCTGGCAGACTAATCTACGGGCTTGATTACAAAGGGAATATATGCGGTGACAAGCATGGGGATCCTGATCTCCATGAATTGGAACTGCAGTATTGGTTAAATCCTAACCAGGTTTACCAGACTGGCATAAAGAGTAGCGAATTCCACCTCTCAAATGCTCGGAGTATTTGCTTAATGGAGTGTCCTATTCCATCTGAAGACTCACTTATTTGGATCTGTGACTATCCGGATGGAGACGTTCGTGTCACAGTTGATGACTGGATCGACAGAAACTATGATTATTTTGCAGACCTTACTCCTGAACTTAGGAACACTTCTCTTCGGCTTCAAGGCCCTTGCTATCCCGTTATATTTCCTACTGTCAATGGTGATTATAGTTGCAAATATTTGACCTTTTGCACTTGAAAATGCCAATAATGAGACAAAAGCAGTTAGCATATCATCATTGTTTATAGCCATTCATAGTTCCAAATTTTTTGAATGCCTTGAAATTTAAATGCAATTGTTTGAACTTCCCTTGTCAGTTTATTGGACCTGCCAGTACATTGCTCGTGCATCAAATGTTTCTTTGAAATATTGGGAGCAGATGGGTGGAGTGAAAGTCATAGAGGACAGTGCAATTGATAAATTGATCCACAGATCTATCAACTCTCACTCATCTGTATTAAAGGTTAAATGACTTCCTTGTTTAAACAGACATAATGCAATTTATGGCTTATTTCTTCCCATTCCATTTGATTAGTTTGAATAGTTAAAGATATTCTCTATGCTTATCCACAGAGATATGTGGCTGATGTTGGAAAATCATGGCGTGTATTGCTTGTTTGTGGAGGACTTCTACCGCTGTTCCTGTCAATTATATGGCTTTTAATGATTCGTCATATTGTTGCCGGAATGCCATGGATTACAGTCATTCTTTTCAATATTCTCATTATATCTGTGACGATGTTTTGCTACTTGAAAGGTAAGGATATCGTCTCTTGATGTATCTTTAAGAGTCTTATTGGGAAATCTAACTAAAATTTCCCAAACTGTATTAAAAATTTGAATTATTGAAGGAAATTAAAACCATGCAAAATGAGGATCATTGCTGATGTAATTCCTTTAATGTCTCTCATATATCTTTTGCTCATATGGAATGGTGGTGTGCTGTAGGACAGTAATATTTGAAATGCTACTTTCCTCCTAATTTCTGTTAGATGAGATTGATTTTTTATTTACATAACTGCATATGAAACAATTTAATTGAAATTTCTTTCCTTAATTCTTCAGCTGGATGGATTGGAAATGATGCTATCTCCCCCATCATTGGCGAGCACGACCCGTATTATCATGTCTCTGCAAGGGTAGGATGTTTTCCCTGTTTCTCGTAAAGCTTAACCTTGTTTGGATTCTCCAAATTGGACATTCAGAAACGGAATAGAAGACCAATCCCCTTGTTACCAAACACCACCTTTTGTCGTTGACCTTTAACAATGTCTTTTATATGGATTATCATGCATTGTTCAGGAGCTAAACCATCTCCATGCTGCTGCTGTTCTCATGACCATTGTTATGATTATCTCTGTCCTATCTTCCATTGCTATAGTCCGGCGCATACTTATGGGAACATCTGTCCTCAAGGCAAGTCATATCTTCATGAAATAGTCTATAATGCTGTCCAAACAAGACTTAACAAATCATTTGAGATATTTCCATTTATATGTTTCACCAAAAGCTCGTCAAGTTCACTTTGGATCCTCTATCCCATTTCCTGATTCATCTCATATTCCGACTTAATATATATATATACCAAGTGTATTTAATTCTCAATCAATTATTTTGTAAGAAAATATTTAATACAGATATCATATATCTATGAAATGGAATAGGAGACAAAACATAAATGTAATAGAGGAGTTAAACTGCGTCAAGTTATCTTTATTATCTATTTATCTTCATTGGTTTGTCTACACTTGGGCAGACCATTTAGATTATAAGCTTGGATCCACTATTACAAATTATTATACGTTACTGTCCTTATAAGTTCATTGTAAATGTTAGGTTGCTGCAAAGGTCATCGGAGAAGTCCGGGCATTGATAATTTTTCCAGTTATACCATATGCCGTTCTAGCAATTTTTTACATGTTCTGGTTGTCAGCTGCTCTCCATCTTTTTAGTTCCGGAAGGGTTGTCGAAAATGATTGTGGTGCTAATTGCTGTGCCTATGATCTCAAAGTGAAAAGACTAAGCTGTAATAGTTGCTGCGGCTATAGCATCCGCCATACTTCTCATATTGCTGCTGCAATCCTTTTCCACCTGTTTGGTGGCTATTGGGCCACCCAATTTTTCATTGCATGCTCTTCAACGGCGGTTGCGGGTTCTGTTGCTTCATATTACTGGGCTCGAGGGGAAACATCGGTAAGACGCTGAATAATAGTAGAGTCTTGAGAATTTGGAAAGTACAAAGTTCTCTTAGTGGCACATAATAGCTAAAATAGGTCAAGTTTTTATTCTCATTATTATTTTTTGTTGGCAATTTGGTTCTATTTAGTTTTTAAAGGTTAAGAAAAATAAAAAATAGGTTGAAAATGCCGGCAATAGACATTTGACTCTGGGAATTTTTGAAAGGTGTGAATGGTCAACTCTGCAATCAATACAGATTTGATCTAAGCTCTTGGAAACTTATTCCAAGTAGGTTTAAAACTAAATGATTCTTTTGAAGCACTAAGGACAATATACTCTTTGGGTATTTATTGGCAGTCAAAAGATTATTTGAATCTGAGAGATGCCCACCAATCTAACATTAGTTGGGATTGCTCGGTTTAGTCCGAATGCCAAAAGTGGTTTCATTTGCTTAATGGGTTAAGTTTATTTATCTTCACCCAGGTGAACTTATACTTAGAGTCATTTATTGAGGCCAATGATTTATCTTCTTTTCTTGGTTTAGGTTTTTCATCAAAAAAATTTCCCTTTTGGTACATTTAATTTTATACACTTTTGTCATATCTGTGTCATAATTAGTCTTCTTTTCCTTACCAAATGCAGCAAGACATCCCCTTTCTTCCCGTTTTCTGCTCAATGAAGCGGCTTATACGATACAGTCTTGGATCTATTGCTATTGGCTCTCTGATTGTATCATTCGTAGAATCAATTCGATTTATACTTGAAGCATTTCGTCGCAAGCTTAAACTTGTTAATGCTACGCCCGGAAGCTGGATTGGAAAGGTGATATATCAGTCTTCACAGTGTTTCCTGAGGTGTATTGGATGGATCATCAAATCTGTGAACCGTAATGCTTATATTATGGTAAGTAGAGTTTTTTAATTTTGAATTAACAAGGATAAGAAATCACATCTGTGTGATACTTTGCTAAAGCTTTTATTCAGCATAATACCTAGTGTTCAATTATCGTGTTGCCCTCACTAGACAATGTGCCGTTGAAGCTACACCATAGTTGGCAGATTAGTTATTTTTGGTCTTGGAATATTGAGTTTTACTAGGCATTTTTGGTCTACAGGGGGTGGCAAGAGAAGTTGGCCTTCATATTTTGTAGAAATTCAATTTTGCCTTCATGCCTCCAATACAATTAGGCATAAGGGTGCTAATGAGTCAAGCCCGTTTGCAAGTCGAGTTTGAGCTAGTTCGACTTAAGCTTGAAATGTGTTGAGCTCGAGTTGAGCTCAATCGAGGTCATTCTTTACTTCAAGCGTTAGATATACCTATGATGGTTTATAAGTTTGGTGAGCTTGTTTTATGATATTTTTTTCATCACAAAGCTTGTTTTATGATGGATTTTAATGTTTAATTAAATCAAGTGAAACACGAACTTAAGCTTGAGATTTCCTCAAACTAAGCTCAGCTCGACTTGATTGTACTTCTTTTGCTTGTGGTTGACTATTTATGACTAGGCTCCTCTCTCTCTCTCATATGATGGTATCTTCCTTTTCCAGATTGCAATAACAGGAAACAGTTTCTTTAAAGCTTCCGAGATAGCAACAGAATTGATCATGAGTAACATCCTTCGGATTGGGAAGTTAAATGTCATTGGAGACGTTATCCTCTTTCTTGGGAAGCTATCCATCAGCCTTGCAAGTGCACTTTTCGCCTTTCTCATGTTGGATGCTCACAAATACAAATCCTCACATCACAAGATCTCATCCCCGTTGTTTCCTGTGCTGGTACGCCATTTTAACAACACACACTTTGATGAATGTTTATGACGACAAAAATGAATAAAACTAAGGAGTTGGAAGTCTCCAAAGATGGTTAAAATTGTTCGGTAGATCAGATAGTCGAACCCTCCCTGCAAATCATTTGAGTTGAAATTGATTACTGTTTCTATATAGTTCGGACTATTTATGGGATATTAGGCATAACGGGAATAGTTTCTGACGGGGTTACCATTATGCAGATGTGTTGGGGTTTTGGCTACATTGTTGCCACTCTCTTCTTTGGAGTTGTAGAGATGTCTATTGATACCATCATCCTATCGTTCTGCAAAGACTCAGATGAGCACCAAGGAACTGCGCAATATGCTCCTCCCTTGCTGATCGAGACGCTCGACGACCAAAATGAGATGCAAAGATTGACACAATGACCGTTTGAAAAGATGTTTGAGATCATTTTCTGAGAAAAGAGTATTCTGTTAGCTAACTGGTTTTGGCCCAAATGTATATATATAGATGAGTTGAGATTGGAAAAGTACTAGGATTTTGTACTATGTACTTTGTCTGAGAATTGAAAGAACGGGGGAAGTCTGGAGGCAAAATTTTACTATTTATCTACTTTCCCTTTGCGCACCTACATTGTCCCACAGCACACTGGCTATGGATGATGCATCATGGTTGATTTATGAAGTATATTAATAATTGGGGAAAATGTATTTTTAGCTCTCTCGGAAAATCGATTTTGGTGGTTAACCCCTGTGTGAAAAAAAAAAAGGGTTGAAATACCGCCTTATATTTTTAAAAATGAGTAAAATCCCACTGAGACCATAAGTGTATAACACGCGTCATTTTATGTGAGTGGTTTTGATTTTTTTTATATATAAAATGACTATTATGCCTTTATTACATTAATCGTTAGATCTTATTTAATGAATGGTCCAAATTGAATAACATTGAATATTTATAAAAAAAATATATTAAAAATATTTATACATTTATATACATATATACACAACATATTATATATATTATAATATATTTGTCAATATTATATAATGTATATAATTATGTAATGGGCTACATATTTCTTTACATTAGTTAGGCATGATGATTTTCGTGCTTTTAGGATAAGTATTTGGAAAATGTTAGGAAGAATAGGAGGATAAAGGGATTTTGGAATCCTAACAGACAGTTTTAATTATGGATCTTGGAGTGTGCCCTGGTTTGCTAGCTGAAGCCGTGAGTAAGGCGTTTAGGGCATTATTTGGCCTAACCTGATTTGTAATTAAGATTTGACAGTTAGAGATCCTGTGTAAAATACCGCCTATATGGCTGGTTCTACTTACATTGCCGCCTTTCATGTCTGGCCCTTGGATCCTTGAATTCCTAACACTTTCCCAATCCTGCCCCTGAATGGTGTCGGAGCCATGGTGCTTGATTGTGTATAGATCTATGGAAGTCCAACACAGAACATTTTCCTTATGAATATAATAAGGAAGAGAGATACTGTTAAAAACAATATCAATGAAGAATATGATATTCCTCATAATATTGATTTGCTTAATAAATGGACTATTCCTAGAGTTGAACCTAAGGTAATATACAGATTAGGTACTTTTGAAAAACTTGGTTTAAAACAAGTGGTAAAAACTACAAAGAATCCATTATATTAGATGGAAATGAAAAAACTTTGAAATTATTAAGTAGATCTGATATAGATCATTACAAATAAAATTATAGATTTATTCATATTGGTCTTGTGCAAATTGCATTTAAACCATTAACTTTAGAAAATTTGCCTGAAAGCTTTATAGCAGCTTTAAGAGATTGTAGAAATATTAATTGGAAAAGATCTTTGATGGGTATTATACAATCCAGTTTGGCTCATGGCCCTGTTTATTTTGATTTTTATCCTAATTTACAATTATCTTTGTCTGATGTTACTTGATGATCTTACTTTAAATGTAAAGACTCATGGTTATACTTATATGCCAGGAACAAAAGTTATATGTATCTGCTACAGATTTATTTTAAACCACTTCACACACTAAATCCACATTGTAAAAAGGTTAATAAACCTGTGAATGAAAAAATTCTTATAGAAACCAATTTTAGTAGATCTAATATTACTACTAGAAGAGCAATAAAATGGGAAGAAATTGTTTTTCTTGAAAATTGGATTATGGAACAAGTTGTGAATCCACAACCTATAACAAATTCTAATGTTACAAACATAATACAGTCTTCAAATGGTACTGTTCAAATACAGTTTGAAGAAAATAAAAAATTAATAGAATCTTCTATATCCAGAATTTTTACATCTAATTATAATACCTCTTTTTGTTCTCATAGTTCACCTTTTGATGATATTGATTTTCATCAAGAGCTTCTACTTCTCAAATTAGAGAATGTCCTCTAACGAATCTGAGAATCAACATAATAAAGTCAATGAATTGAGAATTCCTAAAAATAATATTGTTAAAGGAATTTATAATAATCAAGAACAAAAAATAACCTAATCTGAAATGAATTTTTCTATTTAATGAATTATAATCAAAAGATTGATTTTAGTCCTAGATCTTCAGCCAGGCAACTTATTCAAAAAGAATTTAATTTACCTAAATGGGAACCATTTAGAAAATGGTTTTTTGAAATTTTCAATGGAGAAGATAAGTTAAAATATCAAAATGAATTTTATTCTTTTGCTTCAAAAGAAAATAAAATAATACCATTTATCCATTCGTTTATAACTAATTATGTTGAAAATTATATTTCAGTTTTCGAAAGAAATTATAAATTGAGTAGTGGACAAGTTTTAAAAGCTATTTATCCACCTCAACAACCTTTTCAAATTTATAATAATGGAGAAATAATGTACTTTTCTGCATTTCAGAAACTTTTTGAAAATGAAACTCTTCAAATTACTATTGCTACTATTAATAATTTGGTTAAACAGCAAAATTATGCTAATATGTATCTTAATGTTTTAGGAGAACAAATATAATATCTTTATAATAGAGTTGAAAGTTTATATTCTCTTGTTAATCAAGTTAAAAATTTGATTAATGTGGCCAACCTTAATCAAGGAAAATCCCAAAACTCCCTTATCCTCCTATTCTTCCTAACATTTTCCAAATACTTATCCTAAAAGCATGAGAATCATCATGTCTAACTAGTGTAAAGAAATATGTAGCCCATCATAGAATTAAATTGGCCTACCACTTAGGCTAATATATCTACAGAATTAAAGAAATATAAATTCGAAACAAAAATTTAAAAATACCTGAAAAGAACCTTGAAGAACTTTAGTTTTCAATTATATTTGGAAAGATACAAAAGATAAAAATTTACAAGAGGGTTTTTACAAAGAGAGAGCAGGAGTACTAAACTGAAGTGGCCTTCCCTATTTATAGACAATTAAGGCCGGACTTCAAGACTCAAAATTTTTTGTGAAAATTTTGCATCAGAACAATACTATTACAAAAGTGACTTTTATAAAAGTCAAAAAGTCAACAGTAAATTTCTACTGGCTAATCTATTCTTGTCTAAATTGGTTGATAAGTCTTTATCCTTGTCTGATGGATGATTCTTCAGACTTCTTTTTAATATTATTTTTTATTGGCTCTGTAAGATTATCAAAAGCATCCTCAATTGAGGGTTCTTCTTCCTCATAAGGATCTTGAGATTCTCCTGCAAGACAATTATATTGGTTCTCTCTTTTTGATGAACTCGCCATTGAAGAATTGGATTAATTGTCCATTTCAATAACTAGATTTTTTATCAAATCTTTCTTCATTTCTTCAATATATGATTCAACCATTTCTTCTTTGGAGATTACTCCTTTCTTCATTTGCATCTTTCTCAAAATATGTTGGAAAGAACAAGGAGATTCCCTCTGCTGCTTGGCTTTTATAAGCTATTGATATTCAGAAATTTTTTCTTGGACATAATCCAAAGTTTCTTGTCCAAAATATGCTCATGTTTCTTTATCTTTTAAGAGCATTTTATTTCAGAATTTTGTGAAGAAGATTCTTCTTAAGCATGGAATATTTTGTTGAGTATGATCCATTTCTGGAGCCCATTTCCAGATCCAAGGAATAGAAAATTCAATAAAGAAGTACATTGGGGTTATTCTGTCAATCCATGTATTTTGGTGTTCAAAATTAATAAGCTTTGGTGAACAATTCACCCACTCTATGTAAAAACCTTTAAAAGGTTCTGGAAGAATTTTTATTGATGGACCATAATTAATCCACCATTCATGAAACTAATTAGGGAGCTCTCGTTTATAAATTTCAGAGCAAATCTTGATGAACCAAGAATGTTTTTTCTTTGGATTTTCATATAGTAAGGCTTTATTATATGCCTCAATATAATCCCAGTAATTGAACTTGATTGGAGTTTTTAACTCCTAGTGAAAATATTCTTTTTCTCTAAGGATACTAATTCTCCATTCTTTAGAAGATATAATCTTTTTAATTATAATTTTGCTAAAATTAAAACTTGATCTACTATTAGTAGGATAGAAATGATTAATCTCACAGAATCCTGTGCTTATGAGTATATTCTCATAGTGTGATCTTTGCTTATAAGATCCTACAACATATGATGTTGTATCAAGGTACATTTGCATTAAGGTCCATGGCTCATCTTGCTATTGTAGATCTTTATTTTCCAAGAGTAGTATTACTTCTCTTGATAAACTTTTTTCATATGTAGAGGAATCATCATTTTCTTCCTCAGCTATAATATTGGCATAAGAGGAGGTATTACCTTCCTGTTGATCTTTCTGCTTCTTGTATTCAAGAAATGCTTTGAAGAGAGGATCATCTGGGATATTACCCTGTGTAATATTGGAGGATATTAAACTCTGAGCACCATGTTGAATAATGGTTTTCCCTCTTCCTCCTCTATTAGAGGGGAAGTTTTGACCCCTTCCTCGTGGGATCATTTCTACAAAATTCACGAAAAAGAAAATCAGGCAAACTATTATCTGTGCCTTTTTTATAATGGATTTCAAAATCAAAAGGAGCTAAATGAGCTTTCCATCTAGCAAACATTTGCTTAGAAATATCATATTTAAAATCTTTATTAAATATAAATTTTGCCGATTGGCAATCTGTTTTTATAACAAATTTTTGATTATATAAATCATCTTGGAATTTTAAAACACACTTTACTATTGCTAGAATTTCTTTAGCAATAGTAGCATAATTCTTTTGACTATTATTCCATTTTCCTAAATAAAATCTAACAAGATATTCTTATTTAGTATCTAGATGTATCTGTTTTAAAATACCTCCAGAACCTATATCAGAAGCATCAGTTTCTATAATCTTATTCCAATTAGGATTGGCTAACATAAGGACACAACGAACGCCGTGTAACAAGGAAAAAAAAATGCCAATCGATTGCCATGGTAACCGGGGGGGAGGAAAGGGGGAGCCAAGGCTGCCATGGCAGCCGCACAGTAAAAGAACAAAAAATGGCAATAGGCTGCCAGGGGTGGGGTGGGGAAAGGAGGAGCTAATGCTACCATGGCCGCCGATTGCAAGGGGGCCGAGGGTGGGGTGAAGGTGAAGGGGAAGGGGAAGTTATATGTATTTTATATATATATATGAATATAAATATGTTATAAATAACTATATATAATTTTATGTATATGTGATTTTATATATATATGCATGTATATAATTTTCTATAAATATTATATAATATGTGATTAATATAAATATGTTATATATTTTATAAATGATGATGGCGAAATCCACTGGTAATTGGATCAAATGATAGGTTGGAAAGGTTTAACCTTCCTGGTTGATCTATGAATTTAGTTGGGTTGAGTCTTGCGATCACGAGCAAACATCAGGCTAGCCGTGGTGCCCTCGGCTAAGGCACTCCGACGCTTAAGTTAGTATAGGATCGACTAGATATAATGAGCAATAGAGTGAGGGCTTTTTGTATGTTGAATGGCATACCTTTTGTGAGGCTGAATGGGATGTATTTATAGCCTTCTTCTAGTGGGGATTTGTTTGAGATGCCTTTGACATGTAGGAAGGATTTTTGTCCTTGCATGAGGGTCATTAGATCATCTCTCATTCCTGTACTATTGCAGGTGGCTGTATTTCCAGGTTTCATGGACAAAATAGTACACTGTAGACGCGCCCCCTGCCTAGTGCGGCAGCATGGGTGGTACTGGGGCGGCATGCGCCATTAATGCGGAGGTATGCTGCATGTCAGGGCATTTAATATGACAGAGTTGATTCTGCGCCGCGTCGACCTCAATGGTCAGTGACAGGATCGACCTTATGATGGGTTGGCGTACGGCGTAAGAGGTGGCTGAGCGTCGTGGTCGAGGGGTCGACCAATGATCTTGCTTGTGACCCAATTAAATGCCCACCCGCCAGAGTATGACAGGTCGATCTATCTGGACAATTTAGGTCACCTGAAGTTGGTAGCACAGTTGGGCCACAAGAATGAGATGGGCCTGATGCTACATCATTGAGTATGTGGTCTTTGGGTCGAGCCCATTGGGCCATCCCATATCATGAGTCACCCCCACTTCCGAATGCTAAACGAGATAATCGATGAGAAGGATTGGGGAGTAGTCTGTGTGTAGTTATGCGGGTTCGTTGATAAGGGTTTTTGAAAATTGACTCAAGTTTTGCGCATTTAATGCGACGGTTACATCATGCAGGGCGTGGCGCCCAATGACGGTTACAACATTATTACAACCGCTTAGATTCCTATGCTAGGTGCCTATAAATATGCGCAATTAAAGTACTCATTTTTACTTTTACTGTCTTTACGTCTGGTCGAGCTTTGAGCCAACTGCATTTGTTGTTACTATATTGTGTTTTTTGTTCACCGATAAAGAGTAAGTCTCTTCCTTAATTTTCCTTGGCTCTCTTCCTTTGCTGTAGACATGTTGTATTTGTCTGATTCTGAGGGTAGTCATGGGAGAAGGGTGGTGGGGCTACTCATTCTGATAGGCCTGGGGGTTCATCAGAAGAGTCGAGTAGCTCTTCGGGCGATAGCTCAAGCTCCAGCAGCTCGAGCAATGATTGCGCTAACAAGGGTGATGAAACTGGGCCAAGTCAGGCTCCTTTATCACGCGGTCGTTTATATAGCCCCAACCACTATAAGCAAAATAGTATCTACGATCACCCCCACCAACCTGAGGTGCATTAGGCAGTTGTATCATATCCCCACAGAGTATGAGCTTTTAACACCTGGGCCCTCTGGTCGGATGCATTGACCCCCGATCGAGTTTATAACTGTGTTTAAGGATGCCTTTAGATGTGGCCTTAGGTTCCCCTTAGGTAGTCATGTAGTTGACCTGCTTACGAGTTTAGATGTGTGTATAACCCAATTGCTACCGAATTGATTTTCTACTATTTATAACTTTGTCGTCCTAATGCACATATTCGACCAGCCTGCCAATTTTGAAAATTTCTCAAATCTTTTTCACCTTCCAATGTCCTGCAATTCGGGTAGCACCGACGAGTCAGGCTTTTAGCTCGACCCCGCTATAAGTTTCTTGTCACCTCAGCCTCTTCCTATGGGCAAGAATGGAAAAAATATTACTTGTATGTTCGAGTTGCCGGGGGTTTCAATATCCCCAGGGGCTGGTAGATGGGCATATCAAGATGCTAGGTAACCTAACTCCAAACCTAACTCCAACCTTGCCTAATACCTTTGTTCGGGATCTGGTCGAGTTTGGTTAGGTGGAGGCCTCGATATTTATCTGGGAAAGAAGTTTGGTGTTAGCTGGGTTATCGCCAGTGAATGATTGACTAGGTAGATTATGTTGTCGATAGTTCGTTACTTTATCTATTTTTTATTCGATTTTAACCTTTTGTTGTTATATTGCTTGGCAGATCGAGATAAAATCATAAACCGATCAAGAGCCGAAGCTTTGGCAAGGGTCGAGAGGAACGAGCAGCAACATTTAGCGATAGTGGCTCGTCGAGGGGTGACTGTGGTCACGGCACCTCAGCCAAAGGCGATGACACCTTCTTTGTCACCTGCTCGGCCTGTGACGACTATAGGGAAAAGTCCGACAGGTCGAGGAAAAGGAGCTATGGTTGAGCAGGCGGGACCCTCTCCGAAGACGACAGCAGCTAAGAAGAGTAAGGGAAAGGCTATAGGGTCGGGCCAACCCTTTGGTTATGATTTGTTCAGCTAGTGCGGGGATGACGTGTTGTTCCATCTGCCAAGACTACCATCGCCGAGGTTTGGAATGGAGCCGAGCATGACTATTCACAACTCTTTGTCGATGGAGACGGCAAGGCCAACTGAAGCTATTCTGCTAAAGGTGAAGATGGCCAGGCTATTTGCGTCCGACCAAAAAAAGTTGATAGGGCTGAGCCAAGATGCTGCGCTAAAGGCTCTAGCCTATCACTCAAATATGGTAAGGCTCTGGTCGATTATGTTGTATTATCGAACTTTATTCTTTGGTCAAATATTATTTCCTTATCAGTAATGCTGTCTTTCAGGTGGGCCAGCTGGACTACCATTTCTACAGTAGGTTGGAGCTGGCCCTTGCCGACCGTGAGCACTTGCAAGAGGGTAGAGACGTGGAGACTCTAAAGGCTCGGCTTGAGTCTTCCAAACCAGGGTCAAGGAGCTGGCTAAGGAGGTCGGGAGCTTAACAATCAACTCCGATTGAAAGATAATCAATTGGTTACCTCCATTGAGGAAAGGACTAGAATGGATGAGCTGCTCAAGCAGGCTAAAATGGATGCGCAGCTTGGTTATAAGTCTAGTCGGTTAGCCGTTCGGAGGGAAACGCTCGATGAGGCTTGAGCTGAATTCTACAGAAAGCTGTCGTTGATGCGGCGAGATGTCGTGCAACAGTTTATGCTCTGCTTAGCGTTCCAGGACACGAGTGTTGTGTTCTTCTTGGATGACACCAGGAATGCATTTGAGAAGGCGCTCAAGTAATTGCAATTTCTGGCTATTCTTTTCGGCCTAAGGATAGGGAACGCCTCAGCCTCATCCTCAATGAGTAGCTCTAGCCGTACCCTAAGCACGAGGAGGCTATCGCTGAAGAGGGAGCTTTGGAGGCTCCTTTGATTGAAGGAGTTGCAGAGGCTCCACCTGCCGAGCCCTTGACTAAGGCGCAGAAGAAGATAGCTGAGGTGGCGAAGAAACTGGATGAGGTCGCCAAGGAATTTACCTTTGCCAACGAGTTTGCATTTGAGGTTCGAGACGGCATGGTCGATGCTGCCACGTACCTTTCTCCACTAGAAAAAAGTTTTCTGGCGACGAGACTAGGCCCTCTCAACCGATGACGGTCGTTGTTCCTATTGCTATTGCGATGCCCAAGCCGAGGGCGAGCGGCAGGCGGTGGTTCCTATTTCGATTCCTTTGAGCAATGAGCTCGAGCAAGCAATTGAGGAGGGTGCTCGAGGAGGGCACAACGAGGGCGCTGGGTCAAGTTGATGCTCCTATTCTTATGTATTTTTCATTCCAGTTGATATACTTATTATGATATTTGTAATTGAGATTTTTGAAATTGAATGAAGTACTCCTTTTGTTGCTTGAACATGTTTGTTTTGTCGAATGGCATGTGTTCTTTTTTTGCTCTTTAGTAGTGAAGGTTGTAGTCAAGTGTTTGTGTTGTTAAATTTTGGTAAAATTAGTTCAAGATCGTCGTCAAATGAACCATGATTACCTAAACCAACACATATTTTAATTCACGTTATGCATTTTAATTTATCAGCTCAAGGTCCTTCTGATCGACTCCAGGGTCAGTTGCAATCGATCAAATCGATTGCTTAATTGAACAAAATAGTTAATGATGAACTCGTATATTTGGTCGACTGCGAGGTCGTCATAAAGGTTTAGGGTTTAGGGTGGCGGCTGGAAGCCTGCTTAGTCAACTACAGTGTCGACACTTTGGTCTTTGCTGTGAAGCCTTGACTTGGAGGCTAGAAGCCTGCCTGGTCGACTACGGGGTCGACGATTTGGTTTTTGGCTATGAAGCCTTGACTTGGCGACTAGAAGCCTGCTTGGTCGACTACGAGGTCAATGGTTTGGTCTCGGCTGTGAAACCTTGACTTGGCGACTGGAAGCCTAATTGGTCAACTACGGGGTCGATAGCAAGTGATCAACTCATGCAAGTGGGTATTTGCAAGATGTTCCATAAATTTTCATTTCTGCGAAGAAATACAACGGAGGCCAGTGGCCTTTTTATACATAGAATTTCTTTAGATTTACAGCGTTCCAAGGTCATGGTAGTTCATTGCCTCGTGTGTCTGCTACCCAGTATGCATTGTGTTTTGACACTTTGACCACAGTGTAAGGTCCCTCCCAATTTGGGTCGAGCTTTCCCACATTTCTCGATACTTCGACTTTCTTGAGGATTAGGTCTCTGGCTTTGAAACTATGCAATCGAACTATTTTGTTGTAATGCTCTGTCATTTTTTATCAGTATCGTTGCATTGTGTTGTAGGTTGTGTGGCGTATCTCATCGATGATAACGAGGTCGAAGGCCCTTTTCGTTGTGTTTCGGATCGGGTCATAATGGATCACTCAGGCTGTGTGTTGTACGAGCTCAGATGGAATCTGCTTTGGAGTCGTAGACTAAGCTGTTAGGGCTTTATGCCCTCAACACTTCAGGGAGGTCGTCCGCCCAGCTCACTCCCGTTTCCTCTATTCGAGCTTTGAGATGGTCGAGGACCGTTCTGTTCATGACCTCCGTCTAGCCATTAGCCTGGGGGTTTCTTACTGAGGTAAAGTGTTGGCAGATTCCCAAGGACTTGTACCATTTTCTCGTGTTCTTGCTTTGAAATTGAGTCCCGGGCAAGCCGAAATGGTAGATTATGTTATTCCAGATGAAGCTCTTGATAGCCGCATCGGTGATCTTTGGAACTGCTTCCGCTTTGACCCATTTAATGAAGTACTCAACCGCAATGATAATAAATTTTCATTTGCTGAATGTTTTCAGGAGAGATCCAACTATATTGATCCCCCACCAGTCGAACGGCCATGTGATCTGGACGTTTACCATTGATGTTGTGGGTTGGTGCGGCATGTTCAAGTGAAGCTGGCAAGAAGAGTACTTTTTGGCGAAGTCGATTGAACCCTTTAATAAAGTGGGCCAGAAATACCCAGATCGTATGACTTTGTGGGCCAAGGACTAACTTTCGGAGTGATTACCACAAATGCCAGCTTGAATCTCATGCAGGACTTGGTATGCTTCGTCGAGTGTTAGGTATTAAAGAGGTGGTCCTGATATCGACCTCCTATAAAGTTGTCCGTGCTCATCGAGGGCAAACTTAGTTGCTTGCCCTTTGAGTCTACGGGCCTCGTTCCTATCGTCAGGGATTGTGCCTTGCCTTAAGTAGTGCTTATTTGGGTCTTGCCAAGAGGGAGCCACTTCTTCTATGCTTCCGACGAGATTGTGGTCGTTAATCTGGATAGCCGATTTGCTGGCCATGAGGAATGTTATGGTTCTTTCTCTAGTTCCTCTTATCGAGCTAGCGAATTTTGAGAATGCATCTACTCGCTCATTTTTTACTCGGGGTACTTGGCTCAGGGTAAAGCTCTTGAACGATTTCTACAACTGTTTCAACTCAGACAAGTATTGACTTATCTTGGCCTCTTTAGCTTTGAAGTTTCCTTCAACCTACTCTGCCACCAACTGGGAATCGGTGATCGCAACTAGCTGCTCGACACCCCGAGATACTACCATGTTCATCCAAACTATGAGAGCTTTGTACTCTGCTTCATTGTTGGTGATTGGAAAGTCGAGTTTTATTGCAAAATCATACTCTTCAGCGAGTGGGGAGCGGAGTGAAACACCAATTTCGCCTCCCAAGGTAGTTGCTGAGTCGTCAACGTGTAACGTCCAAACAGAGGAATTTGGGTCGAACTGCTTAGGGAAGTCAAGCCTTTCGGCCACAAAATCGGCCAGGACCTGCCCTTTTATGGCCTTCCATGGTTGGAATGTGATGTCGAACTCCCCAAGCTTGATGGCCCATTTCGTGAGTCGACCTAACGTGTCTGGTTTTGATAATACTTGCTTCAACGGCTGATTTCTCAGCACTACAATCGTATGAGACTGGAAGTAAGGTCACAACTTCCGTGCTGCTGTAACGAGGGCGAGGGCAAACTTCTCAATCTCCACATAATTGTGCTCAGGCCCTTGCAAGGATTTACTACAGTAATACACAGGTCGATGTGTTTGTCTCTCGTCGAGGCAGAACTGAGTTGATCGGGGCGGTGGACACGGCCAAATAGAGTTGCAAAACTTCGCCTAGCTCAGGCTTGGCGAGCATAGGTGGTGAAGAGAGATACTGCTTCATTTCGACGAAAGCCTGGTAATATTGTTTGTTCTATTGGAATCCCAATTTTTTTGCATTTCTCAGGATTTAAAAAAAAAAAAAAAACTCTTGTCAGCCAATCTCGCGATGAATCTGCCGAGGGCTATTATCCTGCCGACCAGGCGCTGTACATCTCAGACTGTTCAAGGCGAGGCGATGTCCATTACTGCCTGGTCTTCTGTGGGTTTGCTTTATCCCCCTTTAATTGACCATGTAACCCAAGAATTTACCTCCCCGAACCCCGAATGTGCATTTGTTGAGGTTGAGTTTCATACCGAACGCCCTCAATATAGAGAAGGTATGGTTGAGGTCGATCAAGTAATCCTTGGCTTTCACTATTTTGACGATCATGTTATCGACGTAAACCTCCATGAATTTTCCAATCTCACTTTTGAACATGAAGTTGACTAATCTTTGGTACGTTGCCCCTGCATTTTTGAGTCCAAAGGGCATGACTAAGAAATAGTATACTCTATTAGGGACGATGAAAGATGTCTTATCCCTATCCTCGGGTGCCATAAATATTTGATAGTAACCTTAAAATGCATCCATCATGCTCAATAGTTCACAACCAACTGTAGAATCTACTAATAAATCTATGCGAGGCAGAGGCTAAGGATCCTTAGGGCAAGCTTTATTTAAATTAGTGAAATCATTACACATACGCCACTTTCCCTCATTCTTAGGGATGAGTACAACATTACAAAGCCAAGAGGGGTACTGAATTTCTGCAATATATCATACCTCTAGTAGATTGTTGACCTCTTCTTCGATGATTTGGGACCTCTTAGTGTTGAAGGTTCTTATCTTATGCCTCACCGATTTGTAGGAAGGGTACACATTGAGACGATGGACAATAACACTTGGGTCAATTCCTTGGAGGTCGGAAGCTTTACATGCGAACACATCAATATTTCTTCAAAGGAAATCGACCATGAGGCACTCCAGACGATGGCCCATGTCACTCCTGATCCGAGTGGTCTTATCAGGGTTGCCAGGCTCTAATTCGATCGTTTTGAACTCCCTGATAGGCTCAATCCAGGTGTTCTCCAGTTTTCTCTTCTTAGATGAATGTCCCTCCTCGGGTTTTGCTATAGGGGCGTCCCCCGAGGGCTTCAACTAAGGTCGGGTCTTCTGCTCGTTTGGCTCGATCGAAATGGTATAGCAGCGCCAAGCTTCCTTAATGTTGCACAAGAGCTCGCATACTCCTGCTGGGGTTGGGAATTTGATCTTTATATGGTAGGTCGAGACGATGGCTCTAAAGTCGTTCGACCAATAATGACGTTGTAGGCGAATGGAGCATCAACTACAAGGTAGTTTATCATCAAGATTCTGCAGCGAGGGCCCTGTCCCAATGATGTGGATAGGTTAATAGACCCCTCTGGAATGATCTCCGATCCCCCAAAATCGGCTAGCGGGGTGCGGATCGGCTCAAATTTCAATTGTCCCAAATTCATTCTATTCAGGGTAAACAAAAATATGATGTTCGCATAGCTGCCATTGTCGACCAAGATTTTTCTCACTTCAAAGTTGGTTATTTCAAGCGCTAGCACCATAGGGCAGTCTATATTGCGGTCGACTCCTATATTCTCTAGGTGGTCGAGGTCAGACTCGGTGAAGGAGATTGGTTCTACGCTGGTTGAGAGCTGGAAAACCATTCGACCTTGGCTGATTTAGTCGATTCTAGTTGCCTTTGAGTCTACTTCTTGGCGGGCTTTGAGTCACCCTAGTGGGACCTCGTGCAATCATGTCAATAAGTCCTCGAATGGGTAGGTGGGGATTGTGGGCAGGTTTCTTTCCTTTATCTTCTCTCTTCGGGCTAGCCAACCTTTCTCTTCAAGGAGTTCGATCGGTTCTTCCCTCTTCGCATCTGGCATGCTCGTCGATGTATTTTTTTCAAATGGCCCTACCTGATCAGTCTCTCAATCTCATCGTGCAAATTGAAACAATTTTATGTGTCGTGCCCTTTTTGCTTATGGAAATGACAATATTTCTTTGCCTTCTTCATGGCTTCAATTTCGGTCAGCTTTCTGGGCCTTTTGAGGAGATTGTCGTGCTGGATAGCAAACAATACCTCCTTCCTTGGGAGATTAAGCGGGGTATAATCATGGAATCATTTGATGGGGGATCGACAACCCTCCCTGTACTGGCGGTCGTTGTTTTCCTTACTCTTCTTCTTATCGACCTCGAGATTGCTATATTTCAATTTATTCATCTCCTCCTGAGTCATGTACCTCTCTGTGAGGTCGAGGATCTGCTCCATCAACCAGGGTTGTTCGCGTACCAATGCATTGGCACATTCCTTGTGTATAAGGCCCAAGAACAATACGTTAATCAGGAACTCAATCCAAAGGTTATCAATCTTCAGCACCTTCATGTTAAACCTGGTAAAAAAGTCTCTGAGGGATTTTCCTTCGTTCTGTTTCACCGTGTGTAAGTTGGTATGTGGGAACTTTGCCTTCCTCCTGCTCGCAAACTGGTGCAAAAATTTGTCGCACAACTGGTCGTATGAGTACGTCGACGCCGGTTCCAGCTTAACGAACCAATCAAGTGCTATCCTCTGAAATGTGGTTACCAACATCTTGACGTGGATGTAATCGTTGTGTCCATGTAACTGCATCATGTGTTCGAACTGCATCAAATGTTCGTTTAGGTCCGACGAGCCATCATATCAGGGCAGGCCTATTGGGATTTTGGGATCGACAGCAATGCACTCGTCAATAATCTCTTGGATGAATGGTAAGTCTCTCTCTCTCTTCGAAACCTTGGCGGTCCCTCTTGATAGTAATGTTTCTCCGTGTTCCTCCTTGAGATCTCTTCTAATCGTCTGTTCAGCTATTGGACTTGTTGGGACACTTCCTCCTATTCCTCATTGTCAGCTTGAGATGCTTTTCTGTTTGGGTGGGGTCTCAAGCGCTTGACCCTATCGCACTGCGAGGCTCAAATAGGTCGAACACCGTGATCATCAACTTCCTCCCGAGGCATGGGTCGGGCCACTTCCCTTAGAAAACGGCCTAGGCTTACTTCACGCTTCGAGGGAGGCCTTCTGGACTCTTGTCGGTCTTGATTTTCTTTGGACGGTCTCTCCTCCGGGGCTACAGGTTGTGGAGTTGCGCCCGCCGCCGGCTCCGGTTGCACGGTATGTCGATTCAAAGCAGCAAAAAGTTGAGCTAAAATTTAGGTCGATATTTGCTCACTGATGAGTTGCATCAATTGGGGCATGGTCAAGGTGACCACCTGCTCTGGCTGGATGCTAGACCCTGGCGCGCCATGTTCTTGCTGAGGTTGAGGCGGATGAGAGCTAGACCTCCTATTTTGTTCTCTTCCCGAGAGGGCTTGCCTGGTGTTAACCATTTTCGATTGCGGACTCAAGTTTCCCACAAACGGCACCAAATGATGAGAGTGAAATCTTCTCGTAACTGGATCAAATGATAGATTGGAAAGGTTAGACCTCCCTGGTCGATCTATAAATTTAGTGAGGCTGAGTCCTGCAATCACGAGCAAACATCAGGCTAGCCGAGGTGCCCTCGGCTAAGGCACTCCGACGCTCAAGTTAGTATAGGGTCAACTAGATATAATGAGCAGCAGAGTGAGGACTTTTTGTATATTGAATGGCATACCTTTTGTGAGGTTGGAGAGGAGGTATTTATAGCCTTCTCCTAGTGGGGATTTGTTTGAGATGCCCTTGACATGTAGAAAGGATCTTTGTCCTTGCATGAGGGTCATTAAGTCATCTCCCATTCCTGTACTATTCCAGGTGGTTGTATTTTTAGGTTTCATGGACAGAATAGTACACTGTAGACGCGTCTCTTGCCTAGTGCGGCAGCATGGGTGGTACTGGGGCGGCATGCGCCATTACTGCAGAGGCATGCTGCCTGTCAGGGCATTTAATGCGGCAGAGTTAATTCTGTGCCGCATCAACCTCAATGATCGGTGACAGAGTCTACCCTACGATGGGTTGGCGTGAGGCGTAAAAGGTAGCCGAGCGTCGTGGTCGAGGGGTCGACCAGCGGTCTTGCCTTTAACCCAGTCGAATGCCCGCCCACCAGAGTCAGGTCGATCTATCTGGTCGATTTGGGTCACCTGAAGTCAGTAGCACAATTGGGCCCCAAGAATGAGATGGGCCTGATGCTACATCATTGAGTCTGTGGTCTTTGTGCCGGCCCATTGGGCCATCCCATATCAATAAATATGAAATTATTTAGTTTTGATAATAATATATATATGTATGTATATATAATTTTATAAACATTAAATAGTATTTAATTATATAAGTACTTTATATATTTAATAAATATAAAACTATTTAATTTTAGATTAAACAAAAGAAAAATATATTTTATACATATGTATATAGATATGTTATAAATAATTTTATATACATATATGTATTTATAGAATTTTTTATATGTATATAATTTTATATACATGTATGTATATATAATTTTATAACTAATAAATAGTATTTAATATATAAAGATGTTATGAATAATTTTATATGCATATATATATAATTATATATATGTGATTTTATATATATGCACATATATAATTTTTTATAAATATTATATAGTATTTGATTTATATAAATATGTTATATATTTTATAAATATGAAATTATTTTGTTTTGATAATTATATATATGGATGTATATATAATTTTACAGATATCAAATAGTATTTAATTTATATAAGTATGTTATATATTTCATAAATATAAAATTATTTAATTTTAGACTAAAAAAAAGAAAAAGAAATATATATTTTATATATATGTATATAGATATGTTATAAATAATTTTATATACATATGTATTATGCATATATGTATTTATGTAATTGTTTGTATGTATAAATATTAGATAGTATTTAATTTATATAAATATCTTATGTATTTTATAAATATAAAATTATTTAATTTAGATTAAATAAAAGAAAAAGAAAAACATAAGGATATAAAGTAATTATATATATGAGGGTATTTTCGTTCTTTCAATAGAAAATTCAACTCAAATATATGGAAGGGGCCAGTGATCCAAATTTTAAAAATATAATGAGTCGTTTCACCACCACCACCACCATCCCCCTCCCCCTTTTTATAGGGGGCAAACTGCCTATTTCGTATAACACATGTGGGTCAAAGGATTTTTGCCCTTAATAATTGTATATAAGAATTAGAGGGTGTTTGGCTAAACTTATTTAAAATATCTTATAAGCTCCTATAACTTGTAAGATATTTTTGGAATTTATAATATATTATATTTTATTTTTAAAATAAGTGATTGAAGCGTTTGAATAAAATAAGACCTTAGAGTTTATAAGATATTAGTAATAACAAATTCGTAATTAAAATAATTAAAAATAAAGGAGTTTGTTAAGAATTTAAAAATAAGTTAGGGTCTTCTCACATTTTTTAAAAGAGGTTATAAGATCCGAACATCTTATTTTTAGAATTTTATAAGCTCTTTTTTAAAAATATTTATCAAATATTTTTGATCATTTTATAAATTTTTAAATATTTTATAAGATATTTTGAAGAGTTTATAAACTCGCCCAAACACCCTCTTAGTTAAGGTAATTATAAGAAGTAAAAAGGGGAAGACTTGGGGATTGATATTAAAATAGGATAAATAAAAAGCAAATTTTATCCATTAATTATGTATAAAAGTATTGTAATAGAACGGATCCTATTCACAACATTGTATTTGATCCAATCAATTAACAACTTGATGAATCCACCTATTAGATTTAGATTATCATCTTAAACCGATTAAAGGTAGATCATTACAATTGGACTAACAATTTCACAAAAATTGACGATATTGAGATATGAACCGTATGCACAATATGAACCGTATGCATGACAAACCACCCGTCGAGCACGGATAAAAGTTGGTCTTAGTGATTCGACAGTGTCAAGTGGAAGGGCCATCCTTCATAACCCTATCACACCCCAAATCTAGGGGTGTAAATAGATATTAAACGGTTCGAATACATTATTTTCATATTTGTATCCGTTTAACTTTTAAAATACTCGGATATGGATATGAATTTGATGGATATTTAAAAATGATATCAGAATTTGTATTTGTCGGATATCGATCGAATTTGGATATATTAGTATTCAATTATAATTATTCAGATGCATTCATATTTAATTAAACTTATTTATATTCGAATTATTCTTTTGATATTTATATTCGATGATAATTTTTTAGATATCTATTTATGAATATTCAAATACGTGAAGTTATGAACCTATAACAAATGCATATTTTAATTAATAGAAAAAACTATACAATTTCATTAAAAAGAAAGCTATCAAACAAATAGTATAATTTCTAATTAATAATTGATTTTATAATTAATTATTAGTGCTAATTAATATTAATAATGGTATTTTAATATGTTAATTATAAAGTCAACCAACAATAATTATGTTAATTAACTTTATTATTTAATTTTTTATCTATATTACAATTATTTTTTAAATTTATTCTTTTATCTTCCCAATTCTTCAATTATAATTTATTTATACATATATGGATTATGAGATTTTTATTAAAAAATATAAATAATATATTATTTAATAAATATATATTTGAAGTAAATATTAAATGAATCGAATGCGTATTTACCATATCTGTATCTATTTATAATCGGATATTTACTAATTGAATACGGATAATATCCACTTTAAACGATGCAGATAAATTTTGTCTAAATAAATATGAATACGAATGATAAATAAATGTTTGAATATCTATTTACAGCCCTACCTGAATCTAATGAAATAGGATGAAATGTGACAAATATTCTTTTCCAAAAAAAAAAAAAGAAAGAATTGTTAAATGACTTGAATGCCCTCCGAAACTCAAAACTATGGACTATGGTCCATAGCAGCAGGAAATCTTGTAATCTTATCTTCAGCGGTACCACCTGTCACAACACCCCCATTCTTTGCCACCAAAAAAACTAACTGCAAAAGGGTACACACGGCACAACCAAAAAGAGCAGAAAAAGAAGAGAAAATGGCGACAATGTTCCTCTCAAATGCAAAAGTCTTTCTCCCTTGTCTTCCATCCACATCTTCATCTTCTTGTTCATCAATAGTTCAAATTCAGAATCACAATCTGAGAACACAGCAGATTGTATGCAAAGCAGGAAATGACCCCTCCTCCATTGCTATCAGCAGGAGAAGCATTTCTCTTAACCTCACGGCCACTGCCACATTTTTTTCCACATCTTTGGCTGGTTATCAATGGTGTTTCGATAAGGCAAATGCCGCTATTCTAGAGGCGGAAGACGATGAAGAGCTACTAGAAAAGGTGAAGAAAGACAGAAAGAAGAGGCTTGAGAGACAAGGTGTCATCAATTCATCAGCTAAAGAAACAGGTTCAGTTTGATTTATTTCCTTATATTTCCTGTTTTTTCATCAGAGAAAATCCAACTTTTTAGGGATGGAATTATTAGTTTTTGTTTTAAGAGACAAGAGATGAGAATTCGAAATTAAAACAGTGATCTATTTACCAAATTACTACGTTTTCCTGAAACTGATGTTTCCTTTGTGCTGTTCATAGGTAGCTTGACCAATCTCATAATTCGAAGGTTTTATGATTATAATAGTTAAGTAAGCAAATATTAGAGAAAACTCATTCAACAGAATATCATATATATGAAAAAAATTATTTTTGAAATGAGGAAGAATAAAAATTGAAGTTTTCATGGGATTTTTGCTATGTGCAACTAATGTAGCAATGTGGGACTTTCTTCCTGAATTTAGTTCCTTCTCATGTTGGTCCAAGTCTACTTTGAAAATATATGGTGCTTTTTATGAGATTATGGTAGCCACACCTGCCATTCAGAAATAATCTAGAAATTGAAATCACACAGGGCATGTGATTGTTAATGCTCTTTATCAAGCCAGTGAATATATTTTGCTTAAATTTGTTAGTGTAACTCATAGAGGATAGAGTTAAAGAGAAGAAAGATCCCAGAGGAAGCAAACTGCAGCATTACTATTGCATATTTTATTTCAGATTTCTTTCAAAATATATTACAAAGGCAAATTTTCAATGTAGCAACAGGAATATGATGTCTAAAGACTACAAAAAGGACATATATTTTGGGTACAGTGTTTTCCAGAATTCTGATGGATTTGATGTTGCTATATTTCAGCATACCTGCAAGATCTTGTTTATCAACTCAGCAAAGTAGGCCAAGCAATAGAAAAGAATGATCTTTCTGCTGCAAGTTCAGTTCTTGGCTCCAGCAAGGATACTGAATGGGTCCAGAGAGCAAATTATGCCTTCGAAAAGGTGTTTAATTGGTTGAAATTGGCTTCTTTTATGGGGTGTGTTTGTGTGTGTGTAGTTCTCACATTTAATGTGGGCCGTTGGATCTTCAAATGCTGACAGACTTTTACTCATGTCATCATTTTCCGGTCTAGGGGCTCACATTTTATATGAGCAGTACTTGCATCCCTTTGCCAAATTCTTATCCTTTGCACAGGAATTTTCTGAAATTTTCTAGTCTTATTTTTTGAGCAGTTGAGCTCTAGTGAAGAAGAGAAGAGAGAGGTTGATACCTTCAATTCCTCACTGGCCACCTTAATCTCATCAGGTGAGGTTCTCATTAAGAACATAACAGATCACAGCAATGCGAGTTTTCTATCTCGCTAACAGTAAAATAATGGATCATTTTACCATTGATTTTCAACTTCTCAAAAGCTCTAATGTGATTTTACTTCTCAAATTCTTGTGCATCCTTTAGATGAGTTCATATGTCACTCCATCTATCTCAAGAAATTAGTACTGAATGATTGATCCACTATAATATTTTGCTGCAGTTTCTCGGAATGATATTGAAGCCTCTAAGGTGGCTTTTGTGGCATCTGCGAGCGCATTTGAGAAGTGGACTACCCTATCAGGGTTGGTGGAACAGCTCAAGGGCCTTTGAAGAAGAAAAGGCATTTTCTCTGGACTCTTACAGATCTTTCACCCCAGACTATTCTATATATATGATTCTTTTTCTCTCCTGGCATTCTTCAGGTTTTGATCAACTGAAAGATTTTTTTTCACCCTTGAAGAAGCAGAGTCTATTGTTTTTCTTGGATTTCTTTTGAGTTGTAATTAAATTTTGTTGCTTCGTTGAGGAATTTCAACACTTTTTCTGGTTGATATTTATAGTAGCAACTCAAGAAATTCCAGAGTCCAACTAGCTAGTCATTCTCTGCAGAACCGGACTTAGATCATCTTCAATTTTATTAACTATTGGGCAGAAAGACCTGGAGAGTTTTGCTTCACCAGAACCTTCTAAATCAAACATTTGATTCTGACCTTGTAATATGGCAGAAACAGCAAAAAGATCATGCCATTACCATAAAAACTTTGTGAAATCTGAGAGTATTATATTGTCTGCCAACTCAGTGTTTTTTGAAATCTGCAGCCCATTCCATTGCTAGTTGATTCCAACATGAATCATGCATGCCCAGCTTTTTGATTTTATGCCTTGCTCATTTAAGCTGCTGCTGCATCATGATTTTGCTATTTGAAAATTTTATCCCTTGCTCATGTATTGTCAGCAGTTTTTGTAGATTTTTGTCAGAAATTGGTTTAAAAGATTAAAATGCAAACAAATTATATATAGGTGGGAGATAACGTACTTGCAGCAAGAAGTCGCAAAGATAAAAACAAATAAATAAATTATAAAAAATAAAATACATAAGATATTTTTTAATGATCGTGTGGGATCATTCAGTGGGATGATAGTTATTTAATATAGTTATGAAGATTAGGAGATAAAAATGAGGACATTCTTTTTTTTAAGAAAAAAAAAATACTTGAAAACATATAAAAAAGAATTGTGTGTTTTATTACTAGTATAAATCTTGATAATTATAAATGAGAATTAGTGAGGTAATTGTAATAGTAAAATGAGGATGACTTGAGAATTGATGTTAGAATAGGATAAATGAAAAACACATTTTATTCAGTAATTATTTACAAAAACTAAAGAGTTACAAGCATGCATTAGTTGAACTTTATGTAAAATTGTAATAATTTTGTTCTACGACTTGAATATTCATATCTTATACAATTAAATTCCATCACAACCTCATAAACATTTAAACACATCAACTAATAATCAATTCCCCGATCACTTGATTAGCTAGTAATTAAATAATCGATCCATTCCTAATCACTTTTTATCAGTGTTTTAATTTGATTCGAATTGTTGGGTCTAAGATAAAATAATAAAATAGACTTGTAAAATACTATTCAACGTACAAAACATACAACAATGTCACCAATTAAGCAATGGATTATACGTTTACACTAAGCTTTAAAGAATTACAAATGTAACTTCATTTATTTGATTGAATTCTGAGTTTTGATTGGGGAGGAGTTACAAATAACCTCCATGTGATATAATCAAAATAGGCATTAAATTGTCTATCGAAAAAAATATATATCACAAAATTCATCTTTTGTTTTTTAAAATCATGCACACCATCCCTACTTCTTGTTTGTTGTCTATTTATCCTAATTTTAGTATATAAAGACTAAATTATCCTTAATCTTTTCATGTATTTGCAATTCAATTTAATTTACATTTTATTATCATTTTTTTTCTCATTTTTTTCTTTTTTTCTTCTTTTGAACTTTTTTGCTTTCCAAAATCAAACAGCAACATTCTGCTAAAATTCTGCTTATGCGTTTTGTACGTTGTGCATAATAAATGGAAAGAGTGTTGCGTTTTTCAGCCAAAATGGCGGGGCCCACCAGAAAATCAGAACAAACGCCATTTTCTTTAAGCTTTTTGTTTGGCTATTAAGCAGATTTCTTTTCAATTGCATTTTTGGCTTGCGCCTCTTTTGTCCAAACTTGAATATGATAAAGGTTCAAAATTTTAAAATCAATTACTAATATGACAATAAAATAATTTCTAAATAATATTCTTTATTTTAAAAACTGTTGTTATAAAAAAATTTCAATGACATTATCTAAATATAAAAACTAATTTTAGAAAAATTATTGAAAACTCCTTAAGATAAACTTTTATGTTTATAAAATCCAGAAAGTTATTTTCAATCTAAAAATTTATTCCACAAACTTTTTATTCTAAAAAGTTGAATCAACTTTTATCTTACTTTTGGATGAAATTACCTTAAATATTTTATGTTAAGAATTCTTTTTATTTATTAATACTTAAATTTATATTTAGTTTTTCTTGACATCATTTATTTGCAGTTAAAAATTTTAGAAAAGTTATTGTGAATTTTTTAAAAAAATATCTTTTTTCCCCTCCATTTGATTTAAAATTAAAATTCTATTTACTATAATTTATATATATTTAAAAATTCAAAAAATATATTTCTCCAAAAAAATTAATTTATAAAGTTAAAATTGTCATTGACACAAATCATTTTAAAGAATCTTAAAAAATCTATTAAAAAAATACTAATTCATTAAATTTCTTAATTAATAAATTAAGGTAATTTAAAGATATTTAGTTGAAATATCACATATTACAACAAAATGGCACACATAAAAATTTACTACTATCTATTTAGTCCCATAATTTGTCAGTGTATGATAGAAGTGAATTTTTATTTAACAAAATATATTTTATTTTGTCTATTAACTTCATCAAGCAACTCATCGTTAGCATGGTTAATTAATTTTTCAGATTTAATTAGAACATGTACTCTTGCCAAAAGAAAAGGAGAAAAAAAAAATCTAATGAAAAAACAGAATAAATAATTGAAATGCCCATTTATCTGATAAAGCATGTAATTCCATAGAATAAAGGATTTAGCTGACATGTAGAAGGAGAAGGGGACTAGAGAGTATGAATTAGTATTGGAATGATACAACACGATTTTTTTTAATTTTATTTTTGTTAAATATCAATTATTTATTACCAATTAAATTAACTCTTCCATTTTTTCAATATTAGCATAATCTCCATGCAATACATCTAATTTAGAAATGAAATAATTAGATATATTATATCATGAATATGTTCAACAATTAACTAGCATCAAAAAATAAATAAATACCCACATTTTTAATTTAGGTGAAATTTGAACTTAATACACCACAATTTCCAAACTTCAATTTTGCCACCAATTGAACTTTATTACAACGTACACTAAAGTATTGCATGTATCAAATTACACTATCGCCGAGCTCAGTTGCGCGGGTCTGTGACCCTAGCGAGGGCGACGTGGAGGCCGAAGCAACTTCGGTCGCATAAATCCTAGCCCTAGATTGGGGGTGGATTCGAGGCCGCTGGGGGTACTCAAAGCAGATTAGGGACGATTCCCTTGCCCAAATTAAAAAAAAAAATGTATCAAATTACACTAGAATGATAATTTAATATATATAACAATAGGAAGAGCTAAAGAAGTTTAATGAACAGTACAGTAAAATAAATTTTAAACTACAATATTATTTATCTCTATAATCAATTTTAATGGCTTACTGATGATGCACCTAAAAAACTCACTCTTTAATTTGAAATTGGAAAGATAAATAAATATCGTATGTACTCAGTTTTTATTAATTAGGTGTTAGCAATTTTTGTTAAAAAAAGTATTATATCTTTGAAAAGGCAAACACATACATTTCTTCTTTTTATAATTTTGTTACCTGAGAATTAATTTGGAATTTGAAGTGAGATGCTTGAGAGAGGGTAGATTACGGCCTTTGAAAATATTATATATACGGAGAAAAATAAATTTTGAAAAAAAAAATGAATGATGAATTATTGTTTTCATACCAATTATGTCTTGATTTCATAATCAGTGAAACTTCCAATTGGTGCAATACATACAAATAACAATTAAGTGCTAGTAAGTAAAAAGGCATAATAATTTACAATGGTTTATCAGATACCTAAATTTATTATTTAAATTTTTATTTATGATTTGAAACATATCAAATTGATTGGAGATAGCGCAAGTACAATATGATAAAAATAATAGATGGTAGAAAGAGTAAATAAGACATCCAAAGGGGTGATAACCCAACTCCACATAGCAACAACAAACTCACAAAGATGAGAAAACCAAAACCCATATGGAATTATAGCAACTCCCAAATGCCATGGAACTAGCTTATAAGTGATCTAGCCTTGGAAAAATTTTGTCAGATGGACTTGCGTAGTTGGCTAAGGAACGAACTACTAAAGTTCTGCACTAAAAGTTCTAGACTCTCTTTCTATATTGGAATCCAATTAATACAACTATTTCCAAAAATACTGCTCTAATATTTTTGTTCACCAGGTAGTTCTTGAGTAGGCATGGGAATAGGTCATGCCGCCCATCAGGGACATATGGCTTGATCTTTGTAAAGTCTTGCCTATTTAATAAAAGGACAGGATAGGTCAAAATTTAAAAGATAGTCTTTTTAGTTAAATAAGCTAAGCTTAACACTTTTTAAAAAACCCATAAATCCCAACAATCCCACGTATTTATCCTCTTTTTATATAATATAAAATAGTTACATTTGTATTACATATTAATATGAATTTTACGCTTATTAAGGCTTATTGCAAGTTTGAACTTATTAAAAAACTAGATTATGTAATTTTTTAAGTCTAAATAGAGTTTTAATAGAAAATAGGTAAAACAATCAAACATGTCCTTAATAAAAGTCTATTATAGATAATATGTCAGATATAGGCTCGTTCTTAGCATAGCAAACCTGAATTATTTACGCCATAGTCTGGTCTCACTTTATTTAGATACCTATCTTTAAGAGCACACAATCAATGCAAAATGACTAACACAATTGTCCAAAATGACAAGTTAACAAATTGTTAAGAGTGTAAATTTTATATCTCATAATATGAGTTCTCTTGTCTTTTATTTCTCATTTGAAAAATAAATAATATTTATTATTTACGAAATAATTGATAAAAAAATTTACAATGTATAGAGTCCATGGGCACAGCACCGCGCCTTGCACGGTGTGCATTTTCTAGTATATAGATATAGTCAACTATCATGGCAAGAAGTTGCCATGGCAGCTGCGGGGAAAAGGGCAGGGGAGGAAGATAGGGGCCGTGATGGTGGTAGGGTGGTGGGAATTCATTTAGGGATGGCAATGGGTGGGTCTATGGCAAGTTTGTCAAGATCCAGGAACCACCCTACTCTGTATTTGATTTTAGAGGGTCAGACCTATTGGACACACTAGATCTTTTTCGTATGTTTAAAAAATAAAATAAAAAATAAAAATAACATCACAACTTTATAAATATGAGAATACAATATTATTAATTAACAAAGCATTAATTATTTAAAAAATTATATATGCACATTTTAGCTCATAAAAAATTATGAACCACAAATATTATTGTTATTTATATATACATATTCAATCCATAAAATATTTATTATAACTATATTATTACTTTTATATAAAAATATATATAACATTCACCTTATTAATACATGAGTTAATTAGAAAAAAATCCCTAATCCTACTTTCAATTTAGTGATCAGTCCCCATTTGAATTATTTCACACAAAACTCCCCACTTTTTCACAAAAGTTAGGAATTACTCCCCATATCTTTCAGAAAGACCATTATACCCTTGCAGCTGGAAAAAACAACAAAAAAACCTCGAAAATGCGTTCTCTCTTAAGAAGAACGCTTCTTATTTTCTTTATTGTCTTGAAACCAACCTTTCTAAGCGCCAAAAGAAAAGGGCCCGAAACCGTTCCTCTACCACTGTCGCGAGAAGAAGAAGAAGAAGAAGAAGTGGGAAAAAAAAAACAACAACAACAAAATTTCTGCCATTTTACTGCGACAATGGAACGAAAAACAGCTGCAAAGAGAAGCGAAGTAAAAAAACAAGTGACTGAAAGGAACAAAGGTATGTTTTCTGCATTTGAAACTTCAAATGTCCGTGATTTTTCAGTGTTTCACTCATTTCTTGTCTATTTTCTCATGTTTAGGGTTTTTATTCATTTTTTAGTCGTTAAATAGTTGGACCCATTTGATATATGGTTTCTATTGTGAGATTGGAAGTTCTGATTTGTACTTGAAGGTCATGAAAGTTGCACTTCACCTTTAAGGGATTTATTCTTCTTTTTAAACAAAAAGTGTACGGAAAAATTATATTTTAAAACTATCTGAATGTGGTGGTATGTTATCTGTAGTACAGAACATGAAAGCATGCAGTATACATTAGCAAAAGTGTAGTATATAATGTGGGTAGCTTCAGTACAATTTGGAAGCAAATGTAGTATAAAACAATCAAATTGGTAGTATACTTTAGATATAAGTGTGGAATATAATCTGAGTAGGCGCAGTACATTTTAGTAGCGAAGCAGTATAAAACATTCAAACGAGCAGTGTACTTTAGGCATAGGTGTTATATATGATCTGTTGCAGCAGTACATTTTAGAAACAAATGTATGTAATATAAAGTATTCAAACTTGCAGTATACATTAGGCAAAAGATAGTATATAATGTGAATAAACGCATTACCTTTAAAAAGCATCTGGAGTACACTTTAGCCAAAAGTGTTGTATAAAACATCTATTGGTGCAGTACACTTTAGGCATAAGTATAGTATAAAGCAAACTGCCAGTACGGTTTAGGCAAAAATGTAGGTGCAGGGCATTTCAGACACAAATGCAGTATACAATCTGTTTTGTAGAAGTACATTTTAGAAACAAATTTATGTGGTATAAAGCATTCAAGATTGCAGTATACATTAGACAAAAGGTAGAATATAATATGTGCTATATTTTAGAAGCATTTGGAGTACACTTTAGGCAAAAGTGTAGTATAAAATCTCCATTGGAGCAAAGTAGTATAAAACATGCAAACTGGCAGTACACTTTAGGCATAAGGGCAGTATGAAGCATTCAAACATGCAGTACATTTTAAGAGCATCTGGAGTACACTTCAGACAAAGGTGTAGTATAAAATCTCTGTTGAAGCAAATTAGTACAAAACATGAAAACGTGCAGTACACTTTAGACATAAGTGTAGTATGAAGCATTCAAACCTGCAGTACATTTCAAGGGCATCTGGAGTACACTTTGGACAAAGGTGTAGTATAAAATCTCTGTAGGTGCAGTACATTTTAGGAACAAATGCAGTATAAAGCATTCAAGATTGCAGTATACATTAGGCAAAAGGTAGAATATAATATGTGCTACATTTTAGAAGTATTTGGAGTACACTTTAGGCAAAAGTGTAGAATAAAATCTCCATTGGAGCAAAGTAGTATAAAACGTGCAAACTGGCAGTACACTTTATGCATAAGTGCAGTATGAAGCATTCAAACATTCAGTACATTTTAATAGCATATGGAGTACACTTTGGACAAAGGTGTAGTATAAAATCTCTGTTGAAGCAAAGTAGTACAAAACATGAAAACGTGCAGTACACTTTAGGCATAAGTGTAGTATGAAGCATTCAAACCTGCAGTACATTTTAAGAGCATCCGGAGTACACTTTGGACAAAGGTGTAGTATAAAATCTCTGTAGGTGCAATACATTTTAGGAACAAATGCAGTATAAAGCATTCAATCTGACAGTACACTTCAGGCATAAGGGTAGTATGTAATCAATGTTGCTGCAATATATAATAGCAGCATTTTAGTACATAAACATTCAGCCTGCATTATACATTAACTGAAAATGTAATATATAATCTTCGCATATGCAGCACATTTTAGAAGAAACTGAAGTATAAAACCTTTATTACTGCAGTATACATTAAATGGAACTTTAGTATATAATCTGTATAGAATAACTGAAAGTGTAGTATATATTATGTGTTTCTATAGTACATTTTTGAAGATATTTTAGTAGAAAATATTCATGCTTTTAGTACACACTATCTAAAAGGGTTACTTTATTATTTGTTAATATACTATTTTTTTTTTGGCCTTGCAGCAAAGCCAAGACGTTGTGAGGTCTGTTCTCGTTGCTCCCCCCAATATTTTCGTAGTAAATTGGAGCTTGTGAAGTCCAAGATGGGGTCCAAACATTTTGATGCATTGAAGAAGACCCCTTTCTATATATACATGGATATGCCGAAGTTAAGTTCAAGTTTCATTCGACTTGAAGCTATACTTAGGAGGTTTGACCCAAAAAAGCTCTCATTTCATTTTGTGGAGGGGGTTGAGGTTCCTTTTTCTGCAGCTGAATTTTCAATGGTTTTAGGGTTGCCACATGTGGGGCAATCTGTTGACATAACATTGAAGATAAAGTCTTCAACTTTTGAGCGGCTTTTTTCTGGAAAGCTGCAGAATATAACTAGATCTGAAATAGCTAAAAAACTTGAGGAGTATGTATATAAGGATAGTGTGGAGGACTTGAATGATTTTTCTAGGTTGTACATAGTTTTGTTTTTAATTGTATTTTGTTTCCAACATCTAATTACTGGACTCCACGATTTCTCCTACCATACTTGGACAATTTGTCCAGAGTTGGTCTGTATGCATGGGGCAAAGCTGCATACAGGTTTCTTGTGCAAGATATGAGGAACCATTTAGGAGTAGGTGGAAAAACAAGAAAGAAGTACATTGATGGGTGTACAGTAGGGTTGATGGTAAGTGTTTGCTTCATTTTTCTAATAGCATTGATTATATTTATATTCAAGTGAGTATAATTTTTAGATTTATGAATGACATGCATGGGTTTATGAACGCATCTCATCACTAGCTACACCAGTGAGTTTGTTTGAGTTTCCACGCTTTTACCGGTGGAAGGATAGCAAACTCCCACAAAATGTGGAGCAGGTAGAGAAGAAGTTGAAGCAAGTTACAGCAGATATGGTAATAATTGTAATAATTCATTATTTGTTGTTTGTATAATAATTTGAATTTGATAATTATTTCCATTGTAATAGGTTGTAGACCTCAACCCTGCTCCAGAGGAGTTAGAATTGGCAGATTTGATCAAGAAATCAGAGGCTGCCAGTACTGTCATGAATGAAGTCCATGTCTGTGATCATACAATATATGAAGCAATGATTGCAGCGAACGGAGAAGAAATTAAATCATTGAAAGAAAAAATTGCTTCATTGGAATACATGGTAATGAAGGAGCAGGGTGAGGAGGAGCATCCAACTGAGGAAGAGACTAATGCGGTGGAGCTTGAGGAGGAAGTTGGTGAATATGTGCATGAGGGGATACTTGATTTGGTACATGATGCACAGAAAGAAGGGGATGATTCTGAAGACATGGTGGATGAAGAAAGTCGAACCAAAAAACGTCATGATCCTTCAGATTCCCCCAGACCATTGAAGACAGCACATTATATACCAATTGAAGGGGCTGAGTTCGAGGAATATGAGATTGAAGTGGCTAATGTCATGTCTTCGATTGTGACAAATGTGCGCAATCGAGAAGATAGGAAGCGAAAACAGAAATCTCCAGATTTTGTCAGCCCTCCCAGCACCACACCAGCCAAAAGAGCAAGACAAGTGACAAAGACCTACCGTGCTCGTCCTCGTGCACGAAAAAATAAAGAACAAGAGCAGAAGAAGGTGTTGTACACTACTTAATGTTTTATTTTTTTCCTACTTGCATTTCATTTGTAAACTGTCTGTTTGTAATAAGTATTATGATATCTTATACTTGATGGGTTGATATTTGCACTTAATGGATGATGTCTTATACTTCATATTATTGATACTTGCACTTATGTGCTCATCTTTTCTACCTCAGCAGTTGACACTTTACACCTTTTTATGGGCTTGAGTTTTGTACTCCATGTTGGGGTATTTGTACTTCATGTGCTCGTCTATTCTACCTCAGCAGTTGATACTTTGTTTTTATGGGCTTGAGTTTTGTACTCCATGTTGGTGGTATTTGTACTTCATGTGCCATCTATTCTACCTCAGCAGTTGACACTTTACACCTAATGTGCTTGAGTTTTGTACTCCATGTTGGTGGTATTTGTACTTCATGTGCTCATCTATTCTACCTCAGCAGTTGACACTTTACACCTAATGTGCTTGAGTTTTGTTCTCCATGTTGGTGGTATTTGTACTTCATGTGCTCATCTATTCTACCTCAGCAGTTGACACTTTACACCTAATGTGCTTGAGTTTTGTTCTCCATGTTGGTGGTATTTGTACTTCATGTGCTCATCTATTCTACCTCAGCAGTTGACACTTTACACCTATGTGCTTGAGTTTTGTACTCCATGTTGGTGAAGTCTGTACTTTCATGTGTTTATCTTTTATATTTCAATAGTTAATACTTGGTTCCTACGTGCTGTGTTTGTACCCCAGGTGGCACATGAACCAACCCAGGTGGCAAATGAACCAATCGAGGTGGCACAAGATTCAATCCAGGTGGCAAAAGAACCAATCCTGGTGGTAGATGAACAAGTCACCCCAAAGACTGAAGTGGCCGATCCCTATAAAGGAAGGACTGATTATAGAGGACTTGCTCTTATTCCAGTAGAAGAGCGAGAAGTCATCGACCACTTTGTCGGAAGAGATAATTTGAGGTAACAAATTTTGCTTATTGTTTTTCTATTGGATAAACTGGTATCTGAACACACAATTAACAATTGTGTAGGGTAACCGTCTGGGAAGGAGCAAGACATCTTCTGAATGGAAGAGACTTTTGTGAGCTCTTATTTGGAGGAGAACTTACCGGCGACATAGTGGACTGTTACATGTCGATATTATGTAGCCCATCTTTTAGCAACAACTGTCAGCACAAGGTGTGGTTTACGTCCTCAATAGCGCAAGTATATGACAGTTTCCTAACTTAATTTAGTACACGGTGAGAGATGAGTCTAACCATTTGTTTTATATTTCATAGGCTGATATATTAGACCGAATAGATGAACGCAACATGAAGGATATTACGGATGAAGAATTTGTGGAGATGATGCTTAAGCTTAACAGCTTCACCTGTTCAGATTTGGAAGAGCTGACGGTAGATGTTTTAAACAACTGTCGCTACATAATCCTACCGATTTGCCGGCGCCAGCACTGGTTCTTAGTTGTCCTTGACACATCCACTCGTTCTTTTTTATACATGAATTCAATAATGGCCCCCAGATACAAACCGATAGCTGTTGCCATTGTAAGTTTGCTTTCTTTCCCTACGATTTCCCATTGCAAATTTGTGGAGTCAACAATTGAGAAATTTTTTGTAGGCTTCATTTTATTCTCGGTACATTAGGCTTTCACTGGGGAGTCGTGTGGATGAAAAGCTACAGCAGAGGAAAAGTAGGCAGCAAGTGGGTACAGTGGATTGTGGTGTCTATGTATGCCTTTGGGCAGAAGGTTTTGCTAGGGACACCCCCGTGTTCTGGAGGGATGCTGGAACAATTAATGTTGATAAATATCGTGCGAAAATGGCGCATAGAATATTAACTCATGAAAATGCCAGGATTTGAAGCACTTATATGTAAATACATGTGTAACTTGAAGCATAATTTGTTTATAAAATTGTTTTGTAGCTAAGTGTAATTTTTCAGTAACTATTTATAACTTAAATTCAACTGAAACAGGGCTGGGAATTTGAATACAAACTTGGGGGCAATGAGGTACAAACCAGGGAAAATGAAAGTATAAAATGTGTTTCGGGGACGGACACTCAAATTCTATTGAAACAAGGCGGGGATCCTGAGTACAATTCATGAACACTGGAGTACAAATTGAAACAGATGGTGTATAAAATGGGCTTCGTGGATGTACACTTTAAGAGAATTAAAACCGGGCGGCAGATTCGAGAGCATTTTGGGGGCAATGAGGTACAAACCAGGGAAAATGAAAGTATAAAATGTGTTTCGGGGACGGACACTCAAATTCTATTGAAACAAGGCGGGGATCCTGAGTACAATTCATGAAAACTGGAGTACAAATTGAAACATATGGTGTATAAAATGGGCTTCGTGGATGTACACTTCAAGAAAATTAAAACCGGGCGGCAGATTCGAGAGCATTTTGGGGGCAATGAGGTACAAACCAGGGAAAATGAAAGTATAAAATGTGTTTCGGGGACGGACACTCAAATTCTATTGAAACAAGGCGGGGATCCTGAGTACAATTCATGAAAACTGGAGTACAAATTGAAACAGATGGTGTATAAAATGGGCTTCGTGGATGTACACTTCAAGAGAATTAAAATCGGGTGGCAGATTCGAGAGCATTTTGGGGGCAATGAGGTACAAACCAGGGAAAATGAAAGTATAAAATGTGTTTCGGGGACGGACACTCAAATTCTATTGAAACAAGGCGGCGATCCTGAGTACAATTCATGAACACTGGAGTACAAATTGAAACAGATGGTGTATAAAATGGGCTTCGTGGATGTACACTTCAAGAGAATTAAAATCGGGCGGCGAATTCGAGAGCATTTTGGGGTCAATGAGGTACAAACCAGGGAAAATGAAAGTACAATCTGCAACAAATAAAGTATAAAATTTGTTTTGTTCAAGTACACTTATTGTAAATGAATAATTATTCTCCACTAATTGTAATGATGGGCAAGTACAATAATTTGAGAGCATCGGATTTGGTGTTGTACGGATTTGCTATGTTTCATAGGGTGGATATGTTCGACAAATTCTCATTTGTTTACATCCATGAAAGCATAGGTATTCTTTCATTACTGCGATTGATAACATTCATCCGTTGAACACTACTGATTAACAACTGAAAATTCTTAATATTATTTTATTCATATTATAAAATATTTTGGTGATTAACTACCAAGAATTCAAAATCAAATCTTTGAACAAATTTCATTGCCCAAGAATATTAGTAAAAATTTGAAGATATTAAGTACAAAGTTGCCCAAGAGAGGTGCAAATGGGGCCAAATCAGGTACAATTATCCAGTTTTGAGGTACAAATGTTGGCTACTTTAGTAAACAACTTGCTAGGCTGCTATGTTCACGATAAATCACCCGCTTCATTGCCCAAGCGAGGTGCAAATGGGGCCAAATCAGGTACAATTATCCAGTTTTGGGGTACAAATGTTGGCTACTTTACTAAACAACTTGCTAGGCTGCTATGTTCACAATAAATCACCCGCTTCATTGCCCAAGCGAGGTGCAAATGAGGCCAAATCAGGTACAATTATCCAGTTTTGAGGTACAAATGTTGGCTACTTTACTAAACAACTTGCTAGGGTGCTATGTTCACGATAAATCACCCGCTTCATTGCCCAAGCGAGGTGCAATTGGGGCCAAATCAGGTACAATTATCCAGTTTTAAGGCACAAATGTTGGCTACTTTAGTAAACAACATGCTAGGCTGCTGTGTTCACGATAAATCACCCGCTTCATTGCCCAAGCGAGGTGCAAATGGGGCCAAATCAGGTACAATTATCCAGTTTTGAGGTACAAATGTTGGCTACTTTAGTAAACAACATGCTAGGCTGCTATGTTCACGATAAATCACCCGCTTCATTGCTCAAGCGAGGTGCAAATGGGGCCAAATTAGGTACAATTATCCAGTTTTAAGGTACAAATGTTGGCTACTTTACTAAACAACATGCTAGGCTGCTATGTTCACGATAAATCACCCGCTTCATTGCCCAAGCGAGGTGCAAATGAGGCCAAATCAGGTACAATTATCCAGTTTTGAGGTACAAATGTTGGCTACTTTAGTAAACAACTTGCTAGGCTGCTATGTTCACGATAAATCACCCGCTTCATTGCTCAAGCGAGGTGCAAATGGGGCCAAATCAGGTACAATTATCCAGTTTTAAGGCACAAATGTTGGCTACTTTAGTAAACAACATGCTAGGCTGCTGTGTTAACGATAAATCACCCGCTTCATTGCCCAAGCGAGGTGCAATTGGGGCCAAATCAGGTACAACTATCCAGTTTTGAGGTACAAATGTTGGCTACTTTAGTAAACAACATGCTAGGCTGCTGTGTTCACGATAAATCACCCGCTTCATTGCCCAAGCGAGGTGCAAATGGGGCCAAATTAGGTACAATTATCCAGTTTTGAGGTACAAATGTTGGCTACTTTACTAAACAACATGCTAGGCTGCTATGTTCACGATAAATCACCCGCTTCATTGCCCAAGCGAGGTGCAAATGAGGCCAAATCAGGTACAATTATCCAGTTTTGAGGTACAAATGTTGGCTACTTTAGTAAACAACTTGCTAGGCTGCTATGTTCACGATAAATCACCCGCTTCATTGCTCAAGCGAGGTGCAAATGGGACCAAATCAGGTACAATTATCCAGTTTTGTGGTACAAATGTTGGCTACTTTACTAAACAACATGCTAGGCTGCTATGTTCACGATAAATCACCTGCTTCATTGCCCAAGCGAGGTGCAAATGAGGCCAAATCAGGTACAATTATCCAGTTTTGAGGTACAAATGTTGGCTACTTTAGTAAACAACTTGCTAGGCTGCTATGTTCACGATAAGTCACCTGCTTCATTGCCTAAGCGATGTGCAAATGGGACCAAATCAGGTACAATTATCCAGTTTTGAGGTACAAATGTTGGCTACTTTACTGATTCTTTGCAAGTTCGACGATTATGCCCTGTTCTACCACACCTCTTACACTTAATGGCACGCTTCTCAATCTGTGATGGAATCCTCTGTGTCCTTCTCCGCCCAGGCTGAGATCGACAATCAGGTGCATCAATGACGTCGTCATCATCTACATGGAACATATCCATATCAAACGTAGGAATAGGATTTATAACTGCTTGGTATGCTTGTTGATACATCTCAACTCGGTAGTATTGATCTGTGAAGTCATACGGTGAAAGTGACTTTGACTCGATAGAAGCACAAGCATGTATGCATGGTATCTTATCAATCTGCCATGCTCCGCAAGAACAAACTCTGTTATGTAAATCTATAGCATACGATTTGTCTTGCTCAATCACCTCAAAGCTCCAACCGCTAGACATGACAACTTTTAAGTTGCGAGAGCGCATATGATTGATTGCCAACTTTTTCTCTTGCTTGGGACATAATTGACCAACCATCTTATGAGATTCTTCTCTCCTACCATGCATCATAACCATTATTTGCATGCGTATGTGATCAACCATGGCTGCAACTGGCATAAATCGGGCTGGTTTAACCCAATTATTCCAACATTCTGCTTGATTATTGTTTATTACCCCCCATCGATCTCCACTGAATAAGGAGTTTGCCCAACATGTTGGGTCAGACTGCATAATAAAGTCTCTGGCAAGCGGCATTGACTCCAAGATGCTGTCTATATGTCGGGTATACTCCTGCCTTGTAGGCGCATATGCAGCTTTCATAAAAACAGAACACCAATGTTTCTTGTTATGTAGAGGGTACTTCCTTAATACCTGAATTCAAAATAATAGAACAATAATGGGCTTAATGTTATGAAGTAGAGCTTATTTCACATAATTATCTCACAAACAGAGATAGAGCACACTTACTTGTTTCTTGAAGTTATCCACTAAGTGTCTCAAGCAATATGCATGATGGCTACCGGGAAATATCATGGGGAGGGCCTTAAGAAGACCAGGATGTCGATCGGAGAAGAAAGTAAACCTTGATAAGCCAGGCAAATATTCAGAATCTAAGACACTTCTCAGCTTTAAGCAGAACCACTCCCAATTCATATCATTTTCAGAGTCAACAACTGCATATGCTAACGTGAATAAGTCATCATTGGCGTCCTTACTGACTGCGCTGAGTAAGACTCCTTTGAATTTATTTTTAATATGGGTGCCGTCCAAGAATATCAATGGCCTGCATCCCCTAAGAAAACCAAGAAGGCAGGCACTAAAACAAATAAATAGCCGACGAAATTTTCGACTGATTGGGTCAATCTCACAGTCTGCAATACTTCCAGGGTTTGTTCTATTCACAGCATCACAGTACCACCTCAACTTATCATAAGATCCCTTCTCAGCTCCATGGATGTCATGCATAGCTAATTCCTTACCCATCCATGCTTTATGGTACCTAAGTTCCACACCATATTCTCTGTGGATATCTTTCAATATGGTGCAGGGCCGATAACATGGCTCTGATCTCAATTTATTCTTCACTACATTAGCAACCCAAGCGGAATCGGCTTTAGGATGTCCCCTTGTCCGAAGATTAGCCTCACCACATGTGTGCTCTAGATTACATTTTCGAATGCCAAATAATTTATCAGCTTCATGCCTTGATGCATAGATTCTCCATTTGCAATTTTCATCACTGCAAACGGCTATGATTTTTTTGCTGTCATTTTTCTTGTATTTAAATGACCGCAAAGTAGACACTGCATAATTCTTAAGCATAATTCTGAACTCGTGAGCATCATTGAATGTTTGACCCTCCCCATATATGCAATTCCTCCATGCATCAATTGAGTTGCTAATTAAAGCCAATTCATTGTGCGATGCACTGGTCGAACCAATTTCCTCCTCCACTACATCCCTTGAGGATGGCAAATGAAGTATAATTTTAGGCACAATAAAGTACAATTCATTAGTAGAACACTTGAAAATTAAATTACAGATTCAGAAAATTGAAGTACAAGTTAAAAAAACGTACGTACAATTTGTGAACACATGAAGCACACAACATTGACAAAAAGAGTACAGATATACGCAAATTGATTTGCAAAATGAAGGAACAGAAATAAAAGAAATGAAGTACAATTTCGGAACACCTGAAGTGTATAAGCGCAACGAAAAGAGTATAAGAATTAAACGGATTTATGTTCGAACTGAAATATAAGTTCAGAAATTGGAAGTATAGTTTTTCATAAGGTTAAGTACAGTTGCGAAAAAGCTGAAGTATAAAAATTCGGCTCTCGCAGTATAGATTTTGGATAACACAACAGTTCACGCTTCAGAATTAAATAATTGAATCGAATAATTAAAGTACAATTTCACATAAAATAAAGTACCAATTCAGGCAATTGAAGTATAGAGCTTCAATGAATGCAGCACAAATATAGATTATATGAATATAAAATGAGGTGTGATTTGATGAAAAAAGGAAGTACAATATTAGACAAAGTGAGGAACAATTTCGGAACACCTGAAGTGTATAAGCGCAATATTAAAGTACAATTTCACACAAAATGAAGTACCAATTCAGGAAATTGAAGTATAGAACTTCAATGAATGCAGCACAAATATAGATTAAATGAATATAAAATGAGGTATGATTCGATGAAAAAGGAAGTACAATATTAGACAAAGTGAGGAACAATTTCGGAACACCTGAAGTGTATAAGCCCAATAAAAATAATATAAAGATTTAAGTGAAATTATTTAACAACTGAAATATAAGTTTAGATATTCGAAGTATAATTTTGGACAATGTGAGGTACAGTTTTGGAGCAACTGAAGTATAGATGCTCAGCTTTCGCAGTATAAATTTTAGATAGTACGTTATTACACGCTTCAAAATTAAATAATAGGTTCAGATAATTAAAGTACAAGTTCAAGTAAAGTGAAGTACAGATTCAGACGATTGAAGTATAGAACTTCAATGAATGATTTACCTGTTTTAATATAATGAAGTACAAATTGGGAACACCAGAAGTGTAGAACTTATGTGAAAAGAGTACAGATTTATATAAAATGTTGTATGATTTTAGAAAATAGGAGTACACTTTTTACAAAGTTGAGAACAATTTCTGAACACTTGAAGTATAAAACCTAAGCAATGGCAGTACAATTTGGATATCTTATTAGTAGAAAACATGAAAGCCGAATTATAGATTTAGATACTTGAAGTACAAGTTTATATAAAGCGACGTACAAGTTAGAAATAATGGAAGTATAGAACTTCAATGAAGAGAGTATATGTTTCTGTAAGTACAATGTTAACTGCAATGAAGTATAATGTGGAACGCTCCAAGTACAGAAAGATTTTCAAATAAACAGAGAGCAATTTTAGAACACTTCATGTACAGAACTTTACTAATTGCAGTAAAGTTGAGATTCTGTAGAAGTATTACCTTAAAACATCACTGCTCTTCTTTTCTCTGCTGCTTGATTCATCCTTTCGGTTTACCAAGATGTCCGCAATGTTCATCTTCAATGTCAAATGCAGTAAGACCATATTCATGACGTCATCGTCATCAGTTAAACTCACGTACAATCTTTGATGTGGAGCTATATATCGCAAGCTGAAGTGCTCGGAATTGATTTCACTCCATTTTCTTGCTAGATTAATGTAGATATCCATTACAGTCGTACTGTCCTTAATTGACATTATATGGAGCTGGTCTTTGTAGCAACAACTCCCCAACACTTGATTGAGCGCACTTGCTTCGCTGCTGGTTGACATTGTCGGGGAAAAAAAAAAAAGGAAACACAGAAGCAACTGAGAAGGAACTGAGAAGAAGATGGAATCCGAAAATGATGAAAATAAAAAGAGAAGAAGACAATGCAGTTGTCGGGTTAGTGGCGTTTGGCTCTAACGTTGTTCTCGTTTCCCGCTTGTTGCAATTTTTTCTGTTCTTTCTGTTTCTGGTAATGAGCGTTTGTAGGGTTTACTGTTTGCTTGAAAAAACAAGGAAAAATATGATATTTAAGGGCATTTGTGTCAAATCAAGTGGCTAGGGAGTAATCTCTAAACTTTTATTAAAACTAGGGAGTTTGCACTATAAGTTTTTAATTGGGGACTGAACACAAATTTTGAAAGTAGTTTTGGTACTTTTTAATAAGTTCCCCTTGATACATATATAAGTACATATTACATTAATACATATATAACAAATAAAATTATATATATAATATTATCACGAGACGAGTTTGAGGGAGGTTCGAATTTAAAAACTAAAACCGATACCCAACCCCAAAACTCGTTTGTACTTTCATGACCCATCCCAAGTGGATAGGGTCCGGGTTCTATCCGAACTCATTACTATCCCAAGATTTTAATAATATTAGTAATTGTTGCATACTCGATGTGTGTGCTAAAATTATTATAATGTGAAGATTTATTTATTTTTTATATAATATTACTTTGTAGAATAAATTAAAAAAATAAGAGAGAGTAAATAATTGAAAAAATAATTAGAGAGAAAAAATTTAGAAAGGAAAAGTAGAAAAGAGGAAACTATCTTGCATTTATTTTTTAAAGTAGGATTGTTTTTACCAACTCACTTGAAAACACACAATTAAGACCTTGGTGCTTTATATATAGTAAATATATATTATATTATATTATATAAATATATATTTTATATATGTATATAATTATAATATATTTTTATAAATATTAAATAATATTTAATCTTAAAGGTCCATTTTTCTAAATGCATTTGATGATTAATTTAAATAAAAATACAATAGTCTTTTTACACATAAAATTCTTAAACCCTTGTACACAAGGTGTATCCTTCACTCTATGCCCTAAAAGTATTTCTTGTCTAACCTCTTAAAAACCAAAGGAATCTTAGGTTATGTTTTCTCAAAATAAAATTGTTATGAGAAAACATAATTAAATATATTCTTATTTTTCTTTCAAAATTTTCATTTTTTAATATTATATATATCTCATATATATTTTTTTATTATTTTAATAAAAAAAATTACTTAATTCCATTTTCACCCTAAAAACCCAACAAAAAAATATTAATTTAATTAGTACAGTAAAAATTGTCTCCCTCAAAATATAATTAAACATAACAAAACACAATTTTTATATTTTTTAATAATTTATTCTTTTAAAATATATAATAAATACATAATAAAAACACTCAAAAAAACAGTATTATGTCTATTTGCAATTCTCCCCTTTCCAACAAGAGAGAAACAAAAGCGGGTTGCTTACAATAAGTCGCATCAAACCGACTTTGGTTCGGCAGCCAAAGGCCTCCGACGTTTCGAGCTTTTCGTCAACTCCGCCGCAATCCGTATAATGTGAGTTACCGTTTAGTATTCCCGTTCATTCTCGTGGCTATTTATTTGTAGAAACAGCCTACATGGTTGTGAAACTGAACCCAGATATCAAGCAATTGCTATAGCAATTTTTGATTTATGGTTGTGAAGCTGAACCAAGATATCAAGCAATTGCTGTAGCGATTGTTGATTTGAGTTGCAGCGGCAATTATACGCTTTATTGGTGATTTTCTTTTGATTAAAATGCTGAAATTTGAGAACTTTTGTTAGTTTTTCCTGCTTGTATTTGATAGTGCCAGTTTTTACTTAGTTTAGCCAAATGGATAAGGTTAAATAAGACCACCGTTGGAATCTGATGGTATACAGAGTCTCCAAAAGAATTACCTTTGGAGTTAGAAATTTGAAACTGAAATTAAGTGAAATTTTTGGGTTTTGCTTGGGTCGTGCTTTATGTCTGTCTCTTGGTGAATTATAGGATCCAAGTTGGAGCCTGAGGTTTGCAGATATGTATTTGATTTTATTCTGCATTTTAAAAAAATTACACTACATTACTTCAAAATGTCCCATCTGAAATAGTGCAGGTATAGTGTTGCGTTTGTTAGCTATTGTTTTCTATTTGCAGTAATGCTATGCAAGTATAAACAACAGATACGTACCTGCCGGGTGGGGGTCCCTCATTAATTCTGGCAGAGCTATGGTATTGTTGGTCAATTTACTTATCTGGACTTATTTTGACAGCAGATTATGGGATTTGGAGACCGAGGAGTAATTGGTGATAAATGGTCGTCTCGGATCCTTTGGGTCTGTGCAATTGGAAGTGCAATTGGTATGCAACTTTAGTATAAATACTGTTTTGATATTTGTATGGCCATTCAGGCTACCTTTGGTCCTTGGTTTTTAATGAGGAAAACACTGAAGTTTTTCCCTCACTTCAAATGATAATACTTGGTGCTTTGATCCTTTTCCTTATTGTGGTTTTCTTTTCATTTTCTTCACCAAAATTCAAGGTCCAGACATAGCATTAAGCTTTCATGAATCATGGAACTGGAAATATTTGAATCCACATCTTTACACCGGAAGGGCTCTCTTTGTTTGGCGTTTTCTTTATGCTGTAAAGATTGTTGTCGACCAATGGTCAGATTATTTTGGTGTTGTATTTGATATGTCTTTTGTAGAAGTACTATATATGAAAGCAAAAACGAGTTTTCAAAGTATTGGATCCAGTCAAAGTTGTGTATCTTAGGCAGGAACGAAGATGTCGCTGCAAAATTTGATTTTGGTGTCGATTCCATTTGTAGTACTCAGAAGATAACAAAAGTGCATACCTCTCATCTTATACTTAGATGTATAGTGCAGTAAGATAATTTCTTTTCCCAAAGTTCAATTTTTTTAACAATAACACACACTGAATATAGGGCATAGCATGTGAATATTGATGTATATAATACAAATATGTTTGCAAACTTTACTCATATGTTGTACATCAGAATAATATTTGGGTCGTGACTCTTGTGAAAAGCATGAAAAACTTTGTAACTCTGATGAATTTCTCTCATCTTCTCATTTTCCTGGAGTCTCATTTTTTATCATTATTAATAATTACTGCCCATTTAATTTATTAGAGCATCTGCCTTTATTTCCATGTTGGTTTTATCTTTGGCCATCTGCTGGTACAGGCCTTTATATGGTTGCTGTTGAAAGGCAACAGCAGAATAGAGCAAAAATGATGGCTGAAGCTTTGAGGGCTGCAGAATCAGGGGAAGATGGTGGGAAATAAATCTGAAATACAGACAAATACTAAATATAAAACCTTAATTTCCTTAACCAATTTTCCTATTGTCAGAACTAATGTTGAGCCTTTTAGGGATCTGCAACTCTTAGTTTGATCTTCGAAGTTTACCTCTGCATTATGACATGTATGTGGATTTCTGTATTCATCTTCATTGAATAGATGAAAAGGTTTCCAATGCCCCTGAGGTTCTCAGGCTTGTAAAAGTCCTGATCTGTTGCTTGATTTTTTGAGCAGGATTGAATATTTGATCTGAACATGAAGAACGAATCAAGTTGAGCTGAATATGTTACTTTCCAACTTGTTTTGTCAATTTTTAATAATTATGATTGAATTTAATTTGAATTAAATTAACTTTAGGTTAATCACTTTTTAACTAATTGAGCATCCAAAGTCGTTGGAGAGAGTACTTGTAGTGACATTTGTAGCTCAAGGATTATAGCACATGGCGACATTTCATGGTATTCAAAGTTCAAATTCTTCCTCGTCCATAATCAGCCCAAAAGGTACACTTCAAATTTCATCAGATTAAAAAATATGTTCCAAGTCTGATTTGTGATGGTTAATGAATTAAAAGAAAGCATTTAGGGACTTGGAGAGGGAGTGTTATATAAGCTTCCTCAACTGGGATTTGCAGAAAAGAAATGCTGCAAAACTGTAAGGTATTCATTCATTCATGTGGAAAATTACAATACTAAAGATTTCTGGTACAACAAAACATTCACTTGTTAATACCTGTCTTAATCTACCAATTATGTTACAAACTAATACCTGTAAAACTATTAACACCAGACTAAACTTCGATAATTGTATTCCTGATTTCCCCTAACGTGGCATTGAGGAGGATCTTGGTATCATTTCTGGCAGAATTCCAAGAGAAACTTGGGAGGAAACAGATGCAGAGGGCCGAAGGAGAGGGGTACCAATGCGACTTGAAGTTTCATTAGGAACCGGCGACTGACCACTACTAATAGCAAAAGTCATCGGTTGCAACTCAACTAGGGAATCAGATTGAGGGGTGAAACGAGGACTATCTATCGTCTGATTATCATCTTCTTCAACTGATATTACTGTGCTTGTGTCTGTGTGAATAGTTGAATCATCAGTGAAGATCCCCATTCTTCTCCTTCTTCTGGCTGCCTTTCCCCATCCATGGATCGTCTCTCGTATTCTCTGTGGAATTATGGCTGCCTTATAGTTTGTTCCCATCTGGAAAAAGAACAAAAATAAGATGCCACTATCAACATGCTAAAGTGACAGCAAAACTTGTAAATGACCTCATCCATGAATGTAGGCTATTCAATCTAGCCGAACCATGCAAAACCTTGTAGGCCCTATTTTGTTCTTGTTAAATTTCCTATTAGTTTCTCATTTTTCGCAACCAACACCAACGATCTAATTAGGGTTTTAGGACCAGTGTTCGTCTTAGTCAGAATGTCTTACCTGAGTAACAAGTGCATAAAGTGGCAAGGTGCTGTAGCTGCATAAAAATTGCCCTGCAAACCTAGGCAACAGAAGCTACATTCTTAGTCTATCAACTGCCAGACAAAGTAGAGCTTGTCTTAACAAAGACAAACTGAAGGCAAATCATGTAAAAGCAATACTTCTAAGTATATGCATACCCCACAATTAGTCGTAGATACACAACTAAGTGGTTCCTTATGAAGCAAGAATTATACCCAAACTGCCACTGTGGTCAAAGGGAAAAACTTTGTCAGAACTTCCATAGGTATGATGTTAGACCACAAATGTTGAGCTCAAATTTCTCATTCACTTGTAAATAGTGTTCAAAAGTTTGCGAAAAACCATAGTTGGATAACTGACATGTTTTATATTTGAAATTTTAAACGTGAAACATTGTCTTAAAATTTGAGCGTTTTACGGTCCTTTTGTGCCAGTTTTTTATGTTCAAGATTTGAAGGTTATCTTCGATCAAATAAGAAGAAAATGAGCAAAAGTCAAGGAAGAGGGAGTACCCAGAACCAGAAGAATGAAGCAAGCTCAAATGCATTCTGCAAGTTTCAACAAAAGATTAGTGTCAATATCAAATGAAATTTGTAACAGGACCAACTGAGTTACACCATTGAAGAGCTTTCAAAGAAAAAGAAAAACCATGGTTCGGCATTTTTAACTCCAATAGAAGTCCCATACAACTGGCCAACCTGGAAAAGGATGAAGTGAATCAAGGACAGCAACAGTTCTGGCTTATTGAACCAAAACAGTTCGTCTCGGGGTTTTAACTTAGCTCCGGAAAAACTCCCACTTATTCTGGCACTCTCTAATGCCAAGGTTGCTATGACATGTTGCAGTTTTGCGCCCACAAGTAGAACAAGCTGCAATTAAACACAATGCATCATTTAAATAAAATATTGACCTTTCCTCTTTCTGTTATGAAAACAAAAAGAGATGCACTAGTAGAAGAGAACATCCTTCTCATTTCTCTGTATCGACCCTCCCGTATTTCATTTTAAGAATCTCCTAATTGTTCTAGAGCAACTAGAAAGTCAGTAAATTCCTAGCCTAGGATGTGAACAAGATGGATTTACAAGAATTAACCAATTCCAATAAGTACAAATCCGATGATTCCCAACTAAGGAAAAATCCGACGATTCCCAACTAAGGAAACCTTTCAAAGTGCTGTTGAATCCATGAGCATACAAGAAACAACCTACCCATGGATTCAACAGCAATTCGAAAAGTTGCCCCATTTGGGGATCTCCAGATCTATGCATATTTTCAACTCCCCGAAGCATTTCCTCGTTTTTGGACGTACCCATTGTAAGCCTTTCCTCATTTCAGCCTCATCCTTATCACCCTTATAAGGCTCTACTATCTTAAGATTCTTGTTCCAATCCCAACAAGGACTAAGTCAAGGAGGACCAACTTCCCATGGGTCTATATGTCACTCTCTCTCTCATTCTATATTTTTCCTTTTGAGGGTTTAGGGTGATTAATTCTGAGTAGATCATATGACATCATATATCTCTTGGAAGCCAAATGATAAAGTAAATTCTGCTATTTCCTTTTTCACACAATACTACTGTGCATGAAATTTGTCATAAACTAACTGGGGCCTTGTTTCCATGCTGCTGTGGGTTAAAGGCATCATATGTTTCTATTTAAACACTTACAGTGACAGGAATAAGTGCAATCCAGAAATAGAGATTTGATCCTGCAAATTACAAAGTTAACCAACCAAAGATTAGCAAGGTAACCACATTCTATGAAATGGTTGAATCGAAAAGTGAAAGGAAAACAATTGAAGCCTCCAGCAGACTTACCTTTTACATTGAACAGCATAAAAGCTACAACAAATCCCCAGAGTGGAGCACTGTAGATATTCAACAAAAAGAATGTGAGCAAAGCTTCCAATAAAACCATAGAGACAAGCAATCACATTTCAAGAAAAAAAGATTTGAACTAAATGGACTTCCTACATAGAATGAGCCAACTTATGAATAAACACAGAAATTCACAATTAGAATATTTAAATGGAAATAATGGAAGCTTGAAATTCTGCCCATCTGTGATTATTCATTTGCACTTGCTCAAGAAATATATGAGCTTTAAAATTTGAGTAACAAGGAATATGATACACATATGAGAATCAGGATTTGAGAAATATGATACTCTTCCTGACCTGACACCAACTATCCGTTGAAATTCTTCTTCCATGGAGCGAATCATATAGCTGTGAAAATCATATTTTGATGTGAGGTTGTGGTTCTGCCATAAATAAGAAAGAGAAAAAGGTAAACAGAGTGCTTAATGTGTCCAAGTTCATGAGAACTTGAATTTAAGGCTTAAAGAAAAGAAAATTTCAGACCAAATTGGTATGGGGCAAATCCATTTTCGCATGTCCACAATGGTTGAATTTCTCCAAAGGTCCAAAACACAGATCATTAAAAATATAGACACCAAATACAAGTATTTATCCAAATAACCATGAGCATCAATCAAAATTCTAAGGACAGTTGGCAAGTGATAATATAGGACAGAAAATTCTGATAGTAAATTTCATATACCAAGATTCCAATTCAATGCTTGCAAAATAAAGCAGTACCAGTCCAGTTATCGGACTTAGTCAAATCCATAAATGGACACTTGACCTTCAACAGAAAATATTGTTAGGATGTTAGCGAGTATCTAATGTCAAAACTGTTGGTAGTCTAAAGAATCAAGATTCTTTTGCAATTAGTTGTCCTGATTTGTTGGTTTAACTTGTTGAGGCATCTTGATGTGATGGATTTTGTCAAAAAGAATAATGACTCAAAACTTATAAATGTATTTGTGCTTCAAAAAATAAGATAATTGAAAACTGCAGGTTTTACATACCGCAATAAATCCCTGGCGGAGGGTAAGGTAATCGGCACGGACCACTGAACGTCCAAACTGCCGGAAGAAACAAGTCTGCAAATATTTTGGAATAAATTAGAATTAGTACTTCTGTAATCTGTGTAGGCCATCTGTAATATGAGACTGAAGTGGGGTGGAAGTAAACCTACCACCCAAACAAGAAAGCTGTTCCTATCCATAGGATTTGAAGTGTGGACTCTCACAAAAGTTGACTGCCTTTGCATTGTCAGTCCTCTAGTGATGTCTGCAACAGATGAAATTGTTGTAGATTATACCTCACTGCAAAAATTATTGATTACAGTAATATTTGGAGCATGCATCCTAGCCTAAACAAGTCTATTTTAGTTAACCACTCCAGTCTCTTTGGGGAAGAGTATTTCGAAATATGACTCAGTTAAGACAAAGAAAAATGCCTCTTCTGTCTGGACTTTATTTCACCACTGAGACCTGAAATCTTGCATCTACTTGAGGGTGTCGCTTCAAAGCAAAATGGTATAGTGACAAGTTATCAGATCAAATAAATTTTGAGTTCTTAAACAGAGGACAGCTGTATGATTTCAAGGAATTCATTATTTCAATCTTGAATATTGTAGTCCTTAGATCATTTCATTATCCCTTTATGGTTAAATGTCATGGGGTCATCTTGTCATCCTTTGGAAGGCATTCTCTACCACTAGAGACCAACAATTTCCAGAACACAAAACCAGAAAATAGGATCTCGCAATGAATAGGTATAAGGTCAAACTTCACTCCAAACAAACTATTCTTGAATTACCACTTAATGTATTACGTCTGTCCATGTGAGCCTCATCCTCCCATACTCTCCAACTGTGAACCTGTCAGAAATGTTGAGCAGCTTAGAGTTAGAGCTCACACAGGGGCAAACAAAACCATGAAATTTATAATATTTTTAACAGAAACAGATCAAATTTGAAAAATAATACAGAAAAGCCGAAAGCGTAAGATACCAGAAAAATTGCATCTCAGGAAACAACATTCCACAGTTAACTGTTATGTTATTTTACTGGTGTGCAACTTTAGCCGAGAGAAGAAATTGGTACAGAAATATGAAATGTTAGATAAACTACAATGTCAATATCTTAACTGAAGACACATCTTATTAAACAAGAACGTGGCATAGTCAATTATCTCCTCAAAAGTCTTATGAATTTTATCACTGTTTATTAGCGTTCTAAAGAGAATGTATTTTAAAATTTTGCAAGGGGGGAATTATTGCTCCTTAATTGGTTGTTAGATCATTCCTTTGGTGTAAATCAACCATGTAGGCGAGCTAATACCATAGACAAGCATACAATTTTTCAGATGGCCTTAACCAGCATTAGCACATAACCGAGTAGTGAAATGATCCAGTTAAGGTAATATTTTCACCTCAAAACACACCAAGAAGAGATAATAAATAAAGGGCTATAAAGTGAAGGGCAATATTTCTCTTATCTGTCACTTAACATAATCTTGCAAATTAGTGTCACATGAAATCTGCAGGTAGGATATTTAACATAATCATCTAAAAGGAGAGAGATTTGCAGAAAAATTGAAATAATAGAACAGATCCACACAATGACTGGAGAAGAAAAGTTGAAGCAAACCTTAGTTCAACGGCAGGTTTAGAATGACTAGATTTGCAATGTCAAATGCTACTATGCTTAGTACTTCAGTGAGTAAACTGAAACATAAAGTTCTACCTTCACGATTGCCAGCAACATAGTTAAGCAGCTGTAAGATATATGTGTAACTGCCATGACAAAAATGAATCGGTGTAGTTGCTCAAGTCCTTCATATGACACAAATGGTTCGTAGTTCTGCATGGAAAATTAAACATAACAAACCTTGTAAGTTTTTGTTCAGAGGAGGTCGAAGGTTAATCACATAAGGACTAGACAGAGAAACAAACATGAATATTGAACAAATAGTTACATTAAAACAAGAAGGAATCCACTCGCAGTTACATATGGAAATACACAGATAGGGAGAGATCATCAGACAACTCATGCCATGATAAACTAAGAAACAAAGTTGATTGTGCATTCATGAACCAAAGAAAACAGAAATTGTACACTCATAATGTTCCATTATCAATAGACTTACCTCTCTGCAGGTATTCCGATTTAGACCCATCAACAATCTCCTGTGTGAGTGAGGATCAATTAAGGCCATCAAAAGTCTATGCTCCTTTGAACTATTATTTTCCCTTTCCTCATCGACTTCCTTCTTCGTACATGGGGCAAATGCACTATCGTAGAACTTTGATGGTATGCAAATATTAGCTATAATGCTTGAAGTTGCTGTAAGGAGGAGAGATATAAAGCCAAGAAGCATTAACTCTGCAGACAAGTTCCAATTAAGGTCAATGTTTAAAGTGAGGATGTGGGAAAAACCAAAGAAAAAGCAACTCAAGCTGAGGTTTGCACAAAGAAAACGATTCTCCTTTAACAGAACAGTACTTTCTTTAAGAATTACCTTCCTTCATTTTCTCCACGGCAGCAAGCAAAGGTTTTCTATCAGTTTTCTTCAACCACTGAAATGATAGGAAAGCATAAGCCCACAGAGCATGAAATTCAGTAGCTAAAAAATTTCAAAATTACAGCCACAAGTGCCAGATTTTGCAGGCAAAGAAAATCACAATAAAAGCTACTTCTAATAGTTAACTGCTGCTATAAACCAAAACTTATGCAAGAACATAAAGGAGATTGCATGGTGTAACGCCATTGGTACCAACATCCCCTGACATAAATGAAGAAAATACTGACTTCCTGGATAATCACTAGCAACTTCATCCTACCAAAATTTATCAGATGATGGAATTTTGAAACAGTACTTCAATTTCTCCACCAACAAAATTGTAGTAAAAGCCATACATCACAATTTGATCCTAATCATCTATTACGGAAACCGAATTGCATATCCTAAAACCAAACAAAGAATCTCTCTTTCTTCTTTTTATCCAAATATAACATATCCAATCCCAAAAAAAAAGTATAGCCGGGGTGGATAAGAAACAGGCAACACTTCAAATATAAAACAGAAGGTCACTTACATTACCCAACCGATGAATCGATCGCTCCACAAGCAGCGAAACGGCAACAAATACGGTTAATACACAAGCAACTGACCATGTTGGAGTCAAGGCCAGAGACCTCAGCTCCTGCCCATTTTCTGACATCCCCAAGGATTTGGATCCAGTCCTGCTCAGTATTTGAACCTTAATCTCTAAAGCTTAGACTAAACCTCAACCCTCAAGCCCTCTCCTTTAGCTAATCTCTGAAAAACTACTTGATATGGATAATGGGGTTGACATATCATTCCACAGAGAAAGTAAAACCCATTGTATGAAAAGCTCAAAAATCAAAACTTTATTTGAGAACAACGCACAAACACACACTACTCTGTGAAACCGAATCCTAAAGGCAAGATTCTGTATATGCATTCACTGGTTCTTTTTAGATTCCATTAATAAAAGGAGCGTTGAAATTAAAGAACGCAACTTGGTCTATCTAATTCTTTAATCTACCCCCTGAAGTCGGTGAATTGGAAAATAACTGCTATTGGACTCAAGAACACTAGCATTGACTTCAAGACTATACCTTTTGAACACGAAAAGGAAACAGATAGCAATGGAGTTTGAAACGAAAATGGGCTTCCACGGAAACTGATCTGTGGAATAACACCAATAACACATGAACAAGAGAAAAAAGGGGGAAAAAATCCTGAAACAGAAATAAATTCTTTTGAATTCAAGCCCGGCTCAGAAAACTTTTAGGCCTTTAGACTGAGCAAGAAAAGAAGAAAACTTTGAGTAGGTCCAATGAGAAAGCCAATCTGCCTTTCTTTCTCTCCTTTCTCGAAGGATTCTTTTGAATCAAATGTGGGCCGGAGCAGGTCTTCCCAAGTTAATTTAAAATTTTCCAGGCTTAAAATATTGGTTGTTTCTTCCTTCAATAACCCTCTCCCTCTCTCCCTCTCTCTCTCTCTCTAGATTCTCTAGAATCCAGTTCAGCAAAATGTATTATATGTTGGGAGTGTAATTTTGGGAGTGAGCGTGATTGGTGGGACGTAGCAAAGGGTGAGCTAGCGACGCTGTATCAATGAACCTGTACCAGCTGAAATTTTTCCAGCTCTATTTCTTCCCACCCATGAGGAGAGGCATTAATAAAGGTGGCGCTGGCCTACGACGTCGTTTTAGCAAAATTTGAAAATGAAAATTGGAGAAAGGGATTACTTTTTGCCACCATTTTATGACTTGATTTTATGTCCTATTTGTCACTTGTTTCATCTTAAAGTATACCTTTTTTTTTTCTTTTTGACCAAATAAAGTAGTGTCTTTATTTAATTATTGAGTAAAAGGAACTTAGCAAAATAGTCGAGGAATTTCGGGAGAATGAGTCTTTTTTTCAATTTAATTGATTCAATATCAATCATATGATAATATTATCTTGTTAAAATAATAAATATGTCATTGTATGTTCTAAAAAAAAAAAAGCCTCTTTTTATAAAAAAAATGAATTGAAATGATTAAATTGATTATTATTATTTATCAAAATTACAATTTTTTTCAATTTTATATGACCATAAATGGAGATCGATACTTACCTCATATTGAAAAAATCAAGAAAGGAGAATGAATGCGTGTATAAGCGGATCAAAGTAAGAAAATAGTTGTCACTATCTATCAAAAATATATAGGCTTCGACAATTTTTCTTTTTCTTTTTTTTAAATCAAGTCAGTTTTGACAAACTTAAAAGAGCATGTATGCGTCCTGCATTCTCACTAGATATTTTGGCATATTATATACGTGTGCTAAAATTTTTATAGTATAAACATAATATTTATTTATTTGTATGTGAAATGGAATATAATGGTAGTTATTGCATCAATTGTAGTTATGAAAATTAAATAAAAGTGTTTTAAGCATATCACTCTAAAAATACATCATTAATATTTTATCAATAGTGTAAATTCTCAAAATATAAAACAAATTCTTTTCAGAAAAATTTCTTATTTTTCAATGTTTATTCATACTAGTCTTATGTCATTTAATTATAATGACTATTTATTATGACTTTGAATTAAATTAATTTATTAAAATGAATTTATTTTGAAAATAGCAAATTCATTATAAAATTAAAATATGAAAAATTATAATGGTGTCCTTTGAATTAGTTATTATTATTATTATTATTCAGTTCAAAAGGCAACTTCAAATTTTTAATATTTTTTCAAATATTTTGTATATACAAGTGAAACTGAAATTGAATTATATTTTCTTAATTAGAGAATGCAAATATATATATTTTTATAGTTTAAGCGGGACAAAATATTACATACACGAAGCCACACAAAAATGCAAAATTGATTTAAAAAGTATGGGCAACTATGGTGAGTGCTTTCCTCAAAAAGCAAAAGGTGATATTGATTACGTACTTCATGTCAAAAAGCAAAAGATGATATGTTATTATCATCTAATAAAGATTCTACATATAATTGCATATATATATATATATATGTGTGTGTGTGTATACTTTGTGCATTTGTAAATTTTTTTTATGTAGAATAATTAGGGCCCATTTAGCTTCATTTTCATACCTTATCTTCACATTTTCTACTATTTAAAAATTAAAACACATTACTTTTTACATATTTTTACCCGAAATCATTTTATTTTTATTTTCAAAATATATTTCTCAATCTATATATATTTTTCAAATAACATTTATATCTTATCTCTTTATTTCATTATTACTATTTCTCTCCACATACAATCTATTAAACTCAATATAATTATTATTTTTCCAGCAGCATATCCAAATATAAACTCATTATCAATTCATTTTCATTAACTATTTTTTCAAATTTTAAAAATAATGAACATGAAAAATAAAAATGAAAATAAAATAAACGGGTCCTTATGGGTTTATTTGCTTGTTTTCTCCCATAATAAATTTGAACTCTTCAAATACTTCGAGACAAGCATGCATGCGAGACCATTATCCCAAACTACTATCAAAAAAATATTTTCTTTCTTCAAAATACCCACAAAACTTATTATAATTATATATATAACCAATTAATCATTACATATATCTACATAAAAAAATTAAATTCACCTCACTAACCCAACCAAAATGAACTAATATGCTATTTATGATAAAATTATACCTAACAAACAATGATAAATATAACATTATTTTTTATCAAAATATTCTACAGATATTCCAAAAACAAAAAACAAATGTCATATTTCTCTAACCCACTATATATCAGAACACATTCTCTCAAAATATTTTCTCCAAATGAATCAAAATGTAAGCAAATAACCCCTAATATTTTCAGCATTATTCTAAATTATCGTTTTAATAATAAAAACCCCATCTTACCCCCAACATTAATTTTGCACGACAGTCAAGATATAATTAATGCAAATGCACGTGGCGAACACAAAAATAATATGTTTGCATTAATAAAGAAATCTCACAATCCCAATCTACATAAAAATGTAGATGGATTAGTTGCGTAATTAGCATGTATGCATAGAACATGGATCCAACAAACAACGCCAATATTTTATTTTTTTGAGCAATTAATCTTATAAAATAAATATCATATATTACAAAACCTTTGTACATGTATATGCACATGTCTCTTGCTATATGAATCTTGTAAAGTCCACTAGATAAGGGGATTTACTTATTACAACTTTTGTATTTTTATTTTTTGGATCAATTTTTCTAGCATGGCTGCAGAGGAAAAAAAATTAGTGATAGTATATTAAATAATAATAACAAAAATATTATCACCGATGATACATATTAAACATAAAAAAAATTATTATATTATAATATTTACTTATATAAATTTGATAGTAACACTGGTTGTATTTAATTTGTCACTAATTAATAATTAGTTATTGATGCACAATGACATTTTTTTTTTGACCGAAATAAAGGCAATATTTGGTTACATTTTTTCCAAATATTTTTCAACTCCATAAAACAATAACAAATAATGTTTACATTCCCTAATTTTAACTCTCAAAATACACTTATTTATACCTAAAATACCACTTAAAAGTTAAAAAATGCACCCCCACCTCTATTCTATCAATCATTACAAATATATACATATATATACATCACTCATCCATATATATATAATTAATTTAAAATTGCATTTTTACCCTACAAATTCGACAAAAAGTAACTAATTTGACATCTACAATACAATTTGTCTCCTACAAAATACTTCCAAACAAATAGTTTATTATTCCAAAACAAAACCAAACAATGGGACCATTCTCCAATTTTAACTCTCAAAACACCTTTATCCAAAATATTTTTCAGAAAAACATCCAAAATAAAACCAAACATTGTCAAAGATAATACATTTTCTTTATCATTATATACGTGTAACTAATTTTTAATAATGACAATTAAAATATTAGTTATTGTCACGTTAAGTCATACTTACAGAAAAATATTTTTTTTTAATTTAATATGTATTCTCAATTATAAAGCAAACATTATTATCATGTAATATTTTTATTAGTAACATTGTCACTTAATATTTTGTTTTCATAATCTGGAGTGCGATGGTATTTTGGGGATTTCGGCTAACCCGTAAGCATAGTTGCTTATATTGATTTATAAACTATTTGATGATTATATAATGATATCTTAAAGTAAAATATATAATTTAATAATTTATAATTTATTTATAAATTTGATAAAAATAATAATTTAGTATTATTGATTAATCATTCTTCTTAAAATGACACAAGTGCATCCTAGTCCTAAATCAGGAGTAGGTATGAGGCGCGGGGGTACATAGAGCATATTGGAGACGACCCCCTGCCCTTAAAGTGGAAAAAGAAAAAGAAAAAGTGCTTCAATCCAATTTTCTTTATTGTTTGCCCTCTCCAGGCCATTAAAGTAACTGCACACCGATAAATTTCTACAATCGCGTCGGGAACATTTTCTTTTTTTTTTTTTTTTTTTTCAAAAATAAGATTTTTTTGGTTGGTAAATGTTATAATTAATTGATCAATTTAAGAGGTCAGAGAAAAGGTTAAAAGGCACATAAATAAATCTTTGCTAAATTAGGTGGAAAAATTGAATGTTTGGTTTGAATAATTGGTCTCCGCGTAGAACAAATTCAAAGCCACTTTACTATTCCAAAGAATGGGAATTGAACTAAAGGTTGGTAGAAAATCAATTTGGACAAGGAGAAATGTAGACAATATGAAGCCTTGGAAAACCTCACATGTTGTCCACGAAGCCTACTTTAAATCTTTCAAAGATTTTAAGTTTGAATTCTATTAAAAAATATATATATGTAACACATAAAAACTATGATCCTAGCCGGTGATTTTAGTTTGGCATAATAAGTGATGAATGGATTTGTAATTTTCCATACAATTCATGTATAATCTAAAGAAAATGGTGAGTTACAGAGTAATTTAAATTACACTTATTATATGAATTTGAGTGAAATATAATTTTAGATGAATTTGAAAAATATTATTTTACTCATATGATCGAGTTAAAACGAAGTCCGACTCAAGTCTTGTTTCTTCTCAAAATCAAACATGAATTAGGATTATTGGGATTTTCTTGATAAAACTCTTTAACATTCAAGTTAATAATGAAAAGGATGAGACAAAAAGTCAAGAGATAAATATATCGTGAATGGAGTAAAAATTTAATCATATTTAATTTTATAAACATATTAATAGAACCATCTAATCATAGATGAAACTCAAAATAACCAAAATTAACCGGTTTGGCAAGAATGTAGACTTATAAGATTGTTAGGGGGGGGGGGGGGTGTGGAATCATATTTTTGGGGGCATTCATAACATCCAACGTGGTACTTGGACTTCTATTTTCTTTACTCCTACATTTGGTAAAGAACAATTTATTTTCCCCATAAGACACGCAAATAGGAAGGAATTTGCATTATGTGGTCCAATCCACAACAAACTTTATCTCAACGTCCAAGTTTGTAAACATCTAACCATGTTTGGATATTCTTCTTTGAAAATATTTTCAAGCATATAAGTTATTTTAGAATCAAAATGAGAAATAATAACCCTAACCACTGCACCCCCCCCCCCCCAAGTGTTATATATACATAACATATATTTATTATATTTTTTTCATATTATATGTACATTTAAAAAAAATATTCAATTCAAATTTCACTGCAATTACCCAATAAAAAGTATCAATTTGACATCAATAGTAGGAAATAACCCCTCAAATATAAACAAACATTCAACATTTGTGTCGGGCAGGGGGATGTTGATTTGACATAAAAAAAATATTTTGTTTATGTTTTTCATACCTTTTTCTCCAAATTATAAACAAAATACATTACATTTTTCAATCTCTCTCCTAAAATTCATTTCCTAAAAACATACAAAGCAGAATTCAACAAAACATATCCAAAAATTGTCCTTTTTTTTTTAATTCCTATTTGATTCATGGTATTGAAATACATAATTTTTTGTACTTTTCTTAATTACCCCATTTTCAATCAATTTATCATTTAGTTCAAAGAACATATCGATAAATTAAGATAAAAAAATATAAAATTGGACAAGAGCCTAATTGTTAAGACAGTCAGTCTTAATTTCACAATGGTCTAGCTATCACCATAATCTTTTATATGAAGCAGTATACTGTGCATTACCAAATAGTCTTATTTCGTCTTGTTCTGCAAATCAAATGTGATCTTAAAAAATCAAAACACATTATTAATAAAATAATTAAAAATTAATATCATGAATTTTTTTTAAGTATGGTGTCTTTTAAATGTCTTGTGTGAAAAGGAAAAAAAAAAGAAAAAAAAAAAGGCATCGTGACAATACGGTTCACTGAACTCCGTGATTGATTGATTGATTCATTGAATTGATATTGCAATAAAATATGGATTTTCACATTTGAGCCGTCAAGTTTGCGCTTACAAACCGGACAATAATAAGAAATGAAAAGAAAAAAAAAATAGAAAGGAAAAACGATTTCCCTTTTTCTTTTTCTTTTTATAAAAATGCTGCATGCCCAATCCCTTCAGCTTTGTTTGGTTGTCAACTCCTAATTTATTTTTTTAATTCCTAAAATTTAAACAAACAAACAAATATTACATATTCCTCAATCTCACTCTCAAAATAAAAAATTTATTTTTCAAAATATCCTTATTCACACTCCTAAACTGTTCCCCAAAGTTTTAATCATTGTTTCATCATTACAAATATATATACATACTATCATTCATTCAATCTATATACACATATATAAATACTTTTAAAATACTCATTTCACCTTACAAATCAAATAAAAACGTTATTGATGTGACATCTTATTTCCTCCCAAAACACAAACAAACAAACAATTTTCTCCCAATTTATTCTCCAACTACCACCCAAAACACAAACAAATAACTATTATATTCTCCAACCCCACTTTTCAAAAATTAATGCCCAATTCACAACCAAACATGGCGTTCAATTATCATACTGGACCTGGGGAAAAAGACAAAAAAGAGGGAGAGAACAGAAAAAGAAAAAGACAGAGAATATGGCTTTGTAACCGTGCAGGTCCCACCCAATCTGAAAGATACGCAGATTGGAAACTTTGAGGAACAAAAATTGAATCAGTGGGGAATAGGCGACAACATGGCCCTCCCCTTTAGGAATAGAATAAATTCATATTTTTCTGCCTTTTTATTTTTATTTTTTTTAATAGAGTATAAGGATGTTTTGGTTTGTTAATTCTTTCATGTCAAGGGTGTAAATAAATTAAATTCGAATTAAAATTTAAAAAATATTGAATTCGAGTTAAGTTTAATGATATTTGTAAAATTAAATTTAGATTCGAGTCGAGAATATTGAGATCGAATTTAAACTCAATTAATAAAACATTATTTAAATAAATTTTAATTATGTTTTAATTATTTTGAATTAGATTATTATTATGATTTGATTCTTTTGTGATCCTTATCGTTATTATTGTCATATGTTATGAGTAAATTATTATATAATTTCAAGTTAATTTGTTATAATAAATAGTCATAGTGTTTAATAAAATGATATTTTCATTATTCTATTTTAATAAATATTTTTAGTTTGATATTATCATAACATAATCAATAAACCGCACTTTATTATTAGTGCAGATAATAATATTACTATTTTTTTTTTAATGAATACTAATTTTTTAGTTATCACTAATAATAAAATTTAAATTTCTAAATACAGAAAATAAAAAAAATAAAAAAAAAAGACTCGTACGCTGGTCGGCAGGCCTTTAAACACCTGTACTTTAAGTCAAACTTTGCTATAAATCGCTCAAGTACTAATTTGGTTATATTTTGAACAATATTTTAAACCAGAATCAGCTTTTTGCCCTTTTTGCATTTGTAATACTTTAGTTTTGTTATTAATTTCTTCTATACCTATCCCATCATCTTGTTATCATATCAATTAAATTCAAAATAATTAAAATATACATTATTTTAAAAAAATAAAAAATATCTTTATATGCATAAAAAATATAAACCACTTAAATTTTCAACCTTATATATATTGTGGTCATTATTTCCAAACAAAACATCTAAATATAATCTCACTTTTTGTTTTTAAAACTATAACTAACTTTTCAATTTTTAGATAACCTAAAAACAAAAAATGAAAATGAAAACATATTCAAACGATCACCAACTTATGAACCAACTCAACTTATCTTGCCTCTATTCCACTTTAGGGCCTATTTGGTTTCATTTTCAAGCTTCATTTTCACATTTTTTACTATTTAAAATTTGAAACACATAACTTTTTGCACATTTTCACCTGACATATTTTTCATTTTTACTTTCAAAATGTATTTCTCAATAATTTATATATCTTCTCTCTATCTCTTTCCACCTACAATTTACTGAACCCAATATAATCATTACTTTTTCAATAATTTATCTAAATATAAACTAATTTTCACTAATCACTTTTTCAAATTATAGAAATGATAGAAATGAAAAATGAAAATGAAAATAAAACCAAACGGGCCCCTTCCTACTTTTTCAATCTCTTTAGATTAAAAGGAGAAAAAAATAAATGCTTCCTAAAAGAGTAAATATTATTACATATTAGCAGCCCATTAAGACTATGACTATAAATAAGTTTTATTTGGCAATTATAGAGTAGAAGAGACTTCCAACTTAAGTAGAATTTAGAAAGCATATCAAGTGGATTTGTAGCTTTAACCTACTTAAATAAGTGATAATAGCTGGACTCTACCAGCAAAATCAAGACTCAACCACTCGTTGATTCAATGTCCCATATAGACTTATACTAAGATATGGGGCCATTTCTGAGTAACAGGTCAAGCCCAGTTGGCTTAGGAGCATTTATTAAGCTCACATGCAACTAGTGAAAACTGAAAAGGCTTTGCTATTAGTTCTCAACCACTAATGAGGTACCCCTACAGTAGTGAGCCTGGCAATCCATGTTCAATGTCCATTGAATTTCTAAGCTTCACGAGGGATGAACATAATGTGACATATCAAATTTCTGAGAATTATAAGTTGAGAAATAGAATCTTATTTTGAGACGTCTCCAGAATAGAATGGTCGAGGTGTTTGTATATGATATTTTAGAGCAAATATCGAATATCAAGAAAGTGTGGCATGGCCGAATAAATGACAACTGAAACACAGAGAAATTGGCTGATTAAAAATAATAGTGAAACATTATATTCACACTGTAAATTCATTTAGAAACTCGATGGTAATTGAGGTGTTGATTGAGATTAAGTGGGATTTGAATTATTTTAGAAATGAAATAGAAATGAAAAATGAACGATATCAGTATAACTTGATTCTTTACTTAGTATGTATAAATAATTGGAATAATCATAATGACTTTATGTGAAAATCAACGGGCACACACAACATAATTGGCAAGTATCCACGATCGGCACTTGTATGAGTAGTTACATGATGGTTGATGGCAAATAATTCCGGACTGTGACAGATAAAATTGAAAGCATGTGTTGGATATATAGAGAACGATTATGATTATCTTTATTTATACCACTCATCATATGACATGAGGGGGAGTTCGAATGTACCACGTTATAACGTGGCAAACAATTGACTAGATTATTCCAACGGTTGAGGGATGCCCACCATACAATTTTATACTCATTAGTTATAGACCCCAAGATTCTTAAGTAAGAGATAAATAGCTCCCTTTGAATTTTTGGAGTGGGTGGATCGGGCAAGCTTGTTGGACCAATTGATTGGGTTTTTTCAGGACAGAAGAGCATTATATTGGACAAAAGTAAGCCGCGGTACTATATCATCGATCCAAATTGAATGTCTATATATATATATATTATAACATTATAATATTTGTGATTCTAGCCCGGCCCAAATTCGGCCAAACCCAACTAAATCGTATGGGAAGTAAATTAATTTACGCGATTAACATACAACTTAATGACAATAATTAATTACAAGAGTTCAGTGGCTTGTAGTCAAGTGGTATCCGTATCTTCTATTTAGATGGGAAGTATTGTATTCAACTCATAATGGATGCTTTGTGCATTTTATGTTCTTTGTGTTTAGTTTATACTTTGATCATTTGATTTAAAAATAGGAATTTATTTGATTTGAGAATATGAATATATTATTTTGTTGAAAGAATATAATTTGATTTGAGACGAGAAATATATTTCATCATTTGTAATACTCTCTCTACAAGATAAAGTGTTACGATATAGTTCGGAAATCAAAAGATGTTATCACATTAATTATGTGATTAGCTGACTTTGATCGGATCTCAACAATAATTTTTTTATACGGTTGAAAATTTAAGTCAGTGATTCAATTTATTTTTGGTGTTGTAAAAAAAATATACTTTGAGAGTGGGATAATAGAATGTATTTAGAATTTTATTGTCAATATTGTTTCATGTAATTTTTTGTCTATTTGATTGTATAATATCAAAATTTTATATTATTATATATTTATATTATTTTTATTGTAATATAATAATTTAAAATATATATTTATAATAAAATAATAATTGACAATATAGATATATAATTTTGATTGCTTAAATGGTTTGAAATGATTAAGACTTTGTTTGGTTATGTTTCCCCGGAACAACATTATTTTAGGGAAACATAACCAAGCATATTTTAATTTTTTCTCTAAAACACACATTCTTTAATATATACATACATATATTATATATATATATATTATATTTTATTATTATTCTAACATTAAAATAATCACTCAATTCCATTTTCACCCAAAAAAACCAACAAAAAAAGTATTGATTTGACTGCTACAGTAAAAAATATATCATCCAAAATATAAACAAACATATCAAAAAATAACTTTCACATTTTCGAATAATTTATTCTTCCAAAATACATAATAAAATCAAACAAAAAACATAACCAAACACAACCTGAATTTTTTTAATATTATTTGGGAAAAAAACGTAGAATTACGGGATAAATTATGCGCCCGTCTTTTAGACAGTCGTGTGCGCGTTTAGTCCTGGTATTGGAATTGCAGATAATTGCAGGAAGAGCAACCGAAGGCGATCGAACCTGAATCTTCATCTTCTGTTTCAAGCTAAGAAAGCAGAGATTTGCTAGCTAACTCCAAGACGAAATGATTGTTCACCTTCCGCCAATTAATTAAATACCTGAAGTGCGGAAAAAACGCAAATCCGCCATGGATCGAGTTCTGAAAGCTGCGCGTGCTTCCGGTTCCCTTAACCTCTCCAATCGCTCTCTCAGGCCAGTCCTCGATATACGAATTGAAATTTTACGGCTGAAATGCATATCGTTTTTCGTTTATATTGCTGCATTCTATGTGGAATATGAAACTTTTCTCATATTTTTCTGTATTGTAATTACTGATTACAGAGAAGTGCCAGATGAGGTTTACAAAAGTTTGGATGCGGTTGGTGAGGATGAGAAGTGGTGGGAGGTACTTCTGGATTTTCTGCATTTTTGAATTGAGCGTGATGATATTTGTTAATTGTAGACATGTTACATTCTTTTCAAAGTTGTGTATGAATGCAATTGATCGGTATCATGTGTACTTGCAGTCTGTGGAGCTGCAGAAGCTGATTCTAGCTCATAATAATATTGAATCACTGAAGGAAGATTTGAAAAATTTGCCTTTATTAGTGGTACTGAATGTTAGTTACAATAAGCTTTCGCACCTCCCTGCAGCTATTGGAGAGTATGCTATTTGAACCTTTTTAACTCCGCAACTGTTTGAAATCTATTTTTGTTTGAGCCTAAACGCAGAGATCTGATGGATTTTCAAAATGAATTTGATTTCAATTGGCAGGCTTCACGCGCTTAAATCATTAGATGTGTCATTTAATTCTATAGTGGAAATCCCTGAAGAAATTGGATCAGCAGCTTCTCTGGTGAAGTACGTGTTCTTAATGTTTTCTTCTGTTTAGATGTTGATGTGCTACTTGGTTCAAGGTTTAAGGATTTTGAAGTGGAAAGGAAATGCTAGGACATAAAACAAAATCAAAGAAATTTAAAATCCCATATTTGTTTAGTTTTCTAGGGAAAACTTTGAGGAAAACAGTGGGCAAGAGGGAGGCAATAGATTTGTTGGGGATGGGGAAAGGAGCAAATAATAATGTCTTCAGGTCCTTTCCTCGTTTTCTCACCTTTTGTGAAATAAATGAATTTTCCCTTAAGTATTTTTCCTGACAACCAAATACAAATTATTGTTCCAAGAATTTTTCTTTCCCTTTTCTCTCACCAGAATCCCTGTTTCAGATGGGGTGTAACTGTTTGAACAGAATAGGAAATGCAGCTTCTCATGTGAGCTTGCTCATATTTGTGTTTCCTTTTGTGCTTGTTTACGACACTATCTCTGTTAATAGAGATGTGATGTGGATTTGCATGCTTGAGCAGAAGGTTTTGACTTAAATGTGTTGGCTGCAGGTTTGATTGTTCAAATAACCGACTAAGTTCTCTCCCTCGTTCCCTTGGAAATTGCATAAATTTGTCAGAACTGAAGGTAAATCTTTAATGATGCTTGTTGTGGTTGTAGACACGAAATAAATGTCTCTTTCTTGATATTATCGTTACGATGTCAAAACTTTTAAGCCCGTAATTTACTGGCTAGAAAGCTTTTTCTTGCTGGTGAGTTGGAATTTGATTAGTTTATCACTAGCAACAACTCCCACATTGTTGTCTAAAAATGAAATAAATGATACTTTGGCATTTTCACTTGGTTATATGTCCAATTATGGGATATCACTAATTTTGCAATATGTTATGCAATTAACTGTACTTACTGCTGATACCGATGCCCTTTAGTGTCAAATAATGTTCGGTGGCAAGGATGAAATTTTTCATTAAATGATTCCATAATATTACCAAAAGTACCAGCTTTCATACTTGAGGTATGGTGTCCGCTTATGAATCTGGATAGACCTAGCTTCTTGAATTTTTCAAAACAGAACACATAAAACAAATATAACAGTGATTATGTGGCAGGAATATGTACTAGTTGCTTATATAGTTGTGAGGTCATATTGTTCAAATCTGGTCCAATACGCCGGCTTTATCGTTGGGATGCACATAAGAAGTGGATACTAAGTTTTAGGACTTGGGTTTTTTCTTAATACATACAATATCTGAGATATTTTTAGTTGGGAAGACACTTCCAGTTTCAGCACCTTTACTAGCTTCCTTTATAATTATATTTCTATAAACCTCAAGAAGTTTATTTTTGTTCCTTACATCTTACCACTTCTATAAGTCATATGCTTTTCCACTGAAGCTTTTGGTTGATCTTCTCAGGCATCAAACAATAACATTTCCGGCTTGCCAGAAGAGCTAGCAAATTGTTCAAAATTAACAAAGTTGGATATAGAGGTACTAAACATAAGCAAAAGTATATCATGGATCTATTATTGCCATTCCTGCTCCTCATTATGTCTATTAAGATTAGTAACTTTGGTTTTTAATCATTTTATACATCTTTTTGACAGGGAAACAAGCTAGAAATGCTGTCTGATAATTTCATTGCATCATGCACTATGCTTATGGAACTCAATGCTTGTAAAAAGCTGTTTCTGATTTCAACTCTGTTACTTAGCTTCTGGCAGTTTGATAAATTTCTGAAGTGTTTCTACTTTTAACTTTTTAAAGCTAAAAATTTGCTAAGCAGTCTGCCGGAGAGTATTGGACGCCTTTCACGTTTAATTAGGCTCGACCTTCACCAAAACAGTGAGTGATTCCAGTTTGGTTATAGGCTATTGTTAATTCTTTGCATGCTTCCAAGATCCAATTGTAACTATTCTTATCACTCTGTTACTGGGTAGTCATATATGACATGGTGTATATTCTGCAGGAATTTCCTCAATCCCATCATCAATAAAGACCTGCTCATCCCTTCTAGAGTTTTACATAGGGTAAATTTTTTTCTCATACATATATGATTCGGTGTTCTGGTGTTTGGGACCATTCCTCTATTGCATTTTAAATATCTAACTATATATCTGTCCTTTTCTGGGGTTCGTATCTTTTTCAGGAACAATGCACTGTCTTCATTACCTGAAGAAATTGGATCATTGACTCAGCTGGGGACATTTGACCTGCAGTCAAACCAGGTGGCTATTTCAAAATCATATCCAGAGTTGCTGAAACTAAGTTTATGTAATATTTGGAGAAAAGAATAGTCTCTCTCCTATGTTGTATAACAATTTGATTGGGTTTAATCCAATTCTTAGCTTCTTTCGTTATGGCAATCTCATATATAACTGGTTTTCTGGTGTCAATTGTCTTTTTGTGGATGCAGTTGAAAGAATATCCCGTGGAGGCATGCCGCTTGCGTCTCTCGGTTCTTGACCTGTCTAATAATTCACTGTCTGGTTTGCCTCCTGAGATTGGTAAGGTCAGCATCTTATTTCCTAATGAAAATGAAGATAAACATGCTAATCATATTTGTCTCCTGCCAAAATTTCCTAAATTATAGACTTCAGTTGTGGGGCTGTGAAGACGAACCAATCCATAATGCTCTGACACTTCTAAGTTTTTCTGTCGGTCCTGATAATAATTCTGTAGTTATGTATAATTTTTGTATGGTGGGATTACTGTTGGCTGTTGTGGTGGCCAACTAATGTTCCGGAGCAGAATTTGGTGGAGAATCTTTTGCATCCACTTTCCCTTTTGCAGACTAGAACATGTCGGTACCTGGTAGCATTGTTCTCTTGTCTGATTAGAGCTGTCTGAAGAGGATTTGAATCACCCTGTCTGTTAAGATGTTACAAAATGCAAATTGAACTGGCATATCTATTTCCAGGGAAATGTGTTGAAATTCATAATTTCAGCTATAACCATGGCATGAATGCTTTCACCTCTTCTGGTGAGTACTGTAGTAAAAAATTATAGTCATATTTGGGTATGGCCCAGAACTTTCGTGTCCAGCAACTGAGTTTTCCTTTTGTTAAATAGGGGATCAGTGCTTGGGATAATATTACCTCATTAATTCTACGCTTTGCTGTAATTCAGTGAAAAATTTGACAGTAATTTTTTAATTTGAAAAATTTGGTATTTTTTGTGTTTCATTGTATTCTGTAGGAACTTGGCTCAACTTAGCAAAACCATATCCCATATTTTTTATTCTAAGTATTTCACAAATATTGTTGGATTCATGTAAAAATTTTGTTGGTTTTTGATCCATTGGTATTATTTTGTTTCGTTCATAGAAGCTAATGAGCTACAATTCCATATCTAGGCTTGATGACAACACTGCGGAAGCTTTTACTTACTGGTAATCCATTGCGAACGCTTAGGAGGTCTGGACCAGTGTTTTCTTGTCTGATTTAGCTTGTTTCCTGCTTGTTTAAGAGTTGACTAAACAACTTGTTCTTATTCAGCTCCCTGGTATATGGACCTACACCTGCTCTATTGAAGTATCTTCGGAGTAGACTCCCAACGGATGAAGGTGAACTTGGTTCTTGATTGTTGTTGGGGCAGCATTTGATTAATTTGGAAGTATCATGAATCCATGAATTTTGAATTGCTTCCAACTTGAATTATCTCTTTCAAGATTTCATGATAACCCTATCCAATAATGCCTGAGCACTTATGTAAATCATGTTTGCATGTAGAGTCTGCAGCGACCACAGCTGTGAAAGAGGATGCTGTCTCCATGGCTGCTCGGTCATCTCTCACTTCAAAGGTAATTTCCCTGGGATTTAGGTAGTGACGCCCATCTACATGTAGATTTGGTTAATAGCATACACTTTGGACATTAACATGTAAATGTATTGGTTATGTGGTCCTTGAAAAGTGTATTCTGGTACCAAAGCCACTCAATCATGCATCCTTCTCTCTGCAATCTCTTAGTGCTTTTGTTATCTGCATACTTTTCAGGCACTTTCTTTAGCTGGGCTAAGCTTGGGAGCTGTTCCATCAGAAATATGGAAGTCGAGCGATATTACGAAAGTCGATCTCTCGGGGAATTCAATTGAAGAGTTACCCAGTGAGCTTAGATCTTGTGTCTCCCTTGAGGTAAACATCATTGTATCCGCCTGCTAACATAAAGACCTTGGCTTGAGATTAAAGAAAATGAAAGTGTGTCCTTGGACTGAAATATATCCATGTGAGCATATCTACTCCCAAGTCCCAAACTCATGGTATGCATAATTTATTGTATCTACGTGTTTTAGCATCTTCTGAATCATCTTTTGTTGAGAGGCTCTTGTCAAGTCAACTTAATCTGATTCTTGTAGTAGGGTCATATGGTTCTTTCTAAATTCTGCAGAATTACAGATACCCTTTTTTTGTATCACACATTCTTTTAGAAATTTGTATAAACTGACAAGCGTATTCTGATACTTCTGTAATATTACTCATCAAACACATACGACTTGCAGGCTTTGATTTTTTCCAAGAACAAGATAAAAGAGTGGCCTGCTGCAGTTTTGGCTTCCCTTCCTAAACTTTTGTGCTTGAAACTGGATGGTAATCCACTCAGAAAGGTGAATATAATTTTGAAATGTACTTTCGTCTCCATATATATATATATATATATATTTTCCTTGCCATCATGAACTTCCCCTTTTGGAGGGGGAACACATGCTTTAACATGTTGGCTTTTCTTCCTAAATACACGAATATCTTTGGTCAAAATTAAACAGTGCCTCATTCATATTTGTACATGTTTGCATAAGTCATTCTTTTTCCTTCCTCACCAATACAATAAGCCAACTGAAATCCTGAGTCCTGAAAATATATCATGAAGCTTAAAGCTGGTTTTTGTATGGTACTAAGTTATTACTTTTGCCTATATATCTTCATACTTGAACAGTTCTTCACAAAATTGTCAACCTAACCTTTAAGCAGTAAACTTCAGTCATGTGATGGATGTCATGGTTCTCCATCCTGGATTTGCTAGTGAATCCATTTCGTAAATTGGTCATAGAGGACCAGTCTTTGACTAAATTGACATAATGAATATCAAGAATTGAATCTTTAAGAGTTCTTTAGTGGTGCATTGCAGAACAGTTAGTGTTAAATGTGTTCTTATCCTCCAGTTGATGGAGACAGGATATGAGTTAGAATTGGCTGTTTCTTTCTCCGAGATGTCTCCACATGTTGGGGTTAATGGATCACATCGTGTTAGATTGGAAGCTATATAATTTAGGTCATGCATAGGTAACCTAATCTGGAAACTTCCCTTGCTATGGCAGGTTCTCAAAGTCACAATTGATAATGATCCTGATTATTATGTATGTTGAATATGTTTAAAGTAGTGATCTTTATCTGGGAAGCTTAGAATCAATAGGTCTAATATTTTAGCTAGAGTTTTGTGTTTGTTTGCTCCAATGTCAAAGAAAAGCAGGCTTCAACTTTTGTCTGGCATGGTCTTCATATGTATCTTTTTATCTTACGCTGCATCGACTTATTTCTAACTCTTCGCTTTCTATTAAACAGATCCCGTCAGATGGATTTCGAGCTGCTCCCAAGCTCCAGATTCTGGATCTAAGCGGCGCGGGAGGTTCTTTACCAGAAAACCCTGCCTTTTCAAGCTTACCAGAGTTGCAGGAGCTTTACCTGAGGTTTGTTTGTAGGATAGGTGTCACAGCTTGCTCCCATTGCAAGTTCAAGTTGTTTACTTTTTCAACATGATTGGGCAGGCGGATGCAAATATCAGCTTTTCCCTTGGAAATAATAAATTTACAACAGTTACGGATTCTTGACTTGAGCCAAAATTCCCTTCAATCAATTCCAGAGGTCAGATCTCTCCCTCTCCCTCTATCTCTCTATATATATATATTATATGTACTATATATATATCAGTAAGAGCTTATGACTTCATCCAATTAAACAAGAAACTATTTTGAAAACAATTTTGAACTATGAATAAAGGTCAGCATATCTGATTCTCTCTAATTATTGACAAAGGCAGCTGATTTACACCTACCTTATGCAGCTCTTTGCTGTTAAGAAATATTGAAGCAATGAAGAGATAAATGTGAAGGGTAGTTTTGATAGATTGAGTACGTGTGTGAACGAGATCTGCCTGTCAACTCTAGGAACCTTTCACCTTTGAAAATCCTTTAACCTTCTATCCCGTACAGTAGTATCATAAGATTTGGCTGGACATTGAGTTTATGGAATGCACGATACACACTTTTTGAGCTATGGAGCACATAATTCGAAACCATTTGCAAATTATTATTGCTCTCTTCTTTTTCTTACAATTATTGCTATCACTAGTTTGTGAACATTGTTGTTGTTGTAACTATTGCTTTATTGCAGTAGTTATCATACCTCCTCTCCCAAATGATATTACGTATTAGCACATTTAGCACTCTACTGGTTTTTGATTTAGAATTTGATGATTCTATATGCTGCATTGCCTTCTATAAAGTCCATAAATTATACTAACTGCATATTTCATTTGCCTGCAGAGCATTAAGGACCTTACTTCTCTCACAGAGCTTATCTTGTCTGACAACAACATTTCTTCTCTTCCACCAGAGCTGGTTTCTGCAGAAATCCCTTTTTGTTCTCTAATATTGCCTTTTGGTTTCTTAATTGGATAAGTAATTGGTTTTATTTGCATGTTCATTAATTCTGCTAGTAATATAGGATGATATGTTGTCCAAATTATGTTTGTTGAGAATTAAAATTTATCTTCAACTTGGTAAGTTGAATGCTATAAATTACCAAATAATAGATGTGCTTTAGGTGAACTAATTGAAGTGAAGTCACTGGCCTTACTAGGCTTGGTTCCTGCCCTGTTTTAACTGAAAAGACGAAAGACAAGGAGGGAGCTGAAATCCTGTACTGGATTAACATGTTTTCCATGTTCCCTTGTCTGTCATGCGCAAGGAACCTTTTATTGGTATATTTCTCTAATTGCTTGCACGAACGTCTGGTTTTGCAGGGTCTGCTTGAATCCAACTTGCAGGTGTTAAAAGTTGACGGAAACCCATTGAGAAGGTACTCTGAATAATGTTGAAATTTGGTATGCATTTGCACATAAGTCATTTTAGCTCTAGTATGAAGCACAAGGATGGTAAGCCTAAGAAATTAAGCTGCTGCCTTTCACCTGTCATGTGCCCAAGAATTGAGTTCAAGTAGAAAAAAGCCCAATCTTAGAAACTGTCAATCTCTGGAGGTAACAAATCCCACGCATGGTCTGTCTTTTTAAGCCATTTCCAGTAGAGGCATCAGGGTACCACTCCCAGTGAACTAACATTCTCCAATCTTCATCTATCATCTTGGCTTAGAAATAATTGTTATTATTTCATGGTCACGCTAACTGCTTGGTACTTACCCAACAGAAAACTGCTCTTAGATTCTGTGGTTGCTCAGCTAAATCTCTGATCTGAGTTTGCCATAATGCACCTAAGATTGCATCACAGACTGGTTGGATTCTGATAATCAGGAATTGAATGGGAGCTCACATCAAAATTAAGAGTAGAGATAAAGGATAAATTTAGAAGGAACTTAACACCAGTTACTTTAGCTAGTAAATGAATTTCAGGCTGACAAATGGATGGCCTATGGACTGCTCAATCACCAGTGGTAAACCTTTTAAAGTTGAGGCTTTTTCTAGATGCATCCAACTAAGCAAAAATATTTCAACGTGCGCCCAAGTAAAGGCTTTGGCATGTTGCCCTAACGTATTAATGGATCATCAGAATGTAAAATGTCTTTAGAGTGCTTTTCCCCGTCTGAAATATCGACATTTAATGAATCAGTATGTTTTTGCTGCTCAATCATCTTCATATCAAGCAAATGTACATGTCTTGTCAAGTGATGCCTGAAACTTGCATCTTAGTCTATGAGAGAGGAAAGCCATCTCAATGGATGCGATTAGAAATGGAAGATGAGTGCTAAATAAAACAGAAAAATTCCATTATGAGTGAGAAAAGTTGATTGGCTTGATAACTATATCTATATTGTTATGCACTGAGGAAAATGAGTGAAAAAATGAATACATGGTGAGCTCTGTAATTGTAAAATTTTGATGGAACATCTCTACATTTCCAAATTTAAGATGAAGACATTGGACACCAACAAAAAATACTCATTTTTAATACCCTGTTTGGTGTCAAATGATTTGTGCAGCATTCGAAGGCCCATTTTGGACAGAGGAACCAAAGCCATCCTGAAATATTTGAAGGAGAAAATTGTTGAGCAGTAAAAGGTTTTTGCTCTCTCCACAACTGCCGTGGCAGACTTCATGTCTCATGTTGGATTGATGAGATGAGTTGGAAAAACGTTTATATCTTCCTTCAGTTTCAATTTTCATGTTTTGTGTGGGCGTATGATCTATAATGCACTTATTTTTATGTTGTATCATAGTTTTTTCATTGAGCTGGACTCCTCCAGGTAAACTTTTTAAAATTACTTGATGTATTTTGGAGGGTCAGTGTAGTGAAACAATTCTGTGTGTTGCCTTACTACTTAGATCTCCTAAATTGTTGTGGCAAAGGGTTAAACATTTGTTGTATAAACTCTTACAAGAATGTTTTTATATAATTATAAACATTTGTTGCATAAACATTTAGGTCTCCTAAATTGTTGATAGTTTTCATATAATTATAGATATAGTCTTATAAGAGTTCAAGACTTATTATACCAGTACCATTCTTTTCCCATCTTCATTCCGTTCTTAAAATCAGTCAATTTTCACCTTATTCTATTTCTGCATACCAACCATTATTTTTGTATTCTTTCAAGAATTGCATTCTCCTTGATACTCTTTTCAATATGTGGAAGTACGTCTCTTGAGCGACAATTGCATTGGAAACACGATATTGCGGTTGCTTTTAGACAACGAGAATAATGTGGCTGATCTATTTGCATGACCGTAGTATTAGCAATCCATGAGAAAAGAAGGCTGTTATATTAAGAGCTAAATTTATTTGAAAAAATTTATAATTTTTTTTTAAATCTTACAGATGTCAGATTTAATTTTAAAAATAAGCTATTAAAGTTTTGGTAATGCTAGTTTTGAAAATAAGCTATTAGAGCTAAATATGCTATTTTTTTTGAAAAGCTTATAACATCACTCAAGGGGTGAAATATCATGAGCATGAGGCATTCTACTACTCCAAGTGTCAAAAGCATCATGAGGGGTTTTGCCCATGTGGGAAAGAGAGAATGAATAAGGAGATGTAATGGGGAACCTCATAGGGATGAAAATTAACTAAATGCAATTCTATACACTTTCAAAACAAGGTTCTTACAATAGATGATGTAGTGATAAATAAAGTCACTACAAAAAAACTTCAAACTATCTACCTCTTTACATTTTTCAGGGTGGGAGAAACTCAACATCCTACTAACCTAAATCCTGTAAAAATGACATGCTACTGCAAATTTCACGAGCAGTGTAGACAATCACGTTATGTTATACTGCAGTACATTAAGACGGGTTCTGTGCTTGCTTGTTTGGTCTATCTTCACCGGCAGCCTCAGGAAAGAGTCTGAATTTAAGAACCTTATGCAGACGTGCTATTGGATTAACTTGCTTGGCTGGGGTTTGCTTTGGGTCCATTATGTGCTTTCCTGAGAAAAGGTTGGCTTCAGATGGCCCTGCTTCTTCATGAAAAATAGGAGCTGCATCTGCAAAAAATATTTCATATATTTAATTTGGCAATGTCATAAAAATGGCAGATTCTTTCATGGCATGAATTAATCAAAACTGAAAATAGAGAACTCTGTAAGTTCCATATCTTGATTAAGTGTGGCTCAAGGGTCGATTAATCCATCACTTGTGAATCAGCACTTTTATGTAGGGTTGTAATAGAGGAAGAAACCAAAAGAAAGAAGAAGAAAAAGAAATTTTAGGACATGCATATAATGGAGGCACCTGTATGTGCAGCTTCACATCTAATTTGATGCACTTTTTATGGAAACGAGGATCAACCTTTAGAAGATAAAAGCATTGAATTTTGACTCTATTTATTTGAAATGAATACCACGTCTAACTGGAAAGTGCCTGCTTAGCAGGCTCTGCAAACAAGCTAACTAAACCATGTTTCTGCCGTAAAATTTGATGCCCATTGATCGCGAAGGAAAAAAGCAAAGGTCACCGGCTCAAGGTATAGTATCTAATGATGCCGAAAAAAGGTGGCTTGGGAAGTGAATGCGGGCTTAAGACCAAAAAACCCAAATAAATAGAAGGGGTAGTACAACCACAAAGGATCCGGTTTTCAATATGAATATATTAAGATGCGCATCACATTTTGAGTAGGTTGATCATCAGGTAGAGGAAAAACAGCCCAAGATTTCAAGCACAGTGGCGATTGAGGAAAGAAATCGAGATGTAGCTTACCACTTTCATTAAAAACAAAGCAGGTCCCAATTGTTTCCTGGTAGTGTCCAATCTGAGATAGGAGACAACATATTAAAAGGCTACAACTGAAATACCAAAAAAGAGTCTGCAGTGGTAATAAATAAATAAATAAAAAAGAAAAAGAAAGAAAGAAAGCATATTGTACAATATATAGCACAAAAGGGTGTAATTGATCAATGTATCAAACATAACCAACACTTCGACAGTTCTGTAAGCTACTTACACAAGATTTTTCTACCATAAACATGCAAAAGACAGATTCGAAATACTTAATCAAAAAGGAGAAAAATAGTTACAGAAGAGACATACTAGCTCTGTAGAAGCAAGAGAACAACACAATTTATGAGTCGGTGACATACCAGCTTAATTTTGTCATCTATGATCAGAATTGGGGTGAGCGTATCCAGGCCCTGCATTATTCGTCCAACAATCACATTAAAAGATCGTATAAAACATTAACTATCTTAGTCAACAAAATTCAAAAAAGCTTCAAACTTTCTAAGCACTCATTCTTAATCCATAAAAAAGCATCAAAATAGACCATGCCATGAAAAAAGGATTAGAGCCAAATTACAATTCAGAGAATCAAATGAGCATGTTCCAATGACATAAAGTCGGAAGCAACAGAAAGACCAAAGCTAACATGTGAATGGACAATTTGTTTATCCATGAAGAAAGAAAAACAAACTGAACTCAACTAAGACAAAAATGAAGTAAAACAAGCAATTTTCAGGCAGTACATACTTCTACCAAGGAACTGGAGTATTTCACATTCATGGCATGTCTTAGGGCCTTCACAACTAAAACTCTCCTAGAAAATATTCTTATAATTCTGACAGCAGCTGCAATTTCTTGCAGCCGACCTTATCATTAACAAAATTCCACAGAATACAATTCAAAACTTCCTCGCATCTTCCTTGTCCTTACAGTGAAAATCATTACAAACGAAAATAATTTAAAAAAAAAAAAAAAAAGAAATGCTGCAGTGTAAAAAACAATGAAATCATAAAACCCCTGCTTGAATCTGCCAGAAGCTCCAAAGAAAGGGGGGAAAAGAATGAGAGAAACAAGAGCATATAGAATATCGAAATCAACCCATTTATAAGAAACAAAAATTCAGTTAATTACATTCCAAGGCTATATGGAAAATCCAATCTAATTATTTTTTCCTTATACAAGTTAATTTCGTTCTATGATTTTGCATATACGTTTGGAACTGCACCAACTAACAAACAAAAATTGAAACACTGCACAGAGAAGAACATTTTAATAGACGACTGACAACTACTCTGAGCAAAAGAAAAAAAAATGCGGAAAAGAGAAAGTTTTGAATAAATACGTAAACAAATGAGAGGTTAATATCATACAGAGAGTACGTATGGTGCATTCGGCGGAATACTAATATGATCAGAAACGCTATCCAAATCAAGCAGAAGATACTCTTCTTCTTCCTCCTCCTTTTCTTCTTGTTTATCTATTTCTGATTCTTCTATTTCTTGAGAAGATGACATCTTTTCCATTACTTCTGTTTACCCAGTTCTGAAGAGTATAATAAAGATAACTAGAGATGCAAATCTCAGAAAGGCTGCGATGAACCTCTTCTAGAAAATCCCTAATTTTTGATTTGGGAATTAGGGCTATTGAATTGGAGACTTTATAAGAGGATGTTGGGTTAAATTTATTTACAATGTGTGATAAACTCTTATAGTATGATTATTATATAGGAATGAAGTGGGGCATTCCTAATTATATTCCTACAGCTGGTATAATTTAAGAATGGAAATTTCCATTCTTGTAAGAATTCTCATTCCTAAAAATATGGATTTAATCATTCTTTTCTTTTTTTTTTATAGGTTTCGTTATTCTCAATCTATTAGGAACAAATATATTTTTATATTTAACAAAATTACCCTCTAATATTTAATAAACAAAATTATAAACTATCTTAAAAACCTCCGTATATATCTTTTTGACTGTATATCTTTATTTACAAGGATTTTTCCTATAATATTCAAACTCCAATAAAAAAAAATTTAACCAGGTATCACATCCTTTTATTTTTGTCCATAGAAAAAAATTTACTTTTCAAAATATAAATAAATTATTGTCTTTGTCGTACACTTTTACGAAATAAATAAAGATTACATAAAAAAAAACATAGAATTATAATATATCAATAAAATAATTTATTTTAATAATTTCTATACAAAAGGATAATTTGATTATTTAAAATACTTTCATTTCATTTCTACCTATCATTGTTAAATATCAATCATGATATTGAAATCAAGTAAAGAATACGATTCCATTCCTTTCCCATTCCTTTATTATGTCAATCATACATTAACTTATACTAACATTTTCCCTTCGCATATTTATTGCATTCCTATAGTCATTCAATTTTCACCAATTCTATTCATGCACACCAATGACCCATCAACACCTTATGTCTTATAAAATTCTTTTTGGAGCTATGTTAGATTTTTTTATAAAAAGAAAATTTTAAAGTGTTTGGATAAAATAAGATTTTGGAACTTATAAATATTAATTATGACAATTTCATAATTAATATAATTAAAATTAAGAGAGCATGTTAAGATCTTAAAAATAAATTAAGAATTTCTTGTTTTTCTAAAAAGAGCTTAATGTCACGGAACTGTCCCTTACAAGTTACCGTGTGACACTTAACTCCTTGTTCGCTTCTTGTGGCATTAACTAAGTCAACCTCACCATTTTCAAGTGTTGTGTACGCTAGGTGAGTTAGCTAAATTTTAAGAGGAAGAGAGAGCAGAGAGAGAACTTAAAGAGGATTTTTATTACTTTGTTTCTTACTTTTTACTTGGTTCTTTACAAATAAACTCATACGCCTATTTATACTATCTCCTTCTTAATGAACGGTGGATATCAATTCAATTCTATTGTCTAGATCGATTTTTAGAACTTTCCCTATTCTATAAGTTTCTAGAAATCTACTCTAGAACATTGTGTACAATTCTTCATATTTCTACAACTTTCTACAAGTATCTACAATAAACTAAAGAACTTTGGAACACTCTTTAGCCTCTACCATCTTGCTTCTTTGCATGTCTCTTGTCGGGTCGTAACATTAAGCTCATAACTTCTTATTTTAAAAAATTATTAAATACATTTTAAAATTTATAAGTTATCAAACATCTTATAAGATGTTTTGATAAACTTATAAGCTTATCCAAACATCATCTAAATAGAGTTCCACATACCCAGCACCACTTACTCGAGCGGTGGCGCATGCTGTGCTCGCGTGCGGTATATTGTGGGCTTAGAAGTTATCAAACATTTTATAAGATGTTTTGATAAACTTATAAGCTTATCCAAACATCATCTAAATAGAGTTCCACAAACCCAGCACCACTTACTCGAGCGGTGGCGGATGCTGTGCTCGCGTGCGGTATATTGTGGGCTTAATGCTGGATTTGAATAATTTAATTTTTGAAATATTAATTGAATAATTAAATAACATTACAATTTAAAAAGTTTGTTGTCATATAAAACTATCAAAAACTAATATGATAATTTAATTTAAAATATTAAATGCTTTTAGCTACATTGTTTAGCAAAAGTAATAATACTTACGGCAAAATAGAATGAATAACTTTAAATAATCTTTTTTCTCATATTAATACGAGACAACCCAGCAAAGTGAGTACACTGATATGGCCTAAATGAAAGAGAATCTTTAATCAAATTGTATTTTCGAATTGGACAAATTTTTATTGGTATTAAAAAAAATAATGAATTTGACTCATATAATAAGTACAATTCAAAATCAAATAAAAAATTACAAAAGCAAAACTCATAAATAAAGTTGCAAGACTATGAGTCTTATCACCTCTGGACGAAAAAAAAAAAGGAGAAAAAATGTGCGTTGAATTCTAGATCTTTCCTTTTTAATTGTTGAACTACATGATCATGTGGTGGAGGGGTGACGATTGGAAACTAGCATGGGTCAAATTTATTTCTTTTTTAATTTTCCTAAATAATTAAAAGAACTAAGATTGTCTTTGGTTAGTGTTTTCCGAAATAATTTGCATAATATCTAATGGAACGATTTTTGAAAGATCTTTTGGGATCTAATAGTTTTTTATATGCACACCTAAAAAATTCACTAAATTTAAATTCACATTTCACAATCTCACACATGAATAATTGTAACTTAATAATAATTACTTGTACCACTTTAATTGCTTATAACAAAGTTTATTTATATAAACACATCAACAATTCATTAAATTCCAACCTCTAATTTTTTTTTAAAATTAGATTTGAATTTTTTTTAAAAACATTACAAATGACAAATTTTTATTCTTTTAACAAATTAATTTTTTCTATTCTCAAATTAAATAAATTAAATTATAAACCACACACAATACACAACAGAACCCATTCAAGCTCGAACACGAGACTTTCCACGTAGAAGGAAAGACTGATACCACTAATTACATGCCACAAGATGACTAAATTTGAATTTTCAACCTCACAAAAAATGACTAAATGAAAAACCTCACATCTCATGCAACAAAAACCAAAATTAAACAGCATAACCCATATCACCTCACATCTCATACAACAAAAACCAAAACTAAACAGCATAACCCATATCACGCTACCCAATTGAATTGTATATGGCATACCTAATAAATTATATGTAACCCAATTGAATTGTATATGATATACCTAATAAATTATATGTAACATATGACGCCACCAATTGGATATGAATCATTGCAACATACATAATCAATATGAGTCAAATAGAAATAAGGAGAAACAATGATGAAATACAAACAAAAGCAATTGATTCTTCAAAACCTCAAGTCGACAAGTACTTCAAAAACCTCAAAAAAGTACAGGCTCATATGCACAATATGCTTCCTTCCTTTTCCTATTTTTGATCGTAGGACAAGAGCTAGCAAAAGCACTATACTGATCTCTTTTCGGAGCTCATGAGATCATAGTCTCTAAATTCTGGCGAAAAACTTCCAACATGTTAGCAAAAGTTACAATCCCAACAACACTGCAGTCATCTTCTATCACCCACACATAATTCACACGGTGCGTAATGGCCTGGATCATTGCCGCCACCAATGAACTCCCCGGATGGCACACAATCGCCTCAGCACTTCTCAACATCCGGGCTGAATAGCTGCTAGACCGGCTGTAGCGCCCTGATCTCGACAATGCTGCGGTGGGGGACGGCAGTTCCTCGTCGGATGAGGAGAAGGAGGAATTGGATAAGTCCATACTATGTTGATTGTTCATGAATTCCTTGAGCATGCCGTCCAGATTTCTCTCCTTCAACCTCGCCTCCACAACCCTCACAATCTCCTCAGGAGGGCCGCCACCGTCAATGTAGGCCATGAGGTCCCCGGCAGAGAGGGTCATGATGGCAGCTGAAACCGTCTCATCGCAGCAGGCGAGCGTGAGGGGAGAAATCTCTCCAATCAAAGTCCCGTCATGGTCGACTACTGCCACGGAGGTTTGATCCATGAGTGACCGGTTGATGGCCCCAACGGCCGACAGTGCCGGACAATGGTATTCAGCGGCCAAGAATTGATTGCTTATGATGCCAAGGGCGTCGATGGAGTTAGTTGCGATGGGGGAGAATAGGCCGATTGAGCTGAGGAGGAACCTGATGATGTCTTCCTGTGTTAGCCAGCAGAATTCTTGGCCGTTGTGAATCGTTGGGATTATTGATGAGGATGAAGACTTTTGGAGTTGCTTTCTCTTTGAATTGCTGGTTGCGCTGCTCTTTATAGGGACCACCAGATTTTGGGCGCCTTGAAGGATAAGATCAATGGCTTCTAGTAAGCTGCAAATACAACAGAAAAGCTTGATGTTAGATCATTCACCCAATAATTTGGAGAAACAATACCCATAACATCAAATTTAGTGTTAATCTTTCAAACAATTGAAAAATACAGGAATTTTTTGTTTATCCCAAGAAAATAGTCGCAGAAATCAGGATCCTAAAGAGGCAATAAAGAAATCCTCTAATGATTTTTAGAAATATTCAAGTTTCAATTTAGCGAGTTCTTTTCTCCCCTTTTATGCTTCAATTCTGCCATTTTGAAGGCAATTAAGCAAAATGAGCTATATGCGGTAAAATTGAAGTAATCAAAAATTAAATTTGTCCAACGACTACGAATTAGGCTTTAGGAACTCAAAAAGAACAACAAAAAAAGAGAGAGAGAGAACAAGAGAGAGAGAGAGAGAGAGAGTTGCAGCTATAGAAGAATGAATACCTTGAAGAGGGTTTCAGGTGCCTGACCAAACCCTTAACTTTTGGCAGCAAAACAGAGACGGGAGACTTCAAAGCCAAACACGGCGAAGACAAATTCTCTTCTCTGCAAAGATAGCAAATTATATCAACCATACACACTTTCGCCACACACACGCATTCGCTGTACTCTAGATTTCTCTGAGATGAGTGGTGGTCGCAATTCCAAACGCTGATGAAATTCTCGTCGGCGGACTTGAGGGCGGCGAGGGCGTCGGCGACTGTGGCGGCGGAAGATAGAGATCGAAGCGGCGGCTTGCCTAGACAGAGGTCTGCCACCTCATAAGCCAACAAACGAACTGCCATACAAAAACCGGACTATTAAGGAAAATTTCTTTTGAGAATTTCTCGGCGGAGAAATCAAACAAAATTCTTTGAGAAGGAAGTGAAGTATATCATGTCATTGTGCGTGTATTTATGGGTGACGACTGACGAGAGTGGTGGTGGTTGTGGTCCTGGTGGACTCCAGGTTGGAAACCAGTGGAGCCCAGTTTTCTATTGATAGTCTTTTATTGAAACTTTACCAGTTAATTCCTGAGCTTTCACCTTTTAGACTTTTGGATGTACTTTTTACTGTTGAATTAGGATTTCCTTTCTACCAATTTAAATTCTCTGTTTGATTTTCTGTTTATTTTATACACACATGATATATAAATATATATTAAATATTTTGTATAAAAAATAATTAAGTAAAAAATTAAATAAATTTATTATATATATTAAATTGATATAGAAAATAAAATAAAAAATTCAAAAACATTTTTATAGCTTTTCATGTCACTGTTTAATCTGAGTTAGCTATGTGCGCTATTAATTAATAAAGGTAATTTATAATATTGTTTTAGTGTGTTTTTGAGTAATGTATTTAAATTATTTTATTTATTTTAAAATTTTATAATTCTTATTTTACTTTATACACATATGATATATAAATATATGTATTGAATATTTTTTTATAAAAATAGTTATATATATATTAAATTAATATAGGAGATAAAATAAAAAATTCAAAATGCTTTTTTTATAGCGTTTATTTAATCTGAGTTAGATATGAACTATTAATTAACAAACGTAATTTATAATGTTGTTTTGGTGTGTTTTAGGGTAATATATTTAAATTATTTTATTTTTATTTTTAAAATTTTATTTTATTTTATACACGTGTGATATATATATGTTAAATATTTTTTATAAAAACAATTAATTAATAATCAAATACACTTAATATATATATATATAAAATATGTTGATATAGGAAAAAAATAAAAAATTCAAAATGCTTTTTTACAGCTTTTCATGTCACTATTTAATCGGAATTAGATATATGCACTCTTAATTAATAAAGGTAATTTATAATGTTGTTTTATTGTGTTCTCGAGTAATGTATTTAAAAGTTTTATAATTATTATTTATGTAATAATTATCATATACAACCTGTCACTTCCAATTAATTGTCCTTTATCAAGAACTTTATTAACTAATTTCCAAGTTTTTTGGCTTTTAGGACGCCCCTTTTATCATTTAAGCGTCACGTTTGGATTAGGACTTGGACATTTAGGGCCGTTGGTTTTCATTTTCAAACACTATTTTTATTTTCTCATCAAAATAAAAATAGATAATTATTACTATTTACATCATTTTCTCAAATATTTTCATTTTTAAAATATTCTTATTATATTATCTCTCCATTTGCATTCATTTTTCAACCCCTATCATTACCTTAATCATTTTTTTATCTTTCTAATACTTTTCATACACCATTCACAACAAAACTATTATAAATTCAAATTCAAATTATAATATTATTTTTTCAAACAATCACATATCATATTATCAATTCAAATTCAAAAACTACATAATTTTTAATACAAAAATATCCAACATCAAAATACATCTCATTTTCACACATATATAAACTTATAATTTTCTACAACACATCCAAATAAAATTTCATTTTCAAATTCAACTATTCTAAATAGCTTTTTACTATGCATTTTCACTAGAAAATGAAAAAGACCTCTAAAAATGAAACCAAATGGTCTCTTAGATACCATATATATATATATATATATTGTTCTTATTTTTATTTTTTATTTTTTATAATTGTAATTTGTGCAATAATTATTAAATATAATTCACCTACTTCTAATCAGTTGTCCTTCATTAAAACTTTTTAATTTATCCTCGAGTTTTTACCTTTTAGGATGTCTCTTTTAGTATTTATGGATTAGCACTAGGATATTAAGATTTAGAATTTTTCAAAGTGATATATTATTTCTTTATATATATATATATATATAAGAAAAAGTGATATATTATTTTGCTTCGCAGGTTGTTTTGAATTTCCTGCTTTGATCTTAAAATGTTTGTAAAAAACTATGACTTTTCCTATTGCCAAGTAATTTATGGCCAAATAGCATAAATTTTCCACATAATATGGGAGGTTAAGAGTTTGAATCCTAACGAATTTCTGATATGTGCACGCATGTATAAATAATAACTATGATTTAACCCCAATCATTAAAAGTCAGGAGTTATTCAAAACTTTATTTATTCATTAATTTATTTGAATCCATCGCATAAGTTAAAGTTTGCCTACAAAGATACACGGCTGCAATCACGTTGTTAGTGAGAGCATAATTTTTGAAATATTTTAAAATCAATAATTATGATTTATATAAAATATATTTTTCCTATTATTAAAATAATGTAAATTGGTTAGTTTATTTTTTATACTATCTATAATAATCTAATTTAATATATAAGATTATATTTTTTAAATAAATATTATAGTTTTTAGAAATACCAATGATAACATAGATGATAAGAAATTATTACACATTAATAAAATATCAACAAAATTTGATACAAAAATTTATTTGAGAATGAAAAGTAATTCTTTTCTTATTTATAATACATGTAGGTACATTAAGAACTCGTTAAAATTCGAACTCCTGATTTTATATTTATATTGAAGATTTATACTATTAAATCGCAAGCAACGACAAAATTAATATTCTTATTCTTGCAAAGACTTTAAGTAATTAGAAAATCGTACCACTGAACCAACATACTTGGATCTGGAAGCAGAGCGCCAGTCATTTTCGAACATTATCTGTCCGCATGAAGAAAAAGCGATGTGAATAAATGAGCACCCAAATCATTAAAAGAAAAAGGGAAGAATTGGACCACAAAAATATTGAAAACTCTTTTATTTATTTATTATTATTATTATTATTATTATTATTATTATTATTATTACATCATTCGGATACTATTGCATGAATGAAATAAAAAATAATATTTATGTTTGTGATTTGGTTTAGTCCAACAAATCTCGTCAAGATCAATCTATTTAGAATTTATATGATTGAATTATTACATTCTTATTCATTAGTTCAGAGACTTAAAACTCCGACATGAATGCATAATAGAGTTGCGGTTGCTGAAAAAAACCTTCTAAACTTTAAGTTAGATTAGATCTTGCAAGTTGCATCAATATAAATGTTTAAATTATGATATAGCATATATTTAACATTTTGTAGTTGGTGATATATCTCAGATTTTATTTGGTATTATTTTCCTAAATATTTGCAAAGCGAAGAAATAGTACAAACGTGACAGTGTAGCTTCAAAAACTATGATTTAGAATACATCATCAAACGTATTTTTTCCTCCCACAACAATCTTTAACCACCCTCAAAATAAAAATCGAATATATATACATATATATATCATATTTTCCAATTCCATTCTAAAAAATGCCATCTCTAAAAATAATTTTGGGTTTGTAATGTATAGTTTATGTGATTTCATAACATTATACTAAATACATACAACTAATGATAAGAAGGGTCGCATTTTTATTCGAAATATGTCGGATATAGCTCTAGAAACCATGATTTAGAATACATCATCAAACATATTTTTTCCTCCCACAACGATCTTTAACCGCCCCCAAAATAAAAATCGTATATATATATATATCATATTTTCCATTTCCATTCTCAAAAATGCCATCTCTCAAAATATTTCCTTTTAAAGTACTCGAAACAATACCAAACAAACCGTTAAGATTTTGAAATTTGGGTTTATAATGTATAGTTTACGTGATTTCATAAGATTATACTAAATACATACATTTTCCAATTCCATTCTCAAAAATGCCATCTCTCAAAATATTTCCTTTTAAAGTACTCGAAACAATACCAAACAAACCGTTAAGATTTTGAAATTTGGGTTTATAATGTATAGTTTACGTGATTTCATAAGATTATACTAAATACATACAACTAATGATAAGAAGGGTCGCATTTTTATTCGAAACATGTCGGATTTGACCTGCGCCTTTTGAGATAATCTAAAGTGTAAAGATATTTATTTTGAATCACAAAAACAAAACTAACTTACTGATTGTCAAATTAAATCGCAATAACACGTAGACTAACAATATAATCATAGAACTCAACTTCATAGGAAGGATAAATTGGATTTTCAACATTTTCTTAAGTAGCAAAATAATTCTTTAACCATGAAGTAGCTAATTTTATCAACACAAATCTTTCTTACATGAAAAGTTGGCATTTTTCAAGGAAGGACCAAATATTGAAACAAGGACACAAGCCCCAAACATATCATGTGGACATTGTCTTTGATGTAACTAAAATATCGGCTTCATATTTTGCACAAGACATCAATGGGCCATATATCTTCACACATTTTTTTCATGGAGAAATAAAGACACTTCATTATTACTTAATAGTTAATGCATGTGTAATTACATGATTATGTGGCTAAAAAAATTGATTGGCCGTAATTTTTGGACAAAAAAGGTCCCCTATGTCTTACAAATGGGTGAACTACAAAATTCCTAGGACTTATAGATCCCTTGGTTGAGACATTCTTATTTTAAAATAATTTATAAATTAATTTTCTTTTTATCTCTTTTAAATTGTTTTTCAGGATAAATTTTTTCCATCAACAGATGCTAACGAAATAATACTCTGACATGTTTGAATCCTCGTATTTATTGACAAATTTAGTAATTATCACGGAGAGATTTTAAGTTCTATAATTTCAATTTTTGAAAAATCTAGGACAATTTCTAAATAATTTTTTCTTCATTTTGCCTTTTTTCCATTATATTCAGCATGTTTAGGTTAGGAGTTGATTTTTACATGATTGTAACAATAGATTTAAATCACACTCTGTATTTCAACATTGATATGATGTTTTTCACAAAGCATGGACTTCTTTTCAGGGTCTCCCTCCCATGTGCAGAAGCAAAAAGGGTAAATGAAGTGGGCCCTTCTAAGTAGGCAATTTGACCACTCAAACTTTCAAGGGTCCAGATAAAATACAAGCTTATGTTAAAAATCCCTTAAAAAATAAATTATTAAAATTAAAATAATTACAAAAAAATTGTGTTTTTCTTTTCTTATATTAACTAAAAAAGGAAAAAAAATCTCTAAATCGAACGGTCCATTTTAACAATTAACATAATTAAAGATTTTTTTTCTTTTCCCAAATAAAACCACCTCACTCGAATTCACTAAAGAAGCCAAGCACGTTGGTCGACTGAAAAGTGAAGAAAGAAAATGAATTATTCTGGCTGGCTATCTCAAACATGCCATTGGTAGGATGGCAACAAGGAGGGTATGGGGCCGGCCTGACAGGGCTATAAACTCGCCCCGCCTATTTTTACTTGGATTTGGGACCGTCCCGTTTTAGACTCCTATCCTGACGGGTCTAGCCCGCCAAACTCATTTTTTTTTTTTTTTTTATAACCTTTTTTTACCTTTTTTTTTATAAAAATATATAATTTTACAATTCATATATTTTCAAAATTGATTAAGATAAACATACACAAAGAATATATATATATATATAGAAAATTAGAATCTAAGATATAATAAGTTTCAAACACTATTTTTCAAAATTTAAAATAAAATATCCATATCAATTGATTTTAGTATATTTTTCATAATTTTTATGATAATTGAATGAGTACAAAATTATTATTTATTTGATGAAATATATATGCTATTATAATCCTGATTTTTTATATTTTATGTACATATACTATATATAATATATTTATAATATATATTAATTATTCAGGACGGGTCCGGGACGAGTTTATTTAAACCCATAACCCGCCTTGGACTCGGTCGGTCCATAAAATTAGGATTCCTAACCCGTTCCATTAAGGGCGGAGACTCGATCTACCCGGACCCATTGTCATGCCTAACCGTTGGTTCTTTTTCATTGCATTGAGTAAAATTATTTATTAGATTAAATAAATATTTAAATAAAATAATAAATTAAATTATCTATTACAACAATTACTTGTTAGATTTTCATACTAATTATTAATTTCTTAAAATAATTAATGAAATAAATAGAGTTTACATGTAAATAAAAGAGAAATTGATGTGTGGGGTTGGAGAAGGTAAAAACATCATTTTCATCCCATAATTTAAAAGTCGCTTTCATATAGTCCCATACAAAACGCGTTTTTGAGCAAACGTCCGACTTATTTGACTACTTTGAATTGTTATTGAATAAAAATAAATTGGTTGGTACCACTTGTTGGTACGAATAGTACGTACATATATTTCAAGCATTTTCAAGCACACAATTCATATTTCACAGTCTCTATCATTGGGGAGAAGAGAAAAATTCTAGATCATTATCAAACTATGTAGTGAGTTTTAATATTTTGAACATGCTCTCATTAATATCACCTAAAATTGATTTATTGTTGTTTTTAGTTTAAATATTTGTTTTTAATTAAATATTTTTTTAAATACTCTTTGAAAAGGATTCATTTAAAATAGAGGTTCGAGTCCTATTTATATGAACTTGGAGACCCGACTCAAGTTCTATTCTCGAGGAGCATTAGATATCACGAAATGAAATCAATGAGATAATGCCTTATGATCAACCAATATGTTTGATAATGGTATAAAAAAAATCATTTTTATCTTTTATGGGTATTCTACTTGTATTATAGTACATTTGCTGTACATTTACTCTCAAATTACTCTATATTATCCTTTTTATTAATTAGAATGTTGGAAAATTTTCGCTAAAATTTCCAAATGATACTAATATGTCTTTATTTTAAGGTCCTCATCAAATTAGCTGCCTCGACCAATTATTTATAATTACCTCCACAAAGATTAGCACTTTGGCAACACCTCTATAAGGTATTAAAGTTTGGCAATTTTAATTTTTTTCAAATGAGCTTATAAAATTGTAATAAGTTATTTTAAAAAAAAAAACTATTAAATATATTATAACATCTTAAATACTTTCAAATATTTTAAAAAAATATTTAAGAAGCTTATAACTTCATCCACGTATTCCTTATTAGATTATCTATAAAAAAAATTACTTAGGGAATGTTTGGTTATGTTTTTTATGTGATTTTATTATATATTTATTATGTGTTTTGGGAGAATGAATTATTGAAGAATGTAAAAGTTATTTTTTGGTATGTTTATTTATGTTTTGCGTGAGATATTTTTTACTATAACAGTCAAATCAATACTTTTTTGTTGGATTTTTGGTGTAAAAATAAAATTGAGTGATTTTTTTAATGTTATAATAATAATAAAAAAATATATATGATGTGTATATATATATAATATGTAGGTATATATTGAAACATGTATGTTTTAGAGGAAAAATGATGATATATTTGGTTATATTTCTCCAAAATAATATTATTTTCCATTGTTTTGAGGAAATATAACCAAACACTCCCTTAACATTTCAAAATTATTTTAGAGAAGTAATAATTATCAATAATATTAATAAAAATATAATAAATTCATACAAGTAATTACGTAAGATAAACACCCACAAGTGAGGTTTTTTATTTTTTGCCCTTTTCTCTATTTGTCTTCTACATAATTAATACTTTGAAGAAAACATTAGTCAAGACAAACTCAAAAAAAAAATTGCAACTGAACTGGGGACAAAAATTGCGGAATCAAATTCCAATAAGATTCCAATTTTGAAGACATAAATGATGAATGATGAATATAGACCACAGCACATGGGTGGGGGGGGCCCACACCGTAATTATACATAGCTGGCGTACAGCTCATCCGTACCTTTCACAACTGACAGATAAGTATGCAAAAGCTGGTGCAGTGCGGGGCATCGCCATACTGATGAGACGTGCAGCAATTTATCTCTTGCTGCTTTATCATTTTAATAGCTTTTGTTTTGAAAATATATTTTTTCGTTTTGTAAATTAAAAGTATCTAAAAAGTAATAGAAAAAAATAAGAAGTAAAATGGGGGGAAAATGATGAAGGTTACTTTTAATTTTAAAAAATAAGAATACAAAGTTCATTTATAAGCACTGCACAAAAAACAGTTAAATTCAATTAAAAGTTGAAAATACATTTTCTGAAAGTGTTGCAAATATTTCCTTAATTCATTCTCCATCAATTGGATTGTCTGATGAAAAATTTCATATAATCTATTTTGATACCGATGATGTCTGGGTTTATCTCACATTGAGTTAATCGAAGATTTTAAAATGATCTATAATTTAATTTTACCTTTTTGGTTGAAGGGCTTTTTTAAGACAAAACAATTATAAATAATATGTTGACGGGACAATTTATCGATGCAATTAGGACATTTACATTTGACAACAGATTTTCTGTCTCAAACATGTACTGAAATGAATTGTGAATGATTGAATAAGAATATAACAATCTGAATATAATTGAACAATGTATCACTTTTTTTTAATACAATATGACCTTCAACTTATTTTTGGACACTAATCACATGATAAGAGCATCTGTTCATCTTATGAAGAGAATCGTGCTCTTATCCTATGTTTGCACCAATCACATGATAAGAGCATCTTTTTCATTGTGTGGAGTGTGGTGGTCTTATCCTTTGTTTTATATTTGTATCAATCTGTTGTTTATTTTGGAGATTTTATTTTATGTATTTTCCTTGGGCTCCACAATGAAAACCAGCTTGGACACTTGGACAAAGCCAAATTGGATTTGATCTCTTTGCTATCGACAAAAGCTCTTTTACGACTAATCCCTTGAATAAATAAAATATAAATTACTTTAGTTTTTTCATACATATATATTTAAATATAGAAACTTCAAATAATAATAATAATTCGTATGTTATACTAATGTGATATAATTTCTATTATTTGATAAATATTTATATTTAAAAATCTCAAAATTCAATAGGCTATAGTGAGGTAATTGATGTGACAACACATCTACAATAACAAAAACATTTAGATTAGTTTTGAAGTTTTGATTTACTATTTTAAAGTGAAAAATATATTTTTCTATTACAACCTAAAATTCAAACGTAATGCTCAACGTACCCCAACCTGATCTAAATACATTCCAAACTTAACACTGTCCTCCTACCTTGTAAAGCAAAGTGAAAATTTTCAAGTTGATCTATGTCGGTTGCTGAAACAATAAACCTTCAAAAAATCATGACAAATCGAGTAATTTTTGATTCAATAACATAAATTTCTTACATAAAATGTGAGGTTGAAGATTCAAACCTAGCAACTCTTGACATGCGTATATGTAATTAAAAGAAAAAAAATAAAAATAAAAGCATGATAATAGCTGGTGAGATGATTAAGGAGCCATTCATGGTAAGAAGAAGAAAAACTTGCAAGAATGGTAATACACTCGCCAATTTATGGGCCGGACAATCTTGTCTTGGGACTCAGACAAAAGACGCTCCAGCATAACATATAAGCCCAACACATTCACCAAATTTTGGGCCGGACAACCTCGTTTTGGAGTTTGACAAAAGCTAGCCCAATACAACGTATAAAGCCCACAGGACGAATCAAACCTTCACCTTACACAATTTGAAATAAAGGACACAACTTAAAAATGAGTGTTGATTTTATGACTCTGTTCATTCATGGGCTTGCTACTCCTTCCACATATCAGCAAACTCATCGACTTCCAGGGGATTTTCCAGCTCGTGCATCTTCCTCCTAGTCTTGGCTTTAACTTTCTTTGCATATTTTCCAGCCTTCTGCCTCTTCTCCATTGACCGAATCTGATGGCATTAGCAACAAGCAATATGTTCATTTTCACCGGTCCAAAGAATCTTATGAGACATGAAATAGAAAGGCAAAACCGAGAGGAAACGCTAGAAGAGCTAACCTGGTTTGGCGAAACGTAGAATGGATTCTCATATAGTGTTGGACCACCAAAGCTGCCACCAAATACCTTGATAGGGTTCAGACAGAATCTTGGACCAACCTATCCACAAGAATCATATTTAATTCAATGATTTATATGTATAGATGTGTACATAGATTTAATGTTCCTTAACAAACAGACAAACCTCGACCAATGTCATCTTTTCCAGGTCTCCACGGTCTAATTTTTGTGCTCCGCTCTGGGGGCATGATATCTGCTTAAATGAATATGTCAAAATAAATTCTTCTTATAGAATAATAACCACCTTGGAGGTTTGTTAATACCTACTATCCAGCAGAAAACACATTAAATCTATTGATAAATTCTCTCTCTGAGAGTTCTCCACAGATTTATATCCCAATCTAGAATAAAAAGAAATCTTCGGCACGAGACAGATGTATTCACTTAGTAAGGATCAAAAAGCAGAATAGAGAGAGACGAAACACTTACTATTTTCTGTCCATCCAACTTAACAATTCTATTAGTATTAATATGGCTTCAAAAGATTACTCAGATTGCTAGAGAAAAAGGGCAGCATCATGTAATGTCCTTTTGGTTGTGGAGGGTTAATTGACTTTGCAACCTAGACGATCACTTTGCTGTTGACTTGGGCTTCGGCTAAATCCAATGCTACTGGTTTTAAAACTTAAGTGTTCATCAACGTCTTGTCCCACAAAACATATGACAATTGGGGACATATGCAAAAACATATTTGGACTGGGAGCAAGAATTTACCAAAAGAGCCTACTTCCATGCATCAGCTCATAACTGACATATTAGAAAGTTGTATTTAGCATCTCAATAATAGGATAAACATCCAAGTCAACATAAGTGACTCCACACATACATGTAGTAATTCTGCAGAATAAATTATATATAACTACCAAAATAGACATTTAATTGCATATACAAGATTCACCTACTATGGACTTGTTAGTTCGAGCCTTCATGCCTAACATTTTGATAGGATAAAAATCAAATCATTTATGCATTCACCATCACGAACCTGGTAATTGCGGAACCATATGTGTTCATCAGCAATTGAGAAGACAAATACATGATCATGGTATGGTTTAGATTTCCTGTGATCCTTTGGAGTACCAAATATCTGGATAAAGATAGGCAAGAAACGCAGAAATTTTTAATCCTTAAAGCAACACACCATGTAACAAATGGAATAGCAACACATTTTACAAGGTTCTGGATTAAATCAACAAGGAAAGTGACTTGATTTTTAGTTGCTAAAAAATCATATTGCCCATGCAATTGGCCTTAGCAGTAACTATGTGACTAGTCAGATTGATCATCTAAACATTTTACAGCACTATAGTAGTAGCACATTCACTTCTTCTCATTACAGGAGTAATATTTAGCATAAACACAAAAAGTTTTTCCCCATATCTATCTAGACTCGGCTACATAATTACTATTCTCCCCTCCACAATGCGTCCTCTGCAGCATGCTGACTATTCAACTACAATCAGAATCTATTCCCACACGAGTAGCTTTTGGCATATCTTTATCCAAGTTTGAATGGTAGTTCTCTGATTCAAGGTCTAATTTACATTTATATTCTCTAAAAATGAAAATTCAGAGGCTAAAACAAGCCAAAAGTCACTGTTCATGGCCATAAAAAAGAAGGAAAGAATTGCACTTCAAATAACAGGAGATCAGACCTGAGAAATCATCTCCTTTAAAAGCTTCCAGTGAGGGCTTTTATCAAAATTGGACGAAAATGTGAGCAAAGGACGTGAACCCTTCAGATGATTACCGGTAAGTTTCAATTCTTCCATCGTGTGCACTTCAAACACATAAGCAGATTACACATAATCAGGACACCTCCTCGTAGAAGAGTGTGATGGGGGGTTATGGATCGATTAAACCATAAGAACTACCAATAAAATTTCAAGTAAAACCACTCGTACCCGCATTAACCAAAAACTTGACGGACGGACCATTGGGGCACTTGGCCATCCATAAGTAAAGGTCTTTGCCTTTCCTGCACTGAGATAAAGTGCATATGATTCAACAAATATGGACCATTAGCTCAATTATGTTTCTATTATCAAATTTTCAACACAAAATTTATTAACTTTCAAAACTTCATACCTCGAAAAACAAACAAGAAGAGCAGCTCTTGAGCTCAACAAGCTCATTCAAAGTGGCCCCTTTACTCTCCTTAGACTCAACCTTGTTATCTTTCTTACAATGAGGCAAAAGGTCAACCAAGTTCAACATCAAATGCCGATACCTAAACATCCCATTCAAGAAGGGAAAAAAATGTAAATCCCATCGTCATAAATACCTCTGAAGACCCAAAAATAACATAAATGAACGCCAAAGAATTCAAGGAGAAAATATTAAACCTGAAACTAATGCGGCGCGAACAAGTAACCAACACTTTCTCTTTATTTCTGAAACTCACGTGAGGATTATCGTTTTCCTTTTTATCTTCACCGTTGTTTTTAAAGCCAAGAAGGGTTCTTTTGGGCCTTTCTAGCGCGGTTTCGTCCTTCTTCACCTTGGCCGCAGCCTCCGTTTCACTGTGTTTTCGCTTCTTCCCCATTTGAACACAAGAATCCCTAAGAACAAGGAAAAAGAACAAAACTGTAGAACTGGCGCGGTCAGAACAAACTTTTGTATCTATACAGAAGTTCCGAGTTTCTAATTACCTGTGGGAGAAAGGAAGAAAAAAGAAGGATAGTAGAGATAGGCTAAACCCTAAAACCCTATTTCAGAGGCCTAAGTAATTTTTGCCACTCCATAAGAATACATAAGGAAGGGCTTCTGAAATGTTGGGCCCAACATACTAAGGCCCGATGGCCTTGCTGGGCTCTAAGTTTATTGTCAAGTGGCCCAATAAGATGGTGTTTGGATGAACTTATAAACTCCTCAAAATATTTTATAAGATGTTTGAGAACTTACAAATTATTCAAAAGTGTTTGATAATTTTTTTTAAAAAAGAGCTTATAAGCTCCTAAAATAAAATATTAAGTAAGAAAATTTTAACAAGATCCTTTACTTTTAACCATTTTAATTACAAAATTACCATTATTAGTATCTTATAAACTCCAAAATCTTATTTTATTCAAACACTTTAACAACTTAATTTAAAAATAAGATCTAATATCTTATAAGCTCCAAAAATATTTTATAAAATGGAGGAACTTATAAAACGTTTTAAATAAGTTTAGCCAAACATCCTCTAAGTAGGCAGACCAAACAAATAAAATACCATTAATTGATATGCTTGGAAAAATCTAGCACATAAAATGGCATCAGTCTCCCAGAAAAAGTAACGCTAGGGATTTAAACCTAACAAATTCCTACCATGCATTTTATAAATAAAAAAGAAAAGGTTGATGATCCTAAATTGAAATATAGAAATCTAAATTTTGGAAGTATTATCTTACCACTGGATATGGAGTTCTTATCATTGGAAAAAAATATGGGAGAAAGGAGTACATAATTCAACTGTGATAGAAGTGACACGTGTGAAGATGGTAACATCAAAGCCTCCTAACTCTAAGTCAGGGTTTTGGAAGTAACATCAATTCTCGAATCATCGCTAAACATGAACAGCCCCACCAATTCCACGGAATATTAGTTAGTTGATATACGAGAGAGAGAGAGAGAGAGAGATCCATCAATGTATATTAATCATAGAGAATAACTCATAAATTATTTCAATTGTGTCTTCTTATTCAATATGTTGTGGGACAAAAATTGATATCATCAAGATTAACTTCTCAAGCTTTGAATTACTTCAATCAATTTCAAATGGAATATTTGCAATCTCAAATTCTAAAACTTCTACATTCTTGATGCCAAACACCATCTAATTTCCAAGAGCATATATTCTTTGTTAAAAGCTGATGTCGCCACTCACCATGTTATCCTCACGAACACATCTTTAACTTGTGGGTCATCCACGAGAGACAAGGATTCTATTACACCAAATTAAGTATTAGCACATAGCATATTAAAACTTGCACTTTAGCTTGTTACCCCAAATGCTCGTAGCTTCCACAAGCTTCACTCAGGCAAAGTACTCGAAGAACCCCGTTTCAAATCCTCACAAATCGTCAGCCCAAATCTTGAAGAAAATGGCTGATCGTTTCTTCCCAAACGAAATGCCTGATTACATACCGGAAACTCCAGCTGTAGAATCAGCCGCAGTTGCTGCCTCTGATTCACTCACCAAGCTTCTCCACCTTCCGTATAAAACCCTGTCAGAATTGCTAAAGAAAGCAGCTTTGGATCTCAAAGATACAGTAATTCTCAATTTATTCCCCTTAATCGTCTCCCAGATGGCACTTTTGCTATTTACACCATTTTCTTGAATTACAAATGAAAGAAAAGAAAGATATTTTTTTGGGGGTTGATGAAACTTTCTTGGCTTGTGGGTTGCTTGTTTTAGGTGTTGAAGGAGACTTGGGTTGCTAAAGGAAAACGTGTGGGTGATTATACTTTGTACACTGGGGCTCTTGGGACTGCTTTCCTGTTGTTTAAAGCTTATCAAGTTACTGGAGACAAGAATGATCTTGCTATTTGCTCTGATATCATTAAGGCTTGTGATTCTGCATCACAAGGCTCTGGGTATGTTCAGTTTTCTCTTTGTTTTGCTGTGTTAATGCGAGCATTTTGTTTTTGGGATGAAAGAAAATTTCCATTAATTAGTAGGTGGTAGTTCAGAGTGTTGCTTGAATTTTACTGGAGTGGGTTCTTTTTGTGATATTTGAATTTTGTGAAGTTGGTTGCTGATAAAGGTTGTTATCCATGCTTGTGGAGATCAGTTGGTTTTGGATTCTTTATAGAGTATCTTGAGGTTATTTGATGCCTGCATGGCTTGAAAATAGCTGACACTCGTCGCGTTTCATTTTCGAAATGCTTTGCCATTTGCAGCCATTCTGCTCCCAAAAGAACACTCGATTAAGATAAAGGATGTTTTGATGCTAATGCGGGTTCTCGTTGCATGTAGCTAAGAATCGAATTAGGTCAGAAGTGCAAGAAAAATGAGCCGAAGTAGAATGAGCAATCTAGTTGGAATAATCAGATTAGTTGTTGCATTGACAATTATCTTCAGTCTCAAATCTGTATTGATACGTGCATTTTAGTGAAAGTGAGAGGTCCAATATACGAACCTACGCGAATAGTGGTTTAACTCTAAGATAAAGGTCAAATGATCTTGATGCAACTCAAAAGAACATGCATTTGTGGTTCAACCCGAAAATTGTTATGGATTAAATTATAAGAATTTTATGCACCATTAGTGCCAGTATTGGCATGTTGGGACCGATGAAAGAAATATCTCGTTAGTCATTATTTATAGGCATTAGGTATTTCTTTTTTTTCTTTTCAAAAGATAATTAGGAAAAACTCTTGGTTTTGATTATTCTACGGTTGGTTGCATGAGGGATTGATTGTCCTGCTTACAGCTTGAGCTATGCTCCTCAATAATCATCAAAACACCTATCTCACTGAAAATTTTATGCAGCCTAATTTGGAATGTTGTTTTAAATTGCAGACGTGTGACTTTTATATGCGGACAGGCTGGTGTATGTGCTCTTGGTGCCGTAGTAGCACGACACAGAGGTGATGAACAATTATGCAATAGATACATTACCCAGTTCAAAGAGGTAGTTAATCGTGAAACAATGGCTACATCCACACTGCTCTCGAATCAACCACACTATTCACATTTGTATTTTTCTTCTTTGGTATTCATATGTTTCTTTGGATTTTTCAATTGACTTCAGATTAAGCTTTCCAAGGATCTTCCAGATGAACTGTTGTATGGGAGAGCTGGGTTCTTGTGGGCATCCTCGTTCTTAAACAAAAATATTGGTGAAAACACAATATCTTCCACCAGAATGGTATGCCCTTTTTAGCTTTATCATATTGAGTTTCTCTTCTGAGCTTAATATAGCTCTTATTTATTTGATTAAGAATTTATACAGAGGGCTGTAGTTGATGATATTATAAAGTCTGGTCGACAATTGGCTAAAGGAAGATGTCCTTTGATGTTTGAATGGCATGGAAAAAAGTATTGGGGAGCCGCCCATGGGCTGGCTGGGATTATGAACGTGTTAATGGATATGGACCTGAAACCAGATGAGGTGGAGCATGTCAAGGGCACACTACGTTACATGATAAAAAATCGTTTCCCTAGTGGAAATTACCCTTCAAGTGAAGGAAGTGAAACAGATAGGCTTGTGCATTGGTGCCATGGGGCTCCTGGTGTTGCCCTTACTCTAGTGAAAGCAGCCAAGGTAGAGAATAGAATAAGTAACTAATTATTTATTTTCAATTGCTTTTGATATCTTTAACCTGTGGAGAGTTATAAATTAACCCCATGTGACTATATATACTTTTTTATGTCTTTCACTTTAGTTAGTTCAATTGTAAAGTAGTCAGTTTTATAACCAAAGGTTGGGCTTGGTGGTCCTGGTTTTCTGATCTGAAGATCGTATTTCTTTTCTATTCCTATATTGGTGTAAACAGGAGGGAATTATATGATAATATCTTGACCATGAACTTTGTTTGAATCAAATATTCATGGAAGCTCATGTTAAAGATTCTGCTCATTCTAAACAGTTTAACTTTTAGAAGAAGTGATATTTGCATAAAAGGTGGACCAAGTTGCATGCTACCCATGCATCATATTTCACGTGCCTGGCCTCAAAAGTGAGAAAAAAATTAAATCCATAATTTGTGTCAATTAGTTTTTAGATGAAATGGTAATTCAATAAACAAATCTTTCTCAAAATTACGATCTCAATTATATCAGGTTTTTGGGAGCGAAGAGTTTCTGCAAGCAGCAATTGATGCAGGGGAAGTGGTCTGGAATAGAGGCTTGCTTAAACGAGTTGGAATTTGTCATGGCATCAGTGGGAATGCCTATGTTTTCCTTTCGCTATACCAGTTGACAGGTAAACCGGAGTTCTTGTACAGGGCCAAAGCATTTGCATGCTTTCTTCATGATCGGGCTCGAACTCTCATATCAGAGGGCATTATGCATGGAGGTGATCGTCCATATTCACTGTTTGAAGGCCTTGGGGGAACGGCTCATCTCTTTCTGGACATGACTGAACCATCTCGGGCTAAATTTCCAGCTTTTGAACTTTAGTTTACTTTGTAACATAAACAATTTTGTGTCAAAATGTAATCCGTTTCTAGTTTGAACATCGTGTAAATCTCCATCCCTTGTCCTTCTGTAGGTCTTGTAAAAATTATAGATATTGTCTAGGATATCTGCAATAAATACAATGCGGTGTGCAACAATGTTGTCCATATATTATTGTTGGCATGAATGTGAAATGATCTATGTATCTTCTTGTTTTACTTCAAGTCGTCCTGACTAATTTCTATTTCAACGAGGCTGTCTCTTTTTAGTTAATTTAATTTAGATTTTGTTGCCTATATCAAATTTGATCAGTTGTATATTATAAGATGGTTGAAGCAATCTTCGGCAGCTGATTGTTTCAGAAACGTCTGCACTATCCACAAACATGAAAATTGGGTCATTCAGTGGTTTTATTATGATTCTGACAAGAATCTTACAGAAAATTTTGCTCTCTGTTAGCCTCTGTAAAGTTCCTCAACCCAAGAATCCTGCCCTGGGGGCAAAGCTTATTTACTCAAACCTACAAGTTTCTCACTAATTTCCCACACTTTACGGGCTTTATCAGCATCACTGGCTTCCTGTGACAACTGGTTCTCAAAAGAAGCCGAGTCCTTGTTCCAGCTCCAGTACACACCAGACTTTGTCAAGCTTGGATCACTGACAACCTGCATCAGCAAACAATTACACACTATTATGCTATTGTTTATTATTCTTGTTTGCATTTCATCCTGCTAGGTGGATGCAGTTGTTTATTTACCTGGGCAAGTCTTTTTCCAGCTTCTTCCTCTGAGACAAAGCCCTTTGTGATGAACTTTTGGAATGGAGGGAAAAGGAGCCTGAACAAGGGGATATGCTCTCTAAACAGGCCTGTTGTGGCAATGCAGCCCGGATATAGAGAAGTGAATGTGACGCCAGTTTCCTCGTGGTAACGGCGGTGAAATTCTTGCATTGTTAGCATGTTGCAGACCTTGCTATCCTTGTACGCCTTGGCACCATCAAAGTCTCCACCGTCGATCATGGAAGAGCTGTTTAGCCCATTCAGTCCTCCTTGGAGCCCCCGTAAGTCCCCAAGATTGGCCTTTGGAGGTACGTTTCCAGCCAATGTATTTGTATTCCCTGAAATACAATAAAAGATAAGCAATAGGGACCTTGAATTGTTCTACACTGGCTTGCCTAACATGATCCCTGTCTAAATCTGATCAGCTGTATTGTACTTGTTCGTCGTACCTGTGATTGAGCCGACAATTATAAGTCTCTTCGATGGGTAATCAGATTTCTTCATGTCATCAAACAGCAATCCTGAAAGAAGGAAGTGGCCCAAATGGTTAGTCCCAACACTAAGCTCAAACCCTTCAGCTGTGAATGAAGGCTCCCTGGCAGTTGGTTGGTAGACTGCAGCATTGCAAACCAAGACATCAAGAGGCCGGCCGGACCGCCTGAAGTTATCAACAAACTGCCTAACACTATCGAGGGACGCAAGGTCTAAATGCATGATGGTGTAGTTTTCCTTGGCCATCCCAACAGATTTTGCTGCTCTCTCAGCCTTGAGGAAGTCCCTGCAGGCCATAATTATCTGCCATTTGCCACTTTCTGCCAAAGCTTTAGCCGTGGCCAGGCCTAACCCAGAGGAGGCTCCAGTGATAATCACAGTACCCTGCCTCAGAGTTTTCTTCCCTTGGACTGTGGCCGGGGTGAAAGTTGGAGTGGTGGCCACTGCCTCAGCTCTAACAACAGTTACCTTTCTCAAGCTGAATTCTCTCTGCAAGACATCCAATCTCCATGAATGACCTCAATTCTTGAGTAAAAAGTCTAATACGTATTTCATCCGAAAAGATGGATCGGGTACCTTGGTTTTCATTGCAGAAGAGATGAAATCAGCTTTGGCATGGTCTGAGAGTGAAACTCCAAAAAGGCTGGAATCCTTCAAAGATGCACTGGATTTTCCCTGTAGAAAATATAGGTACATTGTAATATTCAGACAAGAATTGAACCCAAGTAAATTTGCTATTTGGGATTGATTGTAGCAAAGTCTCAAGTGGGGAGAAAAGGGCAGCAAACCTCTTTGTGAATGGAGAATGCAGAAGGGAGCAGAGCAGCAGCCTGTAAAGCCATTTGAAGACTTCTGTTTTGATTGTTGGTAGATACTTAATAGATCTTTCTTTGCCACAAATCTAAGTAGCAAATCAGTACATATATATACACACACACACACAGAATACTGGCTGATTTTTGACAAAAGTGGACTGATTTTTTAGATATGAAATACATGCCACCTCGACTTGAAAAGCCAATCAGATTTTGTGGTTGGGATTTCCTCTGATATTTTTATTTTAATCTACAGGTCCCCCCACAGTTATGGGCTTTGGATATGGAGAAACTGATCAAAAGAGAAAATGTTTGGTGAGGCTTATTGTTTGGAAGAGTATGGTACTAATTCTATCTTCTGTGGAGGGACTGGCTTTGGACCCTTATGCCACAAAATTAGACTATTAGAGTCAGTGCCCATATCTTGAGTTGGGACTAAAATTGACTTTCGTCATAGGCAGATATTAACTGTAACATGAAAAATATGACCACCTTGTTTCCCTCTTGTTTTTGCCCTCTAGTTGTCCAATTTAATGGGGAAATTTAGTTGGAAGATTTCATGCCATTAGCTCGAATGCGTATTTAAGAAACACATAAATCATTTAGAAAAATGTAGCACTTTTTGGCCAATAGTAATATAGTATGTTTTTGGTGGAGGTAGCACAGGAGACCAATGATTAAAAAATCGGATTGGATCGGCCGGTTCGACCGGTTTGATCGAGAACGGGTCAAGGTTTCGGTCCGTTTTAATGTATAAAATCAGTTGGTTAAAAAATCGGTGCAAACCGGTGTAAATCGGTAAAAAACCTGTGAACCGGTTTTTATTTTTATTTTTTAAATAAAAATTAAAAACTAATTAAATAAATATTTTTTTATTTTTATTTGAAACTTTTATGTTATTTGAGTTGGTGTTTATTATTTTGTAAGTTGTAATGGATTCTATAAGGATATTTTCTTTTCTAGCAAGTTTTATTTCATGAGTTAATATTTTAAATTGATATATGGATATTATTATGGAGCAGAGTTTAAAGAAAATTTCATAATACTAGGTAATTTTTATTTTTTTACTCTTTACATATATATATATATTTATTTTTTATATTTCTAATATACTTATATAATATTAAATATAATTATGACGTCATACCGGTCGAACTAGTGGTTAAACCGATCGAACCAGTAACCAATAAGGCCACCGGTTCAATCACCGGTCCAATTTCTCAAACATTGCAAGAGACCCAAGAGAACGCCCATCGGCAAGTCATCAAGATCAACCTTCGATTCTTCTTTTACAATCACTTGATTATGGTGGTGCAAATTTTTCTACTGCTTCCCTCTTTTTTTATTTTTTATTCAAGAGTTATTAATCAATGAAGAAAAACAGAAATTCTTAAAAGATGAGATCAAATTCAAGGTTTTAAATAAGAGTTTGACTTTCCGTTAATCTTATAAACAAATCAAGATATATTTCAAAAGGTTCTTAAATTTATTTATGGCTAATGAACCGTCATATGAGGTGAAAATTTCATGTATAGTTTTGTTCTACTTTAGGGCATACCGGCATAGTAATTTGGTGCAACACTAGATCGCTAATACCACTCCTGCCAACTATTTAGTACATGATATCATCTTTGCTGTGGAATTCAATGTTGTTGAGGAACTGAGTGTTCCCAAGTCAATATAGTAAACAAAAATAGATTGTTGACGCCAACCATGTATGATCTAACAATTCATAACCCAGTTATCTTCATATTCAACTGGATGGCTTCCAGTTATAGCTCTCAATGAATGTCGTATCGAAACACAATTTTGCAGAGGAATAAGGAAACAAAAAAAAGGATCAACAAAACTATCAACTACAAAATGATGTACAGAGTACATCAAACTGTGCTGTGCAATGAACTTGGAAATGTTTATCACAGTAAATAAGCAATTTCCAGCTTGAGAACTCCAAACTTTTCCCAAATAAAATTGAATGAATTGATAAAGAATTTTGCTCAGATTACAATGGCCTTAACTCTACACTTCTAAACTCAATGGTGTAACATTTCCTTACCTCCCTCCCTCTCCCCGTTCACTCCTGAGAAAATCTACTTTTTAACAATGCCGTCAGCAGGGCTCCTCGCCCAAAGCCCCAAATCTGACTGGCACAAACACAAGTACAAAAGAAAAGAAACAAAACTAGCTAATATTACAACCTCCCAAAATATCTGTACAAGTTCTGCAAATTCGATCGCAGATTTTAGAGTCCCTTGGTGCCTAAATCCGAGCAGGCAATCCGAAATTTTGGTAAGTCCTGATTTCTCCTCTAAGGCCTGCGGTCACTATAACCATACCCCAGGCTGACTTGTTTTGATAAATCCCACCTGAGAAGTCCACACTAACACGAGGGCTAAGGTTCTTAGAAGCAGACAGAAGTTTCTCCTCAGGCCGTGTCACTGAGATTCTATCAAAGAGATAGCCGTTCGATGCACTTGATAGAGTTCCATTGAGTGGGCTATTACTGCATCCGGATGCTAATGGTGAGCCTTCACTGCCATTAGTTTCTTCAACTGGTGTAGTTGGATGATATGCACTTAGGACATCCTCAAAATGATCTAAAGCACCAATTTGTCCACCAGCATACGTATCTTGGAGATCCCATGCGTCAGAAATACCAGGCCAAGGGATCGCAACAGATACATCTTGACAATGGAAAAGTTCATAAGACTGAGTTACTGTAACACTTTTACTTCTGTTCGGTCGGGATCCACCTTCATGTCTCCACACATAAACATATGAATCTTCACTGGCAGCGATGACATATTTTCCATTAGAAGTGAGGGAGGCTGAAATTTGGCTGTTACTGTTTCGAAATCCTGTAAAACATTGAGCACTACTTTATTTTCTATAAGCATTCTCATAAACATTTGAACCAAATACAATTGCCATAATATGGCAAGTTAAACCATAAAAGGTCAAAAAGAATAATAGATCAAGGCAACCCTGGCAACTCCTAGGTTCAGGGACTATATGCAAGAATATAGTACTAAGAAACTTGATCTCCACACATGGATCACATGTGGAAGGAAACAATCTACTACTAATCTAATGAATTATATGTTTTTATATACTAGATATTCAAGACCCAAATGAATTCCTGAAGTTAAAAAATTAAATAAGACGCTTTTTATATGCCCAGCATATTGTAATTCCTTTGCATGCCCCAAAAATCTCTGGCCTACTCCTCAAAAAAAATCCCAGATCCCTCGTGGGGCATGTATAAATTTTCACACATCACGCAATTGCCATTTCAAGGGAGCAGCTGTATTCTCTTCACTGCTCAAAATAGCAAAGAAATCATTCAGTAATGGAAAGACTAAGAGGACACCATAAAGGACCCAAGCATCCCAACACTAAATTCTATCAGCGATATTATTGGTTCCCGCACATCAGAAGAATCATCATGCTATGGTTGGTATACGCTTAATGCATAATCTCACTTCCATATAGTAGCCTTCCAACAAATGCTATCAGCGCATATAAGGTTCAAATCTCAAAAGTGAAAATAGTAAAATATAATAAATAAATAATTACACTAAAACCTGAGTTTCTTTACGTCATTGTGTTAACTGATAAAGTTAATAAAATTTGAGTTTTTTCACGTTCACAATTTGGATTAAGCATCTGAATGAAAAATAGACATTGCCAAACAATGAGAATAAGCCTGAGACAGAACAGAGTGGTGCTTCTCATGCATTACGATTTGAGATTGTATTTTAATTGGTGTAAAAATAAAAATATTCCTCGTTCCCAAGTCTTTGAATTATGTACCTCAATCCAGAATAGGGAAGAAACTGTGAATTTCATGAGGATTAACTTGGCTCTGGCCAGGAAAAAGCAAATCTAGTGCAGGGCTCAAAAGTTTAAGAAATTGTGTTGCAAATTCAAAATCTCCAGTAAACAAGAATTACATGATTTCTGACCAAACAGTAGTGCATAGGCACCAGGAGAAAAAGAAAAACTTTGGCATGGTGAGTTATCGATAAGACCAAGGCTGACAATTGATAAGCGTCATTAGAGAACATAAGAGAATTCAATCACCGCATTACAGAATTTAAAAATTGTTATTATGCATCTCCATACCTTTGAACTTGTGAACAAGATCAACACCATCTATGACTCGAATTCGGGAATCGGACGATGTGACAAGCACTTCTGATGTACTTCCAGGTGCAAACTGTGTAATAAAAACAGTTTGAAAAAATTTATAATCTAAAGTAGAACTGTGACCTAGCAAACCCTCCCAACAACAACAACCCCCCCCACCCCAACACCCCGAGTGTCTAATTAGCTGGTTTACCTGGAAACCAGTTATTTTCTTCTGATGAGATTTCTTCTTCTTATTCTGCAGATTGATCTGGCTTTTCTGCAGCAACTTATTTTCTGGAGTAACAAGACCATGCATAAATCACTTATTTGACAACAGAAGCATATCTTTTCTAACAAAGCTATAGATTTCGTACCTGATGTGTTGTATAAGCAACAGCTACCCTTGTACGAACCAACTAGTGCCCCCTACCAAAATTTTACAAACATATCTTTGAGACAATCTAAGGCACGAAAATTAGAGGGATTTTGCCCTAACATGCATTGACAAGCAATAGGTTCCCAGAAATATATAGTCCATGCCTGACCTGCCCATCTGGTGTGTAGCAAGCTGCAGTGACCATTTCATTCAAATCACTCCAATCAACAACTTGGCGATCAGGAATGCTCCATATCCGCACCTTAGCATCTAGGGATCCACTGATGAAGTATCTATCATCAACAGGATTAAATTGGATACAGGTCACTGTGTCCATGGAAATTCAAAAAAAAATATCAGTAGCTGAGCCATATTTTCATGCTACTATTCAAGTAATCATGTGAATGCACCAAAAGCATGCTCTAACTGACATATTAAACATAAAATTGAAAGAACATTGGAATGAGAAGAACCAAAAGAGATATAAGCATGTTAACCACAGCAATTGTGAAATTAATATGTAAGATAATACACCTTCTAAACATGCATTGAACCAAGTCATGAATTACCAACAAGGTCAATCAAAATACCCATTCCAAACACTAGGCAAGTAACTAAAACTCTTAACTACTCAGAACAGCTTTATTCCCTTGCCCACAATTTCTCCAATAAACACTCTATTGGAGTCATTTTTATCAAGCAATCAGAATTCAGAACCACCTAACTATCCTCCGCCCTCATTGATGACCAGAAGTATGGCCCCAATCTCATTTTTACTCTCAGGATTCCAATAAGATCAGCCCCTTCAACAGAATATTGTGTCCATTTTACAATACCAAACTGCTAATGATTTCTTATATTCCTCAGCCTATCCAATTAAATTTCATTATAAGTTTATCTATATTATGCCAAACACCAAATATTAATGAATTTGAACTATGATCGGCACAGACAATAATGAAATGGATTCACTCATGTAAAGTGTCTCCACAGGCCTTCATTTTATTAGACCAAGTTTATAGAATAACTAAAAATGCAGGTATTTCAAGATCCTGCAGATCTTATGACCCCTTCATATGATTATGAAGAATCCCAGATTGATGTTTAAAGGATCCAATTGCAATTATATCAATTCCTTCCCTGGTGTCCTTTCTCTTCTTCTTTTTCCAGCCTCTTTCCAAGGCCTTCTATAAATTCCCTGGTCCCATATCTTCACTCAACAAGCATTTAGTGTCAGGCCAGCCACAAAGTCATCCCAACTGCCATTTTCTGCCAATAGGTACCAGCCAATTGCAGCCAAAGCGTGCATATGCCATCCATCATTGACAAATTATTAGTCTCATAGTTTCCAATTCCAGCCATGAATTACTTAAAGATGCAATGTGAAAGAGCATATAGGTCCTAGAGGCTCCAGCACCAAGCACCAACTACAAACCGTAAGGGCACTCCTCTTTCTATATTCTAGAAAAGGAATTCCATGAATGAAGTAACGGAGCATGCAGGCAATTACCATAGTCACTGTGTGAAAAGATCTTTAAACAAGACTTGCTAGACAAATCCCACAAACGCACCGTTTTGTCCATTGAAGATGATAGAAGTTGCTGGAGATGACAAAGTAGGTGTTAGTCACTTTCCAAGTGCTCAACTAAAAATAACAGCAAATGACGAACTTTGCAAAATAAGAGACAACATTTTCTTGAAGAACATGGTCAATCTAACAACTTCTTGAAATGTTTACAAATAAGCACAGGATGTTGGAAGTATTGCCATAACAAGGGAGGAAGATACTACAGTTATTTAATAAATAAAAACACTAATATAATTTCCAGCCTGCTACTGAAGAAATAAAGGGTGAGTTGTAGACATTCGTGATGTATAAGACATGGAAATTTCAAACCACCTTGAACTGTCAATAGAATCAGCTCCTCACTGGGAATACATGTCACTGAAAAGACCAGCCAAATCATTTTTCTTCATCCAATTTGAATACAAATAACCCTCAAAATAGCTTTTATACGAAAATTCCAATTTCTTTTGAAGGAGACTTGTTCACTTTATTACTCTCCTTCCATTAGAAAACCAACCAAATAGTTTCTACATGAACCCTCCAACTGCTCTCCTATTGCAGAGGAGAGTTGTTAAATTTAATTATTTACATCACTGCATCACGTGTGACTAAACTAAACGTTGTCAAATCCAAATGAGCGGCCAGCCGAAGACAAATCATTCTAAGCACAAGCAGACCATTGAATAATCATTCTTCTTTTAATTTTCCATTTTTTACACTTACATAAGATAGCTCCACCTATACAACCAACTTATTCATTTATACTGAGGAATATTGGTTAAACCAGCCCAGAGAAGGCTTGAAAGAGCAGTATGAAAAACTGCTCATGGTGACTACAGGAAATTGTTGAATGAACTACTTGCTCTCACCACAAATAACAATGAGGCTATAAAGGTGTGAAATCTCAATAGTCTCACATTCAAATGTCAACACAAGGCAATTCAAATTTCCATAAGTCAGCAGAGTTTAAGGAAGACTTCTATCAAAATGTTATGTTGGTGGAAGAGCCGCGGGGGGAAATAGAGGAGAAATGCTAACCAACCTGAGATATGGACCATGATAGATCCAGTACATCATCTAAATGCCCATGAAATGAATAGATAGGTTTCTCTGAAAGGGAAAACAATGTCTCAGGGACCAAAATCTGTTCAAGACTCACAGATTTTCTACTTATAGATGACCTCCCTTTTCTCTTCTTCTCGAAGTGACCATCTAAATTTGGTGACATTGATAAGGGCTCTGGTGATCCATTGGCTACAAAGAGAAGATTGAAATTCCCATCTTCAGATTTATCAGAAAAGAAATCCCCCTTCCTTTCTGTTTCTACTACCTGCCACACATGAATGACACAGTCCTCACCAGCACTAGCCAGATATTTTCCATCCAAACTAAACTTAATTGCCCAAATTGACCCATTGTGAGCCCGTATCTCCTGGCTCTTGTATAGTGCTGTCAGCTCTTTAGCAGACTTCCCATACTGCCTGACCCGAACTCTCTCTGGCCCATGAAAGGAAACATCCAGACTATCATCTGTGGCAGAGCTTGATCTCCTCCCACCCTTCTCAGATGATGTATCCCTCTCATCACTGCTCCGTCTCTCCTTATGCCCTGTAACAGAACTTGTCACATTTTTTATACTCCTCAGCCAACTTCCCCTCTTCTTCAATTTAGATGCACTCCCAAAGCCCCCATCACCTTTAGAATCCATGCTTTCCTCATTCCCATCCTCAACTTTCTGTCTTCTCATTAACTCCTGTACAATGGGCGAAGTCCCAACACGCATCTCAGATGAAAACTCCTCCATGGTCAACTGGCGCCCAGTTCCCACTTCCTTAATCTTTTCCCAAGTCCCATCCTCCCTCACCTCGTTCACCACAAACTCCTTTCCATTGTCAAGATTCTTTATCATACACACTGCATTAACATCATCAGACCCATTACACTCCAAACTCCCATCCAACTCCTCATTCCTCGCAATGGACAACAAGCTACTAAGGCTCCCATTACGCTTACAGTCCATTCTAATCTTCGTTTTGGGGGGTTTATTGGGAGAAACTGTACTGCTCACTTGCGATTCGTTGCTGCTTCTTGATCTTTCCATACAAGAACGGCTTTGAATATTGTTCCCATTATCATTGTTTACATCTATACCAATTCCACCTATTGCCAAATTATTTGAGTTATCTTCTGAAGTCTTACGTGAATTACAGTCCCCATCGGACTTCGATCGAACTATCCCAGATGCTCTACCATTATGATTACTACTACCATCACTAAGGTTTTTCGAAGTATTATCATTAGTTTTCTGAGATGTCTCACAAAGGGGGTTCAAGTGATCGGATGAGAATGCGGGGCGGTAGCAGAGAAGGGTGGGATCACGGGTGAGGCCCATCTGACGTAGGAGGTGGATACGTCGCTCCTGCACCGACGAGGGCTGAGAGATCCAAACCTCATAGTTACGCGAAACGCCAATGGGGAATTTGGGCACCGGTTCATTGTAATCGGAGCTACAATTCGAGTTGGGATCGCGGTCTTCTTCAGGGTCAGAAGTGGAAGGAGAGCAAGAGCAAGAAGTGTTGGAAGAAGAGAGTAGTCGGTCGAGTGAATCGTGAAAGCACTCCTCGTCTTCGTCTTCTTCTTCCCCTGCTTTGCTCATCGTTTATCACCTCCCATCGAATCCGGCTCACAATGCCCGATCCATCTCCCACTGGGGGTGGGCCCAGACCCAAGAACCCCTCAACTCTCCACTGTCGGCTGAAGTATACACCTATATATGGAGAGAGAAAGAATATTACGAATGGGCTTTGCCCCTTTTGGGAAATGGGTGATTTTTTGTGGGGAAATGGAGAGATCGGACTATACTGGAAGAAGGGGCTTGACCTTTGGGGAACTCAGATCCGATGATGGACTGGAGAGAGAAACTGTAGACAGTGAGAGACTGTACAGAGACAGAGAGAGATAGAGAGAGAGAGAAGGAGCGAACGGCGTCGTGTAGCGGTGTGTTGGGGGTGGTTTGGTTTGGTTTGGTTGTGAAAGTTTTTGAGGGGTGAAAAGGAGAAACAAGCAATAATTTGTATTGAATTTGAAAAATTTTGGGGGGTAATTAATTATTAGCACACACAGAGACACGCACTTGTGTGATCATAATTGAGTTGAGTTTTTGGTCGTTTTGGAATTGAATATTATGTTTTGTGTAGCAATTTGCATGTGTCAATCATTTTGTTGTGTTGTAGTCGGTGTTTTAGGCCTGTTCTTTAATGTGAAAATTCCCCAATTTAGTATCGAGACCCTCTATCTTTGTATATTTGTTTTCTTTCAATTTGGTTTATATGGTTTACAAAAGAAAATGGATTAATTATAGAGATCTCATGTGGAGTTTTTATAATTGTAAAATGCACCCCTTTTTCGTAAATTATCCAAAATTTTATCTAGATTTTATGATATTTACATGCTTCTCTTTTACAGGAATTTGAATAAACTTGCTCATATCGTCTAAAAGTTATGTTGATAGATTGTATTATCACATCTCATGCCTTGTTATCAAAATTTCAACTAATTACATATCGTTCACTTTGCACTTGCTTCTTTCATACCCATCCTAACATAACTATGGTTGAAAGCAAAAATTTGATTTGGAAAGTAATTTTCATTAAACATAGGAGAAGCATTCACCCCTACATTTCCATATATTGCCATAGTGAACAATAAACCTTGACGTCTCAACCTTTTTCTTTGAAAACTTGGAACCCGCTCTAATCACATATTCAAATAAAACTACTTTAAACAAATATAAATTTGCAAACACCATGCCCTTTCAAACCTAATTGTTTCGATGTGACTTTTTGGGCACCTTAAATCCATTTGTGTTATAACTAACATACGTTCTCACATTTTGACATTATCATCAGATAACTTGATGTCAAAATAATCGTCAGATTCATAACTTAACAGTTTTGAATAATTATTTTCATTATAATTTCCAACACCTATATTTTTATTTATACTGTAATTCTTAACATCATCGGTGTCCTTATTGTCATCATTGCCGCTCTTCCTAGTATCATTAAAATCTTTCTTATCATGTTTGCTCTATCATTATTCTCCCACACTCTCCAAATTCACGTAGAACACTCTGCCATCATACGAATATGGTATATAAGATAAATATGAGGGTCAAACTGAGAAGTGATGCACCTCATTGAAAACCCACTATCCTCAACCTCATTTTGAGCTTCTCAACATCCTCTTTAGCAGTTCATTGTAAATATCAATAAGATGGAACATTCTATACCTATAGACATCAACTCAACACATACACAAACATATGATTATTTACAATAACAAATTAAAAAATAGTATATTTCCCAGGAAAAATTATCTAAAAGATTAAACTACTATAAATAAAAAATTTATATATGTGAATATATATTTACCTACATTCATCCAAGCAAGTACATATGCGCATATATCATAATGGAAGTTCAAAAATACAATTATTATTAACCAAAATACATTTACATGCATAAACTCAGTCAAAAAAGTTACTATAATTCAAAAATATTTCCACTTTTCCTTCTTTTTTTTCCATTTTAGTAAAAACAACAAAAAGTTATATATTTCTTTCAAGTAAAATTTAATTATGACTTATTCATCAACGTACAATTAGTGATTAAAAAATAACATATTTAATATCAATCAACTTTTACGGTCCAACTACTACCAAGACCATCTTATAAATGTTCGATTGTCCATTAATGTAGCCCCCTTCGTCCATCCCCTCACCCATATGAATCTTCATAGTTGCTTTTGTGGTCCATGGGTGAATTGCTCTTGAGGTTCTTTATGACTTGCATATTAATTAACTTAGCAAAAAAAAATTTTTGAGATGTAGAAATTTAGAATGAAATAAAATGTAGAAAAAAGGAGTTTTTTTTTTTTTTTTTTCTTTTGAGAGAAACGACTCCCATTCAGGTCGAACATGAGACTTCACATTTAATAGGGAAGACTAATGTCACTTGGACTACAAAGTGTATGGGAGACTAATGCCACTTGGATTACACCACTGAGCTTAAAAAAAGGAGTTCAAATCAAATGTTTGTTTAGAAGATGAAATGACAAAAAAACTTCATATCTCATACGAGAAAATAATAATTTTCAAATTCTATTACAATGTATTATATATAAAAAGATTTTTTGGGACCTTAAGTTTTAGTATATATACTATTTATAAAGTGTTTAAGCCTCAATAACTAATTTTTTATGTTATTTAATGATTTATCCAAATTAATCATATCTTAAAAGACAATGAAAATATGGTTTTAGCTTCTATTGTCTCATCTTTAACATTTTTTCTAGTCTTCACTAATTTTATTTTTTCTCTTTAACTATTTTAATTTATCATAACTTGTTTCCTTTTATTTGTTCTAAAAACTCGAATAAATATACTAAAACTATTAAAAAAAGAATAGAGTACCAATAGAAAGGTAAATAATTATTTCTATTTATTTTATAATACAAAATTATTAGTATACATGAAGCGCGAAAGTTGTTAGTAGTTATAGTTATGTAGTAAGTTAATATATAGAGTCTTCATACTTTTTAAAATTTAGCGATTTTAGTACATTTGATGCGTGTGCTTAAATTTTTATAGTATAAAATAAATAAAATATTTGTCTATTTTAATATATATTTCTAAATTTTTAATTTTTTTTTAATGCTTTTTATTTGAATTTTGAGAATAAATAAAAGAAAATGAGGATGAAATAAGTTTAATTAATTCATTATTATAAGAATTAAAAGATAATGAGATATTATAAATGCTTTTAGGTCATACTGAATTTCTCATCTGAGCCTAAGAATCAGATAGCCCTTATTTATTTTATTGAAGATTTATGGAGAGGGCAATTGTTGATGAAATTATGAAAAATCTGGTGACAGTTGGGGAGAGGAAGATTTTTCTATGATGTTTCCCCAGTGAAAATTTACTCCTCAGGTGAAGCAAGTGAAGATGATCGTGATTTGGTGGGTATGGAAATGTTCACCGATTGGATGAGCACACGAAATTGGATAAGGTGGTTGGGTATTGGCAGCACAGAGTCGCTAAAATTATAGATAATGGGAGCCGGAGAAGAGGTAATTAAAATTTCTCTATGAAAAATATTAAATGCTCCATTTATTTCTATAATGGGTTCTGTATTTCGTGTATATTATATGAGCTAATGATGGATTCTGTGTTTGGTGTATGTATGTACGCGTGTGTGCGTAGATATATGATGTGTTTCCCTTTTCTTTAATCTTATTTTGGTGTTAATGAGGCCAAAAGGACAAGATGGCATGAAAAATTGTGTTTTCTGGATGGAGGAGATACGATTGTGGAAAACAAGACAGAAAAATTGAAGGGATGTGGTGTGGTAGTGTGTTTGTTTTGGGTACAAAATATAACGAGTTCAAATTCAATAAGAAGTTGGATATTATGGCCATCCGCATATGTGTTTAATAAATGCAATCCTTCTTATACAGTTTTGATTTTTGAGGAGAATACGATTTTAATTGTGAATACAATCTGAAATGCATAAGAAGGGTTGCATTTATTAAATATATATGCAGATAACTACAATATCTTACTTTTCTTTTAATGCTATTAAATATAATGCAGATTGGTTTGTTTATTTTGGGTAGAAAATTTCATGGGTAAATTTTTTATCACCCTATCGTTTGAGTAGTAATCAATTGGGATTGATTCAAATTGATCGAAATCATTTGTAAGTCTTGGGAATGATGGCATTTATAGCATTGAGTTATGTAGAAAACTGCAGAGGTCTCACAATTTAGAGCGCCGGCCCCTGGGACTGATAGTTCTTGATTCAGTTGGTGATAGTTCTATCTTCATTAATGGGTTGGATTTGGAAACTCACAGGCCATGAAGTGTTTTGAGTATTTAAGTTTTAAATGAATTCATTATGGATCTTCCTTGCAACAATACATGTATTCGACATCAGATAGGCTTTTGTATTGGTCCTTAGGGCTCCTGGCGTTGCTCTTACTCTAGTGAATGTTTATTTTCGATTGCTTCTGATACTTATACTCTCTGGAGAGTTATAAATTAACTTCCTATGGATGTAGATGCTTTTATATTCCTTCCTGTTTAGTTAGTTCAATTGTGAAGTAGATTTATACCCAAGTTTGGGCTGGTTGTTCCCTGGTTTTCTGATCTAATTAGTTCATTTCAGTTAGGCTGTGAACAGTGGGGCACTTGGTAAATAGTGGTTCTAGATGGAGTCTGTATGAGAAAAATATGCTTTTTGAAGGAATTTTGTATTCACTGTTTTAAGGCATTGGGGGATTGGCTAATCTGTTTCTGGACATGGCTGAACCATCTCAGGCTAGATTTCCAGCTTATGAACTTCAGCTTACCCTGTAACTTAAACAACGTTATCCATACATATTGGCATAAACGTGGGATGAGCTTGCTTGGAGCTTTACCTTACTTCCATTTGACTAATTTCTATTTAAATGAGGCCATAAATTTGATCTGAATGTATTAGATGGTTGGAACTATCCACTTAACACAAAAGCAGTCCGAGTGATTTTATTATGATTCTAAAAAGAATCATACGCCTCTACAAGGGTCCTGAATCCAAGAATCCTGCCCTGTGGCAAGGCTTAGTCACTCAAACCAACAAGTTTCTCACTAATGTCCCACACTTTACGGGCTTTATCAGCATCACTGGCTTCCTGTGACAACTGGTTCTCAAATGAAGCTGAGTCCTTGTTCCAGCTCCAGTACACACCTGACTTTGTCAAGCTTGGATCACTCACAACCTGCATCAGCAAACAATTAGACGCAATATTATTCTCAAGCCACATTATACTGTTGTTTGCATTCATCTTGCTAGGTTGATGCAGTTTATTTACCTGAGCAAGTCTTTTTCCAGCTTCTTCCTCTGATACAAAGCCCTTTGTGATGAACTTTTGGAATGGAGGGAAAAGGAGCCTGAACAAGGGGATGTGCTCTCTAAACAGGCCTGTCGTGGCAATGCAGCCTGGGTATAGGGATGTAAATGTGATGCCTGTATCCTCGTGGTAACGGCGGTGAAACTCTTGCATTGTTAGCATGTTGCAGACCTTGCTATCCTTGTATGCCTTGGCACCATCAAAGTCTCCACCGTCGATCATGGAAGAGCTGTTCGGCCCATTTAGTCCTCCCTGGAGCCCCCGTAAGTCCCCAAGATTGGCCTTTGGAGGTACATTTCCAGCCAACGTATTTGTATTCCCTGAAATACAATAATATATAAGCAATAAGGACCTTGAATTGTTCTACACTGGTTTAACTAACATGATCCCTGTCTAATCTGATAAGCTGTATTGTACTTGTTCCTCGTACCTGTGATTGAGCCGACGATTATAAGTCTCTTCGATGGGTAATCAGATTTCTTCATGTCATCAAGCAGCAATCTTGAAAGAAGGAAGTGGCCCAGATGGTTAGTCCCAACACTAAGCTCAAACCCTTCAGCTGTGAATGAAGGCTCCCTGGCGGTTGGTTGGTAGACTGCAGCATTGCAAACCAAGACATCAAGAGGCCGGCCGGACCGCCTGAAGTTATCAACAAACTGCCTAACACTATCGAGGGACGCAAGGTCTAAATGCATGATGGTGTAGTTTTCCTTGGCCATCCCAACAGATTTTGCTGCTCTCTCAGCCTTGACGAAGTCCCTGCAGGCCATAATTATATGCCATTTGCCACTTTCTGCCAAAGCTTTAGCCGTGGCCAGGCCTAACCCAGAGGAGGCTCCAGTGATAATCACAGTACCCTGCCTCAGAGTTTTCTTCCCTTGGACTGTGGCCGGGGTGAAAGTTGGAGTTGTGGCCACTGCCTCAGCTCTAACAACAGGTACCCTTCTCAAGCTGAATTCTCTCTGCAAGACATCCAATCTCCATGAATGAACTCAATTCTTGATTCATAAATCTATCATAAGTTTTTAAAGAAGATGTACCTTGATTTTCAATGCAGAAGAGATAAAGTCAGCTTTGGCATGGTCTGAGAGTGAAACACCAAAAAGGCTGGAATCCTTCAAAGATGCACTGGATTTTCCCTGTAGAAAATATAGGTACATTGTAATATTCTGACAAGAATTGAGACCCAGGTAGATTTGCTGTTAGGTATTAATTGTAGCATTGCTCAAGTAGGGAGAATAGAACACCAAACCTCTTTGTTAATTGAAAATGCAGAGGGGAGCAAAGCAGCAGCCTGTAAAGCCATTTTGAGGACTTCTTTTGTGATTGTTGGGAAAGAGACCTTAATTTGGTAGATACTAATAGATTTTTGTTTGCCACAAATCTAAGTAGCAAAGCTGTACATATATACTAGGAGCACTGGCTGATTTTTTGCAAAAGTGGACTGCTTTTTGGGATATGAAATGCAGCTTGGATAAGATAATATTTTGTGGAAGTACATGCCACTTGGACTTGAAAAACCAATTAGATTTTGTGGTTGGGATTTCCTCTGATATTTTTGTTTACTATTGTTTGTAGTGTACAATTTTACTTTATGGTCCTCCCACAGTTATGGGCTTGGGTATGGGAAAATTGATTGAAAGATAATGTTTTCCAGAATTTGGCAGCAGCATTCTGGCACTGTGAAGTGACTGGTTTTTAGCTCTTTGCCACAAATTAGGGCAGAGCCCACATCTTGGGTTGGCCCAGTTCAATTTAATAACTGTAACATGAATGTATGACTTCCTTCTTTTTCCCATCTTATTTTTCAAGAAAGTTTCATGCAGTCCACTTGGTCAATTGATATTAACTATAACATGAGAAATATGACTTGGTTTTTCATCTTGTACCCAGAAAAAAATTCATGTCGTCCACTTTCTTATGACTTTCTTATTTTTTTTCCATTTTATTTTTCAAGAAAAATTTCATGTATTCCACTTGGTCAATCGTTATTAACTATAATATGAGATAAATGAATTGTTTTTTCAACTCGTTACCCAAAAAAAATTTCATGTCGTCCACCTATAACATGAAAGATATAATTTTCTTGTTTTCCCATCTCATTCTCTGGCTTATTGTGACGTTAAAGATGTGACTGTATGAACTGGGTATGTGGCAAAATAAATTATGGATTATCGAGAAAGAACATATAATAAGTATTAACAAATAAGATATTAACGTGATTATATATAATTTAATGGCTCATAATTCAATTTAATGCATACCTAACTGAATGGCAAAACATGTGCCGATTCTTTAGAATTTGTACCTTAGCACCGTGGAAAGTGAAACATAGTTATGCAGAGGAACAAGAAAACATAAATAGGACCAACAACAAATCAAAATGCAGAATAAATACACCTCCTTTACTTGTGAACATTGTCAATTACAAAATCATGTATAAGACACAGTACATTTTTGAACTGCGCTGTCCAATGAACTTGGAACTGCTTACACAGTAAACAATCCATTTCCAGCTTCAGAACTCCCAACTTTTTTATGTATACAAAGCCTAAATAAAATTGAATGAATTGATAAAGAATTTTAGCTTTAGATTACAATGCCCTTAACTCTACACTTCCCGATTACAGAAAATAAATCGGTTTTTCTAAACTCAATGGTGTAAACATCTTCTTTACCTTTCCCCCCGCTCTTCTTCACTCCTGAGAAATTCTACGTTTAAACAATGCGCCGCCTGCAAGACTCCTCAGCCGAGTCCCAGATCCCAACCGGCACAAGCACAAGAAAAGAGAAAAAACAAAAGAAAAGAAAGAAAAATCGCTAATATTACAACCTCTCCAAATATCTGTACAAATTTTTGCATAGGCACTTAGAATGCCATGGTGCCTATATCCGAACTGGCAATCCGAAATTCTGGAAAGTTCTGATTTCTCCTCTAAGGCCTGCAGTTACTATGACCATACCCCAGGCCGACCTGTTTTGATAAATCCCATTTGAGAAGTCCACACTAACACGAGGGCTACGGTTCTTGGTAACTGACAGAAGTTTCTCCTCAGGCCATGTTGCTGAGATTCTATCAACGAGGTAGCTGTTGGTTGTGCTATTTAACGTTCCATTTAGTGGGCTATTGCTGCACCCAGATGCTAACGGTGAGCCTTCACTGCCGTTGGTTTCTTCAACTGGTGTGGTGGGATGATACGCAGTTAAGACCTCCTCAAAACAATCAACAGCACCATTTTGTCCGACAGGGCAAGTATCCTGTACAACCCCTGTGTCAGACATGCCAGGCCAAGGGATTGCCACGGATACATCTTGACAATGAAAAAGCTCATAAGACTGAGTCACTGTAATGCCTTTACTTCTGTTTGGTCGGGATTCAACTTCATGTCTCCAGGCATAAACATATGAATCTTCACTTGCAGAGATGACATATTTTCCATTAGAAGTAAGGGAGGCTGAAATTTGGCTGTTTGTGTTACGAAACCCTGTCAAAGTTTCAGCACTAGTTTATTGGGCTAGAAAATTTTTTCTACAATATTGGAACCAAGTACAATTTATAGGCCCGCATGCATGATCTCCCCTTCCATATAATAGCCTTACAAACGAATGCCAGCAGCACATACAAGATTCAGATTTCAACAACAAAAATAACAAATATTATAACTAATTAATGACACTAAAATTTGAATCTATTCAAATTTCATTGTGATAACTAATATGAAAAAACTCCGCAAATATACATCATGCCAAGAGATCTTAGTCATAAAACCAAATGTTCCAGGAGTAACAAAGCACAAACTTCAAGAAGATTTGAGATAATGGGCAAGAAAGTAGCAGGCCGTTTGGATTTGTTTTCCTGATGTATTTTCATTTTCTGGTGAAAAGGAATATTGAAAAGTTAGTTATAAAAGTGTTTTTGAAAATGAAATGTTGTTTGGATGTTTTGTTTAAAATGTAATGATTATGTAGAGTTTAAAATAAGTTGTATTTGGAAAATATAGTGTTTTGTATTAACAATCGTGCAAATATGAGTATGAGAAAATGAAAAGTGAAAATAGACAGAGAGAGAGTCTGTGTAAGAGTTTGTCTGAAAGACTATTTTGAAAATGAAAATGTCTATAAAAATGGGGGAGAAGTTGATGGCTTTCTATTTTCATTTTCAGCAGAAAATGAAAATGGGTCCAGAAAATAAAAACAAACGGGCCCTAAACAATGCAGGTTTAGGCTTGACAATGTATAAGGAGAACACTCATATTTGGCTGACAATAATAACTTTGGGTTAGAAATAGTATTACATTCACTATCTGGATAAACAGCTGGATAAAAAGAATATTGCCAAACAATGATTAAACCACCCTGAGAGAGCCAAATGATGCTTCTCGTGCATTATGACCTGAATTCTTTTCTACTTTTATTGGGTAAAATATATTCCTCATTCCCAGAAGTCACGACAAAAAGGAAAAATGTTTTAGCCTATGATAATGTACATTAACCAGAATAGGGAAACAAAACTGTAAACTTTATGAGGACTAGCTTGCATTTGTCCAAGAAAAGCCAAACCCAGCACAGGGCTCAAAATGATAAAAAAATAAATGGCATTGCAGATTCAAAATCTCCACCAAATCAGAAATTCCATGAGTCCCAACCAGACAGTAGCACATAGACATAAGGAGAAAAAGAAAAAAATTGGTATAGTTGATCAATAAGACAAGTCTCACAATTTATAAGCACCATTAAAGAACTTGAGAGCACCAAATCGCCATATTAAAGAATTTAAAAATTGATGCCGTGCATCTCCATACCTTTGAACTTGTGAACAAAATCAACACCATCTATGACTCGAACTCGGGAATCTGCAGATGTGATAAGCACTTCTGACGTACTTCCAGGTGCAAACTGTAATATAAAAACTGTCAGCAACTATAAGAATAAGTGGAATTTGTTTCGCTTTGCTAAAGTACAAGAACCATGTAAAAAAGAAAATATATATATATATATATATAATATAAAGTAAAGTAGAAATGTGACCAAACAACCCTACCCTCCCCCACTTCTGTGCCTGTGTGCTTGGTGGAGGGAGGGGGGGAGTAAATAAACAGGTGGTGATTAGATGTAAAAAAATGGCTAAAGAGCAGCTTACCTGGAAGCCAGTTATTTTCTTCAGATGAGATTTCTTCTTCTTATTCTGCAGATTAATCTGGCTTTTCTGCAGCAGTTTATTTTCTGGAATAACATGTAGCACGCATAAATAATTTACTTGAGAACAGAAGCTTATCTTTTCAAACAAAGCTATCATTTTGTACCTGATGTATTGTATAAGCGACAGCTACCCTTATAAGAACCAACTAGTGCCCCCTGCCAAAAGATTTACAAAAATATCTTTGAGAACAATCTAAGGCATGCAAAGTTAAACGGATTTTCTCTAACATGCATTGACAATATTAAAGCAACAGCTTCCCAGAAAAATGCAGTCCACGCCTGACCTGTCCATCGGGTGTGTAGCAAGCTGCAGTGACCATTTCATGTAAATCATTCCAATCAACAACTTGGCGATCAGGAATGCTCCATATCCGTACCTTAGCATCTAGGGATCCACTGATGAAGTATCTATCATCAACTGGATTAAACTGGATACAGGTTACTGTGTCATGGGAAATACAGAAAAGATATCAGTAGATGAATCTTTTTTCTTTCTATTCTTCAAGTAATCATGTAAATAAAAGCATGCTATAGCTAATATTTAACACACAAACATGCAAGAACATTAGAACAAAAATTCATTTTAAAACAACAAAAAACAAAGAGATATAAGCATGTGATAAACTACAGCAACTCTGAAAAATGAGATGCAAGAAAGTACAAGTAGACCTTCTGAACATGCTTTAAACCATGTCATCAAAATGCTAACCAGGTAATTAAAGTGCTTATTTCAATCACTAGGCAAGCAACTGAAACTCTCAACCACTGCAGAGCAAATTTACCCATATGAACACTCAATAGCATTCTCTATTATCAAGTGATCATCACCACTCAACTATCCTCCACTCTCATTTATCACCAGAACTATGGCCCCAAATCCCATCTTTACCCCTCAGTTTTCCAATAAAATCGGACCCATCAACAGAGTTGTGTTCGTTTTACAGTACAGAATGCTAATAATTTCTTATATTCATCAGCCTACCAAATCATCATTCTTTATGATGTTATCATTATATGCCAACCAAAATATTAATGAATTTGGACTGTGATCGGAATAGAGAACATTGTATTAGGTTCACACGTCTATAACCATTCCTAGCAGGCCCTCATTATATTTGTTCGAGTCTATAAAATAGCTGTGCGTGCAGGTATTTGAAGATCTTGCAGATTATATGACCTCTTATGATTATGAAGAATCCCAGGTTGATCTTTTAAAGATCCAATTGCAAATACATCGACTCCTTCTGTGGTATCTTTCTCTTCTCCTTTCTTCAATTTCTTTCTAAGGCCATACATAAAAACCCTGGTTCATCCTTTGCCCAACAAGCACCTGGCATTGGCCCAGCCAAAGAGTCATAGCACTGCAACTTTTGCCAGTAGGTTCCAGCCTAATGCAGTCAACATGTGGGTACGCCACATACCACAGGCAATTTATTAGTTAAAAGTTGCCAGCTCCTGCCATGTATTACTCAAGGAGGGCATTTGTAGTATATATAGCTCTGAGAAGCTCCAGCACAGAGCACCAACCATACACCGTAAAAGCACTCTCTTTCTAAATACTAGAAAAAGAATTCCATGAATGAAATAACAGATAATGCAGGGAATTACCATAGTCACTGTGTGAAAAGATCTTTAAACAACACTTGCTAGACAAATCCCACAGACGCACAGTCTTGTCCATTGAAGATGATAGCAGTTGCTGGAGATGACAGAAAGGTGTGAGTGACTTTCAAAGTGCTTGACTAGAATTAGAAGTAAATAACAAACTTTGCAAAGTGAAACGTACAAGAAGAAAGAAATAACAAAAAAACATTTTCTTAAACATGATCAACATAGGAATTGTGTCGAAATGTTTACAAATACGCATAGGATGTTGGAAGTATTGCCATAAACAAGCGAGGGAGATATTATGGTTATTAATAAATAAAAACACCTAAGTTTCAGCCAGCCTCTGAAGAAATAAAGGGTGAAATGGAGATTTTTCTGATGTATAAGATGCAAAAATTCAACCACCCTGAACTGTCAATAAAAGCAGCTCCTCACTGAGAATCCCTGCCACTAGAAAAGACCAGCTAAAACATATCTATTCTTCCAACACGAAATAGCTTTTACATGAAAATTCCAATTGCTTTTGCAAGAGTTTTATTCCACCTTATTACTCTCCTTCCACAAGAAACCCTCCAAATAGCTTTTACAAGAAAACTGCCACCGCTTGCATAATGTGGTGGAGAGTTGTTCCACTTTATTACTACCTTTATATCGCTGCATCACTTGTGTCCTAAGGTAAATGTTTCCAAAATCAAAATGAATGTCCAGCCTAATTGATAGGACAAATCATCCTAAGCACAAGCAGACCATTTAACAATCATTTTCTTTTCAATTCTTTACCTTATTCCCCAAGTCAAGATAATACAATTTTTCATTTAAATCGCTAAATTTCTTCTCAAAGTTGTTGACTCCACCAATTTAAACAGACATAGTTTAAGATCATCTAGTAAACATATGGGACAAGTGGCAGCAGAGAAAAATAATTAATGCCTGATATATTTATTAAAAAAAAAATTGTTAATTGTTAAAATATAGCAGTGGAATATAGCAGGCTATCAGTTCACAGCCATAAGACCTGACTAAATATAGAGAGCCTCTGTTTCTTCATTAGGATTCCTTAAGCATATATGTATTTCCCTTCCCCATTCTATTCTTGACAGGGGTGGGGGAATGGCAAGTTAATTCCAGTGACTTAATGAAACCAAGGCCAGTATTACGGAGTGCCTTAGCAACTCCTTTTGCTAAGCTACTAGCTCGCAGTCTGCACTTATCACTCAAGTGCAGCTCACGTTTTAATCCACTAATGGGGGTTCCTTACTGAATACCTGAAGTCAGTTTTTTGGCGAGATTTGCTCCTCCAGTCTAATTGCAGCCAAAAAGAGGGGGGGTGGGGGTGGGGTGGAAAAAGGAGCTAGCTTTGCTAGTAGTAAGTCTTTCTCCTTTGGAGCCACCGCTGGACAATATATAATAGTAACTGCAAATGAGCATCACGAACTGTCTAGATCTTTTGCATCAATTAGAAAAAATTAAGAAAGATGCTACAGCAAAAATCTTTTCAGTAAAATTACAATTCCCGTTCAGGAGAACATTAATTACTATAATCCATAATTGCAATCAAATACTTAAATCTATTTAATTCCCATTTAAATACGGAGCGAATTAGATAAACATAATGGAAAGCGGATATCAAATACTTCATTGCCTTCCTATTTTCCCTTCAATAGTTAAAAATTGATGCTTGCAATTTCTTATTACACTTGCATAAGATTGCTATAGTCCTCTACACAACCTATTTATTCTTTTATACTGAGGCATATTGGTTAAACCAGTGCCGAGAAGGCTTGAGCAAGCAGTATGATAAACTGCTTAAGATGACTACAGCAACTTTGATGGAACTATTTACTGTCTCACAAATAACAATATGAAGCTACAAAAGAAGGTTTACATTGGATTAGACTCAAATTGTGTGAAATATCAGGAGCCTCATTATTCAAATGTCAACATAAGGTAATTCATATTCCCATAAGTCAGCAGAATTTACAGAAGAATTCAACTTATATATCAAAATGTTCTGCCCACGGAAAAGCCACGAGAAAATAGAGGAGAAATGCTAACTGACCTGAGACTTGGACCATGAGAGATCCAGTACATCATCTGAATGTCCTTGAAATGAACAGATAGGTTTCTCTGAAAGGGCAAACACTGTCTCAGGCACCAAAATCTGTTCAAGACTCATGGATTTTCTACTAATAGATGACCTCCCTCTTCTCTTCTTCTCTGAGTGACCATCTAGATTTGGAGACATTGATGATGGCTCTGGTGATCCATTGGCTAGAAACAAAAGATTGAAATTCGCGTCTTCCAATTTATCAGAAAAGAAATCTCCCTTCCTTTCTGTTTCCGCAACCTGCCATACATGAATCACACGGTCCTCGCCAGCACTAGCCAGATATTTCCCATCCAAACTAAACTTAATTGCCCAAATTGACCCATTGTGAGCCTGTATCTCTTGGCTCTTGTATAGTGCTGTAAGCTCTTTAACAGACTTCCCATACTGCCTGACCCGAACTCTTTCTGGCCCATGAAAGGAAACATCCTGGCTATCATCCGTGGCAGAGCTTGATCTCCTCCCACCCTTCTCGGATGATGTATCCCTCTCATCACTACTCCGTCTCTCCTTATGTCCCGTAACAGAGCTCGCCACATGTTTTATACTCCTCAACCAACTTCCCCTCTTCTTCAACTTAGATGCGCTCCCAAAGCTCCCATCAGCATTTGAATCCAAGCTTTCCTTGTTCCCATCCTCAACATTCTGTCTCCTCATTAACTCTTGGACAATTGGCGAAGTCCCCACACACATCTCGGATGAAAACTCCTCCATGGTCAACTGGCGGCCAGTTCCCACTTCTTTAATCTTTTCCCAAGTCCCATCCTCCCTCACCTCATTCACCACAAACTCCTTTCCATTGTCAAGATTCTTTATCATACACACGGCATTAACATCATCCGACCCGTTACACTCCAAACTCCCATCCAACTCATCATTCCTTGCAACTGGCAACAAGCTAGTAAAGCTCCCACTATGCTTACAATCCATTCTAATCTTCACTTTGGGGGGTTTGTTCGGGGAAACTGTACTGCCCACTGGCGATTCATTGCTGCTTTTTGATCTCTCCATGCAACAATGTCTTTGAATATTGTTCCCATTATCATTACTTATACCTATACCAACTCCACTTGTTACTGAATTATTCGAATCAACTTCTGAAGTCTTCCGTGAATTGCAGTCCCCATCCGACTTCGATCGAACCATTGCAGATGCTCTACCATTACGATTACTACTATCATCACCATTAACGCAATCACTATTATTATCAAGGATTCTCGAAGTATCACTATTAGCACTACAAGATGTCTCAACAAGAGGGTTCAAGTGATCGGATGAGAGGGAGAGGGTGGGGCGATGGCGGAGGAGGGAGGGGTCACGAGTGAGACCCATCTGGCGGAGAAGGCGGATGCGTCGGTCCTCCACCGACGACGGCTGAGACATCCAAACGTCGTAGTTTTGGGAAACTCCCATTGGGAATTTGGGCACCGGTTCATTGTAATCGGAGCTGCAATTCGAGTTGGGATCGTAGTCTTCTTCAGGGTCAGAAGTGGAAGGAGAGCAAGAGCAAGAAGTGTTGGAAGAAGAGAGTAGTCGGTCGAGTGAGTCGTGGAAGTGCTCCTCGTCGTCGTCTTCTTCTTCCCCGGCTTTGCTCATCGTTTATCACCTCCCATCGAATCCGGCTCACAATGCCCGATCCATCTCCCACTGGAGTCGGGCCCAGACCCAATAACCACCCAACTCTCCACTGTCGGCTGAAGTATACACCTATATACGGAGACAGAGAGAGACAAAGAGAGACAGAGAGTGTTTTATGGATGGGTTTTCAAGAATGTGCGATTGTGTGGGGAAACGGAGAGATCGGACAATATTGGAAGAAGGGGTTTTAACTTTGGGGAACTCAGATCCGATGATGAACTAGAGAGAGAACCGAGAGAGAGAGGGAGAGAGAACGGTGTCGTGTAGTGGCTTGGAGAGCGTGGGTGGGTGCGGTGGGGTGGGGTGGGGGGGGTATTTTGTTTGGTTGTGAGAGTTTATGAGGAGTGAAAAAGAGAAATAAACAATATTTTGGGTTGGAATTAAATTTGGGAAAATTAATGATCAAAGGAAACACACACACTAACAATGGTGTTATAATAATTGAGTTTGTGTTTTGGTCCTTTTAATAGTGAATATTTATATTTTCTGAAGCTATAAATGCATGAACTCTTGGTTTTGTTGTGTTGTAGTTGATTTTTTCTTAATGTGAAAATTCCCTTATTTATTACTTAGAATCCTTTTCTTTTATTTTTATAATTTATTTACAATAAAAAATGAGTCGGCTAGAATCCTATGATATTATAAGTATGACAATTGGCAAATATCATAATTTTAGTAACATTTTTTTATTGATGAACATCATATAGTTATAATGTGATTAAAGATGTAATATATGCATTTATTGTCAGAATCTAAAGTCAAAACACTTTATAGTAGAATTCATATTTAGTTCGATAAATAGTTATCGATTATTAGAAAATTTTGCCGATTTAGTAAATAAATTCACTAATTTCTTCCAAAAAACAAAAAAAAAGTGACTTAGTATAAACTAGAAAATATTTCCATTTTTAAATGTAGTTGGGATGTAAATTAAAAATAACATACCAAAGACTTTTAAATTCCAACTACTTCCAAATCTATCTTATAAATGTATGGATTGTGTATTAATGTGCTATAATGCCTATCATCCCTCACTTTCCTCCGGGCCCCTTTTAGGTCTTTCCCCCAACAATGAATATGAATCTTCATTGTTGCATTTGTGGTCCAAGTTTTTGAATGATAAAATTGAACTTGTACTCTATCAATTTATGAAATTTGTTCCAAATAAAATTAATAAAAATTTATGTAAAATGGTTAATTTTAATTCATACGAGATTGCATGTGTCTGATATTACTCTAATTAGAGTATAAGCTAATGATACTTTTAGTTATTGGACTTCATCATCTAGGCTATATTATTCAAACTGCTTCACTTAATAGCGCGATGCTTGTGTTACTCTCCCATAATCTCATTTTGCTTGGAGTCATTTTTTAAAATTATAATTTTTTTTTATACATATATCAAACATATCTAAAGTTTGTTAGTGTTCGAGCTTCTAACCTCACAATATAGATATTGCAACACTAAATCAATAACCACTGATTAATCCTTTCTCATGATTTGTAGCTTTTCACTATCGGAAAAATATTGAATTGGCGAGAAAGTTTTACGATGAAAATTTTACCATCGCAAAATTGTGGCAGAGGAAACAAAAAAAATATTAATAAAGTAGAAATTTGTTTTGATAAGGAAAAATATATTGTAATGTATAAAAAATAAGAAAAAAAATATAAAATTTAATAGAAGAAAGTGAACAAAGAGATTAAATGAATTGCAAAGTAGATTTTTATGGGATATTTATATCAAAAATTTAAATGAGTTTTATGTCAGCTTCAATTGATGATAATGATTGAAAATAATAAACTAAAATAATTTAAAAGAATCATTTCAAGATTAAAAGTAATGATGTAATGTTAGTAATTCCCAATCAAATTGTAAAGTTATTCCAAAATTTTACTTTTGTCAACTCAAACTAAAATATGACTGAACCAAATGTAATATATAATCAGTAGGAATAAAGCATTTGATTGGAATGCTAGAAATTAATTTTTTCGAAGAGATATTCCATATAGACATAATTTTACCAAATTAAATATAAAATCACAAAAATTTAAAAAAAAATATTTCACATTGCTATTCAATTATTAGAAACAATATTGTTAGAAAATAATAGTAGTTCATTAATTAAATACAGAAAGCTATAGTCTACAATATTTATAAAGTATCAAGGATTTAACAATTACATAAAAATATGTTTTTTCTTAATGAGTAAATAAAAATGACATTATTTTGAAAAATAATTACAAGATATATTTATTTTATCTTATCTCTTATATTATTTCTCGGCTCTCTCAAATTTTACCTTTTCTTATTCCATTATTTTACTTTAACCACACACAAAGACAGTACAAAACCGCTAGTATTTTTGTAAAAATATATTAAATTAATTATATATTTATAAATTTTCTATATAATTTAATTAATCAAATAGATCGTGCATAGCAATTTTTACCAATAATATATTTATTAAATCAGTCCATTTTAACAAGATGGTCAAATCATAAATCTCATGCTGGATTTGGTTTTGGTTGACAAAAAAGAAAATGTCAAACACTTACATCCAATAAAAGGTCACATCGTTGACCCGATTATTGCATACAATTTTTCATCTTTTTATTATTTAAAAAAAATAATGAAAAAAAATGTAGTTTATAGATGAGTACAAGTGAGCACATGTCTAGTTGTCAAAATTTCATTAGTTTGAAGGTGGTATGAGTTGTGGCCCTAAATTTTGTGACTTTATTTCAACAACTTTATTGAATTCTTATATTGTGCATGTGATGAGATTAAATATAGATAAATAATGTTTGGACTTTGAATTTTATAGAGTAAATATTATTATTTTTATTTAATTTCTTCATAAGAATTAAAAATATTAATAAATGTATAAATTATTTATAAGACTTATTCGTCCACTCTAATTTCTTTTCATAGTACTCAGTCACAATATTTTTTTAATTAATTCTTTTATTTTAAAAAAATACGATAAAATGCAGTCTTAATACTTATTTATTTCTTATTTCTTCTTCATATGATACTTGGTTCGATATACCAGTCTGGCTAGACACGCGTACCAACACATGATGCCAAGCAGATACCTAAACACAGGTACACGATGCTAAGTAAGGGAAGCGAAGTAAAATTTCTTAAGGACGTAACCTTTAATTATATGTGTTGGTAAAATAATATATCTTAATACTAAACATTTCATATTTGATGATGAATTCAGACACATTTAGATACAAATTTAGTCGAAAAAAACTCATTGCATGAAAACATATTATGAAATTTAGTAAAAAATATATATAAAAAACACTATTTATTTACTTTAAATAGTATAAATTTATACTTATATTGCTTTTCTTTTACTTCTTTTTCCCATTAAATTTTAAGATCCAAACGTAACAAAAGTCAAATGCGATTTTATCAATTAAGAAAATAGAATTAATTTTCCTACCAAGAGAAATAAAGGGAATTTTCTATACATTGGACTTCCTAAATCCGTACCAAAATTGCGTAGCAGATGACGTAATATCAACATGACCCGGGTTGTCATTTCTTTCTAGCTCACGTGGGTTCGTGGATCCATTTGATTTATGTCTAGAGAATTTAATTAATATTGCCTTATTACTTGGATTAGAATAAAGTAAATGTGTAATCCTTGGGGGATTAGGAGATCCATTAGCATGTAATTTTTGCCGGATTTTAAGATATTTTGGTTGTGATACATGGGTCCTATATGGGTAACCCGTCTAAGGATCTACTTAATTATAAGTTATAATTTTATATCAATATATCATTTACAATATGCATAGAGCAGTGCAAATGAGTTGAGCCAGCTCGCGATTCGCGACCCTCACAAGCCAAGTTCGAGCTAGTTAGACTCGAGTTCGAAATAGTTCGAGCTCGAGTTGAGCTGAATCGAGTTCGATTTGAGTTAATCTTGAGTAGTTTGCGTCTAGACTTGAGATATTAATTTTTTATTTTATTAATAAATATATCATATTACTATTTTCTTATTTTGAATTGGAGTTCAAACTCAAACTTGAGCTCGAGCTTGCAGTTTTTTATAATTCATTTGCCTTATAGAGCCGAGCAGGGACGAGTTGAGTTTGAATTTTGATTAAGTTGAGCTCAAGCTTAAAATTTTAGGCTCGTCGAGTTTGAACTTAATATATATATATATATATATATATTGAGCTCGACCTCGAAAATTTTGCTTAAATTCGACTCGATTACACCCCTATATGCATATCAAATTAGGTATCTCATTCTTATTTTATTTTATTTCGTTTACTTGAATATCAAATAAAACTCGTCCAATTTTTGAAAAGAGACTTATAAATATGTATCTGTATTTCAATTTTTTCATTTTGCCTTGAAATTGTTGATTGTTAATTCTCGACTGACTTCTTTAAATAGATCTGCTATTATATTGGAGGATTTCACCAATACCGTGACCTTTAATATATAGTTAAACATGAGATGATTATTACCCTCTATATATAAGAGTATATACACATTCATATATATATATATATAATTAGAGGTGTAGACGGATATTAAACGGATCGAATACATTATTTTTATATTTATATTCATTTAACTTTTTGAATACAGATATGGATTTGATGGATATTTAAAAATGATATCCGAATTCGTATCCGTCGAATATCGGTTGAATTCGGATATATCCGTATTCGATTATAACTATTCAGATACATTGATATTTGATTAAATTGATCCATATTTGAATTATTTTTTTGATATTCATATTCGATTATAATTATTTAGATATCTATTTATAAATATCTAAATGCAAGAATTTATAAACCCATAACAAATATATATTTTAATTAATAAAAAGAACTATACAATTTCATTAAAAAGAAAGCAATTAAACAGATAGCATAAATTCTAATTAATAATTGACTTTATAATTGATTGTTAGTACTAATTAATAATAATATTTAATAATATTAATTATAAAATCAACCAACAATAATTATGTTGATTAACTTTATTCTTCAATTTTTTCTACATAACAATAATTTTTCAAATTTATTCTTTTTCCTTCCCAATTCTTCAATTATAATTTATATATATACACACACGTATATGAATTATGAGATTTTTATTGAAAAATATAAATAATATATTAGTTGAGAAATATATATATATATATATGAAGCAAATATTAAACGGATTGAATATATTTATCACATCCGTATTCATTTATAAACGAATATCTACTAGTCGAATATAGATAAATATCTGCTTTAAACGGATGCGAATAAATTTTATGTAAATGGATATGAATGCGAACGGTAAATGATTTTCAAATATCCATTTACAATCCTATATATAATATGAAGAAATAAAGTATTAATATAAGCATATTCTAATGATATCAGCTATGTCCCACATCAAAATAAATAAATAAAAATAGTTTATAAATTATTTTCACCTTTTCTGCCTATTGACAACATTTTTATAAAAAAAAAAAAACATAACTTTTTAACCCGAATGTTGATAGAACAATATTTTACTAAGTTAAAATTTTCATGTGAACGGTGAATTTAAAAATTACCAAATTAACAGAACTAATAGGAGGCGGCCATATCATAATCGGAAAGCGCGTGCTTTGTTAATTTAATTCCTTTTTTTCTTCTTCTTCTTCTTCTTCTTCTTCTTATTATTATTATTATTATTATTATTATTGTTATTATTATTATTATTTTCCCCTTCAAATATTTGAAAAAAGTTATCAATCACCGAACAGGGAATTATAATAATATGGGATTAATGATAGTTTACAACGTGCTAATGATTTAATTTGGTTCCAGACAGACCACATGTCTTGATTCCTAACAGCCTGTTTACTTCTAACACAGATGCCCTTCACTATCTCTAATTGTAATAAACAGCAAAACCAGAACAAAAACATTTCCAACTTGTGTTTTTTTAATATGTCGTGCTTTTGGTTTCACAACTTCAAAAAATATCATGCAATCTATCTGTTAAGATATTTGTCTACTTATCATGCTCTCATATATAATAGTGGAAATCAACCTAAAAAGGAAACTATTCTTCATATTGCTCAAAATAATCAATATACTCTTAAAAATTTTTTCTTGCGGGTCGGGCTTATTTGACCTAAATGACGATGAAAATGACGCAGAATTGTGGCCGTTGGATGATTATATGTGGAGGTTTGATTTCTCTGCACGTGGACCAAATAATACCTATTCGATTAGATGCTTTGCTATAAGTATCTTTATCATTTGTCATTGAGGGATCTAAGTGTAAGCTTGTTCCATATTTTAGATAAACTTGTTCCGACCTTCAAGACCTAATGTATTATCAACTTATATTCATCATTTGTCGTTCTTTAAGATCGAAAACCTAGCTACCCTGGTTAGATCCTCTTCCCGATTTTTCTTTGAGCTTAGCCAAACTCAGGATCAATTTAGATCAACTTACATGATCTACAAACCTACGAATAAAAACTATGAATTAGTTTAAGATTATGCACCCAAGAATTTTCAAAAACTATGAATAAAAATTTGGAGAGGGCAAGATTTAGAAACATATCAAGAAACTCTCTTGATATCAATACCGAGCTAATTAGTGCAATGACCAGTCATTATATGAAAACCTATCAAGAAAGTTGTTTTCGAAATTGGTAGTTATTGCTCTCTAATTTTTATTGATGATGTCTGATCTTGTTTTGCATCAAGGAGTCGAGATTTATGAGACTTTTTTACGGACTCTCTTCCTCATCTACTCATCGAGGTATCCTTTTAAGGCAAAATCCTAATCTAAGGGTGCAATCGAACAGAGTCTAGTCGAATTTGGGCAAAATTTTTGAGCCTAAGCTCGAGCTCAAAATAAAAAAATAATAATATAATATATATTTATTAATAAAATAAACAATAATATTTTAAATATATACTAACTCCCGAGCCTTGAGTTTAGATACAAACGGCTCGAGATCGGCTCGAATTAGAGCTCAAGCTCTGTCTGTGAGGCTCGGGAACCGGCTCGACCCGTCTGCACTCCTATCCTAATCAATGCATTTTAATAAGACTCCTCTGGGCTTCCATATATGTCGACGGATCTTATCATCATTATTATATTGTTGTTGGAATCAGTGGTCATACTCCTCTTAAACAAACTCTACGACTGAGGAAATGTAATGATACCTGGTTTTATCTCACAACAAAGAGTTGATGATATTTATATATAACCTTCTCTCTCACTCATATTAATGCATATTTTCAAAAATAACACTTCGATGCGGCTAAATTTATAATTATTCTTGTACTTGAGCTTATTGTTCTGATACTAATAGTATTAATAAAAATACTATTGAAATCGATATTGATTGCAACCTATGATTTTTCATTGGAAAATAATTAGAGTTCTTCTTTTTCTTTTAAATATATATAAATAGCTTAATTAGAAACCTTTTTTTTTTTTTTTCTTTCTAAATTTGATTTCTAGTCAAACCCATCATCAAAAATTTGAAACCAATATTGCCCTTTTGCTATAACTTGATTAATTATTGGAAAATATAATTAATATATATTGTTTGGTTGATGCAAAGCACTGAAGTAGCACAGCTGAGCTATGTAGTATTTTCTAATTAAAGAAATATGTGACAACAATAAGGAACACCACTGAAAGAATAATACAGCGTTTGAGATTGAACATGTTAGAAGGACCATAATTATGTCAGGGGTACTGAATGAAGGGAAAAAAATGAAAATAAATAAATAAATAAAAATTATTGAATTGATTATTTGCTAATGATTAAATACAGATGTATCACTTGTAGTACTTCATTTTAATTCTTTGTCAAGTAACAGGTAAACATTTAATATTGATCTTAAAATTTAGTAATTATTTTCTTTTCCTTTTTAATTTTGTATTGAACAACTTTTTTCAATTTGGGTGAAATTTTTTGAAAAAAAAAACAACTTTATAATAAATTCTGAATACAAGCTAATTGATTTTTTTTTCTTTTAACTGTTCTTTTTTTTTTTCCCGACCTGATTTATTAATAATTAAAATAATTTGTTTAATGTATAAATTACAAATTCCAATGGCTTTGGTTAATATAACCTTTTAGGGTTCATTTGGTTTGTTGGACATGGCTTGATAGATAATTTTATCAAACTATGTCAAGTGTTTGGATGTAAGGATAAATGCCCAAAATTGATAGAAAGCCAGGTAGATAATCCTGCATTCAATTGATAGTGTATACACCCACTTAGGCCCTGATTGTGCAATCCAAATTAGGGGAGGAATAAAAAATTAGACTTATGTCAATTATACCCATGCAAATTAGACTTATGACAATTATGGCAACACAAGAATGAATGCAAATATTGGGGTTTCTATTTGTTTTATTACAATGGGTATTTTAGTAAATTCATTAGCTCAATTATTTAATCCTTGTACCCAAACAATTGATAAAATAATTACGTATCCAAAATATGTAATCCTAGTCACCAAACACAAGTATTAGATTATCTTCAACAGTGTCATCCCACCATATTATTATAATTTTATCAATTCTATCTATATATCCAAATAAGCCTTAGACTACAATTTTTCCTTTTCTTAGGTACTTTATTCCGATGTATAAAATATTATCTTTTGCTAAGTTTTAAAAATATAACCAATGAAAAATATATATTTAATAGTTAAATTTTTTTAATTCATATCAACTCTTTATAGATGACTTATGATTTCTATATAACTGAATTTAGAGGGTATTAGGAAGGGATGTCAACAGATTGGATTTTAATTCGAATTCGATCTGAATTTTAAATTTTTTATCCGATTAAAATATTCGAGGGATTAGATCCGATTATAAATATTCAAAATCCAAAATAAGTGGATCGGATATGAAATTAAGCAATCCGATCCATTAAAGATCTGAATCCGAACCTTAACATTTTTTATTAAATTAATACTCTTATATATAATATTAATAAAGATTTTAAAATAAAATCTATGTTTTATATTGACCTAATATCTATATTAACGTCTATATTTTACTATTAATATTTAGTTTTTAACCTAAAAAATAAGTGGGATATTGATAAAATGTCAAATATAATAACATATAATAGTTCATATTTACATTTATATAGTGTGAGAAAGAAGTTTAGTATTCAAATATTTAACTTTTGGACTAATATATAATAAAAAATTGTTAAAAATTCAAATATGACATATATTTACTTTATAAATACAAATTTTTTATAAAATTTAAAAGGAAAAAAAAGAAAGAAAAAAGAATAAATCGGGTTGAATTTTTTAATTGAATTTTGGATATCCATCGAATTCGAATATAAATTTTGTTAATAGAATTTGAACTTGGATATGACAGATCCAATCTAAATCTAACCCGTTGACAGCACTAAATAGAATTAAAAAATATAAACCATATCCATTGACAACTCTAGGCTTGGCTAAGGATTCAGGTTTGAGCCCATGGATTATAGATCCATGGGCCTCCATTTAATATTTAGATCTCAATATCATGTTGGATATGATAGGCCCACGGCCCAATAGCTCACCCCTAATTTTTTATTTTTTTATTTTTATAAAGGGTGTGTGTTAAAGAGGATCATGACTGGTAATTGATTCCCCTGCTATCCTCTATGGGACTCGAACTTGCAGTTGATATGTTCGTAGAATTAAAAGCTTCCAACCAAACCTCTATAACTCATAAGATTAGATACTTTTTATATAATTAGATATAGTCTAATCAGAGTTAGATTTATTATCTATTTTTATAATTAATGTGATTAAATTATTGATTTTTTCAATAATTTTAAGTCAATTATTAAAACTATATAAAGTTCTAAATATGATCAATGCTGATTCTTTATAGTATATTTTTTATATTTATATATGAACACATACCACAAGTTTATTAGGATTTAAATTTCGAATTTACGCATATAAAACATGTAAATGTTTGTTAGGATTCGAATCTCGAATCTTACGCATATAAATATGACGGTAATGTTATTAGATCAATTTATTGCTTAGCAAATTGACATAATATCTTGAAAAGTAATTGGCTACATTATAGTAACTGAGTATATGATTTAGAAAATTTTTGGTTTTGATCAATCATGTAAGGTGTCTCATTTGACAATTATGTAAATTTACTAGCTTAGTGTAATCTACTTTGCAACTATGTATGTTTAATATTTTAATTGCTCATAACTAATTTTGGATGAATAAAAAATCTAAAACAAAATACAGTAGGTTAACATGCAGTGTAATTCTAAAATGGTGATTTTTTTTAAAATTTTTTTTAATTATTTCTTACTTAGGAAAATGAAAGGAAATAAATAATAATTTTAAGCACCTTTTAGTTCAAATATATATATATATATAGCATGACTATTTGATGAAATTGAAAGAAAATGTAGCAAACAATTACTGTTAGAAATCTAACATTCAAATTAAATGTAACACCACTAAAATTTGGTATTTGAGAAAATAAGGATTTAGAAATTAAGATATTGGTTGGTCGGATTTTAGGGCTCAAAAAATAAATTAGGACTTAATTGCATGAAAATTGAAAGTTTTGAGGTCGTTAAGTAAATATGGAAACTTGATTTCAAGGATTTTAGAAGTTTTGGGGTCAATTTGTAAATAGCCGAGACTCAATTGGACCACACTTATGAATTCTAGGGGTTTGCATGGAGTTTCTTTGGGTTAAAGGGGGCAATGTGAGACACTAACTTAGTCTTAGGGCCGAATTGAAGATTAAGGAAACCTTGGAGGACTCAATCGAGGTTGGGAAGAAAATTTTGGGGTCAATTTGCTAAGTTGGAAAAATGCATTTTATATATGCATTCCCCCCTCCCCGTTTCTTCTTCAATCTTCCTTCTTTTCCACCGAGCACCATCTCTCTCTCTCTCCGGCGATCACACCGGCGACACCTCGAAATGAAAAACCAAGACCATCACTACCTTCTTCTCCTCACCAACAACCCAACCATACCACATGCAAGCTTGAAACCACCGGAGAATCATCGGGAATCAAAGCTCAAGTCTCGACCACGACGGTAGTGATGGGTCTCTAGTCTCCGGCGATTGAACCTTGATTGTGAGTAGTGGGCTCTGTTGCTCCCAGCTTAAGGAACAAGTTGGTCTATTGGTGCTGAGTTTCATCCACCGGCGATAATGGAGTTGGAAGAAAACTGCGGTGGTAGAGGTGGTGGTGGGCGGTTGAAGCTGAAATTGGACTTCAATTCGGCGGTGATTGGGAAAATTGATTTGGGAGTTTGGTTAGTGGAGTTGAAAGGCATCTTTTGGTGGAGTTGTTGACTATCTCCGACGGCGGCGACGGACCTGAGTTAAAATCTTCAGCTCGTTGCGATGATCGTGGCGGTGAAGTTGGTTTGTGATTTCGGAGCTTCGCTAAGAATATCTTGGGTAAAAGAGTTGGATTGGGGATCATACATACATATATATATGTTGTACCATTTTATCTCATAAATCCTGTATTGTGACACATGCGGATATGAATTATGATATGAAACCAAGATTCGAAACATGCATGTACCATTATAAGCTCACTGGATCCGGATTCAAATTTATTATATGATAATTTAGGTTAATTGAGTTAATTAAAGGATTTAAAAGCCTAATTTTGTGGATTTGGAAACTAAATGTAAAATTGGGATTATAAGGAATATTGGACCCTTGTTATTAATTTAGTATATTGTGGCAAGATAACTGGATGATTAAGGACTTGATATTATCTTGCTCTTGAGACCGATGTGATTAGCATGATTCCATAATGTTTATGTCGAGCCAACCCTAAAACTACTGTATTAACCGAGCAATTAGTGATTTTAGACTATTAATGGTATAATTGTAATTATTAAGGGTCAAATGTGGATTTTGACAGTAAATATACTCTTTTGATTAGGTGACGAAGAATTGGGTCCCGCGGACCAGTACATTGCTGATTGTCATTGCATTTTTTGAGGCTACGAAGGTGAGGGTCTAACCTCTTGGGTAATTGCTTGTATGCCCTGTGTGGGTCTTCCAATCTAACATTTGAATATATCTATCTGTTATTGTGATAAACCCCTGTGAGGGTTCCTATTTTTATACTGTAACTGCATCTTGATTATTGAACTATGTGAATTGTTCATAATCTTGCTTGTTATCTATTAATTGGCTTGTATACTCGTATGTTGACTCTGAATTCTATTTGTTCCGGCACCTAGAACTCTCATCTGTTATCCGATCATTCTATTATCTGACTGTTCTGTTATCAATTCCTGTTCGGTTACCTGTTTATCTGTTAAAGTTTTGCCATGCCGGCAATCCGTTTATTGATTCTAGATATATGCATGGAAATATGTATGGGTTGAGTGCCAATCCTAGCTGAATGCTTGGGTATATGGGACATGCTAGGGATACTCCTGGGTGTTAGTGATATGCTAAGGATATTCCTAATTATTAGTGATATGCCAGGGATACTCCTAAGTATTAGCGATATGCTAGGGATACTCTTAGGTACCGGCGGTGTGCCAGGGATACTTCGGGCATCAGCAATGTGCTAGGGATATTCAAAGGCATCTACCGTGTATTAATCTGTCATGCTTGGGAAAGACCGTCTGACTGACTCAAAAGTGGAAAATCTGATATGTCTATCTTGTCCTGATCTGTTTTGCCCGACTGTATCCTAATTGCCTGTAATCTGATCTATTTTACCTAATTGTATCATGACTGCCTGTAATATGATCCTGACTATAATCTCTTGATATGCTCCTATTTTGATTGTTTATTGTTAATCTGTTGAGTTGATTCACTCCTCAACAGATTCCTACTGATTACTATTATGATTATCCCTCACTAAGTCCTTTGGACTTACCTCCCATATTATTCATGTTTTCCCAAACAGGGATTAGGTGATGAAGACGAACTTCAGGCTTGGATTGAAATATAAATGTTTTGTAATAGAACATGTGTCTATATCTGTTTATGGGATCACTCGTATGCTAAGTTTTAAACTTAGAGATAATGTGATATATCATATTTGAACTTAAGGTTTGTAGTATGTATGAAATGATGAATGATGGGATCTGTTATGTATGTAAATTGTACTTTTGTTAAGGTTTGTTTAGGTTGAAGCTCGTTGCTATATCTGATAATTTTGAAATTTTTTCTGATGGGCCTATTGTTTGAATTATGGGTTAAGATTTAAATTTGAATTGGAGTGACATCTCAGTTTATGTGCTATCCCAAGAGGGATGCCACATTAAATTTCGAATTAATAAATACTGGATGCTCTCCTTTTCTGCAAAAGGAGGATTCTTTACAAGATCAATAGGAATATAATGGGGTCCCAAGTGATGAAACTCAATAAATGGGTTTCAAAATTTGCTTAGATCTCAAGCCATTAAATCTCAAATAAAGTAGACATGAAGCTGGAAATTGTTCATAATTATAAAGGTAATGCTTGATTATGTTTTATGTTTGATTTTGATATGTGTTTTGGGAGAATATGAAAGTTGTGTTGAGAAATTAATGGATTTTTGGTTATGTTTTGGAGAATAGTTAGAAATTTGTTTTGGAAAGTGTTGGTATGTTTGTTTATGTTTTGGGGAGAGATATTTTTTAGTCAAATTAATGCTTTTTTGTTGGGTTTTTGAAATGAAAATAGAATTGAGCAATTTTTTTATTGTAAGAACAATAATAAAATATATATTATGTGTGTGTGTATATATATATATATATATTGAAAAATAAGAAAATTTTAGGAATAATGAAGGATAGGAAATAGTATTTTGGGAAAATCTATTTTAGTGTTTTAGAAGGAAAATAAGTATATATTTGATTATATTTCCCTAAAACAAAATTGTTCTGGTAAAATAGAACCAGACATTCCTAAAGTTGTTTAAGATTTTGGTGCTGGATCAAATTAGTTCGAATACTTACGAAACTTATGCAGGTTTGTTGAGTGGTCAATGTATGTATAAACAAAAAAATAAAATTATACTGCCCACTTAAGCACAGCTAGCTTTAAATTGTGCTTGATTACACAGCTGTTTAAATGTTTATGCAAGATCAAAGCCACTTGAGTTGGGTACAATTTTTATGAAGTTGTTTAAGATGTTTATGCTGGATCAAAGTCTTAATCAGTTTTAAGTTGGCTAATGAAAGCTTGTGGAACTTTATTTATATGGAGAAATTCATACCATGTATTGGATATATATTATTATAATGATGTATAGTACGGTAGAAAGAAATTGCTCGTCCAATCAGCAACCAAAGCTATATGCATTATATGAAAGAGAAGCAATCGACCAGAATCATTCAATACAACGATATGAATACAATATCAAGGCAAATATCCCTTTATCAAAAGAAATTAGACGCCATGTAACTTTATTACATTGGAAAAGACTATAATATTACTATCCTATGAACCTCCCTTATTCAATGAATTATTTCTTAAAAAAATTAAGTTAATATTTATTCTATTTTGTTCGTAACAATAGAGGAATTCCGTTCGTGGGAACAAAGAGAAGCAAATTTATTCTACCCATACCACTAAGAGCAATATTAAAGAACGAAGGCATCATTGATAAGAATTAAATTACCAAGGCTAGAAAATCTAACACTTATATTGCTAATTCATGTTGTTTTTAATGCCCAATCACTTGGAGGAATTTTGAAAAGTAAGAATACTAAATGCAAGAAGGTCTAAAAATAATTTCTAGCTTTTGAAAATAGGATGAAAGATGACCCACTCTTGGTAAAGCTACATCATAAAATTATATAGATTTACTTTTTGCCTTTCTCAATAATTTGATGCCTGCTTTAACTTTTTGCAATTTCCAAATACATAATGGGAGTGAATAAATTACTTTATGTCACATATGCTAAATTCACTAAATTATATGGATAACAGATAGTATAGTAACAAGTTTATATACTAAATTTTCAGCACAGGTGTTCTTCCATATAACAAAAAGAGAAGGGCATCCACATACAAAAGAAAAATTGTAGAGGGACACAAACAAATGAAAATAATAGGTATGGAATTACATAGGTTGCTCAGCTAAACTACAATCCTATAGCAAGATGAATACTGGAGAACAAATCTGAAGCAGAAAATCCATAGACATGCAGATTAAGTCGATCACTGTCACCATACTATTGACATTTTATTAAGAACTCACTTGTATGCTGCCATGCCAACTCCAGCTTCTCCTGCATAAGCGAAACTTCCCCTGGCCCTGGAATAACTAACATAGTAGAACTCGGAAATTATGCCAGTGAATAAAACGAAAGCTGCTCCTGCTGCAAAAACTCCCTTTCTCACAGTCTCACAAGAGGGCGGGTTTTCAAAAAACCTTGTCCTGTACTTGGTGTGATAGGCATTCCTCACTGAACCAGCAAGCAAGCAAACCTCAGCAATGAAAAATGTTACCCTGCACCAAAAACATTCCAATCTTAATTAATTTCATCAAGATATACAGAAGCTACAGTAGGTTGAGGGGAAAAAATTGAGTTTAATTTGTGTTTCTTCTCTTGCCAATTTTCTTTGACACGGAAGATGCTTGTAATGGGTGCGTACCAGCACATAATGAAAAGAAGAACAGCACAAGCCCTTGAGCCTCCAGGTTTCAATGGAGTTCCACAGCAGAAGCATCTGCTTGCAACCATTATAAGTACTTGACTGGCCATGAGAAAGAGAAATGCACCAACACCAAATCCAGTTGCAATGTCAGAGTCATAAACACAATAGGTGTAGTTATCCTCATTATCTGGCTTTGCTTTGCCCTGTCAACAATGACTATAATTCAGATATTCAAAGCAAACTTAAGCTGAGTTACGTCACAGATAATTATGAAATAAGGAGCAGAGCCAATGCTTTAGTTGAAGTAGATAACCTGCCGCATAAGAGTACACATCAAAAAATATCATGAAACTTTCCATGTAGTTTTTGATTTGTGGGCTTATCACAGAATTTACTCTGAGTGCATTACTTAAGTTTTTAAATAATTTTCTGATATGAGCAACAGGTGGGATGTGATTTAGAGCTGGGCTTTTGGACTTTTACTTACAGTACCACTGTTCCATGTTTTCTGTTTTCCAAGTCAATGAATGCATTACTATCTGTTTATGGTTCCATGCTACTCATGGGCAATAGAGTGACGCTCAAGCATGCAACTGTCCAATTCATGCAATAGAATATTAACAGTGTTATATCCAAACAAAATTCAACCTCAATCAGAGAACTCCAATTAGCAAAGTTGACGGTTGCACAAGATAGAGGCGTATTAATCTTCAGTGACTTCCATATGTGGTGCCATAACATTTATCGGCAAACACATGATCTATGTTGATCTAATCAGAGAAATTAATGAAATTAATTCCCTAAACAAACCGACATAAGGAGAAACTTTTTCATTATGTAAACAACTTACTTTGACGAAAAGATTCAGTTTTCGTTTTCAATTTCTTAAAAACAGCAAACAGTTTCCTCAATTAATGTTAAGAATTTCCAAGTCTTCTCAAGAAATCCTACATGATCAAACCAATCATTTCTCGCACAAACACTTAAAAATCAACTACCAATCCCCAAATATAACAGAAATACACACACTCTAAAGCAAACAAAAAGCGTAAACTAATTCGTAGAACTTGGAAAAAAGAAAAGGAAAAAAAAAGCAAAAACAAGAAAAGCACTTCATAATCAACCACCAATACACAACATATAAGAGAAACACACACGCATACGCTAAAGCAAACAAAAGCACAAACTAATTCATAGAGCTTGGAAAAAAGAATTAAACAAGAAAAACAAAACAGAAAGTAGAAACTCACAGTGCTTCTTCTCTGCTCAGCAGCAACTGCCAAAGCAAAAGCAATGAGATCCAAAATGAAGACGGTGATGAGCAAGAGCTTGGACGCCATTGAAGCAGCACTAGCTTTTTCCACAGAGCAGCAGATCTAGATCTTCCACTTGTTCCTCTTCCACCAAATCTCTTGAGTTTCTCTCTCTAGATATAGATGAGAAGTTGAGTAATCAACAAGCACAGAGCAACTACTAAAAATTTATGTGGGAGGAAGACAGAGAGAGAGATTATGACAGCTCAACGCTTCACCTGCAGCCAAAGCAACCGACTACCAAATAATTTACTCCGAACAGAAATTAAATTAAATACAGAAATTGATATACACACTCCACCAAACGCTATTGGCACTCCATGTTTAGTAATGCAATGACAAAAAAGCCCACAAAAGTGTGGTTGTTCACTCTTTTTTCTTTTCCTTTTTATTCAAGATGGTAATCAAATGGAAAATTCTAGCTTGAATTAAATTTGAGTAAATATAGTTTAATTATGCGACAAGTGTATTATATTTGACATATACAGTGAGTAATTATAAAATAAATATAAAAAAGTTTATTACATAATTAATTAAGTTTGATCAAATCAAATTTAAACAAAAAATTATCATATTGAAATATAAACCAAAAATTCCATCTTTAATACAACATTTTAATCCCCCAAAAAAAGAAAAGAAAACTTAGAGAATGTTTGGTTATGTTTTTTATTTGATTTTATTATGTGCTTTGGAAAAATGTGAAAGTTGCTTTTTGGTGTGTTTGTTTATGTTTTTTGGGAGATATTTTTTACTGTAGTAGTCAAATCAATATTTTTTTTATTGAATTTTTGGGGTGAAAATGAAATTGAGTGATTTTCTTAATATTAGAATAATAATAAAATATATATGATGTGTATATATTGGAAAATATGTATTTTGGAGAAAAAATAAGGATATGTTTGGTTATATTTTTCCAAAATAATATTATTTTGGGGACACATAACCAAACATTCCCTTAGCATTTTAATAATTTATATCATTTGATTCTCACACCAAATACATATAATAAGAATTTTTGAAGAAAAATGAAAAATTGGTTTGGAAACATATAAATACATGTATTAACACAAATGTTATTACTTTTATAATTTTATAAACCTTTTTTGTTCCCATTTTGTCTATTTTTAAGATGTTCCCCTAAAAAATTGTAGTTGAGAATGAGCAATGTTATTATTATTATTATTATTATTATTATTATTATTATTATTATAGGAAAATAATTTTATTTTTGAAAATATAGTAATATGTTGGGAGCATACTGAAAACAAAGTAAAAGCCATAATTTTAAGATAGATGAAATTGTTTCAGCCCTGATTGGTTATGTGTTTATTTTATTTTCTATTTGGAACGATTTCTAATGTATTTTCATTTATTATTATTTTACATGTGAAAATAAAAATGTGATTAGACTAATAAAGTAAAAATTTTGAAAAAAAAAAAGATTGGAAAAAATATTTTAATATAATAGTATTAAATATTTTAATATAATGTTATTATTTGATTTTTTTTATATCCTATCAATTTGGAATAAGAAATTATTACTTAATTTGGTGTGGGTTCTATTGTCCTGGAAAGAGAGAAGTATTTTATTATTTAATTAATTAGTGAATTATGTTGAATAAAAAATTATTATTAAATAATAAAGTAAGAGCCATTTCTTGAAATGATGGAAAAAGAAATTATTTAATTAGTTAGAGGTTTTAATTAATAGATATTTTAAATTTAAAAATGATGAATATGTGAAATTGAAAAAAAAAATTTATTTTATTGAAAATTAACTTAAGTAATTATATATATATATATATTTATTTTGAAGTGGCATAAAAATGAAAATGACCACTGTTTAAAAAAAGATAAAAAGACAAGCAATTGTGGCCATGCTTCTGGATTGGGGACTTTTGGGTCATTTCATTTTCTAGTCTAATAATTTAAAGGGTTAAATTCATTTTACCCTCTATATTATGGGGTATTTATCAAATATTTTCATTTACTTCTAAAAACTTCAAATATCCCCCTCAAAATCATATGCCGTTAGTAAAATAACTGACAGTGTTAAAATTTTACAGTAAATTACTGATTTAACCTTATAAAATAACTAAATAACATAAACAACCTAAGATACATGACTGCTTTTTCGCACAAACAGTCTCTGTTTTGTTGGTCCCATATGTCTTGTATTAAAATAGAGTTGTTTAATGTTCTTTTTAAAAAAATAAAATGATTTAATATTTTTATTGGATTAGGAGTTAGATAATGCTTTAGGTCCTAAAATGAAAGTAACAAAATTGAAGTAAGGAACTTGAGCATTGTATAGTAAATCACAAGGGTATTTTGGACATAAAATTTTTAATGATCATATGTATAGATGTAAGATAATTTTAGTGCTACATCAACCAAACAACCGTTACTTTTTCTAACAGCAAAGAAGTTTGAGTGGGGTATTGAAAGATTTTAGTAGTACGGGTGCCAAGTATAGATTTGTTTATATAGAAAAAAAAATGCCACGTATCCTAGGTTTTTATATTATTTAGTTATTTTTTAAAGTTAAATCAGTAATTTACTATAGAATTTTGACATCGTTAGTTATTTTACTAACGACAGATGACTTTGAGAGGGGTATTTGAAGTTTTTGAAAATATAAAGGAATATTTGATACATACTTTATAGTACAGAGAGATAAAATAAATTTAACCCTAATTTAAAGGTGCAGGGCCAATAGTAAAAAGTGGAGAATCAATGACAAAAAAAATGAGGCAAGTGTAATTCATCGCACTATTTGCCAGCATGACTACTTTGTAGGAGCCACCAATATAATAATTTATTTATTAGGGTGATTAGGGTTGTTGATCCAATTTGCAAGTCTAATGAGCTAGCTCAAAAAGTGTTTAAACTCGAATCAAATAATTTTTGTGCGCAAGTTTATGAGTCTATATTTTTTTATTTTTAAAAAATATTTATATATATAAAAATATAATAAAATATATTAATTTAAATTTTTTTTATAAAATAATTTAATTTTTCAAGCTCGAATCCGAGTCGAACTCGAGCATATAACTTAATTATGAGTTCGAGCCTAATAAATTGAGTTGAGTTGAGCCGAGCCCGAACAAGTGCTCGAGCTTGATTTCCTAAGTTTGTTGAGCTCGAGCTCGAGATCGATTTATTTGATTCGAGCTTGAGCTCAAACATAAGTATAAAAATTATCAAAGCTCGACTTGACCTAACTCATTTGCATCCTAAGTGTGATAATAAGAATACCCTGTCAATATCAAATATTCGGACTGGTTACAAGCAAAAGCCAGCTATAGAATGGTATACATCTCCCCCCGCCCCCCCTTTTGACAAGATGGGCATAAAAGGGGTTTATGTCTTATGAGTAACCAATCTTTTTTTCCTATGTATTATTTTGTCAAAAAGTATTGTCAGAGACTAATATTTGTCAGAAAGTATTGTAACAGTAGTATTTAGATAAGTTATAAACTTATCAAAATATCTTATAAAATATTTAAAAATTTATAAAATATTATAAAATATTTGTTAAAAAAAAAAAATCTTACAAGCTTCCAGTATTAGATGTTAGGATCTTAGAAAACTATTTTAGTTAAAAAAAAAAAATGTAAAGAATTTTTAATTTATTTTTAAAATCTTAATAAAATTTTATAATTTTAATAATATTAATTATAAATTTGCCATTACTAATATCTTATAAACTCCAACGTCTCATTTTATTAAATAATTTTAAATACTTTTTTTTAAATAAATTCATAAATGGGTTTTTATCAAACCACAAAAGTTTCATGGCCCATGATGGTTTCATTGTCATAAAATATGAGATTTAAGGGGAAAAAAAAACTATAATCACTTCGATATGATAAGGCAATAGTTTTTTATTACAAACCAATAAGGATCTTGAATCACATTTTTTATAAAGTTTTTTTCCCCCCAAGGTTTATTTTAGTCATTTTCAATAATGATTTGAAGGATTCTTTTATTAGAGAAAAAAATAGTGTCGGTGGAATAAATTAAGCGAAACGCATATGCTCGTGGCACGTGAACTGTGACGGTCTATGCTCCAAAAAGTCTTATATGTATATTAAATAATAAAAATTATATTACATCATAATAATATAAATTCTATCTCACCGTTTAACAAAAAAATATGAAACAACAGGTCATGTACAATACTATTTGATGAGGGTCTAAGCTGTTTGGTGATGGATTGGGTTAAAGTCCAATGCAATCGACCAGAAGGGAGGTTGACTAGGATATTTTGTGATATGATGGGATCGAGTCTTGTAATCAATAGTAAATGTCAGGCTAGTCAATGTATCTTCGGCTAAGGCATTTCGAGGTTCAAGCCAGTATAATCGACGAGAGGGTAGAATAGCGGAGTGAGAGCTTTTGATAGTAAGAATGACATACCTTGCTAAAGGTTGGGATGGGGTATTTGTAGTCTTTCCAATGTGGTTGATATGTTTATGATGCCCTTGTTGCACATGAAGGGCCATTATCCTTGTTTGGGGACCTTTAAGTTTACTCCAACTTGTGTACTATTTCAAGTGGCGTTGCCTCTCGCTACCTAGGACAAGGAGGTACATTGGAGGCGCGCACTAGCCTTGGGCAGCTGAAAAAGGTAGTATTGTGGAGGCATAAGCCATTAATGGAGAGGTACATCGCCAAGCAAAACATTCAATGCGGCTGAGGAGTTGTTGCCCAAATTTGACCTCTTTGGTTGATCCAAATGCTTCCGCGAAACACCACTACGAACTCTGGTCGACAAGGCGCAGCTCTGTTGTATTCGAGTCTCTTTGGCTAAAGGCCGAATGAGCCACCCCCAATGGTGATCGACGATAACTTGGTCAATAAGGCGAATATTGTCCAGTAGGGTCAAGCTCTGGTCGACAATGTTGTTGGCGCAGAATAGGTTGGGCTTAACAGGTAATTGGGCCGTCTCTAGCCTGGTCGAGTGTTGTTGGATTGGGCCCACTGGGCTATCCTATATCAATATTAATATTTTATTGTAATTTAATTTTTTGTTAATCAAATAGAGTAAATATGTTATCACTTACAGGAGGCCGGAGCCAAAAATTCTCTAATTTTGAGAAGCAAAAAGTTATAAATTCTTACAAAATTTGATAGATAAGTTTATTATTTTTAGGATAATTAAATTTCAAATTTAATATATATATATATATATATATATTTAAGAATCTTATACAGACTTTGGAGGAAAACTAGCCCTCTATTCTAATTCATCAAACATTTTGTATAATTAATTAAATACAACATAAAAAAGGCGCTTATCTCACTATCATCTTAGAATGACTTTCTTTTCTATATCATTATTCAATCAAAACTTTTCGTGTTACTCCAGCTTGTAATTTCAATAAATCCCTTTGTCGGTAGACTACTGCATTACAATGAAATCCTATCGAGTTCAAATATTTCTGATCGATTACCGTCAAAAGCAATATTACAATATTGCTGACATATTCTCTACTAGGGAGTAGGGAGTCTTGGCAACATATACTGCATTGTCTGTTGCTCAAGTTTTGCATGTCAATAGATTGAGACACAAACTTTTAAGACAATTATCATAGTGTAATAAACATGAAGCCATAGATCTTGCACCTGGTCTAGTTGATGAAGTGAAAGAGAAAAGTGATGAGATTTATACACTATATCTTGAGCTTTCTGAAGATAGGCACAGAATTTAATCAAAATTCAAAACTCAAGGACAAAACCCCATAAACCTTGCATAGAACTCAAGTACAAAACACCCTCATAAACTTAGATATACTTGCAAGAGAAGTATGGAAGCGAAAAAATGTATATTACAATCAAAAATCATTTGATTTTATAACACACTTACAAAGCAAAACCCCCAAACAAAGCAAAGTACAAACAATAGAAGATTGGCAGGCAAGACGCTGGCAAGAGTTGTCTGGAGAACAGTTATGGTTCAAATGTATTTACAAAATGAAGCCGCCAAAGGCCCAAAGATCATCTGTTCAATGCTTCCCTGGATTGCACTCTATAAATTATGAAGCAAAAACACATTGCATACCTTGTGAGTTTGAATGCTGTAGTAGCATAAGTCTTGTAGAACCAAGAGTCCAAGGGATAAAATTCATTTAAGAATTCAGTTTTTACGGCCAAACAAAAGAAGCCTTCTGAAGCCTTTGGGGACTTTAGGAGAGCTTTCACCATTGTTCCACTTCTTTCTCGAATGAATTGGTTCTGGATTTGTTTCATTGTTTGGCGGTGGAGTTGAGATATGCATCACTGAAATTTCAGGCGAAAAGGATAGCTTCTTTTTCTCGCCACCTTTCCCATCAATTCTCAGTGCAGTGGTTTTCAAACTATTTTCAACCGCAGGATGCACCGTTATCTGATTTGTAAGCCCAACACGATCATCAATATTACCTTGCTGCTCCATTTGCGTGAATGGATCTTCCAAAGAGTATAAGTCTTTACCAGATGAAACCTGAGTGGAGTTCTTCTTGTCTGAAGCATCTTTCTGGGAAACCATATCTGCTTGTCTCTTTTCAACTGAAGTTACGGTATGTAATTCCTTAACATTCCCAAAATCTTCAATGCCATTCTTGCCTACAGTGCCTTCTGCACTTGTCGGCTTCTCTGCAATTGAGGGTGTGGTGGCAATGCGATCCTTTCCTGGAATATTAGAAGAATTACTCTTTGAACTGTTTGTGCCGGATTTCTTATCTGAAGGAATGACCTTGCCCGGCCGCTCCTGAGTTCCCTTTGTCTTCTTCAATGAGGAAGTTGCCATTGCTGGATTCCCCTTTTGGTTTGGCTTTTTGTTTTGACCAACTTTTGATTCGGTTGGTAATTGCTTATTTTTTGTCCGAGCAGCTGCAAGACGATCAATGGTGGAACTCCTGATAACAATTTTTTGTGGCTTTTTATTCTCATCAGTCGGGGCCTGAAGTTTAGCCTTCTCAGTTTTTGTAGAAACAGAGGTCTTTTTTATCTCTTTTGTAGACCTTTTTGAAGTTTCGGCAGTAACACCCTTAGCAGCACTTCTTTCGGCAATTCTCTTCTGACGCTGTATCAATAATTCTTCCATTTTCTTCCTTTTCTCTTCTTCCTAAGTCAAAAGAAACAAACTAGTCATAAACGAATGAATGAAATAACATAGCTTGAAAACAACTCAAAACTTCAAAAAGAACATTATCATCACTGATAGTGTAAAAACAAATGAAAACTACCAGCTAAATTGGAGAAAGGCAGAGATGGTCGTTCACAAGGTGTAGATGAAATCAATAGATGATAACATGATACCTTTTTGGCTTCGCTTTGGTTCATTGTGCTTGCGGCAATTGATTTCTTGCTCTTTGAAGGAATATCAGATTTGCTCCTTGCCAGAGATGCAGTTGGAGCTTTAGACTTTGGTTCTTTTACTCCCACTTTTCGTCCAGGTTCTTTACTATTTCTGGTGTTTTTTGCATCAATGTTACCACCTGATTTGGTGTTGGGCTGACTTCTAACAGTTTCAACAAGCGAAATGTCATTTACATAATCCATTTCAGGGTTCCAAGATGTTACACCTTGCTCAGCAGCAGAATCACGCCCACGCATCATGTAAAGGTCTTCCGGTTCATGGAAATTACTAGTTTCAACCTTTTCTTGAAAATTTCCCAGCATGCTATTCTCGGATTGTTTAGCTCCAACAATGTCCAAAACCATGAAAATGTCAGCCTTAGGCTGAGTTTGTAGAGTATCTGATACTCGGGATTGAACCATGAAGGAATCATCCAGAAGAACATCTTTCTTATTTTCCCCAATCGGAAAGCGGTTGGTGGAGGCTTGATCTGCAGAAAAGATATTGTGATCCATATTTCCACCTCGACCTGCAGATATTTCTGCTTTGCTTCTTATGACCCAATCTTCCTCTTTCTGGGCTCTAATGATGGAAGGTTCAGTGCCAAAACGAGCATTTTGCAAGTAGTATTCTCCTCCCACTCTTGGCGGAACTAGCAATTCCTCGTCATTGCTGCTCCTCTTAACGACTCCACGAAAATTTTCGCCACCTTCAAATTTAACATTGGTTTCCTTAACACCATTTCCAGTGGACCTTTCGGCAAAAAGGAAATCATCACTTGCATATTTTGGCTTACCTAACTTCTTATTCAAAGAGGATGAATTTTCCTCTCCATAGGCCTTTTGCATAGAGTACTCTTCTTGAACCTGTATAGTCTTCGAACCCATATCTGCAGATGTTGAGTCTGAATCCCTCATGAGGAGGTTTTGGAAGATATCCCAGTTCCCATCTTTCTTTTCTTCTTCAGAATTAGCTGCATTTTCAACATCTAAAGCATTCTTTGATTTGTTGCTAGATTTCTTGCTCCCATTTTGTGATTTGTTTTTGTCGGAAGTTGTCTTATGGTGTCTCTTCAACGACCCAACAGCTGCCTCTACCTGCTGTTGGATGGAATCTCCGTCAACATATTCATCTTTGTCGGAGGAATCACTATCATCAGAAGCACTGCTATTTTCTTTGTTTCTGCTGGAAGCAATGTAATTTATATTACGGATAACAACTTTTCTTGAGGAGTGTTTCCTATGCTTCTTGCTATGATTCTGCTCCCGTGAAGAAAGAACCGGTTCTTGCTCTTGCTCATCACTCGAATGACTTCTGGAGCCAGAGTGATTGGTTTCACTTTCATCATTCTTCGCACTGTGCGATCGCCCATGATTTGCATGTTTTTCCTTTTTCTTAGCAACGGACCAAGTTCTCTGATTATCTCTGATGTCTCTATCAAGATACATAGCTGGATCCTGGAAATTCATAGGCCACGGCAAGTTACCTGGATAATGTGAAGGTGGAATCTGCATGCCGGGGAATATGTACCCTGGATAGGGTGGGATTTGTTGAAACATCAGACCTTGAGCATTTTGCATATACTGGGGAAGATGGTTTGGCCATGTTGGTATCTGAGCCGGCCCTTCCGTCTGTTGCAGATTGAAATCCATCGGCAAACCATTATCTGTTCCTTTCATTAATGGAAGTAACAAATCAATCACATCTACTACAGAAATGCAAAAATAAAACATGAAAAAGGTGAAAAGATTAAAACTTCAATCAACTAAGTTTTCACTTGTTGATAGTTCTCTTTCATGTGAGACGAATTAGGAAATAAGTACCATCCAGAAAAGCCATTTCACACATCTAGTATTAGTCAACAAACGGGAACACCTTACAGCTGAATAGGAAGAAATAGTTATTTGGCAATACCTTCACTAGCATCCAAACTTCCATATCTTGTGATTGAGTCAGATGCCGAACTTTTAGCTAGCCCCGTCTGAGATAGGTCATTATTTTCACCAGCAAGTATAATTCCAGGTGTTCCGAAATATGACGCTTGCATTGCTGCAACTTCATCCATCCAAATCTTATCATCATTCTTCTTCTTGCATAGTTCCATGAAATTTATACACGCTTTCCTGAATACAATAAAAGTTATGTCCTAATCTCATTGTAAGTAAAATGAAAATGCAATAATATTTTGCAACAGAATTCACTCTATCAATAACTGAGTCCGATCTGGTGCATCACAAGGGATTTGCCTTTTCTATTGATTCCCACATATTGGATCAATAATAATTTTTGAATGGCCAGGGATGGATCTGAATAGAAATCTTTGTTAGTTCTACCTCCTATTTTCTATGAAGAGATTTTCTCAATGATTCTAAAGGCATCCAACAATGCTTCATCATCTATGGAGTCCGTGTCAGATCTTTCCTACCTTAAACGCAGAGCTCCAAAAGCATCGCTGAAAGACACAAGATCGTATAGGTAATCCATCTCGAATCCCGCCACCAAAGCACGGGCATAAGCCATTGCTTGCTCTTTCTTGAGCATCGCCTTCCGAGATACCAGAACACGTTGAAGACGAATCCTATTCATGCCAAATGTGAAAACGGCAGCTATTAATCACTAGCAACTGTAACTTCATGAATAGAAAGAATTCAAGTGCAAGAATTTACTTTGGAGTTTCTTCTGCTTCAGCATCACCACTACCACTGAACTCGACTTTGGACTGATCTCATAGTTACATGATTATCATCATTAACTTTTCACCAATTAATCCAATGAGGAAAAATGGAAAATCAAATTCTGCAGAAGATGATGTTACCTTAGATGAAGAAGCTGGAACTTTTGGATCTCCATCAGCTGCCGAGGCAGTGCCTGTTAGTCAAATTAATCAACAAAATTCCACCCTTTCTATCCTAATAAAGCATGTAACTCGAGGAAACAGAAAACTAGTCTAAAACTAACTACAAAATATTCACTTTTCTCAATTTCTCTTTACTATCAACAACTCTTATTGCAATAATTGAAATGCTCGTATTTTCTTCAGACAAGCTTTTCCATCATTGTTGGACCTAGTAAACACAACAATGCAATAAACGAAACTATCCTCAGCCATGCAATGAACAAAACTCTATCAGATAACACAGAAGATCAAGACTTGAGGGCAAAAAACGCATGATGACAAAGGGATTCACCAGATATTACAACACCATACATTCTACCTTCAAACCTCTAATCAATAATGTCTTAAAAACTAAACAAACTTTTTCCATTCTACTTTGCCATACCTTGTACATCTACTGTTCCATTCACTTGTTCATTTGACTCAATTGAGCTCTCAATCTGATCGATCTCTCTCTCAATAGTCACAAATCTCTCAAGAACTTCTGGTGTACTAACAAACCTCACAAACCTAAAAAAATTTGTAAAAAAGCATAAAAAAGTTTAGTACCATAAAAAATAGAAAGTAAACAACAGCCCACCAAAAACTAAACCATAAACATAAATTAGCACCTTTCAAGAGTGGCCTTAATGAACCATGAAGAAGCATCTGAGGAGGTGGGCTTAAGAGTAACGGAATAACCACCCTTAGAAATCTGATCCTTAGCCGATTTCAGATGGGAAAGAAAGGGCTCCAACAACCCCGATGCTATTTTCTCATTCTTTTTCCCAGCAAATATCACAAGATCACACCTTTATTCATATATTTCCAATTTCCAATGAAAATAATGTCAGATACTAGGAAAACTACAAAAATTTAAACATTTGGAGTGGTCATTTAAGAATATACCTGGTTCTTGTTGGTGTCAATTGAAACAGAGCATAATCCAGCGGAGTTCTTGAATCCATGATACACTTCGGAAAAATCAAGAATCCACAGACACCAAGAAGAGAGAATTTTTGTTTCTTTTTTTCTTCCTAGTTCACCCAGTGGGATGCAATTCCTTTTATTAGAAGACCCCCATTCCAGATTCTTGAACCTGAAGAGTTGCAGATATGGGGAAATAGTGAGGTGGGCACATGCAACTGATAACAGGAGGGACTTTTTTAGATTGATTCAAAAGATGGGTCCTACATTTTTCAAAGCCGACACTTAGTGTGTGTGTGTTTGTTCTGTGTAGATATACATATATAGGGGGGAGTTTGTGTACGTATATACTGTGTAGAGTAGGAGGAATAAGTCAGTATTCAAAAAATCAATCAAGGATGGTTGAAGGAAGAAGAATGTAGCGCAGCAGTTGTTGAGGGGTCACCTCAGGGTCTTTCATGTTTTCTGTACAGGTACTGACGTGATCCTCGAGGCAGGTAATGAATACTACGAATCTCACCTTCGACGCCATAGAGCCAAGACGAGATAAAGAAAAAATTTATGGAGTATTTTTATTGCTTGGATACACACACACACACACACACACACACGCGCCCCACGATGATCATATTTATTGTTGAAATGGAGGTGGAATTAATATTTATTGGTAATTAACATGTATCGATGTATATACTGTTTGATATATATTTGATGGGGTTTGATATAGGTTAATATAGAGGTCCAATCGACACGTATTGGAAGGGGTATGATGTATTATATTATTGATATACATTTTGATAGAGGATTTTACTAGTAAATGTATGGTAAGAGATTTTATATTGAAAATGACATTTCAAATGATGAATTTTTTTTTTTATAAATTATTATTAACGCCTCGAAGGATGAAAAGGGGAATAAATTATAAATTATTTCAAACGCTATCTACTATGTTCATTAGACGTAGGACAACAAGATATTGCCAATATAAAATATGTACAAATAAAATATAATTTTTTTAATCTTAAATCTACATTTTGGGGGTAATCTTTTATTAAGCTCATATAATTTATTTATGTATTAAGCCAAGACAAGATCATAAAAGAAAAAAAATAAAAATAGAATAGTGCTTTTCTTGCTTGAATACATAGATTGTATAAAAAAATTACAGATTTCTATCTTAGGTCTATGCTTTCAAAGTAGTTCCTCGGAAGCTCTTGTGGTCCATTTGCTTATTGAGCAAGAAGAGATCAGAGAAAAATTGAAAGAGTATTTTTATTAGTCGAATATGCTGAATATGTAGAAAGAAAATACAACTCCTATCTTAGATTTATTCTTCTAGAACAATATCTAATAAGCTCTCATGATCCATTCACTTATTATTACCTTAAGAATGTAATGAACCTTAAAGTTGATGACATTATGAGGCTTAAAGTGGTCCTTCATGGGTTCTTATGATGGCCTAATGGTTGTAAAATTGAATGTTTTTTAGGGACAAGTTGCAGGGTACCTGAGATAGTGATATTGTTGAATCTTGCTTTTGAAGTCCTCAAAGTGGCAGGTCAGGTTACTCATCAGTCATCACTGTGCGTTGTGTGTGAAGATATGCTTTCCTTTGCTTTGCTTGGCTGTCACTCTCATCAGAGGTGGGCACAGAATAATAGAGTTTCTCACCCAGTGGACCTCAGTTCCTTGCCAGATTTACCACTTCCTGCCTCCCTCACCCCACCTCATGGAATATTTTTTTTTAGTTTTTTTAAGTATTTCTTGTTATATATCCAGCTCCATGTTGGCTTTTTTAAAAAGATAAAGTGTGTGTATATATATATATATGTTGAAATAGAATTGAAAATTAGGGTGTTAATTTTGCCACATATCATATATCGGGCTTATAAAAATCAATTATATTAAGGTTCGGGACATCGAGGAAACGTAATGAACAATCAGAGTTCAAAAGTTTATGAAGGACTATCATAAAAGTATGGACCATTTTAACAATTTTTATTTTTATCTGTGCATGAACATATATAGATATACCAAGAGTTCGAATTTCAAACTTCAGACATATAAATATGAGAAGTATGCATTCCATCAATTGATCACTGGAAAATTCTTTTAGGAGTTTTTGCATTTTATATAAATACGTCATTTCATATTATTTGAATGCTGGATGAATTTTCTAAAAGGGAGAAGTTGAAGCGTTTCTTCATATTTTAAGTCAAGATTGTTGTTCTTATTGAAAACACCGCATTTCAACTTTATTACATATAGCATCTCGATTGAGGATATACGTCACTGAAAAATTAGAATTGTTTTTTCAAAAGTGTTTTCATAAGATATAAGCAAAACATTACAACAATCTATTGATTTTAAAGAGAACTACCATTGTAGTTTTCTATTGCATTTTTTTTTTATAGATTTAGCCCATATGCTTATTAAGGGTGTCAAAAAATTATAACATGGAGAATTATCACTAAAAAGGTGCAATAAATAATTCAATTAACTAGTTGGTAGAAATAATTAAAATATTAGGTGTTATGCAAGTGGATTTGAGATGGGTCACATGTGGGTTCCTCTTCCTCCCTACTTATGGAAGTGGATAGAAGGTAGACATCAAAGGTGGAACCTTGTGAACGTATTCATAGTTAATGTTGGGTTTTGGTTATATGTGGCTTTCACTTTGTCCATAATGAAACCACTTCCAAATAATCATAATAATTATCTATTACACATATTAATGTATGATAAGTACAAAAATAAATTATTGTAATATAATGAGGATTATTTTATTTTTCATATCATAATCATTATAATAGATGATGTTATATCTTTTTGATCAATATGTGATTAATTTAGAGTTTAGGTCAAATAGACCTTCATTACTCCATTGAAATTTATATTTCATAAATTGCAATAATTTGATGAAAGACGGATGAAAATCAATCATCATAATTATCTTTTTATGGATTTCTATCTATAATTGATTATTTTGCAAAAGAGCACGTAATACATAAGTAGAAATTTATTTATTTTAAAAAACCATCCACCAACATTACATTACAAACAATTACCAATTGTTAATAGTGAAAAATAAGTGGCACATTAACTAACACATCTCCCATAGCAATTTATTAAGTGATAAAAGATTCTCCTCTTTAAGTAAGCAGAAATAGAGTCAGAAATTTTAATTTTGAGTGAGTTAAAAAGAGAATAAATTAAATTTTAAATGGAATTTTTTTTGTGTGTTATGTGTTTATATATAAATGTTAAAATTCTATAAATTAATTACTTTAATGAAAATATATGTATAATATAATTTTATATAGACTTTAAGGAATGTAACCTGCAATAAAATATATTGTTCAATATATTGAAGATATCATCAAAGCATATATATATATATATATATATAATAAAAATAATCAATTATATAACATAACGTACTCATTTTTTGAGGAATTTGAAGTCAATTATTTTTAATTATAAAATCTTAAATCCTTAGGGAGTGTTTGGTTATATATGTTTCCCCAAAATAAAATTGTTTTGGGGAAACATAACCAAACATATCCTCATTTTCCCTTTAAAACTTTTATTTTTTAATATATACATACATATTATATATACATATTTTATTATTATTCTAACAATAAAAAAATAACTCAATTCCATTTTCACTCAAAAAATCCAACAAATAAATATTGGTTTGACTGTTACAGTAAAAAATACGTCCCCTAAAATATAAACAAACATACTAAAATATAACTTTCACATTCTCCCAAAACACATAATAACCACATAATAAAATCACACAAAAAACATAACTAGACATTCCCTTAACCTTTATCTCTTTCACACACTATATATACATATATATATTTGCTATTTAATTTTATTTGAATATATTCTTTTTTGTAATAACAATGTTTGGTGAGTTGAAAGCCAATTGGGAGTAATATAATCCACCTTACCTTAATTAGTTGGTTAAATAGTGACAATCTGTCTATAATGATAAATGACTAAAATTTCCATCCCATCTAAAAAGTGCCAACCTTTGGGTCCATCTCCTGTTTTAATACGCTCATCTAATTTGATTTCGTTGGAGCCGTTAACCAAGGGTTAATTGTAACCACCACCATTATGATAATTATCTAATTTGATTGAATTAAACCATTTACATAGAGATCAAAATATATTTCTTATGCATTTGGTGTAACCTCTAAGCACTAGTTTGCTTCACGGTGTAACTTATGATTAACTAATTTTATTAAAACTTATCCTATATTTTATTGGTGTATTTGAATCCACCGACCCGTTTGTAATTTATCGGCCCTTATATATATATGTGTGTATTTATTTATACTATAATAAAAAGGAAGGTATTTTTGTGTTTAAAATAGAAGTTATGATATCAAATTTTAATATATCAATTTTGCCCTTTTACTTATTCAGTATTCAATAAATATTTATATATACAAATAAACACCATTTATTCAAAAACTTCCACTATTTAGTTATTTTAATTATTTTTAAATTTTATTCTTTAAGTTGGTAATAAATTATAAATTTTTTGCTTTAAGTGTGTGCTATCTTCATAATTATACAAATTATAAGTATGTTAGAATAGGAACTGAAAATTACCATTTGTTAAGTTTTACAACACGAGTGTCACATTTTGTATCTCAAATTTTCATTTCTTTCTTTCACTTATATATCGAGTAAAAACTCTTTAATTATTGAACAAAAACTTTCAAAATTTCTATTTATTAAGTTGTGCTAATTACAACACGAGTGTTGGATTTTGTATCTCAATATTTCATTTAATGGATCTTTTACTTACATTGGATAATTCGAATAAAAACCCTTCAATTCTCGAAATGAGATGAAATCTCTTTGTTTAGTTTTGTAAAATGTCTATCAAAATTTACATATCAATTTTTTATTTCGCTCTTTCACTTTTATATCAAATAAAAGCATTTTAGTCCTTCAAACGAGACTTTACTTTTACTACAGTGATATAAAATCAATCTTTTACTATTTTAAAAAAATTATGAATGACATAATAAGGATAATAATATTTTTTACCACATAATTAATTAGACTCTATCAAAACTTATCAAGACAAGATTTTTTTCCAAAAACCTAAATGTCCTTGCAAACTTGCCAAAGCTTCGGAGTGTCAATAGCACATTGAATTTATAATCTTTTTTTTTTCTTTTCTTTTTTTAATGCGTGGGTTTGGGTTGGGGGCGTAGGTGTCAAGCTATCTTTGGAAGCACTTTAGACACGTGACTTGACACTAAACTCTAAAACATTTAAGGATAAAAAATTAAAATTGCATAAAGCTTAATTAGTGGACATTGGAGAGCGGATGCTAATATTGTGGATTCGTGTATTTCAATTAAAAGACTTGAAGTGGTAAAAATTCTGAGTAAAAATAGCTCTTGGATTAATTATTGTGCTAATTTTTTTTTTATTTTTTATTTTTTGAAATATGAAACTAGCTTTATTACAACTTGAGACAACAACGACAAAAAGTGGCCCAATAAGGATGGCCATTTAAGTTAGAGAGGTCTTTTATTTTGAATGTTTCATAGAGAGTGGTTGACCTAATAAAGATATCTTGCTCAAGGATCATAAATATTTTTTTTTTAAAAATTCATACATAATTATTTAATTATTATACTAAGCAATAATTAATTAATGATCATGTCAATTAATGATTATTATTTAATTTGTGACGAGGTTCTTTGTGATTGATTGAAATTGTCAATAAATTGGTCACAATATCCATGAACGATTTTCTTGCATATTTTAGTGACTGGCTATACGATCATTAATATAATTTTTAGTAGCATAACAATTTCTTTTTTTTTACGTTGAATTATTTTTTTCATGTTGACATTTGATAGTATAATACTAATATGTGAGCGAATTTTTTGGATAAATTGATAATTTAATGGTGAATAAATGCAACTTCCACGACACACACAATGTCTAGCAAAATAGTGCCACTCAATATTTCAACACCTTAATTGAAACCAAGATTTTAATATGGTCATTAATAGTTTTTTGAAGAAAATATTGAAAATAAGGACAAATTTTATAAGAAGGAAGTAGAAAAGAAAAAAAAATCCATATAAATATGAAATTAATGATAAACAAAATTGATCATAAAGGAAAAAGAACCCATATCAAAAATTGTTTCTGCATTTTTACTAATGCGGTTTGCATATTATATATTTAAAAATATATATATTTTCATAAAAGATATAGAAAGATTTTGTCAAGTGATTTGTGGCTCAACAACATAAGTCTTCTACATAACGTGAAAAATTAGGAATTCGAGCCTGAACGTGAAAAATCAGGAATTCGAGTCTGAACGGACTCTTAATGTACTTGTATATAAAAAAAAAAATAAAAAAAATGAATGAGCGAATATTTAATTTTTTTATTTTTTAAAGTTAATTTCATCGCCGCCATCTTGCCCCCTCCATTCTACCGCTGGTTACGGAACGTCCATACCAACAGATAAATGGCTTTCCGGCGAACAATGCTCCGAGTATTCCGATTCCTCCGCCGCCGCCGCCGAAGCGCTGGAGCGCAAGCATGCGGCAATGCTGGAGCGTCTCTCCAACCGCCACCATTCGCGGGTCTCCGGAAAATCTGATCCCAATTCTACAAACTCATTCGAATACACCCAATCGACCCTCTTCCAGTTCTCACAATCGAAGCTGTCCATCGAGTCCCACATCTACAGCATCAGCCAGCACACTGACCCGGCCCAAAAACCCGAACTGGAAGCAATCGTTTTCCAAATCAGGATTCACAATGCCAAAAATTGTGACTTTTATCTTCGAATGAGGAGTAGACCTATAATTGCACCATATTGTTTGAGTAACCAAGGTATAGAGAAGGAACTCAGGGAGGCAAATCTTGGCGAGGGGACTGGGAATTGGGCGAATGGATGATTTTCGCTGGCTAAGGGCGGTGCAATCTCCGAAATGGTCATTTTTGCCGGAAAATGAGCGTACAGAAATTGTGGATATTTAGTTTGTTTTTATAATCTTGGTCTCAGTTTGTAGTTTGATCCTTTTCACCAGCTTAATATCTATGATTACTGCTTTGTAGATTAATGCATATTCAAGTCACTCTTGCTGGTTGCTACATAGATATTTATTCTTGGCAAAATTGTCCCATACTATAGCCTTCTTTTGACAACCACTTTATTTTTTCGAGCCGCAAAATTGGTACAACTCCTGAAACTTAAAAATTTGAGGACAAATTGAACCCAAATTACAATTAAAATGAGCCCGCATCTACGTGGCAATTGATTTGGCGCTATGTGGCGCTTCATCATCAAATTTATACTCTCTTTCCTACATGGCATATGACATGGCAACATAACTTGCCACATCAACAAAAAAAAAATTAAAAATGAAAAAAGTGAAAAATAAATTTATACATAAAGCAATAAAATTAAAAATAAAATTTAAAATGGCAAAATAGGGGAAATTAAATTTATATATAAAGCAATAAAAAAAGACTAACACAAATAAAAATACATAAAATTTGAAAAATAAAAATAAAAATATAAGAAAAAAACAAAAAATAAATTTACACACAAAAACATATTATTCATCCACCTCTTGTATTTTAAGTACATAATATATATACTTTAAATACATGTATATATTTATATATACACATTTTAAATACATAATATATATATGTATTTATATATGTAATTTCCTCTTCCCCTCCCCAATCCCCTGGCCAACTGGCCGCCCACCCCTCGCCCGCCATGGCCAGCGCCAGGCTGGCCATCGTAGGGCAGGCGGCCGTGGCCGCCAGGCCCAAGTACTGCGGCCAGAAAATTTGGCCGCGGCTTCCCAACCCAGGCAGTCGCCGACGATGCGGCTGCCATGCCTAGGCAGCTGTTGGGGCCCATGCGACCGCCTGGGGCCGCTGGCCAGCAGCCATTTCGGGAGGGGCTGTTGCCGGCCATGCGGCCGCTAGCTGGGTTGTTGGGGAGTGGGGGGAGGGGTGGTTTAGGTGGGGCCGCGGCCGCCTAGGCATGGCAGCCGCTGGCCGGGGTGTTGGGGGCGAGGGGTGGTTCAAGTGGAGGAGGGGGTGGGGGTCTTAAATATATATATTTTAAAATTATTATTATTTAAATTAATAAATAAATTTAAATTTAAATTATATTATATTTGTAGTAATATTAAGTATATTTAAATTATATAGTTAAGAGCATATGTTTTTAAATTTTTATTTATTAATTTATTTTATTTTTAATTAATAAATATATTCAACAATTTTAATATTATTTTAGATTTGTTTACTATTGTAGAATTATTAAATATGAAATACAAAATTATTAAGATAAAATAGTTCAGAGTGATAAATTAAATTTTTAGAAAAATTTAAGGTAATAAATTTGTATTAAATAATTTTTTATAAATTTAAAGTAATAAATCATATTATTAAATTCTTAATTTCTTTTAAATTATTAAATTAATAAATAAATTTATTTAAATTTATATTATAATTTTAGTATCATCAAGTAATTTAAACTATTTAATTAAGAACATAGATTTTAGATCTTTATTTTTTAGTTAATTAATAAATTCAACTAAATTAATTAATTAAATTTTATTTTTAATTAATTAATAAATAATAGATTACATGTGTATGTATTTGTGTATATATATATAAGCGTATAGATATTTTTCAAGATTTATCCTTTTTTTTCTGCTTTTTTTTTTTTTTGGTTTTTATATAATTTTTTTTTTTAGTATTTATTTTCATTTTTTTGAATTGATTAATAGTTGTACTAACGTGGCAAGAGGAGTTGCCACACTATATGCCACGTAGGAGAGAAATATATTCTAACTGACAGAGCGCCACGTGGCATCAAATCACATGCCACATAAGCTCAGGGCGCTGCCAAATGACTTTTAGGCCCAATTTGATTTCAAATTGTCAAATTTCAGGAGTTGTTGTACCAATCTTACAGTCTGAAAAAATAAAGTCCAAAATTGCCGAAAGGCTATAGGTACGGGTTTGTAATTTTTTCTTTATTCTTCAAATTAGTACTGAAACTTCGAAAATCGATTAAGATTTTACCTCTGAATATGCTTATGAAGGACATCCCTTGGTGAGGGAAAGTTATATATACATATACATATTTATAGATATAAGTGACATTGTCTTCGTTGGAAATCGAAAATAAATAAATAAAGGTGTGATCTTGTGATATTTGCTGGGGAAAAGAATGAGAAAGTAGCATCAGGGTTGTTGGAACCTTTTCTTTCTCATTTGAAATTGGCTAAAGGATTAGATTTCCAAGGGTAGTTATGCTAGAAAATGTATTGAAAAGTTGGAAGTTTAATGTGTCTAATTGCGTGCAGAAAATTCCTACACTATCCTTAAGGTGATAATGACCTCTACTATTTGTGCTGCAAGGATTATGACAATTCATCCCTAGAAGTCAACTAGGGCACCCAATGAATTGCCGCCAACATTATGAAATTCTTACTTAAAAATTTTAGTTGATGTTGAGAACAATTGAAAGAGTGTGAGAATATCATTTTTGCTGGAGAGTTATAATGCTTTTGCCTTTTTTCAAAAATACATAATCAATTTGTGTGGATTAATTCCCCTTATATAAGATTGCAACAACCATTCATAATAATTATGACTGTTGGTTTAAACAAGGCACTAATTTTAATAGTTTTTTCTTTTTCCTAACAATCACATTATTTTTTATTAAAAATATAATTTAAATGATTAAATAAACTACGTGATATAGGATCAGCCTCATTGGGCCTTAAAAGCCCAATAAGCTCATTAAGCCCAACTAGAATTCGACCTGGGGGTCGGAATGTTTCAGACCATTCGGGCTTTGTTCAATTAGGTCAAAATGTGACCATGGAGGTGGGGATATTTGTTCGACTACCTAGGTCGAGTATGCCGACCAGGTGAGCAAGTTCAGTTGTTTAGAGACTAATAATGCTGTCTACACCATCTCATCCGGCGCAATAAATGCGTTTCAACCATCCGTCCATCTGCATCTAATGCCATGCCGACGGGTCACCTCTGCCATTAATGCGGTCGCATCCGCATTTAATGACAGCATGCCCTCCCCTTCCGAGAAGCTTAGTGGTTGATGCAGTAAACAATTGCAAGGTATGGGCACAATAGAAATGACCATAACTGCCCCTACCAGCGAGATTTCTGCTGGAAGTTTGTTAAGGCGATTCTCGTCTTTTCACCTAAAAATATACACTATAAATACCCTCTTCTTTTAACCTAAGAGTAAGATTCTCATCCTTAATTAAGCCGTTACTCTGCTCATTTTTCCTCACTACAGCCCCCAAATTAACTTAATCATCGGAGGGTCTTAGCCGAAGACCTCTCGGCTAGCTTGACATTTGCTACCTCATTGCAAGTGCCAACCTACACCACTTCCTGGTCGAGAAGCCTCACACATTACTTTCGCCACTGTCACTCAGGTCGAAACAGTGCGTGTCTGCTTAACCGTCAACATTTTGGCGCTATCTATAGGAAGTTCAGAACTTTGCATTCGAAGATAGTAGAAACTAGTAGGAGTATTTCAGAGAGGTAAAATGAGCAACGCTCGCTTCAACCGCCTTCGCCATCCCTATCGCCGGCAGGTTACTCAGGAAGGGGGAGCTCCTAGCTCGCAGATGGAGCAAGTGGTCACTTTGACCATTCCTCAACTTATGCAAATGATTAGTGACCAGATTTCAGCCCAGCTCTCGGCTCAATTATCCGCCACATTGCAAAGACATAATAATCAATCAGCACCCGCCGCGAGTATTACACCGCGTTCCCCTCATTAGGAGGAACAACCCCCGATTGAAGGTAGGGCCAGGAATGAGATACATCTTCCCCTAGGTAGATGCGAGTTGAGTTCGGGTTGTTTCCCCCATAACGAACCCTGGTATATCCCTCGTGAGGAGGTGTTGGAATCAACAAATCATTAGGTTCGACCCAATCGAGCCCAGCAATCAATCGAGGTGAGCGCCATAGGCCAAACTTTACTCGAGACGTGTCCCGGGCGGATAGAGAGGAGTGGGAGAAGGTGTCGCACTAGGTCCAACAACTCAATAAGAGGTTGGAAGTGATCTCGAGGAGGAACATGGAAAGTACCCAAGCAGAAACAGCTCCCAGAATTCGACGTGAAAGAGAGTCGCCTTTTGTGCAAGAGATTATTGATGAGAGGATAACCTTGGATGCCAAGGTCTCTACCGGGTTGCCACATTATGATGGGTCAACTGACCCAAATGAACACCTCTTACAATTCGAGCACATGATGTAGTTGCATGGACACAATGGCCATATTCACACAAAGATGTTAGTCACTACCTTCCAGGGTATTGCGTTAGAGTAGTTTGTCAAGCTTGAGCCTGCTTCGATATATACATATAACCAGCTTTGTGAAAAGTTCTTGCACCAATTCGCCAATAGAAGGAAAGCCAAGTTGCTTCATACTCATTTGCACACGGTCAAGCAGAATGAAGGGGAAACCTTGAGGGATTTTTTTTTCTCGATTCAACACAGAGGTCCTAAAAATTGATAATCCCTGCATCAAATTCCTCATCGATGTGCTATTTTTAGGGTTAAGGCATAAGGAGTGCGCTAATGCGTTAGTAAGGGAGCGACCTCGAATGATGGAAGAGCTGCTAGATCTAGCAGAAAGGTATATGACCCAAGAGGAGATGAATAGAATGAAATTTGGGGGAGGAGAATTCGACAAGAGAGAATAGAAGGAGAAAGATGACCTACATCAGAAAGAAGGTCATAGATCCCCTATCAAACGCTTCCATAATTATGCTCTTCTGAACATTCCCCGTAAGGAAGTCTTAATGTCAATACAATATGACAATCTCCTGAAAAGACCCAGGAAACTTACTGAAACGGAAGCTATGAGAAAATTGAAGAAATATTATCATTTCCACCATTAGAAGGGTCATGATATGGAAGATTGTTTTAATCTACAAGATGAAACTGAGTGCTTTATTCGGCAGGGCCACCTCAAGAAATTTGTCGATCAAAAAGCTTTACAAGCCAGGGCTCAGGTTGACCAAACTCCCCGTAGAGAATGGTCGCTAAGCCCAAAGCATGATGACAAAGGGAAACAGAAGTTGGAGAAAAACCACCCTTCTTTAAAGGGCATAATTGACATGATAGCTGGTGGGCCAACCAGAGGAGATTCAAGATCAGCTCAAAAATAAATGCAAAGGTGACTCAAATCCGACCGATGGGCTAACAATAGGTCAGTTTATCAACTATCCACCAGTTTTGAGCTTATCTCTTTCTCCGATGCTGACTTGAAACATTTGGGAGGTCGCGGTGCTGGAGGTAGTCTGGATTGCCCTTTGGTAATTTCTATTGAGATTACAAACTCTGAGGTGTGGAAGGTGCTGGTCGATAATGGCAGTTCTGCAAATATTATCTTCCTTTCTACCCTTGACAAATGCAGCTCAGGAAGTTGAAATTTGACCCAGTTAAAACACCCCAGGTCGGGTTTGGGGGGATGGAAATTGTTCCAGTGGGATCTATAAATTTGACTACCTTGTTTGGTGAAGTTCCTAAGAGGCGTCCATTGATGGTTAACTTTTTGGTGGTGAACTTTCCCTTCGCCTACAATGCCATAATTGGTAGGCCTACTATGAATGACTTTCAAGCGATCATGTCGACCTATCACATGAAAGTTAAATTTCCCACATCAGTAGGAATAGGGGAAATGCTTTGCAACCTGAAAGAGGCTTGGCGATGTTACACTATTTCGATGGAAGCCAACTGTCAAAAGAAATGACCATAACTGAAGGCCTCGGGGGACATCCCAGTAATGAAACCCGATGGGGGCCAAAGTAATAAGGGGAGAAAGAGCGAGGATACTCGGGTCGAACCAGCTAATGAATTTAAAACCATCGAATTAAAGTAGGGAAATCCTGAGAATACTACTCAAATAGGAGCAAATTTGGGAGGATAGATGGAGTGTTTGCTCATTGATTTTCTCCTGAGAAATGTGGATGTCTTCATGTGGAAAGTTGCCGACCTGGAGGGAATTGACCCAGAGATCATTGTGCATCGACTTAACGTTGATCCCTCCCACAAGCCCGTTCGACAGAAAACCTGGGTTTTCAACGCGGAAAAGACCCAGATCATCAAGGAAGATGTCAGCAAGCTTCTTGAAACAGGCTACATTGTTGAGATCTAGTACCCCAGTTGATTATATAATGTAGTCTTAGTTCCTAAAAATAAAGGAAAGTAGAGAATGTGTAATGATTTTACAGATCTTAATAAAAGCATGCCCTAAAGACTTGTACCCTCTGCCTCTAATTGATCTATTAGTTGATTCCACTACTGGATGTGAACTATTAAGCATGATGGATGCCTTTCAAGGATATTATCAAATTTTTATGGTTCCCGAGGATCGAGATAAGACTTCTTTCATGGTGCCCGACATCATATATTATTTTTTTATTATGCCATTTGGATTAAAAAATGCAGGTGCAACATATCAAAGATTGGTTAATTTCATGTTCAAAAATGAAATAGGGTGATCCATGGAGGTTTATGTGGATGATATGATTGTCAAGACTAAGAAGGAGGTTGGCCATCTGGCGAACCTCGCTCATACTTTTTCCATTCTCCGTGCTTTCAAAATGAAGCTTAACCCTAGTAAATGCACCTTTGGAGTTGGAGGAGGGAAATATCTTAGGTATATGGTCAGCCAGCGAGGAATAGGAGCCAATCCCCAAAAGATTCAGGCCATCCAAGATGTGACGCCCCCTAAGTCGATCAAGGATGTGCAGAGGCTAGTCGGGCGGGTCATAGCATTGGGTTGGTTTATAGCGAGATTGGCAGATAAAAGCTTGTCGTTCTTTTGAGTCCTCAGAAATGCTAAAAAGTTCCAGTGGATTGAACAATACGACCAGGCATTGGTCGAATTAAAGGAATATATTTCCCAACCTCCCATGTTATCCAAACCAATAGTTGGAGAAGTTTTGCATTTATATCTAGTTGTGTTGGCAGTCGCCATCAGCTCTGTACTAATTTCGACAAGAGAGGGGAAGAACAAACCCATGTATTACATCAGCAAACTGTTGCAAGGCCGTGAACAAAATTATTTGGAGATCGAGAAGTTCGCTCTGGCGCTTGTCACAACAACAAGAAAGTTGAGGCCTTATTTTCTCTCCCATACTATCGTGGTACTGACAAATCAACCCTTGAGACAAGTGCTCACCAAACCAGATACTTCGAGAAGATTGACCAAATGGGCCATAGAATTGGGTGAGTTTGATCTCAACTTTCAACCTCACATCGCTATAAAAGCCCAGGTGATGGAGAATCTTGTGGCGAAAAAAATAGATCTACCACCTCCTCAAGAACATCAATTGCTAACCTGGGCCCTATATGTGGATGGGTCGGCTACAAGAATAGGGGGAGGAGCAGGGATTCTGCTATGCTTTCCTTATGCCGAAGAGTATGATTTCGCTATCAAGCTGAATTACACAGTCACTAATAATGAGGCGGAATACGAAGCTCTTATTGCGGGAATGGATGACTCTAAATAGAGGGTCACAAATCTGGCAGCCATTACTGATTCTCAACTGGTTGCGGAACAGTTTGAAGGTAATTTTGAAGCCAGGGATCTGACTATGAATACTTATCTGCGGGAGGTCAAGAGATTGGAATAGTTATTTGAGAAGTTCACACTTAACCAAGTAACATGGTCGAAAAATAAGAGAGCAGACGCGCTCTCTAAATTTGCCAGTGTGTCCAAAGGTACTCGAGACATGTCAATCACTTTCCTGGTTTCACATGAACCCATTATCTCTGAGCCTTGAAGGGGGTAGTATATTCATAATGGATGCTTCGGAACAAACCTGGATGGATGAGATTAAGGCCTACCTCAAAGAAGGAAGGGTGCTGCCCGAGAAAGCGGATGCCCAAAGGCTCAGAAGACTTGCGTCGAAATTTGCTTTGGATGAATTCGACCACCTATATAAGAGATCAGTCTTTGGGCCTCCTCTAAAGTGTCTCATTCCCGACCAATCATAGGAAGTCTTACGAGAAGTTCATGCAGGCATATGTGGGAATCACTCTGGGGGTCGATCGTTGGCACACGAAATAATTAGAAGTGGATATTTTTGGCCAACCCTAGTCAAGGATGCGGTTGATTTTGTAAGGAAATGCTGATCATGCTAGGTTCATGCCAACATCCCTGATCAGCCAGCTACCACGCTGGTACCGATACCAATCACTTAGCCATTCAACCAGTGGGGGGGTCGATATAGTCGGTTCTTTCTTGAAAGCTATGGGGCAAAGGAAATTTATGATTGTAGCCGTCGAATATATTACTAAATGGGTCGAGGTAGAGGCAGTGCCCAATATCATAGATGCTGCCATAAGGAGTTTTCTATGGAAAAACATCATTTGCCATTTTGGTTTGCCAAAGGTCCTTATCTCCGATAATGGCACTCAATTCCAGAGCAAACGAACTAGAGAATAGTGTGAGAGCTTGGGGATTAAGCAACATTTTACTTCAATAGGGAATCCACAACCTAATGGGCAGACGGAAGTCACCAACAGAATCGTGCTTGATCATATAAAGGCCAGATTGGAGGGCTCTGAGGCAAGTTGGGTTGATAATCTCCCAGGTGTACTATGGGCTTACCGTACCACTCTGAGAATAGCCACGGGACAAAGCCCTTATAGTTTGGTGTATGGTTCTGAAGTTGTAATACCCGCGGAATTGATACAACACATAACTCGAATCATACACTACAACTCGATTAGGGGTGTAAACGAGCCGAGCCGATCCCGAGCCTGCTCGGCTCGGGCTCGGCTCGTTTACTGATTCATGAGCTTGAGCTCGGGCTCGTCAGAATAAGCTCGGGCTCAGGCTCGGCTCGTTAAGGCTTGATTCGTATAAGCTCGAATGAGCTCGAACCCGTTTAGGCTTGAAACAAAATTTATAATAATAAACACCATATTATTATTATATAATATATATATAATAAAAAGCTCGTTTAGGCTCGCGAGCCTGTCGAGCCGAATACTATTGAGCTTGGCTCGACTTGTTTGACTGGCGAGCTTGGGCTCGGCTCAGCTCGGCTCGACTCGTTTAAGTTTGAGCCGAATTCGAGCTTTCATCGAGCCGAGCCCGAACTGTTCGCGAATAGTCTCATCTCATTTACACCCCTAAACTCGATCAAAAACAAAGCAGAAAGAGAGGTTGACTTGGACCTGATTGACGAATTGCGACAACAGGCCTTTTCAAAGATGCAAAGATACAGATCAATAATGGCAAAACATTATGACAAAAAAGTAAAGCCCCAGTCCTTTAAGGTCAGTGACCTCGTGTTAAAGAAGGTTGAAGTATCCCGTAATATGGGTAAGCTCGATCCTAAACGGGAAGGCCCTTACTCCATTGTAAAGATAGTGAATCATAATTCATATCGATTGGCTAACCTATTGGGAAATGAATTACCAAGACCATGGAACGCTATTAACCTCAAGAAATTCTATGTGTAGATGACGTTGTACAAGATAACACTTTATTTAATAAAGTATGTTAAACGACTCCATTGTTGCTTGGTCCTGATCCATATGATCTACTTAAATAAATCCTGATCAGATCGACCCGGTAGTCGTCTGTTTTCCACTTATTAACTCATCTGGCAAAGTATGATCTACTCAACCTCGTAGTTGTTTGATCCATAAAATGTTAACTATGCCAACCTATTGTTGCGCAATTTCAACCCCACTATTATTATTAACGCTAACGCTGTTGATCGATCTCGTAGTAGTGTGACTTAAGTTATATTGATGCAATTCTATTTTAATTCGACTGGAAAGTGAGCTCTCGATTGCATTATGTTCTTTATATGAAACCATCGTATAAATTTTGAGTCATGGAAAGTCTTGAAATCAACCTCGCTATGCGTTGATAAAATAAAGAACAACTGCTAAGACAAAAGAGGGACCAAATTGACCCCATACTTCATTAAAAAACATCATTATGTTGACAACTACCATTGAAAATATATATATATAATAATACAAATGCAAGATTGACTAAGAAAGGACAGCCTAGCTAGACCCCACCACTTCGCCTTGTCGATTCACTCTTTCAGCAGTGACTTCGTCTACCGCCCTGAAGAGCTCCTCAGAGGAGCCTACTCGGCCACTTAAAATAGGCCCTTTGACTTTCTGCTCCGCCATCGGGGGACGACTAGGTCCCACTATCTGGGAAGGCCCTAACTCCTCTATCAAGAATACTCGACCACTCATCAGGAAGAAATCCAGCGCGTTCACTTTGTTGTTCTTAATCTCCAAGGCAAACTCTCTTGCAAAGTTAAACTCTTTGCCAATGGTGACTACACGCGGGAGAGGAGGATGAACAGGGGCTCCACTTTTGATGGGGGTGTTCTGAACAAAAGTTTGTAGCTTCTTATCTCTATTCATGTCGAGTTTTGCTTTGTCCTCAGGATGAAACTCGTAGCCAAGAAATTCCAGCTGCTTCACCGCCCGATCGAACGCCTCACCGCCCGATCGAACGCTAGCTTCTATGAATGCCGGCGTCAACATGAATTGCTGGACTGCCTCCTTGCAGATCCCGGGAAACACTCTGAAGAATTCAGATCGAGCATAATTCATTGCGTTGTTGTAACCTGCCGCTCGACCTGTATCTGTGGCTTCCTGGATGCTTGAGACAGTTTTCTTCAACTACTCCTCGACCTGACTCTTCCCTTCCACAACGGCCAGTAGTTAGGCATCCTTCTCCTCCAGCTTTTTTTGACAATCCAGCCATCCACGACTCCAGTGACTGAATTTTGGTCTTCAAAACATCAGTTTGCTCTTTCTCTACTTGAGCACATTTCTCTTCCAATCCCAACCGATGTGATTCGCTCAGCTCAAATCGACGATGGAGGTTATACCCCCATTATCCGACTTGACAAATGAGACATCTTATCACCTTGCTCATAGATGTTTTATTTCAAAAATAATAAATAATGCCCGACTTAACTCTTACCATGTTGATATGGTATGCGAATGCTTTTAGTGCCTCCAGTTCGTCGTGATGATGCATCTCGACCTGATCCTTCTCAAACAATCTAGCGATCAACACAGTGAAGAGTGTTAGAGACTTTGCGCCCGCTTCCATTGTAGTTGCCTCATTCGACACGCCTATCTTCTCCCCAAACCGGGGCTTTGGGAATTTTGGCAAGTTGCATAGTCGATCGGGAGGAAGAAGCGCATATGCATCCTCCATTAACTTCTTTTCTTTCTTAATCATGGTCTTCTTCGCAGTAGCTTCACCTGCCGCCTTGACAGATTTCCTTTTGGGTTGAGGAGAGCTACTAGCGGTACCTCTACTCTGTACAGCTGGGACTGGCTGCCCGATTGTCACCCGCCCGACCTTAGCACTCAGTACTGCTCGATGAGTAGCCGTTGCCTCCCTGCACTGTTGTGCCTCTTACTGTTTCCTTATGGCAATCTGATGAGCTCGGTTCATGATTGATTGACCTGATACACAGGAGAATTCCTTATCAGATGGACAATACAAGAAAGCAACTGATAACATTATTTAAAGAGTTAGTTTCTACCTAATTGAGCACTTGTGTGCAACCTCAAAGAGGCGGTCAATAGCCCCACTAGCATCAGGTTCCTTTCTCGTAGGAATGACGAGACATCCATCTCATTGTATTCAAGAAGATCTCGAACAAAGACATTGCTCCATGATGGATTCTCATTGACATCCAACTTGACCCTACCCTGCACCCATCATCTTGGAATTTGAAATTCGACCCCAGTAGGGGGTCGAACATAGAAATACCTCTCTTTCCACTTTTGGCCATGAGATGAGGAGAAACTCCTAAATATTTTCCTATGGGGTCATGTTGGTTGTGTTGTGCAAAATAAATATTGCAAACAATTACGCAAGTGCACGTGGCGCAATAAGTAATAAAATGATGAGAAGAGTGTTGATCCCACGAGGAACTAAATTATTCGCTACTAATTATTAATTTATCACACACTTGTTTTATCCAAACAAAATCAATTAAATAAGAATTAAAACTAAACTAATGAAAATAAGAAAAATGGTACTGATTAAGATTTCTATCAGGATATATAAGCCTAGAATTATGATTTCATCAATCAAATAAGTTGATTACATAATTTTCTCCATATGAAATTAATAATAGGTTATTAGTCTTGAGTCTTATGCAATTACGAGGTTCTTCCGAATTACCCGCAATCAAATCCCTAATTTATTCAATTCACTGTATTCCTATGTGAATTAACTAAATTATGAATAAAGTTGTACCACTCAACTAACTCTCTAGGGCAAGCAGGTATATTCCTATCCTACTCACAAATTAATTAGTTCATCAATTTGAACAATTAATCATAAGGTCTTCTATTGTTAATCAATCCCTAGATTTTCTTTTCCAAGACTCCTCTAAGGTTTAAAGATGCAATTGATTGTTGATCAGGCAATCAAATAGAAAAAACACACAATAGAAGAAATAACCTTAAGTGCTATTAACTTCATGAAAGAAAATCATGCATCAATTTATTCAAAAGAATCTATCATAATCCTAGAATAACGAATTAGTTCATGATTGAATTGTCAAACAAAACATAAATAAAATGAAACATCGTTTCAAATCCAAAATTAAAAACAAAATCAAAGGAAGAAGAAGAAACTCTATTCCTAGATGAATCTGATCTCCACTTTGTCCTTATCTGAATCTTGAATTCTTGCGATACTTATGATCTCCAAAATAGAAAAATCCGCCTCCTCAACTAAGTATCTAAAAGGCCTATTTATAACTGATTAAAAGAGTCTTCTAATTAGAATAGGACTCAAATAAATAAAAAGACTTTTCTGCCCATTCTTGATTAGATCATGAGGTGTCATCCTGTCAGCATTCCCATCAACTTTTGTCAATTTGTCCCCTTTTGTAGCTTCTCTACTTATATTCTTGTAATTCCAAATTTTCACCAATTAGCAAGGGAATTATAATTTTTTAAACAAGAAAATTATTTGTTAAGTCCTAAACATGATATTAAAATTAATACTAATATGGACTTAACAGGTCACGCAGTCAAATAATAAAAACCAGACTCCCTCACCAACCTCGACTTTCGGGAGATAGGCAAGTGAAAAAAATGACTAAATTAGCCCATGAGGGTAATTCCTCGACAATACCCATTAGTACAACAAAATTATACATCAACGCAAAGCAGTTGGGAAGAAGTTGGGTTATACAAACTTGTAAACCCCTTAACAGATCGACTATAGGGTCGGCTAGGGGAAACCTCAGGCCACATATCATGGCGTCCTCAAAAACAGTAATACAACCAGCAGGGGGAGTATGCATCCTATCTGCAAGCCTAGGTTTTATCAATTCAAACCCCTCTAGAATATGAAACTTCCCTCGTATCGACGCCAAATCATGTAGAGACACTGATGATACAATATCGCTATAATGCATCATCGTGAATAATCGACCTCTTGACCTAGGCACCTCCTCTATAGGTATTTCCTCCTCATCCCTACCTTGGCCCGAAGTCCAGCTATGTCCTCAACGGCAGGATTAGAAGGCCCCGTGCCCTCATCTCCCCTACCTAACATTCCCCTCAACTCCCCACCTAAAGTCTCGCTCATCTCGACCTCGCTAGTCGAGGTAGATTGAGTGGTTTCGGAGTCAAAGTTAGAACTAGACATTGTCAAAGCCTAACGATTTATAAAGCTGAAAGAAAAGAAGAACTTACGAAGATTGCACTTGAAAAGAAGGAATAATCCTCAACAGTTCGATTGAGAAATCTTCTGCTCAACCTTAAAAGCACCGCGGTAAAAGTAAAAATGAAGGGTTAAAACCTCTTATTTATAGGCGAGCAGAAAGGTTAACCGGCTAAGCTTACCAACAATCGACTAATAAATGCGTAACTGCTATTCCCCAGCTTTGATCTTCGTGTAATCGCCAAATAACTGATCCCGTCAATACCCTTCTGGTTGAGATTTGAAATCACTCATCCCGCCAGTATGTTCCTCGTTGAAGAATTGTCAAAAACCTACTCTAAATCCCAACAACCTTTCAGGTCAAACTTTAAAGTGGGGGGGACTCATGATATAGGATTAGCCTCATTGGGCCTTAAAAGCCCAATAAGCTCATTAGGCCCAGGTAAATTTTGACTTGGGGGTCGAAATGTTTCAGAGCTTTCGAGCTTTGTTCAATCAGGCCGAAATGTGACCATGGAGGTCGGGATATTCATTCAACTACCTGGGTCGAGTATGCCGACCAGGTGAGCAAGTTTAGGTGTTTAGTGACTAATAATGCCTTTTACACCATCTCATCCGTGGCAATAAATGCCCTTCAACCATTCGTCTATTCACATTTAATGCCACGCTGGCAGGTCACCTCCGCTATTAATGTTGTCGCATTCGCGTTTAATGGCAGCATGGCCTCCCCTTCCAAGGAGCTTAGCGGTCGATATAGTAAACAGTTGCAAGGTATGGGCACTGGTAGAAATGACCATAACTGCCCCTACCAGCGAGATTTCTGCTGGAAGTTTGTTAAGGCAATTCTCGTCTTTTCACCTAAGAGCATGCATTATAAATACCCTCTTCTTTCAACCCAATAGTAAGATTCTCATCCTTAATTATGCCGTTACTCTGCTCATTTTTCCTCACTACAGCCCCCAAACCAACTTAATCATTGGAGGGTCTTAGTCGAGGACCCTCTTGGCTAGCCTAACATTTGCTACCTGACTATAGGTGCCAACCCATACCACTTCCTGGTCGAGAAGCCTCACATACTACTTTCGCCAATATCTCTCATAGGTCGAAATAGTGATTATCTGCTCAACAGTCAACACTATGTATTTAATTAAATTGTGAATTTAATCCATGTCATCTGCTAAGTGCTAAATACTAAGTCTTGATTATTATATATATATATAGATTAGTATTTTCATGCACTTGGACACTCTCCAAAAAAACCTTAAAATAATCTAAAAGCTTAACAAGAGATTCACCTAATAAAGGGACTTTCTTTTTCTTATTTTTTCAATGTAGGACTGAGATCCAGAAAGATTCTCTTCTCTTCTCCACTTAACATACTATCTAAAAGTCTTAATTAATTCCAACAGGTTATTCCATTAGTTTTAGGCCCTCTTCCTAAGATGCTTCTTCATGCTGCACTAAGGCCACTCTTGAAAGGTGCTATTTTATGTTTATGGTTTAGTTTTTTGGTGGGCTTCTACTGTTTTTTGTTGGTACTAAACTTTTGTATGCTTTTTCTTCATTTTTTCAGGTTTGTGAGGTTTGTGAGTACACCAGAAGTTCTTGAGAGATTTGTGTCTGTTGAGAGAGAGATCGATTAGATTGAGAGTTCAATTGAGTCGAATGAACAAGTGAATGGAACAGTAGATGCACAAGGAATGGCAAAATCCAATGGAAAAGGCAAAGTTTAGTTTAGTTTTTAGGACATTATTGATTAGAGGCTTCAAGGTAGAATGTGTGGTGTTGTAATATCTGGTGAATCCCTTTATTATCGAACGGATTTTGCTCTTAAGTCTTGATTCTATGTATTATCCGATTTCAAGATCTTTTGTAGATTTGTTTGGGGATGGTTTTTTTCATCGCATAGCCGAGGATAGTTTGGTTTAATGCATTATTGTGTTTACTAGGTCCAACAACAATGGAAAAGCTAGTCTGATGAAAACACGAGCATTGGAATAAAATTTTTTTGGTAAAGAGATGGTTTTTCCTTTTTCCTCGTTGGATTTAATGGTGAAAAGTTATCGATGATTGTCATGTAACTTTAAGTTCCGTCCAAAGTTGAGTCAAGATGAACCTTTCGACTCCATAGATGATGATATATTGTTGGATACCATTTGAATTTTTGAGAAAAAGATTCATTCACTTTATAAAAATAGGAGATAGTAGAACTAATAAAGACTTCTTTTTCGATTAATCATTCCACATGAAATCCACTAAATTAATAATTGTGATTATTCGAAGTTTTAATTAATAGGACCTTCTAATTAAGTACAGCTATGATGCAAACATAGAGCAATAATGTCAGCAATTGAACAAAAAGGGTAAGAATATATGACAACTTAAAATATATTAGGGGGATAATTACACATAACCCCCTGAGGTTTGGCCTATGTACAAATAACCCAAAGGTTTGGGAAAATTACAAATACCTCTCCAAGGTTTTGCTCCGTCTTACAAATTTGAAAGTCTGTCAAGCTCCGTCAAAAAAAGTGTTGATGTCATCAAAAAAATTACATGGAAATCTGAAAAAGCCCTTAGGTTACTATTATCATTATTTTTTAGACAAAAATACCCTTGGACCTACTTGTAATAATTTCAGGACTATGAGGCTCTATTTGTCGATTTTTTGTAAAGCATTGCAGATAGCAGTTTGAAAATTTTTTTCAATAATTTTGATTTGTTTAATCATTGATTTTACATTTATAAATATAATTTTTATCTCCTTAATACATATATATATTTTTTTTGCCTGTGGCCTATATACAACATTACTTTTACCCACCTAGAATAATAAAAAGATTACACAAGTTGAATAACCCAATCTTTTTATAAATACAAATTAAGACACATTGCAAATACCCCCCTGAACTTTGAATAAAACTACATAAAATGTTAAAAAGAAAGGCTGAAATTTGTGCACCAACTATAAATGCTGCAAAAGCCTTATATTTCAATCCTTGAAATATGACAAGTTTGACAGATTCATCATCTAAATACTGCAAAAGTCTTAAATTAACTTACAAATTCATCATCCAAATACTTACAAAATATTTTCAGAAAGTTATCCAGCTAGATAACAAAAAAATCCATTGTAAGGTTCCCCAATAGTCATAAAATAGTAGACCCCAATTTACAGTTTTTCAAAAATTCATATTAACAAAAGAAACAGAAGGATAGATGACAGATTTAAGCAACATCTCATAATTGTCCTCCACCCCCCATGTGCACATGTGCGGCAGAAGATGTAGAGCTGGATATAGCCTTCTTTTTCCTCTTTATTTCTCTTAGAATTTCTGCCAAATGAGTATTAGCATCAAAGTGGATAGATTTGTCACTTCTTCTCTACAAAAAGACAATAAAACAGAAAATAACAAGTTTTAAAAATTCAAATAAGCCTCACTATCATCAAATAGAGACTTCAAACCTTCTTTCTGTTCTAAGTAGTGGACTGAGATGCCTGAGAGGTGGACTGAGATTGCTGGCTGCAGGTCCTTTTGTTGAGCCCAAATGACTGGCAGGTAGAGCATCTAAGAGCGCATGATCTCTTGCTTTGTGTGGCGGCTGGTGCCTTACCTAGCTCTCTTCTTTTGCTCTTCTTAGGCCTACCATACAACTTCTTCATTTTAGGAGGAAGAACTTTTGGTGGCTGTGGATTCAAGTCTGAAGGCCAAAAGGCAATATCCGAAATTGGATGTATCACCTCTGAGTAGGCCTTCAAGTAAATAGTCCTATAAAAGTTAATATATGAATAAAGCTCTACTGACTCTCTCCTATGGGATATGGCCAATATAGCATGCTTGCATGGAATGCCAGAAATATCTCATTCTCTACAATCACAACTCCTATCATCAAGGTTGACAATGTAATGCATCCATTTTTCTAACACCTGGAACTCATGCACTACTAATTGTCAACTGACATGACAGCTTCTTCCTTCAAACTATTGATCTTTAAGACCACATTCTCACAAACACAGTTAGTCCACCTCTGCCATCTCTCAAACCTCATCCTCAGCCTAGTCATTAACTTTGTTCTAAGACCATCGAGAAGGGTTAAAATTGGTTTTGACCTCAGCTCACCTATCCAGTGTTTGAAAGATTCAGAAATATTGTTTGTGACATGATTATTTTTCAACCTTGAATCAAAAGCATGCTGTGCCCATAGCTGAACAAGAATTCTCATCAACCAATCATGTGCAGCCTGACTATGCTCCTTTATCTTATACATTGCCCAATTAAAACCTTGGACATTGTAAGAACGCATAGCCATCCAAAAATATTTTTTCAAAAACACTCCTAGAAAGTGTTGTCTAAAATTGGCATAAATATGCCTACAACACTTCCTATTTACAGCATTGGGAGCAAGCACAGTTATAGCTTCAATGAGGCCCTACCAATAGAAAGGAAGAAGTCACAAATAATATCACAAAAGCCCTTTAAGTTTCCAACATATAACAAAAAAACCCTTTAGTTACTATCAATACTACATTTAACCCCTAAAGATAATTACAAGATTACATTTACCCCCTTACTATTTGAAAAGCCTGACAAAGACCCAAATGATATATGCATGCAAAAGGCAACACCTGGAAGAGCCTACAATTTTATAGATACATATCAAGGGAACCTTTAACTTTAATAAACATAAATTGCACATCCTTGAAATAGTTATAATCCTACCTTTACCCCCCTCAACTTGTACATATGTAGCAAACAAACAGGCTGAAATGCAATCATTTTACATACTATATAAAATCTATAATATGATATTACATTTACCCCCTTAAAGGTTTGTAGACCTAACCAAAGAGGCATTTAAGTATGTGAAAAATAACTAATAAAACCAATTAAGTTGTAGAAAGACAACAGAATATAAGAATACCTTCTATGTATCAGTCATAAAGGTCCAGGGCTTGTCATTATTGAATCCCCCAAGCATATCCTTCAAGCATTCATAGAAAAATCCCCAACTCTCCTTGCATTCAGTTTCAACAACAACAAATGCAACTGGAAACAGGCCGTTGTTTCCATCAAGACTTACTGCTGCCAGTAGAACTCCTCCATATGGCCCCTTCAGGTGACATCCATCAAATCCTATAAAGGGCCCACAGCCATTCAGAAAGTCATATCTCAATGCTTTCAATCCTATGAAGCATCTCTTGAAAGTATGTTCATATGGTATTAAACTACTTTTAGCACCATCTTCAAACTCTTGATTTGTTTCAAATTGCATGCTAAAAATGGAACCAGGGTTCCTTCTCATCACCATTAGACTATATAAAGGCAGATGGGCATATGACTTACTGTGGTTGCCCTCAATATCAGTAAGTACCTTCCTCTTGGCTCTATAAAGCTGCATATAAGCAGGAGCAACCTCATATTTGCTTAGCTCTGTCCTGAGTCCTCTAGGCCTCATGGTGGGATTAGCTCTTAGCACTTCTTCCAATTTCCCAGCCATCCACTTTGCAAAAGCTTCTTTGGTGCGATCAACTTTAATACATGTGTGATCTGGCACCGTTGTTTTGATTGTAAAACTAACACCATCTGGCATGGTGGAGGCATGAATCCTCCAGGGGCAACCATCAGCAGCACACTTGGCAGTCACTCTAATTCTATCATTCTTTATCCTAACAATCTCAAATCCAGCTCTAATGATGTACTCTTGTAGTGCATCTTTGAAGGCATACACATTAGAGAATACCATTCCCTTCTGAAGTTTGATTTCTGACGTTGAGTCTTCTGGAATGGTGAATTCATCTCTGTCTACTACATCACCTCCCAGAGGATCATCTGGAATCTCTTCATCTGATGTGTTTTGAACCTCACAATGGTCATCTGACTGGTAGTCAGACAACTCAGAGCCTGAACCACGGAGAACACTAAACTCCTTATCTTCTTCACTTATATCTTCTTCATCTGCCTCTTCCTCGCTGTCATCTTCCTCACTTTCCTTACTTGACTCTGAGGAACTTAACTCTGACACACCATCATTATTGGGATCATTAGCAGGGTAGTTTTCATATTCATTCAAACCCCAGTCATGAAAAAAGTCATCAGCAACAACCTCACTCAAGAAATTTTCAGCAACCTACAGTACATTACAGTAAAAGATAAACAATACTTCAGATTATGTGTGAAGGACATAAGTATGTAAAATAACTAAAATAAACTCCTCTAAGTTTACATAAACTTTCAATGAACCCCATATTGTCTACATAAATTTACAATAAACCCCTAATCTATATTTTTATATTACAGATTTATCATTGAAATTCCTCAAACATTACAAATGCACCCTCCTATTTGCACTACATCCTCATATTAACTTACCTTCTCAGTACCATCTTCAGCTTCAGCAGAATCTTCCTCATTTTCATTCACATTTTCCCTCTCAGCAGCAAGGTTCTTCATTATCTCCTCAACAATCTACAACAAGTAGCCAACTATTACTAATAATATGCTACAAAACATACATAGCCAAAATATTTTGATAATTTACCTTCGCAGTGGCATCAACATCAGCAATATCATACCAGTTTGATGATCAACCTCAAAGTCAGATGCAAGCTCACCAACAGGCTCCAGCATCCAGCATATCTGCTGCGGCTATAGAACTCTCAGCTTGGGGCTCCACCACATCCTCTGCAGGTGGAGCTGTCTCACTAACAGGCTCCAGCACATCTTCCCCAACAACAGAATTCTCAGCTTGGGACTCCACCACATCCTTTGCAGGTAGAGCTGCCTCATTAATAGAATCCATTACATCTTCCCGAACTACAAAACGCTCACCAATAGCCTCCACCACATCTTGTGGAGCTGCAACAGGCTCCACCACCTCTTGTGGAGCTACAAAACCCTCAGCCACAGCCTCTTTCATAGGCTCCACCACATCCTCAGGAGGTGCAGCTGCCTCAGAAGATGTGTTGTCTCCACCAACATTCTCCTCAACAACTTCAACAGTATTGCCCTCACCAACATGATATCCAAAACACTTATCATCAACAGCCTAATACAAAGCAACATATGCAACCTAATTATAAATATGTTCACATACTTCAAATAAAACTTCAGCATACACCATTAACTTATATATATTACATAAAACCCCTTCATATTTCAAATAACAAACTAATACATCCCTGACAGTTATTTTCAATTTAAAAAATACAAAAGAAAACTTACACTTTCTTTCACTTCAGTCTTACCCTCCTTACTAGCTGGATCAATTTGTTCCCCTTTTGCATTGACTGCAATCTTCTCCACCATCAGTTTTGTCATTGCTGCACCTTTTCTCAACATGAGCAGCCTCCAGCAACATCTCAAATGAATGGTCAATAGCCAGAGGAGGTGCCTCTTATATTTGTATGAATAAATCTATTTGTTTCATACCTTGATTGAATTGAAACATATTTTGTAGAGACCTATCATCACATACTATCATCTTTTCCCTATAGCCAATATGTTCCAAATCACATCTAAAAATGAAAAGCAAATTTCCAAAAGAAGCTACATTGCTTAGTATACCCTCTGTATCACCAATCAATTTTTCATAAGTGTATGCGTTAGGATCAACATTTTCAATATTATAAGTGGAGTCAGATATATGCACAATAAGGTCAACTGTTCGAGAACCCATATCTATAACAAAATATTGAAAAACACAAATTACTGAATGCAGTAAAACATTACATTTACCCCCTTTTACTTTTCTAATATTTACATATAATTCCATCTGATTTCCCATAACAGACAGAATAGTGCTAAATTCTATTATAGCAAAATAAGTCCAATAATATTAGTTTTACCACACCATTCATCAGTAAAGTGAAAGTTATCAACATGCCTGGACTAAATCATGTTTAAAATACCTACTCAAGTTCATATTTGGTGGAAAAATAGAAAACCCACAAAAAATAGAAAAAAATCCATACATTACGATTAACAACAGACAAAGTCGGTATTTTTCGACAAATTCTGAAGAAACATATATGGTAATAACAAGATTGTACAAAAATAACAAGTTTTGGAAGAAAAAAAATTACCTTTCTCAAGGTTGCAAACCCTAGTATTTTCAAACTTCTCCCTTCGAAATGAACTCCAATGGCCACCGATCAACATCCACAATGGAGAGTATAATGGCGGGTTTGACAAGGAGTTGGTTTTTGGAAATGTAGGCCGATGGTTTTTCCTGGGTTTTTGAGGAGTTTTTCTTTCTTTGTCAAACTGAGAAGAATGAGGAAGACTCGTCTTCCTTTTACTTTACCGCCTACTGATGGGCATTTCAGTAATTGCTATAGGTAAGGGACATTTTTGTCTTTGGCAAATTTAAAACTTTTTTTGTTTTTTTTTTAGGCAAGGGTGTAATAGCCATTTCACAAAAACCGTCCACCTTAACGGCCTTCCATCTACTCCAAGGGGGTATTTGTAATTTCTCCAAACCTTTGGACTGCATTGTAAATAGGCCAAACCTCAGGAGTATTTGTAATTAACCCATTATTTAGGCATAGAAGCATGAAATCCCAGACGATGTAGGGTGGCTCTTGTCGGACTCATTTGATCAAGGCCACAAATATCTAGACAGGCTTCCTAAGTCCCAACTCGTCCTTCTATAGCCACAACCCAGAAATGAAACCATTTTTGATGGTATTCTACAAACGGTAACAACTTAGATTTGGTAGGATATCACTAAGAAGTAAGAGGTTGCCAAGAATGTATGCTATAGAAATAACCTAATTGGCTAACTCCTTGAATGTCATATCAATAGACATCATGTAACTAGGTAGAGCATCCAATTATGTGACAAGAATGTTGGAATTACTTTAGGGGCAAGTTGGTTGGAGTGATAAGGTGGGATACATTGTTTTTATTCTATTTTATCATTCGTTTGGTTGGAGTAACAATAAATACTAAAATCTGAATAAATACCAAAAATTCGTGTTTATATGCGCAATTTTCATGATAAATTAACCTGTCACCCCTCATGAGTTTATTTATCATACATGCCAAACTATACTACAATAACAAAAAAATCACACAAATCATCACATGATAAACAATAATAAGATAACTTAAAAATCCAATCAAACTAGCCCTAGGTATTTAAAAAGGAAAAAGATAAAATAATAATAATAATAATAATATATTATTATTATTATTATTATTATTATTATTAAGGCTGTTGACAAATAATTTCAAATATGCTTGCAGTTGGAGTTGAAGACAATTTCTGGGTTTAGCTCATTATCGTGTGATCAAACTCTTTCTTTTGGTTATTATGACGTGTTCACGAGGAGCACGATGACTTATACATATTCATAATAGCTGACATGCAACTTGAATTTAAAAGAAATTTTTGGAGTTATTTAATTTTTGTGAGATTGCAACCCTTTGTTCGAATGCGAATACATAATTTTTCGAAAAAAGAATTCTATTCAAAGAGTACATAATTGCATAGATAAAATTTATACTAAACCCGTAATTTAAAATTTGATTTGAGATTTTCTTTGGGGAGTGTAAGGAACAAATTAGAATGCAACGACATGATTCATAATAAGGACGACTATACACATGCTCAAGACACAAAGAGCATGATGACTTGAGATGATAGAAGCCTTTACTTAATGTTGCTCTCTAATTTGTATTGGTTTGAATTATATATGTACGTAACTCTCATTATAATTTGGATTTAGATCAATATGATCACTATAATACAGTAATTTTATCCCATGTATGAGTAATTTAATTCTAGTATAAATCAAGCTTCAATCCCAAGTCAAATATTTTTCTTACAACATTCAACTAACCTTTTTAAAAGCAAATTAAACCACAAGATATTTTCCCAGGAATATTAAGCCCCGTTTGGATTCATTTTCATTTTCGGTTTCAGTTTTCAGTATTTTAAAATTGGTGGAAACTAGTTATATGATATGATGTGAAAATAAAAATGTGTTTGGATGAAATGTTTGGAAATATAATAATTATCTTGGAAATGTAATGATTATATTAGTTTTAATATGTTGTAGGTGGAGAGAGATAAAAATAATAGAATAGAGAGAGAAGATATATAAATTCTTGAGAGAATATATACAGATTATTGAAGAATATGTTTTAAAAATGAAAATGATATTGAGTGAAAATATATAAAAAGTGATGTGTTTTATTTCTTGAGTAGTAGAATTAGTGAAAATGGGATTTGGAGGATACAAGAACTTAATACAAGAACTTGCTTGCAGATAAAACATACAATTCTAGGCAAAGGTCCAAGAACTATGGAGTATGGAGGAACATTAGATCAATCTCATACTTTGCTGCAGGCCTATTCATCTTAACAAAATCAAACCTTTTTCAGGATGAACATTTCCTTAAAATAAGTGAAAAAATACAGATATTCAAACTATAGCTATTAAACTTGATAAACAATTATCATTAAAAAAATAAACAAGAAACCGACAACTGATTATTTGCAGATTCCCAGAAGAAATTTTTTATACATTTCATTGACTCCACCCTTTGCGGATTGTATACGGCCCATCATTCAGATTGAACCCCAGATACATCTTTATTTGTATATGAAGTTATAATAGGCAAGTCAACATCAACAAGGCTGGAATTGCTTAAGAAATCTCCATACCAACTGGCTGATAGCTTCGGGATCCTGTTCAACGTTGAATGATTGATGTGATGTATTCCAAATTTGGTGCCATATCCACTTGACCATTCGAAATCATCCATCAAGCTCCATATGAAATACCCTCGGACATCAGCTCCGTTCCTGCAAAATTTGATCGTCAATTGTAACTATTTAAGATTTCAGATGCCCATCAATAACTAGTACAAATGAGTATATAAGTTTGTGTTGATGGTGATAATTATGAGTACACATAATAGATATATATATATATATATCAAACCACCAGGAGCCGGACATTGGCATTATATCTAATCATACAGATGAAACGAGTGATAAGATTACAAAATCAAACAAATATAACATATACTTTGTAGGATTGTTAAATGAGGTATTAGCCAGCTTTAGCCATCTGATAGTAATATCTGCAAGCATACATTTTATCAATATGAGCAATTTGAATGTTTTTTCTTCCATTAGTAACGGTAGTTGGACTTGGATGGAGAATGAACTGGTGTTATACTGGTGGACTTTCATCCACTAAAGTATGTATGCTGTCAGGTGGGTTATATCAATGTATTCAACCTAATAACTCAAAGTAAACAAGGCCTTAAGGTCTACTCGCTTCATAGAACTTAAATACCTTATAGCTTGAGCAAGATAGGCAAGATATGATTGATGGAAATGGATTCTCTTCACGTCATTCTGGTAATTGTCGTCTTCATTGAGTGGAGTGGAATAACCTGGAATTGAAGACGGATTCAGCTTCTATACCGGGAAAAAGAGAAAACGCATTGTAGAAAGGCATATAATATATATATATATATATATATGTCTCCAAACATACCATTTTCAGTCACAAACATTGGCTTGTTATGGTATCTCTCCTTCACATATCGGACAATGTCTTTCATGCCTCTGGGAACAACAAAAAATCGAACCATTCCTGTCTGAAAGAAGGATGAATAATAAGATGTTGCTATATTATGCAAAAAACAATATCAGAGCAATGACTTGCATCGTTATGTATTGGAGAATCCATTTGTAAGAGATAAAGTAGCATGGTTTTCTTACTCGATCCCCTATTAAAACACCATTGCGCTCTCCCGTTGTGTACACAAATCCTCGGATTGGACGGTCGCTGCCTTGAGTGCAGCTGGAGTCGTTGCAGAGGCAGCTGGAATGGAGGCAATCCTTTGCATATAGTGTGCTGTAATGGTTTATCCCAACAAAGTCTATGCTATTTTTCAAAAGTAGTTTTTCGTCCGAAGAAAACTTAGGCAATTCGCTTCCATGATACCGCCTCATTTCCGGAGGGTAATCCCCGAAGACAAGTGGATCCAAGGTCCTTATCAATGACGAGTCGAAAACATCATACGTTGATTACAATAAAACAGACAAGTGGATCCAATATTCTTTCTTGATTTGTAACACTTACCAAGCAACATTAAAAGCTAAGGCCCTATTTGCAGCTTCCTTATCGTCCTTGCTATCCGTCAGTGGTGTGAACATAAATGCATTCACAGTGATGCTCAAAAAACCATCCACTTTGGACTGCAGAAAGATCAAGTTGTCCTAAAGGAAGATCAGAAAAGAATATTAAATATTTTAAGGTTATTGATCTGACCCTTGCCTTAAAACGTTCACGAAACAACTTAGCAGCTTTAGCGTGTGCCAACAGCATATTGTGAGCTGCAATCAAAGGCTCAACGTCTGAATTTCCACTGGCACAATGACCAAAAGGAGGGGAACAACGAGCCGGAGGGAACATTGCCCTCTCATAGGCCATTTCTGCTAACAAGTTGGGTTCATTTATCGTGATCCAGTACTTCACTCGATCAGCAAAATTGCTAAAACATGTTTCGGCAAAATGGACAAATTCTTCCCTGTTAAACCAAATACATAAAAGCAGATAATCCCTGTTAAACAAGATTCTTGGCTACTAACTGTTTCTTCATAAGATCAATTTTAGCATTTAGATAACAAAACTGAACATCTACTTACTGCATCAGAGGACTAAGCCAGCCCCCAAATCTATCTTCAAGTTCTTGAGGATACTCATTGTGGTGAATTGTGACAAAGGGTTCAATACCTGTTTTGAACCTTATCCCATGTCAACCAAAACAAATGACAAATCAAAGCATCTAATAACTGATTACCACTTTGTAGGGTACCTCTAAGTCGAAGATTATCTATAATTTTGTTGTAGAAGGTGATAGCAACTTTGTTAACCCCACCATATGTCCCTCCTATATCCACAATCAGAAAGATAGTTTTCAAGAAACTACAAGCAGAAAAAGGACAAGAATCAAATAGACTTCATATCATCATATGAAAACTACATACTAGGAAGAACTCTGCTCCATGAAATCGAAAACCGGTAAGCAGTCAACCCAAGTGAATGCATTATTTCAATATCTTCCTGAGAGAGAGAGAGAGATTTCAATCTTTTCTTACCATCTGAAATTCAATCTTCAGACAAGAAACCAAAAAAAAAAAAATGAAGGGTTATTACTTAGTTACCATGTAACGATGGTAATGATCATCAGCTATATCACCATTTCTCCCATCTGCTATGCTACCTGATAATTTTCAAAAAACAGAAAAAAGACAAAAGCCCACAAACAAAAGGATAAAATAAAGAAAACTTAGGACAATATTTGTACAAGAAATTTCCTTTAGTACCTTTTACCCGACAGAAAACATCCCAGTTGCTTAAACTCTTACCATCTTCAAGAAAGGCTCCTTCAATCTAAACAAAACACAAGAATAACGTCCATTTCAAGAAAAGTAAAATCATTGGGATTAAAAAAAAATGGGAAAACAAAAAAGCACCTGATATGCAGAAGTAGCAGCTCCAAAGAGAAATCCACGTGGAAAATCCGATCTTTTGATGTCAGTTGGTTCATCAGTGGAGGATTTGACTGCAGAAATTGCTGATAAAAGTAGCAAAATTAAGCAACGGGAGAAAATAATGTGCGCGAATTTCATATTCTTCATTTTCATCTTCTCTCAGTCACTGCTTCTCTCTTTCGTCCTTTTCACTTGGCGGGTCTTTGGGATGTTTTATAACCCATCAAGAATCATTACAAGTTTACAACATTGTCCGATTTGATACCAATCAGCATCATCTAGATTTATCGTGGGATCTTGGACCTGTTTAATAATAATGATGTTCTAAAATTAAAAAATTCCAGAATCAGTCAAGAATTATCTTAACATAATCCAAAATAGATAAAATTTGTCAATTTTATAATAATATTTAGATTTGTTAAGATTCGTCATATTTTTATATGTATGTATTCACACGTATTTGGAATTTTTAAATTTAAATTTTAAATCTCACACTTATAATTATGAAGACAATGTTATTCCACCAATCAATGATCAAAATCTGTTATATTTAGTAATAATTTTTTTGAAATTATGAATTTCAAGACCCATTTAGGAATAGCTCAAAAATGCATAGGAAATGTTTGGTTATATTTTTTTAAAATAAAACATAACCAAATAATTGGCTCCAAGTAATTTGATAAGTAAATTAATGGTGCTTATAAATTTTCAAAACTAGATGGTACCTTGATCTTCTAAACAAAGTTAAATCTTCTTTGTTTTGTTCTTAAAAAGTCAAACATGTTCTTCGACTTATACAAGTTAATAGGGGTCCACAATTTATAGATTCCAATAAAAGATGCAACATTACCATTCATATTCTCATATATTTTAAGCCAAATTTCAATTATTTTTTTTTCATTTCCAAAAATAGTGATACATTTATATAGTGGGGTTAGTCTTGAGATGATGGGAGGTCCATAATTGCCTTTTATTTGTGGGGTTACTATTCGCTTTTAATTTAATTTAAATCTTTTATTTATTTTAACAATCTACATTAGGCACTATACATGAAATAAACACATGTAGTATATAATTCATACAATGTTGGCTTCTTTACTTTTTTCCTTTTCTTTCTTTCTTTATTATTATTATTATTATTATTATTATTATTTGGAGAAAGGAAAAGTTTTTGATTAATAATTATTTGGTCATTTATATGCCAAGAAAATCAAGAAACTTTGTGTGTGTGTGTGTGTGTGTGTGTGTGTTGTGACATAATTAGACAACAAGCCTCCAATTAATTTATTAATATATGAACATGTTGAATCACCATTCTTATCACAAAATAGGCCTCTTTCTAGAAACTAGAAAGATATAAATTATTTTGATTTATTTTGTGAAAATATGAAAGAATTATTTGAAATTTGTATTCAATTTGTTTTAAATAAATTACGAAGCATAGTGTCCTTTTAAAAACATTAAATTCTTGAAATTTGTAAATAAAATGAAATCGAACTTTAACACCCCTAAAATTCGGTATTTTGAAAAATAAAAGGTGGGAAATCAAGATATTGGTTGTTTGGATTTTAGGACTCGAAAAAAATAAATGAAAAGGACTTAATTGCAAGAATTTTAGAAGTTTTGGGGTCAATCTGTAATTTAAGAAAAACTAATTGAACTAAACTTGAAAGTTTTAGGGTTTGCATGGAATACTTTCTTGGTCATAGGGGCCAAAATAGGGCACTAACTAAGTCTGGGCCAAAGTGAAAGGATTTGAAATCTTGAAGGACTTAATTGTAAGCTGAAAGAAAGATTTAGGGGCCTAATTGGAATTCCTGAAAATCTCCTTTAAATATCTCATTTCACACACCCCCCCCCCCCCCAACACACCATTTTCTTCTTTCTTCTTCACCGAACCACCTTCACCTTCACCGGTGACTTCTCCGGCGAGCCCGTAACTTGCCAAACTAAACCAAACGTCCCCTTCATCTCTTCACGGCAATATATTAATTTTTTCATTTCATTCTTTCACTTTCATATCAAATAAAAGCATTTCAATCCTTCAAATGAGAATTTTACTACAGTGATATAAAATCAATATTGTACTATTTTAAAAAAATTATGAATGACATAATAAATATAATAATAATTAGACTCTATCAAAACTTATCAAGACAAGTTTTTTTTTTCTTTTTCTAACAACCTAAATGGCCTTGCAAACTTGGCAAAGCTTTGGAGTGTCAAAAGCACATCTAATTTATAATCTTTTTTTTTTCTTTTTTTTTTTGGGTGGGGCGGGGAGGATGTGTGTCAAGCTGTCTTTGGAAGCACTTTAGATCATGTGACTTTACACTAAACCCTAAAACATTTAAGGATAAAAAATTAAAATTACATAAAACTTAATTATTGAACATTGAAGAACGGGTACTAATATCGTGGATTCATGTATTAAGTTAAGAGACTTGAAGTGGTAAATTCCTGGGTAAAAATAGCTCTTGGCCCAATTATTGTGTTCAGAAGATTTTGATTTTTTTTTAAATACAGAACGAGTTTTATTACTACTTGAGACAACAATGGTAAAAAGTGGCCCAATAAGGACGTTGGTTTAAGTTAGACAGGTCTTTTATTTTGAGTGGTTTATAGAGAGTGGCTTGCCCAATAAAGATATCTTGCTCAAGCATCATAAATATTTTCTTGAAAAAAAATTATATATAATTATTTAATTATTATACTAAGCAATCATTAGTTAGTGATCGGTTCAATTAACTATTACTACTTTTTAATTTATGATGAGGTTTTTTGTGATCAATTGAAATTGTCAATAAATTGGTCACAAGATCCATGAACATTTTTTTTGCATATTTTAGTGTCTGGCTATACAGTCACTAATATAATTTTTAATAGTGTTACAATTTCTTTTTTTATTTTATACAATGAATTATATTATTTTATTTTATTTATGTTGACATTGGACAATATAATACTGATATGTGAGTGAATTTTTTGGATAAATTGGTAATTTAATGGTGAACAAATGCAACTTCCACGACACACACAGTGTCTAGCAAAATAGTGACACTCAATATTTGAACACCTTAATTGAAACCAAGGTTTTAATATGGTCATTAATAGTTTTTGGAAGAAAATATTGAAAATAAGGATAAATTTTATAAGAAGAAAGTAGAAAAAGGAAAAAAAATCAATATATCAATATAAATATGAAATTAATAATAAATAAAAGTGAGCATAAAGGAAAGAAAGAACCCATATCAAAAATTGTTTCGGCACTTTTTCTAATGTGGTTAGCATATTATATGCTCCAAAAAACAAAAAATTACTTTCGTAAAACATAAGATGAATTATGGCTACCATCCTTGAGGTTTGGTGTTAATTATGAAAAGATCCTCATTTTTTCAAAAATTACAAAAATCTCCCTAAATTGACAGACTTATTTGTAAGGTGGATGGAAAATGTGAAAAGTCAAAAATGCTCCTGACGGAAAAATAATTAAAAAAATAAAAAATACTAAAAATTGGTTTGATGGCTAAAGTCCTAAAATGCCCCTCTATGTGTTATGATATCTTAAACTTTTGAATTGTTTTAAGTAGTATATATATTTAAAATAATTTACTTATATAATTAAATTTATATAATAATATTAAATAATAAAATATTTATTACTTGATTTACATTTTAAACAATATTACATTAATAACCATATTTAAATAATTTAGTTAAATTTAATTAAATTATTTATTAACATATTTAAAGTAAAGATATTTATCATTTAGTCAAATAATAAATATATCTAAAATAATTAATAAAATTTAGTTAAATTTATTAACTAATAAAAACAATAAATCAAAAATTAAAAATTATATTAATTAAGAATAAATAACTAAAATAATTAATTTGATGCGGCTGTCACAATCTCTTGCCAGCATGCCACGAGCGGCGCTCACCACGGCGGCCGCTAGCTAGACGGGGTGGGGTGGGGGGCGCAATTTATATATATGTATATATATAATATATCTTTCTTTTTAATTTAATATATATACATATTATATATATATTATATAACATTATTTATATATGTATATATATATTTATATAAATATTTTGCATATTTTTTAATATAATTTTTTTATTAAGATTTATGGCGTTTTTATAATTTTGTTAAGGTTTTAGGGTATTTTTATACTTTTATACAACCTGTTCATCAACCAAATTACCGGAAAGGTATTTATGGAATTTCACATGCCATTTTTAGTGAAAATTTGAAAAAAATCCCAACGGCGTCTAACAATTGGACTAAATTGTTGGACGACGACAAACATTAAGGGAATTTTTGTAATTTTTAAAAAAGTAAGAATTTTTTTATAATTACATCAAAAATTTAAAGGTGATAATCGTAATTCATCCTAAACAATATAAAAAGAGAAAATCTGAATGAGCCAATATTTATTTTTATTTTCTTAATTTCATCACTGCCATCTTGCCTCCATCCTACCCTAAGTTATGGAATGTCCATTCCAACCAATAAATGGGCTTTCCGGCGAACAATGCTCCAAGTATTCCAATTCCATCGCCGCCGCCGCGGAAACGCTAGAGCGCAAGCATGTGGCAATGCTGGAACGTCTCTCCAACTCGACCCTCTTCGGGTCTCCGAAAAATTTGATCCCAATTCTACAAACTCTTTCGAATCCACCTAATTGACCCTCTTCCAGTTCTCACAATCAAAGCTCTCCATCGAGTCCCACCTCTCCCGCATCAGCCATCACCCTGACCCAATCCAAAAACCTGAACTGGAAGCAATCGTTCTCCAAATTAGGATTCACAATGCCAAAAATTGTGACTTTTATCTTCGAGTGAGGAGTAAACCTATAATTGCATCATATTGTTTGAGTTATTAATATTTGGGGCTAATTATATGTTAAAGAGATGCTTTATTTCTTTGGATTAGTGCCAATTATTGACTAAAATTCATAGATGTTTAAAGCGTGAAAAAAGGGTATAACAAGCATAAATTTCATAAGTGGGATTTGTCCCACAACGTTATTTAGAGTAAAGATGTGGGACTTGTGGGAGTATAAAACAATTTTGGTTAGTCCTTTATCCCACACTGATAATTGAACAAATAACTTGGAAACCTTGGTGGTATAAACCAAGTTATCCCACATTGGAAACAAAGGAAAAAGATGGCAAACTATATCAATATATATATAATACTAACCTATTATTTATCCCACATCGGAATTCCTAAGAAAGTGCTTTCCCCTATTACTTATAAATTAGTATGTTGAGTGTAGACTAAAGGATAACAACAAATTCTCTTTTATCCCTCTCATATCTTTCTATAATAGTGTTGTTTATCATTTTCTGGCAACTGAGTGGTGATCGAAGTGAAGTTTTTTGGAGTGCACCAAAAGGTTTCTGAGAATGTCTTATCCTGGAGGAAGTTTTGCTACACCCTTTGCACTAGTAGGGGTGATAATTTCTTCAAGGCAAATCAGATTCTGGTGATTCAGTCTAAATTCTGTTACGATGTAGAATTTTGAGATAAGTTCTTGGTTTATATATATTGATCTTTGTATTTTTATTCTTATATTCCAAACTGGTATGTTGCTTTAGTTTATGCTTATGTTAAACTGAATTGTAACTAATAATTTTAGAATATTTGTATTGCTATTTGCCATTTCTGAAATATTTATAATACTGGTTTTACAAACACTATCCCGTGATTATAAATTGTTTTATAATTATTTTATAAATTGTTGTTTATAATCTGTATTTCCAAAAATCTTGAAGAAATTATTTTTTAGTGTTTGTTTAAACTGCTTAATTGAAAATAGCTTCTTCATCTGCAAGTGGTTCTGGTGCTAGTTCATTGTTGTCCTCAAAAGTGGACCTTTCTGGATTGCCAGAAAAGTTTGGGGGCCAGTTTTTCAAGCGTTGGCAACAACTAATGAAAATTTGGTTCACAATGAAAGGTCTTCTTTCGGCGATTCAGGCGACTAGACCTGAACCTACTGATACTGACTCCAAAACAGCTGAAATAGTTGAGTGGACTGAGAAAGATCAGTTAGGTTGAGGGATCATTTGTCGTTACTATCAAATGTTCTCTTCGATGTATACTACTCGGACTCGTACACCGCTAAATCACTGTGGGATGAGTTAGACCGAAAATATAATACTGAAAAGCAAGGGCTTGAGAAGTATTCTGTTTTCAAGCTCATGAAGTATCAGATGGTTGAGGGAAAGTCTATGACTGAATAGACACATGAACTGATCAATCTTAAGCATGCTCTTACTGATGCTGAGATGAAACTTCCTGAGAAATTTCTGGTCATGTCTATAATGGATAAATTTCCCAAGTCTTGGGAAAATTTTGGAATAACACTCAAGCATAAAAAAGGGAAGTTGTCCCTAGATGATCTTATGATTGCTATAAGCATTGAGGAAGAACACCAAAATCAAACTCATGAAGTTCCAGTTGAGCACCTATCTAAGGCAAATGTGGTTACTGAAGGGAAGAAAAAGTTCAATAGAATGAACCAAACAAACTCAAACTTTAAAACCATAAATAAAGGCAAAACCAAGGCCCAAACCATGCTGGAATTGTGGACAGGTAGGCCATTGGTCTAAGGAGTGCCTCTCTAAGAAAGCCAAGGCTAAACCTGAGTCTACTAGGCCGGCTCTGGTCAACATGGTTGTGGGGGAACCTAGCGAAGCTAGGGCTCTAGAAACAACTATTGATGGGTATGTTTCTTTGAAACCTAAACTCCTTTCTATTTATGAACCTTTCGATTAGTTAATTGACACTGGGGCAAATGTGCACGTTTGTGCTAATAAATTTCTATTTGTAGCTCTGGTCAACATGGTTGTGGGGGAACCTAGCGAAGCTAGGGCTCTAGAAACGACTATTGATGGGTATGTTTCTTTGAAACTTGAACTCTTTTCTATTTATGAACCTTTCGATTGGTTAATTGACACTGGGGCAAATGTGCATATTTGTGCTAATAAATTGCTATTTGTGTCTTACCAGCCAATTGATGGAAAATCCATAACGATGGGGGAACTCAAGTGTGGCCAAAGTGCTTGGGATAATATGCGTGGACCTAAAGCTTCCTTCGAGCGCATATTTTCTCTACTAAGGGTGCACCATGTTCCAAAGATTTGTAGGAATATAATAAGTGGATCTGTAATAGTTAGGAAAGGTTATGAACTTAGTTCTAACTTCGATAAAGTTGTAATCTTGCATTATGGTTCTTTTGTTGGAAAGGGGTTATTTGTCTGATGGATTATTCAAAGTGCGAGTTGAAAATGTTGGTTCAAACATAAGTAATATTGAGTATTCTAATCTTTCTTTTGTGAATACTATTGAATGTTCCACTATTTGGCATAGTTGTTTAGGCCATTTAAACTTTAGTTCTGTTAAACGTATGATGAACTTAAATTTGATACCTAGTCATGATATTGAAAGTAGTCACAAATGTCAAGTATGTGCCGACGCTAAACAAGTAAGAAAACTTTACCAATCGGTTGAAAGGAATTCTGAAATACTTGAGCTTGTGTGCACAGATATTTGTGAGTTCAATAGAATCTTAACTAAAGATCAAAAAAGATATTTCATTACCTTTATAGATGATTGCAGTAGATATTGTTATGGTTATATGTTAAAACATAAAGATGAAACACTTGAAAAGTTCATCATTTTTAAAAACAAAGTTGAAAATCAAACTGGTAAGAAACTTAAAAAGTTAATATTGGATAGAGAAGGAGAGTAAGAGTCTAAACCCTTTGATGAATATTGTCATAACTTTGGTATTATTCATGAAGTGACTCCTCCATACTCTCCCTCATCTAATAGGGTAGCAGAACGAAAGAATAGAACCTTTAATGACGTGATCAACAGTTTACTTTTGAATTTTGGATTGCCTAAATATATGTGGGGAGAGGCTTTGAATACGACATGTCATATTCTGAATAGAGTCCCTCTCAAATATAAAGAAAGCACTTCATTTGAATTCTGGAAAGGTAGAAAACTTAGCTTAAAGTATTTTCGAGTGTGGGGCTGTCTTGCAAAAGTTCTAGTCCCAGAACACAAGAGAAAAAAGCTTGGTCCTAAAACTATTGATGTGGTCTTCTTGGGCTATGTGGAAACAAGCTATGCATTGAGACTTTTGGTAATTAAATCCGAAGTCTCAGGCATTGAGGTTAACACAATAGTGGAATTTTGTGATGCCATATTTTTTGAGGACGTGTTTTCAATAAAAACTGGAATACCTCATGATGTTTTTTTAGATTCAGTTCTTACATCGACATCTATTCCTGATCATGTGGAAAAGATATCTAATGTGGGGGCTAATCCAAGTAGTTCTGGTTTAGCATCCATTGGACCTGAAGAACCAAATGAACCTAGATGGAATAAGAGAGCTAGGGTCATCAAGGATTTTGGAAGTGATTTCATCACTTATAATATCGAGGATAATCTTGTGACCTTCAAGGATGCTATGGCCTCACCTGAAGCCAAGCATTGGAAGGTAGCTATAAAAATTGAGATGGATTCCATTGTCTCTAATGGGACATGGGAGTTAGTCAATCTGCCTCATGGGTGTACTACGATTGGATGCAAATGGATCTTTAAAAAGAAACTTAAATCTGATGGAACCATTGATAAGTTTAAGGCCAGATTAGTTGCCAAAGGCTTTAGACAAAAAGAGGGAATAGACTTCTTAGATACTTATTCCCCGGTTGCTCAATTGACTATAATCCCGGTGCTTATAGCACTGGCTTCCGTATATAGTTTCCCGATTCACTAGATGGATGTGAAAATAGCCTTTCTGTATGATGATGTTGAGGAAGAGATTTATATGGATCAACCCTAGGGATTTGTAGCTCCTGGTAACGAGCAAAAGGTCTATAAGCTTGTTAAATCCCTTTATGGATTGAAACAAACGCCTAAGTAGTTGCATGAAAAATTTGATAAAACTATTTTATCATTTGGTTTCAGCATAAATGATAATGATAAGTGCATTTACTGTAAGGTTAAAGGTGATGATTGTATTTTACTATGCTTATATGTGGATGACATTTTATTAATTAGTTTTACCATTGAGATTATCATTGAGACAAAGTCATAATTGAAAAGTAAGTTTGAAATGAAGGATATGGGTGAAGCTAATGTGATTCTTGGACTCAAGTTGATTCGGTCAACTGAGGGTATAGCTATTTCTCAATCTCACTATGTTGAGAAGATAATTGAGAAATTTGGCTATAAAGAATGTAGAATCGCTAAGACACCATATGATCCTTCCATGGCTCTTTTAAAGAATGAAAGTGGTATTACTATATCTCAATTGAGGTATTCTCATATTATTAGGAGCTTGCAATATCTTGCAAATGGCTCGAGATCGGATATCTCATCCGCAGTCTCAAAGCTGGCAATGTATACAAGTTGTCCGAATAGAACTCATTAGTAGGCTTTAGATAGGGTACTTCGGTATCTTAAGGGCAAAACATCACTTGCTCTGCATTATGGCAGATTCCCTGTTGTACTTGAGGGATCTAGTAATGCTGGCTGGATAGCCAAAAACTCTTGTAGTAATGGGTATATATGGTATGTATTTACCTTGAGTGGAGGTGCTGTCTCCTGGAAGTCTACTAAACAGACTTTGATAACTCCGTCTACATTTGAGGTAGAGTTATATGCTTTGGACACAATTGGAACAGGGACTGAGTGGCTACATGGGCTGATGGTCCAATTACCCATGGTTAGTAAGCCTTTATCTGCAATTGCAGTGCATTGTGATAGTCAAACCACAATTGCAAAGACCGAAAGTTCAAAGTATAATCAAAAGACTAAGAGATACATCCAAGTTAGACTAAAGTCTATAAAGGAGCTTATGTCTGATAGGATTGTGGCCATTGATTTTGTTGGATCCAAAGACAACATGGCCGATCCTTAGGTCAAAGGACTTGAGTTGTCCTTATTCCAAAAATTTAGGCTGGGGATGGGACTGAAAACCCATTTGCGATGCACTTGCAGTGACAACCCAACCTACCAGGTGGAGATCCCACAAGGAAGGTTCAATGTGGTATAAACAAGCTGTTGAATGTGTCAAAATGCACCTAAACTTGACTAATACGTTAGCATCTGAGTCTGTGCCCTGGCATACCAGGAAGGTGCTGTTAACTGCAAGTAAAATAAGAGTGCTAACTCTAAATGGGGTTAAGTCATACTGACGAGATACAAGTAGTACATCCATGGAGATGCCGAACTAAGTGAATGTAATCATTTGGTCGTGACTAGAGGAAAAAGATTATTCCTTGAAAACATTCATGATACAGGATCGAGACACATAACTGTAACGTGTCAAACTTAAATATCACTACATAGTTATGTAGCTTGTTTTTACCAATGGACGCCAACACATCCAAAGGCCAAATTCAAGGCTTAGATCCATTTGCCCTGTGGTGGCATAAGTTGGATAACTTAGGTAGTAGTTCAAACTGGAAGGTACCATTACTGAAAGTAAGTTACGATAATCTTGATAGTCCAATACTATGGATTTGTGGGGAATTGTTGTAATTGGCACCCATTTTATTGATATTTGGGGCTAATTATATGTTAAAGAGATGTTTTATTTCTTTGGATTAGTGTCAATTATTGGCTGAAATTCATAGATATTTAAAGCATGAAAAATGGGTATAACAAACATAAATTCCATAAGTGGGATTTTTGTCCTACATTGTTATTAAGAATAAAGATGTGGAGCTTGTGGGAGTATAAAAGAATTTTGGTTAGTCCTTTATCCCACATTGATAATTGAACAAATAAGTTGGAAACCTTGGTAGCATAAACCAAGTTATCCCATATTGGAAACAAAGTACAAGGATGGCAAACTATACCAATATATATAATACTAATCTATTATTTATCCCACATCAGAATTCCTAAGAAAGTGCTTCCCCCCTATCGCTTATAAATTTGTCTACTGAGTGTAGACTAAAGGATAACAACAAATTCTCTTTTATCCCTCTCATATCTTTATAATAGTGTTGTTTATTATTTTTTGACAACTGAGTGGTGATCGAAGTGAAGTTTTTTGGAGTGCACTAAAAAGGCTTCTGAGACTGTTTTATACTGGAGGAAGTTTTGCTGCACCCTTTGCACTAATAGGGGCGATAATTTCTTCAAGGCAAATCAAATTTAGGTGATTCAGTCTAAGTTCTGTTACAATACATAATTTTGAAATAAGTTCTCGGTTTATATATACTGATCTTTGTATTTTTATTCTTATATTCCAAACTGGTATGTTGCTTTGGTTTATTCTTATGTTAAACTGAATTGCAACTGAATAATTTTAGAATATTTATATTACTGTTTGCCATTTTCTGAAACACTTATAATATTATTTTTACAAATACTGCCCCGTGATTATAAACTATTTTATAATTACTTTACAAACTGGTGTTTATAATCTATACTTGCAACACTCATGGAGGCAAATCTTGGCAAGGAGACTGGGAATTGGGCGAATGTGGATGATTTTCGCTGGTTAAGGGCGGTGCAATCTCCGAATTGGTCAGTTTTGCCGAAAAATGAGCGTATAGAACTGGTGAATATTTAGTTTGTTTTTATAATCTTGGTCTCAGTTTGTAGTTTGGTCCTTTTCACCAGCTTACTATCTATGATTACTGCTTTATAGATTAATGCATATTCAAGTCACTCTTGCTGGTTGCTACATAGATATTTATTCTTCAAATTAGTACTGAAACTTTGAAAATTGATTAAGGTTTTGCCTCTGAATATGCTTGTGAAGGAGACCCCTTGGGTAGGGAAAATTATATGTATAGGTGACATTATCTTCGTTGGAAATTGAAAATAAATAAATAAAAGTGTGATCTTGTGATATTTGCAGGGAAAAAGAATGAGAAAATAGCATCAGGGTTGTTAGAGCCCTTTCTTTCCCATCTGAAATCGGCTAAGGATCAGATTGGTTATTCCATTACTCTTAAGCCCATCTCCTCTGATGCTTCTTCATGGTTCACTAAGGCCACTCTTGAAAGGTGCTAATTTGTGTTTATGGTTTAGTTTTTTGGTGGGCTTCTGTTGTTTTTTGTTGGTACTAAACTTTTGTATGCTTTTTCTTCATTTTTTCAGGTTTGTAAGGTTTGTTAGTACACCAGAAGTTCTTGAGAGATTTGTGACCGTTGAGAGAGAGATCGACCAAATTGAGAGCTCAATTGAGTCAAATGAACAAGTGAATGGAACAGTAGATGTAAAAGGTATGGCAAAATAGAATGGAAAAAGCAAAGTTTTGTTCAGGGTGTTTGGATTTGTTTTCTGAAGGTATTTTTATTTTTTGATAAAAAAATAGTAAAAAGTTAGTTAGAAATTTATTTTTGAAAATGAAATATTATTTGGATATTTTGTTTAAAATGTAATGATTATGTAGGATTGAAAATGAATTGTATTTGAAAAATGTAGGTAGTGATTGCTTGTACTCTCATTTCTCATTTCTTAGAGGAAATAGTGATTTTTTTTTTGTTTATGAGGTTGAAAATTTTTTTATGAGGAAATGATTGTGCGTGAGGTAAAAGTGTAATCATTACAATTGATGTGATATGTGAAAGTGTAATTATTATAGTTGATATGGTAGATGAAAGTTATAAGATGGTGATTGATTGTGAGATTTTTTGTGAGAAAAAGTTGTGAGACAGTGTTTGGTTGTGAGGTTTTTTTTTAAGAAAAACTGTGAGATTGTGATTGGTTGTGAGTTATGAGTTAAAATGTTGTGTATGTAATATTTTTTATATAATATTTATATATAAGTTTTTATTAGAATAAAATAAAATAAATAAAATATCCTTTAGAATGTCTTATAATACACATACTAAAATATAATAATGACTTTATGCAATATTTAATTAATTGAAATTTTAAAAAATTTAATTTTATACTAAAATAAATGTGTATATATATTTATATATGCAGAAAATAATATTATGAAATATTAAAATATACGTGCGAATAATTATATTACTAAAAAATAATTTTATTTAAATAAAAAAATTTGACATGTAAATATAAATACATGTTATGAAGTAATTTTATTTAAATAATACAGTACAATGTGTATATATAATTATATATTATGAAAATAATTATATTATAAATATTTTTTTTTAAATAATAAAACCTTACGTGCAAATATAATTATGTATTAGGAAAATAATTTAAACGTGTAAATATAATTATTTATTACAAAAATAATTCTATTTAAATATTAAAATATTACATATGGATATATACGTACCATGAAAATAATTTTATTTAAAATGTTTAAATATACATCAAATAAATTTATTAAGAAAATAATAATATTTTAATATAAAAATATTATGTGTAATCATAACTATGTGTTATGAGATTATTTAATTTAAATGTAAGTATATACATGTAAATAATTATATTATGAAAAAAATTATTTAAATATAAAAATATTACGTGCAAATATAATTATATATTATGGAAATAATTTTAAAAACATATTATAATATTATGGGTAAATATAATTATATATTATGAATTAATTATGTAGAATTAAACCTTATGTATATAGGTGGATGAAAAAGCAAGAGAAAATTTTCAAAAGTTTGCTTAGGAAGGAGAATCCATTTTTTGAGAGAAAGCAAAGAAATTTGAAATAGAGGAGAGGAATCCATTTTGGAGGAAATTTTCAAATATGGAATAAGGAGGAGATGAATATTTTTTGGAGAGTGAAAATTTATCCACAAGCAATCACCACTCCTCCATTTTTTCAACTCAAAGAAATAAAATTTGGGAAAAATTTCCACAACCAAGCACAGCCATAGTGTGTTTTGTATTAAAAGTCATGCAAATGTAAGTGAGAGAAGATAAAAAGTGAAAATGGAGAGAGAGTGTGTAAGAGTTTGTCTGGAAGAATATTTTGAGAATGAAAATGTCTATGAAAATGCAGGAGAACTTGATGCAGCTCTGTTTTCATTTTCAGTAGAAAATGAAAATGAATCCAGAAAACAAAAATAAACGGACTGTTAGTTTTTAAGACATTATTGATTAGAGGCTTCAAGGTAGAATGTATGGTGTTTTAATGTCAAGTGAATCCCTTTATTATCGAGCATATTTTGCTTTTAAGTCTTGATTATGTATATTATCTGATTTCAAGATCTTTTGTAAATTTGTTTGGGGATGGTTTTGTTCATCACATAGCCGAGGATAGCTTGGTTTAATGCATTATTGTGTTTACCAGGTCTAACAACAATGGAAAAGGTTGTCTGAAGAAAACACGAGCATTGCAATAAGAGTTATTTAGTAAAGAGATTGATTTTTCATTTTTTGTCGTTGGACTTAATGGTGAAAAGTTGTCGATGATTGTCGTGTAACTTTAAGTTCAATCCAAAATTGAGACAAGATGAATCCTTCAAATTCTGTAGATGATGATATAATGTTGGATACCATTTGAATTTTCGAGAAAATGATTTATTCTCTTTATAAAAATAAGAGATAAAACTAATAAAGACTTCTTTTTCGATTCATCATTTCACATGAAATCCACTGAAATTATTCAAAATTTTAATTAATAGGCCCTACCAAGTACAACTACGATGCAGACACAGAGCAACAATGTCAACAATTGAACAAAAAGGATAAGAATATATGACAACTTCAAATATATTTAGGCATGGATGCATGAAATCCCAGACGATATAGGGTGGCTCTTGTCGGACTCATTTGGTCAAGGCCGCAAATGTCTAGACAAGCTTCCTAAATCCAAACTCGTCCTTGTATAGCCACAACCCAAAAATGAAACCATTTTCGATGGTATTCTACAAAAGGTAACAGCTTAGATTTGGTAGGATATCACTGAGATGTTGCCAAGAATGTATGCTATTGAAATAACCTAACTCCTTTCATGTCGTATCAATAGACATCATGTACCTAGGAAGAGCATCCAATTATGGGACAAGAATGTCGAAATTACTTTGGGGGCAAGTTTAGTTGGAGTAATAAGGTGAGATACATTGTTTTTATCACATCTTATTATTCGCTTGGTTAGAGTAATAATAAATACTAAAACCCGTATAAATACTCAAAGTCTGTGTTTATATGTGCAATTCTCATAATAAATTAACATGTCACCTCCCATGAGTTTATTTATCATACCTGGCAAACTATACTACCATGATAAAAAAATCAAACAAATCATCACATGATAAACAATCATGAGATAACTTAAAAACCCAACTAAACCAGCCCTAGTTATTGGAGCTGAAGACAATTTCTAGGTTTAGCTCACTATCGTGTGATCAATCTTTTTCCTTTGGTTATTACAGCGTGTTTATAAGGAGCATGATGACTTGTACATTGTCTTATTTTTGTGAGACTGCAACCCTTTATACGAATGCGAATATAGAATTTTCCAAAAAAAGAATTCATATCAACAAGTACATAACTGTATAGATAAACTCATACTAACCCGTAATTTAAAATTTGATTTGAGATTTTCTTTGGGGAATATAAGGAACAACCTAAAATGCAATAAGATGATTCATAATAAAAACAACTATAACACATGTATTGTTCAAGACACAAAGAGCATGATGACTCGAGACGATTGAAGCCTTGACTTCATGTTGCTCTCACATTTGTATTGGTTTGAATATATATAGGTAAGTCTCTTATAATTTTGATTTAGATCAATATGATCACGATAATAGACTAACTTTATCCCATATATGAGTAATTTAACTCTAGGATGCATCAAGCTTCAATCCTAGGTCAAATATTTTTCTTACAACATTCAAGTAACCTTTTCAAAAGCAAATTAAACCACAAGATTTTCTTAAGAATATTAACTGTTTCAAAGCCAATAGTCTTGGTACTTGATACAAGAACTTTGCTTGCAGATAAAACATACAATTCTAAGCAAAGGTCCAAGAACTATGGAGTATGGAGGAACATTACATCACTCTAATACTTTGCTGCAGCACTATTCATCTTAACAAAACCAAACTTTTTCTGGATGAACATTTCCTTAAATAAGTGAAAAAAGACAGATATTCAAACTATTGCTATTAAACTTGATAAAACTATTATCATTAAAAAAAATAAACAAGAAACCGACAACTGATTATTTGCAGATTCCTAGAAGAAACATTTTATACATTTCATTGACTCCACCCTTTGCAGATTGCAGCCCATCATTCAGATTGAACCCCAGACACATCTTTATTTGTATATGAAGTTATAATAGGCAAGTCAACATCAACAAGGCCGGAATTGCTTAAGAAATCTCTATACCAACTGGCTGATAGCTTCGGGATCCTGTTCAACGTTGACCGATCGATGTGATATATTCCAAATTTGGTGCCATATCCACTTGACCATTCGAAATTATCCATCAAGGTCCATACGAAATACCCTCGGACATCAGCTCCGTTCCTGCAAAATTTGATCGTCGAGTGTAACTATTTAAGATTTCAGATGCACATCAATAACTAGTACAAATGAGTATATAAGTTTGTGTTGATGGTGATGATTATGAGTACACATAATAGATAGATATATATATATATATATATATATCAAACCACCAGGAGCCGGACATTGGCATTATATCTAACCATACAGATGAAACGAGTGACAAGATTACAAAATAAAACAAATATAACGTATATTTTGTAGGATTGTTAAACGATGTATTAGCCATCATGATTGTAATATCTACAAGCATACATTTTATCAATATGGGCAATTTGAATGTTTTTCCTCCATTGGTAACGTAACGGTAGTTTGACTTGGATGGAGAATGAATTGGTGTTATACTAGTGGACTTTCATCCAATAAAGTATGTATGCTATCAGGTGGGTTATATCAATATATTCAACCTAATAACTCAAAGTAAACAAGGCCTTAAGGTCTACTCGCGTCATAGAACTTAAATACCTTATAGCTTGAGCAAGATAGGCAAGATATGATTGATGGAAACGGATTCTCTTCACGTCATTCTGGTAATTGTCGTCTTCATTGAGTGGAGTGGAATAACCTGGAATTGAAGACGGATTCAGCTTCTATACTGGGAAGAAGAGAAAACGCATTGTGGAAAGGCATATAATATATATATATATATGTCTCCAAACATACCATTTTCAGTCACAAACATTGGCTTGTTATGGTATCTCTCCTTAACATATCGGACAATGTCTTTCATGCCTCTGGGAACAACAAAAAATTGAACCATTCCTGTCTGAAAGAAGGATGAATAATAAGATGTTGCTATATTATGCAAAAAAACAATATCAGAACAATGACTTGCATCGTTATATATTGAAGAATCCGTTTGTAAGAGATAAAGTAGCATGGTTTTCTTACTAGATCCCCTATTAAAACACCATTACGCTCTCCGGTTGTGTACACAAATCCTCGGATTGGACGGTCGCTGCCTTGAATGCAGCTGGAATCATTGCAGAGGCAGCTGGAATGGAGGCAATCCTTTGCATATAGTGTGCCGTAATGGTTTATCCCAATAAAGTCTATGCTATTTTTCAAAAGTAGTTTTTCGTCCGAAGAAAAATTAGGCAATTCGCTTCCATGATACCGCCTCATTTCCGGAGGGTAATCGCCGAAAACAAGTGGATCCAAGGTCCTTATCAATGACAAGTCAAAAACATCATTTGTTGATTACAATAAAACAGACAAGTGGATCCAATATTCTTTCTTGATTTGTAACACTTACCAAGCAACATTAAAAGCTAAGGCCCTATTTGCAGCTTCCTTATCGTCCTCGCTATCCATCAGTGGTGTGAACATATATGCATTCACAGTGATGCTCAAAAAACCATCCACTTTGGACTGCAGAAAGATCAAGTTGTCCTAAAGGAAAACCAGAAAAGAATATTAAATATTTTAAGATTATTGGTCTGACCCTTGCCTTGAAACGTTCACGAAACAACTTAGCAGCTTGAGCGTGTGCCAACAGCATATTGTGAGCTGCAATCAAAGGCTCAACGTCTGAATTTCCACTGGCACAGTGACCAAAAGGAGGGGAACAGTGAGCCGGAGGGAACATTGCCCACTCATAGGCCATTTCTGCAAACACGTTGGGTTCATTTATCGTGATCCAGTACTTCACTCGATCAGCAAAATTGCTAAAACATGTTTCGGCAAAATGGACAAATTCTTCCCTGTTAAACCAAATACATAAAAGCAGATAATCCCTGTTAAACAAGATTCTTGGCTACTAACTGTTTCTTCATAAGATCAACTTTAGCATTTAGATAGCAAAACTGAACATCTACTTACTGCATCACAGGACTAAGCCAGCCCCCAAATCTATCTTCAAGTTCTTGAGGATACTCATTGTGGTAAATTGTGACAAAGGGTTCAATACCTGTTTTGAACCTTATCCCATGTCAACCAAAACAAATGACTAATCAAAGCACCGAATAACTGATTACCACTTTGTAGGGTACCTCTAAGTCGAAGATTATCTAAAATTTTGTTGTAGAAGGTGATAGCAACTTTGTTAACCCCACCATATGTCCCTCCTATATCCACAATCGGAAAGGTAGTTTTCAAGAAATTACAAGCCGAAAAAGGACAAGAATCAAATAGACTTCATATCATCATATGAAAACTACATACTAGGAAGAACTCTGCTCCATGAAATCGAAAACCGGTAAGCAGTCAACCCAAGTGAATGCATTATTTCAATATCTTCCTGAGAGAGAGAGAGAGAGAGAGAGAGATTTCAATCTTTTCTTACCATCTGAACTCAATCTTCAGACAAGAAACAAGAAAAAAATGAAGGGTTATTACTTAGTTACCATGTAACGATGGTAATGATCATCAGCTATATCACCATTTCTCCCATCTGCTATGCTACCTGAAAATTTTCAAAAACATCAAAAAGACAAAAACCCATAAACAAAAGGATCAAATAAAGAAAATTTAGGACAATATTTGTACAAGAAATTTCCTTTATTACCTTTTACCCGACAGAAAACATCCCAGTTGCTTAAACTCTTACCATCTTCAAGAACTGCTCCTTCAATCTAAACAAAACACAAGAATAACGTCCATTTTCAAGAAAAGTAAAATTCTTGGGATTAGAAAAATGGAAAAACAAATGGGCACCTGATATGCAGAAGTAGCAGCTCCAAAGAGAAACCCATGTGGAAAATCCGATCTTTTGATGTCAATTTGTTCATCAATGAAGGATTTGACTGCAGAAATTGCTGAAAACAGCAGCAAAATTAAGCAATGGGAGAAAATAATGTATGCGAATTTCATATTCTTCATGCTCCTCTTCTGCAATAACTTAGAATCTCTTCTGCAAAGCTTTATGCTCCAGCGATCACTTAGTATCTAATGTGGGGATATCATTCTAGGAGCCCTTTAGGGTATTTTGTAGAGAAGTTTATCCATGGAGGGAACCCCTTGGGATCCCCAATGGAGATGTCTTTCCGTGGGGGAGCCCCTTTTGGGTCTCCATGAAGACATCTTTTCACGAGTCTCTTTGCGGGTCTTATCGCATAGATGTGTTTTTTTTCAAGCCCCCTTGAGGGTCTTATAGTGGATATGTCTTTCTATGAACCCTTTCTTACCAAAGATGTCTTTCCCCAAGCCCCTTAGTTCTTATCATGGAGATACCTTTTACAAGCCTTCTTGGAGGTCTTATTGTAGATATTCATTTAATAAAGGGAGTCCTTTAAGATCTCCTATGGAGGAAGCCCCTTAAGGTCTCCCATGGAGATACCATTTCATGGAGGGAGTTGAGGTCTCTTACAGAGATGTCACTCATTGGAGGGAACCTACTAAGGTCTCCCATAGAGATGTTATTCCGTAAAGGGAGTCCCTAAGGGTCTTCCATAAAGATGTCACTCCATGGAAAGAGCCCTTTAGGATCTATTATGATGAATGTTGCTCTATGGATGGAGTCTCTTGGGATCTCCTATGGAGATGTTATTCCTAGAATCCTATAAGGTCTCTCATAGATTATTGTCAAGTTCACGCAATGTTTATCCTTCAAAAGGTTAGCGCGTAGTAAATTAAGACAAGTGTTGAAAAGAATCAAATAACTTTATTGAATTAGAAATAACATTCATTGTCCTCTGAGTTGGGACAAGCTTTATTATTAAAAAGAAAAAAAAAAAAAGCTTATCTAAAGCAACTAAATATCAAATGTTCCAAAAGAAACTAGCTTAATGGACTAAAATGAGTACACACTTCCAGTGGCAATTCATTGTACCTCAAGGGAGACTTTTCTATGATCAAGGGCATTCCCAAACCTAAACATCCCCTCTCTCTCTCTCTCTCTCTCTCTATCTCTTTTGTTTTATGTAGATTGTATGTCATCGTATTCATGTCTCTATCTTTCGAAAGGGTCTTTTCTATTTTCCATCTAACTTTCTGATGGATCCCTAAGTTCTGCTCTCCTCATCACCTAATCCTTAACTGCTTCTCTCTTCCGGCGGGTCTTTGCTTCTTTGGGATATATCAGGTATTTTCAAATTATTAATTTCAAGACCTGTCTAGGAATAAATCAAAATGCGTAGGCTATGTTTGGTTATATTTTTGCAAATTGCATTGCTGCAAAACAATTTTATTTTGCCAAAATATAACCAAAGATAAATTATTTTCCCCCAAAAAATGCTAAATTAAGTTTTTCCAAAATATCATTTTCTATATTTCATTATTCCCAAAACTTCCACATCTTTTAATTTATACATATATATCATATATATAATATATATTTTATTATAAAAAATTACTCAATTTTATTTTTACTCCAAAAATTTAATAAAAAAATATTAATTTGACAGTTATAGTGAAAATTGTCTCCTCTAATACAAACTTTTCAAGATAATTTTCTAATTATTCATCAAAATATAAATAGTCATTCATCACATTTTTCAATACAACTTCACATTTCTCAATCTCACTCTCAAAATCTATTCTCCCAAAATACATAATACAAAAATGTAGAATTTGTAGCCAAATATTTCCACAAATTTTTTGTTATTTCATAGAAAAGAATTGTAATTGGCTCCAAGTAATTTGATAAGTAAATTAATAGTGCTTATAAATTTTCAAAACTACACGGCACCTTAATCTTCTAAACAACGTTAAATCTTCTTTGTTTTGTTCTTAAAAAGTCAAACATGTTATTCGACTTATAAAAGTTATATATTAAGGGGTCCACAATTGATAGATTCCAATAAAAGATGCAACATTACCATTAATGTTCTCATAGATTTTACGCCAAATTTCAATTTTTTTCTTTCATTTCCAAAAATAGTGATACATTTATATAGTGGGGTTAGTCTTGAGTTGATGGGGGGGTCCATAATTGCCTTCTATGTGTGGGGTTCATATTTGCTTTTTATTTAATTTTAATCTTTTATTTATTTTAACAATCTATTCATTAGACACTATACATGAAATAAACACATGCAGTATATAATTCATACAATTTTGGCTTCATTACTTTTTGCCTTTTCTTTAATCCTTTTTTTTTTTTAATATATAGAAAGGAAAAGTGTTTCATAAATAATATTTGGTCATACATATGCCAATAAAATTAAGAAACATTTGTGGGTGGGTGGGTGGGGACATTTAAGAAACAAACCTCCAATTAATTTATTAAATTATGAACATGTTGAAGCACAATTCTTACCACAAAATAGGCCTCTTACTAGAAACTAGGAAGATATAAATTATTTTGATTTGTTTTGTGAAAATATAAAAGAATTATTTGAAATTTGAATTCAATGTGTTTTAATAAATTATGGAGCAGAGTGTCCTTTAAAAAAAATTAACTTCTCAAAATTTGTAAATAAAATGAAATCGAAGAGTTTATAAAGTGTTATTAAATGATACTTTTGTAATTTATATAGTTGAAAACTAAAAAAATTATTGAAGTTTTAAAATTAATTCGTAATTTCTTACTTAGAAAAATGAAATTGTGATATTTTATTTTGAAATTTATAAACTTATTTCTACTTTTTAGTAAGTATTTTTTAACATTTTGTGAACTCTAAATTATTTAATAAGACTCTTTTCAATAAAATTTATTATAATATTTTATAAGCTATGGAACATAGCATAACGAGATCAAAAATTATTGCTAGTAAAATTTGTTAATATTTACTATCATAAGAAGGGTTGAATATTTTCATGTAATGTGCCAGGCTAAGTCTTTCTCAAACTAGGGCTATCAATAGATCGAATTTTAATTCGAATTCAATTTGAATTCGATTTAAATAATCCGATTTATTAAAAATTTAAATTCGAACTTTAATAATTTTTTATTAAATTAATACTTTATATATTAATAAAGATTTTAAAATAAAATTTACATATTATATTGACATAATGTCTATATTAATGTCTATATTATGTTATTAATATTGAGTCTTTAGCCTAAAAAAATAAGAATGATATTGATAAAATGCAAATATAATAATGTATAATAGTTCACCCATGCATTAATAATGTGAAATAAGAGTTTAGTATTCAAATACTTAACATTTAGAATAATATATAATAAAAAGTTGTTAAAAATTCAAATATGATGTAAATTTACTTTATAAATACAATAGTTTTATACAATCCAAAAAAGAAAAAATATATATTAAATAAGGTCGAATTTTTTTATCAAATTTTAAATATTTATTGGATTCAAATATGATACTAACTAACAAAAATTCTACAGAATATCATATATAAATTTTGATAATCAAATTTGTATTCAAATGTTGATATAATTTATGCAATTTAAATCTGACTCGACAGCTCACCTCAAACTTTAAACTTATGTTACTTCACGTGGCCCGAGGGGCCACCCAAAATATCAACTTTTGACTAGAACGAAGGAAAGAGACTTGAAATTGACGTGCTGCCACTACAAAAAGTACACTTTATGATAATTTCATTTAAAAGTCAAAATTTACTTTTGGAGTTCTCTTAATAATGTTTACTTTTACAGCCTATTTAATTCGATTTTGGTTATTATACAAATAAAATTTTGGTTTTTTGATTAGGTTAGATTGTTTAGCTCAATTAATAAAAAATCAAAATGAAATTAAAAAAATTGAACTCGATTTTAATCAATCAAAAGATTATGGATTTATTGTAATGAAGAAAAAAAAATAAAGAAGGTATCATATAAATGCAATAATCCATAACTTTTCATGGTTTTAAATGTTATCATTTTTATAATTATTAAAATATACATGATTTTATTGGATTTTAAGTTTTGATATCTTGTGCATTTAATTTTTATTTTTAGATCACAATATGCGATTTCAAGTGTTGTGTAGATTCGATTGTAATTAGAATTTTTAATTACGATTGGCGTCTTTTTAGTTATATATAATTGTATAAGTCATTTTTTTTGTGCATTTTTTCCCTCTATTTGTTGGTTAACTTATAATAAATAATCAATAATGTTGTTTGCTTTCTTCTATTACATTTCTTTTCCTTTTTCATTTGATATTAGGATGATAGGTTGACAAAGGGAGTTGAAACATTAGGAATTAGGATCGAATTGAAGCCCTTTAACCCATTTTGACAATTTTAATTAGAAAGAGAAGATGGAAATTTGCAGTTGAATTATTTGGAATTGAATATAATTCGAATAGTGTATATATCATTTGAATTTGGAGTTTAATAATTTGGTTGTCATTTGTTTGTTTGTAATTTGATCAATTTGGACAACTCATATTACTGATTTGTCAATAATCCGATCAATTTTAGTTACAACTGAAATAGCCTTCAATTAATTTAAACTGAACTGAAGCAAACAAAGTTTGGTATAATTAGAGATATATCTTGATCTTGAAATCCACAATTAACAATTAGGGTTCTTGGTATGTTCCCGACAAAAATCTTCAAATGTTCGAGTCAGTACTTATAAAAGAGGGTAATATACAAAAAAATATTTAAAATAATAAAATTGCATATCTCAAAATATTTTTAATTTTTTTATCAAATAGTATTTATAATAGTAGAGGTGGATTTAATGAGTCCAAAAGGTTTCATTTGCTTAGCCTAGTCCACCCAAATTGTAAGGTCCAACTTGGATGATAAGCTTGGGCCTCAAGCTGTAGCCCAAAGGCCTTTGGCTGATATTTGACCCATATTATCTACGAAATAATCAAATTGGCCGGTTAAAAGTAATTTGATTTTTTTATAATCAGATCTGATCCACTGAATATTTTAATTGAATCAAATTTCTAAAAATTTGAATCAAATTCAGATCGAATTCGAATTAAAATTCAATCTGTTGACAACTCTATGCTTTCCATTTATTTCTCATTATTCACTTAATCAAAATAATAATAAAAAAATGTATTCAATTATTGAAAAAAGGAGTGAAAAAGGTGAAATACATACTAAATTATGATTCGTGATCTATTAATCGTGAGGCCAAATAATGGTAAAAAGAATTTCAATTAGCTAAAAAACCCCATGGTTAAACTATTTCCAAATTACAAGAAAAATAAATATGGCATTGAAATTTTACAATCACACTAGTTTCTCACGTAAAAATATACTTTATTTAATCAATTATTGAGTGATTTAATGATATCATCCTTAAATTTATATATGTGAAATTTGAGATTTAAAGCCCAATAAATTTTATTTGCATATAAGTAAATTTGAGATTTAAATCCCAATAAATTTTATGTGCATATAAGTGTGTAAATATTTTTTTAGGGAAAAAAAAAAATAACAACTAAAGCCTAGGGTACAGCATTTGAATCGGGCAAAATTTAAAACAAACAAGAAGAAAATATTAAATCTGAAGTTATTCAAAAATTATTTAGGGAAAAAATTAATTTATTTTCTTTAGTTGTTATATTAATTTCTTTTTATGTGTCAAAATATTATTCATTTTATACATTACATGCAAATAAATATCAAACGAATTAAACGTGATAGTCACTCCGTAAAGTGGATATAATGTTTAATTATATATATAAAATAGATAGAATTAAATAATTAATTTTTCTAAAGTTATAGTTCAATCGGTCACAATTCCGCCCTGTCAAACACAAAAAGTACGATATTCCACAAACTAAAAATTTTCATCCTACACCTAATTGAGGGCATTTAAAAAAAAGAAAAACTAAATGAGGACAAATTTAAAAATAAAAAAAAAGAAAAAACCTCCAACTTATTGGCATAAAATATTAGAATTACTTTAGACTTAGAGGCACAAGTGGGATGATTTGGATATCAATATGATTAGGATGTCCCATGATGTAAGAACAGGTGACCACCAACCACAGTCAACTACACAGTCAATGTTACTAATTTCTTTGCATTTAATTCAGAGCTTCTAGAAGGTTCCCTGCAGATAACATTCATCACATTGCAAAGATTCCCACAATGCCATTTTGCAAATTTAAGTAAGTATATTGTTATTACAAATGAAATAATTTAAATTTTAAATAATTTTGATTTTAATAATAGTTAAGTCAATTTTAATCTGATTCTGATTTGCCAAATTGTGAATTTTTTTTAAACTATAATGAAAGTTCTTACCTATTTATATTATTACATCTTTTAGAAAGGAGTTGACTGTCCATGATTGAGTAAATTTTGACTCGATCATAAAATTAAAGTCATTTCAAATATTTAATTGTGATGAAAAACTTTTATTAATTGAGCATTTATGATTGTGATATGTAAAACTATTGAAAACTCACCAAAAAATCATTCACAAATCTTCCTTAGTTGCTAATTAATTTCCAATCCCTACATAAATTCATAGTTTGCAATTTTTTCATTTCTTCATTGACAAAAGTAAAGTTACTTTTAATTTTACCTTCATTGATCTCTATTCGTCTTCATCATCTCAAGGTATGAAATATTATATTTTAATATTTTTTAATTTTGATTCCACCGTATGTTTTTTGTTATGTTGAATATTTTTGAATTATATATCTTGCTCCATTTGTATTTTTTGTTATTTTGACTCATCATTTGTTACATTTTCTATATGAAGTGAGTGATTTATTTTTGTGAATTTAGAATTAATGGCCCTCTTTGTATAGCTAATTATGATCATTGGAGTTTAGGAGTCTTTAATCCCATGTTCATTTCAAACTACATGAAAATTAGGTGAATTCACTTTCTGGTGATAGTCCTAAGTTCTTACAAATTTGACAAATTTTATTTTATTTTTTAGTTGGTATTTCTTGTTTTCTACGGATATCATTTTGTTATGGTCGATAAATTTTGAAATAGTTTATATATTTAATGTGCATTAATTTGTGATGTGAAAATAAGGGATGTAACACTAAAATAGAGTTGTGAAGACTAGATAGACAAGAGAGTCTTACATCCAATATATTAATAGAGGCACATATGCATATAATATATATATATATATATATATGCCTATTAAAAAAGAAGTTCATTTGAGATGCTCAATAGGGTAGATGCACAAGACTTGGGTCCTAAATTTGATACATTATTTATCTTTGTATCCCCATATTAGTTATGATGCTCACAAAATAATAATAATAATAATAATAATAATAATAATAATAATAATAATAATAATATATCTTTAATTATTTACAACTAAACAAAATGACTAAGTGGGCTGGACTTTAGAGTTTTAGTTGTAGGTCCCCCCCCCCCCCCCACAACAAAATTTATTTATACATGCACACGTTATGAATTTGTTAGGTTCGAACTCTCAACCTGACACCTTATGTGCAAGACTGGTGCTCTCGAATCAAAGAGCACCCAACAAAAGAATTTCAAAATGATTCAGTTCAAAAGAATCTCAAATTTTAATAGCTTTTAGAAAAAAAAATAATTTTATATTTTCTATTTTTATAGAATTTTAATATGTCCTTGACGTTTAGTTGTATCAAACAAATTAACTAATTAAAATACTTATACTTAGAAGACAAAAAATATGAATAAGTTTGAAAAGTTATTAGAATATTCTATTTGATGATAAAAACAGATACAAGCATCTAAAATGATTAAAATGCCACAGAGAGCCATGAAAATATACAAAGTAACAATTATGCTCCTAAATAACTAAAGACAACACATAAAGATTAAAAGAAAATCTCAAAAAAAAATCTCAAAATAGCCTAAAATGACAAGCCTGTATTAGCAAAACACCCGTAAATGACATACCTCATAAATTTTCCAAATACCCTATAATTAATGACATACTTGTTTCAACAAAGTAATTAATAAAATTGCAATTTTTGAAAGAAGAATAGATGGTAGGAATATTTTCAAATAAACTATAATGATTAAAAAAATGTATCTTTTAGCAAATAAATACCAATTTGTGAATTTTTTTATTTTGAATAACAAATTAAACACCATGAAAAAAAATAAAAATAATAATGACATGTACAACAATAATTCAAATGCGTCTGAAAAAGTTAAATAATTTGACTAAATAATTCGTTTTTAGGCATTAAACCCGCTCCATCCTCGGACCTAACTTAGGCCCAGTCTATTTTCAAATTTATATATTTAAATCAAAATATGACCTGATTTCAACTTAATCTACTTATTTGCTACCTTTACTTACATCCCAAGTTAGTGTATCTTGACAACAATCATAGTAAAATACAATATTGTAAATATGACTAAATCAAATGTCATAATATTACATAAAAATAGGAAAAAATAACCAAAATCAAACGTTAAATTTCATTAAATTACTTTTGTTAATATAATTCAATCAGGGCAAGAGGAAAAGGCAAAGCATGCGTGGTGAATGCACGTGAAAAGAAGCCGAGAAAGTCTATAAAATCAAAGACCGTGAAACATATACGTCTTCACATATGAATCCCAGTGGGACACGAACTCTAATAACATAAGAAACAAACATAGGATACAAACGTAAGAAAGAAATAAATCAAGAATTTCGAGAGATAGAAACAAAAAACAAACAGTTTTTTTTTTTTTTTTTTCATTAAATAAGCCGGAAAAAAAGCTCGAAGGGTTGTGAACTATTTCCTCCTCCTCCATGTCACCACCGCAACCGCCCAGCTTCCCCTCTCTCATCCCTTCTGCATGACATATTTCCATACGCAATAACGCACTACGCGAGCTTTTCTTAATCCTCATTTATGGCGCACTTTTGACTCTGATGACAAAATCAGTCATTTAATTGTGTGTGTATTTATACGAGGGAGTTCTCAGGGTGCTTTGACAGTCGGGCACTCGATCTTTTGATCTGCGGCAGAGATGGAGATGGTGGATGTGGAGGCGCAAAATCAGGCGGCGGCCGCAGTCGACGACGGGGAAATTAGTCCGGCTATCTTCAAGAAAGTGAATCTTCCTGTCAGATTGAAGGTACGTGGTGATTAAATAATATTTCTTTGTTTTCTTGCATGCATGAACTGATATAGGGAACATCTGATTTTATTTTTTGAAAGAACTGATATGGTGGAATATACAAAAAGGGTTCTTTTTTTTTTCCTTCTTTTTTTCCCACGTAGAGATGATCATAAATATTGTTTCTAACCTTTTATTTTTTTTCCCATGGCCGATGGGTTTTAATGGGTTGATTAGGCATTATGGTTTCTTGAAAAATTTTCAGCTGTTTTTTGTTTGTTGGGGACTAAGAATGAGTTGCCCTTCTCATGGATATATTTAGGTATTTCTGGTTTCTTGTAAAAAATTTCGGCTGATTCTTTTTTTTTTCTTTTCGGCGAAAACTAAGAGTCACGAGTTGCCTTTTCATGGATTGCTTCAGACATTCTGGTTTCCTGAAAAAAATTTAGCTGTTGCTTTTGGGGAAAACTGAGATAAGAGGTGCCTTTTGGGTAATATCATGAACAGCCCATTTGATATATAAAAATCAAATTTATTTCCCCCGATCTTGTGTTCCTGGAGATCCATGGCTGAACCACCTCCCCGTGCGTGATATTTGTATGTGTATATATATATATATATATATGTCCGTGTGTGTGTGTGTTTGTATTTTTGTGTGCTATCAAATTAAAAATGCAGTTTGAGGAAACAATATAAGTGTATAGTTTTTCTGGGCAAACTAAGTACTAGTGAGTTGTTTTTTGGTAATTTCATGAACAACACATTACTTTTCTCATATAAAAATCAAAAAATTTCCCCTGATTTTGTCTTACTGAGGATTTACATTGAATTCTTAATCTTGCATGATCTTTGTGTATGTGTTTTTCTGTATAAATGTTTGTGTTTCTGTGTGTGTCTGAATTTGAGAACTCTATCAATCAAAAATGCAGTTTGAGGATGTTGTTTACAAGATCAAAAAGCCCGAGCAAGGAGGATTCCTGAAGAAAACAGGAAAATCAGAGGAGTATGTAATCTTGAAAGGAATCACCGGCATGGTGCAGCCAGGGGAAATGCTAGCTATGCTAGGCCCATCAGGCAGCGGTAAGACGACTCTATTGACTGCCCTCGGCGGCCGGCTTGGGGACGGCCATCTTGCCGGCAGCATGACTTACAACGGCAAGCCATTCTCCAACGCAATGAAGCGAAACACAGGCTTTGTCACACAGGATGATATCCTTTATCCTCACCTGACTGTGACTGAAACGCTAGTCTACACGGCTCTCCTTCGCTTGCCAAGAACTTTAACTAAAGAACAAAAAGCACAGCAGGCGGAGGCTGTGATAACTCAGCTTGGATTGACAAGATGCAGGAACAGCATTATCGGTGGACCTTATTTGAGGGGTGTCTCCGGTGGGGAGAGGAAACGAGTCAGCATCGGGCAAGAAATGCTTATCAATCCGAGCTTGTTGTTTCTTGATGAGCCCACATCCGGGCTTGATTCGACTACGGCTCAGAGGATTGTGTCCACATTAAGAGAATTGGCTAATAGCGGAAGAACAATTATGATGACTATTCACCAGCCTTCTAGCAGGTTGTTTTATATGTTTCATAAAGTTCTTTTGTTGTCTGAAGGGAATCCTTTGTATTTTGGGAAGGGCTCGGCTGCATTGGACTATTTCTTTAGCGTCGGATTTGCTCCTTCAGTTGCTATGAATCCTGCAGATTTCCTGTTAGATCTTGCAAATGGTATATTAAAGTCTTTCTTACATCTTACATTAGAGATTTTCATAATAAAGTGTGCAATTCATATTATTTCTTCATTTTGTAGGAGTTTCATCGGATGATTCGCCGGAAGATCCAGCAGAGATCAAGCAAACTTTGGTGTCGGCTTACAAGACACATTTGTCAGAGAGTGTGAAGTCGGAACTTGCTATTGAGCATCACTTTCATGTCTCGACTGACAATAAGCAGTTGAAACGATGGTCTAACACTTGGTGGGAACAATTCACTGTGTTGTTTACGAGAGGAATAAAAGAAAGGAAGCACGAGTCTTTCTCCAGCCTCAAGATTGCGCAGGTTCTTGTTGTAGCCATCCTGTCCGGACTCCTGTGGTGGCAATCCGATATCAGTCACTTACAAGACCAGGTCATGACCCTTTGATCTTTTCATTCATAATTTGCAAATGTTTGAAACATAGTTGATCATTATTAGCTAGAAAACTTTCAAGAAAAAATGATCGTTTTAAAGTAGCCATTGGTGCCCAAGGATTTAGGTGTCTTTGCAAGAGCCTTGCTTTTGGAGAAGTAAAAATTCGTAGAAGAAGTTGTTGTGAAGATTTAGAATGCTAGAAAAATAGAAGAGAAAACTACTAGGAAGTTGAAGAAGTTGGATGGAGGCTGCTTTTATTGTTTTTCTACTTAACTTTAGAGAACTAAAAGCAGAAGCATCACTTCCAAACACTTCAGAACAACTAAAATTCAACTGAAGTTGTTGCAAACACTCCCTTAAGCCTGCAATACAACCTAGTGAAGTGAACCTTCATATATATCTAAAAGAGGTCGCACAAATTATAATGAGCTAGCAAAATTGCTGAGGTTTTATATTTGAACCATGAAACTAAAGAAAGGAATGATATTTAGTGTGAGAATTATAAGAAAAACTTGTGTTCTTGAAAGGTATTGATTAACATTCGTTTTTTAATTGAAATGCAGGTGGGGCTTTTCTTCTTCGAGTCGGGATTTTGGGGTTTCTATCCTCTCTTCCAAGCTATTTTCACTTTCCCACAAGAACGGATGATGCTTGCGAAAGAAAGGTCTTCGGGAATGTACCGTCTCTCTTCATACTTCATGGCATTAACCTTAGGGGACCTGCCGATGGAGCTAGTCCTTCCTACCACATTCTTCACCATAACTTATTGGATGGCTGGAATGAAACCCACAGCCGGATCCTTCCTGTCAGGCTTATTCGTTCTTCTATACAGCGTGCTAGTCTCTCAAGGTCTCGGCCTTGCCATTGGAGCAGCCGTCATGGACCAGAAATCAGCCACCACACTTGGATCAGTGATCATGTTAACTTTCCTCCTAGCCAGCGGATATTACGTCCAGCACGTGCCCGGATTCATACGTTGGATCAAGTACTTATCCATTAGTCAGTACACATTGAAGCTCTTACTGAGGACACAATACAAGCCCGGTGAAACATACTTTTGTGCTGCCGGTAAAACTTGTGTGGTTGACGATTTTCCTCTGATAAAGACGGTCGGACTTGACAGGATCACCATTTCTGTGATTGCCATGGCTATAATGCTTGTGGGATATAGGCTTATTGCATATATTGCCCTCATGAGGATTGGTGTCACAAGGAAATAGACTGATTTTCTGATGGGATATGCTAGTTATAAGCCATAAGCTAGAATGCATCATATACTAGTAAACCTTTGAATGGCTCCTTTGTTTACTTTTTGTTGTCGTCGTCGTAGGGTGTAGGTAATCTTCTTTCAGGCAACAGTAGTTTGGATTTAAGGAAATATTTCATCTTGAAAGGGTTTGATTTTGTTAAGATGAATTGACCTGCTGCAAATTATTAGACTGATCTGTTGTTCCTTCATAGTTCTTGGACCTGTGTTTAGAATTGTATGCTTGATTTCCATCTGCTAGCAATTTTTGGAGTCTTGTTTCAAGTACCAAGGCTTTTGGCTTTGATAACATTCTTAGGAAAAGCAAGAAAAACATTTGACCTAGGAATGAAGCTTTGATTTATACTAGAATTACATCACCCATATGGGATGAGAGTAGTCTATTAATTGGTGATTAATTTTAAAACTGCTGGTGATCATATTGGTCTAAAAGGAAATTGTAGTGAGAGCTACCTGTATATTCAAATCATTACAAATTAGAGACAACATTAAGCCAAGGCTTCTATCATCTCAAGTCATAATGCTCCTTATGTCTTGGGCGATACACGTGACTCCAAAGAAAATTTCAAATTGGATCTCAAATTGATGAGTTAGTATAGGCTTATCTATACATTTATGTAATTTTAGAATAGAAATTCATTTTTTGAAAGATCTCAACTTTTCTGTTGGAATAAAGAGTCGTGATTCCACGAAATAAGGTAACTTCAAAAAATTTATGCTCAATTTGAGGTGTATGCCGGTTGTTATAAATACGAACAAGTTATTATGTTCCTTATGTTCTAAAGCATTAAAATAATCAAAAGAAAGGATTTGATCATATGAAAATGAGCTAAACCCAAAAATTTGTCTTCAGTTAGAGCTGCAAGATGTCATGAACCAATGTTTTTGAAAATCGAATTGGATTGGCTAGTTGAATCGATGACCAGAGATCAACTCGGTCCAGTTAAAGCTTAAAAATCGGGGACTAATTGAATCAATTAAAATCGGTCAAAAATTAGTTCCACTGGTGGTGGTTCGATCGGTGGCATCACTTATTTTTTATTTTTTTGAAATTATGAGTTGAACATGATGACTAAAAATTTTGGACATTTAGCTTTTTGAAACATAAATTTAAAATTTATGGAGGAGGCTCAAAAGCGTGAAGAAGAGGCTAGGAGAAGGGGGGAGGAGGCTAGGAAGAGAGAGGCGGGGCTACAAGAGATGGTTCGTAAATTGTTTCAAGAAGTGGGGTACACAAACCATTAATATGTTGGTGGATCTGGACCCCCATGAGCAGTAGGATTTTGGTAGGAAGCATTGATGCTTTTATTTTTGCTAATTGGATAATTAAGTAACTTTGATGATTAAGCATTTGACCAATTTCTTGGATTGTTAGATGATTAATTAGTTACTTTACACTCTGGTGGATGGTTGAAATAACTTATTTTGATGAATTGTATTTGATTTTTAACGAGCCATATTGTTTGTGGATGATTGGTTTGAAATTTGATATTTTTTAGTAATATAGAAAATTCATTTGAAGCAGATATTGATTTGGATTTAAATAAAAAATAAATGGATTATAGACAAATTTAAAGCATTAGAGATAGATATAAAGACAAATATATAGGCAAAAATATTGAGAATTAGAGATAGAAATAAAGATGGAAAAAAATATATAAAATTAGAGATGAATTTTGGTAAAACAAATATTAGATATTAGAGACAGAATTAAAGACAGAAAGGCTACGAAAATAGAGATGGATTTTGTTAAAAAAATATTAGATATCAGAGAGGAATTTAGAGATTGCATTTATCTGTCTTTAAATTTAGAGACGGAAATCATTCCGTCTTTTATATTTGAGACAAGGCTTTCAGCCATAGGTCTAAAGACTAAAAAATCCATCTCTATTTTGTTTCAGAGATGGAAATAAGGGTTTTAGAGATGGAATTATCCGTCTTTGAAGCCCTATTTTCTTGTAGTGGTTATATGTGGATAATTATTTTTAATTTTTAATTTTATTTTGTTTAATCTCTCTTAAATTATGTTAAATATTTAATATGAAAAAATTTATTTTTACTTGGATTTGAAGCATGAAGTGAATGATCACTTAATATTAAATATTCTTTTAATTAAATTATTCATTTATAGCTGACTAATTGTGAAATAGTAATTTTTTTTAAAGAACAACTTGAAAATGAGTAAGAATAAAAAAAAATTCAAATAATATTTTTCCTATATTGTTGAAATTTTTATTTTTTATTAATATTAAAATATTTGGCAAGCAAGAAAATCCCTCCACTTAGAATGTCTAAGTGCTTCAAAATATTAAGTTAAAATGGATACAAATTAAAAGGAGTTTTAATTAATCAATGCCTTCTACCAATACTATATGGCATGACGACACCATTTTTGTGTGATGGCACTTGCTCATAGGGGTCACACTTAGGTGGAAAGCTATAGGCATATACTTAGCATATGATGCACCTTTGATTTGAGTATATGCACATTTGATTTGAGGCTTCCCATGCATTAACACTCGGCCGCGGGGGATGTTGTGGAGCAGTTTTCGAATTAAAGTTTGATTGGTAAGTCCAACTTAGCATCTAGTAATGTAGAGGTCGTCCGATCACGGGGATTTACATGAAGAGTGAGTATGCTTCATATTCTATTGATGTACAATATGCATGTTTAGGATATAAAAAACTTAAATAAGAAGATAAAATTGATCAGATATTAAATATAATTATATCATTATTATGACATCCACCGATCGAACTAGTAACCAGTAATGTTACCAATTTTTTGTCCGATCCAATTTTGAAAAAACTGTCATGAAGCATGTGAAACATTTACACAATTGTATCACATGCACAAAAATGACACAACCATATTTGCAATTATTTTTCAACCCTGTTTTTCTTTTTGTCTTTTTCTTTTTTAAAATAATATAGGTTATGTTTGGTTATGTTTTTTGTTTGATTTTAGTATATGTTTATTATGTATTTTGGGAGAATGAATTATTGGAGAATGTGAAAGTTATTTTTTGGTATGTTTGTTTATGTTTTGGGGGAGACATTTTTTACCGTAGCAGTTAAATCAATGTTTTTTTATTGAATTTTTGGGTGAAAATGAAATTGAGTGATTTTTTCTAATGTTAGAATAATGATAAAATATATATGATGTATATATATAATATATGTATATATTGAAGAATATGCGTTTTAGAGGGGAAATGGAGATATGTTTGGTTATGTTTCTCCAAAACCCCGAAACAATGTTGTTCCGTGGAATCATAACCAAACAAAGCCATAGGAATTCCAACATTCTTGTCACAAAATTGCATGCTCTTTCTAGGTACATGATGTCTATGATCTAACAAGAAAGGAGTTAGGATATTTCTATGGCATACATTCATGGCTACATCTTAGTGTTAGTGATATCCTACCAAATCTAAGCTGCCACCTTTCCAGAATACCACAGAACATGGTACCATTTTTGGGTGGTGGCTATGGAAGGACAAGTTAGGAAGCCTGTCTAAATATTTGTGGCCTTGACCAAATGAGCACAACAAGAGCCTCTACAGTGTTTGGGATTTCATGCTTCTATGCCTAAATACATTTAAAGTTGTCATATATTCTTACCCTTTTTGTTCAATTGTGGTTCTATGTTTGCATCATAGTTGTACTTGGGAGGTCCAAGTCATCAAAGTTTTGAAATAATCACAATTATTGATTTAGTGAAATTTAGGTGAAATGCATTATATGCAAATAATTGCGGTTGTTCAGGATTCTGAATCCCTAGATTTTCTCCAAATGTTAGAATAATCACAGCGATTCATATGATGAGTCTTACATGGATCAAATATACTAATTTTCATGGTTTTTTAAGGTTATAAATTTCAAAATCTCCTGAAATTACTCGTTTGGATTAGTCCAAAACGGGGGTTATTTGACCAAAGAAAAAAAAAAACCAATTTAAAATTTTAGTTATAAAAAATTATTAATTGGTTGGTGAGCGAGTTAATACAATATTTAAATTAGTTTCCAAAACGTTTTTACCCTTTTAAATTATATATACGCCTTTAATTTATTTTCATATTTTATGATTTTCAAATAAATATATAGATTATTAAATTATATATATTTAAAATTTTAAATTGTTGTGGGCACAATTATTTAATTATGACATAAATATAATTTAATAATGTATACTTCAAGTAAAAATAAAGTGATTATATATATGAAATAAATAAATTATTAAATAAAAAAATTTAGTTAGTTCGTTTATATAACTTAAGTTATCAACCAACTTTGTTTGGACAAATTTTAAATTTTTCTTGGAAAAAAATGTAAAGTTAAATTAAAAATAAGTACATTATTCAAATAAGTACATACAAATAATCTCTTTTTTATCTAACGAAATCGAAAAAAATTGCAATCAAATAATAATAAAATAAAATTTTAATAATTAAATGCCTTTTGAATTTTAAATCTATGTGATGAGATAAAATCTACAATTATTCATATTTCAAACTTATTTAATAAGATCAAAATATATGAATATGAATAATTGCAATTACTCGATGATATTATTCTACAGTTTTGACAAAATTCAAAATTAAGGTTGTTTTCTTATATTCACATAAGAATCTGTTATGATTCAAATCCCAAAAATTAACTTATACATATGAAGGCAATGTCACTATTCAATTAGCTCCTCAGATAAATGCAACATGAAGTTTTAGTTATAATAAATAAGATAATTTTATTGATATATAATTTCAAAAATAAAGTAACAACTAATGACAATTTTGCAATTTAATTGAAAAGTTTAAAATTCTAAAATTTAGAATTTAATCAATATTATACAATTCTAGTCAAACTACATTATAGTATATATAAAATTATTATTATTATTATTATTATTATTATTATTATTATTTGATTCATCGTTGAGGTGACTTTTCAAAAGGGCAAAATCTAATACCACATATGCTAAATAAATAATATTTTATGAAACTTAGTCAATCGTATTTGACAATAAATTTAAATGTGATTATCATCAAACTAACTTATCATAATAAGTTTTTTTATATTTCTTATATCACGTCTAAAACTATTGGGACTTGTTTGGATATATAGATAGGATTGATAAAATTATAATAATATGAAGGGATGACATTGTTGAAGATAATATAATACAGTGTTTGGTAACTAGGATTACACATTTTAGATATGTATTTATTTTATCAATCCCTTGTATGGATACAAAGATTAAATAATTAGGTTATGCAATATTGTCAAATTCTATGAGTTTCATGGTGATGAGGGTGAAATCCGCTGGACTTGGATTTGAAAGTAATTTTCGAAGGGTTCGACCTCTCTAGTCGATATTCGAAGGTGATTAGGCCGAGTCCTGCAATTACAAGCAAACGTCAAGCTCGCTGAGACGCCCTCAGCTTAGACTCTCCAACGCTCAAGTCAGTATGAGGTCGAGTATATATCGAGCAGCAAAGTGAGGGCTTATTGTATATATAGAATGGCATACATTTGAGAGGCAGGAATGAGGGTATTTATAGCCTTCTCCTGGTGGAGATTTGTCTGAAAAGCTCTTGACTTGTTGTAATAGTTTTTATCCTTACCTGGGGGCCATTAAGTCATCTCCCACCCTTGTCCTATTCCAGGTGGCAAGCCCTTCAGGTTTTGGGGATGAAATAGTACATTGTACCCGCACCTCCTCTCTGGGGCGGCAGCATGGGTGGTACTGGGGCAACATGCGCCATTTATGCGGAGACATGCCGCCTATCAAGGTATTAAATGCGGCAAAGGTGATCACACGCCTAATCGACCTCCCTAGTTGACCTAATACAGGCATAGTGTGAGGCTTACGTGCTGAACAAGTAGTGTGGTTGAGATATCGATCAGAGGCCTAGCCTTCAAATGTTGTCGTTCTTCCTGATCGACCAGGGTCACCTGAGGTTGGCGGCATAACTGGGCCCAGTGTATGAGATGAGCCTGTGGTCTTTAAGCCGAGCATATTGGGCTATCCCATATCATGAGTCCCCCCCACTTTCGAATGCTGAACGAGGGAATCGACGAGAAGGATTGGGGAGTAGTCAACTGAACGGTTGCATGGGCTCATCGACGAGGATTTTTGAAAGTTGACCCGGGTTACGTGCATTAAATGAGCGGTTACATCGTGTCGCCAATGCCGCGGGACGATAGTTACAGCATTATTACAACCGCTTGGATTCTCGTGCTTGCGCTCCTATAAATATGTGCTGTGAAAACAGCTATTTTACTTTTACTGCCTTTGCGTCTGGTCGAGCGTCTAACTAACTGCTTTTGCTGCTATTATCTTCCGTACTTAGTTCATCAACACAGTAAGTTCCTTCTTTCCTTCTCCTTAGTGTCCTTAGCTTTATTATCATAATGTTGCATTTATCTGGTTTTGAGGGTAGCTATAGGGAGGATAACGAGGCTACTCACTCTGATAGGCCTGGGGGTTTCTCAAAGGAGTCAAATAGCTCGAGCAGCGATCGCGGAGGTGATGGAGTTGGGCCGAGTCAGGTTTCTCCATCACGAGGTTGATTATTCATCCCTGACCATTATAGCGAGATAGTGTCCACCATCACTCCTACAGACTTAAGGCGTATTAGGCAATTGTATCACATTCTTCTGGAGGATGAGTTATTAACACCTGGGGCTTCTGGTCGAATGCATCGACCTCCGTCAGGCTGTATCATTGTATTTGAGGACACCTTTAAGTGTGGCCTTAGATTTCCTTTAGGTGCTGATGTAGTCGACCTGCTTAGAGGTCTGCAAGTTTGTATAACTCTATTACTGCCAAACCATTTTTCGACCATTTACAATTTTATCATTTTGATGCACCTTTTCGACCAGCCAGCAAACTTTGAAAATTTTTCGAACCTTTTCCATATTTCAATGTCCAGCAAGTCGGGTAGCACCGATGAGTCGAGTTTCTATTATTTAACTGCTCAACCCTGCCGTAAGTTCCTAGTAACCCCGGCCTCCTCCTATGGACAATAGTGGAAAAAGCATTACCTGTTTGTTCGAGTTGCTAGGGGGTTCAATATTCTAAGGGGCTGGTGAGTGGGGCATGTCAAGATGCCGGGTAACCTGACTTTGACCTGGCCCAATACTTTCGCACGGGATCTGGTAAAGTTTGGCCAAATGGAGGCCTCGATGTTTATGGAGGAAAGGAGTCTGATACTGGCTGGGTTGTCGCCAGCCCACTTAAATTTGCCTATGGATGATCGACTAGGTAGACTGTGTTGCTTATAGTTTGTTACTTTTCTATTTTTCTGCTCGGTTTTGACTTTTACTATCGTGTTGCTTGGCAGATCGCAAAGAAATCATGAACCGCTCAAGAGCAGAGGCTCTGGCCAGGGCTGAGAGGAACCAGCAACGCCGCCAGGCGACTGCAACTCGTCAAGCAGCTACAGCGGCCGAGGCGCCTCATCCACTGCCAACTCTCTCCCTTTTGCCATCGCCAACTCCCTCACCAGTTCGACCCATTGCCACTGTAGATAGCAGCCCAGCGGGTCGAGGTAAAAGACTAATAATAGAGCATGTGGGACCTGCCCCGAAGAGGACAGCTGCTGAAAAGGGGAAAGGGAAGGCCACAAGGTCGGGCCAACCAACGGGCAACGATCTGTTTGGGCAGTGGGAGGATGATCTGCTATTTCACTTGCCCAAACTACTGTCGCCCAGGTTTGGGACTGAGCCGAGCATGGCCGTGCATAACTCGCTGTCGATGAAGACGGTAGGGTCGACGGGAGCGCTCCCTTAAAGGCGATAATGGCCGGGCTATTCCTGTCCAACCAGAAGAAATTGATGGGGTTGAGTCAGGATGTTGCTCTAAGGGCGCCGGCCAGATCGAGTATGTTACATTGCTGAATATTGCTTTCTCGTCGAATATTGTATTCTTACTAGCAATGTTGTCTTTTAGGTGGGCCAACTGGGGTATCACTTTTATAGGCTGTCGGAGCTGGCCTTAGCCAACCATGAGCACCTGTGGGCGGGGATGTGGAGACTCTGAAGGCTCAGCTCGAGTCTTCTCAGACCAGAGCTGAGGAGCTGGCCAAACAGGTCAAGGAGCTAAAAAATCAGCTCTAGGTGAGGGATAGCCAGCCGGTCGCCTTGATCGAGGAGAGGACCAAAATGGACGAGCTGCTAAAGCAAGTCAGGCTGGATGGGCAAGTTGCCTATAATTCTGGTCGATCTGCTGGTCGGAATGCTGCCTTTGATAAGGCCCAAGATGAATTCTACCAGATGCTGCCACTGATACATCGAGAGGCAGTACAATAGTTCATGCTGAACTCGACATTTCAGGACGCCAGCATTTTGTTCGCATTCGACAACGCGCGAAACTCATTCGAGAAGCCCTCAAGCAGTTGCAATTCCTGGGATATTCATTCCGCCCGAAAGACAGGGATCGCCTTAGTCATCTGCTCGACGAGCAACTACAGCCCTATCCAGAGGACGAGGGAGGTGCTAAGGGTGAAGGTGCAGAGGCCATTGGGGCCGAGGGGATTGCAGAGGCTTCTCCGATCGTGCCCTTGACTAATGAACAAAGGAGGCAGGCCGAGGTGGCGAAGAGGTTGGAAGTGATTGCCAAAGATTTGACTTCACCAATGACTTTGCGTTTGAGGTCAAGGAAGGCATGGTCGATGCAGCCGCATATCTTCCTCCTTTTGATGGGCATTTTCTGGCCGATGTGGCTGGACCTTCTCAACTGACGACTGTCGCGGTTCCTATTACAGTCGCCATGCCCGAGCCAGTTTCGATTCAAATCCCCATGAGTGATGAGCTCGAACAGGCAATCGAGGAGAGCTCCCGAGCTACGGGCGACAAAGGCGCTGGGTCAAGCTGATGCTGTCGGGATAATGTATTTTTATTTTTATTTTGATTGATGTACTCAATTTGAGACATGCAACGGATGTTTTTGTATTTGAACAAAAAGTTCCTTTAAATTTTTGTCTTTGACTGCCTTTAATCAATGCACCAAGTTTATGGTCGAGTGCTTGCAGCGTTATATTTTGCAATCAAACCTTGAATAACCTAGCGACTACCCGGTCAACTTTAGATATGAATGATAAACTTGGAATAATTTAGCGACTGCAGGGTCGATTGAGTGGTCTCGTTTACGAGGGTTTGACTTGGCAGCATGAAGCCAGCTTGGTCGACTATGGGGTCGACGAAGTGGTCTTGGCTGCGAGGCCTTGATTTGGGGGTTTGAAACCTGCTTGGTCGACTATGGGGTCGACTAAGATCTTGGTTGTGAGGCCTTGACTTGGCGGCTTAAAGCCTGCTTGGTCGACTATGGGGTCAACTAAGTGGTCTTGGCCACGAGGCCTTCACTTAGTGGCTTGAAGCCTGCTTGGTCAACTACGGGGTCAACATTGAATTATCAGCTTGTTCCTATAGGTATTCGTAATCAACTTTTGCCAAAAAAAAAATTTGAGCTTTTATTTCTGCGTTGGAATACAATGGTGGCCCTTGGCCTTTTTACACATAAAATTTCTTTAGGTTTATGGCATTCCAAGGTCGTGGCAGTTCGTTGCCTTGCATGTCTGCTAGCTGGTATACATTGTGCTTTGAAACTTTGACCACAGAGTAAGGTCCCTCCCACTTTGGATCGAGTTTTTCCACATTTCTTGACACTTCTACCTTCTTGAGGACCAGGTCGCCGACTTTGAAATTATGAGGTTGAACTTCTTTGTTGTAACATTTTGCCATTTTCGATCAGTATTATTGCATTGTGTTGTAGGCTGTGTGGCGCAGCTCGTTGATGGTGATTAAGTCTAGGGTCCTTTCTATTGCATTTGTGATCGGATTATAGTGAATCACCTGGGTTGTGTGTTGGACCAGTTCGGATGGAATTAATGCTTCGGAACCATAGACCAAGCAGTAGGGGCTGCGACCTGTGGCTGTTCGCGGAGTGGTCCTATATGTCCATAGCACTCCTAGGAGGTCATCTACCCAACTTGCTCATGTGCCTGCTATTCGAGCTTTGAGGTGGTCGAGGATTATCCTGTTTGTGACCTCCGTCTGACCATTAGTCTGGGGGTTCCCAACCGACGTGAAGTGTTGGCTGATTCCCAGGGCCTCGTATGACCTTCTCGTGTTCCTACTATGAAACTGAGTGCCATTATCTAAGATCAAGACTTTAGGCAAACCAAATCGACAGATTATGTTTTTCCAAATGAAGCTCTTAATAGCCGCGTCGGTGATTTTCGGAACTGCTTCATCTTCGACCCATTTAGTGAAGTACTCGACCGCTACGATGATGAACTTTTGTTGACCCGATATTTTTGGGAGAGATCCAACTATGTCGATCCCTCACTGGTCGAATGGCCATGCAATCTAAACATTGACCATCAATGTGGCTGGTTGGTGCGGTATGTTCGAGTAGATCTAGCACGACGAACATTTTCTGGTGAAGTCGACTGAGTCTTTCAATAGGGTGGGCTAAAAATAACCGTACTGGACAACTTTGTGGGCCAAAGACCAACCTCCAGAATGGTTGTCGCAGATGCCAGCGTGGATCTTGTGTAGCACTTTGTCTGCCTCTTCGGGTGTTATGCATTTAAGTGGTGGTCCCGATATCGACTTCATGTAAAGTTGTCCGTGTTCATCGAGAGCAAACTTGGCTGCTTGTGCATTAAGCCTGTGGGCATCTGTCTCTACGTCGGGGATGGTCCCCTGACGCAGGTAGAGTTTGATCAGGTCTTGCCAGGAAGGGGGTGTCTCTTCAACCCAACCGATGGGGTTATGATCGATGACTTGGATGCATGGTTTGCTAGCCACCAAGAACGTTGTGGTTCTTTCCCTGGTTCTCTTCGTCGAACTGGCTAGCTTTGAAAGTACGTCTGCTCGTTCATTCTCCGCTCGGGGGACCTGATTCAGGATGAAACTCTTGAATGGCCGTTGTAGTTGTTTTACTTCAGTCAGATATTGGCTCATTTTGGCCTCCTTGGCTTCGAAGTTTCCTTGGACCTACTCCGCGACCAACTGGGAATCAGTGATCGCTACCAACCGCTCGACACCCTGAGCTGCGGCCATGTTCATTCCCGCAATAAGAGCTTCATATTCTGCTTCATTGTTGATGACTGGAAAGTCAAACTTTATTGCAAAATCATACTCCTCAGCAAGTGGGGAACGAAGAGAAATACCTAGTCCACCTCCTTATGAGTTTGCCGAACCATTGACATGCAGCGTCCACACTGAGGAATTTTCAACAATTTGGTCTGAGAGATCGAGTCTCTTGGCAACAAAGTCAGCCAAGAAATGTGCTTTTTATGGCTGCTCATAACTGGAATGTGATGTCGAACTCCCCGAGCTCGATGGCCCATTTCGTGAGTCGACCTAAAGTGTCGGGCTTTGACAACACCTGCTTTAATAGTTGATTCGTCAAGACCACGATCGCGTGGGACTGGAAGTAAGGTCGTAGCTTTCGTGCTGCTGTAACGAGGGCGAAGGCAAACTTCTTGATCTCCAAGTAATTATGTTCTGGCCCGTGTAAGGCCTTACTTCAGTAATACACTTGTCGGTGAGCTCCATCTCTCATTGATACCAGTACTGAGCTGATCGTGGCGGCGAAAATGCCCAAGTAAAGTTGTAAAACTTCTCCCAGCTCAAGTTTTGCCAGCATAGGTGGCGAGGATAGGTATTGCTTGAGCTCGACATAAGCCTAATCACACTGTTCAGTCTACTGAAATCCTGATTTCTTCGCATTCTTGAGAATTTTGAAGAAAGGTAGACTCTTATCACCAGTCATGCAATGAATCTGCCAAGGGCTATTATCCTACCGACTAGACGTTGTACATCTCGAATAGTACAGGGCGGGGCAATGTCCAAAATTACCCTGATCTTAAGTAGGTTTGCCTCGATCCCTCTTTAGGCTGACCATGTAGCCCAGGAACTTGCCTCCTCGAACCCCGAGGGTGCACTTATTGGGATTGAGTTTCATACCGAATGCCCTTAATATGGAGAAAGTATGATCTAGGTCGAGTAGGTGGTCCTCGACTTTCTTTATTTTTACGATCATGTCGTCGATGTAAACCTCCATCGATTGCCCGATCTCATTTTTGAACATATAGTTGACCAATCTCTAGTATGTTGCCCCTGCATTTTTGAGCCCAAAGGGCATGACCAAGAAGCAGTATACCCTATTGGGGATGACGAAAGAGGTCTTACCTCTATCCTCGGGTGCCATGAATATTTGATAATAGCCTTGGAAGGCATTCATCATGCTCAACAATTCGCAACCGGCGGTGGAATCAACTAATAAATCTATGCGAGGCATGGGGTAAGGGTCTTTAGGGCAAGCTTTATTTAAATCAGTAAAATCATTACACATGCACCATTTTCCCTCATTCTTAGGGACAAGTACAACATTATAAAGCCAAGAAGGGTACTGAATTTCTACAATATATCCTGCCTCTAAACACTTGCTGACCTCCTCCTTGATGATTTAGGACCTCTCAGCATTGAAAGTTCTTATCTTCTGTCTTACTGGTTTGTGAGCAGGGTCCACATTGAGTCGATGGACGATAACGCTTGGGTTGATTCCTTGGAGGTCGGCAGTTTTCCAAGCGAACACATCGATGTTTCGCCAAAGGAAATCGATCATAAAGCATTCTAGGTGGTCACCCATATCGCTTCTGACCCGGGTGGTCTTGTCAGGGTTTCCAGGTTCCAGCTCTATTATTTTGAATTCCCCGACAGGCTCGACCCGGATGTCATCCAACTTTCTCTTTTTAGACGAAGGTCCCTTCTCGGGTTTCGCTACAGGGGCGTCCCCCGAGGGCTTTAGCTGAGGTTGCTTTTTTTGTTTGTTGGACTCGATGGAAATGGTATAGCAGCGCCATGTGTCCTTAAGGTTGCATAAAAGTTCTCCAACTCCAACTAGAGTTGGGAACTTAATCTTCATATGGTAAGTGGAAACGATGGCCCTGAAGTCGTTTAGGGCAGGTCGACCAATGATGACATTATAGGCGAATGGAGCGTCGACCACCAAGTAGTTGATCATCAAGGTTCTGCTCCAGGGACCTTGTCCAAATGTTGTGGAGAGGTTAATAGATCCTTCTGGAATGATCTCAGACCCCCCAAATCCGACTAGCGGCGTTCTGACTAGATCAAACTTTAGTTCCCCCTATTTCATTCTTTTCAAGGTGGACAGGAATATGATGTTTACAGAGCTGCAGTTGTCAACCAAGATCTTTCTCACCTCGAAGTTGGCTATTTGGAGTGTTACCACCATGGGGCAGTCTATTTTTCTGTCGACTCCCTTGCTCTCCACATGGTCGAGGTCGGAGTCGGTGAAGGAGATTGGCTCTGCGCTGGTTGAGAACTAGAAAATAGTTTGGACCTTGGCTGATTTGGTCGACTCTAGCTTTCTTTGAGTTTGCTTCCTGGTGGACCTTGAATCCCCCTTGGTGGGACCTCATGCGATCATGTCAATGAATCCTCGAATGGGCGGGTAAGGTTCCTGGGCAGGTCTTTTTCCTTTATCTTTTCTTCTCGAGCTAGCCGACCTTTCTCTACAGGGAGTCCAGTCGGTTTTGCCTTCTTCACGTCTAGTTTGCTCGTCGACGTATTTTTTCATATGGCCCTGCTTGATCAGTCTTTCGATCTCATCATGCAAGTTGAAACAATCCTCGGTGTCATGCCCTTTTTTGCTTATGGAAGTGGTAGTTTTTTTTTCTAATTTTTTCATGGCTTCAGTCTCGATAAGCTTTATGGGCCTTTTGAGCATGTTGTCATGCTGGATAACAAACAATACATCCTTCCTCGAGAGGTTGAGCGGAGTGTAGTCATGGAAGCATTTGATGGGGGATCGACATCCCTCCCTGACCTGGCTGTCGTCTCTCTCCTTGCCTTTCTTTTTCTCGGCTTCAAGATTGCTGTATTTCAATTTATTCATTTCTTCTTGAGTCATGTACCTTTCTGCAAGGTCGAGTAGCTCCATCGACTTGGGCTGCTCGCGTACCAATGCATTAGCACATTCCTTATGTCTAAGGCCCAGAAACAATACATCAACCAAGAACTCAATCCTCGGGATGTCAATCTTTAACACCTCTGTGCTAAATTTGGTAAAAAAGTTTTGGAGGGATTCTCCTTCATTTTGCTTCACCATTTGCAGATGGGTGTGAGGGAGCTTTGCCTTCCTTCTGCTCGCAAATTGGTGCAAAAACTTGTCGCACAACTGGTTGTACGAGTATATCGACGTCGGTTCCAGTTTCACAAACCAGTCTAGTGCTATTCCCTGAAAAGTGGTCACCAACATCTTAGCATGGATAAACTCACTGTGCCCATACAGCTGCATCATATGCTCGAACTGCATTAGATGTTCGTTTGGGTCCGATGAGCTATCATATCGGGGCAAGCTCGTCGGAATCTCAGCGTCGATAGCGATGCACTCATTGACAATATCTTGGACAAAAGGGGAATCTCTCTCTCTTCGAAACCTCTGCAGTCCCTCTTGGTGATGAAATTTCTCCATGTTTCTCCTCGAGATCTCTTCCAGACGTCAGTTCAACTGTTAGACCTAGTGGGAAACTTCTTCCCACTCTTCCCTATCAGCCTGGGATGTATTCCTGTTCAGGTGGGGTCTCGAGCGCTCGACCCTATTGCGCTGTGGAGCTCGAATGGGTCGAATGTCCGTGGTCAACAGAATCTGCAACCTCCTCGCGATGAAGGGGTCGGGCCATTTCTCTGGGAAAACGGCATGGGCTTACTTCACGCCTTGAAGGGGGCCTTCTGAATTCTTGTCGCTTCTAGTTTTCTCTGGGTTGTCTCTCCTCCAGGGCCGCGGGTTGCGGTGTTGCATTGGCCGCCAGCTCCGGTTGGACGGTGCGTCGATTCAGAGCCGCAGATAGTTAAGCTGAAATATGCTCGCTGATGAGCTGTATCAATTGGGGCATGGTCAAGGTGACCACCTGTTCTGGCTGGGCGCTCGACCCGAGGGCGCCAACATCTTGCTGGGGCCTAGTAGGGGGAGAGTTGGATCTCCTATTTTCTTTTCTTCCTGAAGGGGCTTGCCTGGTGTTCACCATTTTCGATAGCAGACTCGAAGATTCCCACAAACGGCGCAAAATGATGAGGGTGAAATCCATTGGACTTGGATTTGAAAGTAATTTTCGAAGGGTTCGACCTCTCTGAGTCCTGTAATCACAAGCAAACGTCAAGCTAGCCAAGACACCCTCACCCTCGGCTTAGGCTCTCCAACACTCAAGTCAGTATGAGGCCAAGTATATATCGAGCATCAGAGTGAGGGCTTATTGTATATATAGAATGGCATACCTTTGAGTGACAGGAATAAAGGTATTTATAGCCTTCTCCTAGCGGAGATTTGTCGGAAAAGCCCCTGACTTGTTGTAAAGGTTTTTGTCCTTACCTGGGGACCATTAAGTCATCTCCCACTCTTACTATTCTAGGTGGCAGGCCCTCCAGGTTTTGGGGATGAAATAGTACGATGTATCCGCGCCTCCTCTCTGCTGCAACAGCATGGGCGGTACTGGGGCGGCATGAGCCATTTATGTAGAGGCATGCCGCCTATCAGGGCATTAAATGTGGTAGAGACAGTCACACGCCTAGTCGACCTCCCTGGTCGACCTAGCACTGGCATGGTGTGAGGCTTACGTGCTGAACGAGCAGTGTAGTTGAGATATCGATCAGAGGCCTAGCCTTCGAACGTTATCGTTCTTCATGGTCGACTGGGGTCACCAGAGGTCGGCGGCATAACTGGGCCCAGTGTATGAGATGGGCATGTGGTCTTTGAGCTGAGCACATTGGGCTATCCCATATTATACGGGTACAATTGTCAAATAACTAGTTATTTTGTCCCACCATGATAAAGGATTATATAATCTAGGCCAAATTGTGAGGATTATTTATCAATTGCTTTGTGGATTGTAGACCGGTCCCTTTATCCATTAAGGGCTTATTTCTTCAAAACTAAACATTTAATAGAGCTTGATAATATAATCTATCAAGCTCAATCCATATATCCAAATGTGCCCTTGGAGTATTTAATCTCATTCATTTCCTAATTTTCGTCTCTCAATATCAGTGTTGGTCCAATAGTATTCCAATTTAAAAATTTCCACTTGTCCAAAACTGAGCCATGTGATTTGACAGCGGATTAAAAAGCTACATATAACTATTTTACGCGCAATCATTGAATATCCCATTCTTATTCATTTGTTATATAATTAAACATCATTCATCTAAATTAGACCCAAAAAAAGTAATTATCTAAACATAATTATGAATTTTAGGAGGACATTTCAAACCCCCATTCTCCCCATAAATTAATGAAGCCTTAATTAGGCCACCACGCGCACAAGAAATTTCCAAAGATAGATTGAGAAATTCAAACATACTGCCAGCTCAGAAATTGGATAACTGAAAAGTCGAGTGGTTGTAGAGTGGAAGAAACCACCAAATAATATATGCCCCTAAAAATACAAACAAGCGCTAGTGTACAAACGACGACGTGTCTAAAAGTCGTGAGCTGTCACACAGACGCCTTTAGCTTTATGGATAAATACAAGCTTTCGCCATCCCGACTTTTGGGTATAAAATAAAAGATATTCTGCCTAACTCTAAAGTCGCATCTCTTCATTTGTGTCCACGTGTCTGCACGTGTCTTACACTCCTCTCCTACTTCTTCTTCGCCCACGTGTTTTTTGCACAGCTGACAGCTATATAATATTATTTTTCTAATGTTACAAAAAAATAGTAAAATATATTGAATATATTTTCCTTTATTAAATATACATTTTAAAATTTACTGCAATAAAAATTTTCACGAATTTCATGATAATATAGTCAATGTTTAAATTGTCCATAATTGATAAATGACAATTAATAATATCCATACATTAATGATGAAAAAAATCTTATCATAAAGCATATTGATAATATTTATTGCTGTTATATATGTATCACTAATTGATAATACTAATAATAATAATTTAAAAGAACAATTTATTATTATTATTATTATTATTATTATTATTATTATTATTATTATTATTATTATATTGTGGTAACATAAAATTATTATAACTTGAGAATATTAAATATAGTTTTCAATTATATGCATGTTACACTTTCTCTTAGGGGATTAATGCGATAAAGAAAGAGAACTATATATCCTAAAAAAAAAAAAAAAGAAAGAAAAAGAAAATAAAGAAGTGGAGCATAATGGATATATTTTAAAATCGAATAATTCGGTATCTTTTCTTTCACTTTTAGGTTGAACATTTTGGTCTAAAATGACATTTTGTCTTATACGAGTAATTATATATGTTAAAATTTTATCATATAAAATAAATAAAATATTCATATATCTTTTTATATATTACGATTTTTAATATTTCAAATATATATTTAAAATTTTATGTTAAATAAAAAAAAGATAAAATAAGTAATAAAAGAAAAATAAAATGAGCTTATTGTCCTATCTCAAAACAAGTTGATAGGATTCTCTTTGTTATGTCTACATGTCCTCCCGTGTGATGATATGGGAACGAAAAAAAGAAAGAGAATGATAGAGTTTCTCTCGCTTTTGACATAGCGAGCCCCCAATGAAGTTTCGTACAACGCTATTAACTCAAAGGTAGAGCGCTCTCACCCCTGCATCCTTTATCATTGGGCAATTAGGGGCTTTATCTGATGATTCTGACTATTTCCTTCTCGACGATGAAGTTTATCCTCCATCATCTCACTGACTGACTTTGACCCATGTTATTTTAAGGTCATATATAGTATTTAGAGTTTGCCTCGATTTAACACCACTCTCGTGGCCAGCGCTAAACAATTAAAAAGAAAAAACATAATGAAATAAAAAAGAAAACTATCTTATTAACAATGAAAATTAAAAAATAATAATAAGGATATTTTAACAAAACACAAAAAGTATTAAATGCTTTACATACAATATACGATTAAATTATAAATACATATAATATATATTTCTGGATTTTATAAATTTGTTGATTCTTACATACTTATATAATGGATATTCGTATTTGTGAAGCGTAGAGTAAAATATAATTTATAAAATATAAAATGTATTAGAGAAAAGTAAGATATATTAGTAATTTTTGCACCTACACTTTAACTTGACTTTAGATAACTTTAAAAGTTTTTTCTTGTTTTGCACGTACTCACATACATTTAACATATAAAATTATAAATTACATATGTTTGATGCAAACCAAATATAAACATTTATGCACCTACTCAAATAAATATATATGCATTAAAAACTTTTAACCTAGATCAAGTTTACTAGAACTAGAATTAATTATGTTAACAAGTAAATTATATAATTATGTAATTTATTTATAATTTATAAAAATAATAAATGTAATAACTAAAATAATTTATGTGCATAGAAATTTAATTTTGAACAACAATTTTCATGTCCTAATAAGGTTCATGCACTTGGCCTAAAATGCCTTCACCGCTTCACCATCGGATGAGGACGGCCACACGATGCGGCCGAACACCTACTACGCGGCGCAGTTTAAACGGTAATGCTGTGGGCCCCTTCTTTGACTCGCAGAAAAAGACGACTGTACTTATCCTCTTTTTTACACTGTTCCCCGTCTCTATATATATAATAACCCATTTCCACAAAAAATAAAAAGAAAAAGAAAAATTATTATTATTTGTGATTTTCCAGATAAAAAAGGAAAAGAAGGGGGGAGAATTTTGTCCGCCAAAAATGGGAGTACCCGACCCGCGTTCACAACTGAGTTTGCCACCGGGTTTCCGGTTCTACCCGACGGATGAAGAGCTTCTGGTACAGTACCTCTGCCGGAAAGTCGCTGGCCACCATTTTTCTCTACCGATCATCGGAGACGTTGATTTGTACAAATTCGACGCGTGGGATCTTCCGAGTGAGTATTCTGTATTCAGCTTTCTTAGCTCTATAAAACTGTGTACGCAAAATAGTTTCTAAATTTTATTCCTTTTTTGGTCGCAGGCAAAGCTTTATTTGGAGAGAAAGAATGGTATTTTTTCAGCCCGAGAGACAGAAAGTATCCAAACGGGTCAAGACCCAACAGAGTGGCGGGTTCCGGGTACTGGAAGGCCACCGGAACTGATAAGATTATCACAGAAAAGGGGAGAAAAGTTGGCATAAAGAAAGCCCTTGTTTTTTACGTTGGAAAGGCGCCTAAAGGGACCAAGACCAATTGGATCATGCATGAATATAGACTCTCTGAGCCCCAAAGAAAAAATGGCAGCACCAAGGTGAGAATTTTATTTATTTATTTTTTGACTTAATTGATTTTTTCTTTTGAAATGTTGGGAATTTCTTTCTTCTTTTTTTTTTTTTTTTTTTTAATTTTCTTTCTTTTTTGTAGTTGGACGAGTGGGTATTGTGCAGAATCTACAAGAAGAATTCCGGCGGGGATAAAACCGCGGGTTCTGAGTACAGCCAGGGGACATCGTCGTCGTGTTCATCTCAATACGACGACGTAATGGAGTCTTTACCGGAGATCGATCAGGGATTTTTCTCCTCGCCGAAGTTGAATTGTTCCAAGAATTTTGATGACGATCAGAAGCTGGATCTTGTGGGTCCAGGGAGTTTTGATTGGGCCATGCTGGCTGGGCTTAACCCGGTTTGTCCGGAACTTGTTCAAGCCCAACATGGGGCAAACGTGGGCTTACAAAATGACATATATGCCCTTGCTCCAGTTGGGGAGGAAGAAGTGCTGAGTGGGCTTGTGGATCAGCGAGTTAGCAACTCGGGTTTCTTTATACAGAACATGAACGGGTTAGCTCAGGGCTTTTCCGGTTCAGTTGACCCATTTGGGGTTGGATACCCGGCCCAGCCAGGTGGATGGGGGTTTAGGCAGTGAAAAAAGTGAATATTCCACGGGGTCAATTTGTGATGGTGGAAAAAGATTGATTAGGGGCATTTGTGTAAATATGTGCAATTCTTTGGGCTGACATTTCGGCTTGATTGAGGAGAGCTCCAAGGGAATAATATCATTGTTTTTGTACTTCTCTAATATTGATATTGTAAAATTTTAAGGTTGCTATAATTTTGTCTCTAGTCAATAAATTGAGCAGTAGCATTTTTATATTTTTTTTTGCGTGAAGTGAGTCGTTCGAATTCGAATGACCAGAAATGAAGCTATGTATGTGTGAAATAAAATTAAAAACAACCTAATAACTTGTAGCTCAAATGTCATCAGTCTTTCTTTATAATGTGGGAGGTGTTGTGTTTGATTTCAAGTGAATGTGTTATGTGCATTATTAGTAATTTATACTTTGATTGTTTGGTTTAAGAATAGAAAAAATATTGATTTGTTGATATGATGATAAATTCATCATTTATAATACTCTCTTAAAATATATATATATATTTTGCGATATATAGAATATGCTTGAAATTGTACAATAAATTATTTGTAAATTTTGAATTTAAAATAAATAAGTTTTATTTCTTAAAATAAAATACAATGGTTATGTTTGATTATGTTTTTTGCTTGATTTTATTTTATATTTATTATGTATTTTTGGGAGAATGAATTATTGAAAAATGTGAAAGTTATTTTTTGGTATGTTTGTTTATGTTTTATGGGAGATTTTTTTATTGTAACAGTCAAATTAATGCTTTTTTGTTTGGGTTTGAGGGTGAGAATGAAATTGAATGATTATTTTAATGTTAGAATAATAATAAAATATATATTATATATAATATATGTATATATATATATATTGGAGAATGTTTGTTTTAAAGAGAAAATAAAAATATATTTAATTATGTTTCATAAAAATAATATTATTTTAAAAAAACATAATCAAACAAAACCAATATCTATCCAGATAGAAAAAATATCTTATAGCGATTCAAACAGGGCACGTGAAAAATGTATTAGGAATCATCCTTGAAATTAGAATTTATCGAATCATACCGACCATCAATTGAACCTTAAAGTCGGGGAAATTTTGGACCCACCTCATACGCATTCCATTACGTGGGTACTAGAGTTCTAATTTTTAAAATTAGATGATTCATATCCATCTTGGATTTGTCTCATTATAACATTTTTTATGCACAATTTTATTTATTATAAATATATTAATATAATATATGATAAAAATGTACGTATTATATATAAAAGTAATAATATAATCATAATAAATAATTTGAATATTAAATATGTATATATAAATGATAATAATATTTGTAATTCATATTTTCTTTAAAAAAAAAAACTAAACATATATATATATATATATATATATAATTTTTTAAACAATTGGCTCTTTGTTAATAATAATATTTTTTTGTATATTTAGAAAGTTATGATTATTTTATTTTATTTTTAAATATTTTTTAATTCTTTTAAACATACGAAATAGGTTTAATGGATCTAACCCGTCAATATTTGGATTTGAAGCAAGACTGGTCTAGTAGGATGGGTATCGATTCTGACAGATATGCGGCCCCATTGCCTGATAAGTGATAACAATCCTTACTTCCACCAATATATTTCTCACGTGTAATTATATTCAATTATTTATTATTTACTTTAATCATTTTTAATTTTTTTTATTTTCAACTTTGGGTCAAGACTTATTCTTTTTTTACTTTCCCTTCCTATGTTTACTCGTATAAATACTTGTTGAGATGTTCAATTGAACCCATGCTAATAGAATATATAGTTAGATTTATTTAAAAAAAATTATATTTTCCACATGTTATTGTGTATCTTTAAACTTATAAAATATTAAATTTTATTTAAAAAAAAAATCTTGAAGTGTTTAGATAAAATAAGTTCTTGAAAATTAAAATATCAACAATGATAATTTCGTAATTAATATTGTTAAAATTGTAAGAATTTTTGAAAATTTTGAAAGTAAGTTGGAAACTCTTAATATATTTTACAAGAACATGTAAGACTCTGTCATCTTATTTTTAAAAAATTTATTAAATACTTATAATATTTTATAAAATATTTAGAGGAGCTTAACAACTACTAAATTATTCTCGGCTTGCCAATAATAAAAATGTGAGAACTTGGTTGAGAGTGGACGGGCCCAAGAAATACCAATTAAAACGGCCCAACTTTGTAGGGGCAAACTTGGATTTTTCAGTTGCAAGCCCAAAACAAAAGAATATGTTTTGAACCCACTTCATTTGTACCAGCTACATAAGGGGACAAGTTAGTTTTAGGTTGATTGCAAAACCATCATAGCAAATTCATGGGACATGGACTTCATACGTTCCGACAGCTTTTTGACTTCGGCTAGAAAGAAAATATCTAGAATGATCTATGATTTCTTCTTATTTGAATCAATATTTTACTTGTGTTGATGATAGAATAATTTAATGAAAATGGGAAAAATACGATTATATTATTTGATATTCCTGCATAATAATTAGAGTGGGTAAAATCCAAATAATGTCTAATGATTAGTAGGGTTTGTAAAACCCAAATAAGCATAACTGTAACTTGAGCTGTGAAAGTCAGTCATAAAAGATTCTCTATTAGCATATGTTTTACTTTTTTTCATTTATATACATATACAGTAAAAGTTGACTAAGTTTGAATTTTCGATCTTACATTTTATGTGTGATACGAATGTCATTGTAAAGAGATGCCCGACAACTTTCTTACTCTTAAAAATACTCTATTCTTATTCATTTTTCATTCATTCAGAATTAATTAGAAGAAAACGCTCGAACATTAGATGTTCAGATCAATCATTTTACTCCCATTGACAGCAAAACCTACTTTATATCAATCAAGTTATCCCTTCACATAAGATCTACATCACACTTTTTTTTTTTTTACATCACACTTAGGAATGGAAGGGATTAGTTTTCTTGTGGTGTAAGCATAAACATGATGTCGGAGTATCATTTCATATTTCAACATAATGCAATTAAATGATGGGACAACAATGGAGATAAAAGTTGTTCCTTCTTACTATAATTGGACATGCAATAGGATTTTTTTTTCATGGATTATGGTTGTGAGTAATCAATTAGCTTATCAAAATTAGTAAGCATAGTTAAAAGATAATGCGCAATGTCATTAATGGTTGGAGCTAGAAAAATTAGTATAAAGATGTATTCTCACCTTTGAAAGAAGCTAAATTGCTAAGTGACTCTAATATCAGGATAAGGAATCTAAATTAGGTTCAGTCACGTTCAATGAATTACTGAATTACATGTATATTTATTTTTATACTCTAATATTCAGATAAGGAATCTAGGTTAGGTTCAGTCACGCTCAATTAATCATTGAATTACACGTATATTTATTTTTATCTTATTATTAGTTATTGATAACTCTTATTGAATTGAACACCGATAAATATCACTATTCACTTGCCACGCGATTGATTTACAGATGTTAGCTTTGAATCTGACCCATAACATATAGGTTCTAAGGTAGGGGTTAAAAGAAAAACTATCAAAGCTTTTGTCTTTTTCTTTCGTTTTAGTAAATCCAATATATCAATATTACACTAAATATATAAATTATTAAAAATGAATTATCAATCAATAATGTTTAACAATTTTAGGGCATGTTCACTTTTCACTTAAATATATACATTATATTTTGATTTTTTAAGGTGATGCAGCCTCATTGTGCAGAGATGACTCAATGTGATTTTGGTATATAGCATACAAATAAAGAAAAATAACCAAAGCTTTTGTCTCTCTTTCTTTTTTCTAGTAAGTATGATACATACAACATTGCACTAAGCTTACAAATTATTAAATTTATTTACAATCAACAATTAATATTTAAAAATTTAATTAAAGATATATTTACTATTTTACTTTGTATGAGATGCTTATACATAATCTTATATTTGGACTCTATGTAATGATAAAAGCTTGTGATCTAAAGATAGCCCAATAAATAAAGAATTAAACCTAAAAGTTGTTATAAAACCACAAAAAGTTTTGATTTTTTTTTATTTTTAGTTGAAACTATCTTCTTATTCCTCAATTTCTAATTGAATTATTCGCATTAATTATTCTAGAATCTATATCTTAAATCATATGAATAAACATGGTTAGTAAATGATTAAATATTAACTGACAACTTCCTTATTCTTTCAAATAATCATTCAAACCTTCATCATATGAAATAAACTGCAATTTAATTACTTAATTATCGATTATTATTATTAAAAATAAGCAAGATGAAATCAAATTTAAAACCTCTTGAAGTACTACATTGTCTTAAAGCCTTAGTCTTATAATTTGGGCAAAATTTCTTGGACGACCAAAGGGTTTGTCGTGGTATACGAAAATGGCAACTGATTTGAAGTTGATTTAGCAACAGATAGCTATTACTGAAAGCGATGTCTGGCTGAGATTATCTTAATCCTTGATCAGGATTAGCAAAAACTGGCCACCTAATTCCCCCACACATAATCAGTGCTTTTTCATTTGCATTAAGGAACTAATTATGAAATCTTCAACAGTACTAGAATTAAGATTGCGTTTGGATGGAAGGATTCAGATCTAAATAAAGAAAAAAGATCGAGTGAAAGATATAGGAGAAGGATCTCATCAAAAGCTAAGTCAGATGGATTTAAAATTTCATGATTCAAGAAATAGTTCAAAACATGATTTAAGAATTTAAAATTTATTAAAACGTGAAACTATCCAAACAAGTTCAATGATTTTGTCATTTTAGACCTGGATCTAAACCCCGAATATGATGAAATAGGATGAGTAGTATTTTGTAAATACATAATTATTTTGAATATACTAATCAGTTCTTTATTTTTTGATCCCTTGGAAGTAGGGATGTGAATAAGCTAGACTAGGCTTTGCTTTGTTTTAAAGAGGCCAAATTTGTTGCATAAATTGTAAATCTAAGCCTAGCCTATTACATGATATAGACTTTTTTTAAAAGCCTGGCCTAGCTTTTTTAAAATTTTCCAAAGCCTAGATCTTGCCTTAAAAAGCCTATTTTAGTTAAGATTCTCATTAGACTTAAATTTTATATAGGCTCAGGCCTTAATAGGCTTAAGACTTTGTAGGCCTAAAAATTCTATAATTTATATTAAGCAAAAATAATTGACGATTATAATACATTTATTTAAATAAAGAGAAAAGCATAACCAAACATTATTATAAGTTAAACAAAAAATTTCAAATAAAATTGTTATGTATTAATTAAAAACATAATATATAATTATATAAAATTAATTAATATAAAATATAAAAGCAATTATATAAGTATTATAAATAAGTAAATATATATTATAATATAATTAAATTATATAGATCGGCCTTATAGGCTTTTTTAAAAGCTTGTACCTAACCTTTTTAACTAAATAGATTTTTTTAAAAGTCTAAACATGGCCTATTTATTAAATAAACTAGGCCATATACTAGTCCTCAATTAGGTCAGGCCATAGGCCCCTGATGAGCGGCCTAATCTTTTCCTATCCCTAACTAAAAGGGATAAAAGAAAATTCTTATTGTTTCTTCAACAATTTTTTGATCTCTAGCTAGTGGATCTTTCATTAGGATTTGAATTCAGATGAAGTTTTGACTATCTATCAGAGAAAAAAGAATAAATCGATCTTATAGGACCCCCAAGAAATTTTTCAATTTTTTTCAGATCTTGCATTCCATGAATAATCGGGACATCAAGAAATATTCAAAATGACATTTTGGGAATTAGTTGAATACTATCTTTGCTCCTTCCATTTGAATAAAGAAAGACCCGAAAGAATCGACTTACGTTTGAATAGAAGCCTTTGGATTCTTAAGAGAAAATATTGAGCAAAAGATTTAGGGGAATTAATGATTTCAAATCTATGTTATCATTATAACATGCATGAAACTCCTAAATGGGACTTTTGGGATTTGCATCCTTTGAGAACGTTTTGGTATTTGTTTGCCCCTTCTTCCCTATCAACAAAGAATCGAAAATAAATATGTTGATGTGGCAAATAGGGCGAGTGGAATAGAAGTCGAGTGAGGAATAGTCGAACTTTTATATTTGATAGTAGTTTACCATTGGATCATGAAGTAGATGTTTAGTTATGTCCTCCTAAAATATATTTCATATTGTTTGTAATTTATTTTATTGAATACAATTCGAAATTTAATATGATTTAAATATCTTTAAAATATATAGATGTTAAGATTATGCATCTTGCAATATATAACTATGATTAATTTCAAGCGGACATGAAATTATGTCACAAAATGATTAGAAATCATGAATACTTAAACATGCAATGCATTTAAACTTTCATATAAATATAGTTACATTTATAGTAAAGTAAATTTTTAGACGAGCCACTCATTCAATAAATTCAACATATTAAGAACTAAGGTTACAACATACATCACCATTTGATAATTTTTATACGTGACTATTGTAAAAACATGCACCTAATTTACGAGGTAGGAAGCATGCCACCACTACAATTGTTGAATTTTTTGAGCAAGAACCACTAAGACATGACGACGTGTCTATGCTAAGGTCCTATTCTTGTCACATTGAACCATAATGTTTTTGTTTTTGAGGGGGAAAGATGTGTCGTAATTGGGATATGATTTTCCGTAAAAGTGATTCTTGAAAAATTTTATTATTTCCTTTTTTTGTAGTGTTCAATGTTGTAATCTTAGAAACGCAAGTTTAGGAACCCCATTTTCGATCTACAATTGACAATGATGTTCGAAATGATAAAGTAATTATATATATATACATAAATATATGTATGTATAATGTGAAAATTAGCTAGGGTTAGGTTTATCAGCATATGGGCATGAGCTGTTTTTCTTCACCCATGTATTGTACAATGATTGTGTTGTCGGTAAAATTGAAAACGAATACTTAAAAATTGAAGACTACGATATTGATATGAGGCCACAATTTTGAAAACGAATACTTAAAAATTGAAGACTACAAGATCGATATGAGGCAACAATTTTTTCTTAAAGTGATAATTGCCTTCATTGTATATATAATTGCTTACGATCTAATTAATAATTTAACTTTAAAATATGAAAAAGTTTATAAATTAACTATTTTTGAAGAGTTTTTGGTTCATCATGAGATGTTGAGAAACTATCAATGAATTATTTGAATGTATGAAGATGAAATTTTAAATTTTTATTTTTATTTTTTTGTATGAATTGCATGCAAAATCATTATAGCTTAGTTATGGTATTCTTCAAATATTGTATTGTTCTTAATGATATCATACCTTATTTAATATCGAATGATTTGAGATTTTGAAATAGTTTATAAATTAATATTTTTCAGCGAAGAAAAAATTTGTGACCGTACGTGCTATTGGGATAATAGATTTGAGTTTGATGACAGATTTAGACTTTTTTTTTTTTAAAAGATAGATTTAGACATCACCTTCCTAGAAATTTACCTTCCTAGAAGTTAGGACATTTTGGATATTACAAAGTGTAATCATATTGAGTAATCTTGACAATCAAACATTATATAATGTCAAAGGTGGGATATCATCAATTTCTAAAATCAAAATAAATAATAAATTACATGGTATTTGATACTATTTCTAGCTTATGTATCATTAGTATATGAATCTTGTTTAACCCTATATGCCCAAACAAACAAGCTCAAAGGTATCTATAGATAGTATCAGTACACGTGTATTGGAGCAATGTAGTCCAGTTTAAATTGCCGTATGATTCAATGATCTATCATAAATCAAGTTAGGCATTAAAAGTACGTGAATTCAAAAATAAATAATAATTAAGTATTATAATGAGATGAAGACTAAATATCAACCAAACAAATGAATGCTTCCTTGGGATAGGAGGAAAACTATGTGAAACGGATTGGAGAGGGGGGTGGGGTGGGGTGGATCAAATGTGAAAGGAAAGGGTCATGCAATTGTGACTTTGCCCGAATTTGTTAAGAGAGTAGTGAAGCAATGTGCCTTTTGTTGTGCCGCAATATCTGCCCTCTTAACTCTAACTTGTTTGGGTATATTCATCATCACACCATATGGCCAAATTCCTCCATATGCGTGCGTGTGCTTGCATTGGCATATGGAATTTAATTCTTGATATTAAATTTTATGACTACAAATTTCAAAAAAATAAAATTTTCAACTGTTATTTTTTGTTAAGAAGAAAATTTACATATTTCAAGATTCAATTTCACCAATTACTTTGCCATACAATTTTGCCACGTATTTTGCCGCAGCAGTAAGATCGTACAGGCTCGAAAAGAGAAAGCAATCAGAAGCAGTACGAGTAGGAGCATTGGACCCAATAGTTCATCCTTCCTTATTTGTTAATAATCTCAAATTTTACTTAAAATTTTATCCATTTTTAAATATTTAGACTGTCTTTTCATATAAATCAAGATATTTATTTCATCTCTCAAAATTAAAATTATTAGCTCATCTCTATATACACACTCTGACATATATACGTATAAATATACCCATAAATTTATATATGTATGTATATATATATCCATATCCGCACACATACCCACACACATACACAGGATCTTTTGACAATAAAACCTAAGTTCCATGGGTGAAAGTATCTAGCTAGCAAGTACAATATACTTCACATGCTTATTTACTTACTCCTTTTCCCCTTTAAGCCGAGTGGCAATTAATTGGCCCAACAGTATTGTTTTATATACATACATATTATATTTGAAATTCAAACCCTAAATCCTATTTTCACAAAGTTCATGATGACCTTGACTTCTAAGGCTTATGCACCCACATGCATACTACTATTTTGCATAATTACCTCCACATTAGAATGGTTTTCTCTTTTTTAATTTTTTTCATTTTTCTCCTATTGTATCCTTAAGTTGATTGCCCTGCGCACAAACACAAAGAGTAGAGGTATAAATGAAATAAGAAGATTCGCGAATAGTTCGAGCTTGTCAGTTAAACAAGTCAAGCCAAACTCAATAATATTCAGGTTGAAAAGCTCGCGGCCTAAAGATTTTTTTTTATGTTTTGTATACATTGTTTTATATAATAAGGTCCATGAAAAGATAAGTAAATAATGTAAAAAATAATAATAATAATAATAATAATATATTATTATTATTATTATTATTATTATTATTATTATTCTGTTTGTTATTTTTAGGAAAATAACAATTTTTTTTTAAAAGTTTATAATTGTAAAATTTATTTTGAGTCCAAATGAGCTCGAACTAATTGAAACTTATACAAGCTTGAATTCATCCAAATTTATACAAATTGAGTTCTTCTGCTTTCTTATGGCGAGTCGTGCTCGATAAGGCTCGCCCAAGCCTACGTTTATTTAGCAAGTTGAGCTTGAGTTTACTAAATTCGAGCTCGGTTCAACTCGTTTACACTTATAACAAAGAGAGATAAATTTAATATATTCAGCTTTTAGTATGGTGCTATATAAATAGAATTAGTGCTTATGTTGGTTGTTTAAATGTTTCCGCGATTGATAATAAAAATTCAAACATAACATAGTAATAAGAAGATGTGAAATTGCCACCACTGTTTTCTTTCTTTTCATTCATTAAATCCTTAATTTTTGCGAACATAATGATGCTATACGATGGAATTAGTGCTTTGCTGATTGTTTAAATATCTCATATTTATGTAATAATACTTTCGACCTGCAGAGGAATCTATACTTATGCTAATTGTTTACATATTTCACATATTTACCATTAAATATCAGAATTTGGACATAAGGTGAATCACCAGTTAATTTGTGCCCTTAATCCTTGTGGACATTATAAGGCCGGTGTTTGGGTGCAACTGTTCCACATTAAACGTGATCTCTGCTTGTTGCCGTTATGGCCATCTGATCAAATAATGTACTTACTTAACATTATGATTCAGAATTTCCAACAATGTGTGTGTGGTAAAAATGGGCGGCACGATTTGACTAGTCCATCACGCAGACAGCAATGGACCCCACCCACCTTTTGAAATCTTTTTACATGTGCTTAACATAAATATCTTATAAATAGAGTGAATCATTTTGCATTAACATTAATGATATCAAATCTTATTTTTTATTAAAGAAGTCAACGGTTTTAAAGTAATTACATTTATAAATCTCTTAGATACATATCTGCCAACAAATTTAAGAATGATTTTTACATTGTTTGTAAGATGTCATTATTTGTAAGAACAACGACTGTGTTTTTCTTGCAAGATCTCGACTTGAAAATTTATGATGATTTTAAGTTCTTCTCTTATAACGGAGAATGGTTTTTGAACAGTTTATAAGTTGTTAGGTTCCTCCTCTCTCATCCATTGAGACGTCTCCTCATAAGGACAAAGTCATAAACAATATACATCAATGGGACCATACTTTATAAGGTTGAGTCTTCCATATTTTATGACGAATTTGAACGTCATCAAATATAACATACATCTCAACAATTATCAATATAATTTAAAAACTTATTATTTGACATTTTCTCATTCAATGCATATAAATTTTTTTCCTATCTCCATATATGTGCTATAATTTCCACAGAAAACCTTAAATCACGAAATTATTTGCACCATCCATGCAATTGTTTGTATTTTATTTTCTTGAGGAAAATAATTGAATATATATTATTCATTATATTCATATTTTAAATTTCTAAAGCACAAATAATTTTAGTAAATATAAAAAATAATAATTGTACCATTATATATATATATGATATATATGACAAAATACGATTCTAAAGATGAAAGAGTAAAAAATTAAATAAAAAGGCTCAATTAAATAAATAATAAATAAAGCAAATGACCAGTGAGCCCAATAACTAAATTAATAAAGTCAATCAAAATGGACACCCAAACCCAAGTATACTCGAACCCAGCAAACACTTAATCACTATAAATACCAACTTTCAAAATTAAAAAAAAAAAAAAACACGAAAAATTATTTCTTAAAAATCTTGAGTTCTGATTTTACATAAATGCATTTCGAAGCAAGAACCTATTAAATTCACTAACTTCAAAAAAAATCTTAATTCCAACTTCAAACAACATCAATATCGAATACTAATTAACATATGATCAGCCAAACTCCTATTTAAGCTTCGATCGAACAATTATTTACTCTAAATACTGTAAAAAATAACATTAATTTACACTAATTATTATTGTAAAAAGAAAATCACATTAATGTTGCATAACTGAATGCCGTGGAAGATCATCAACCCAATTGGATCAATAATTACATGGGATTAATTTGAATTGCTACTTGCAATGAAGAAAAAACTTCACAACAATTAATCATACAGTGATGGGAGTGTACTGTTCATTTACTTTCACCTCTTTCAAAAAATTTAATTCATGTACCTGTGACGGTAAATTTGGGTGTCATTTAATGAATTTTGGACAATAAAATAAATATGAACCTAAGTACGATGAATAAGTAACAATATTCAATGATGCAATAAGTATTTCTTAGTCAACAGTTCCCCTTTTCCACAAATATAAATTTTGACAATACTAAAAGAATATTCATAGTACTGAAATCCCTACAACCAACGTTATTACGATTGAATTTATTAATTCCTAAACTCAAAATTCTAAATTTTATAATACAAAGTTTTTGTTTGGATTAATTTGGATTTGAGCTAATTAGGAGTGCAATCGAGCCAACTTGAATCTATTTTGGGAGAAATTTTTGAGTTCGAGCTCGAAATTATTAAGGGCCTAGTTAGTGACTTTAATTTTTTATACTACATAGTATTTGCATGAGAAAAGCGTGCATGACATAGGAAATTAAACTTTAAACACCTTTCAATCATTGATATTAAAATAAATATGATGTAATTTCTTTTCACTGCTGACTATAAAGTTATAAAAATGAATGATATTATTATTTATTTCACATAAATTAAAAAAACAATTATAGATAAATTAAAATATTGCACCTCATCATCCTCTAGAATTTCACCCTCTCACTCTCACTTTCCACCCAGCACACTTATCCTTCGTCTTATCAATCCCATCTAAAAAAAAATATTTTTGCCCCATCCCGCGTGGTCCCCACACAATTCCCCTGCAACGTGTCGCGTTACCACTGACTCTCAAATCACGTGTGTGTCGGTTTATTAATGGCCTAATTTTTAGTTCTCAATCCCAAATATCATCAGCATTAAGCCCTAATCTCCTCCATTGCAATCACATTAACTCCGTTGGTGAAATGACATCTTAACCCCTGACCCCATCCCATGGCACCCCATGATTGGCTGCTTAAATGCACCCGACTGCACCTCAACCCCACATGATTAATCCAAAGCTTGTACCGTACAACAGACGAGCCGTATATACGGTGTATTAAAATGAAGGGCTGTAGCCGACTCCAAGCAAAAACATTTCGCTCAGCAATTGTGTGGTATTTTTCTCTCTAGCAAAATTTCTCAAAATCCAAAAGCTTAAAAGATAAGCGGTAAAATATTAGTACAAAAAAGAAAATATTTTCTTTTTTAGTTAATTATGGAGAGCACCGATTCCTCCACTGGCTCCCAGCAGCCGCAGCTGCCGCCGGGCTTCCGCTTCCACCCCACGGACGAAGAGCTGGTGGTGCACTACCTCAAGAAAAAGGACGCTGCGGCCCCTCTGCCGGTGGCCATCATAGCCGAAGTTGATCTCTACAAGTTCGATCCCTGGGAACTTCCGGGTAAATATTTAGTGCACATATTATATATAGTTTTACCGACCCTATTGCTTTTTCTTGATTACAAAAATATCAAATGGGTTATATCTTATTTTATTTTTTCAGCAAAGGCTATATTTGGGGAGCATGAGTGGTATTTTTTCAGCCCGAGAGACAGGAAGTATCCCAACGGGGCGAGGCCGAATAGGGCGGCCACGTCGGGTTATTGGAAGGCGACGGGGACTGATAAGCCGGTGCTGACGGCCGGAGGGTCGCAGAAAGTTGGAGTTAAAAAGGCTTTGGTTTTCTACGGAGGGAAGCCTCCTAAAGGGATCAAGACCAATTGGATCATGCATGAGTATAGGCTGGCTGATAATAAGCCCAGCTCAAAACCTCCCGGGTGTGATTTTGTCAACAAGAAAGGCTCTTTAAGGGTACATATATACATATAACCAAATAAAGCTATTATTACAATACCAATTCATTTCAGTATGCATAATTTTATCTTGGTGTATATTTTTAACCAGCTGGACGATTGGGTTTTGTGTCGGATATACAAGAAGAACAACGTGCAGAGGCCAGTGGATCAAGAAGGGGACGACATAAATGCTGTGATGGGCTCAATCCCGGCAAGTATATCAATGCATAAGTTGCCAGAAAATGATCAAAACTTGTACGAGTTTGGGGTTATGACCGATAAGACTGTGACTACACAGCAGCAGCAGTTCCCTCTGGTGGCTCAAAATCTGCTTCCGACCAAGAGGACGGCCCCAAATTTCTATTGGAACAATGAGAATTCTCCATCCATGAAGAGATTTTTGGGTGAAAATTGCATGGGAAGAGCGGATGAAACGACGACGAATTCAATAGCAACTATTCTCAGCCAGCTCCCACAGACCCCTTCTCTGCAGCAGCAGCAACTGGGAAATCTTGGAGACAGCGGCGTTTTCAGCCAGCAATCTTATCAGATTCCAGGGATGAATTGGTACTCATAAATTTCATTATAATGCCAATATTTTTATTTTATTATAAATTATACTAAGATAAGCAGATATTGGGATTATATAAAATCATGATCATATGATTAAATTTGAGATACAGAAATATTTTACAGGTCTGAGGCAGTAGATATTATATATGTTTATACATATTATATACAGTAGATGAAAATCAAAGAAATTAATCTTGTACTGTTCTTCTTGTAGAGAATTAGTAGAATATATGAATAGGTTGTAGAATTAAAGCATTTTGTTGTAGGATATACACAATAATATATAGTAGTATATATTATTACCAGTGAGTTTACAGATATTTCTTTTTGATGATGAATTTCAGTTTTCCTATAAGTATTCACCAAATGAAAAAATTGAAAAAAAAAAAAAAAAAGAAGTTAAAGCTTTAAGAAATTGTATTCCCTTTATTATTAATGGAGTTCTTTGCATCATAGAAAACCCTAAAATTATAATATCACACACACAAGTTTAGTACTATGATTTTGAGAATTAGTACTACTTAATGCTCAATCTGGTATTAATTCATAATGTCTTGATCTTGGTTGGAAGTTGACAAAGGAAAAGTTTTACGTATGACCCTAAAAATAATCAAGACTATATTCTTGAAGAATTTAATGATCGATGATCACAAAGAGGACAACATGTGCATAACTTTCATTTGTAAAGTTTTAATAATGTATGTAGGGCTATGTAAAAAGGGGGAATCTCTCTTGAGCTTTTTGTGATGAATAATGGGCTTAATGGTTCTCCAAGAACTCAAAAACACACACATATTCCACCTCCCACCATCCCTTTTTCCTTTTGTTCTTTTGGCCAAGATTATAAAGAAACATATTCCCAAGTGTTTTTCTTTATAATAGGCGCGATGGATCGATGTTTTCCAGTCATAGATCGATCTGGATTGTGGCTATATATAGGAGATATACATTATATCATGGGTTTAATCTATCTTAAAAAAGTTCATGACAAGCATTTAAAACAAACATTTTTGTTCTTTTCATGATTATCAAATTATATTATGAAAAAATAACAGTTATTGTCATTTACTATATATTATTAATTACAATTTTTTTACATTGTTAATTTAAAGTGATCTTAGAATTTTGGCTCAAAAAAGTTCACAAGCATTTATCTAATACTGGTTTAAAACGCGGGTTCGTCTTAGAAAGTAACCACCCGAAATAAGCTAATTTGCATTATTCGTTTGCCATCATTTTCTTTGGAGGGTTATTGAAAATTAAGCAAGCTAGACATGGTAAAACATCTTTTGATCTAGAGGAAAGCGTTCATCATAATTAGAAAAGAAAATTAACCCCTAAAAATGCATTAACCACACAACCTTATCTGATAATAATCTCTTGTCCTAATTATGCCAGCTTTCATTAAAAAAATTTATAAGGTATGGCTGTCTTTTTCTTCATGGTCTGAAAAAGACACTGGCTGAAGTATATTCTAGCTATCACCACACCAAGAAGCTGCAGCTATACAATTCACAGAAATGAATTAGGGACCATTTGATATATACATCTATCAATAATGTAAGAAAAAGAGAATCTTTTATCTTAAACCTCACCCAAAAAAAAAAAAAAAATTATATATGGGGTTTTAATTTTGTTCCCATTTAAGGAAAAATTACAAAACAACTTTAATACATGGTTTTGTATTTGGGAGTGCTTAATATGGAAAAAATAGATAATGGGATGATGGAGGTACACTAGATATTTATGGACTCTTATGAAAGGAGCTTTCATAAGGTTATGGATAATAGAATCATCTCAATTTTGGTCTACCACATACATCAATATTGTTGTGGATATGTTCATGCATCTTTGTATGGGCAATGTGGACTTTAATGTCCAGAGATATCGACATCTTCTATTTTAATTTATATTTCGTCGTATATTAAATTACACAGTGTATGTAATGCATACTTAAATTTTATTTAAATAAGATATTTCACGTAGATTTTTATTTATAATATGCAAGAGAAGATGAAATGTTGATGACAATCAAGGATTTGGATTTGGGAGGGCAAAAGGAAGATATTGCTTGTTGATGAAACTCCAAATTAAGCTCACCAAAGAAAAAAATAAAACTATTAATTAGTAACACAAAGGTGAGAGGTTGTATCAAAATTGTTACTTTGCATTAATTAAGTGACGAGAATTTTTATTTTGGCATAACAAGGTTTTTTGACACTTTTAGCAGTGATATGAATTGCGTAGAGCTTGTCACTGTTCACAATTAGAGAGCAACAGAAAATTATATATAGCTCAATGACAATAAATACATTACTTATTTTTTATGTGGCTAAATTATCACTATACATGTATCACTAACTATAAAGACATAATGATGATTTATACTATTTTTTTCACTGCTAATTTTTTTTTTTTAAATCATATTACAATGAAATAAAATTATTACTACCTAACATGTATTTTTAGTGACTACTTTAACATTAAAATATAATATTTTGTCACCCATATTATTTTTCTTGGCTTATATTATAATAATGTGAAGCTAGGAATATAGCTTGCATAGTGTCATTCCTTTTTAGAAAAGTTTGATCCTCCCACTAAATTTTAGAAAAAGAGTAAAAATGTGATACAATTTATATTGGCTTTTACAAATTATCCATATAAATATTTTGCCCTTGGACTTTGAGGGCAAGTGATGGAACAAAGAATTCTTTCCCCCGAATTAACATTTTTTTTTTTTGGGTAGTCGAAGAGGGCAATTTGATGTATATTTATTTTTATTTTAAAAAGTGATTGATATAATTGTTTTTGAGTGAAATAATAACGTATTCAATTTAATTTAAAAATAAAATATTTTGTACTATAAATATAAAATTAATAAATTCATGTCTTCATGTTTGATGGTACTGCAAATATGATTTTATATTTTTTATTGTATCCATAGATAAAATGATTGAGAGATATTATATATATATATGTATGTATGTATGTACATAGGGATGGCTTTATTTTTAGCCAAGGAAGGTGACCATCTTAGGCCTTCAAATTTTGGAAGCCTCCTCTATGTATTTTCTTCTATATTTTAGGCCTATTTTATTTAAATTATAAGCCTAAAAAAACTAGGTTTTTAGTTTAAATGCCTCATATATATATATATATATATTCAAACAATTTAGGCTGGCCCTTAATTTAGAGTTCTTATTAGTTAAACTTACAATAAATAATTAATTAAAAATATAAATATAAATTTTATTACTTTTGATTCTCCTAAATCTCCATTATCTTTGTAATTCTTATTCTTTTACTTATCAAAACCATATCTCATTCATTCTTTTTCAATACTAATCACTAAATAATATTAGCATTAACTCTCTTTTAATCTAAATCAAGATTTTATTTCTTAAATTTATTTTTATTTTTTCGAGATAAGTTTTTCAAAATAGTAACTAATAAAATTTGTCAGCGTTTCAAGAAAAATAAAATGAGTTAATTATGCTATATATCAGTTGAAAAAGAATGTTAGATGAAATTAATTATAAAAGTGTAATTAATAATTTTGGATCTCAAAAAAATCAGATAATAAAACTTAGATAATAATGTTTTATAAAAGAAGTTTTTTTTTTTCTATAAAATACGAAAATGATTACTAAAAAGACATGTGTATTAGAAAAATAATTTTTTTACTATATATTAAAGGTCTCATTTTTATATTTCGCCTTAAGCATTTAATTTTATTGAGACAACTCTACATATATACACACAAATATTACATATAATATATAATTACTTAATTGGGAGAGTGGGAATAATGTTTAGGAAAGAGGATTTAATATTTTCCCCAAGTGAAAAATGGCGTGGGAAAATGAATTCAAACACACCGACATCTTTGGGTCTATGATTAATCATGAACTAGGAGAATTATTGGGGACCCATATAATTAGCTAATTGTTTTTCTTTAATAGGTAATGCAGAAAAAAGAAATAATAACAAGATGTCAAGTAGCTTGAAGTATCAAAATTACTAATAATTAAATACGTTAAGATAAAAAAAGAATTTTTTTCATAATAATAACAAAAATTAAATAAAATTGTTAACATTTGAAAGATATTTTTAATAATATTAATTAATTTTAATATTTTTTTTAATATCTTATCACTAATATTATTTTTTCGTCCAAAAAATTTGTGAACTCAACAATGTAAATTGTCAAGATTTGACGCGTGAGCCCATAATGGGTTGCTTGAGATGTGACTCTGCAGCTAACCAACCAAGAAAATAATTCAAAACCAAAGTTGTGAGGTTCAATTTTGACAACAAAATAAAACATATTAGTTAACTACTTGTCAATGGGTCAATAAGATATAGCTAATCATAATTAGCTCAAAATCATTTATTGGAGACTAGTAGTTCGGGCTCTAAAGTGTATAGATGATTTTTTTTTTGTAAATATATTATAATTTTAATCTTAATTGAATCTATCTGATGATTTTATTTTAGTGTTATTATAGATTATGATAATCGGATCAGCCACCGCATATGAAAATTTAATCGATTTGAAATATTGCCATACTGACATGTATCTAGTAGGATGTTTATTTTTAAAAAGTGTTTCGAATAGAGTGTGGGAGAGAGGATTCTCATATTCAAACTTCATTTTCCTCTTCTTGATGCGGAACAAGACATGATATCATCATAGTTTCCGATCGAGAGAAATGAGAAGAAGCACATAGCCGTCGTTCCTACAGATAGCGCCAATGATGATGACTAGATCTATCGTCATACATTGAGGCTAGCTTCAAGGCATTGTCCCATACCATATGCATTCGGCGGGAGATTTCATCTCTAAAACATGCCTTGGGGAAGGGTGTGTGAGAGATAATCCTCAGATTCTGGATTCGTTTTCTCAATTATTCAATATGAAATATATAACATGATATCGTTAATAGATTATACAAATAAAATTTGATCTCAATTCATTTTTTATTATTAACTTAGTGAAGCGATTAATTACATCGCTATATTAAGATATGAAAAACAAATTCAAAACGATTTGTTAATTATACCAAAGTTGCATGGTGAAAGAGTGGTGGTATTGGGCCACTTGAGCTACAAGGGAGCAAAATAATGTCCATTTTGTTTTTGAATGTATTGGCTTTTTCTAACTGAGGGAATATATTAGGTTCTTAGCCCATAATGAAAAACATAATAGGCTATAAAGGAATTTATACACAAGTAATTCAGCATACCTTGTTATAAATTTAAAAAAAAAAAAAAAAAAAAAAAAAAGCTTAAATTGTAAATTTTGGCAATATTAAATAAATAAAAACTATTAATATCCTGATTTAAAAAAGTTACCCCCTTCATCCAGGAAAAAAAAATGTCTCCTTTGTTATTGTTAATTAGATAATTTGCCTATTTTTCTTAGCATAATAATAAATAATATCATACTTTTTCATAAAATCTTATATTAGAATTTAAGATCTTTCTTGTTTTACCTCTGATTTCATCTGTTTGAATTAAAAAATGGTTACCACCATGAATGAATGCTACTACTTTGTGTGCAGAAAAATTCTGAAAATTTTTAGAAAGTCATGGTTTAGGTCCATAACAATTGTATTATATGTGTGAAATTTATTTGTAGTTTAGAATGCAAATAAGTTGAGTCAATTTATAAATCGAATTTAAGTTAGCTCAGTCAGAATTTGAGTTATTGCAAATTCAATCTCGAATTCTAGTTAAACTCAATCAAATTATTACATTAAATTGGTCTTGAAATGTTTGTTTATAAGCTCATGGCTCGCCAACTTATATTTCATTTTAGTAATTTTTATATTAACAATATATATTATATTACTAATACTACTAGGGCTTATTTGCTTGGGCATATTGGATTAGACATGATATATATACTAGTGATGCACAAGCTAAAAATGGTATCCAAAATCATCTAATCTATTGTTTGCTTTGATTTTACAAATTGGTGACATCTTATACTTGAAGCCATATAATATTAGGTTGGGAAGATTGCTCAAATTTAAAAGAGTGAAAAATGAATCAGACCAAGAAAGGTTGGGAAGATTGCTCAAATTTAAAAGAGTGAAAAATGAATCAGGCCATCTTGGCCTGATTCATAAACTAGCTTGACTCATGATACCATGTCGGGCCGCAAAAGTATCATGGGTCATTAAAATGTGAAGCAAACAAAAAATTATACTTGAAAAATGGATCTATTAAGCCTTAACCTTTGAAGCAAACAAACCCCCAATATATAGATGCACCAACTATTAATAATACGTACACTTATATATTTATATGTAAATATTTGATTTGATGGATCGTTGATCCCATATAATTTTGGTCTATTAAGATTAAAGCCCTTTTTAAATAAATTAATATGCGTGTTTGATTAAAGAGATAGAGGTTGAGATTTTTGTAATTGTAATCTTATATTCTTAATGTATTGTTCAACACTATATTCCTACTTCCATAATTGTCCTCACCTTTTCTATACTTTTACACGAGTAAACTAGGGGCATTTTCATTATTTTAAATGTTCTCATAAAGATCAAATTACCCAATCTTATCCCCAATCCAGAGACTTGTATCATGTGCAATTTGGTGAATAATACAAGCCCGATGCTGGCTCGGAGGTAATGTGAGCTCAAGTGCTCAACCCATCCATCACTCTAATATTATATATCAAGGCTTTGTTTGGTTGTGAATTGGGTCATTCTCCCAAAATATTTTGGGAGAATGGATTTTAGGCAGTGGGATTGGAGAATGTGATAGTTGTTTGTTTGTGTTTTGAAAAAATAAATTGGAAGAAAATGGATTGTTTGTTTGTGTTGGGGGGGAACAAGATGTCACATCAATGAATTTTTTATTAGGTTTGTGGGGTGAAATGAATATTTTAAAATTATTTATATATGTATATATATAGATTGTATGAGTGGTAGTATGTATATATATTTGTAATGATGAAAAAATGTGTGGTGCCTTGGGGAATGGTGTGGAGTTGGGAATAGTAAGAATTTTTTTGGAATAAATTTTGTATTTTGAAAGTGGGGTTGGGGAATGTGTAAACTGCGATTGCTTGTGAGGTTGGTCTCATGTTTTAGTGTTTTAGAGATTTTGAGGATGTTTTGATATTTAAGAGATATGAGAATGGGAGAGAAAGTTGTGATTGGTTGTGAGGTAAAGTGTAATTATTACAATGATATAATGGATTGATGTAATTTGAAGTTGTGATTGATTGTGAGATTGTTTTTGAGATTTATTTGAGAAATTTGTATGATATATGGTTATTTTGTGAGTGTTGGTTTTTGAATTTGTTTGGAATTTAAATAGTTAAAAAATAAATTAATTACTAAATATGATAAATAAATAAAAATTATAAAATATAATGCCAAAAATAAATGGAAAATTTTCTAATTATACTAATAAATCGAATTTTTTTGGATGTTAAAAAATAGATTGTTTATTAATATAACGAATTTTGGAGTTTCAGTTTTGTTTGGGATTTGTCATACAGAAAAAAAATTATAAATAATTTATAAATATAATAAATCAAAGTATTCTTTTTAAATTTAAAAATTGATTGTCTATTAATAAATTGAATTTTGGTGTTTTGGGTTTGTTTGGGATTTATAATATAGTAAAAATTTATAAATTTAATAAATCAAATTTCAAATTTATAAATTTATAAATAATTTATCAAATATAAAAATTTCAAATTTAATTTTCTTTTTGTGTAGTTTTATTTAATTATAAAAAATTTGAAAAAATCTAATTAAATATTTAAATCTAACATGCATAAAAAAGTCTCTTGGGAATGGAAAATTTATAAACACTCATATTTAAAAAAAAAAATCAATTCATAAATTTCTTAAATCTAAAACAAAAAGAAAGGAACAAAGGGTGAGGCACAGATCTGGAAAGAGCAGGCAAAGAGAGACAATATTTTTCACACCGCCAATTGCCCCAAAGGCTTTGATCTGTCAAGGTTTCATCTTGTTCTGCCTTAGGGATTTTGCAGAAGGGCTGCTCTTTTACAACAATATTTTTCACACCACCAAGATGACCCTCGTTCAAGATTTTCTTGTATATATGGAACTTTGTAGCATTTTGAAAGGTATCACACAAACACACACACACATAACAGCAAAGTTGTTTAATTTATCCATATTTGGCTCGAAAATTTGGATCTTTGGGCACCCATTTGAGAAAAATCTTATAGTGTTGTCCTGGAGTTCCTTTGTGATGCACAGAAAAATGGTGGTGTTGGATCTGGCGTTAAGGCTTTGAGGAGTCTTGTTAGGAGGAAACAGGTTGCTTCTGGCACACACAGTCATCTTCTTGAGTTGGAAGTGGTCATCATCAGTTGGCTAAGGCTTTAAGAGAGGATTTGCACAGTATGGCTCACAGGCTGTCTCTGAGACAGCCCTGTTTAATGCCCAAAAGACAGGCTTTTAAGTCCCCACAACCAAAGCAAGCCTGGCCCCTAAATCATGTTTTAAAGACCAAAAAATGGGAATTTATCCCATAGGCAATCACAGCCATAGTATTTGTTTATTTAAATTTTAAGAGTTGAAAAATGAATTGAGGATTGAAAAACAAACAAAAGCCCAAATACATCACCATACAAAACTAAATGATCTAATCTGACATATTATATGCTATCAAACATCGCCGTGATACTTTAGTGAGTTTGTTTGTAATATTTTTTTTATAATATTTATAATGAATTAATAAATATTATAATTTATAAATTTGAATTATTATACTTTTTTTATTTTATTAAATTAAAAATTTTCTCTCTAGAGTTCATTTAAAAGCTCAAACTTAACCGAATCGAATAGAGTCGAAGTTATAATATCATAAAATCAAGATCAAAATATCATGCTCATTGAACTCAAACATAATATATATATATATACACACACATATATATATTTGGGTCACGAACTCTGAAATTCATTCCCCAAAACTCATCTTGACTTGACTTGATTACCAACTCTATTTCTAATTCATCTTAATCTTAAAATTCCAATGTGATTCAGACATTAGTGGTGAGTAAAACCCCAATGAGTCTTACATTTCCAAGGCAAAATGCAAATTTAAGCAACTGCTCAAGCAAGCTGTACCTTAACAGTGGAAAACTTTAATATTTTACCTTCAAGTTGCATGGTACAACTTGAAAAGAACCAAATTTCAACACTCCCCTATACTTATTACAGGGAAAATAAAGTCAGGAAGGAAAATATTTATGCTCATGATGATCAGTCTATGTGCAAATGATAGTAGAATACCATATTTTCCTCGCACGATCGCCCTTCATATAAAGGGTATCGTTGTCTCATTTGTCTCATCTTCATCTCCATTCATGTCTTCTTTCTCTTTACTCCTGTTGTTGAGAAAGAACCAGTGGATGAGGCAGCATATCAGAATTACATATGCAGAGTCGAAATCCCACATATTTTTTGTCAAATATTAGTTACTGGGATACCTCAGATAGACCTTTTGATGATGGCAAAGTTGCATTAGCTTCAACTGGTACTTCGGATATTCTGGCTTCGGATTTCTCATTCGAGTAACTGTTGAATGGATTGAAATATAGTTATCAGTAAAGGATAAAGATAGACAGAGAGGGTTTTCTGACGTAATGTGTTATTCTGGTAACCTTAAATGTCGGGCATATGAAATAACTAACTTCGAAGATGTCTTAAAATGCGATGCTTACGTTGACAGTATTGTGACCCAAATGAGTTCGACGCAATCAACCCAAAGAAGCCTTTGTTCGACAGGGATCACGCCATAGGTAACAAGATGAGCAAAAGGCCAAAGCTTCCAGCCAGCCTGAAAATAGAAGAGCATGTTGATAAGCACTATTGAAGTATAGAAGAAATGCATACCGCAAGTAGAGGAAAAAAGGCATTGACCTCAGGCCGATAGAAAGAAGTCTTAACCAAATGATTCGACAAGTTAAGCAGAAGAAAATATAATATCCAAACTGGCTCTTTTAAAAACAATTTGAAGCTGGCTCTTTAAAGTTTATGTTACATGTTACAAGAAGAAACGGGTAAGTTCAAAGAAGAGTAAAGAGTTCTTACAGTTAACATGGGCCAAAACGTAGCCTTCAACTCAGTAAAGATATTGACAGGCGATTCAAGACGCAAAACTCCTAAAAGCGTGTAGTAAATGCTGTTCCAAACTGCAGACCATGCCGTCTGATCAAAGGCTACTTTAGCCGGAACCACCCACCAATCATCAAAAGGAAATAAAGCCTGAACACCATGAAATATACTTAAGAAGTTTCAGGGGATCAGAAGTAAAATAACATGAACATAAAAAGGAGAAAATAATGGAACCGCAATAATTACCTCACAGAACTGATAGTAATAATGAGAAAGCGATCCGTGCAGCGTGAAGCCAAGTACACCAGATCGGAACATGCGTGTACGATCAAACTCAAACAGAGGCTTCCCTTCATAGCACTATAAATTATCGGGTGGACTCATCAATAACTGATGTAAGGCTACAAAATTCACAAACTCTAGTTTTTTTTCCATCAAACTATATATATATATGAGCTAACCTGTGCAATCCAATCGCCCACGGAATAAACTACTCCACTTATTACCATTTTTGCTAAGACTGGATTTCTTTTAAGAGCTTCCTCATATGCACTCCAGTTGTGTTGGGGTGCATATCTCAATATTTCATAGAGGGTCCATCCCTAGACAAACAGAGCAACTCAGTTTTGAATCATATCAAATGCACTGGCGTAGTTGAGAAGAATGATTTATAATATAAGCACACTGATGGTGAAGAAAATGGTATAGAAGAAAGAGGGAAGACCCACGCTGAGGCGGGCATTTCAAGAAGATGAGAATACATCTACCCATCACTCAAACAGCCGGACCTGGACGATTGACCAGAACACTTGCAAAGACGCAAACACAAACATAAAGAAATTCTACAACAGAAATAATTATCCATGCTTCAAATGATTGGCATATCATTTTGACAATCAGTGAGGGTTACAATATTCAAAACATCGTAAAATTTACTTTAAAGCATAAAATCATTGAAAATCAGCAAAACGTTGAAGCCATGACAGACCATGAAGAAGAGTTGCAGTTCTCCGCTATCTTATGGTTGGAGAATAGCTCAAGACGAAATCATACATATGCACCAACCATTTAAAGCATTAAAGGCAGTAATTTACAAGCCAGTCTATTTTTTTACCTCGACACATACAATATATAAAACCCCCTTTAAGAACAATCAGTACTTGCTTCAAAATACACATCCCGTTAAGGCGCAGGACCATATGTGTTTCAATACAAACCCGCCACTAATATGCAGAAAAGATTAGGACAAAAGGAAAAGGAGAATTCAACTCATAAAACACAGAAGCTCTTAGTTAACAAGAAATATGAACACAAGGTCCATAACCAAGAAACAAGCTTCTTAGTTCAATTAACACCAAAATTGCAGAAGTTCATCCCAGAACTAACAAATAATTGCAAAACACGAGCAACTAGATAGCAGCAGCAATAGCAACTATTTACATAAAGATTCAATGTTTGCGTCCACCTTTAAAGTAAAGAGTAATTTTTCAGCAACCCAGTTGACATACTCAATAACAACAGTAACTCTTTAACATAATCATAATTAGTACGAAAGAAAAAGAACAAAAGTACTAAAAGATTGAACATTTTACTAACATGCCAATAATCATGATCAATGGTAAGAAGCTTGCTGATGGCAAAAGATCCAGCAACCAAGACAATAGTAGCATTAATGGCCCTATCAATAAGCTTCTCCATTTCCTCTGGGCTTTTCCCATCACCAGACCCCGGTCCACCAACAGTAGAAGCAGCAGACGAGAACCCAGCTGCACCCTCAAACGACAATCTCCCCGAAGCCTCAGTTCCAAATCCACCAACCACCTGATCCACCTCAGTCGGTTCGGCTTCTCTTTCTATACAAACGACGCCGTCTTGCTGGTCAACCCTGTCGTCGCTCTGCACGGGGATAACGTCGAGTTCGTCTGCCACTGAGCCCACCAGCTGTAGAGACTGTTTCCTGTAGTTGGGTTTCAAGACAATCAGTGGTGGTCTGAAGAAGGAGGAAGGCTTGTTGGGTTTGGGTTTAGAAAGAGCAAGAAAGGATTGCGGGGTGAAGGAGGCGGCGGCAGCGGCCATTGCGGTGGTTGGCCTTGTGCCGGCGATCACAAATCCCGCTGAATTTCTGAGTCAACTCAAACCGGTTTTTTGCGCTCTCGGAGAGTGGTAGTTTTATATGATAGGTGGTATAGGTGCATTGGTGGGTTTGGATAGAGTGGTGTCGGTGCACGGTCTTTGCGGGACCCAGGGAACACGTGGAACTGCAGGAGGTGTCTTAGCCAGTAAATTGTTTGGTTCGGTTAGGTACTTAGGTTCCACGGAAAATAAGAAAATAAAAAAGAATAAAATTCTAGAAAAATAATGAAAAATCTTGTAGTTCGGACTTGTTTGGTTTTATTTCCATTTCCATTTTCCCTTTTCATCATTTCTAAAATTTGAAAAGTTAGTTAGTATAAACGAGTTGAATTTATATTTGGATAAATTATTGAAAAAGTAATTGTAAGCGCAAATTTCTTTATCTGCAACAAATAAAATTACAAGACAAGAAAAATCGTACAAATAAAATAAAATTAAAATATATCAACTGTGAATTCAATTTCTAATCTAATCCTCTGATTCTTTCCTTCCAAATATGATCTTGAATTTAATGAGCTTTGCAAAGAACGCCTTGAACGCCGTGATCTCTTTAAATTTGATTTGAAGAAATAACGCAAATTTGAAGGTTAATGCCAAAATATATGAGCTCCGTAAATAACGCTTTGAACGTCGTGAATCTTTTTGAATTTAATTTGAATAAAATAACATCAATTTGAGGGCTACGCACTTTAATCCCGAATCAAACGCCAAAATATGATGAGCTCCGCGAATAATGCCTTGAACGTTGTGGATCTCCTTAAATTTGATTGAGAGAATTGCTAGACTTCTTCAAAGTTCCTTTCACGTGCTGGAATTTTTGTTGTGTATTGAATGAGCTTTGGTCATCCCCTTTATATAAATGCTTGATGGGAGACTTCTAGATTGACTTGAACTTTTTTTATAGTTATCTATTTGATAAGATAATATTAAATATCAAGAGATAATATCAAATATCTTCGATTTGATTGGTCCAAAAACATAAACACTTTATCTTTAACATTTGTCAATATTTGATTTGAATATAAAATAAATGCTAGAGTATAATTAAAATTAACTATTTATCTTTTGAAATTAAATTTAGTAAATTCCAAAATATAAATGGAAAATTTTAAATTAATCACTAGCATATTATTTTACACGTGTCACTTTTCAATTGGCCAAAAATTGATGTGTCTACAGTAATGATTATATTGATTTTAATATGTTGTAGGTAAAGAGAGATATATAAATTATTGGGAGAAGATATATAGGTTATTGGAGAATGTATTTTGAAAATAAAAATAAAAATGATGTTGGATGAAAATGTATAAAAAATAATGCATTTTATTTTTGGAATAATAGAATATATAAAAATGAAACCAAACAGCCCCCCAAAAAATATGAAGTTATTTTAAAATAAGGTACTTTTGTGTCATATATTTAATAAATTTAAAATACAATCAAGATGTTGATGAGCTAAAAGTTTATTGTGAGTCATTACTCTTATTGATTATTTATTAAAAAAAAAATAGAGTAGCTCTCAATTTAGTCTATCTTGATTATTCTTGTGTTGTCATTGAATTGAAGAGGCGACCCTTTAATTTTACCTTTACCGACTATTATTGTGCTATAAATGATTTAAAGCATAACTATTTGATTCGCATTCTGGATTTATTTTTGTATTATAATTTATTTTAAGTAGTAATCGATTGATTCAATATGATTTGAGCTTGAGTTATAATATAAAAATCATTTTATAGTATTAATATGAACAATTTGTCAATCATAATATTATGAGAAAAAAAAATAGTTATTTTCTTCGCATGATGGGAAAGCAGAAAGGTGACATTGCATACAAATTAATGATTTATCAAAATATCTTGAGGAAATTATGGATATAAATAAAATATGTGAACAATATACTATTTTGTAAAATATTGAAGAAAATAAATTTAAAAAAAAAATAGAGGTCCAGAAGCCAATTTGAATCGAGGATCTTTGTCTCCTAAATGCTAAGGTCCATATAATTATTGTGAAAATAATGGCTGGTGACAAAGAAAAACAATAAATTCAAAAAAGAATATGATTTTATATATATATATATATATATATATATAAAAGAAGGGTGTGGACCCCACAAGTCTCCAAGTGGGTTTTTTCTTTCCCATCAAAATCGTGTTATCCCACATGTTGGGTGCCAATTGGAAGTCTAAGATTCCATGTTGGGTCCTTTTACATCAAAATCGTGTTTTTGGCCCCACATAACATTTTGGTGCCATTTGGAATTTGGAAGTATAATATAAGTCGAATTCATAATAAGTCACTCGAACAAGGATTATATATATATTTCTATTACATATACATACACACATATCAAAAGTCTGTTATGATTTGAACTCATGACCTCTCACATTACGTGGGAAAACTTATGCCAATGGGCCACATGCCACTTGGCGAGCAAAGACCATATTTAATTATTATTATTATTATTATTATTATTATTATGTTTTCGATGATTGGCCTAAAATACCTTCACCTTTTTAATATAATAACTACCATTTATAACCCACTTTTTTATGCATGTAATTATCTTTTTATTATAATTATTTTATTTAAAAAAAATTAAATCAATATATTAAAATTCTTAAAACTAATTTATATCATATAAAAATAAATAAATATTGTTATTTTATAGATAAAATTTTATAAAAATTTTAATACATACATTGAATGTGTCAAATTACTAGTACATATTAATATTAAAATTATTTTATTATTTTCATTATTTTATTGATAACTGTATTACAATAAAATAAATATAATTTTGGATTTTATATTAATTTAATTGAAAACAACTAATAATAATGACAACGACAAGAATAAATAACTTATTATTATTATTATTATTTAATAAGTAATGTAAAGTTCAAAATCGCATTTTTGATTTAATCTTAATTTTACAATCTTGTCGAACTTAAAAAAGGTTTTAATATTCAATTAGAACTCGACTTATTTTTTTAGAAAAAATTACTAAAATCCCCTAAAAATAAATTTTTATATCTAAAAAACCCATTAAAATATTTTTCATACTCAAATATTCATTCCATCAACTTTTCACTCCAAAAGACCCACAATTAATTTGTCCACTCAATTCTCTTAATTTATTAAATTCTTTAAATTATCCATAACTTATTAAATTTAGAAACTTAATGAATTAGCTTTTTTAATAGAATATTTAATTTAATTTTTTGAATTGATTTCTATCAATGATGATTTTAAGTTTAATAAACTAAAAGTTTTGACGAAATATGTTTCTTTAATTTTTAAATATATATATATAGCAATAGAAATACTTATAAACTCTAAAATCATATAAACTAAACAAAAAGACTGAAGTTTTTTTCAATTAATAAATAACTTTCTAATTTTTACTATAGAGTTAAAAAGAATTAATTTGGATAAATAAAAAGAATTTTAATGTGAGATAGTCAAGGCTAATCTTATCCAAAAATAGACTAAAAGTTAATAGTTGGACTTTTTAGAATAAAAAATTTGTGAAATGAGTTTGTTAGATTGAAAAATTATTTTATTGGTTTTTAGATATAAAATTTTTTTTTAAAGGGGTTTTAGTAATTTTTCCTTTTTTTGTATTAATTTATATTCCCTAATGTGAATGGTAGTATATGAGAAAAATTCTTACATATACCGGTTTGAAAATAATAATAGAACAAATATTCAACTCTACCCACTTTGAAAAATCTTTCACGTCAACTGGAAAATTCTGTATTATCCTTCAAAGCTTGTAAACTTGGCATTGTTTGGGCCACGCAAAATTTTAAACATTATCAGTTTCAAAAATTTCAGCTGTATTTGTTTGGATTTGGGATGAGTTGTCGGATTTTTGTGGTTTCCTACGGCCAAGGAAATATTGCAGCCAAAATTTAATGTGATTAATTCATGTCGTTTTCAAATTTCAGCCTCAGCTTGTCTATTCTTATTCTTGTGTGGGTTATCTAATTCCAATTTCAGAGTACAGGAAATTAGTAAAAGATGTACTTGTTTTTTTTTTTTTTATGAGAAAGTAAAAGATGTACTTGACTTTGAATGAGAACTATACTGAATGCAATAAACATTCGGTAGCAAAAATTACTGACACTATACGAAAAATCAACACTTGATATGTTTGAATTTGGATGACATCCTTCTTTAAAATTGTGATAACATAAATGCTAACAGCTCATTTGTTTTTATTTTCTGAATTTATTTTTATTTTTTGCTGAAAATAAAAATAAAAAGTCGTCAACTTATCTCCCATTTTCACAGACATTTTCATTCTCAAAATATTCTTTCAGACAAACTCTTATACTTTCTTTCCATTTTCACTTTTTATTTTTTCTTACTCACATTTGCACGACTTTTAATATAAAAACACTATATTTTCCAAACACAACTCATTTTCAACAATACATAATCATTTCACTTTAAACAAAATATTCAAACAATATTTCATCTTCAAAAATACTTTTATAACTAACTTTTCACTATTTTTTTTTACCAAAAAATAAAAATACTTCCAAAAAATAAATCCAAGCGGCCTATAAGTACATAAAGAAATAACAAAACACTCAAAATAGATATGTCGGCTCAAAATCCATAAAGTTGTAGTTAAGATAACCTCAGAAAAAAAAAAAAATAAAAAATCAACACAATCAATCTATGTCATTCTTCTCCATTTCGTTCTTAAAGTGCCGTGGGGCTTTTTGTTCTCTTTTTACTCTACTCATGAGTCATGCTGGCGGAATTTGAAGTGAACTACACGTAAGAGAGAATTGATAAGACAATTTTGTGGAATTAAGTTTGTGGTGGGAAAATAATAATTTGATATAGCAGTGTGAAAATCATCATTTTGTGAGTGTAAACATTTTTTCTTTTCATCAAAGCACAAATAGATTGCACGACAATATCCGATTTACGCGACCACCTTAGTATCATTCATCGATATTAATTGGGGAGGACCCTTCTGCCTCTTATAAATATTTCATCTTATTTGCTTCATAATCAACTAATTCAATTTGAATTGCAAACAAAGAAAACCAGAAGAAGCATTCCTAAAGATGAAAAATTCATTCAAAAAAGAAAGAAAAAAAATCCAGAGAAAGACGCGCACTTTAAGTTTCTTTAGGCAGAACTAGTCGATCTTGGCCTTCTACCAGCTTTGCAGATCTGATCACATCCCCAGTTTTAATCTGAGACAAAGTTTCTCGTCCCACGGTTGTGTATCTGTGAATCAGGACAACACTAATTTTTCAGAACCAGTTTCTTCGTTATCTTGTCGGCAGACAGCGGAAAATGTAAGACAAATTTAGGCACAAAAATGACCTTAAAAAGACATACCCGAAGACAGAAAATTGGCCCTCGTCGAAGGATAGCCCTCCAAGGCCAGCCTGCAAGAAGATATGCTTATTTTTCTTGATTCCACATAAGAAAAAAAATTAAGTTGTGGGATAAGTTGCAAGTTATATATTGCTTACATTTCTCTTGTCATAGAGATAGAAGAAAAACTGGTTTGGTGAAGAATACTCATCAGAGACCTCACTATGAGCCATCACCACCGCACCATAAACGGACAGCGGAAGCACAGGCAGTTCCCCATCCTTCAAAACGGTAATTTGAATGTCAATTGGGAAAACTTGATGGTTAAGTTGCATTTATTTAATAAAATGCAGTTGTCTGTAAAACCTGGACGCTCAGTGTCGTTTTGTAGAGTGGCTCAAATTGCCCAGACGGCATTATTTCCAAGGGAACACTATAGCCCTTGTCCTTTCCCGCCCCACCGTCTGAGAGAATAGCTTGATCCGTGCAGTTGAGTTTCACCCCATCATAAACCCCATCAACGACCTATATGATATCAGAATACTCTACCAAATGACTTTCTCTGATAAGCAGAATGAAGATATGATGCATGCAGAATATCGAAGCCAACTATATTATGTTCAGTACGGATGAGATACAGCGAAACAGGCAGACTTGAAAACTTTCCTAGCTTTTAAGTTTCCAAACTATCTTTTTTCTGGGACTCGATGCAGAAAAGCAAGGCAAAAAGGTAACCTCAACTATGCTTTTTACATGTTTGGAGCAAATTATCCGTGGTCACATTTTTAAACCTTGCCCCTCTTTCCATTATAGTTTCCTTGCGTGCGCATGCAAATGCATGGACAAATCTGTCGTGTGCTTATCCTGCAGTGATATTCGTTCAGTTTTCAGGAGTCAATTCCAGCTGTTTTAGAGTATCTTATCATTTACAGCAAATTAAAATTAGTAAAAAAGTGATCTTTAGTGTACTAAAGCCTCGCTTCAATTGTGTTTTTACTTCATGGTCTAAATCTCTAGGTAGGAATCAAAGCAGAAACTTATGGACGTTTTGGCTAAACCGGCACTATCATATTATTTTGACCTTTAATGCGAAGTACAATTATGAGGTTAAACTTACTGTATACATTCTACTTATTTTAAAACCCATACACACACAGACACAGAGTAAGAGGATGGAACCTAAAGCAGGTAGATATAAAATATAAACGGATAAAAGGAAAATTGGCCAGGTGTGAGAATAAAGCATCTTATGATACGTGAAAGGATAATAAAAGCACTGACAAAGATGAAGTGAGATCTACCTTACCAGTTTTGCAAAGTTCCCTGCTGTAAGTGGCGCTGAATACCCATCCAAGACAACCTAAAAGACAGTTAATTACTCAGCAGATGTTGTTTATATATATAGCATGTAATAGACACCACGTGCATCTCTCATGGATAGGCATCAAAAAGATCAAGTTAGCGACTGATTAAATGTGTATCATGTCCAGTATTCATGGGACACAATTGTGCAAAGTATTTGTATACTGTAAATTTAAGTTTAAGATAATACGAGACTACATAAATTAATCAGATAAGACATCAACATGAGCAAAGCAAGAATGATGATGTTTGCAAGAATCTTCACCACCTAAATCACCTTAGGAGGCTGATAGTAAGTATTACATGCTTCAAAAGGGTATTCAATATACCTGAATTATTGCAGTGTTTCTGGATTGACCACCAGCTTCTGGAGAAAACATTGAGCCGTCTGCTTTCTCAATAGCAAATTCAACAACTGCTCTACCTGCAAGCCTAAGGAAATTGGTAAAATATCAGCCTCAACACACAATACTTCTTCGCTTCTTTATAAGTTATGCGGATGCTCTTTAACTTTAATTGCAACAGCAAAGATAACAAGTCTTGAGGAAAGTGCCAAATATATAGATTGTATACAAGAGCCAAATAGCAAATAACTAGAGGAAACGTAAGGAGGAAAAATTAAATATCTGATGATTGAATCTCCAAGATGCATTACCTAGGGAAGTTTAAGTATTGCTGAGGCAACAAAAATGATAACCCCGGAGCCTGTTGACAAATACATCCTCGATACGTCACTGATCAATTGTGAACATGTAACTCATCAATCCAAAAAAGAAAAAAGGGCAAAGTGAGGTGGGACAAGCACATAAAAGTTGAGTTCTCTCTCTCTCCCTCTTTATCTCTCTTTTACATTTTCCGTATTGGGATCTGGGTCTAGCTAAAATATCATGAAGATCAAATAATAACTTATTTTCTGAAAGCAATCAGAAATACCTGTAGCAACTCCAACTGTGCAACAGTATCTAGCGTAGACGCTAGACCAACTGACACCTTATCTGCATCTTTTTCCTTGATGCTTTCAAGAAGGTTTTTAAGCCCATCCTGAATTGTCCAAAGGAATCTTTATCATTTTTGTATACTTAAGTATGTTGAGACAACTAAAAGTTGAAGAATTTTGAGAAATACAAGAAACAATTACTAAGATCCTCATGAAAACAATGTGCCCGTACTAAAAGACCTACCAGATCAACAATCCTAAACAGAAAACGAACCTGCCACTCAAGTGCATATATAATGAACTAGAGTAGATGAAGTAACTATTGATAGTCAAATCAGCTTTCACTCTTCTACAGTACCTTGCCATCTGTGAGAGATGCGTAGAGGACAGAACCCTTTTCTCTCAATTCAGCAGGCATGCTAGACAAAATGGATTCTTTTTCATCCACAGCAATCTGCAAAGGAAAAGAACAAAGGGGAGAGGCAAAACCAATGAAACCAAGAATGAAAATAAGATGGCAAAAGAAATTAATTTACAGAACTGTAGCACCAAATAAAAAATGAGATGCAGAAACATGGATCAATAAATATTAAGATTGGATGGCACTTCCTGCAAGGAATCCCAAGTTCCACACAATTCAGTTGGGAATTTAGAAACAAGAAACCAAAGAAGCAGGATTTTCTGCTCCAACAATGGTTGGTATCACTTTCTCTTTTTGGGTTATTTCCCCCTTCATATCATTAATTGCAGAACTAAGGTTAGAGAAATATCTTAAAAACTGACTGAATTGTGGAAGTCAAAAGGATTATATAAGTTCAGTTCATTTTCCTAAAGGTAAAGTAAATAACATCCATCAAATTATAGGAATCAACAACAATGACAGATATAAGAGTATAATACACAAAGAGCCCCACATATCTAGGAGACTCAGCTCAATCAAGCCTACAGGTAAGGCAAAGCAAAGTTAACAGATTATTTACAAAACCATCTTTCCAGTAAACCTTTTATTCTCTTTCACTGAGGAATGCATTTATTGATGCCAACTAGAAAAAACCAATGTGAAACATACTAACCAGGTTCTCTCGCATTTGAAACCAAACAAATTCAAGGCAGATCAAGTCAAACTTAGCCCATATCTAAGATGTGCAGCACCTATTGCATGTGTATACACATTTGGTTTGTACAAGAAGAAACAATCAAGAATTACCTTCAGAGCTTTCTTGACATTTCCCTCCATCGTTCCATATGGTTTCCTCTGTGGAATTCTTAGCAAGTATGATATTTCCTCCAGAGAATCCTTAAGAGAAGCAAAAATGTTTTACTTTAAATTTATGAATGACATCGAACTTCATGCAAAATAAATTTATTACTGGTATTGCAACCTGTATAGCTTTCATATTTGTGTTAGCAGGGATTGCTCGTCTCAAAGCTAGTTCTCCCGTCCGAGGAATTTTTGTTTCAGGGGAATAAAGCACTGCTTCAGCAGGAGGAATGAACCAAGAGTCATGGCCTGTCAACGGGACAGGAGATATCAGCTGAAGAAAAAGAATGACGGCTGCAAAGACACTCTCACATTGCTTCCCTACTGGCTCCACCCATGTCTTTAAATCGGGGCAATTATTGCACTCATTTATTAACTCCTGTATGAATAACAATCCATGTGAAAAGTTGAAGATTTTTAGACATGATTAGCTTACATGAAAGTCTGCAAGTCTACAACAAGAAAGAAGGATATAATATATTTGGCACTTTTGCCAGCATAAGGGATTATTGGCTGTCATCTTCGAGGAAATTCTCCTAGCCTGTATAGAAAAATAATTAAGACAAAAAGCCATTGGCTTTTCGAAATTTATACTAATTTCATTTTACTTCTTGGACTTTTTTAAGATTATATGATCAGATCTTTGTATCCTATGACTGTGTTCTATTGTCATTACATTATTCTGTCCTATTATTACAGCTGAAAACATTTGAGCTTTTCTTGTTATTTCATTTAACAAGTTTCTAGGTCTTCCTCCCTGTGACTCAATTCTTGATAATGTCATCTTGTCATCAAATCTTAGCCCCACTGTAAACTATAGGTCGATGCACACATTAATCCAATGTCTGAGAAATTACATCCGAAGATTTCTGCAAGAATTCATTCCAATAAGGGTCAATATGTCTTAAATTACAGAATACCAACCAATGTCGGCAAATGCTATCACCCATCCACGAACAAACTAAAAAGAGCAGGCCAAAAAAAAAAAAAAATTCCAGCACAACAAGGCGATTGCAATTAGTCCCACAACTCATAGATAACAAACAGCAACTAAAAAAGCCATTCTTGCCCACACAAAAATTAAAGGAAAAAATTCAAGGAGATATTTAAAAGGGATCAAACTGAAACTAACCACCGGTCCATCATCCTTTACAGCCAAAATGCGGTTGAATTTAGGAGAAATACATGTTGCCGAGGTGGGTCCACTGGGAATTCGATTGTACGGAAAAGCGAAACGGGTAGCAAAGAAAGAATTTGACTTGGGAGAAGAGGGAGTACGGGAGAGGTTGAGAGAAAGCTTGGTGGGGGAGAAAATGGAAGCAGATACAGGGAAGGCCATGAATGGAAGTTGGTAGTTGATGAGGTTTTGGCGCGCCTCATCCAAAGCCTAATCTGAAGTTAAACGCTCAGCTCTTTTTCTCTTTCTTTTCTTCACTTTTTTTTATTTTAAGAAGGGAGCAACCCAATTTGATTTGAGTACCAGCAACTTTGAACCCATCCCCAATTTAAGATTAAAATTGGTACAATTGAGGTTGCTTCGACTCACACATCAACCCAGCTAGAGTCACAGGCTCGAACCTACCCTCAATTTAGGATTAGAATTAGTGCAATTGAGGTTGCTTCGACCCCCACATCAACTCTGTTAGAGCCACAAGTCCGTGCAATTAGGCTGTATCAGTTCATGGAGTACAAATTAGGCACAAGTATTTTCCGATTTTCATATAATCAAATAAAAGTTTAAAATGTAAAAATAAAAATAAAAAAATGTTGGGGGTATAGGAGAAATTAACTTGCGAGTCTGACAAGTTGATTGGAATAATGCTCGACCTTAGTTTCATCTTTTTTCTTTTCTTTTTCTTAGCTCGATCTTTAAATATGATGAGCTTGGATTAAAATATAGGAGTTTTTAATTGTTATTTTGTTATTTTTATATTTTAAATGTTAATTATATTAGTCATAATGATATTGGCTTTTATTAACAATAGAGCATGATTTATTGATAACTATGTATATAGTAATACTAAATTTAAAAAATATGAAATAAGATAATAATATTAGTTTAGTATCAATGATAATTATGTGTTATAATAAAAAAAATCAAATTATATGTTAATTTATTTGATAGTGTAATAATAATCATAATAATAATAATAATAATAATAATGCATGAATCAAAGAATAATGATATTGTTTAAATAAATAAGGATATTTAACGTTATTCAAAATAATAAACAAGTATTCTAAATTAATTTGATTATTTCCTTTACATGTGAGCTTTAAGGGTGTTAAAATTAAACTCAACCCGATGACTCGATAATGACTCGCCTGAAAAAAAATAGGTTTGAGTTTGATGTTTTCGTGCTTGGGTCAAGTTGGGTCGGACCCGAAAATGACCCAATAATAAAAAATAAGATTGTGTTGATTTCGCGTCAACTCGCCTAATTTGAAAAAAAAAAAAGCGAGTGATTCAATAACCCAATAAACCTGACCCAACCCAACCCACCTAAAAAAATTGACTAATTAAAATAAAATCTAAATAATATATATCCAAAAATCAAAATTTTGAAAATTCAATTGCTGAACAAGCTATTGTGTTTTTTAGACCTTAATGATTATGCCAAAATTTAGATTTTATTGTAGATCAAACTTCTACTTAATTATAATATTGAAATTTATAAATATGAAAAATAAAATAAATGGATCACAGGTTGAGTTAGTTTTATCATGTTGGGTTGGGTCAGATTTATCAAGTTGTTGGGTGACCTGACTAAAAGTCAGATAACCCAAAACATGACACGATCTTTTGTGGGTCAAGTTAGGATTGAGTCTTTTGGGTTTAATATCGGGTTGGGTTTGAGTTTGGTATTTTTATGTTATACCTGAACCCACCCAATCCACCTGAATTGACACCTAGCTCAAGAGATCAAGTTCTATAATTTTTCAAAATTTAGCTTGAGTTTCACTTGTTTCCACTTTTAACTTTAGTAGTAAAATATTATCCTTTTACATTTTTGTTAATGTTGCTAAACTGCCAAATTGAATGTCACTGTTTTACATCTCAATTATTTCCACAGCATGTGTGGTCTAACAATTGTATTCATGAAATGAGTTTAAATATTTTATTTTAATTTCGTATTTTATCTCATATTTTATGTCACAATCAAGTTTATAAAATATATTTTAAATATATATATATAGCTCTAGATTATATACACTTGATATATATAATTTAAAATATAAAATGAAGTACAAATTAAAATATAAAATAAGTAAAATAGAGAATCCAAAGTGTTCGGAAACTACATTGAGAGTCCTATGATTTTTGCAATTAGGTCATGTGATTACGGGCTGAGTGTAATTGTCCATGTAGTAATAAGGGATGGAGTTAGAATTTTTCATTATGAGGGGTGAAATTCTAAATTACCAAAAATATAATATTTTTTTTTATTTCATTATATATACTAATAATTCAAAATCTATAGTTTCAAAACAATCGATACAAGAAAAATAGAAAGACAAAGAAGGACAATGACAATGTGCATATTTTCAATAAAATGATGGATAATTTTATAATTTGAAGAATGACAAAATTGTAATATTTTAAAATTTTTAATATAACAAATTAAGTTTTAATATTTTGAGGGGGGTGGCTGCCCCTGCCAGCGCCCCCGGGCTCCGTCTATGGTAGTAATGATAGTATTTTGTACGTGAAACGATGGCTCATTTTTTCTAGATAATGGGAAAGATAATTGAAATATGCCATTGACTAACGGAAAAATTATATTAAGACGAAAATCTATACTTAATAAGAACCCAAAATAATTATAAATTCATTCGCGTTCCAATTTATAAGTTAAAAACTACTAACTTTTGACAATTGTAATTCCATATCTAGAAAATTCTAGATCAACTAAAAAGCCTATCATAAAATTTATCTTCACAATGTTACCAATCTTCTCTAAATCAACAATATTGTAATTTGCATCTTCCTAAATCTTGTCACCTGCACCTTGAATAGTACGAGGCATGAAATTAAGTCTAATTAAGTTATGATCTCCTTGTATTCTATCTCAATTTTATGAGCCACAAACTTCAGACTTTATTATTAATAATGGCGTAAATTTCAAACTTCATCATCAATTAGATTTTTTTTATTTATACACACACATTAGGAGTCCGTTTGGGCTTTAACTCATAACTTCTCACATTATATGGAAGACTTCTGCCTCTGGGTCATAGGCCACTCGGCCATCATCAATTAGATTTGACGATCAATGAGATCTCGATATTGTCCAATCAACTAGATTAATTTGGCTATTCTTTTATATAAAAGTCAACTTTTTGCATTTTTTTTTTAATAAAATTTTACTCGACAACATGAAATTTTACTCAAAAACAGGCCAAGTGTACTTTTAATGGTTTGAAATATTTTGTTATAACTATACAGGGTTAAATTGTCATAATATTATCCTTTGGAAGTGGATAGACTATTCAAAAAGTCGACCCCATTTGATGTTTTAGCAGAATAATTGATTTTTCTAACAAATATTTTTGATACCACTACGTATAAGGGCATTGTGTTAACAAGTGGATTTAAGTTGATATATTTAATTTTAATATTATTATTATTAATTAACTTAAGCATATACATAGAACCTTTTTTTTTTCTTCTCCTTTTAAATGTTAATATCATATCTATACTATATAAAAAACGAAAACTCCTTCTATATTCATAAATGGCGGTTTTCGCCCCAAAACACCAAATATTATTTATCAAAAATATCCTTAAAATAATCTACCTAACCTAATAATTTTATAGATAAATTTGGAATTATACGCTTCAATTAAACAACAATTCATTATCTCTATTGTCTTAACTACTATCTCTTGAAATTATTATTTTAACTATCATATCCTACTACTACAAGAATGATTGAAAATTTCTCTCAAAAACGACACCACTAAACCTACTCAAACCTTCAAAATTTTCATGTCTTTTATAGTGCCACAAAAACAGATATATTTCGTTCCATTTATAAAAAAAATTTGTGTTCTATTATTCATATTTGATTAAGAATTTATAATTTATAGTACTTAAATAAGTATGCTTTGTAGTTTTTTATTCAGTTTTTTAATTTGATTGAAAATTATAAACTTCTTCTTCTTCTTTTTTTTTGAGATAAAACGAAGAACTTTATAGATTAAGAGTCCAACGACAAAGCAAAGTTGGTTACATCATTGGCAGAAACGTGAGAAAAATATAGAGAAAAAGCCTGTTTAGCTAGGTGGTGGGCACACATATTACCACTATGCAGAACATGATTATAAATCCAATGAGTACCACAACGTTAGTAACGCCTAGCATCTGCAATTAAAGGCCCAATCGAAGATAAATTAGAATTGTTGCTCTAAAGGCCTTGAATCACTTGAGAACAATCACCTTCAATCACAACATTTGACCAAAAAGATTGGTGGGCAAGCTGACAAGCTATTCTTGCTGCCACTGCTTTTGCCGCCTCAGCATCCATCAAGTTGGGAATGTATCGTGAAATCCAAGCTAAGCAATTGCTACCACGATCGTGAGCCACCACCCCAATACCAACTGCATGTGGATTTTTGAATAAAGCTACATCAAAATTTACTTTAATCTGACTATCCAAAGGAACTAGCCACCTTTCTTCACTACCAAGCACTAGATTAGACATAGTGTGAATGTGATTTGCAGTCTAGAAATGAAGAAAAAAGGACCGAGCAAAATGAACAAAATCCGGGGGGTTCCAATGAGAAGCCTCAAATTTTGACGTATTCTTGCAGTGCCACAAGCTCCTGCAACTAATCAAAAATAAAGCAAATTCTTCTTCTGCAACAATACTATGAACTGCAAGAAACCAATCTAAAACCGATCCAGCAACATGAATATAATAGAATATAGGTAATTGAGGAGAGCCCAAAACTGTCTTGCAAAGTGACAAGCAGCAAACAGTGAATAATATCCTCTTTAGCAGACTCACAAATATCACAAAATGGGTAGTCTAAAATTCTCCTTTGACATAATATAGATTTTGTTGGGAGAATATTACAACATGCTCGCCACACAAACTGACTGACCTTAGGAGGTATTTTGCAGTTCCAGATGAAATGAAAATCAACAATATTAGATAAACTGCAAGATCCTCTATTAGCCTCTAATTGATTGCGCTTGATTGAAAGTCCGAGGTAATATGCAAACCGAACAGAAAAATGACCCGAGGGAGTGTAATGCCATACAATTTCATCTGAGTTAACACTCCTTCCCAATGGAATACGAAGAATAACATCAGCATTAGGTCCCAAGAAGACATCCTTAACCAACTTAAAGTTCCAATCTCCAATAGAGGAATCAATCAAATTAGAAACAAGAGCATCTTATGGAATATTTTTTTGGGGGGAGAAAAATCTGAATGAAGGTGGACGAGGCACCCATTTACCATGCCAAATATGGACATTGCTTCCAGAACCTATTCTCCAATGAATACCAGCACGAAGTAAAGATAAAGACTCCCAAATTCCTCTCCACGAAAAGGAAGGGTTAGACCCTAGGGGAGCTTGAATGACATCGCAATCCAGATAGTATCGTGCTTTAAATAACTTAGAAATAAAAGGGTAGGTTCTTTCAGTAATCGCCAACCTTGTTTAGCAAGCAACGACATGTTGAAAGATCGAAGATCACGAAAACCCATTCCACCTTCCCTTTTACTACGACTAAGAAGTTCCTATTTGAACCAATGAAATTTCTTCGAATGCTTAGAATCCCACCAAAAAGAAGACATCCTATATTCAATATCTAAGATAAGACATTGGGGAAGCTTGAAACAACTCATCACATAGGTTGGGATTGCTTGAACCACCGAATTTAGAAGAACTTCTTTAGCCGTCGAAGATAAAGTCTTTTCACTCCATTCTTTAATTCTGTTCCAAACCCTTTGTCAGATAAATGAGAAAATCTCCTTTTTAGTTCTTCCAATCACTGACGGGAGTCCTAAGTATTTATCATGCTTGTCAATAACACGCATACCCAAAGATTGTTGGAGAATATGCTGTAAGTTAGGAAAAGTGTTTTTACTAAACACAATAGATGATTTGTCCAAGTTTACATGCTGGCCCGAAGCCTGCTCATACAAATTTAAAACATCCCGAATTGATGTAGCTGCTAGCTCTGTTGCATTACAAAAAAGAAGAGTATAATTTGCAAATAACAAGTGAGAAATCCTGGGAGCATTTCTACAAAATGGATATTCCAGTAATCAGGTTTTCAGCTTCCAATTAACGGAGAAGAGAGCTAAGGACCTCAGTACAAAATAAGAAAAGATACGGCGATAACGGATCACCCTGCCGTAAACCTCGTTGAGGGGAAACAAACCAAATTTCTCACCATTAAGCACAGTAGAATATGATGCCGTCATAAACCTTAAACAAAGCGATTTGCAAAACCAAGCTTTAATAAGACCTTACGTAAAAAAACCCATTCAACTTTATTGTAAGCCTTACTCATATCTAATTTAATAGCCATTTTCCCAGTTCTCCCTTGGGTTGCCTTATCCAGATAATTGTTGATCTCAAAAGCAACAAGACCATTATCAGTGATGTGCCTTGAAGGAATGAATGCAAATTGATTTTCAGAGATGATGCTATCTATAAAAGGCTTTAACCTATTTGTGATAAACTTTGAAGCTATCTTGTAAGATACATTACATAGGCTAATGGGGCAAAATTGATTGATCAATTTGGGCTTACTAACCTTGGGAATTAGCACAACATACGTGTAATTATGCTTTGAAATGCAGCTACCATTATCCAGAAACCCAAGTACGAAAGAGACGACTCCATGCTCGACTATTCTCCAAAATCGTTGATAGAAAAGTGGTGGCATGCCATCATGTCCTGGAGCTTTCAGAGGTCAGGTGCCATTTGAGACAACGCCTGTTTAATCTCCCCAACTAAGAAAGGTTCAAGCAATTTTTGGTTCATTTCCTGTGTGACTGAGGAAACTAAATTGCCAAGCGCAAACTCCACAACTTGATTGAAATAACTTTTGAAAATAATTTTGTACTAGAGATTCCAAATCAACCCCCCACCAACACCGTTCTCTTGACTCTAATTTAAGACCATTAATAAGATTATTTTTGAATCTAGATGAAGCTTTGGCATGAAAAAATTTGGTATTACGATCTCCATGTCTCATCTAGTCAATCCTTGAATGTTGTTTCCATATAGATTCCTCCTTATCAAGTAAGTCCTCCAAATTAGATTTTAGACAGGCAATGCGATGAGCAGAATCATCAGTCTGAGGGCCCATAGATAGTACCTCCAGTTGATGACAAAGAGATTGCATTCGTTTTTTAACCGAACCCACTACAGCTTTATTCCAGTGGATTAGGCCCAGCCGACAATGTTCAAGAGCAGAATTGAGCATATCAAAATCAGAATCAGATGAATTATGAAGCTATGAATCTTTAATTATTTTTTCACAATCCGTATACTTAAGCCAAAAAGATTCGAATTTGAAACTCCATTTAACTTTTCTATTTACAATGGGACAATAGCATTGAATTCGATCAAAATCGGAGAGTGATTAGAGTGGCATCCAAATAAATGCCTAACTTGGTAAAACTGAAATTTTTGGAACCAGGCTAGCGATGCACATGCTCTGTCAAGACGTTCCCGAATAGTATGCGGATAAGTTCTCTTATTGTAACAGGTAAATGGATAACCAGAGAAGCCCATATCGTGCAGATTAGTCAACTGCAATTTTGTTTCAGAAAGGAATAGAAAATGGGGATTAAATTGGCGAATCAATTCACCAAGCTCCCGAACTGTCCAAGGATTCCCCAGTCCTTGGCAGTTCCAACTTAGACAAATCATTGTGTTCAGTGGGACTGCAAAGTAGTCACCACCGTTGAAGATGTCTCATCTGTTTCGCCTGCCAAATTGGTGTGAGCCCTTTTATATGGTCTACAATTGCCATCTCCTTCATTACTAGAACATAAGAAACCCTTCCCTTTACGAACAAGAGAAATTGTATGGTGGTCAGAGGATGCACTATACTGCCGGCGTCGTTTTCCCAATTTTGTTGTACCAAAAGAATTTGGGTGTAGTTGCAAAGGAATATCCACTAGGGTGGATTCAACAATTATATTGGTCGAAGCAGAAATGTGCACTGATTCAAGTACATTTGGGCTGGGAGTAATAGGTTGTTGCATATTCCTTGAGGAATGCAACAAATTTGTGATTTCCCAAAATGGCCCACCATTGGGCTAAGCCAAGAATAGGGCTACGAGTCAGCATATGAGGAGTAATACCCTAAGCCACTGGCTCGTCATGACAGCCATCATCAGAAGGAATTCCAGTAGCTTGTGATGGGTTTAAATTGTTCACCGGTGAGTTATCAGTAGAAACACATTTTTTTGCAGCAATATCATCCACTTCGACGTGTGTGTTTGCTAATCCAAGGTTTGGAGGAGAAAACTGAAACTTACTGAAGATGTCAGCACTCCGAGTGGTGGAAGAAGATGATTTGGAGGAAAGTTTCCCAGCCAAATTATTAGACATCATGGCTCCATGATATTGCTGGTTTGTGGAACTGTTAGGGAAAGTACCAAAATCCACTTGATTAACACGAAGCCAAGGTCCATATTGAGGAGGGTCCGAAGGATTGAATCCATCAATGTATTGGGTTTTGCGATCTTTAGAAACACGACCAATAATGCCACAAATGTAACAGAAGTTTGGTAAGCGCTCATATTGGAATTGGGCAAGAAATTTTTCACCTTTACTTCCAGCAATACAAAGAACTCTCAGAATTAGCTTAGAAATTTTAAGCCAACTCGAATTCTGAAACTACCCCTACCCTGAAGATTGTGGGACTTAATATCAACATCTTTGAAACAACCTACTCTGTTTCCGATTAATTTTGCCACTTCCTTCGTTCGTTTAAACAATGGAAGACCATTGACATGCATCCAAAAGTCACAGAAATCCAAATCAATAGTAGATGGGTCTTCATCTCTATCCACCTCTTTTAAAACCAAGAGATTCTTGTCAAACATCTAAGGACCACCTTGCAGAATTTTTTCCTTATCTCTAACATGATTGAACAAGAGAAGGAATCTAGATTGTCCAAGTTGCCTTACGTCCATTCCTTGTCTTGGATTCATGAGACAAGTAATAATTGACCGAAAAGTGTGAAAATTGAAAGGTTTGGAGGACATCAGACGTCCGACCAAAACCAGATTAGTATCAAATGAGGATTTACACCAGTCCTCATATGAGACAACCAAAGCAACATTTCCTTCCTCAGTAAGCACTAATTTTTTTGAGAAATTGTCAAGATCAAAAGCCATGGGAGAAACCAAACAAAAACTGCCAGCAAAACTGCCCAAAAAACCTCTACAAAGGAGAGGAGAAAAACCCCCAAAAGGGCTGCAACACGATGACTTCCCAGGGGATCACCCATCTTAGTACTACTTTCACCCAAGAACGCTTAACTTCGGAATTCTGATGGGATTCGGAGCATTAGTGCTTAATTCACGTAGTTTCTGAAACTTTTTCTTATTTTAAAGATATTCTCTAAAATTTCTTTATATATTTTGGTAAGATTTTTCATATTTTGATTAAGAATTTTGATTGTTTTATTTCAAACTTAGGCATCATGTTGAAATTTCTTTGCCTAAAATAATAGAGTTTTTAAATGTTTATATATGTAGAGATGACTTGCCACGATTAATATTTTTATTGAAAAAAAAAAAGTTAAAAAAATGAGAGGTTATGTTTGGTTATTTTTTTATTTGATTTTATTATGTATTTTGGGAGATTGAATTATTAAAAAATGTGAAAATTATTTTTTGGTATATTTGTTTATATTTTGGGGGAGATATTTTTTACTGTAACAGTCAAATCAATATTTTTTTATTGAATTTTTGGGGTGAAAATGAAATTGAGTAATTATTTTAATATTAAAATAATAAAAAAATATATATTATGCATATAATATATATATATATATATATTGAAGAATGTATATTTTAAAAAAAATAAAAATATATTTAATTATTTTCCCCTAAATAATGTTGTTTTAAGGAAACATAACCAAACAAGGCTAGAGTTTGTATGGAAACAATTCCACGCCACACTTCAGAAGCGATTTTGCAGGAAAAGCGTCATCCTGAAGCGATTTTGTTTAGCACCGGAGATAATAAATAATCCGCCGCAGGAGACAAATGCGATTACCAAGAATCCATTGATCCCAACATCGGCGGAACAAACAAATCTGCGCCAAGCCCAGTTAAGCGCGGAGTAGTGAGAAAACTTCACTCTTAGACAGTTCAACTACTGTCGCATTGTCCGCTCGCCGATCAATGGACTGATGGTCTCAACAGATCGGTGAAAATGGCGAGTTTCTTACCTCAATTTCACAGTATCAAGACTTCCTTCGATCATGTCGTTCTCGCCGGTGAGTCCATTGTACTTTACTCGTTTATGCAACCCTAATTTTTGCTTCGCCCCTCAATTCTTGTTTCTTCTTAGTGCTGTATAGTGTTTTAGTTTTTTTCTCTGGTTAAATTAATGTACAAGCTTTTTTATTTTGGAAAATAGAAGATTTGCTTGCTGTTAGGTGTACTGATTGGGTCGATCTCTGCATGTGGCTTTATAGCATTTGCTTAAATTAATGAAGAATTGCATTATATGGTAGACTTTTATGTATTTTTAGTTTTTTCTTTTCTGTGTATTAGTTTTTCGATTAAGGAATGCAGTTTTGCTGTTACAACTAAGTATTTTAGTATTTGAATGATTTCTGGACCACAAAATAATTCACTAGTGAAGGTCATCTGCCCGCTGTTTCTATAATTAGCTAGTGGGGACATAAATTGAAGAATTAACTATCAGATTGACCAATTGAACTATTATACATCAAGATTTTGTGGTAGAGGGTAGTTTTTTTTGAGAGCAAAAGCAATAACCTTGCCATGCTAGAGTTGGTAGATTTCCTTTGTATGAATGGGAGGTTATTTGCTTATAGAAAGTGGTATAATGCTATTTATTGATTTCGTGTAGAAAAGAGTACAGCAAAAGCAAGATCATTTTAATTGTTGGAGTTGGTTTATAAGCACTACTTTATCTTGTTATAGTTGAGGATGTGAGCGATCTGTGGCCCATAGTCAAGAAGGGTTTTGAAGAGAGGTTGCCGTTCAAAAGGGCTTTTCTAAACAACAAAACCCGCAATCCTGTGCTTGTTGATGAATTACCTGCTGAATTTATACTGACGACAGATGCAAGATTACGTAGTCGGTTTCCTCAAGAGCAATCATTATTTTGGTTCCGAGAGCCATATGCAACTATAGTTCTTGTTACCTGTGAGGTAATGTTTAACGTCTCTCAAACCATCTTCAAGTTAATCTCTTTATCATCTGCCTGGCAGAGACCTCTACTCTCCATGGGGAACTATTTTCATCATTATCTCTAATTGTTGGCATTTTCTGTTTCCATTGTCTGTAATTTTTCCCCTATATGTGTAGGATCTTGATGAGTTTAAGAACATTCTTAAACCACGCCTCAAACTAATAGTTCAAAATGATGAGCGGGAATGGTTTATTGTTTTCGTATCTAAAGCACCAGCTCACAATGACCAGGCCACCAAGATGTCAAAAAAAGTTTATGCAAAACTCGAAGTTGATTTTAGCTCTAAGAAAAGGGAAAGGTAAGACTGTGAAGCTTCCTATGGGATCGCATGTGATTTCAAGTTTTATGCTGTTACATAGTTGAATAACATGCTAATTATTTATGTTTTTGATCAAATAACATGCAAATTATTCCAGTTGTTTGTGGAACTGTAATCACCTAAATTTTTTTCCTTGTATCATGTTGATTAAAATTTGCCAAAAGGAATAAGTTGTGGGATTCATTAACAATAGGAAGGATTGAATGGAGTGAAAACAAATTAAACTTACTTATAGTTAGATGCAAGCAATCCAAATTTGAGGCTCTCAACTGCTTCATATAGGTGCTGCAAATTAGATATACATGGACCTGATGCAAATTTCTGGGAAGATTTGGAGGCTAAAATCATGGAGTGCATCAGAAATACACTTGATAGACGCATTCAGTTTTATGAAGAAGAAATTCGCAAGCTCAGCGAACAGCGATTCATGCCAGTTTGGAACTTCTGCAACTTTTTCATCCTTAAGGTACCTTTTTGTGCTAGAAAATGTCTCAAAAAGACTTCTGAAAGTCAGTCAGTAGCTCATTCAAAATCTCCCTCTAGACTCTTCCCAATTGATAATTGGGATAGCCTCTCATAATGTTTCTTGAAAGAGCTCTTGGGTAACTTTCTTGATTGGTAAAGTACATAGAAATTTGCAAGCAAGCCTATACAATTGTTTTTCTGAACAAGAATAAATGAGATCTTGCATAAATTGCTTATTAGCAAATATGAAAAAATATGGATGGTTTATTCCATTATATTAGCTAATTCAACTGCAGAAATTACTCTTTTTTTCCCCTGTAGTTTCCTTACTTCTGGAAGTAAAAAAGTATGCTTATACATAGCTAAGTTGAGAGGCTAATGTTGTATAAGGTTTCAAAGAAATGAAAAAGGGATGTAGATGTTGGGGTGGGAGACTCTTAACACCTCAAGTTGATCGGAAGAAATCAGGAAATTACAGGAGAATGAGAGGGGGAGTCTGTGTTTATCTTAGCCCCTTCTTCGTTTTCTGGAAGAATTGCATGAAGATTTGAATAAAATTGCATTATTAAAATGAAATATGGATGCTTAAATGCATAAGTGTGAAGACTGGGATGAAACTGCATTATCTAAGCCCAAATGAAATAGGAATATTTTATTGTGTAAGGCTCAAAATGATCATCATATTGATCACCCCCAATATATTATCCTTTTTCTCAATGTAAATCAATTTCTATCTTGCTTTCCTTTGTCTGAATCCCTTTCCCCATTACACCCTACTGAAGTCTGTTGATTTTTTCTTAGATTCTGCAAGTTTCTCTTGAGTGCATGCTTATTTAGATATGGTCAAATACAATTTTCTGATACCTTTTCTGTTCTTTGCCAATCAATATCTATCACTCGTCTGAAATTTAGGGGCACTTTTGTCATATAATCATGAATGTTCCCCTCCATTGACAGGAAAGTTTGGCTTTTATGTTCGAGATTGTTCATCTCCATGAGGATGCTTTACGTGAATATGACGAGCTTGAACTGTGTTATCTGGAAACAGGTGCTTAACGGGCGTGCTATATTACTTTTTTGACTTATTTATGGAAAATGAATGTTGATCTGAATGGTATTCATAAATTTTATTTGCATGACTGGAATTCGTCATATTTAAAATTTTCCTTTCTTTCCTTTCCCTTCCTTTCCTTTCTTTTTCCTTTTTTGGTCTCGGAACAAAGGTATTCATGAGCATTCACTTTTTAGTTTAGCAGTCATTTGTTAAACTTCAGTAGCCCTTTTCTTTTTTCACACATGATGTAATTGCTCTTGAATTGTAAATAGAAAATTTGACAAATTAACCTGGAACTGTTGGTCTTTTGGGCAAAGGTGGGGAAAAAGGGAAAAGGCATTTTGAAATCTCTTCATGCTTTGCCTCATTTATAATTTTATGTTTTCTTCTCCAAAAACTCTTTTAAGCTGGTCGACTCAATTCTTTGATTTCAGTACAAAAGAATTCAGTTTTGTTTCTTTGTCTTTTATTGTAATTGTAGATAGAAATTGCATCCTCTCTCTAGTTAATTTACTCTTTCTGCTTTTCAATTTGTCTTGGGTGAAGGGAAAGAGAATTCTGCTTTCTGTGCTCTTTTGGTCCCATTAGATTTTCATTTTTTGCAGGTGCAGATGTACAACATAACTTTCTTTGCATGTCTTTGCGTTGTAGTTAATATGGTAGGAAAACAAAGGGACTTTGGAGGAGTGGAGCGGGGAGATGATCAGGCTATGCTGCTTGATCCTGGGAAAAACGCATTGACTCAGATTGTTCAAGACGACTCATTTAGGGAGTTTGAGTTCAGACAGTATCTATTTGCCTGTCAAGCTAAGGTGTGGTATTGTGATTAGCCTAGGTCTGTTGTGTATTATATGACCCTTTTTTGGTCTGTCCTACTACAGTTGTCTTTGTCCAGAATTATGTTCACATTATACTGATATGATTTTGAACGGTGCAATATTGACATAATTGCTTAGCTTTGGGTTTTGTTATTTGGCTTATTTTCTGTGTACTTTCGAAAATTTCTGTTGGATCTTTCTTCCTCCTCCTTTGCATGAACTTACTTTCTTTGACATATGTTCTAAGAGGGTTTCGGTGACCTCTTTAACGCAGCTACTCTTCAAATTAACTCGTCCATTTGAGGTTGCATCGAGGGGTTATTCATTCATAATTAGCTTCTCTAAGGCACTGGCTTTGCATGAGGTAGTTGGCCCTCTTATGATCTTTATGTTCCTATATTTGTATCATAATTGCTCTGTATACAAATTTCCTTGTGAGATTCTTATATATTGGGTTACTTCAGAGTATATTGCCGTTTTGTATGCGTGAAGTCTGGGTGATAACAGCTTGCTTGGCATTGATCGACGCGACCTCTTCTCATTATAAAGATGGATTAGCAGCACTGGATGTTGAAAAAGAGTTCTACCGTGTTCAAGGGGAGCTATATACTTTATGCCGGACTAAGGTAGTATTCCATATGTTTAAGAATTAAATCTAGAGAAATGGACAGTATGTACTGCACCTTCCTTTCTTATCCTGCCTATGTGAGGGAACAGTTTGCCTAAGAGATTAGTCATGAAATGAAGATATCTGCTAGATTTTAGCGACATTTTTAATTCTAGTTTCAATTTTCTTTTTAAATAAAATGAAGGACAATTATTTTTTTTTCCAGTTTCTTATAACCAGATCAATGGTGCTTTGTTTTGAAGTGTGTCATGGTTGTGGCAGTTTATGCGGCTAGGATATTTAATTGGCTATGGATCAGATATAGAAAGAAGTCCTGTCAACAGGTATTTGCTTTTACTGTAGTCCTGTCCATTCAGTCCTTTAATCCTCCCAAAATGGAACTATCTTGCATTAATGCTGTTCTCATTCCATTAAAGATTTATTCATGAACTGAATTGTTATGTTGACTTGGGAATATAAACAAAAGGAATGTAGTCATGCCAGGAGAACCAAAATCAATTAGCTATATTAATGTTTTCCGAAGTCCTTGCATAATCCTAGAACCCATTTGTTTTACATGCAGTGCTTCCCTCAGCATGCTGCCATGGCCTAAGCCAGCAGTTTGGCCATCACTTCCACCTGATGCTTCATCTGAGGTGCTTGCAAAAGAAAAGGTGAGATGGATGGCAATGTGAAAACTAGAGCATCCAAACATAGTTAATTACTATAAAAGGTATTTTATTTGTCTTTATTTTCCTTTGGAGTAACTTAATTCAAGCATAATGATTATGCTGTCGCCTTTCCCCTGGTAGGTCAGTACTGAAGATAGACAAACTGACAAAGCTGCTAAACATTTTAGCACGAGTGATATTCAAGTTGCTTTTATGCACTATCTAATGCCTGCCAATTCCTGCTGCGTTAAACTTTTACATCTTGATTAGCCTGGGTTTGGAAGCTACCATTTGGTTATAAAAATTTTGAATTTAGTTATTAGTTTTCATGTCATTTATACAACAAATCTTCAAGAATGCTATGATTTTTTTGTGGTTTAAGATGATTTGTTTTATTGCTATAGATGTGATCTGCTGGGACTCTTGTCATAACGCTTTGGGCATTGAATAGCCTTTCTGTTGATGTGTTTTTATGCATTTAGACTTTTCAAGTGAAAAATGCTTCTTGTGTTTTTCCTGCATTTAGTTGGATTCCACCATAGGATTATTAAAAGGTGAATATATTCTTACCCAAGGATTAAGTTTTGTTTCATTTCTATTCGCAATTATCGTGTCTGAAATTTTCTAAGCAGGAAATGTGTGCTCAGCTGTTGATTATTGTATTAGAATGTATTTGATTAAACACAAAGTTGATAAGTGGTGCATTTTGTGTTCTGGTTTTGAGATGCAAAATATTCAAAGTACCACCAAGCATTGGATTCTTTGACTTTTTCACAATGGCCTAGCCTTTTCTTTCTTCCCACTATATGCTTTTGATTTTAGGTTGATGCCGACATCCTTCCATATGTTTGCAGTACATTGTTGTTGCCATGTAAAATTTTCTCCTCCAGTAATGCACACAGTATTTATATTCTATGTTGGTTGTGCAGATGATTCTCCAGGAATCTCCACGGCCTAAGCATTTTGGCATTCAGAGGAAGCCGCTGCCTCTTGAACCATCAGTTCTCTTGCGCGAGGCAAATCGTCGTAGGGCTTCTCTCTCAGCTGGAAATATGTTTGAATTGTTTGATGGCCGTTCTAATGCCAATGACGGGTAATAAAATTTTAAGGATTACATCAATTGTATGGATATTACTTTTGATTGACTATATGTATTACATATGTGGTTGAAAGATCAAAGGCAACCACTACTAGTCTTTAAAAGCTCCATGCCGGGATGGTTGTCTTATTAATTGTTTGACATATGTTCCCTGAAAACAACCAAACAGTACAGTGTTCCAGTATTCTTAGACATGTTCATCTCATCAAGTACCATCTGAAAATATTACTAGATTAGAAGAAGAAATGAACGAGATGGAGATGATGAATGAAAAGTCAAAGAAATAGAGTATGGTACATATCTCAAATAGCTATCCTATTCTTCCTTGGAAAAATTCTTGAATCTATCATCAGGAGATATATGTTTCATATGCTTAATATAGCAAAACGAAATCTCTTTATGCACAAGACAATCTATCATTTTCAGTTCCAAAAGAAAAAATAAAGAAATCCACTACATGTTTGGTGGTACTTGTGGTAACTTGCCATTGCGGTGACAAATAAGTGGCGATGACCTCGACGGATCCTATGGGGGATGCAGAGACTGTTGATAACTCGAAAACTGTTTGTTAGATTACCACATCAATTAAGTAAATGAGTGGTAGTTTGTATATATGGTTTGGACAACCCTCAACTCTTAAGTTAGCGTTTAGCATGAGTTAGGCCTAGGGTCCATTCTTTAACATTGTGTTAGAGCCCACCATTTTCTAGTGTTGGGTTACCCAATATTGTTGGGCCACCTACTTCATATTATTCCACGCTCTAGATGTTTATTCCTGGGTGTGCGTGTGATGTGTCAGATTCCCATATTGGTTGAGTAAATGAGTAGTCGTCTGTATATATGGTATTGGACAATCCTCACCTCTTGAGCTAGCTTTTGGGGTGACTTAGGCTCATCCATTCTTTAACTGTGTTTGGCAGCGTTCTTTCCTTAAATTGTCATCTAATGACAGTAGTGGATGTGGTCTCTTTTAAATGTGGTACTAGTGATCTGCTAAGTGACTGACACATGATCGGTGGTGGCTTATGGAGAAGTCAAAGTGGTTGGTGGTGACAGTTCCTGGATTGATAAGATACCTTGGGTTATTTGAGGGAGATTCTTGGTAGGAGCAACATGGGACCATATGGTCTTGGATTCTGTGGTTTTTAGAAATGTGTATTTGTCTTTCTAAAAGCTATTGCCATTGGTTCTATTGCAACTATAGTGGGAAGCGAAGTGTTACATAGGTGACAGATTAATGGACACAATGTGCTTCCCTTTCTTCTTTTTGTAATTTATCTTCCAAATCTAACGTGAGAAGTATTTAATGCACTTTGGATTCATTTTTATGAGATATGTAATTCATAAGTTGATTCTGAGAAATTCTTATCCAAAAAGAAAAGTTGCCATGAAGAATAAGGTTAATTTGAGAAGAATAATGACGGTAATTCTTTGTTGCAGCAAAGGAAAACTGTTGTTTGCTTCACTTTTTCAAGCTGATAAATATTCATTTAAGGATTTGGTTTAAATTGGTCTACCATGCAAACTTTTTATCTTCCTAATTTGTCATAGTTTGTTTTGATATATTGTACTGTAGGGTAAGTTAAACTTATGCAAAATACTAGGGGCATTGTGAAGTACCTTTTCATTGATTTGCACCTGGGTTCTGTGTGGGTTTTTTTGGGTTTTCCCAAATGTTTTTCAATGACAGATCAGGATTACTGTCCCCATTTCCTAAAGCAAATGCAATGTCCATGTCAAGGACCTTCTCTTCACCTGGAAATTTTGAAGGTTCAATTGATCGGCCTATGAGACTTGCAGAAATTTATGTTGCTGCTCAGCATGCTTTAAGGAATACAATTTCTGATGCAAAAATATGGAAATCATTATCCTCTGTTGAGGAATTTGAGGTAATTAGCTTGCAGGGCGCTATATTCTTTTGGAGTTTTACTTACTTTCTAGAGATTGTATGTTTTCCTTATATCATATAGATATCTGCTTCTAAATTTCAAGTTCAGTGATTTTATTTGATTACTGAACCTTCTCAGTGAGATGAGATCTAGTTAAAGGGGTTCTGTTTTCTTTTCTAACCTGATATTTGGAGTTTAGAGTGTTTAGCTAAGCTTATATAACACCTTCAAAGATGTTTTGACTGTGCCTGAGATATCATAAAGTGTATGGTAAAGTCTTCAAGATGGGAGCTTCCCAAATTAAGAAATAGTAGCTATAAGGTCTAAGACCCCCAACTTACTTTAAGATGTGACAACCTCCCGTCGTATTTGACCATGCAAATACAAATTGCCATATATTACTCACCGAAAACGTCTTAGAAGCTCTTGGAGCTTATTTTATCCAAAGAAGTTGAGAGCTTATTCCTAATGTAAGATCTAACAATTTATATGCTCTTGGAGCTTAAAAGATGTTTAAGATAAGCTTAGAGTCCGTTTGGGAATATTTTCAAAGCCATTTTCTGTTTTATGCCAAATTCAAAAAGTGAAAAGTTAGTTATGAGTTTATGTTTGAAAATGAAAGGTTGTTTGGATATTTTGTCTAAAATGAATTGATTGTGTAGGGTTGAAAATAAGATTTATTTGGATGTTGTGTTTTTGTGTTAAAAGTTGTGCAAATGAAAGTAGGGGAAAATAGGGTGTGAAAATGGGGAGAGACTGTAAAAATTGTGTTTGGAAAAATGTTTGAGAATGAAAATGTCTGTGAAAATGGGGGAGAAATCAATAGCTTTCTATTTTAGTTTTCAGGAGAAAATGAAAATGGGGAGTGAAAACAAAACCAAATGGGCACTTAGCTAGAGAATGCTTAAATCTATTTTGGAAGCGACATTATTTCAAGTAACTGGGAATTGTTTGGTAGCCAACTCTTATAGCATTTTCACTTTTTTGATTTCTCATTGCTGGAGAAGTGATAAGGTTTTAATACATTTATCACCTTTATGTGGTTACCGTTATGTACATTTGGTTAACAACTGTAATTTCTCTGGCCATGTGTTGAATCTCTTTGCACCAATCCATGTCTAACTTTTTGCATTATTTGACTTTTTACGTTCCAGCAAAAATATCTGGATCTGTCAAAGGGTGCTGCAAATAACTACCATCGTTCCTGGTGGAAACGACATGGAGTTGTCCTTGATGGTGAAATTGCAGCTGTCTACCATAAGCACGAAAATTATGATTTTGCTGCAAATTTGTACGAGAAAGTTTGTGCTCTTTATGCGGGTGAAGGATGGGAAAACCTACTTGCTGAAGTACTTCCAAATTTGGCCGAGTGTCAAAAGATATTGAATGATCAAGCTGGCTACCTATCTTCTTGTGTGAGATTATTGTCATTAGATGAAGGATTGTTCTTAACCAAGGAAAGACAAGCTTTTCAATCTGAAGTTGTCCGCCTTGCTCATAGTGAAATGGAGCATCCTGTACCCCTAGATGTGTCCTCCTTAATAACATTTTCTGGCAATCAGGGACCTCCTCTAGAGCTTTGTGATGGGGACCCTGGCACACTATCTGTTACTCTGTGGAGTGGATTTCCAGATGATATTACTCTTGAATCACTTAGTCTTACACTGACAGCTACGAACAATACTGATGAAGGTGCTAAGGTACTCTTTGTCATCATCAAATTTGCTTGATGCCTTGTTCACTTAGGTGCATCTTTTCCATTTTCCTGGTAACTCAAGCTTCTAATCTATTCAGGCCATAAGGAGCTCTGAAGCTATTGTGCTACGGCCTGGGAAGAATAATATTACCCTCTCTTTGCCCCCACAAAAACCTGGTACCTATGTGTTGGGGGTTCTCACTGGACAGATTGGTCAATTGAGGTTTAGATCTCATAGTTTTTCAAAAGGTGGCCCTGCAGACACTGATGATTTTATGAGCTATGAAAAACCAACGAGGCCTATCTTGAAGGTATTTTGCATGTAATTTCCCAAAAATTGAAATGCACTTTCTGCTGAACTGGCAATGTTAAACTATATAATATTAGATGGAATTTGTTGCCCTCTTTTTACACATCCTACTGGGTTTTATGCAAATAAGGAATACAAGATTCTTAAAGTTATATTCTTATCTAGGTGGCCAAACCAAGGGCTCTGGTTGATCTTGCTGCTGCTGTTTCATCTGCTTTGCTGATGAATGAATCTCAGTGGGTTGGAATATTTGTTAGACCGATTAATTACTCCCTTAAGGGTGCTGTTCTACTCATAGACACTGGCCCTGGCTTGAGGATTGAGGAGATGCATGACATTGAGGTTGAGAAGCATGAAGATGGGTCACAGAGCAGGGCCAACTCAGAAAATTCACCTGACAGTCTCTCTCCAGTGTCTACTGAAGTCAAGCAATTGACTCTTGAAGATGGTAAGATCAGGTTACCCGACTGGACTAGCAATATCACTTCAGTTTTATGGATTCCACTACGGGCTATTAGTGATGGCCTACCTAAGGGGACACCTGCAGGTTAGTACTATATTAATTTTCTTAGTTCTAATTTTCAACTGATATTCTTCAGTGCTTGTAATGCGTAACTATTTGTTCCTGTCTTTACAGGTACTGCTGTTCCACAGAGACCGAGTGTTGTGGATGGTTTGAGGACGATTGCTCTTAAACTTGATTTTGGAGTTTCTCAGAACCAGACATTTGAAAAGTACCAGTTTTTCTTTCGCTTCCATATTTTGTTTCCTTTCACCAACTCTATATTTTAAAATCTATTTGTAATCAAGCCTGAAATAACTGAAATTACATCACAGGACAATAGCTGTGCATTTTACAGATCCTTTCGATGTCAGTACACGTGTTGCAGACAAATGCAATGATGGTACTTTGCTTTTGCAGGTATTTATGCTATGATTTTCCTATCCAATCTCATATTTGAATGCCTGGACTCATGGACTTGTCCTAGAATCATGTTGTTTTATTGTAAAATGGGATTTCTCCTTTCAGGTTCATTGTTCTATTATTACTCTTCCAATTCTTTTTTAACCTTCAGTAAATTTTGAGGACAACAATCTCCTGCACTTCTATCCGCATCTAATTATAATGCCACTTCCCCTCCCCCTCCCTCAAATACGTGTAGTACTGCAGCCCTTCTGTCATGTACTGTGTCCACTTACCCATGCTACTGTGAATCTAACCTAGGAAATGAAAAAAAAGGAAAAAAAAAGAAAAGAACAAAGGATAGAAAATAGGGGGAAAATGCAAACAGTACAGGCTTGGTGCATTGGGAAGCGAAGGACAGAGAAGAAGGAAACTGAGAATAAATATACAAGAAAGACAATTTCTTCGAAGATATTTGACCTCAGTTATCTTGAAAATTGATGAAACAGAGTTCGAATAACAAATATTGTAAAAATGACTAGTGATTGATTCCAGCAAAAATATTTTTAATATGATATATAGAAGAGAACGGGTTAAAAAAAATTTCCTGTTGCTCTTTGGGCAAGAAGCTATTCTGCAAACTATCTATGTTAAACTTTTGAGAATTTCCTTTCAAGTGTTGAGAGGTTAATGAATCAGCTAGGCCTTATGATATAAATAGCTGATATCATTAGTTCCTTCATATATGTATGGCTGAGATCCAGTCACCTTCATATATGAATATAAGACTGAGAGATTGTCTAAAAGGGGTATACATGTAATGAACATGGACTTGAGAGGTGGATTTTAAATAATTAAAATTGAGAGAAGCAATTTGACGTATTGCAAGATGGACATTTGTCGCATGTCATTCTCTAATTGTGAAGTAACAGAATCAAGGATCTTATGTGCTTGATTGTTTTCTCAAAAGATTTTCTCTGAGAGCATGTTTCTGGATTCTGAAACTTTATATAAACACTATGAAGCTGTAGAGAAGTTTCTTTTTGTGTCTCAGGAAGCCAAGGATTTTTCATCAACTCTGTAAACTTTTTTATCAGTAGTCTAACATTAGCTTAAGTTCTCGACTCTTTCTGAAGATCTTCAAGAAAGGGGCCAAGGTTGCCATGACACTAGATCACTTTCGGCGGTTTATGCAGCCGAATTTGCTATATCTATTCTTTAATATTGATGCCTTTGTTGTGCTTGCTGGTAACAGTCCACATAATTGTGGCAGAATATAATTCTGTCAATTGTCTTGTCAAATCCCAGTATTTTCTGACTTATTGGAATATGAATGTGCCTTCTAATTCTTCGCTCCCATTTTCCTCCATGTATTGCTCAGGTCATATTGCAGTCACAGGTGAAAGCTTCACTGGCCATCCATGACGCCTGGCTGGATCTTCAGGATGGTTTTGCTTATGCTGGAAAAGGTGATGGGAGACCAGCCTCTAGCTTCTTTCCGCTAATTGTTTCTCCTAAATCCAGAGCTGGAATTCTGTTTAGTATCTGCTTAGCAGACGCACCAGGCAAAGGTACGCCCCAATCAATTTTTCTGAGTTCTCATGTTTTTTCTACTTCCTTTTGATATTTTGCGTAGGGAGAGTTTTTGGTTCTTGAAATACCTATGCAATGAGAAGATGTGGCTAAGTAGTGTTGTGTATCCCACGTTAGGTTATACGACAAATGCTTAAAATCTTACTTTTGCATTGATGCTTTGTTTACACATTAAAAATAAAAAAAATTATGCACTGGTTCTGCTCCCCGCATGCTTTCTGAAAATTTTTCTAGGGAGGCAAAATTTGGCTTTTATCTAATATATCTTACATCTGCAGATGAAACAAAGGAGTTACATCCAGATAGTATATTAAATATCAGATATACAATTTCTGGTAGTAGAAATCTTGGAGCTCATGGCCCTGTAGCGGGGGAACGTACTGGAGCTGATAACAATGAGGCAGAGTATTTGACCTTTAGGAGTGCTCTTGCTTTACAGAGACCAGTGCTGGACCCTTGCCTTGCAGTTGGTTTCCTTCCTCTCCCATCAAGTGGTCTCCGAGTTGGGCAGCTTGTGACCATAAAATGGAGAGTTGAAAGGTTGAAGGTTTCAGAGGAGAACATGGCTTCTCACAACCATGTAAGTTATTTTAGGTTGAAGAGAGATCATTCTTTCTTCAAAGTTTGCAAGGCTGATTTAGGCCAGGTTAATATGTGTGATTCACTATAGCTGAGTCTCGATTGTAGTCTATAATAATGTGGTTGCTTAGCTATATTTCTGCTGTTATGAAGCATCCGATATTGTGTCATCAACCATCTAATGAACTTTGTCGGTAGTCCACTGGCATGATATATAATTTCTTTAGTTGAAGTACACTAAATTTCTAAGGGCCCAATAATGTTATACTGAAATCACAGTGTGGTGCCGAGATACAACCCATACAAATTCTGGAAAATCATTATTTTTCTTGTGTGACAGGATGAGGTGTTGTATGAAGTCAATGTTAATTCCGAAAACTGGATGATTGCTGGAAGGAAAAGAGGATACGTCTCACTCTCCACAAAACAAGGTATCTAGCATCCTTACCATTTTCCTCTCCCCATTTACCTTTATTGCTTTTCTCAGTAAACTACAGACTGTTTCTTGAATTTGCCAGCTCTTTAAATTTCATCGTATTATAACAGGTTCCAGGATTGTGATTTCAATACTATGCTTGCCTCTGGTCGCTGGCTATGTCCGTCCCCCTCAACTCGGTTTGCCAAACGTCGATGAGGCTAATATAAGTTGCAATCCACTGGGGCCTCATTTGGTCTGTGTCTTGCCTCCGGCCCTCAGCTCCTCATACTGTGTACCGGCCTGATCATTTGCTGTCGGTATCTGTGTTGTAGAATTATTCGTTGGATATTATTCTCTTCCAATATATGAATGGTCATGCTGCTGATTTTGTTTCGAATCTGAAATTTTGTAGAATTCTTGATTTTATCTTCCAATTTTCTGAAATTCACAAGTCACATATCACTTCATTGGTAGGGATATATAGAGTATGTGTATTTTGGTGGTTCATGTACAGTAACTGCTTTTGGGACTTGTACAATTTGAGATTCACACATGGATATGTTGTATACCTTGTCTGGTAAAGAGTGAAATGAAATCAAAAATATTGTTTTGGTGTTTCTGTTGATGAATATATATATATATATATATATATATATATAGGGTTGGTTGGTTTGGTGCATTTGGATGACTGATGCATGGAAAGAGGACAGAAAAAAAAAATGCAGATTATGTATCCGATTTTGCTTGTCTAACTGTTCGCTTTAATGATCCAAAAACTTCATTTCTCGACCAGTTTTTAATCTTCATTTTTGGCTAATTGGTAATATTGAGATATTTGATCAATGGAGTCTTTGCCTGGATAAATTGCATGTGTGTAGAGACCCCTTCGATGAGAGTGGTTTTTCAACTTTCTCAATTCTCAATATGGAAAATACATTCCAAACATAAATAGTACAATCTTCTATTTGGATTGAGTATAAATATCTAAATTTAATATTTTGTATTATTTTTTTAAACTTATTACTGGATTAAAAATTTGTATTTAATTTTTCATCATATTAGGCATGGATTAGGCATGTATGGCTATCAATGGAATGGATTTTAATTTGAATTAGATTTGAATTTGATATGATTATTTAGGATCTTTAATCGATAAAAGATTCGATGGATATGGTTTAATTAAAAAAGTTCGTAATTAGAAATAAATGAAGCGAATATGGATGTAGCTCGATTCGATCCATTCATAATTCGAATTTGAATATATTTAGTATTATACATATATAGTGTTATCAGTTATATATATGTATACACAGAGTCCCATAGCAACACCAAAATAGATATTTGGATGAAGGAAGTAATGAACTTATATGCAATATATCAAATTAGGTATTTTTCATATAAATTGTTAGATTTTGAGTTTATTTACATTATAATTATACCACTTGTTTCTCTATTTTTATAACAAAAATGATGCAAGAAGAATAATAAATAGGAATCGAACACAATGATATAGCAAGATTGCAATGCAAATCTCGATTTGATCAAAATGAGTTTCTTTTCTATAAAACGTTAAGTCCATAATTAGTGATTGAAGAATCAAGTATGACTATGTAGTTATAGTGCCAAATAAGTACCATTATCAGCAACAAAACCTAAAATACAATAATTTGGTGAATGAATGTGGTTAAATTAAATTTTATTATTGCTTTTAAGTGATCAATAAATTTAAAAATTTATTCATTAATTTTTTGTGTAATTTTTTTTATGGATAATTTTTTTGAATATAGATTCTATTAAATTTTTAGAAAAATAATAAATATATGATGATTTTTAAAGTATTCGAATTTGAATTCTTTTTGGATATCAAATAAATATCCAATTTTTATTTGGATTCGAATATGGTTATACCAACTACAAATCTTACAGAATCTTGGATCGAATTTGAACCCAGCATATTATTTTCGAATTCAAATTTGGATCCAACATGATTCGATTCGAATCCGACCCATTAACAGTCTTATGTGATGGTAAATTTGTCGGAAGAAATGGTGTCTTCACACTAGAATTTGGTAAGTGTCAATTTCAAATATAACATTACGAAAATGACGGGAATTTTGATTGCAATATATTATTAAAGAAGCCCATCACAATCCATTTGCACATTTTCTTTTTTCAATTATAAATGTATTTAAACATGAGAACAAACAAAATAAATCTCACAAGCCATCAGCTTGCCCCATTAAAATAAATCAAATCTTCTGCTGGGCTGCCCTTTCTTGCTAAAATGATTGAACCCTATTTTACATTGGAAGTTTCTGACTTTTGACATTACAAAATTCATCTTCCAAAAAGCTTATAGCAGCAAAGAAGAAATCATAATGTCAATTTCGTAATGATTTTCTCTTTAATTGGAAGGCAGAGCTAAATATAAAATTGAAGAAAATACTTAGAAAGTAAAATGACTTTTTTTGTCCCTGTTTTAGAAAGGCTAGTTTAATCTTTCAAGATTTAGTAGAGAGTATTTCGAAGTTAGGTGTTGAGAAGGAAAGAAAATCCTGAGAATGAGAATTAAAGGGCAGAACTGAAAAATATAAGGATTTAAGGTCCCACCGAGATTTGAACTCGGGTTACTGGATTCAGAGTCCAATGTCCTAACCACTAGACCATGGGACCTTGTTGTTAGGGGAACGAAAATAATTTTTATTTCAATATCGTGGATCCGATTTAAGCCACCATGGATTCTACCACCACATGCATGATGTTTTCTAGCTTTCCATTTGATTTAAGTTCAAAAGTCATTTGTTAGACCGATTAGGTCAAGCAAATAAATTTGGAGCCCAATTTGTAGTTTTTTAGTGCTAAATCTTTAAATTAAGCCAGTATCATCAGATGTGGTTCCACATAAACCCTCCATGCAAAAATGTTATATCAGAGAGAATATAGATAGCTCAAATTTAAAGTACCTGAATTAACAATAAGATATTAATATAGATTAATGAAGTAGTTAGACTAATTAAGGACATCCACGTCATTTGCATTCAAAAGATCTAAATTAATATGATCTCTCTGAATCCAAAAACAATTCATATCCTTTCATTATTTGGGATTTTATTCATTCTGTAGGGATAGTAGGCGAACTTCACTCAAACTCCTATAATCATCGATTACGTATTTTATGATTTACTTGACTCGAACGGGACAAAAAAAGTTGTTGCTTCAATACATACTCTCCCAATGCAAAATGAGAACTAATTTGAAGAAGTAAGATTAATTAATGACATGTTAATTGACCCAAAAGGACAAATCCCCTCTCCTTTTTTTATTTTTTCATTAGGTAGAATTTCCTTGCATCTCTTTCTTGAACTAAAGCATGCTATTCATGGGTAAAACTCCACTATTTTCTTTGTGGGGGACACCAAAATATCCATAAGAAGACTTTTTAGTAGTTGGATGTTAACTTCAATTTTCTGGGCCCTGTTTTTATCATCCAAGTCTTGAATTTCATAGAGTAGGAAAAAAAAAAAAAAAAAAAGAATTGAAATGAGGAGCAAAAGTCAGTTGATTAGTCTCACTCCAAGCTTGTTCCCACCTAATACCTATGGGATAGGAGTGGTCTCTAAGTGAAAAAAAAAAAGTTTCTTGGCACTTAGACATCCAGCCAACTTTGTTTGTCTAACATATTTAGTGTCAAAATCTAGATGTCATCAGAATTCTTGATTGATAATCCTTGTACCTAGTAAAACTTTCATGTTTAGGTTGATTCTGTCATTTTACTATGTAGGTGAAGACAATACTAGTCTAACCAACACCATAGCTTCCATTGTCATGAATCTTGTATGTCACCTAGAATACAATCTTGATGAAAAAGGTTGTCTTAATTTGCCAAAACTCCCACCTCCACAAAAAAGGAAAAAAAAAAAAAAAGGAAAAAAAGAAAGAAAAACACAAAGCCCTTATAGGCAAAATGCTTAGATGATATCTTTGATAGTATGGTGTGGTATTTTTTGTTAGGTAGGTGATTCGATAAACTATAAAAATTGAAATTTATTTTTAACACGATCAAAGTGGATGATTAGAGCCTTAGACCATAGAAAATACAAAAGGTCTCTTTTTGAATCAATTAAGATGAATGGGGTATTTATAAGTATATGCTTAGAGAACTAATTACAATTTCGTGCAACAGGTTGCATTCTTTATGATAGTCTCAATTTCTAATGGGGTTAATCTATTGTTGTCATTATAAAAAAATATATAATATTAATGACAAAAAGAATAATACTATGTAGGTGAAGACAATGCTAGTCTAACCAACACCATAGGTTCCATTTTCATGAATCTTGCATGTCACCTAGAATACAATCTTGATGAAAAAGGTTGTCTTAATTTGCCAAAACTCCCACCCCTACAAAAAAGAAAAAAAAAACGGAAAAAAAGAAAGAAAAACACAAAGCCCTTATAGGCAAAATGCTTAGATGATATCTTTGATAGTAGGGTGGGTCTTTTTTGTCAGGTAGGTGATTCGATGAACTATAAAAATTGAAATTTATCTTTAACACGATCAAAGTGGATGATTAGAGCCTTAGACCATAGAAAATACAAAAGGTCTCTTTTTGAATCAATTAAGATGAATGGGGTATTTATAAGTATATGCTTAGAGAACTAATTACAATCTCGTGCAACAGGTTGCATTCTTTATGGCAGTCTCAACTTCTAGTGGGGTTAATCTATTGTTGTCATTATAAAAAAAAAAAAAAATATTAATGATACTATGTGGGTGAAGACAATGCTAGTCTAACCAACACCATAGCTTCCATTGTCATGAATCTTGTATGTCACCTAGAATACAATCTTGATGAAAAAGGTTGTCTTAATTTGCCAAAACTCCCACCCCTACAAAAAAGAAAAAAAAAGGGGAAAAAAGAAAGAAAAACACGAAGCCCTTATAGGCAAAATGCTTAGATGATATCTTTGATAGTATGGTGTGGTCTTTTTTGTCAGGTAGGTGATTCGATGAACTATAAAAATTGAAATTTATTTTTAACACGATCAAAGTGGATGATTAGAGCCTTAGATCATAGAAAATACAAAAGGTCTCTTTTTGAATCAATTAAGATGAATGGGGTATTTATAAGTATATGCTTAGAGAACTAATTACAATCTCGTGCAACAGGTTGCATTCTTTATGATAGCCTCAATTTCTAATGGGGTTAATCTATTGTTGTCATTATAAAAAATTATATAATATTAATGATAAAAAGAATAATACAATATAAGAATTAGAGTTAACTAGATAGATTAAGTGACTATAACTTTTAGTTTGTCACAAATGATATTTTTTAAGTAATAATAATTATGATTTTGTTATAATATGACTTAATAGGAACAAGAACCAATATTTTAAATTGCTATCATTCTCAATTACTGATGCACCTATAATGATGAATCAGTGACAATAAAATTGTCATTATAATTTTGGACAAGATTTTCATTAGATTGTCACTATAACTATGTCACCAATTGCCAATACTGACAATTTAAATATTATTCTCTTCATTATTACGTTTATAAAATTTATTAGGATGACAAAACAATTTTTTTGGTCATTTAATTATATAATTAGCGACAACTTTTGCATTACCACTTACTATTATGTCATTAATTTTTCATTTTCTTGTAATATGTGCTAAACCAACAATTGAAAAAGAAATATCTACCTTATACATACTTGTTTCTCTCCCTCCACGCTCATACTATGAAACTCAAAACCTTAACATATATGGAGAATTTCCAAACCTAGTCATTGGTTTAACACAAGCTTTAGACATATTAAAGAAAAGCAATGATGCAAGAATCAAGACTAATCATGCCTGAGAATAAATGTCTTAGTGGAGAAGAATTTGAAATTAAGTAGGACCTTTACTCTTCTTTTGCAAAATTATCACTGTCCCTTAATCTCTTAACTCTTTTTATAACAGCATCATATAATATACTTTGATGTTGGGCCCATTGAATGAACAATATGTTCCTCTTTGTTTTAGTAAAGCAAACCTTTTGCTGTCCTTAACAAAATGGTTATAAAAGTTAAAAGCAGTTTGATCACATGAGAAAAGCATATGTTAAAGGGAGCTGCAGTCTTCACTTTTTGATTAAAATTAAAGTCCCTTTAACTGCAATTTGGCAGTCATATATGTGTGTATCCACTGTGATTTTGAAATTAAAAGTCCCTTTAACTCTTAGAAGTTAGTTTAGGTCAAGATTTTGAATTGTAAAAACAATATTTCCCTCTACATCATTCAATAAATGTTGGTCTTTGAATTGCCATAGAGTTTTTTTCTTTCACTATTCCAAAGTAGGTTGCTTGTAAGGACTTTGAATTGGGGCTATGAAGATTATTTATTATTCAAAAAAGTAGTTGCTCAATAGCCAATGTTCAAGGCATAAATCTCACATATAATATTAGAGGTCAGAAGTTCAAATCATAACAGACTCCTGACGTACATGTGTATAAATAAAAAATATATAGTACATATAGAATTCAAAATGTAAAAAATAAGTATTTTTGAACTTTTATCATAAAAAATAGCAGTCAAAAGTTAGCATTAATATTCCATTAGTATTTTAAGGAAACGAATGATACTTAACAAAGAAAAAGTCATTTAGGAAGAATTACACGTTATTCATAGATATCTAAAAAACAAAATCATAGAAATAACATATGAATGTCGGTTACGATCAGTATTTTAAGTGAATGGATGATACTTAACAAAGAAAAAATTATTTAGGACAATTAAGTATCACCGATATTTATGATCAGTATTTTAAGTTAATAAATGATGCGTAACAAAGAAAAAATTATTTAGGACAATTAGACATTACTGGCAGATACCTCGAACTTAAAATACAATTATACTGACAAAAATGGTATCTTTATTTCCAAGAAGTAACTAAAGATTAGATTACCAAGATTTAACCCCTTCCCTAGGACCCACAAAACCCCACAATGATAGTGAAAGTTTGGTGTATATTGAGCACCGAATTTATTCAAGTCCTTAATGGCACCCTATTGAGTTGTCCATCTCTCTTGTAAGAGTATATATCCATGGAAAGATACATGACTATGACTTGATAATGACTTGGGAGGTGCCATCTATTCAACTTTACCAATTTATCAAAACCAAACTAGCATGGAGCCAAAAGCATCATTAATTGTTTGCCCTTGAAATAGTTGCCATGGATTTTAATCCATTGATTTATTTCAATATCTATTTATTTAGAAAGAAAAGAAAAGAATAAATAAGCCCCACTTCTAATGAGCACTTAAACTATGAAGATTGAGATTCTTGCTGCAATTTGAAGCATGTCATAGTTTTAGATGCCCTTTGCCTAGGAAAGTATTCTTGTAAGATCATAGGACTATACTATAATCTAGTCTAGAGAGCTTTAATCTTTGGGTAAAATCTACGACCCATGATGAACTAACGTGATCCATTAATTGTGCATGCAAGAACTTTTTGAGGTAGAGATTAGTGGATTCTACACAATATGATGAAAAATTGGACAACTTCAAATTTTAATCAATTAATTAATTGAATATTTTTGTAGAGTACAAAGTACTTATAGTAGAACAAGTCAATCTGAACATGAAAGATCTATTAGTTGTAATACAAGTTCAAAGCAATATTCTTATAGTCAAGAATCGTATTGCTAAAAGCTCCAATTGAATCAATCCGATTTTAAGTTTCGAAACCACAAATATATTAGGATCGTTGAGTTTGCTTAATAAGCACTCTCAAGTACTCATGTAAGAAGTTAGTATTTGAAGGAAAAAAAGATATAAATATATAGCAAGAATATGAAAAAAGGTGTGAAGTACTTTTAAGTATCATTTGGCATGTGGGCTTTAACTGACGTAGCATAATTTAGGCTCTTTAATCATGATTAATCTAATGAATATGCTCTATTATAATAGTTGAGGTTGGATTGAATCAACTCGACTCTGGTAATGAAATACGAATCTTAAGAGCACTATCGAATATTTAATTGTATCGTAAATATATTTGAGGTTATATATAATAAAACGATACATGCGTTACACACTCTAAATTAAATTAAAAAAGGGACATGTTCACCAATATCGTAGCCCAGTTGAAATAATTGGAAATCAAAAATAGTAATCCACGAGCCTCAATCTTAGCTAATTTTACTAGACTTGTTTTTTGCAGCCATAACTATATAACTACCACATTAATATATGTGTGAAGTGGTGTGTTGCAAATGTGCACATATGAACCAAACATGATGACCATAAGACATGGCCAAGAGATTTATTTCTCAAACAAATTAAATTCAATTCCCCTCTTTTCCCTTTCATTGTCGTACGATGCTGACCCACCAACAACCCCCCTAACATGCTACTCAATTATACTATCCATCCATCTTCTCTTGGGTCCTCCATTTGTAATTAATTTTGACCTCAAATAAATGAAAATAGAGAAAATAACAAAATATCTAATGGTAAATCTACCACAACCTCCATCATGGGCTTTTTTTCCAAATAAAAAAAAAATGGAACGATTTGAATTTAAATCGGAACTTCATATGTCTTGACCAATTGACAGTACTAATGAAATTTATTAAATTGAATTAGGACTATTTAATCAAGTTAGGATACACTAATTATATATATAGTAAGCAAAAGCTGTATAATTCACATATTTTGGTGAACCCTATGTAATAAGTTGGGATTTTTAAAAATTTATCCCTTCATTATTTACCACTACTAATTTCTAACAATCCTTAAAAGAATACATATTAGTTTACTCTGCATAGTAACAAACTAATCGATCATTGAAAATATATGAGTCAGGAGTATTATATTGTAGAGGAAAGTATGTGCTCGAGCAATAAAATGCATTATTATTCTTGAAATTCAAAAAAAAATGGAAACATATTTCTTTTATCTTTAATATATGAAAAATAACATAGAAATACTATGTTACTTAAAACATATACAATTTCTAACAAGTCATTCATTTAATACTATGTAATACATAATATTTCATTTCTCTGGTTCCACTTCGTATCCCCAGAAATATGTTATTTTAATATTTTTTTGGCACCTCATTAAAAAAAAAAAAAAAAGGAAAAAGAAAAAGAAATCCCATTTTGTATTATCCATACTCTCATAGTAAAAAAAAGGAAAAAATTTAATGTCAACAGAGATTGTTGAATCTCCAATCCAGTCTCACTTCTCCGGGCCCCACAAAATGCTGACGTGGCTTCCGGAAGGACACGATGTGGCTGCCGGCCATGAACGCCGTCACGCGCTCCGACACCCTAATCTCCTCCATCTTCAGCTCATTAAGTCTCTGCACGTACTCCGCCGCGTGCATTAGGTCCCACACCACCGCGACGCCGCCTGGTTTCAGCACCCTCACCACCTCCCCCAACACTCTCATCCTCTCCGCCGCTGCCGCTGCCGACTTTGGCCCGAACTCCTTGCCCACCGTGTGCACGAATACAGCCGACACAACCACGTCGAAGTAGCTGTCGCTGAACGGCAGCGTTCTTGGGTCTCCGGGCCTGCATCAATATTTTGAGCATTAATTAGGATTATTTTGATAAATTAGCGGCAAATTTGAAATATAGGAAAGAATTTGCAGAAATTTTTGAGGAAAAAATTACCTGCAAGTGACGTACTCCTGGACGCCTTCAAGGCCAGCGGTTTTCAGGGTGCGTGACGGGCTGAGGGTGGTATTGTGGGACTGGGCTCGGGCCGGGCTGAGCCCGACAACTCTGCCTGAGGATCCAGACTTCTTGAGCTGCATGGCGACGGCGTTAAGGAGGATGCCACGGCCGCAGCCAAGGTCGAGGGCGTGCTTGACGGAGGACCAATCGGGAACAGAGGAGACAATCCGCTGAGACATTTCCCAGTGGAGGGAGACAGCGGAGTAGAAGAAATTTCCGGCTGCGAAGAAGAGGCATACAGCGGAGAGAGCGGTGACTGAGCCCGTGAAGCCGGCGGCGAAGCGGGCCGCGGGGGGGCCGCCGGGGAGAAAGTGCTGCAGAAAAAAGCAAATGGGCTCGAAGTAGAGGAGGAATATGACTGAGAGAATGGAGAAGAATATGGCGTGGATTAAGAGGAATAATGGCGTCTGCCAATCATCTACTCCATAGATCGCATAGATCTGCGTCCAATCTCTGCCCGCTTTTCCCATTGTTTTCCTTTTCCTATGATTTTTTTGGCTATCTTTAAGCTGATCTGCTCACCATTCTGGGCAAGAACCTACTCAAATTAAGAGCTGAAAATAAGCTAAAAGTTGGGAGCTTTGTCACTTACGAACAAGAACAGAAGCTGCTGAAGATTTTAACGAAATTATCAGATCTTTGGGTGAAATGCAGAGAATAGTTTGGTGATTCCAAAAAGAGAGAGCTTTAATACCAACAAAGGAAAAGTACAGTTTCTTATCAGTAAGAAGAAGAAACAAAGTACCAAAAACGACAGTCTTCTGGAGGAAAAAATCAGAAGCAGAAGAAAGAAATGCTTCTCATGATGGTGAAAATCTGCAAATGGGCAGATTTTTGATTGATTCTTATACTGAAAGGGATGCTGAATCTTGCTTCTTCTGTATTACGCAATCACGCGTTTTTCTGTGATTCGATTGTGGGGTTTTGTCTTTTTTCAGGCATGACCGAAGATTAACGTAGGAATTAGCTTTTTCGGAGAGAGAGAGCAGAAATTAGCTTGTCCAGTGGAGTGAGAAGTGAGGTATGCAGGGAAAAGATCAAAGGGGTTCTCAAGTTTGAAGTTTGAAGTTTGAAGAGTTGTAATATATAGTTGGGTTGATTTGGTTTCACACAACCTCTGATATGAAAAGTGGTAGGCCTGCTAATCACTAATTATTCCTGACGATAATTGGATTATGTATTGTATTGAATTATTGGTAAGATGTTTTGATATGGTAAGAATTTTTTATATGGATTATGTTACGTTTATGTTATCTGATATTTCTCGTACTGCTCCTCTGGTATAAATCTTTAATAATAAGTAAGAAAATGATACGCAATTATTATTGATGGATTTTTGTTGAGAATTGGTTTAGCGATCCAATTAATTTTTTTGGTCTGAGTATAATTCTAAACTGCTTAAACGTTTATCTAAAATTTTATTGATTGATCAAAACAAATCTCTTTAAAACACTTGAATCAAAATACTTTGACTGGATTGATAGCGAGCGAATTATGAATAATACAACTTGAGAATTGAATAGTTTTATCATCCAAATATTAGTTTGGAGAAGCACTATCAGTGATAGATGGCACAAAGAAAATAAAAATCCCATCATTTTAAACTCTATCGCACCATGAAATACCATTGAAAAGTCGAAATATTTGTGACCATACTTTCGTTTTACCCTAGGCATACCAAATATTTAGATGCTATAAAACTTGATAAGTTCGTGCTTGACATCCATGGAAATTTCAATTAACACCCTACTTTATTAAACCTAAAAAGGATATCTAGAAGTGGCTGATTTTTGTATTTGGTTTTTTAAAAGATGGACAAATTCATTAGGTACCGCTAATCAAGGCAAAAATTTTAGTCAAAGGCAAACCAAGACCAAAGGGCGATGCTTCTTTCACTTTAATTTATTGTTATTATTATTTTTTATTTATTTTTTCACAAGGCCAATTCTTACATATTGGGAAACAGAAAATAGCCATTGGTGGAATAATTCCCCACTCCCATCACCGACTCTCTTCATTAAATATTTTAAGGACAAAATCTTTGAAGGAGTCACTGTACGGAACTTTTTGAACGAGCAGTAAGCTTTCATTTTTTTCTTCTTCTAGTACCCCTTGTTTTCTTTAAAAGCAAATTGGGTTTGACTCTGCCTAAATACAGCTCCAATATTTCAATATCACTTTGGTATTTGAATAATGTTGTATCGTACGTGAGATATAGAAAATTTTATCCCAAGTCTAGAAATTAAAAAGTAAGAATAATTTATAAATTATTTTAAATTTTTTTACTATTTTAATAATATACGTATACGTGCACAAACATTTTAGGTTATATTCAAATTTTCAAATTGGCCACTTTTCTTTTTTATTAGGAAAAGAAATCAGCATAGCAACTCTCTTAAGCGTAAATATAAGAGTCCCTCATCGCTGTGAAATATCCAGTTTCAATTATAACTATTGTTCAAAGGGTAAAGGGTAAGACCGTCATGATAATCCCACCGAAGCGCAAGTCAGTCGAGGCCCCTCCACCACAGAGATAACTGGTCTACGGACTATTATTACAAGTGAGTTCGAACCCTTAACTTCATTGTGGGAAGTTAAGGACCCTGTCCAACTAGACTACCACCTCAGTGGTAGTCCAAATTGGCTACTTGACTTAGGTTATTAATCAATAATTAATCATTATTTTGCTACATTCCTTGGTTCCAACTGAAAAATTCTTAGTATGAAATTTCATTTTTGCAGCTCGAGTTAGGTTTCACACATTTTTTCTCCCATGACGCCGAGCTATTAGTTTTGAAATTGTTAATTGATCATTTTGAACCATAGATACATAATCAATTAAAATTAATGCTTAATCCTTAATTAAGGATTAAAAAAATTATTAAAGAAAAGACGAGTAGGTCCTAATTTTTCAAAGCAAAGCAGTACGTAGTATGTGGGTGCCAGAGGTGGAAAACGCGGGGATGGCGTAAAGCAGCCAAGTGTTGGAGCCATGGGACAGGCCGCTTTGACGAAGGGGACACCAAATTATTTTTTTCTCTTTAGGAGAACTTGTAGTTAATATATTTATTCAATATTTTCCTTTTTTAAAAATAATTAAAGGAGGCACAAAGACTTCAATATATTTTGGGTTCGCTGGTCGACAAATCTTTCAACAAGGAGTCCAATTCAGAAGGTCAATTATTCAACTTTTCAAGAAGATTGATCAAAGGAATAACATGAAATTGGGAGGACATGTACGGGTAGAGTACGTATATTTTGGATAAGTAAGTAAGTAGATAATATGAGTACAAATTCTTCTCCTAGGTCGTCCTCGATCGATTAAAAATCGTGTGAAATTGGGAGGATATGTAAGGGTAAGAGTATATTGTGGATAAGTAAGTAGGTAGATAATAGGTCGTTCTCGATCGATTAAAAATCGCGTGAAATTGGGAGGAAATGTAAGGGTAAGAGTATATTGTGGATAAGTAAGTAAATAGATAATATGAATACAAATTTTTCTCCTATGTCGTTCTAGATCAACTATTTAGTCGCCAAAACTTGGGCATTTATGACTAATGATACAATATTTATAGTTATTTGTCAGATGTTTTAGTACAATCTGTCTTGGTAATATTGAGAATCTTGTCACGTGTTCTTATCCCAGGGATGATATTCGAAATCATATGTGACTTTAGGGCAAATTGAATTTCAATCTGCATAAAAAGGCGCGATACCTTAATTGTATGGTAATTTTTAATATTCATGTAGGTATTTTAGGCCTTTTAACCGAACATACATCAACAACTAATTACATATATATTATTATATTAATATGAATTATCAATAACTATAAATAATCAACTTAGTCTTTAGTAGCTAGTAACAATTTATAATCAAGAAATTATAATAACTATAAAATAGACAAAGACTCAAGTCCTAGTGATATACTAATCGAATATTTTGCATCGATCAAAATTTTCTTACAATATCGTACTCACATAATATTAACAATAACTTAATAGGCTTTAAATTTTACTCTCTTTTTTTCACGTTGTACATTAGTATTTAATAAATAGAATCGACACTTAACCAATTTATTAAAATAAATACCAGAAAAAATATATATCCAAAAAAGAAGATTACTTAATTTGTTTTGCTCTTTCTCTTACACTAGTTATGATCATAACAACCATAAATATTACTTTTAAAAAAAGATAAAAGAAAATATATTCCACCCTTAAAGAATTTAATGATCCTTACAACTGTACATACGCGTTTTGTTAACTAAAAAAAGTAGAAAAAATAGTAACACGCTTTTAATAAATATATCTAATTATTGCTTAAAATTAAGTAATCCAGCGTTTGGTGACGGTCAGGACAATCCGTGCCCAAAAATGTGGATTACTTAATTAATGTGTAAAGTACGAGGAGAAACTATCTTAATGCGCAATCAACTTTTTTCCAGATTAAAATAATCAGTCCAAATAAACAAACGCTTGTGATCTAATCCTTAATTCTAAAACACTAGAAGTTTAGATTATCGACAAAAGATTCCTGGATTAAGGTTAACTAACTAATAATGCTAATTGTTCTTTTCCATAATAATTGTACGAGCTTAAGGCGGCTAGATTAATGGGACCCCCTTCTTTTATTTTTATTTTTTTAAGTTTTAAATAAAAGTTTTAAAAAAATATTGATGGTAGAAAAGTGATTCAGCCTTATTTGTTTATGTTTTTTCAAAATAAAATTGTTTTGGTAAAACATAAATATACATACATTTATTTCCCCTTCAAAACACTAAAATGTGTTTTTCCAAAATAGTATCTTCTATTATTCATTATTCTCAAAACTTTTCCATTTTTTCATATATATACACATGTATATTATATATATTTTATTATTATTCTTACAATAAAAAAATTACTCAATCTCATTTTTACTTCAAAAAACCCAACAGAAAGGTATTGATTTGATTGTTACAGTAAAAGATGTCTTCCCAAAAATATAAATAAAACATACCAACGCTCTCCAAAATAAATTTTTAATTATTCCCAAAACATAAACAAACATTCATCACATTTCCCAACCATACTCCCAAAATTTATTTTCCCAAAATACATAATACAAAACATATAAAACATAACCCAACATCACTGAAACTTTTCAAGCAGATAAACCTTTTTTTTTTGTTTTGTTTGCACTCTCAAACAATAATATTAAGTACAATTTGAAATTAAACTACTAGTGAAAAAATTATTTACCAATTAATTAAATATGGGAAGTAAGTAATCATCAGATTAAATTACTTGGCAATTTGAATAACAAATAATGTGAATTATACTACATCATCACAATGTAAATTTTGTAGTTAACATGGCCATGGCTTTATTGATTGATATTTCCATACCCGATGCGTAACGGAAAATTTCAAATAGTGGGCCATTAATGTTTGTCTTTATATTTGGCTCTATGATAACATTCTGTCAAAATAAAACCAACTATTTCTCCAAAACACATTTATTTATTTTTTAATTAAAATGTTACTTTTTTAAAATATTGCATCAGTAAACCTCATATATTTATATATTTCAGATAATCACTAATCTTGTTATATAAATAGAAAAAAGTCATCATCATGTCCTTTCCGAATGAACCCTATAATCTTACAATTTCATCGACTATATACACAAAATGCCTATATCTCAATATTTTTTGTCAATCTCTCCCAACTACTCATCTCTTATATGAATACACAAAATTTATACAAAATAATATTAAAATTAAATTAAAAGATCCAAGCTGAATGTTAAAAGATGAAACTTGGGCATCACTATTGACTGTACTATAAATATATTAAAAACTTGCATCATATACTAATAGTGCATCTCTAGAAAAAACAATAATTTTCATTAAAGAAACTCAAATTAATAATATGCAAACCCCATTTTTTCCTCCATAGAATTGCTTTACTAACTCTATTTTATTACCTAATACATCTCTATATAAAATCATCAAAAATAAAAATTAAAAAAAATACTGCCTTTAGTACAAAGTAGCAATAAAACTATGTGTAAGTGAGATTTCATATGAGCATTTGGAGTCAGTCTTTAAGAAACGTGTTTCTGTTATATGTATTTAGTGATTTTATATTTCTAAATCTTCAAATATAAATTTTTCTTTTTTATAGAGAAGATGGATTTTATTTGTTAAATGAACAATTAAAAATTATGGATAACTTTGTCTTTTAAAAAGAAAAAGTTAATGATGTTAGGGAGATGAAGAGAATTTAACAAAATTGAATAATTTAAGTAAAATTCAGAGTATAGAAAGATAAAGTAATGAAATTAAAAGTACAGTGAGTAAAGTGAAATGAAGTTTGTACAGAGGAGTAAAGTAAATTTTACCCTAAATTTTTTTATACAAATACATCTACAATTATAAAATTATATATAATCTTATTTCTCCAACTTTACTAACTCCGAAGATACGCAGACAAAACACGGAAAATTTGGCGCAAAGACAATATATATTCTCGTACATCAAGGCAATCAATAGCCTTAAAACTCGATCTTACAAGTATTGCTACCACTTAATGTTAGCAAACCACACACTAATTAATACACTTTTGTGGAACACTATGCAAACACCTCAATTAATTCGAATGTAATAAGTCAATTAACCAACATGTGCTTTGATCCTAAAAATACTACCTAACACAATTTTTAAACTACTTAGGCATAGGTAGAGACTAATTTGTTGACTTTTGTAATCTGGTGAAGGTTTCTATTTTTATTTTTTAAATTATTATGTAGTAAAATTAAATGTAAGAAATGAGGAAAAGAGTCATCTACAATCGATATATATAATATATTTAAATGGTCAATGCTCATGTGCAGCTCGAGTTCAATCTTTTGAGTTGACTTGAATGAAGTTGACGATCATATTAGGCAGATCTATGTGAGACGAATTGAGCATAAGTTGATTTAGATCTTGATAACACAAATAATTAAAGTTACGGTTGTTGAGGTTGTCCTATGTACATAATAATTCAATATTATAATAATCATGTTACTTAATTATATTAAATATATAATGAAAAGATTAGGGATAGTAAGTAATATAAATTCTTTTCTAAAAAGATTAATAATATAACTCCTACTTTTAATTCAAAAATTAAAATTGTATTTTAATATAGGTTAGGACCTCGACTCTGAACTTGATATTTTTAATGAACTTGAATTTGAATATAAATTTATAACCTCAAATAACTTCAATTCGAGATTCAATTTTTTTTAAATTTTAATATAATTTGAACTTTCAAGTTGAATTTTAGTCTAAAAATTTAAAAACTCAACTTGAACTTAATTGATGGTGATTTTGATGCCCTAAAAAGTCCCAAAATCCACGGGACCTCGAGATCCATTAAGCAAAACCCCAAGCTGACCTTGAGGAATGGTGCGCTAACCAACATCAGACGATACCCGCCTTCTCGTTACTTTTGTCCCGGGCCCAACTAAGAAGTAGAGTTTCTGATTTATGCCCACTTGCCCATGAAGGGAATAGTGCCTATTAGGGTCAAGCGCTTAATTACCACTAAGCTAACAGTTATAACTTTTAGTCTATTAGTAAGCTCTTGATCAAAAACGGATGCAGGGGTGAGTGGGGGCCATTGCCCCCCAACATTTTGTACAATTTTTTTTTTCGGAATAATTCTAGTTTACATGTGTGCGTGTATAAAATTTTAGTAATAAGTTGCCCTTCAAATATTATATATATTTTTAATTTTTCATACTAATTTCTATTATATATATTGAAATTTTAATAATAATTTTTATTAATTATGTACTATTTTAATTTTCAAAAGTTTAAAACAAATTTTTAGACTTATATTTTAAAATAAAATAATTTACAATTAGATTAGACCTATTAGAATACTTTTATTTTATTTGTTTGAAAATATATTTATAGGGATCTAGGTAGAAAAAATATTTATGGCTTTATAGGAACTTACAAAATAATTAAAGTCTCTCTATTTTGACTTCGACGATATTGAGACAAAGAAACAACTGTAAGTAAATATTTCAAGAAAAAGAAAAAACTTTTTTGAATTTTTCTTTGTCTTTAATATATATTTATCTCGTCTCTTTACTTAAAATAACATATATATAGTTATTTTCATTCTTCAATTTTATAATATATTTTGAGTGTTTATTTATATGCATTATAAAATATGTTATCGACTTATTATATCTTTCAATTGAATATAATCTATATTTAAACTTTTATATTTTATAATTTTTAACCCCCCCCCCCCCTTTTTAGCTATGGATCCGTCCTTACTCTTGATCCTAACAATTAGTATTAGAACAAGGTCAAGGTTATAGGTTCGAGCTCCCAAACTAGTGCTGGGGGGGTTGATTGCTGAGTTTATTATCCTAATCATTCTTTGACTCGTAGGGTAATCGTTTAACTTATGGTGCTTATGGGGTGCAGTCATATCAAGTCAACCATAACTTTATATGGTGTTTTGCAGTTGCCAAATGTATAACAAAGTAAAGTTACGCCTCTATTAACAACTATAATTTTAATTTAATAATAAGCGCTTGATTCTAACCGTATGCAAAAACACATTAGAATACTATATGAATACCACCTAAGAAAATACAATATGCGCTTTCTTTGTGGATCTTAATCGCACCTAACTAACACTTGTCCTTGGAAAAGCTCGTCTTTAATACCCTTTTCTGCTGCATCTATTTCGTTGTCGTATAGAAGCCTAATGCCACGAGATATTGATTTTGCTCTTTTAACTTATTTTTTAAAAGAAAGAAAGAAATGGAGTGAGGGGCAATTTGGTTATATTTTATTTTTATTTTCAGCTGTTTTTACTATTTGACAATGAATTATCAATAATTTATTATCATTTTGACCAATATTTCAATCAATTTTCATCTCAAAACATATTTTTTTAATAACCTACAGATTTTCTCTCAATAACCTATATATCTTTCTCTTTTTCTTCATTATTACAATATTTCTCCACCTACAATATATTAAATCATATATAATTATTACTTTCCTAATAAACTATCCAAATACAAATCTATTTTCAATTCATTTACTGTAACAAATTTTTTAAATTTTAAAAATAAAAACGCAACCAAACTCTCTATTACAACCTTATCAACACTACCTAATCAATTACACATACATTCATCCATAGAGGAAATTAAACACTCACTTCACTGTAACTATAAGTACGTACGAATTTTCCGAGAAAGGCAGGTACGTCCAAGCTTCATTAAAACTGCTCCCAACTGTACCTGACACACAGAAATTATTCCCCCCAACTCTTTGTCATCAAAGTTTACCAGGTTTTCTCCCTCCAACTCCACCAGAATTTCTTTATATATATATATATAGAAAATAGAAAATTAGAGACTGGTCGTCATCTCCTTCAGCTATATATAAATCTCTCTTCACACACACACACACATGGTTTGTCTGTGTTTTTTGGTGGACCAGAAGAGCGTGGTGCGGCGGAGAAAGCCGGTGGCTGGGATGTGCTCGCGGTGTCGACGCAGCGCGGTGGTGGCGGACATGCAAACTGCGACGAGGTTTTGTTATATCCCATTTTATTACAAGTCCTGGAAAGCCATCGTATGTAGCTTTTGTGGGAGTATTCTCAAATCTTATAATACCTGAATTTTCACTATGTAAATGTGTGTAGACATACATATTTATGTAAATATAAATATGAGCATATACATCTTAATTAAGCAGTTTTTTTTTTTTTTTTTTTTTTGGCACAGAGCATGAATGAAGTTTTTGTATTTTGTTTGTTCCATACTATATTGCATTTTCAGTTACACAAATATTTGATACATAATATGTATATAAATTGATAAGATATGATATGAAGCAAGAATTTTTGGCTGTGTCTGGTTTCATTCTCAAATCTCAACTAGTTTGTTTTTATTTTTTAAAATTCGATCAAATATTCTCTAAAAAATTGTAATATCAATGTAAAAATTATCACTAATACATATATATAACAATAATTTTTTATTTTGTTATTAATAATAATTTTTAAGTGACAATAATATTGATTTAGTCATATATAATATGATTTAATAATGACAAGAACTAATATTTTAATTACTTGTAACTATATATTAATATTATTAGTAATACAAATACACTAGTGACAATCTAGTGATAATAAAAATTATTGTTATAATTTATGGTAAAATTATTATTGTCACTAGATTGTTATAATATATGTGTTACTAATTACCCACAATAACAATTTGAATACTATTTTTATTATTATTAAATTTGTAAAAATTATCATGGTGCCTTGCCTTTCTAGCATCTTCTAGTCTCTCTTTCTTAGTTCTTTCTTACCTTGCTCTTATCGTAATGATTCTTTCTTTGTTTTAGGTCTTCTTTTTCGTTTTCCACTGAGTGCTAATACAACAAACTTTTCATTAATTTGCAAATGAATTGGGACTCACTCTAATTCAATAATGAGATTTTTGGGTAGAGAGAGGTTCTATGATATGGACGCTAACTAACTTGATCAATTGGTCTAGACTTAAGAGCGGATGCAATTCTCAATTGATTTGATCGAATTTTGAAAAGTCTTTCTCATTATTCAAAATAGTGAAGCTTGTTTGTCATCTTCATCTTCTTTCCGACTCCTTTTGAGCTTCGGCTCGAATTTCTATTTTTATGCATTATTATGCTTTTCTCGACTCAATCTAATAACCTACAATATCCGGCATTAATAAAAGAGAATGTTTTCGCATGGACTCATTCATCTGATGTAGAATCAATGCAAGAGGGAGGATATATATATATATATATATATATATAAAAGGAGAATTTGTCATTACTTAATATATATCATTAGTGACAACTTTTAAAATTTTCATTCAAAATTCATTTTTTCTTCCCAAATATGATTGAAAAATCTTATCAGTTCAAGTAATTGTATTAACCAAAATTATATAGATTTATATCATCCAGCTATTATTTTAATATAGATCAATATTTTTTAAAATTACTATATCATTATAAAAATAGCATATAACAACATAAAATTTTAATATGGTACCATTAATCAAATAAAAATTTATATAAAAAATATTATTATAAAAATTATTTTTTTTAAAAGAAATAAAATCAAACATAGCTTCATTCTTAATACTTTTCACTCAACTCCAAAAATTCATTTTTTTCCATTTCTATTTTCTCGAATACAAACAATTCCAAATAATAATAGCATGCACTAGACATGTATAGTACATTAATTTAAGACATTACTACATCATAATTTACTCTGAAATGACATGAAAACAAACAACTAACGACTCCTTATGTTAAGTCGATTCCACGAGCAAGCTCACGCATGCTTCAATTAACATCATGATTTGTCAAGTGGTTTGTAACTCAAGTGGCATTCGTCTCTTTTATTATATAGGAGGTATTGTATTTGTTTTGAAATAAATGCATTGCATACTTCATATGCATTGTGTATAGTTTATACTTTGATTTATTTGATTTGAAAATAGAAAAATATTAATTTATTGAAAAGATAAAAATTCGTTATTTATAATGCTCTTTCTCAAAAAAAAAAAAAAATTGTGATTTTACGTGAATCATCTGAATACTATTTAAATTGGATTTATATCAAAAGAAATATTAATTAAACACATTTTTTTTTCATAATTTATGACTGAAAAATATAATGAAACAAACTCATTTTTACTTTTAAATATTATAATATGGGAATATTTTTTAGAATATTTTCTTTGAAAAGAAAATCCTAAAATGAAACCAAATGGAGCCTTAAAGGCTTAAACTTGACCCTTTTTTCTATCATTTTGTCCATGAACTTTCTCAATTTTAAGCTTTTAGTGTATTTCGTTGCATATTACTTATAATAACTTATTTGAAAGTTTATTATACTATTTTTTTTTATACATTAATATGAGAATAATGTCACTAGATCGATTATTACAATTTCACATTTTAAAATCGTTAAACTAAAAAGATAAACACAACGAGCAATTTGCAACGGCACAAAAAGAATCTTATAGTTCGACTTTCAAATAAAATCAATTCTTCAAAAAAAAAAAAAATCTCATATGAACTTTTCGAATGTACAAAAATTAAATTAGATTGAAATTCCAAAATGATAAAAATGGCCATTTGGCAATATATATTCTTTCGAAACTTGTTTCAACGAAGGGATATATTTTCTCCTCTTTATTTTTGTTTTTATTGTTCTTGAAACTTAAAAAGGATAAATGTAATTGGTTAAATAAGTTCATTATTCTATTTTTTTTCAATAAAAGTTTCCATTAAATTAAACTCCTATGGGTCAAAGCCACTCAATTGAAACATAGGCCCATTACAAATTTTGGTACAAGTGGTGAAAGTAATGAGATGGGCTCCGCTTTAAATCATCAGGCCCAAATAGAAGGAAATCAAAGTAGGATGAAAAAATGAATCGTGCTACTTGAGAATGGAGATTAGATTCCAAATCGATCAGTAAAAGCTCGTTTTGGATCGAGTTGTTAAATATAGGAGATTAAATTTTGATATTTTATTTCATTCAATAATATTTTAAGTTCAATTAAATCAATCAACTTGTGTAGTTAAAAAATGATAATACATAGAATACGTAATAAATTATTAAGTGATTTGAGGTCGCTTACGCTTTTTATTAAAATTTGTTTGAGCTCGACAATTTAATTATCAAATCAAGTTCAAGTATATTTGTAGTTATAATAGAAACTCGGACGAAGTTTTAACGATGTCTTATTTAGTTTACTAAACACCTTAACATTGTTAATAAGATCAAAAGGTTCATGTCGTTCGCTCATGTTTTACCTAAATAGGTTCAAATATTGATTCATAATAATATCAAAAAGTAAAATGATAGTATCATTAAGTTTAAAAGAAATTAATTTTACATCATCCACTTAAATATGTACTCAATAAATTATTCATCGTTTAATGATAATATGGGAATATCATGAAGTCATGTGATAACATTATCATATAGAGTTTAACAATTTTTTATGCTTTTATTCACGCATACAAACACACACTACAAGATTTACATACGTCGCTTTTGACAACTCGATCGCTCTCCCCTTTTCGGCTGAGCACTCCCAACCCCCTGTAAATCTGTAATGTGTTTTAATTTATTATAGTGCGTGGCATTTTTTGAATCCACCAAAAAAACTTATTCATTTAAGGGAACTAAAATTATTAACTTAACTTCAATAGAATTTAGTCATTATAGGGTGTTTGGGTAGGGATGGCAGTGGGGTGGGTATGGCTCGCCCCATACTGCACCCTGCCCCACCGCATCCCATCGGGTTGGCGGGTTAAACTCGCCAATTTAGAAAGAATTAAAAAAATTAAAATCAGTCAATAAAAAAATCAAATCAAAATCACTTGACAATAATTAAAATTCATGCAAACAAGATAAGATTCTAGAAATAAAATAGGAGATAAAAATAGGATTAAAGTAATAACCAATATAACATCCAAATTTTTATACATTGTGAGTTTGATATAGTAAACTGAAAGAAAAAATATAAAATAAATTATATATAATAATAATAATAATAATATTATTATTATTATTATTATTATTATTATTATTATTATAATATGGGGTGGGGTGGTGGGGCGGGTTAGGTAAACCTCATACCCCGCCCTAAATAATTCGGGTTATGAAAATCGTGCCCAATATCCTGACCCATACCTCGTTTAGCCATCCCAAGCCTGTTCCATTTGGGATGGGTTGAGCTCAGGTTCCTTGGGTTTTGACCCGTCTCATTGCCATCTCTATGTTTGGGTGACATTTTATAAAATGTTTGAAAACTTATAAGATGTTAAAAAGTATTTAGTAATTTTTTAAAAAAAAGAGCTTATAAACTCAAAAAATAAGATGTTATGAGTTTATAAACTCTTTTTATAGAAGTAAGGAGTTCCCAATTTATTTTTAAGATCTTACTAAGCTCCCTTAATTTCATCATATCAATTATAAAATTATCATTACTAACATCATATAATTTTCAAGACTTATTTTATTCAAACACTTTCAGAACTTATTTTCAAAAAAAAGATCTTCCAAAAATATCTTATAAGATGTAGGAGTTTATAAGACATTTTATATAAGTTTAGCCAAACACCCTATTAGTTTGCTCAAAACAATTTCTATAAAGCAAGGACTAAGAGGGTGTTTGAGTGAGCTTATAAGCTCTGAAACATCTTATCTTAAACTTATAAGATGTCAAAAAGTGTGTGGTAAATTTTTTTAAAAAAGAGCTTATAAGCTCTTAAAATAAGATGTTAGAAACTTATAAAAAAACTAAGGAGTTCCTAACCTAAATTAAAATTTTAACAAGTTTCTTTAATTTTAATCATATTAATTACAAAATTATCATTATTGACATCTTATAAGTTCCAAAATCTTATTTTATATAAACTCTTTAAGAACTTATTTTTTAAGAAAGATCTAACATTTTATAAGTTCCAAAAGCATCTTATAAGATGTAAGAACTTTTAAGATTTTTTAAATAAATTTAGCCAAACACCCTCTAAAGCTTCTATGAGAGCTTCCCTCTCATACAGTCATTGACCTTCCCTAATTTCTTTATGTATGAGATCGATGCGGATGATTCAGTCCATACAAAATGTAACAACTGTTATATTCAAGATTAAATTTTATGATATGAGAACAAATGAGATGTCAATAAATTAACATGGCATTCTCCCTAATCAAAAGCCTAATGCGGCTTGATTCTCGGGGAGTCTCCCTCTTGTTTACTCTAAACACGCACAAAAATCAAAACAAAGAAACCGTGGATTGCGGTGCCAAATTTTGGTCGGACTTTTTCTCCATCATAAAGTGAAAAATACATTTATAATTTAAAAAAAAAAAAAAGATTTTTCTTTTTTCTTTTTCAAATTGTTTGCAATTTTTTAAGTTTTAAAATTTAACCATTTGACTTCATGAACAACTTATACTATAAAAAGGGGGGGGGGGGGGGGGAACAATTATAGTTGAAACTCGGAATCCCCTTTAAATTTTTGGAGAACATGAGTGAAACTTAGATGTATTTGACTGGATTTACTTAAAATATTTTATAAATTTTTATACGTTATAGAATATTTTTTTAACTTATGAGATGTTCTATTTTACTTTTTCAAAAATATAATTTAAGTGAATAAGAGAGTGACCAACTAAATTATTTTATTAAGTTCTTTAAATTAATTAGAAAGTTTATTAACTTTTCTAAGATATTTATACGATTGTAATATTTAATTTTAAAAATTTAAAGATTAATTTTTTTAAATATTTTATTATTATACATTGTCTTATAAAATATTTAAAAGAATTTGCTGCAATATTTGTAGCTATGTATTAGTAAATTCCATTGGTAGTTGGTATAAGCATAAGACCCAAATTGTTTGAATGCCACCATAACTACAAACATAAGCAATAAAGAAAAGTTGATGATTTGCAATTGGGGGCCCAATCAAGTGATCAATCATTTATATTTGGATTTTAAATTCATCAAATGCAATACAAAAATTAATTTAATATTGTACTATGCTGGATTCGATTTGTAGTCATATAATAGTAAATAATAATAACGTTAACAATAACATTAATAATAAACTTACTCAAGTGACAAATTAAATTCCCATAATTAGATATATCCCTACTTTTGATGACTATACCACTATTTTTTTTTTTTTTAAATTTCCAATCTGTACTTATTAATTCAATCCAATTTATTATTGTTTATGTTGAATCTAAATTCGAATTCAATTTACATATTTTAATCCGTTTTTCCTTTAATTTGAAGTCTTATCAAATTAATGATGTATACTGTCGAGCAAATTTGTAACTTTTTTCTTAAAAAATAAATAATATCATATCATTCAATATGTTAAGAAATTAAAAATAGATTAATATAAATAATCATGCACGGAACCAGTTGGCCAATACTAGCATACAAAGGTATTGTGGGCAATGATTTGGCAATCAAAATAGTAAGTTCGTCGCCCAATTAGATTGCCTTGGAACTTGCAAGTAGCAGTGTAGCACTATGCCACGTACGCCTGTTGGGTAGATATCAATCACACATGACACAGTAGAGATGGGAACGGGGGGATTGGGGTGGATTTTGACTCAACTCGAATCCGCTTCCTAAAAATGTTACATACTCTCAATTCGTTTCTATCCTTCTCGTAGGTTTTAGGTGTGAAAATTTGAATCCTATTCTCGATGTAAATGTAGAATCCAAATCCTACCCGCACTTAATTAATATTTTCTATTTTTTCAAAATACTATCCACTATATAATTCACGAAATATTACAGTTTTAACTCAAATATCATATAAATTTTACGTAAAACAAACAACTAGAAATCTTTTAGGTATTTTTTAAGCATTTTGAATCTATTATTGTGAGTCACGATTGTGAGGAATGGGAGGAAAAGAAAAAAAAAATGCTAACATAATTTAGCATTTGTTGTATATATATTTTGTGTAAAAAATTAAATTAAATATAAATATAAATATATATATATATATAAATACTTCGGGACATGTTCGGGATGGATTTACTATAAACTTGAACCCAATCTAACCCGCAGCCATTAGAATAAAAGCCCATCCCCATTCGTTGGAGACGAGTTTTCTACCTATTTTGATCGAAGCGAATCTTATATAAATTGCCATCTCTATGACACAATACATCACTTGCTCAAATTCTTCATCAAATTAAAATAGGTTGCTCAACGTATATAACCAAAATGGTGTCGTTGCAATATAAAAAATAATTATAATAATTATCTTTAAATGATTCTTATAATCAAATTTAATAGTTCTATTTTCAAATGCCACATAGCAAAATGGCCAACATCAATTATTGAATTTTTTTTGACAAATGAAAATTGATTAAATATTTTGCTAAGAATAATGCAATTATTACCTTAATTTTTGCAGCATTTTCTTTCCACTGTTATTATTTTTGGTAATAAAACAATGTTTGATTTGATTAATAGTAAACCAAGAGTTGGGACGAAATCACTAAGGAAAGAGACAGATGGGGACGAAGGGGTTCGTGGCCATGTGCCATAGTTGGGCGGTTATTTGAAAAGTGGATCACGGATCCTTTAACGGTGACGACGTCACGATTCCGTTAATTGGTCCTCAGAGTCAATACTTCAATTTGGTGCTGGTTTGACTTGTGGGTATACGATCATTAACCAATAGCCATGCCAATGAATGTGCAAAAGTTGTTCATTATTTCATTTCCAATTTCATAATTTGTATTATCGACGCCATTGGTATGATTTTTTTTATTTTTATAAAAAATTCAACGGATAAGAGAAAGGAATAACTTATAAATTAGTTTAAATCTTTCAACTCATTCGATGTTAGATAAAACTTGAAATAATTATAAGCACCTTAGTAAACAGTTTGAAAAGAGACAAACGATCAATTTAGAAAAAGGCAAATGATTCTTTATGGTCAGATATGAACGGACTAGCTCGACGAGAAATTATCATGTCGATACTCGTAACGAGAGATTTTATCTTTATAAAAAAAAAATTGTGAGTGAGAAAATAATTTATAAATGGACTCAAGTTCTTTGATTCATCCAATATGGAAGCAAATTTAATGTCATTATTATAAACTTTAATATAATAAAATATATAAAAATGACAAATATGAATATTAAACATAAAAAATTAAGCTAGTGTTTGGTTTTATTTTGGGTGTTTTGGGGAGAATGTTTCGAAAAAAAATATTTTTGGGAAACGAGTTGGGGAAATGTGATGTTATGTTTGGTTTCGTTTTAAAAATTTGTTAAAGATTGTTTTGGATTGAAATTGTATATTTTGTTTTATTTTGGTAGAAGATAAATTGTATTGTAGGGGCTCGTTTGCTTGGTGTGTTTGAATTTGACACTATACATATATTTAGGATAAATAATGGGTTATTATATATCCTATCTAATGTCTGTTTCACATTTTAAATAACTTTATATCCAATTTTGATTATTTGCTTTTGCATGACTATCTTATTTGACAAATTATAATTTATTTCCAACTTAAATTGAAAAACATATCACACCATAAGATTTGATACACAAGCCAAGTTTGACCTTAAATATATGCCGGATCATAACTATATCAAGGGCTTTCAAAAGTAAACCAAACATAGAAATTTAGTTGAATTATATATCTATCATGTAATATATTAAAGCAATCAAATGAGTTCTAGATGTCAAGTCAATATCTTTTTGTCTAGTTAGTGGGGTGAAGATATAATTTATAATATTATTTTATGTATGTATAATTGTAATGTGAGATGATATATATGTATATATAATGATTATGTCTTTCCTGGGAAATAATGGAAGAAGGATATTTTGAAATTATTTTGAGGAAAATGAGTAAGTTATATTTATTTTCGTTTTTCCCAAAAAGAAATATATTTTGAGGAAATAAAAACAAATATTCTCTGAAGAGAGAGACTTTATATGACCAAAATTTAATTTTCTATTTTTTTTAAACAACAAAAAGACAAAAGTCTTTTGAACCATACTTCACGTAAGTAATCATACTACTTATGTTATAATATATAAATTTGATCAAGAGTAAAATAATTGGGATGTTTGACTTTAGGATGGTAAGCTAGCTAGCAACCATAAAGAGACGTTGCTCTAAATATGTATTAATCCAAGCTCTTTCATTTTGTGTGTTTATTTGGAGTAGTATATTGAAATTATTATTTTCAATTTTTAATAATTTTGAATTAATTGAAAATACTATACGAGACATATATAATGTTTTTTTAAAATATTATTTTAGTAAAGAATAATTCTCAAACTCTCACTCTTTTAAAATTATTTTTCATATTATTTTTTTTATGGTCACATGTATTCCCATGTGAGCAAAAGATGATCAGTTGGAATTTATCTTTCTTTTTCTTATTTAATAAGACAATTAGAATTTATTGACTGAAACTTATTAGAATTGTGATTCAGTTCTTTCCTAAAAAGAGGGAGAGACAATAAAAGACATAAGTGAAGCTCTTGGGTCTCCACCTCATTTTTTTTTTTCTTTATTAACAAGATAGTAATCAGATTAATTAGAATACAGAATCTTATTCAACAAAAAATAACAAAGTTTAACAAAAAGAAACCAAATAAAAGCTTGTAGACAAACTTAGACCAATAAGCCCATGTATTTGTGCAAAAATTCTGCAGATAAAATTTGGAGATAAATACGTAAAATAAGAGTAAAAAATCAACAACATAAGTCTTAAAAAATCAATGCATAATAATAAAAAAAAGACACTATTTGTGTTAATAAAAAATATTGAATAATAAAAGTTAATACTTCAACAATTTATTTCATTAACTACATAAATCCAACAAATGAAGCAAAATTAGGACTCCTAAAAGATAAATTTGCACCATCAATGAAATTTTATTTTACAAACTCCAACTATAGTTTTATGATATTCTAAAAGGTGAAAAGAAAAAATTAATAATTGGCTCTTACTTTACCAATGTTGAGACGCATACATTAAGGACAAAAACAGATAACTAAACCTATTTGCTACATTTTGAATTTAGAAAATAGTGAAATTCCATAAAAAAATAAAAATAAATAAATATAGTTCCAACAAGCAAAATTTTGATGGGACCTTTAAAAAGAAAAAAAATATTTTTACTTACATAAAAATACACGTGGTAATAAAATAATAATATAAAAATAAATTTAAAAAAGTGATAATTTGTGAATTATTCTCTATTAAAATAACATTTTGAAAAAACACTCGCACATATATTTAAGAATTTCAATTCTTTTTCCAAACAAGTCAAGTGCATGGTCGCCTCGCCTCGCCTCCTCCGCCATGTAACGCCGTCAAGTCGGTCCCTCCGCCGTATCCCCAAGCCGCGTAAAAGTGGGTCCCCAAAATCGTTAATCCCAGCAAGGCAGAAATCCTCAGTTATATTCCTCAGCAAATAATAACAATCTTAATATATATATATATATATATAAATAATCACCCCAAATTTATTTATTTTTATTTTTATTTATTTCAGCCATCACATCCCACTCTTTCTTTCTAAAGATACTGGGGAGTGGGGAGTATCCAAATGACACACATATAAATCTATAGACAACAGCTGTTTGCAAATTGCCATTGGGGAGGATGGGTTTTTGAAGTTCCCTTTTGTGGGTCCATAATTTTTTTTCTAAAAACAAATTTTTATTTTTTATTTTTCCCTCTGTAAATTGACAGCCTAATCAACAGCCTGGAAAGAGCTGTTGCAGTTTGCACTAAAAAAGCTCTGCTGCTTAAAATTGATCAATTTTTCAGTTTTCAAGGTGGGGGGAGATGCATTTCACTTCTTGCAAGGCCTTGAGCTCCATTGAGTGAGGTAATGTTGTTGAAAAAGCTTAGATCTTTGCCCTTTTTCTGTTTCTGAACTTAAAAATTTATCACATGCTGGCCTTGTTAAAGTAAAGTTTGTGTTCTTTTCTTGAAATTTTTTGTTGTTACAGTAGTTTTTGCTGCTTATTTGCTATATAATTTGTTCTTGAGTGAATATTGCTCTCATAGATCTGGGTATTCTTAGGTACTGGTTTTTTGGCATCAGTTTTGGCAGAGAAGAGGGAGGAAAGTGGTGGGCTTTCTTGGAATTCAATATTTTTTTCATCCCATTGCCAAATTTGAAGCGGAGATTCGTTGTTTAAGAAGCTATGAATATAGTGAAGTGGGCACCTTTAGTTGTAGCTGTATTTGTGCTTGGATTATTGGATTATGGTATTTTATCATTTGCTGCATTTACTCCTGCTGATAACTACTTGCTAGCCTGTGGATCTTCACAAAATGTGACATTTCTTACTCAGAATTACATACCTGATTCAGTTGAATCCTCAGTTTCTTTGAAAAGCCAAGGGGATTCTTTTGTTGCCACCTCCAATTCCACTGCCCCTTTTCCTATCTATCAGTCTGCAAGAGTTTTTACAAGCACAACATCCTACAGATTCGATATCAAGCAAGAAGGCCGGCATTGGGTTCGCCTTCATTTTTATCCTATCCCTGGCCAGAATTTGACTTCTGGTTCCATTACTGTTGTAACTGAGGATTTTGTGCTCTTGCACAACTTCAGTTTTAGCAGTTATAATGGTTCTTACCTCTTCAAGGAGTATGCAATCAATGTAACTTCTGATAGCTTGTCGATTAGTTTCATTCCTGCGAACAATTCTGTTGCTTTTGTCAATGCTATTGAAGTTGTGTCCGTCCCAGACAACTTGATACCTGACCAGGCGGTGGCTGTCTCGCCGTCTGGTCATTTTAATGGCCTTTCTGGGATGGCTCTAGAAACTGTTTATCGTTTGAATATGGGTGGTCCTCTGATTACTGCTCAGAATGACACTTTGGGAAGAACTTGGGAGAATGATGTGAAGTACCTACATGTGAACAGCTCTGCGGTGAATGTTTCTGTCAACCCTTCGAATATAAAGTATAGTGCTGCCGTTGCGCCTGAAATAGCACCTAATTATGTTTATGCTACTGCTGAAATGATGGGGGACGCAAATGTGGCCAATGTGAACTTCAACATCACCTGGGTCTTCCCGGTTGATCCAAATTTCTCGTACTTCATACGGGTTCATTTCTGTGATATTGTGAGTGAATCTTTGAACAGTCTGATATTCAATGTATACATCAATACTGATATTGCTCTTGGGGGTCTGGACCTATCGAGTCAAGCCGGCAATTTGGACGTGCCGTATTATAGAGACTTTGTCTCCAAAATTTCGGATGATTCAAATATTCTGACTATTAGTGTTGGTCCTGAGAGCACTGATTTCATAAATGCCATCATGAATGGTCTGGAAATCATGAAGATTAGCAATGATGCCAGAAGCTTGAACGGGCTTTCGTCCGTGGAGACTCTTCTTGTGTTGCCTCCCAGAAAGAGGAAAACAGGTATAATAGTTGGCTCTATTGCTGGTGCTGTCGCTGCATTGGTGTTTACTGGATTATGTTACTTCTTCTTGGTGTCTCGCCGGCCAAAGGAAGCCCAACAAGGAAGTTCATGGCTTCCTCTGCCCTTATACGGAAACTCTTTGACTGTGACAAAAATGTCGACCACTTCTCAAAAGAGTGGTACAGCAAGCTGCATCTCACTAGCTTCCTCCAGTCTTGGCCGTTTCTTCACGTTCCAAGAAATAATGGATGCAACTAACAAATTTGATGAAAGTTTGCTTCTTGGTGTTGGTGGTTTCGGTAGGGTGTACAAAGGAACCCTTGAAGATGGGATGAGAGTTGCAGTCAAGAGAGGGAATCCTCGATCTGAGCAAGGGCTTGCAGAATTCCGAACTGAGATTGAAATGTTGTCCAAGCTTCGCCACCGTCACCTTGTGTCTCTCATTGGCTATTGTGATGAACGGTCCGAGATGATTCTCGTCTATGAATACATGGCGAATGGCCCTCTGAGGAGCCATCTCTATGGAACCGATCTCCCACCTCTCTCATGGAAACAGCGTCTTGAGATATGTATTGGTGCAGCAAGGGGGCTTCATTACCTCCACACCGGAGCGGCTCAAAGTATTATTCATCGTGATGTGAAGACAACAAACATACTCTTAGACGAAAACTTTGTTGCAAAGGTTGCTGATTTTGGTCTGTCTAAAACCGGACCGGCTCTTGATCAGACACATGTGAGTACTGCCGTCAAAGGTAGCTTCGGATACCTTGATCCTGAGTACTTCAGACGGCAACAGCTTACTGAGAAATCAGACGTCTACTCATTCGGTGTGGTTCTTATGGAAGTGCTTTGTACTAGACCAGCATTGAATCCAGTTCTGCCTAGGGAGCAAGTCAACATTGCCGAGTGGGCAATGACTTGGCAAAAGAAGGGAATGCTGGATCAAATTATGGACAAAAATCTTGCTGGGAAGGTCAATCCGGCTTCTCTGAAGAAATTTGGAGAGACAGCAGAGAAGTGTCTGGCCGAGCATGGCGTTGATAGGCCGTCCATGGGAGACGTTTTGTGGAACTTGGAGTACGCCCTTCAGCTTGAGGAGACTTCATCGGCTCTCATGGAGCCGGATGACAACAGCACGAACCATATCCCAGGCATTCCCTTGACACCATTGGAGCCGTTCGACAACAGCGTGAGTATGATCGAAGGGGTCAATTCTGGGACGGATGATGATGCCGAAGATGCTGCCACCAGTGCCGTTTTCTCCCAGCTGGTAAATCCACGCGGCCGGTGAAAAGAAGGACAATTTCTCTGATTGGAGTTAAAATTTGTGGACTAATAGAAGAACTTGATAATACCTCCCAAGCAGGCAAAGGTTACATGCTATTCTTTCTCATATTATGAAATTTTCTGCATTCTTTCCCCTAATAATATGATTCAATATGTGTACTTTATATGATTGGGGGGGGGGGGGGGGGCAAAGTTGTGTTTTACATATAGCCCCAATGAAATGTATCCTTGTATTCAGTTGGATTAATACAGTTTACAGCTTTCATTACTTCCACACACAAATTGATAGCCACCCTACTTGGGAACATTCCACACACAAAAAGACATTTTGCAATGTAAGGCACACAGTTTATCATATGTGAGAATTTATTTGAAGGTGTGCGGAGGGTTTAATAATTATGCAAAATAAATTTATATATACGCATTGATGAGTTATGAATGAGCTTGTGGGTTTCTAAATACACAGTACAAATATGTGATTGACTTTGATAAAAATCAGTTTAACATGAGTGATATCATGAACCAAACTGGCCCTAAATGTCTAAGTCACATCAAGATTAGTTATTGATATGTAAGTGATTGAGAAGAATGTGTTAAAAACATAATTTTATTAGATATATAATATTTTTTTTAATTTAGTTTTCACTAAAATTGACTAGAAAATTGGATTCTACATCATAAAAAACTCGAGGTTCACCAAAACCGACCTAAGCAGCATTTTAAAGTCAGAATTCATGTGGACACATTTGCATTTGATGACAAAGACCTGTATTCATGTCAACTTTCAACTTTAAGGTTAACCAATCAAAGTCCATATGATGTTACAATTATTTTTTCAAAAGTAAAACAATAGAAAATTTATCATCATGTGTATATCAATTGTCAATGAGTCAATAATAAGTATTAATAATGTATAAAAATTCACATATTTATTAATAATAATTTATAAAATTACGTAAAAATGTTCACATTTTGAATACGAATATTTGAACCGAAGATTTCATATTGTGGGACATCAACTTTACTGGTTTTTTTTTTTTAAACCCCTTTACCATTATAATATTTATTTATAGAAACACGATCAAATATTCTATTAATTGTTCTATTTATTTACTTATTTTTATGATTCATTTACACATAAATTACATTTTTGAACATACTCCTAATTTTTTATTCTCTAAATATTAAGTTCTACTCCAAATGATCTATTTGAACAGCTTTTAGAGCAAACAAATTCATTGTTTTTATCAACATATACACATTGAACTGCTACCATTAAAAAGAAATAAAAAAATTATCTACATATTAAAAATAGATTTAATTTTCAACTTGTCGTAGACAAGTTCAATGCAAATTGAACAGCCAATTAGCTTAGTAACATCACCTTCACACATATAATCTGAGTTCGAGATTCGAATTTGACGAACTCTTTATGTATATGTGCACAAATAAAAAGAAAATTCAATATAAATATTTAATGCCATTATCTGGATCTAATTATAAATGAAATGAGAATACAAAAGCAACAAAATTTCGAAAAAGTAAGGACAAAGTTTTATTGGCTTTCTACTTAATATTATTACCACCGAAGGCCACGCGCCAATCACGTTTCGGATTATTCTACTGTCGACATATTTGGTCGACATAATTACAAAGGTCGCAATTTTCACTATCTATAATAATTAAGGAAGTGTTTGGTTATATTTTGATAAAATAATTCTATTTCACCAAAATATAATCAAATATATATTTGTTTTTCCCCTAAAATGTTAAAATATTATCTTCTCTTCTTCATTATTTTTAAATTTTTTATACATTTTATTATTATTCTTATTATAAATAAAATTATTTAATTTTAATAAAAAAATATTGATTTGACCACTACAATAAAAAAATATCTTCCATCAAAATATAAACAAATATATTAATATTTTTCAAAACAAATTTTTAATTATTTTTTAAAATATAAACAAACATTTATCGCATTTTTCAACCCACTTTCAAAATTGATTTCCTCAAAATATATATCTTGCTCACCTGCAAAAACATAACCAAACATGTCCTAACCTTGGCTTTCCACCCAACCTTCGACAACGCTATCAATGAGTCCAATAATTAATTACAACCTCCCATACCATGAATTATTACAAGATTGGATTTTTCATGCAAATATTAGTCAAATCAAGACTCAAGATTGAATTTATCTTGATCATTCATCCAGAGAAAAAGCACCACTCTCACTGTTCTTCTTCTTGATTTCTCCACATCTCCACTGCTCGCAGCTGTGTAAGTGTTCCCTTTTCTTGTCTTCTTCTTGCTTATAATCCTACTCGAATGATCAGAAATTTGTTTATGTAGTCAGGGTGAGATGTTCTTATCTGGGCTTGTGTTCATTTTTGTTCTTCTTTAATTATGTGAAGTGAGAACTGAAACTTTGAGTTGATTATGTGCCACTGGAGATTTTGGGTTCTTTGCTTAGGTGGAGCGTAAAGTTTTTTGGGTATTCTTGTTGCCATTTTTTGATTTCCTTGTGGTATTCTTGGAGCCCTTGGTGCAGCCAGGACTTGAAGAGGTGATAATTTTGTAAGTGGAAGCTATTATAGTTGGTTTGGTTAGAAAAAGAAGAGCAAATTAGGATTTAATTTAAGAAGGTTTCTATGGGTAACTGTATAATCATGAGTATATTTACAGATTGGATAACTAAGGATGCAAATTGTAGAAATGTAAGTTGGAGAAAATTTTGGAAGCAAATGGTTGAGAAAAAGAAAGACCGAACCTTTTCTTTTCAGTTTGTCCAGCAAAATATGTAGATGATCCACTTTTGGCTTTATTTTGATTTTAGCTGATGCTGTTTCTTTAGATCAATTTACTTCAGTTGCCAAAGATGTTTGACAAAGTTGTATTGACTCTTTTGTTTTGTGGAGCCAGAAAGGAGAAGGATATTTCAATTGCATTTTCTTGGTTTCATACTTGGGCCCTTTGATCTTGATTTCTTGAATCCTTTATTTCAATGGAAAAACAGAAACTACCCCAGCGCCTGAAATCGGATCAAGAGAATGCTTGGGTTGTCGTCTATGGCCTGATTGTTGACTTCTGAGTCTTTTTACTTATTTTTGCTTCTTCACACCCGCTTTTTGCTCCCAGGATCTCACTGATAGGGCTTCTGAACAAGTGTAATAGGGGTTACAAATAGTGGGCACTAGAGAAAAGGAATGGTAAAGGAATACTGATATTGCAGATTTTACTTCTGCAAGAGGACTTGCAGCTCTTTACTAGGAAGTTTTGCACACATTTTATTCCTGTATTGCCCACTGATTTTCTCTCTTACCATATTTTATTGGTTTACAGAAGATTCCCGAGCCTAACTTTGGAAGACTGCTGTCTTCTTAACCATGTATGGACATGTTTTTCTACTAGAGGATAGACTTGGTTTGAAATATTTGATGCAAATCAAATCTTAGATAGATATAGATGGAATTTGATTAGATGCTAAGATCTTAATAGATCTATAAGCTCTTTGTATGTTCTCAGCAGATTTTACTGCTTAGACTTGCCTTTAGAATGGTAATTTTGAGGTCAATGACTTAATGACTGCAACTGAAATTGGACTTATGCTTGCAGGTCCTACTAGTAAGCTTTCTTTTAGTTAGCCAGAGTTATCTCCACTATGGATCGTGGGCAATTTACACTGATGGGATCTACTATATGTGTCATGCTCACTCTGCACTTCTCGATACAGCTAGTGTCCCAACATTACCTATCATGGAAGAAGCCGAAGGAACAAAAGGCAATAATTATTATTGTCCTCATGGCTCCCTTATATGCTATTGACTCCTATGTTGGTTTACTAGACATACGAGGAAGCTCAACATTCTTCACTTTCTTGGATTCTATTAAAGAATGTTATGAGGCTCTGGTTAGTGTGTGTGTGTGTGTGTTTCTTTCCTCCTTTTCAGTAATTTATGTCGATTGCTGTCCTTGGAACTGAGGTAAAGTAACTTTATCTTTTGATGAGGTGTAGGTGATGGCTAAGTTTTTGGGTTTGATGTATACTTACTTGAATATATCCATCAGCAAAAATATAGTGCCAGATGAAATTAAAGGAAGAGAAATTCATCACTCATTTCCAATGACTCTTTTCCAGGTATAGCTCTCCGAATTTCTGGTTCAATTATCAGCAATACCATTGGGAGTGTTTGGCAAAACTTTTGCTTTTGGAGAAGTTGTAAAGAAAGTTGTGAAAATTGAGAGTGTTCAAAAATAGAAGGCTGAAATAGCAAGAAGTTACAGAAGTTGTCATCTTTTAGCTTTTTTCTGCTTAACTTTGGAGAACTAAAAGCAAAAGCACCACTTCCAAATACTTCAAAACAACTAAAGATCAGCTGAAAGTTGAAAAACGGTTTCTTGAAATTGTTGCAAACGCCCCATATGTAGCACCTGATGAAATTAAAGGAAGAGAACTTAACTACTAGCTTTAGGTCTGGTTGGGGAACTAGCTAAAGGGATTATCCTCTGCATCTATAGTACACATATGGATCATAGTTTCTGTTTCTTCTTTAAACCTTACAGATGATAACAATGTTTGAAATTCATGGCTTTGTCAAATGCAGCCTCACTCTGTTCGTTTGGACCACAAAAATTTGAAACTTCTCAAGGACTGGACGTGGCAATTTGTTGTGATTCGCCCTGTTTGCTCGGTCTTGATGATAGCACTTCAACTACTTGGAATTTATCCCAGTTGGCTCAGCTGGATATTCACCATAATCTTGAATGTTTCAGTTTCACTGGCATTGTATTCCCTTGTTGTATTCTACCATGTTTTTGCCAAAGAGTTAGCTCCACACAAACCACTTGCCAAGTTCTTGTGTGTCAAAGGCATCGTCTTCTTCTGCTTCTGGCAGGTATAGTTCTCCTATCTTTTCACTTTAAACCCATTTTTAAGTACAGTGAGAAAATGAGGAGTCAATGTAAGAAGAATGATAAAGCAACTTATATTCTTTAAGATCTTATAAACTCCTTTAAGAAAAATAAAGAGTTTAATACTTATTTTTGAGATCTTTAAGAATTCTAATTTTAACCATTTTAATTACAAAATTACTAATGTTGATATCTTATAAACTTTGCAATCTTGTTTTATGCAATCATATCAAGATCTTATTTTAAAATAAGATCTAACATATTACAAACTCCAAAAATATCTTGCAAGATGTAGGAAACTTATAAGCTCTTCTAAATAAGTTCAACCACACACCCTCTTAATCATGTTCCCACGGATTAAAGTATTAAACTTAGCTTCAACCTTCCAAGTTGCTGAAAAAGGGATGTATCAAAGAAATTGGTAGCATATATATTTTTTACCTCGTCTACAATAGTTCACCATGCATGATGCATGTCTGCAAGAATTACCAGACACTACTCATTCTTCATCCTTTTCTCCAGGGAGTTTTGCTTGATATTCTCGTAGCAATGGGGATAGTTAAGTCAAATCATTTCTGGCTCGACGTTGAGCATCTTGAGGAAGCTCTTCAAAATATCTTAGTGATTGTGGAGATGGTTTTCTTTTCTATCGTCATGCAACATGCATACTCTGCTGAGCCTTACCGAACTGGATCAGTTTCTGGAACAAATGATAAGAAGAAAGAGTGATCGAAAAAGAGTTGAACGCCTGTTTTCTGGTTGCTATTGTGCTTATATGTGTGGCAATTTTCACGGTGTTTTAGTCATATATAGCTAACTCTATGCTCTTTGTGCTGCTGGTTATATAGTAGAAAGGGGTCCTTTTGGCCTGATTGTACTTCAGGTTGGTATTGTATTGAGCACATAATATGATGGAGATATATGTATCTTACTTAAATAGCAACTAGTTGCTCTATTTTTGTTTTCTGTTACATCTCTTATTTCAACTTGACGTGTGTGTGTGTATATATATATATATATATATTAAGTTTATATTATTTTTAATCAATTATTTTTATAAAAATATTTAATATACATGTTATATATCCATAAAATAGGATTCCATAAAATAGGACAGGAGATAAAACACGAAATGAAATAGATGATCTAAACTGTTTCGACTACAGGATGAAGTTGTTAGTATTATGAAGCAATACTGTTTTTCTTTTATACATTTATCATGAAAAAAAACTGTGGATAATTGTGTTATTTACGTTGTGATTATTTAGATAATTAGCCTAAAGTAATCGTAAATGGACCAAATAAGATTCAACCTATAGGAAAGAGAAGCGGAGAAAACTTCGGTTATATTCACACTCAATGCACAAAATATTTTGTGGTAAAATGTATAAAGTATCTATTTTGATGCGGCCAGCTGTCCATGACGCCACCGTCTTCGAGAACAATTCACTGCGGTGGTGGTGGTGGCAGAGGGAGGCCACCTCCACCGGTTGTGGAGGCGGTGAGTGAGAGTGGAGAAGAGAGTTATCTCAAGTTTGAAAACAAAATTCGTATAGAGAACCTTTCAAATTTGAAAATATTTTAACAAAAAATCATGTTTGTTAATTAACTATAAAAGTTGTGTTAAAAATTTAATAAAATCCATTATGAATGCTATTTGGAAGTCATATATATTAAGTTATACGGCGGATATATGTATATTTAAATTTAAGAAAATTATGTATTAAAGTTTAGTTTTAATAGTTCAATTTTAATTTTGCATGGTGGCAACATGCTCAAGAGAAAATGAAAAAAAGTAATAAATGCTAATTATATAATTTATATCAGCATGTAGAGCGAAAACTTGATTAATAGTTCTATAGAGTTACGAAAAAACTTTTAAATATTATTAAAATATTGGACTACTTTTTATTGTTATGTTCATGTTTCAAAGAAGTTTCTCATGTGATATATTAAATTATCATATTATTCTATGCTATTTATCCTAAATTTTTTCAAGAATCAGTACTTGTTATTTGTGGAGGAAGAAGGGTGCTGGGGATCACAAAGAAGCTCAGCCAGACCACCAAGAAACTAATGAACGTGGGAGCTCTAACCGGCTGACTTGACGAGCAAAGTCGCTTCAAAATCTCACTCCTCAGCCATATACCTAGAAACGTTTGTATCCAGATATAAATTTTCAACTCAAAGGTGATGTGGGTGTAGGCTCGAAATTATGCTTCTACCCCCAAAACTTGATTTAAAATACCTTCACTTTACTAGGGTTTTGATGCTTAGTGAGGAGGCATCCCAACATCAACAAAAGGCTTTACTACATAGATGTCTTTTATTATGCAGCAGAATAGACTATGATTCTGATTAAACATACGACCCCCCAATCCAAAACATTGAATGACTATTACAAACTCTATTGAACTGTTCAAAAGCTAGACGCGGCGTCATTCTAATAAAGAGCAATCGAGGCTTGTAAGACAGGCCATATCAACGACCTAAATTAAATACTCCCTATATTAAACCGATATAAGCACGTTCTTCTATTATAATTTCACATTTTTGTTCTGATCTCGACTCTTTTACTAAGCATTAATGATGTTCAATGGGATCCTCTCAACTGCCCTTAGCGAACCATCTCATAACTTCTTTATTGAGCACTAGAGGATTTTTGATGGAACTCTCTCAAACTACCCTTAACCTTGATGTGGTGGACTGGACCTAGACCTTGACCCAATAATACAAATGGACCAATCCCACGCGTGAGATGGAACAAAACAGCATGAAAAAATGCAACATATGATACTATACTATCGTCCTTCGTATCATCATCTTCTGTATGAAAAATGCAAAAGAAATTAAATCCCACAACATATATACTTGAAACCATAAACGCAAACACCAGCAAAACTGGGTGCGATTGTTGAACTTGGCACACACTTACACTTAGCACAAGTCTGACACACATAATTTCTGCAGATATGAAAGCCATAATGCAGCAAATGGGAACTTAGTATAACTAATTTTTACATAAAAAGCTTTTAAGTCGAACGCAAATTTTCCCAACAGCTGCCTTATTCAGGCTTCTTTCCTCTCTCTCTTGCTGATTCTTGGACCATTAAACCATCCAAAAATCGAGTACCAAAAAATTCTTTCATCATAAAGATTCTGATCTCATCTTCTGGGCTTCTATCTATACCTTCTCCTCCGGCACCTTGAGCTTTTCTATTTTACGATTCTCATATTTCACATCATTGAGGGTTTGAGAAAGAATTTTAGAAAATGCAACTCCACCTGTATTTCCAGAATAAACTAGTGCTCAAACAGAGTATGAAAATTCTCCAACCCCAATCCACAAAATCAAAGTAATTAAAAATAAGAGGGTAAAAATCAGCTGACCAGGGATCAATTTGTAGCCCTCCTGGAGAGCATAGAGCCCAGCATGTTTGGCGAATTTTGAGGTATACATGCCGATCTTGGATTTGGTTTCGTCGTCCGGCATCCACTGGCCGAGCCTGTTGAGCCCGTTGACCCTGACGGCCTGATCGATCTTCGTGCAGGCGGTGGAGCCATAAGCATAAGAGGTTCTGCAGGCGGTGGAGCCATAAGAATAAGAGTTTCTACAAGCATTCTTCAGCGGCGTCGCGTCCGGCGAGTTCCGCTTCACCGCTTCAGCTGTTGAGCCGATGAACTCCCAAATTCCCATTCTTTTCACACTCTGAGTGTGTGAACTGTGAAGAAGAGTAAAGCAGAGGGCAGACTTTTTGGAAAATGGCGTAGTCGACGGTGGAAGTAATAGGACGAAAGCACCTTTTTTTGGTTCCAATTTTTGTCAAGAGTGGCTGCGCAATCATTATTATTTTATTATTCTTATCGACTGGTCGATTAATTTAATAGTATTTGTTTTTGTATTTATATATACTAATAATATTACTTTAATATTATTCTTGTCGACTTAATTAATTTAATAGTATTGTCTTTGCATTTATATATACAAGCAATTCATGCACTTAGTTTCTGCACACATAATTTTTTTATATAAAATACTTTTTAAAAGAGCGCCTGATGAATTAAAAGAAGAGAAGTTAGCTACCAGCTTTTGGTCTGCTTCGAGACATAAGGCTTTGTTTAGTTGTATACTTTCAATTCATTCTCCAACTTTTAAAATTTAAACAAATAAATAGTATACATTCCTCAATCTTACTCCCAAATTATTTCTCAAAATTTCAATCATTGTCTCATCCTTACAAATATATATACATACTACTGCTTATTCAATTCATATATATATATATATAAATAATTTTAAAATATTCATTTCACCCCACCAATCCAACAAAAAAGTTATTGACATGGCATTTTATTCCATCTCAAAACATAAACAAACAAACAAATAATTTTCTCTCAATTCATTCTTTGCCTATCACTGAAAACACAAACAAACAATCATCATATTCCCCGACCCTACTTCTCAAAAACCATTTTGCTAAAAGGATTTGGCAAAATACCCCAATTCACAAAAAGATTTGGCAAAATGCCCCAATTCACAACCAAACAAAGCTTGACTAAAATCAGTATCCTTTGTATTTATGGTACGCATGAGGGTCAAAGTTTCTGTTTTGACCTTAAACCTTACAAATAATAACAATGTTTGAAATTCATGGCTTCGTCAAATGCAGCATCACACTGTCCGTCTGGACCCCCAAAATTCGAAACTTCTCAAGGACTGGACATGGCAATTTGATGTGATTCGCCCTGTTTGCTCAGTCTTGATGATAGCACTTCAACTACTTGGAATTTATCTCAGTTGGCTCAGCTGGACATTCGCCATAATCTTGAACGTTTCAGTTCCGCTGGCATTGTATCTCCTTGTTTTATTCTACCATGTTTTCGCAAAAGTTAGCTCCACACAAACCACTTGCCAAGTTCCTGCATGTGTGTCAAAGCATCGTCTTCTTTTGCTTCTGGCAGGTATAGTTCTCCTATCTTTCACTTTAAACCCATTTTTAAGCACAATGAGAAAAAATGAGGAGTCAATGTCACAAGACTGATAAAGCAGCATATATTGTTTAAGATCTTATAAACTCCTTTAAGAAAAATTAAGAGTTTTTAATACTATTTTTGAGATTTTCAAGAACTCTAATTTTAACCATTTTAATTACAGAATTACTACTGCTGATATCTTATGAATTTTGCAATCTTATTTTATCCAATTACTTCAAGACCTTATTTTAAAATAAGATATAACGTATTAAAAATTCCAAAAATATCTTATAGGATATAGGAAACTTATAATATCTTCTAAATAAGTTCAGCCGCACACCCTCTGGATCATGTTCCCACGGATTACAGTATTAAACTTAGCTTTAACCTTCCACGTTGCTGAAAGAGGGAGGCATCAAAGAAATTGGCTGCATGTATATTTTGTTCCTCTTGTCTACAATAGTTCACCATGTATGATGCATGTCTGCAAGAATTACCAGACACCACTCATTCTTCATCCTTTTCTCCACGGAGTTCTGCTTGATATTCTCGTCGCAATGGGGATAGTTAAGTCAAATCATTTCTGGCTCGACATTGAGCATTTGAGGACGCTCTTCAAAATATCTTAGTGATTGTGGAGATGGTTTTCTTTTCTCTCGTCATGCAACATGCATACTCCGCTGAGCCTTACCGAACTGGATCAGTTTCTGGAACAAATGATAAGAAGAAAGAGTGATCGAACGATTCGTACGCCTGTTTTCTGGTTGCTATTGTGCTTAGCTGTGTGGCAAGTTTCATGGTGTTTTAGTCATATATAGCTAACTTTATGCTTTTTGTGCTGCTGATTATCCGATCCGCTTTCTACTATATAATCAGCAGCACAAAAAGCATAAAGTTAGCTATATATGACTAAAACACCATGAAACTTGCCACACAGCTAAGCACAATGGCCTGATTGTACTTCAGGTTGGCATTGTATTGAGTACATAATATGATGGAGATATTGCCAGTATGTATCTCACTTAAGTTGCAATTATTAGGATGCTCTATTGCATTTACTATTTCATCTCTTATTTTAATTTGATGTATATATGTCAAGTGTGTATGATTTTCAATCAATTATTTTTTATAAGAAAATAGTTATTACACATATCATATATTCAGATGGAATATAACATGAAATATAATTTGGAATAAAGAATCTAAACTGCTATGACTATAGAGTGAATTTGCTAGTACTATGAAGTAATATTGGGTTCCTTTATATATTTATTAAAAAACTATGGAATTCCCCTTTTCAAGTTGCAATTATTTAGCTGATTAGCTTAAAATAATCATAAATGGACCTAAAAGATTCAACCTATGGGAAAGAGGAGTGAGGAAAACTTTGGTCATATTCACACCCAATCCACAACATATTTTGTGATGAAATGTACAAATATCTATTTGGTGTTGGTTAGAAATTATGAGCTCGATTGTTTGTATTCTAGAATAACATTTTTTTTATTTTACATTTTGTTTGTTTTATTTTTAACAAAAATACTATCCATTTTCATTTTTATACCAATTGATCATTATTTTCAAACTTATAATATCTACTAATTTAAAATAATTTAAATTCATTAATTAATTAAATATTAATTTTTTTTTTATCATTTTAAGATAATGGGATCCACATAAAATTTAATAGTAACTCTCCGTCACATCATTATCTACTCACTTATTAAATAATTATTTTTTTTGTCTTCTCAATATAATGGGGCCCACAATCAATTAAATAATAAATAATAATTAATACTACTACATTAAAATATTTAATACAATTATATTAAAATATTATTTTCAATCCACATTTTTTCAGAATTTTTGCAATACTTATCCAATCACATTTTTATTTTTACATGCAAAATAATAGTAAAATAAAAATATATTTAAAAATGATGAAAATAGAGTATGGAACTGAAAATACGACCAGTCCAGCCTTATGCTTCTAGTCTCAAAACTTGCTCTAAAATACCCTCATACTTTACTAAGGTTTCTTTGATGCTGGGATGGACACATGTTTTTGATGTACAGTGAAGGAGCATCCCACGGGGATGCAACCTAACATCAACAAAAGGTTTAAGTCCGACACAAGTTTCCCAACTGCTGCCTTACTCAGGCTTCTTCCCTTTCCTTCTTACTGATTCTTGGACCATTAAATCATCCAAATATTGATTACCAGAAAACTCTTTCATCATAAAGATTCTGATCATATCTTCCGGGCTTTTATCTATAGCTTCCATCCCCACTTTGCCATGGGGGCATTTGATATGGAAGATTACAGTGATTAAACCCTTCAATCCATACTAATAACTTGTTTGATACCTAAGATTATGGTGACGGGTTGAGTTAAGTCTGACTTCAAGCCAGTACTATTCACCAAGTGGGCCCAATTGTCCTCCCATGTTGGACTTGAGATTGTCATTTGGCCAATGCAACTAAAAAATTGATGGACGCATTTGTCCATCATTTTTACAAAGCTAACTACTATCCTGCCCCTAATGCATTCTACCACAATTCAGTTTTTCTTGGACTTGGACTTACGTTTCTCTTGGACTCACATTTTCTCCCTAACCCACTTCTTTCCTTTTACTCACGTTTTTGTTCGCAGAAAACCCTAACCCACATCTGGTTTGCCCATTGGAATTGTCAATTTCTTCGTCTTCGCAGATCTGAGTGGACCGAAACAGGTAAATTTTAGATATGTTCTATTTGTGCATTTCTATTATGCATGTGATTTCAAATTGATTTATGTTTAAAACTTGAATTTTTTTTGACAAAATCGAAACTTCCCTCTCTTTGTTGCTGTGGTGGGAAGAGGTCTATTTGTTGAGTGTCCGTTCGCCGGTGCTTTTGTGTCATGTTTCCAATTTGTGAGTGTAACGTTTCTTCATTGGTAAGTTTGAATAAAGATGTTTTGTTTTTATTTTCCTCATCCTATACTTCTTCCTTTTTGTGATTCCTTATTCAACTATTTCAAGTGTTTCTTTTGGGCATGTTTATCAATTTATTCTGTAATTTTGAATTTAAATATGTTGTAATAGATGAGAATTATTTATGTGTTTATATTGACTTACCTTTTAATGGAAATTTATGTGTTTATACTGACTTACCTTTTAATTAAGCATTCTTCCAGTAAAGTATGCGCTTGTTTGTATGGTTGCTTGAAGAAATATCTCTGTTACCTTGACTGATTTTTTTTTCCTCTGGCAAATTGATTCGGACATCAAAGAATAGGCACAAATCCAACCAGGCCATTGAGTAGTAGCAATGGTCAAACAAATGATGGCATTGATGCAAATTTTTGGTATAATTGTGCTTTACTTAGTAGTAATGCTACATCTGATTCAATTTTTCAAGCAGACATGCATGGCCATTGGCCACGGCTGAGGCTGACCATATCATCTGTTATTTATCTTCGGTCATGGATGGAGTAAAAGTGTAGCTTAAGAATCTCCACCACTAAGCGCATTCTAGCAACTATCCCACTTCCCAATTAATTACACCACCAATTTTTCTATTACTGCTGTCCATGCCTCATCCTACCATCAAAAGCAGTCTTAGAACAGATGCCCCACCCCAACCCCTACCTCCCCTTTTCTTCTTTCAGAACTCTGACCTGAACATACAGAAAACAAACTGGCTTGGCTCCTAAACCACCCTTTATAAAGTTTTAATCATCCATCTCTCTCTCTCTCTCTCTCTCTCTACACACACACACACACACACACTCGCATGCATCTAATCTATCATAGGTCCTGTGACTGTAACAGAGTAGCAGAAAAAAACAAAACACTCATCTTTAAACGCTGAATGTGAATGGTTGGGTCTCTTTCACCACCATTTCTCAAAAAGTAATAGAAGTGCAAAGGAGGGACAATAATAAGTAAATGAAAGAAGTTTGTACATAAAAGGAAAAAAAGAAAATAAAAGAAAGGATAATTCTAAAATTGAGTAGTCTTCTTTTGTGTTTTTGTGAAGAACAACATTTTACTACTAACTAATACTAATGTTTCTCTATATTTCTTTACTTCACTCAAGTATAGAAATGGTACGTACCAATACTTGGCCTTATACTGTAGTGAAGCATTTTTTGTTTTTTTCCCTAATTTTGAAACATCATAACTAAATTAGTATATAACAAAAACAAAAAAGAAGTTGAATAATACTTTCCTCTATACGTTAGTCCTCAGTAATAAAAATATAATACCTAATTTTTTTAATGAAATATGCCTTAAAAAAATTAGGCATTTAGTTTAGAATTCTGATCTATATGTTTTATTTTTCAAATAATTGCCTAAAATAAAAGTATGAGGCCTTATTAGTTAAACTACCAATCGATAAATAATTAATTTAAAATATAAATTTACAACACTCACATAACTATATTTTGACTATTATTATGATTGTTTTTATTAATCTCTTGAGTTCCAATTGTACTTGATTGTAGCGTACAATACGATGATAAATTTCATGGATAAGTTGTATTGAGAAATTTAGTTTAATAACCTATTCATGCTTGCTAATGAATGAGGTCACTCGAAAAAATTTTAGTACCTGTGACATAAACACATGGATTGGAGTGATAGAGTTCGTGTTTTGATATGGTTTCCTTTTATGTTCCGAACCATAGCGTGCATGTTTATTCTTTATTATGTATATCGTATGCGTGCTCTGAGGCGGGTTCCTAGAAGATTTAGAGGCCCTATGAGGTGGAGTGTCATTACAAAAATACCCAACCAATTAAAACACTTGTGAGAAGTTATCGAGGAAAATGATTAAGCTTGTATTCAGAATCTAAGGATGGATAGAAATTCATTTTGGCACTTGTGTTACTTATTAGAGAACATATGTGGTTTGCGTGAAGAAAAATTTGTTAGTATCCTCGAGAAGGTAGAATCTTCCTATCCATCCTTGCCCACCACAAGAAAAATATAATTGTGAAGCATGATTTCAAAAGATTGGACCACATTGTGAGCAAGTACTTCAAACAAACCCTTAAAGCAGTTTTGAAACTTAGCCTACTATTGCTTGTGGAGCCACATCCAATCAGCGATGACTGCGATAATGAGACTTGGACTTGTTTTAAGGTACTTATGACTTTAGTTTTGTTTCTTTATATTAAATTATTGTAATATGACATATGAATTTGGATCAATATAAGGCTATAGTTCTCTTGTGATTCAACTCAAATTGATTCTATTTTGATAAGGCAGGGATACCTTGGAGCGCTAGATGGTACTTATATTGACGTGCACGTAGCAACTAAAGACCAAGTACGTTAGAAGTCCAGGAAAGGAGATATTGCTATAAATATTCTTGGTGTGTGTAATCGTGACATGAACTTCATATCTATGTTTTAGCTGGTTGGGAAGGCTCAGCTTTAGATAATAAAGTATTGTGAGAGGCGCTAAACAGACCACACGGACTTAAAGTTCCTGCCGGTATAAAAATTACGTGACATTACAAGTCCTTATATTTGCGATGCATTGTGGTTGTATTGTATTAATGTATTTTTTTTTGCTTTTTTTTTTCATTGAAGAGAATTACTACTTATGCGACTGTGGTTATATGAGCTGTGAAGGTTTTCTCACTCCATATCATGGTACGAGGTACCACCTCAATGAATGGAATGATAGATCTCTATCAACACAGAATGCATGTGAACATTTCGGCATGAAGCATTGTAAGGCACGAAATGTCATTGAAAGGGCTTTTGGGTTAATAAAGGGTCAATGGGCTGTCTTGAGGAGCACTACCTACTACCCAATTAAGGTGCAGAATATGATAATTCTAGTTTGTGCATTGATGCACAACTTTATGCGAACACAAATGGAAATTGATCTATTAGATGCTAATGAAATTATTACTGGTCTTGAACATCTTGATGAGATGGATGTTGAGACAATTAAGACCATTGAGAGCTCGTCCCAATGGAACAATTGGCGGGATAACTTAGCTAGTTAGATGTCCAGTGAATGGTGAGTGAGGCAGCATTGACCAAATTAGTTACTGGTCCATAGTTATAAAAAGAAATATGATAGTATCTATATAAATTTTGAGTTGTAGAATGATTGTTTGGGAGAATATTATTGTACCTTTTTGTTTGATATTTAGTCACGTTAGAGATAGCATACTGTGTATGTTGAATTGGAAATGTTTGCTTATTGTGTTGTTTTTAGTGTTTTGGATGCAATGGTTTAGAACACAACTATTCTACACAAGAATCTTGATTGTTGGTGCATTGAATATTTTAAATTTGATCTTATGTATTTTCTTGAAAATAATTTGATACAAATATGTGTAGTAAAATTTCTAAGGTGTTTCCTTTAACATTTACCAATCTATGTGTACTAACTTTTTTGTTTTCACTTGATGATGGCACAATCTGGATGCTCTACCCGATCCACCAACTGATCTACTAAAGGACCATAAGCTCCACGACGTTTTTGGACCTACTTGGAAGAGGCCGCTTTAGTTGTTGCTCTAAATGACCTACGTGCAATAGGATGGAAATGTGTTGGCTCCTTCAACAGTGGATACATGGTTAAGTTGGAATCAATGATGGGAGAAAAGTTTGCAAACAGTGGTTGTCACGCCCCAATATCTGACCATACAGTCTAATCTCAAAGCGTGGAAGTCATCCCAAATAAAGGATACTAACAATCCAAAATCATAAGGTTAATCAAGAACTCAATTTAATCCAAGCTAAACTCATAACACAAAACTCCAAGTATCAAAACCTTTCCGAAACTAAAACAAAATTAAATTCATTATAAATAAAATAAAACTAATAAACTTAGGAGAAATATACAGTCTACTGCAAAATCCAAAACTAAAACTTCAATCTTGATTCTCATCATACGCAGGATCCACCTCCTCACTAAGACTATGATCTAGGTCTGCTAGAAGGAAGTTAATGAAGAAAATGAGTGTGAGTAGAAGACTCAGTGGGTACCAAGTGTGTGTACTATGAGTTCATGATTTAAAATAAGTTATACAGGGAAAGATATTCGAGAAAAATATAAGTGAAATTCATAAAACAATTTAGCAGATAGAAATCTTTCCTGCCTTATTGCTCCAAGAACATGTTTCAAACAATCAAGAGACAAGTACGATCAAATAATCCGAATAGCATATGCATTCCAATAAAGTTAGACAAGACATGCATATCAGAATCACCTTATACCAACCAAACAAGTTCTTTTACTAAAGCGTGACAGCTTGGTACATAGTTGTGCCCATATGGATCGTATGGTGCACAGCAATGCCTAGGGGAAAATTCCTAGCACACCGCCCGATACACAGGCAGAAATCCCTATTGTACCATTGATGCCCGGGGGAAAATCCCTAGCGTATCCCATCCACTGCGATGCCGAGGGGGAAAACCCCTAGCACACGCCCGATATGTAGAGGGAAATCCCTAGCGTATTGTTGATACCCAGGGAGAAATCCCTAACGTATCACATATCCAAACATTTTGCCCGATCAGGCCCTTGGTCAATCAATTCTCTGTACAACTAACAAGTACCAGTAATAATTATGTAGATGCCCAAGGGGAAATCCCTAGTGCACTGCTGACATCAAGTAAAACAAGTATGCTAACAAGGCAGCAGATAACGATACAGATTGATACGGATAACAAGACAATAACAAGTATTGATCTAGAACAAGTACAATAGCAGATAACAATTGGAAGTTTTGGACACCACAACGAACAAGTACGAACTCATAGCAGAGTGTGAAAAAATATAACCCTCACACACCTAGACCAAATTGGTTCCAACTAACAACAACAGTAGCACTAACAGTGGCAATAATCAGTTAATCATCGAATTTTAATTACTAGTCCACAAGCATTAAAAAAATTCATAAAAGCATATGTTTTATTTTATCTAGAAATAAAACAAGAAAAATTTTCTTTTTGTGCATAGTGGAATACATATATGGCGTTGTGTATATTGAAAAGAAGTTTCAGCATGTGTTACTATACATATATCCTTCTGATTTTGAAAAGTAATATCATATAGTAGTTATAAGTTGAGGCACTCACCTTCAAGATTGGTCCTAGAAGTCAATCCTATCTCATTATCAATCAACTCAATTGTTGAGTCACCTTATTCATTTAAGTTCCATACAAAATTTCAAAATATAAGTAAGAAATTATCCTAAATAAATTTTAGAATTCGATAGTACTTAAATCCTAAATTTTCTCTTAAAATACATCACTAAAATTAATTCCTTACTAATGTTGTGGGCCAAAAAAATCACGTCACACTATGGCATATACATTTTACTTGCATTTTCTCTTCTTTCTCAGTCCTATGTTCTTCATATTTGATATGGGATGGCCCAATAGGCCTAGTGCAAAGACTAACAACGCAAGAGTATATCATCAAGCCCATTTCATCCTCAGAACCCAATCAAGTTGTCGACCCTAGTCGACCTATCGCACCTCTTTTTCGACGGCACACTGAGCAACACTGATGTCATTCGACTAGGTTGTGAGCCGAAGTTAGACGCTTGACTCATTCGGCCATTCTGTTCGATTGTTGCATCCATTGATCTACCAGCACATCCAGAGCCAACTTTGAGGTCGATCTATCATGTCGATCAGGCAGGTTGACTAACCGCAAAACCTTTTTTTGCCACATTTAATGCCCTGATAAGCGGCATACCTCCGCATTAATAGCGCATGCCACCCCAGTACCACCTCTACTGCCACGCCAGATAGAGGTGGCGTCATTAATGTACTATCCTGTTCGTGAAAGTTGGAGATGAAGCCACCTGGAATAGTACCAACATGTGAGATGTCCTAAAGCACCCCATATGAGGACAAAAACCTCTCATACATGCTAAGGGCATCTTGGACATATCAATCACTTGAGGAAGGCTATAAATACCCTATTGCCAGCCTCTCACAAGGTATGTCATTTTATACTACAAAGCTCTCACTCTGCTGCTTATCTTATCTAGTCGTTCTCATACTAACTTGAGTGTCAGAGTGCCATAGCCGAGGGTATCTCAGCTAGCCTAACATTTGCTTGTGATTGCAGGACACAACTCAGAAATCAACTAATCGACCAGATAGGTTGACAAACTTAGAATCTATCCCAATCCAAGTATATACAATTTTGACCCTCATTATTTGGCGCTGTCTGTGGGAAACTTGAGTCCACAATCGAAAAATGGTTAACATTAGCGAGCCGCCTTGGAAAAATAAGGGAATATAATGTTTGCCATTTCTTCTCCCCAACCTCAGCAAAAGCTTGGCGTGCCAGGATCGAGCACCCAACCTGAACAAGTGGTCACCCTGACCATGCCCCAATTAATGCAGCTTATTAGCGAGCAAATATCCGCACAAATTTTTGCTCAACTCTCCACTGCTCTAAATAGACATGCCGTCCAACCAGAACCTACAGCCAGCGTCCCCCCGTAACTGGCGCCTCTTGAGGAGAGACCGCCTAGAGAGAATCATGGCCGACCAGAGTCCAGGCGACCTCCATCGAGACACGAACCCAGTACATGATGTTTTCCCAGGGATGTTGCCTGACCTGCTGCTCGCGAAGAAGCAGCGGATTCTATTATCATGGCGTTCAACCCATTCGAGCCTCACAATGCAATAGGGTCGAGCGCTCGAGACCTCAACTATGTAGAAATGCATCTTAAGCTGATAGAGATCAGTGGGAGGAGGTATCTCATCAAGTCCAGTAGCAAAATAGGCATTTGGAGGAAATTTCGAGGAGAAACACTGAGAAAAATCACTACCGTGATGCGCTGTCGAGGTTTCACCAAGAAAGGGAATATCCTTTCGTCTAGGAGATCATCAACGAGCGCATTGCAGTGGACGCCAAGATGCTGATCGGCTTACCCTAGTACGATGGCTCGTCAGACCCTAACGAACACTTAATGCAATTCGAGCATATGATGCAGCTATATTGGCATAATGACTAAATCCATGCTAAGATGTTGGTGACTACTTTTCAAGGGATTGTGCTCGATTGGTTTGTTAAGCTGGAGCTGGCATTCATATATTCATATGACCAGTTGTGTGACAAATTTCTACACCAGTTTGCCAACTGAAGGAAGGCAAAGCTCCCTCACACCCACCTCCATACAGTGAAACAGAATTAAGGGGAATCCCTTCATGACCTTTTCACCAGGTTTAATACAAAAGTGTTAAAGATTGATAGCCCCCGGATTGAGTTCCTGATTGATGTGCTTTTCTTGGGCCTCAAACAAAAAGAATGTGCCAACGCGTTGGTACGAGGGCGGCCCCGGTCGATGGAAGAGCTGCTCGATCTTGCAGAAAAGATACATGACTTAGAAAGACATGAGCAGACTTAATATGGCAACCCTAAGGTCGACAAGAAGAAGAACAAGGAGAAAGATGATCGTCAGCATAGGAAAGGTCGCCGATCTCCCATTAAGTGTTTCCATGATTATACCTCACTTAACCTCCTGAGAAAAGAGGTATTGTTTGCCATCCAGCACAACAACCTCTCAAAGAAACCGAGGAAACTGGCCGAGATGGAGGCCATGAGAAAATTAAAAAGGTATTGTCATTTTTACAAGCAAAAAGGTCATGACACAGAAGACTATTTTAATTTGCATGACGAGATCAAGAGGCTAATTTGACAAGGCCATCTCAAGAAATACATTGACAAGCATGCCAGGCAAGATGAGGGCAAAATTGACCGAACTCCCCGTAAAGAAAGGTTAGTTAGCTTGATAAGGGAAGATAAAAAATGAAACCTGCCCAGGATCCCGGCCTACCTATTTGAGGAGTTATCGACATGATTGCGGGAGGTCCCACTGGGGGGGACTTTAAGTCCGCTAGAAGACATACCCAGCAATGATTGGAATTGACCAAATCAGCCCAGGTCGAGACGATTTTCTAGCTCTCAACTAGTGCAAAGCCAATCTTTTTCACTGAAGTAGACCTCAACCACCTTCAGAACAAAGGGGTCGATCGCAAGATAGACTACCCCATGATTGTAACGGTTGAAATAGCTAATTTTGAAGTAAGAAAGATCCTGGTCAACAATGGCAGCTCTGCTAATATCACATTTTTACCAACCTTAAAAAGAATGAATTTGGGGCAGTTGAAATTTGAGCTAGTCCGTACGCCGCTGGTTGGGTTTAGGTGATCAAAAATCATTTCAGAGGGATCCATCAACCTGTCCACCTCATTTGGAGGAGCCTTTCGTAGCAGAACCCTTTTGATAAATTACTTGGTCGTTGATGCTCCATTTGCCTATAATGTCATTATCGTTCGACAACATTAAAAGACTTTTGGGCCGTTGTCTCAACATACCACATGAAAATCAAAATTTTGACCCCAGCAGGCACAGGTGAGCTCCTATGCAACATAAAGAAAGCATGGCGCTATACACCATTTCGATCGAAGCTAGTGAGTAGGAGAATCGATCCCAGCTGTAGCCCTCGGGGACGCCCCTGTAGTAGAACCTGAGGAAGTGAAGATGAGTAAGAAATGAAAACTAGAGGACACTAGGGTCGAGCCCCTAGGGGAGTTCAAAACAGTCGAACTGGAACATGGAAACCCCAACAAGACCACTCGGATTGAAAGTGATATGGGCCACGCTAGAGTCTCTTATGGTCGATTTCTTCTGCAGAAATATCGATGTGTTCGCATGGAAAGCTTCCAACCTCCAAGGAATCGATCCCAATTTTATTGTCCATCACCCTAATTTGGACCCCTCATACAAACCAGTGAAGCAGAAGAGAGGACCTTCAATGCTGAGAAATCCCAAATCATTGAACAGGAGGTCAACAAACTCTTGGAAGCAGGATATATTGTAGAAATTCAATATCCCTCTTGGCTTTGCAATGTTGTACTCGTCCCCAAGAATGAGGGGAAATGGCGTATGTGTAATGATTTTACCGACTTGAATAAAGCTTGTCCTAAAAATTCTTACCCCCTACTTCGCATAAATTTACGAGTGGATTCTATAGCTAGTTGTGAACTATTAAGCATGATGGATGCGTTTTAAGGCTATTATCAAATATTCATGGCACCAGAAGACATGGATAAGACCTCCTTCATTGTCCCCAATGGGGTATATTATTTTTTGGTCATGCCTTTTGGGCTAAAAAACGCAGGAGCAACTTACCAGAGATTAATCAACTTTATGTTCAAGAATGAGATTGGAAAGTCTATGGAAGTTTATGTCAACGACATGATTGTCAAGACAGAAAAAGCTGAGGGTCACCTAATCGACCTCGACCATACCTTCTTGATACTGCAGGCATTTGGTATGAAATTAAACCCCAACAAATGTACCTTCGGGGTTCGAGGCAAAAAGTTCTTGGGTTACATGGTTAGTCAAAGGGGCATTGAAGCAAACCCAAGAAGATCCAGGCAATTTTGGATATCGCCTTGCCCCGAACAATCCGAGATGTACAGTGCCTGGTCGGCAGGATAATAGCCTTTGGTAGGTTTATTGCACGACTAGCCGATAAGAGTTTACCCTTTTTCAAAATTTTCATAAATGCGAAAAAAATAGGATTCTAATAGATGGAGTAGTGCGATCAGGCTCTGGTCAATCTCAAGAAATACCTCTCCTCACCACCCATGCTCATCAAACCTGAGTTGGGAAAAGTTCTACACCTCTACCTAGCCATGTCTACCACCTCGATCAGCTCAGTCTTGGTCTTGATGAGAGACAAAACTTGTCGACCCATTTGTTATTGTAGTAAAGCGCTGCAAGGGCCCGAGCACAATTATCTGAAAATTGAGAAATTTGTCCTTGCCTTAGTTACAGCAGCACGGAAGATACGACCTTACTTCTAGTCTCATATGATCATAGTGTTGACGAACTAGCCATTAAAATAGGTGTTGTCGAAGCCAGACATGTTAGGAAAGTTGACTAAGAGGCCATTGAGCTTGGGGAATTTGACATCACATTCCAACCGCGGCCCCCATAAAAGCACAGATTCTAGTTGATTTTATGGCCGAGAGGCTCGACCTCCCTGACCAACATGATCAAAACTCCTCTGTATGCACATTACACATCAATGGATCAGCAACCACCTCGAGAGGTGGAATTGGTGTCTCACTCCGCTCTTTACTCGCGGAGGAATATGATTTCATAATCAAACTCGACTTTCCAGTCATTAATAATGAGGTAGAATATAAAGCCCTTATCACTGACATGAACATGGCAACAACTTACGGTGTTGAGGAGCTAGTGGTGATTACCAATTCTCAGCTAGTCGTAGAGTAGGTTGAAGTAAAATTCGAGGCCAAAGAAACCAAGATGAGTCAGTACCTAGCCGAGGTGAAAAAATTACAATAGATGTTCAAGAGTTTCACCCTCAACCAGGTACCCTGATTAAAAAATGAGCGGGCTAATGCCCTCTCTAAGTTTGCAAGCTCAACAAAAGGAACCAGAGAAAGGACCATAACGTTTCTGGTCGCTAGCAAACCCTCTATAAATATTCACGACTAGAACATGGTGGGGAGCATCAAAGAAGAAACTTTATCTTGGCAAGACCCAATCAAGCTCTACCTAAGTCAAGAGACTGTCCTCGAAGACCAAAAGGAGGCACGCATGCTCATAGGTTAAGCAGCCAAATTTGCCCTTGATGACATGGACAGCTCTACAGGAAGTTGATATCGGGACCACCCTTGAGATGCTTAATGCCCGATCAAGCCAGTGAGGTCTTTGCAAAATCCACACAAGCTTTTATGTAAATTATTCTGGAGGTCGATCCATGGCGCATAAGATTATCCTATACGGATATTTCTAGCCCATATTGTTAAAAAGCTCTGTCGACTTTGCTAGAAAGTGTCCATCCTGCCAGTTCCACTCAAACATACCACACCAACCAACGACGTTAATGATAAATGTGGAGATCACATATCATTCGATCAATGGGTATCGACATAGTCGACTCCATACCAAAAACATCATGTCAATGAAAATTTATTACTGTCGTGGTTGAATACTTTACTAAATGGGTTGAGGCAAAAGCAGTTCCCAAAATAACTGATGTGGCTATCAAGAATTTCATTTGGAAGAACATCGCTTGTCGTTTTGGTTTACCTAAAATTCTGATCTCAAACAATGGAACCTAATTCTAAAGCAAGAGCACAAGGAACTAGTGTGAGGCTTCGGGGATCAACCAACACTTTACTTTAGTCGGAGATCCCCACGCTAACGGTCAGATAGAGGTCATGAACATAACTATCATTGACCATCTCAAGGCTCGACTAGAAGGAATAGGAGCAAGTTGAGCGGACGACCTCCCTGGGTGTTATAGGCATACAGAACAACCGTGCAAACAACCACTAGTCGCAGTCCCTACAGCTTGGTTTACGGCTCTGAAGCAATCATCCTATCTGAATTGATACAGTACAAAGCTCGGGTAATATATTATATCCTAGCCAGAAATATATTCGAAAGGGCACTCGACCTGAAAATCATCAATGAGTTGCGACACAAAGCTTACAATATGATGCAGTAGTACAGATAAAAAATAACAGAACATTACAACAAAGTAGTTCGACCACATAGCTTCAAAGGCGGAGATCTCGTCCTCAAGAAAGTTGAGGTGTCAAAGAACATAGGAAAACTCGAGCCAAAATGGGAGGGGCATTACTCCATGGTCAAGGTGTCAATGCACAATGCATACCGACTAGCAAACCTGCATGACAATGAACTACCACGACCTTGGAGAGCTATAAATTTAAAGAAGTTCTATGTATAAAAGAAACCATCGGTCTCCGTGGTGTTCCCTCATGAAATTGTAATTTTTGACATTTCCACAAATATCTGCTTCTATGACCAGCACAGTCGACCCGAAGTCGACCAAGCAGGCTTCGAGCCATCAAGTTAAGGCTTTTCAGCCTAAATCAATGAACGAGTTAATCATTTATAGTCGACCCCACTGTTGACCCCAAAGGGCTTTGAGCCACCAAGTTAAGGATTTTCAGCCCGAATCAACAAATGAGTTAATCGTTTAAAGTCGACCACAAAGGGCTTCAAGCCACCAAGTTAAGACTTTTCAGCCTAAATCAGTAAACGAGTTAATCGTTTAGAGTCGACCCCAAAGGGCTTCGAGCCACCAAGTTAAGGTTTTTCAGCCCAAATCAATGAATTGAGTTAATTATTTATAGTCGACCCTACTGTCTCGACCCCAAAGGGCTTCGAGCCACCAAGTTAAGGCTTTCAGCTCGAAACAACAAATGAGTTAATCGTTTAGAGTCGACCTTGTAGTCGACCCTAAAGGGCTTTGAGCCACCAAGTCAAGGCTTTTCAGTCCAAATCAATAAACGAGTTAATCATTTATAGTCGACCCCAAAGGGCTTCGAGCCACCAAGTTAAGGCTTTTTAGCCTGAATCAATACACGAATTGATCGTTTATAATCGACCTTAAAGTCAACCAAGCTGAGAGCTTCAAGCTGCAAGACTAAGGCTCTTCAACCCTAACGCATGTACAAATAAATTGCGTATAGTCGACCACAAATAATTTTGAAAATGAGTGAACACATTAATCCAGTAAAAAATAATTTTAAAAATTCGTTCACGTAGTGGAAGGCAACCTGGTCAGAGGCGTTAAACTAATACGACTGATTTAACAAAATTGTCCGTTTCATTGCAATGGAAATAGTCCTAAGGAACACAACAATTGCTGATCACTTGCATCACTTCCATTATGTTTACCACCAACTTCTAATCGAATCGATCAAATTGTTATTCATTAACAATTGACATTTAACAAGAACGAAAGAGTTGAGAGTAAAACAAAATGCAATACTTATTGATGAGTAGAAACACAATTTTACTGAATTTAAAAACTGTCATTACATCATTACAAAAGGGGGAGGGAGAGTATAAAACAGCGTGACCAAAAATATTCAAGGGTTGCTCGATCTAGCCCCTTCTCCTCTTAAGCCTAGAAGGTTTAGCTTCTCGACTAGGAAAGGGTGTGGATCAGGAGGAAAGTATTCAGCTACATTAATCTTGCCATCACGGATGTCGAAGTCAAAATTATTGTTGAAGTCAAATTTGGTGGTAACCATCTCGACTCAAGGTTGATGAGTAGGAATAGCAGCAGGAACAACAACAAGAGGAATATCCACTGGGGCTGTCTCGTCGGCCTAGGGCCCCTCGACCGCAGCGGGGTTATTAGGATATGTTTGCAGTTGTTCGTCGAGTGTATAGTTCGGGTGCTCATTATCTTCCGCTCTGAATGAATAGCTAAGGAACTCCAGTTGTTTGACGACCTTGTCGACTGCATCCTTAACATCGTTAAGAGAAAAGATAATGCTGGCATCCATGAAAGCGGAGGTCAGCATGAATTGCTAAATGGCACTACAATAATTATTCGTTACAAAAAGTGTAATTTGTTGTAGTGTGGCCTCTCGTTGAATGAAGAGCAGTGTCCTAGTAAACTCACATCGAGAAAATTGTAGCGTGACTTCATGCCCTTGTGCTGGACCATTATTATAGTAGGACTGTGCTGCTACCTGGGATTTCTTCAGGAGCTCCTCATCCGCACTACTCACACTAACAGCCGTCATCAGCTCGGTATCTTTTGCCTCTAGCTGTGTGTCCCTCTCCTCTAACTATTTTATCAACCTTTCGGCCTCTGTCTTAGCAGAATCGAGTGCAGCCTCATTATCTCTATGTCCTTATTGCCCTCCTGCATTTGGTCTATCTGGTTGAGGGCTAGCTCCGACCTACGGAATAAATGGTAGCCCAACTGGCCAACCTGCAAAGGCGTCGTTCTCGATAGTGTGAGTAAATTGCCATTAATCATTCGACCACAAGTTTAAGTCGACTAAGATCCTTACCATATTGGTGTGATAAGCAAAGGCCTTCATCACTGAGCTTTGACTTTTCTCTATCATCTTCCGTTGGTTTGATGCAAACAAGCCGGCTATCAAAACTTTCATATGCAAGGCCCTAGTCTCCCCCGTTGTCATCACTAACATAGAATTGTGCACCGCCAGCTCAGTCCCAAATTGTGGCGATGGTAGGGCAGTCAAGTTAAAGAGTTCTGCATCATCACGACAACCAAAAAAGTCAAATCTGCCAGCTGCCCTAGCCTTCTCTTTGCCGTTGTCACCCACAGTCTTCTACGTGGGGGGTTCTGCTTATGTAGTTGTTGGCCTCTTTCCTCGACCAGCAGGATTGCCACTCAGGGACGTCTATTGTCGAGTAGGTACGATAATAGTGAGAGGTAGGCGGCAACGAGCCGCACTATGGCTAGCACAGCTGGCTCTAGTTGAGACCCCACGCTCGCCCGACGCTCACGATTTTCTCAATTTCTCTCGGCATGAGCAATAGCCTGGGTATGTGTTTGACTCATTATTTCTTCGTAGTTTGTACAAAAGCAAATGATCAAACATATTACGCATGACCAAACAAGTACAAGCATAACAGTTAACATCAACACATAAAAGCATCTACCTAATTGAGCATCTGCTGGTAGGTTGAGCTAGGCAGGGGATAGGCCTGCCCACATAAAATTTCTCTCTTTGATATAGCCCAATGCCTCCATCTGACCAAACTCGACAAGATCCCGCATAAAAGTATTTGGCCAGGTTAGAGTTTGGTTCCCCAGCATCTCAAGATGCCCTCACATCCAACCCCTTGGGCTATTAAAGCCCACCCCACTAGGAGCCCGAACATAAAAGTATCTATTTGTCCACTTTTGATCGAAGGAAAATGATGGGGTTACAAGGAATTTTCGACGAGGAAGGGCAGCCAAGTAATAAAAGGCCGACTCCTCGGTACTCTTCGACTTATGAGACATGGGGAGATGAAACAGGTTGCTGAAGTTAGCAAAGGTAGGAGGTTGATTGTGGACATGCATCAAAACGACGAAACTATATATCATCAAAAAATAATTGGGGGTGAGTTGGGTAATGCAGACCCCTCAATAGGTCGACTATTAGCTCAGCCAGGGAAAATCTAAGCCCACACCTAAGATCATCCTCAAACGTAGTAATGTAGCCGTCGAGTGGTTGGTGCATCCTACCCTCAGGCCTTGGGACAATAAGCTCATAATCTGGAGGAATGTTGTATACTCCCCTAAGCATATTTAGGTCCTTTTCTATGACCTCAGACCTAATCTCACTATAAAGATCAGGGGTAAACAGTAGACCCCATGATACCGGAGGTTCAGTCGGACTAGCCTCGCCCAACGCTGACCCATTCATCATTAGAATTACTCGAGGTCGAGCTGTTACTTGATGAGCCCCTAGATTGGCTAGTCGAACCTTCCCCGCGGCTAATCGAAAGACTATCTAACCTGATAGCCTCACTATCGCTCCCCCGACTACTCTCATCATCCCCAAAAACCCTCAACATAATTGCTATTTTATAAATATCAAGGAGGAATAGTTAAAACACACTTACGTGATGTGAGTGTTTGGAAATAGAGTGCTGATTGCAATAAAATGCTTGGGTCGACCTCGCACGATGCTGTAAATGTAAAATTGGAAATTGTTACCAGGACTATTTATAGGGCATAGTGTGCGAAACCCTAAGAGACTGCAATAGTTGCATAATCGCCATTTGGCGCTTTGTTTGACATAATGTAAATACTGCATTAAATGCCCTAAACCTTGGTCGATTCCTCCAGTCTTTCATCGAACAGGCCCAGTTTTCTATATCTTACACTACTCTCGTTTCCCTCTCATTGAAACTCTCCATTAGGACTCTAAAGTGGGGGGGACTCATGATATGGGATGACCCAATAGGCCCAACCCAAAGACTATCGACCTAAGAGTATATCATCAAGCCCATTTCATCCTCAGAGCCCAATCATGTTGTCGACCTCTCACACCTCTTTTCCGACTGCACATTGAGCAACACTAATGTCATTCGACTAGGTTGCGAGCCAAAGTAAGATACTTGACTCATTCGACCATTCTGTTTGACTGCTGCATCCACCGATATACCAACACATCCAGAGCTAGCTCTGAGGTAGATCTACATGTCGACTGGGTAGGTCTACTAACTGCAAAATCTTTTCTCTGTTGCATTTAATCCACTGACAGGCGGCATGCCCCGCATTAATGGCACATGCCACCACAGTACCACCTCTGCTGCCAACTAGACCGAGGGCGTGCCACTAGTGTACTATCCTATCCATGAAAGCTGGAGATGAAGCCATCTAGAATAGTACCAAAGTGTGAGATGTCCTAAAGCTCTCCATACGAGGACAAAAGCCTTTCATACATGCTAAGGGCATCTTAGACATATCAATCACTTGGGGAAGCTATAAATACCCCATTGCTAGCCTCTCACAAGGTATGCCATTCTATACTGTAAAGCCCTCACTCTGCTGCTTATCTTATCTGGTTGTTCTCATACTGATTTGAGTGTCGGAGTGCCATAGCCGAGGTGCCTCAGCTAGCCTGACGTTTGCTTGTAATTGCAGGACTCAGCACAAAAATTAGCTACTCGATCAGACAAGTTGAAACACTCAGAATCTATCCCAATCCAAGCATATACAATTTTGACCCTCATCAATATCCATATATACATATATATATACATACAACTAAATACATACAATTTTCAATTTTCACGAGAAACCCAAATAGCAACAACTTGATTCACCTGCTCAATGCTAATATCAGTAAAAAAGGGCCACCCACGAAAGATGATGATTTCACTCTCAAACATCCAAATAACATCAACCCATTTTTAATTCACATGACCCACGACATTCCTATGGCAAATGAACATTACCAAATGAATTCTATCCACTTTTTGTTTCTTTTAGCAATTAACTAGTCCACAGTTGCAGCAGGGATTGGTTTGATTAATTCAAAATTGGCCTTTTATGGTCAACATTTGCGGCTGGCCTTTCTTTTTTCTTTTTTTTAATTTTATTTTGCAATTAACTCAAGAATTCTTGAAACTTAGCATATTTATGGCAATAGATACTATGCGGCAACCAATCTTGAAGCTAGGCTCAATGGACAGATTCGAATAAACTAGATTTCCTAATTATTTTATTTATTTATTTATTTTTTGCAACACTAAATTGATGGAATGGTGATGCCAAATTCTACCTAATTAGAGCATACCTTTTTTCTAATTCAATCATGACAAATAATGGAAATCAGAACTAGGAGTAGCTAAATGGGTTTCTAGAATCAATGAAGAATTTTTAGAAAAAGGAAATTTAGAAATAACACATTGGCCAAACTTTGGGTGGTTTTCTCCTAGTGGATTATGAAGGCTTTTCTTCCTAGTTTTTCCTTTCTCCCTTTAGCGCTCATCTTCTCTTTTTTTTCTCTTCTAGCCTTTTTCTTTTTCTTTTAAAACTGAATGTATGTCTATAGTTTTAGAGTGTAGGTCTAATATCTTGAATAGAAAAAGTGGTTTACTTCAACTGGAATTCTAATTATTGATTGCCTAGGAATAGGATACCCTATAATAAATCTGACCTCTTTATTATTAATTCATAGTAATAATATAATTTTATTATAAGAAAATTATAACTTATCATTATTTTATATATATATATATATTTTAAATATCAAATATATGTATCATCTACTAACTGATATAGCAAATAATAAATAAAATTAAACAAAATTATAGGTCAACATAGGATAAAATAATTACGAAATTCTAAAGCATTACATTTTTTAATTTAAATAATAAATAAAATAAACTAAGGAAAATTAATTAATTAAATACGAAGTAAAATTCTGGGGCATTACAGTGGCATAGTCGTTAAGTATATAAAGTCAAAGCTGCAAGTTTGGGAAAAACATATTTTATGTTTTTAGGTATCAGAAATGCTTCTGGTGGACGCGATGCTTGTATATTGATTCCACCACACATATGATAACTATTGATGATGAAAATGTTTGTTCTAAGTACGTTAAGGTACAATTAACTTAACATAGCATTATGTACAGTTATGTTTAGTTACATATGATCTTTAACTTTAGGTTTATACATTCCTATATGTTTGTTATATGTGGTAAAACTTAGACTAAATGATTTTTATTAAACATTTAAGTTTTGACAAGGTTACTTAGTATCATTTTTTTGAAGGTATACCATGAAGCGATAAAACTTAGAGGTAATAGTTGGCTTTAGATTTTCGAAAATCATAGGGCGACTGAGGAAGGAGTAATTGATGTTGGGGATCTCGTTCACGCGTTATTTAGTGGGAAACTAGGTGAAAAGGACATCGACAAAGATGCAAATAATGATTGTAGGGATGCATTTGCATTTAATGCAGTCGATGCGGGTGATGATGAGTCCATGTTAGTTTGCCTCCTTAGGCAAGCGAGAGGCTACAGAACTTGGGCATACTACATTTGAATCTATAATTAGTGCATGAATGGAAGACACAAACGTTGCTATTGGGAATCTAGCTGATAAACTCCTGATGCCAGCAGCACCACGCCTGACATGGATTCATCTATGAGGATAGTTTTGTTTGATGCACTTACTAGCATCCCTGATTTGACCTTGGATGATCAAATTTATGCTACCCATCACCTTGCACATAAAAAGCTAGCTATGGAAGCTTTTTGGGGTATGCCTAAGGCAGCAAGAGCTTGTTTTGTACACTTGCTACTATCCAGTAAATTATGATCCTAGGTTTCAATTAACTAGTAGATGATGTATAACACTATATGAAATTGATTGGTTAACATTGCTCTTTTTGCCACCTTTAACTTGATGAAATGTGCTTAGCTAGCACATATATTGTCTGTATTTTGGTGACTCGACCCGGGGGTTTATTTTGAATTATCTATTGGCTTGTAAGAACATATTTTGAATTATCTATGGTTGTGTACTTGTAGTTTCTAGAGGGATGATAGTATCAGATCATGCAAGGATAGAGGAATGGGGCTACCCAGTGGGAATTATCAAAATTGGTTTAGGTTGGATGCTATCTTATTTTAAAAGCTATCTTGTGTGATGTGAGGACTGGATTAATGAGCTGCATATGTTTTTGGGAAGGATTAATGTACTTTTTATGCATGCCGCAATTGTTGTTGTTCCATATTATGGAATATGTATATGTTATATCTGATGGGTTAAAAATTGTGTTTTGGTCCTAAGGTTTGGTAATTGTGATGTACTAATTTGTGTTCTGGACAAGAAAAAGAAATTTTTTCTTTCATTGAAAGAGATTATTTCCTTCCGAAATTGCCAAGATTCTAAATTGTATTATGCTACAAAACTGTGTTATGCAAAATGGATGCTGCCATGCAATCTTTGACATCCTTTTCTTGTAAAATTTGGGGTGAAGAGGAGATTTGGAAAGGGACCATATAATCAAACAGTAGTAGTATCATGAGGCGTCACATGGATATGTCTTTCCATATCAAACATGCAATTAATGGGAAGTATAACAACCAAATTAATTCTTCTTCTCCTTTCAACCAATAATGATGATTCAAGTCGACAGTATCACTCCCCGACTACTATTCCACGTCCATATATATACCCACATAAATATACATGAATTATACATTTTTCTACGTGTTTGTCTGTGTGTGAGTACATACTATGTATACATACATATACATATTATTAAGTATTTAATATATTTTTGAATCTCATAAGATCATAATAAATGTTATTTTACAAACAAATTTTGAAGAGTTTAAATAAAATAATATTTTGAAGCGTATAAAATGTTAGTGATAGTAATTTTATAATTAAAATGATTAAAATTAAAAAATTATTATAAATTATGAGCTAGCTCCTTTTTTTTTTTTTTAAAAAAAAAAACAATGATTCTAAAATCTTATTTTAGAAAACAACCAAATTATTTTTTGAACGCTTTTACCTAAAACTTTATAACATTTGAGAAGCTCCTAACGCATTTTATAAAATATCATATTATGTTACTTTTAATTTTTTCCACACGTACCCCTGCTGCCCAAAGTTTCAAAATGACAGATTTCTAGAGAAGTGTTCTAATCTAATTCTTCCTCTTTATACCTCTACTCAGAGTGCAATACAACATTTCATCGAGTTAAATATGTTTAATTTTTCTACCATTTAATTCAGTTTAGTTTTTTTTTTTTTCATTTAATTCAATTTAGTCATTGCATGTGGGTAATATATATACGAAAAAATATTTGGCAAATTTTTGTTTTAACTAAATTATTAAAGAAATTTACAACTTGTAAGAATAATTTGAGCGATCAGAATTTAGGAAATTATAGTCTGCTGAAGCTAGATAAAGTCCAACTTAAGTAATCTTAATTAATTTATATAATGTTGTTCACAAGATTTGAATGACTTGATATCTCATTCCATGGTTTGAATAATTTAACTATATATATGCAGTATAAAAGTATCCTGATCTGATGTTAGCAAATGACAACTTTAACACAAGGATGAACAAATTAATTAAAACACTAAGAAGCTTCTTCTATTAATATGGTTAAATTATTTATTTTATATTATTTTGATAAATACATAAGAATAAGATTTGGGGAATAACCTCCCCCCATATGTAACTTCAAAAATACTATTCTTTTTCATTTTTATTTGCAAAATATTAGAATTAAAATAACAAAATGACTAAAAATCACAATCAGAAGACTAAAGTAAGAAATAAAGACCAAGTAAAACACTTTGTGAAGTTTATATATATAAGCAAATCATTCAAATAATAATTATCAAATAAGTAATAATTTACCTACAATTTTTTTCCCTAAATATGTAAAAACTGAAAAGAAAATATCCATTATGACAGAATTTACATGATTTTTTCAATAATATAAGTTTTCAGTACATTTTATTTTTATTTTCTATTATTGTTCCCTCCTTTCTTGTTTTTCTTTTTCCTTATTCCTCATTGCTAGAGGGAAAATCCAAAAATACCTTTTTCTACGAGGGGCAAAAATATCTATTCTTATTTTTCAAACCTTCTTTTAGATTTGAGAAAAGGAAATAGATCAAGCCACAGTGACCTTATGGTCATTATAAATATTGTGTGTGACAAATCGATAAATTAATTATAATGAGATTTTAATCAATCAAACAACAACAACATACATTAATTGTTTGGTACTAAGATTACACTAGATACAGTGTGACAATCTCACCATTACAATGACATGGTAAATAACACCTAATACATGACAATAATTGGAACACAACATACCAAATATAATGTGACAATATGACCATAATTGGAAACTATGAGCAACACCTCACATGACATACTAATTGGAATACTAACAAACAAGACAACACATGGCATCATATTTAGATTGTGCTCAGTAACATGATAAAGCACAAGCAACCAAATTACTCCAACAAAAGACATGCAATTCCTTACTCCTCTCTCATGCAATCAATGTGACTAATTCACAGGTTTTTTGAGAGTGTTTGAGCATGATGCATGAGCACTGGGTGGATCGGCACATGATGATGAAGGGTTAATGAATATAAATAATTCACTATCATCATCTTGAGTCCATAGATTACTATACAATTACTTGGTCCAATCGGAAGGGGTGCATTAGTTACAAAAGGAGTAAATTTAACTGAATATTGACTGACATCATCGTGGCCATCAATCTTGCCCAAGTCATTATAGAAAGAGAAAGTCAAAGGATTATTTTCCACTATTGCGTTCATACTTTGTCTTGCATTATCATTACTCTGTCGCTGCTGGTTAGAACGGCTATGATTGTCGTCTGAAATTTGGATAATTTTTGGCTCACCATAGAAGTCAGGAGATTTTGGTTCCCCAAATATCTCGCACAGCTCAGTTCAAAACTTCTCCCCGTTTCTCATATATGCCTCGGTGATTGGGTATTTTTCAAGAAGAGTGTTGAAATTAGAAACATTGATATAAACTATGTTATAAAAAAATTATAGCCCACTAATGCAATTGCATATATGAAAAGTAGTGTAGTTATCACAATAGCTAGCATGATCACATAGTCCCAAATGTGACCATAAGCTATTACGATATTGTTCACATCATCATAGGTGACATGAGTGAGCAAAATAAGAAAACCAAATACCTTATGTCTATGCTGCAGTTTCTTGAAAATGACATTTGCGCCTTTATACGTGAATCTAGTACCAAACTTATTGTTGACAGAGTCAATGGATGAATGGATTGCAACAGTATCTGAGCGGGTAATATTTCTGCCATCTTCACGGGCAAAATCGGCAAGTCACGTGATGAACTCTTTGTCATGTTCATAAACCCATGGTGCTATGTACAAGATATCATGTTGGTTGCATGGATTTCTTGGAGCCATTAGTAGGGCATGGACTAGGAAGAAAGTTCAATAAATAAATGTAAACAGAAGCTTGAATGTTGTATTAAGTAGAGGGAGTTTCATTTACTTGTAGTAGTATATATAGGATGAGTCTATTTACGAATTAATTTTCATAAATTAACTACTACCAATAATTTCAATTAAAATATCAATTTTCAAGAATTGATCAGAATGCATGGTCACACCATGCAGCAAAATTTACGGGCCAATTGCGTAGCTACTATATTGAGTGAAAGATGGATGCTTGCTTTTTTTAAAGCTATCATGGCATGCAGGGACAAGTCAATCGGTGCAATCAAGGTGCAGAAGTGAGTTGTGTGCCAATTTCTAGGCTTGATTGAAGCTTATGCTATATAGGTCCACTTTCTTCAATGCATAAATTATGCATGGTGAAGAATCTTGTTTCTTATACAACTTGCAGTGAAAATTTGATAAACAAGCTGCATAGGATTGATAACCTATACGTACGGCATTTACTTATTCCATGTGGCCAAGATTTTGTGAGATTTTATTCCACACCCTTAAATTCAATCCAACATTATCTTGGTTTGTCCAATCGGTTACAAAGATCCTTTTGCTGTTGTAAGAAATTGGTTGACCAATTTTGTAAGATTAGAAAACAATTCTTAGTGGTAATTTCATTGTGCTATAAAAACTCAAGTTATACATATATATATATATATATGATGGTGATGATGACTTGTATTTATTTTATTAATTTTATAAAATTATTTGAAAATATTTACACATGAGTTTCCAATTAATTAAGGTGCAGAATATGTTTTCCATCCAAATAAAATTCCACATCTAGGACAAATAATTTCAAACATATAAAGAATTACTTTGCTACATGAAAAAAGATCAACATCCATTAATTTCATGCAGATAACTAGTTACATTGGAGGAAAATATAAATATTACAAGCCATATATATCCGCGAGTCAAAATAATATTATGACAATATAGTGCAGGTCTTCAACACAATATTATTTAAGATACCCCAAGTCACTTGAGCCTTTCAAGTACCAATCTTGTCATGATACCTATGATTGTGGCAAAAACAAGTATTCCACAAAAGGTACATGCAATGAGCATCAATGAAGTATTGCAACCACACTGGAAACATGTGATGGTTCGATAGAAAAATCATGAACTTCACGTGTTGACGAACCTACATTTGAACTTTTGCAATGGTAAGTCAAATGGACACAACACGATCTCGAGACAAATTACTGCACACACTTGTTGACTGATGTGAGTTAAAGGGTGCGCCTGACCACCTGGAGTATCCTTCATATGTACTAAATTCAACTTTCGAAGGGTGCCAAGGCACTCCATGGAACTTATCCCACCATATAAAGCAACCATCATGATCCCTTCCTTTTCCTTTTGGACATCTGTAAAACCACCTACCGGGATTTTTACTCGTTCGGGATTGCAGAAGGACCATTAGACCACCATCACGGCTACATAATGGATGTGGTTTTTCAATCATATTCTCCTATATGTAAATAAATAATTATTTTATAAAATAATACATTAATATCAACAAATTAAGTAGATACATATTTAAACTTACAAAACTATATAACATATTGCAAGGAAATTAATGCACAAAATTTCATGCTTATTTTCAGAGAAGAATGGTCCAAATATTATATTATTCATACCTTAATTAGCAATATCCCAACTAACAGTTTTTCTCCATGCCTTAATTACAAAGCTCATACACGAAGCAATCCATGCATTTTCTTATCAATTTACTCTTCTAAAAATGAAGGTAATGCAATATGAGAAAAATTCCAATTCAGTTTCATTTAAATAGCCGGTAAGTGCTGTGAAAAATAAATGTTATGCACAAATGAGGGCAATAATAAAATATAAGAAAATAATCTTTCTCAATCTTTTAAATCAAATAGAAATGCAATATTATGGAATTTGGAAGATGAATTACAATATTCAATATCAAACATATATGTTAATCCATTTAAATAATCCATAATCTCATCAAGCTTTGATTAATGCGATTATTAGTCGTCAGTAGGGATGGCACCCGAGCGGGGCGGGGGTGGGGAGTTACTCCCCCGTCCTCGTCCCCGATCCCCGTCATGGGGATTTTTTTGCCCCTGTCCCCGTTCCCTGGGCCCCCGCGGATCCCCTCAGGGATCCTCAAAGTTAGTTTATTTTTTTATTGTGTGCATACAATGGACTAAAAATAAAGAATAACCTCATGTACATGATTAAAGCAACTCTAAGTCGTAATTTCAGACAAATTGGTATGAATTAGGGTTTAAAATTTAGAAGAGAGCATATAAAATTTAAAAATAAAAATTTAAGAATAAAAATAAATCTAAATTAATTATTTTATTTATTTATATTTTATGACTAATAAATTATATCAAATTATTAAAAAGTACAAAAAAATAATAAAAAATAATATATACACACACACGTATATTAAGGATATTTTAACGGGGACGGGGACCCTGCGGGGTGGGGAGTATGATCCCCGTCCCCGTCCCCGAAATAACTTCGGGCGGGGGGGGGGGGTTTCTTCCCCATCCCCGCTGGGAAAAATTTCCCGAATTCGGGGACCCAAATTCAGGGATCTCCGCGAGAACTCCGAAATTGGAAATTATTTTGCCATCCCTAGTCGTCAGTACCAAACGCTACTCATACATATCAGCTCCGGCAGTTAATTCCGGCCACCTACCTTCTCCTCCGGCCCCTTGAGCTTTTCTACTTTACGATTCTCATAATTCACATCCTTGATGGTTTGAGAAAGAATTTTATATAATGCAGCTCCACCTGTATTTCCAGCAAAAACTAGTGCTCAAAAGTCAAACAGAGTATGAAAATTCTCCAACCCTAATCAACAAAATCAAAGTAACTAAAAATAAGAGATCGAGTAAAAATCAGCTGACCAGGGATCAATTTGTAGCCCTTTCGGAGAGCATAGAGCACAGCATTTTTGGCGAATTTGGAGGTATACATGCCGATCTTGGATTTGGTTTCATCGTCCGGCATCCACCGGCCGATGAACTCCCGAATTCCCATTTCTTCACAAGCTGAGTGTGTGTTAGTGTGTGTGAAGAAGAGTAAAGCAGAGGGCAGACTTTTTCGGAAAATGGCACAGTCAAAGTTGGAAGTAATGGGATAAAAGCACACCTCTCTTTCTCTCCCTCTTTTTTTTCTTTCATTTTTTTAAATTTCTTTATTTTTTTTAGGGTTAAATTCATTTTGCCCCTCTCTACTATGGAATTGCTATCAATTACCCATCTCTACTATCAAAACCTTCAAACACCCCCCTAAACATTTCACAACATTAGTGAATTAATAAAAGAAATGGATGATGTGGCAATTATACTCCCTTTTTTGGCCTTCTAAATTTTTATTCCCAAATTAGCCTCATGATATCTATACAATGCACCATCATTTTTGCAACATAAACATTAACTTTCTGTAAAAAAATAAATGAACAAAAAATTAAAAAAAAAGAAAAAGATCATACATTCGTTTGCTAAAAATTTTCAATTTCATTTATATGCTCACCTCATTAACCAAAATTCATAACAATTCTTCCAATTTAAAATTTTTAAATAGTGTTTGTCGATGCTCAATCACTTATACATCTAATTTTAGAGAAGCATGGTGTGATTGTGTTAAACCACCACCTATACACACTTCGTAGACTTTAAATAATTTGGGGAAAAAAAAATTGTTGGCTGTTGTTATTAGGATGTATGTAATTTTTATTTATAAATTTTTAACTATTTATGATATTTACTAATTTTTTTTTTTTTTATAGAAGCCAAATGGATGCAAATTTATTGTTGGATTGAGCCAAATGTATGTGATAGAGGAATAGAGATTGGAAAATTATTATTGAAGTTTATGGATCAAAGAAATTAAAAAAAAAATTAATAATGAAATCTTTCAACTTAACAATGAAAAATTACACAACGGAAGTAGCTATAATGATTCTTTTTTCTAATAACCATTTTTTAAATCAAATTGAAATTTTTTAGCAAACGAATGGATGGCCTTTTTTTAAAAAAAAATTTTTTGTTCATTTATTTTTTTATAGAAAGTTAATGTTTATGTTGCAAAAATGATGGTGCATTGTATAGATATCATGAGGCCAATTTTGGAATAAAAATTTAGAAGGCCAAAAAAGGGAGTATAATTGCCACATCATCCACTTCTTCCATTAATTCACTAATGTTGTGAGAGGTTTAGGGGGGTGTTTAAAGGTTTTGATAGTAGAGAGGGGTAATTAATACCAATTCCATAGTAGAGAGGGTAAAAATGAATTTAACCCTTTTTTTATTTGTTCCAATTTTTGTCAAGAGTGATTACGGGAGGAATAAGATGGAAATACTTGGTTGCATGGTGCATCATTACGTCCATTATTGTATTGGTTGCCTGATATTTATGGGATAGTTGTTTTGAGCTACAATTGGGGCAATACAAATGAGTAAAGTGAATATTACAATATTAGTTTTGAGTGTAACTAGTTGTTAGACCGTGCGTTGCATCAGGCGATAAGTTAACAATTTTATTTTATGTAATTTTAATCAAGGTTTAGATATTAATACTTTTTATAAATATTACAAATATAACACTTAAAAAAATTAAGAGTTTTATTGGCATAATATAATTGATGACGTAAATGAGATATAACAATATTTTACATACATTTGGTTTATGTATCATTAGATCAAATTCCATTCATTAATCTATTTCTATACAAAAATTAAGGATTAAATGTTAAATAACTTTATAATTTTAATAAACTATTCATAAAATATAGTAGAAGATAAAATAATGAGAATCACTTTAACATTGACTTAAAAAGTTTGAAGAAATTAAAGAATTCAACATAGAAAAATGAACTTAATTTATAGAAGATAAAATATTTTAATTTGCAATAAAATTGGGATTTCAAATTTGTTTTTTATAAAATTATCTTAGCCCATTAGCATAAAAATTAAGACTTTAGAAAAGGATATGAGCATTACACATACCTATATCTTCAAGAAAAAAAAAACTTTAATATGCCAAGAAAATGATCATATTGAATTGGAGAAAAAAGATGTAAAATATTTTTATCTTTTTAATAGTAAGTTGTATGTTAGATATTCTAGTACAAACATTTTTAAAGATTATTAGGTTAGATTTAGGATTTTTTTTTTCCAACTATAGTTTAACTTAATTAAAATGCTAAATAATGGAATAAAAGATAACTCATGGGATAGCACATAATAATACTTACAATTAAATTATAATAAATTCTATATTACTATAATACTCCATATTTAATAAATTTATATATGCACAATATATATGGAGCAAGATATATTAATTAAATGATAATATTGATAAATAATCCTATATATACACGCAACAATATACACATATATATACATACATATGCATATGTTCATCCATAATTATATTAAAAAAATATAAACATTAGATGATATAAGGAATTATAAAAAATATATATTCGTAAAAAGAGTCATAAAAATTATTAAAAAAGTTACATACGAGTTAATATATATATATATACACACACACACATACATATTGGGTATTTACTAAAATTAAACATGTAGTTATAAAAATAAATTAGTATAGATCTTTATATTAATATTAAAATAATTAATGATAGGATATCAAATGTAAAAATATGTTGAAATGGAAAAACTAGATAAAATTAACTTATCCACATCACTACCAAATAAAAAAAAAAATTTAAATCATGACTCAAACTTTTTTCTAAATTATCCTGATTCATAAATATAAAAATAGAAAATATTAGAAAATAATACAAATATTATAAAATATATTCATTTTCAAGAAAAACAATTTAATTCACAAATAAGATTTTATAGAGGTGGAGATAAAAAAAAAAGACAATATTATTATATTTTGAAATAGTAAATTGTATGTTTTAATTACTATTTTTAATATAAACTATTATTAGGATTTTTAGTTTAAGCAAGACATGTCGATTAAATTACATTTACAAATAGACTTGTGTATATACCTAGTTATACACACACATATGTATCTGTGTGTGTTTGTGCAGATTTCTGTGTGTGTTTGTCCATAATTATTCAAAAAATTAAATTTGAGAATGCAAATGACAAATATTAGAAGAAACTATTAGATAATATTTATAGAAAGAAGTACAAAAACTATCTGTTAAAATAAGAAATTATAAGAATTTATATAAAAATCATATATATTAATATATATTGAATAAATATCAAAGATATGGAGTTAAAAATGGTGAACTAATATAATCTTTTTATATTAATATTAAAATAAATAACAGAAGCACATATATATATATGTATATGTATATGTTGATGTAGGCAAAAGGAATAAAATTAACAACATAGAAGGAGTTACAAAAATTATATATTAATATAGGGAGTTACAAAAATTAATATAAGAAGTTACATGTATATTATATATGGAAACATGTTGACATAAAGAAAAGAGAAATATAGAAATATGTTATAGAGGTTACACATATTATATATGGAATATATTTACATGAAAAATATGAACAAAACTAACTTTTTCACATCATTGCCACATAAGAAATATACTTAAAATATGATTGAACATAATTTTACTTTATATATATATATATATATTAGATTATACAATAGATTGTTTGTTTGGAATTTGAGTATGTGAAATTTAAAAGTTATCTTCTACTAATAAAATTATTTTATAGTGGCAGAAAGAAAATTTTTGCAGGTATAAGTAAATTTTGGTGAACCACATAAATATTTGTATTTTATTTTTTTTATCTGTCGAGTAGTAATTTTATCATTAAATTTATTGATTTAATTTGTATATTTGTAACTGATGATGTTAATTTTGGTGAAGGGGACTTCTGGGTCTTGATGATAAGTTTTATATCGACTAGGGAGATGGGAAAATGGATAATGCAAGTTGGATCCTGCAGCCAATGAACAAACATTAGGCTGGCTTAGAGGGTCCTTGGCTAAGACCTTCTGATGCGTAAGTCAGTTCTCAACCTGAACATAATTTGGCAGAGTAACGATTTAGGATGTATTTGAAAGCATACCTTTGTCTCTGAAACAGGGGATATTTATAGTGTTTGGCAGGGGATGAAAAGACAAGTTTCTCCTATACAAATCAGGCCTTCTATTCCTTAAGTAGGGGTAACTTAGGTCTTTTAGACCTAATCCAGAGCCTTGATAATGATCGGTTGGCTGGAGAGAGAGCCTTTACTGTCACTAATGCAGAGTTGATGCGCCGTCAAAGCTCTTTAATACGGATAGGAGGGTGGTTCAGGTGCATTTAACGTCGATGCGATAGGTGGTAGGCTGCCATTAATGCGTCTATGGCCAAGCAGTCACCTTGCCCACTGCAAGTTTTTGACCTATAGAGGTTGGGGGTGATTCGACGTAGTCAACCTCAGAGGTCGAGTATAAATATCATAAATAGTTTAGAAGCAATGACGTGGGCCAATCTATTTGGGCTTAGAGGTTATCTCACTTGGGCTTGATACTAGGCCTATACCTTTATTGGGCCTATGCTCTACCCATATCATGAGTCCCCCCAACTCCGTAGTCCGACTATGTGGAGGTCGGAGTAAAGAGTAGTGTGTTGTATTATTTCGTTATCGACCAGAATACTTGCTTTTGTATCTCGATCAGGATTATGGAGGCGGGAAATACTTTTTGAATCTCAACTAGGACTTTGAAGGCGGGAATCATTTTCGGCAGTAACATTGACATTTGTGCCCCGATGACCGGTGATTACTATTAATTAGCCAGTTACCAGTCAAATTAATCGGTTGACATTCTAGGCTTGCCAATAAATAGTTATTTTCACTGCCCATTTTTTACTTTTACTGCATCGAATAGAGGTCAAGCTTTTGGCATTTCTGGTCGAGTTTGAGCAATCTACGATTCTTAAATTTCTACGCATATCCTTCGTAAGTCGTCCTCTTTTCTTTTTTTAGTTTTCCTATTAGTTTATCCTTATAGCATGTCTGGGGTAGGGGAAAAGGTACGACTTCGAGTTTTGACTCTAAGGCTACACGGTCATTAGATAACTCGATTAGCAGGGCAAGTTCGAGTGAGACATCAAGTGGGGAGTTAGATTCTTCTAGCAGTTGACTAGAAGTAAGTGTGGTTGAGGGAATGATAGAGGTTGACGAGGGGTAGGTCCCTTTAGTCCTATTGCCAATAAGGCTAGACCTTTTGAGCATGTGGTCAAGGAGGTGAGGCCATCGGGAAGGCTGACCTGCCTCCTAAGTCGAGGTGTAAGCTTTTTACCATTGTCCGCAAAATTGTGTCTAAGATGTCAAAGAATGACTTGAGGTCGATTAGGGCGAAGTATCATATTCCAGATGAGTTTAGGTTGATTAAACCCAGGGCAGGGGATAAAATACATACACTGCCCAAAAGGTGCATAGCTATTTTTGAGGATGCTTTAAAATGTGGGCTTAAGTTTCTTCGAGTTAAGCCTATAGTCGACTTGCTAAGAGATCTCCGCGTTTGTATAACCCAACTTTTGCCCAATTATTTTTCCCTTTTATGTAGTTTTATATTTTAATGATAATTTATGACTAGCCCCCTTCCTAGGCTAATTTTAGTAACCTTTTTCACCTTTCGATGCCTCAGAAGTTAGGAAGCAGAGGGAGTCGGGGTTTTATTACTTAACCACTCAACCTCATAGGAAAATTGTTGTAAGCCCTTCTTTATCTCACGGTTAAACCTGGAAAGAGAGACACCTTTATGTCTGATCTCCCAATGGGGTCGATTTTAATATTTCCTGAGAGTGGATGATGGGCAGGGTTGAGATGAATACCGACGAGAATCCATCATGGAATAATGTTTTCATTCAAGATCTCTTCAAGTATGGATAGATGGATATCTCTGAGTTTATAAAAGAGAGGAACTTGGTCCTGGCATGATTGTCAACCACCCCACCGAAGTTGCATGCTAACGCATGCTTAGGTAACTAACTTACCTAACTTATTTAGATTGCTATCTTTGTGTATTGAGATATGTTTTTGATCGAAATGGTGCGGGTTTTTGTAGGTCAACCCGTTATAAATCTCACTAGGTTGACCGAGATGCAAAGGCAGTTAAAAGCACAGGAGTAGCGTGAGGCTGTAGCTACTAGTGGGGGAGTTGCACCACAAGCTGCCATGGTTGAGTAGGTGTAGCAATCATGTCCATCTTCTGTTGTGCAGAGTGCAGGAACAGCGAGTAGCCTGGCTCCTCGGCAAAAAAAAAAGTCGAAGAGGTAAAGGCACAAGGTGCCTCCATGAAGAGCATGACCGACAAAGGGAAGAAGAAAGTTACTGATCCCGATGAGGCCGCTTACGCAACGCTCCTACAAAGTGACTATGCAACTACCCACATTCCCTGAACCTCAATTTAGTCTAAAAGTCGGGGTGTCGAACGTGGCGACAATGATGAGCATGGCTCCGACCTCAGTGACCCCTTTAGCTGTTCTGACCACTAGTCTCTTTCAAAGAGATCAAGTGGAGATGTTAAACCATGAGCATCTTGATGCCCTAAAGGCATTTGTCTATTATGCAAATATGGTAAATTCTCGTGTCGAACGTATTGGTTAATTTTTACCATCGTTGATTTTGTAAAATTGGTCTGCCTGATGAGTCTTTTTTCTTGTAGGTTAGGCAATGTGGTTACAATCTTCATCATCGGTATGAACTCTGTGAGGTAGCTCGATAAAGGTTGGATGAGAGATGTGAGAATTTAGAGAAGGAACAAAACAATTTGACCAAGACGAAGGTCGAATCGTTTGAGTCTAGAGTGGCGGAGCTGACCAAGTAGCTCAAAGAAAAGGATGCTGAACTTTTAGCTGTTGTCCAAGGCAGGAGCCAGGCAGAGGAGCAACTGAAGAAGTCGTTGAATTTGATCTTATCTAAGAGGCTTCTTTGTCAGGGGTATGAAAGTTGTTTGTGCTATGCTATGAGAGAATTTTTCGAGGCCCTGCCTGGCATTCGAAAGGAGGTTGTGCAACAGTTTATGCTGAGTTTGGCTTTTACTAATGCCAGTGTGACTTTCATCATGGATGATGCCAAGAATGCATTCAAAAATGCTATAAAGCAGCGTAAGTTCCTTGGTTCCTAGTTTCGAGCGGAGGGCAAGGCTTGGCTAGATGTTATGAAAAATGAGCACCTTGTGGTCTACGATCAGAATGCTCATATTGAAGAAGTCGCAGTCTCACAACATCCCAAGGTCGTCACCATAGGGGAAGAATTCTCTTCTGTGAGCGACTTTGCTTTGGATATCAAGAATAATGAAGTGAATGTGGCAGATTTCTTCTTTACTATCGAGTGTCTTTTCTTAGCAGAAGAAGCTGAGCCCTCTTGACCTGCAGGAATGTTGGGAAATGATCAAGAGGTCAAGGGTCGCGCCCCTGAATATCAGCATTGATATAACTAACGAGCTCGACAAAGTTGTTGATAAGGTTGTTGCGGAGGTCATTGCTCAGGAGAATCAAGGAGAGGGTGCTAGCTCTAGCTAGGGAGCTTTTACTTTATACTCTTCTTGTTTTTGAATGTTGTAAGGCCTTAATGGGCATTTGAACGATTTTATTTGACTTTATATAATATTAATTGTAAAACTGATGTTTTTGATTAAATTTGCTTTATAGTTGGCAATTTATTTTATGTGTATCATGCCAGTTGGCGTCGACCAGGAGGTCTACTTAGATGTGTAAAGATAAATAATTGAAGATTGAGGTCGATTGTTACTAGTAATAATAATTTGAAAGATCGATTTAATTATGCAGTTTAATGTGCGACTGCGGAGTCGAATCAATTTTTATTTAATAGTTGGTCCAAAAATGAACTTGATCATGCGACTATGGGGTCGACTTGATTCATAAGTAAATTTGATCGTGTGACTACAGGGTCGACTTGATCTCTCACCAATAGTTCGTTTGAATGTAAATCCGCTCGAGCGACTATGAGGACGCAATATTATATTCATTAAGGAAATGTGGTCCTTTCATACAATTAAGTCTCGATTTTACACATAAAACTTTTTCACGTTGGCATTCCATGGCCTAGGGAGCTCGTTTTCGCTCATGTTAGCTAGTCGATAGGAATTGTGCTTTGCCACTTTCACCACTGAGTAGGGGCCTTGTAGGACTTTGCTGACATAGTATATTAGTCTATGCAAACCTTGCTAAGTGGATACCAAAATTGAACTGATAGCTGTCGCAGATACTACCAAGTATAGGTTTAATACTTATTCGATCACAGGTTTTGCGAGTAACAACGGTGTAGTCAGATATTGTTTGAATTCAACCAGAGCCTGGTCGCATTCTTCTGTCCACTAAAACTTCCTCGCATTCATGAGGATCTTAAAGAACGGTAAACTTTTGTCTGCTAATCGAGCAATGAATTGACCTAAAGCAATGATTCTTCCGACCAATCTTTGGATGTCTCTAACTATCTTTGGGGGTAGGATGTCTTGAATTGCCTGTATCTTTTATGGATTGGCTTCAATGCCTCTGGCTGACCATGTAGCCTAAGAACTTTCCACCTCTCGTTCTAAATGTATATTTGTTAGGATTAAGCTTCAAGTCGAAAGCCTTTAATATTGAAAATATGTGATTGAGGTCAGATAAATGGTCTGGTTTATTTTCTATCTTAACAACTATATCATCCACATAGACCCCCATGGATCGACAAATCTCATTCTTGAACATGAAGTTGACCACTCTTTGGTAAGTTGCTCCGACATTTTTCAACTGAAATGGCATGACTAGAAAACAATATATACCATTTGGAACCACAAAGGAGGTTTTATCCCTATCTTCGGGAGCTATGAAGATTTGGCAGTATCCTTGGAAAGTATCCATCATACTTCGGAGGTCGCAACCCGTTGTTGAATCCACTAATAAATCTATTCAAAGCAATGATAAGGGTCCTTAAGACATGTTTTATTGAGATCAATGAAATTATTACACATTCTCTATTTGCCTTCGTTTTTAGGGACAATAACTACATTACAAAGCCAATTAGGATATTGTATCTCTACTATGTAGCTTGCCTCTAAAAGCTTGTTGACCTTTTCCTTATTGATATAGCACCTCTGGGCATTGAATGTCCTAGTTTTCTGTCTGACTGGCTTGAAAGACGTGTCCACATTGAGGTAGTGGACAATGACTTAGGGGTCGATTCTTTGGAGGTTAATTGCTTTCCATACAAAAACATCAATGTTCCTTCTAAGGAAATCGACCAACATGGATTCCATGTTATGTCCCAAGATAGTTCCTATCCTCATGGTCTTGTCCAGATTTCCAGGCTCGAGCTCTATTATTTTGAATTCTTCAGCTGGCTCGACTCTAGTATCTTTCCACTTCCTCTTTTGGCTTACCTCTCTCTCCTCGGGTTCCATTATTGGAATGTCCCCCGAGGGTTTCAGCTTTAGTCAGGTTTTTTGTTCATCTGCTTCAACAAAGATGGTGTACCAATGCTATGCTTCCTTTACATTCCAAACTAACTCACCAATTCCAGCCATTGTTGGGAATTTGACCTTCATGTGACAGGCCGAGACTATTGGTCTGAAATTATTAAGTGTTGGTCTCCCGATTATGTTGTTATAAGTAAAGGGTGCATCAATGACCAAGTAATTTACCATAATTGTGCGTTGCTTGGGCGCTTTCCCAAAAGATATGGATAAGTTAATGGAACTCACTGGTATAATTTCTAACTCACCAAAATCGACTAGTGAGGTATGAATTGGCTCAAACTTCAACTTTTACAGCTTCATTCTTTCCAATGTCGACAAGAAAATTATGTTGCAGAGCTGCCATTGTCGACCAAAATCTTTCTCCAAAATTTTTTATTTCAGCAGTCACTACCAGGGGGCAATCTAGTTTGCTCTCTGCCCCTTGACTTCCCAAGTGAAAGAGGTCAAAGTTTGAAAAGGAGATAGGGTCTGCACTGGTGAAAAGCTAATAGATTATCTCGGTTGGCATTAACTTAGTTTGTTCGAGTTGTCTTTGTGCGTGCCTCCTTGTTGATTTAGAGTCTCCCCCAGTTGGTCCTCCCACAATAGTGTCAATAACGCCTCTGAAAGGGAGGCGTTATTCTTTGACCTTTTTCTTTCCTTTACCATCTCTTCTTAGGTTGACCAACCGTTCTTTACAGGTAGTCTGGTCAGATTAGGCCATTGCTTGTTGGGCTTTCTCATCAACATACTTTTTCAAATGACCTTATCAGATAAGTCACTCAATCTCATCTTCAAGGTTAAAACAATCCTCCGTGCCATAGCTCTTCTACTTGTGAAAATATCTATACTTCTTGGAGTTTTTCATAGCCTGAGTCTCATTGAGTTTCCTTGGTCTTTTGAGAAGATTGTCATTTGCGATTGTGAACAAGACTTCTTTTCTAGGAGTGTTGAATGGGGCATAATTGTGAAGCCTCTTAATCGGAGATTGGTGACCATCTTTTTTGTGCCTGTCATCTTTCTCCTTGCCTTTTTTCTTATCACCCTCTCCGCCACCATACTTCATCTTATTTACATCCTCCTCAGTTATGTACCTTTTAGCGAGGTCGAGGAGCTTCTCCATCATTCGCAGTCTCTCCTTAACCAAAGCATTGGCACATTCTTTATGTCTCAATTCGAGGAATAATACGTCGACCAGAAATTCGATCATGGGGTTGTCAATCTTCAGCACCTCAGCATTGAACCTGGAAAAGAAATCCCAAAAAGATTCACTTTCATTCTACTTGACTGTGTGGAGGTGAGTATGAGGTAGTTTTGCTTTCCTGTTGCTAGCAAATTGGTGGAGGAATTTCTTGCAGAGTTGGTGAACCACTTGAGCGCCACTCCTTGGGAAATGATGACCAATATTTTGGCATGGATATGGTCGTTGTGGCCATGTAGCTGCATCATGTGCTCGAACTGAAGTAAGTGCTCATTGGGGTCAGTTGACCCATCATATTTAGGTAATCCAATCATAATTTTTGCATCGATTACTATGAGCTCCTCAATTATCTCCTGCATGAATGGGGATTCCTTGTTGAAATCTAAGAGTATTATCGAGCTGAATTCTTTCAACATTTTTCCTGGAGACCTCTTCCAATCGTCTATTCAGTTGTTGGACTTATGTGATGCCTTATTCTATTCATCTCGGTCGGCCTTAGATAAGTCTTTACTGGGTTGGGATCTCTGACACTCGATCCCCTTGCTGCTAGGCTCGATTAGGTCAAGCGAAGTGCTCCACTGAATCCGCTACATCTTCTCTAGGTTGGCAATAGGCTTCTTCACGTGGGTAACGAGCAGGACTCAAATCTTGTCTTCTAGGGTTGTGACGAGTTTCATTCCTTTCTTTGTCTTCATGTGGTGGTCTCTCTTGTTGGTGGAAGGGGTGTGGTGCGACATTAGCTGGAGCTACCGATTGGTTATTGTGCCTTTGCAAAGCAGCAGACAATAGCGGATATTTGATCACTAATCATTTGCATGAGCTGAGAGATAGTTAAAATAGATAAGAAGTTGGGCCCTCGGCTTGCGGGTCCGATTGAGGTTGTGACGATAGGGAGAGGTGGTGGTGATCTGCGATCACTCTGCCTTTCGAAAGTAGTTCACCTTGTGTTCACCATTTTTCAACTATAGATTCCACATCGTACAGACAGTGCTAAATGATGATGTTAATTTTAGTAAAGAGGACTTCTGGGTCTCAACTAGAAGTTTTATATCGACCAGGGGTATGAGAAAATGGATAATGCCGGCCATATCTTGCAGCCAATAAACAAACGTTAGGTTAGCCAAGAGGGTCCTCAGCCAAGACCCTCCGATGCTTAAGTTAGTTCTTGACCTGAATATAATTTGGTAGAGTAATGACTTAGGAAGTATTTGAAATAGTACATTTATCTTTGAAAGAGGGTATATTTATAGTATTTTGAGGGGATGAAAAGACGAGTTTCTCTCTGATACAAACTAGGCCTTCTCTTCATTGAGTAGGGGTAACTTAGGTCTTTTCAACCTAATCCAGAGCCTTGCTAATGATTGATTGGCCGGAGAGGGAGCACTTATTGTCATTAATACGGAGGTGATTCGTGGTCAAAGACATTTAATGTGGACATGAGAGTGGTTTAGGTGCATTTAATGTGGATGTGATAGGTGGCAAGCTGTCATTAATGTGTCTGTGGCCAAGCAATCACCTTGCCTATTGCAAAATTTTGACCTATAGAGGTCGGGGGCGATTCAACCTACTCGACCTCAAAGGTTGAGTAAAAATATCAGAAACAGTTCAGAAGCAATGACTTGGGCCAATTTGTTTGGGCCCAGAGGTTATCTCGTTTGGGCTTGATACTGGGCCTATACCTTTATAAGGCCTATGCTTTACCCATATAAGTAACAAATTACCCCAGAATCATATACTCTATCAAGTAAGTTGAAGATTATAAAAAATTCCATCATAAAGCACCCAGGTAGGAATTTGGCCAATTGTAGGGGCTGCATATGCCATGTTTGTCATGGTAAGAGGTAGAAATCTTGTGGACTCAACCAAAACAAATAATTGGTATAATTGGACCACGAAAAATAATTGTACAAAAATAGTATTTTAACTATACCTATTCGGCATCATTTAATGGAAAACACTTTAGGACTAGTTTGTTAGGGTGGTGGGATGGGATATAGTATTTTTATCCCACTTTGTTATTTGTTTGGTTAAAGTGACAATAAACATTCAGGTTCGCATAAATACCAAAAGTTAGTGTTTATATGTGCAATTTTCATGATAAATTATGCTTACCAAACTATATCACAATGATAAAAAATCAAGAACTAAAAGTGAATAATAAAATTCTTTCTAATTTCAAACAAGGAAACACAACTTTATATATATATATATATATATATGTGTGTGTGTGTGTGTGTGTAAAATAAATTAAAAAAATAACTTTATTATTATTCATTAATTATTAATCTTATTTTTGTATACAATAAATTCACCGAATATGCACAATAATCATGCATATGTGTGTCAATTTGGGTTAGAACCCATGGGCTCAACCCAACCCACATAGTGTTGGGTTGGGTTGGGCTCAACATTTCAAAAATGGATTTGAGCAGGTTGGACTTTAGATGAATTTTATCAAATTTAGGTTCAAAATGAATTTTAAATGAACTCAAAATGGGTCCATTTAAAAAATTTAAGTAAAATTTAATAAAGTCAATAAAATTAATTTTGAATTAATAATAAAAAATCTTATTTTTTAATTTTTTAATTTTGTCAAGGTCCCGTATTTTTTGATTATTAGTAATTTCATAATTAGAATATATATCTTGGGTTTTGTACAATATTAATAAATTAATTATCCAAAATTAGGTGCATATAATTTAAATTTTTAATTCAAATTGAATATTTTGAAATGAAATCAAATGTCAAATGCTAAACTCGTGTGCACAATATTCTGCAAAATTTACATAAAGTATTATTCCTCTGAATATCATATTTTTTTGCCAACTAGCTTATGTTTCTGATTTTGAAGCATGTCATAGCTTCAAAAATTGATACCATCTGTAGTGCACAATATATAACAATTGAAAATAGCATCCACCCACTTATGAATAATTCATAATTAATTTTGTTGTGAAAGAAACATTACTCATAATTAATTTTTAATGCGATTGATCAATATTATAATATGATTAATAAAATAAGTATATAATTTAATAAATCGTCTCATTATATTATAAAATTATATATTAAATAGAGCCACTACAAAAAAGGGGTATTAGTGACCGCAAAATCGGTCATTAAATATGCAAAAATCAGTCACTAACAGGTTTAATGACCGATCGAATCGGTCACTAAAACCCTCGTCACTAATTTGTGTTGGTCACTAATTATTTAAATTTTTTTGAATATTTTGGACTTTGCTTCATCTTGGATTCAAACTCAAGACCTCAGTTTTGTTCGCACACACATATATATATGGTAATATGTATATATGCTTATACATACAAATTAATATATAATATTATTAATTATATCATAAGTATTTATTTACTCATAATACATGTATAATATATATATATATATTATTGACATGTATATATTAATTAATTCTCATTTTTTCTTTGTATAAGAATATTGTTCTTGTTTATTTCTTTGTGTATCTATATATACATTAATAAACTAATGCTCAATTACATGGATATTATATAGAAATATTTAGTGGTTATATATTTATATATGTACATATATTTTTATATTTTTCATATATACATATATTATTATCAAATATATATTTATAACAAACACAATATTTTATTACTTATATAGGTGCTACATAAATTATATGCTTTCATATTACAAGAATATGCAAAAAATAAAATTTTATATTTGTAACCGTTTATTGATTGAAAAATATGATCATTAATTAGTGACCGTTTTATATGGTCACTAATTACTGACCGAATTAGTGACCGCTTTGTGTGGTCACTAATATTAGTGACTGAAAAAAGAGTTTGGTCATTGATCTGTCACTAATGTTTTTAAAATATTATATTTAAATTGATCACTAATCGGTCATTAAGCGGTCACTAATTGGTGACCGCTCAATCGATCACTAAAATTTTGTCACCAAAGCTCTTTTTTTTTTTTTTTTTTTTTTGTAGTGAGTGTAGAAAGTATGTTAATATTACTATGATCTTTTGAATTAATTTTTTGGAATAAATAAATTAAATTAAAATTTTATTTTCTATTGAATCATTTCAAACCTAACCCAATCTACAATTCAACCAATTTTGAACCCAACCCACTTTCAATCCACTTATCCCAACTCATATAAAACCCAAGCCATTTTTAACCCAATCCACACAAGCCCAAACCAGACCTAACCCAACCCACCCATTTGCCATCCATATTTCATGCGCTAGCCAAGACATGACAATAAATCCAAGTAACCTGCCCCAGAGGCCCAGACATAGAAAGGGGTCCTTTTGGCATGATTGTATTTCAGGTTTGTATTATATTCAGTACATAATATGATGGAAATATTGCAGATATTTATCTTACTTAAGTTGTAATTAGTTGCTCTATTTTCATTCTGTTACATCTCTTATTCCAACTCAATGTGTGTATACATATATTAAGTGTATATGATTTTTAATCAATTATTTTTATAAAAAAAATTAATACACATGTTATATATTCATAACAAGAATAGAAGATGAAATATGAAATAGAATAGACTATCTAAACTACTACAACTACAGAATCAAGTTGTTAGTACTATGAAGCAATATTGGGTTTCTTTTACATATTTATGACAAAACTATTGGATAATATTGCCTTATTTAAGTTGTAATTATTCAGCTGATTAGCTTAATATAATCGTAAATGGACCAAAAAGATCTGTGGTGGGAGGACCTCAACTGACTAGCGCTTTGGTGGGACTATAGTGGCGGGCTTGTCCTTGGGATAATAGCTATGCCTCAAACCGGGATATTTCACAGCGGTGGGGGATTCCTATGATAACGCTCATGGAGGGTTGCCATGCTGGTCACTAGGGGTGTAAACGGATATTAAACGGATCAGATACATTGTTTCTATATTCGTATCCGTTTAACTTTTCGAATATTCGGATACGGATACGGATTTGATGAATATTTAAAAATGATATCCAAATTCGTATCCGTCGGATATCGGTCGGATACGGATATATCCGTATTCGATTATAATTATTCAGATGTATTTATATTTTATTAAAATTATCTATATTTGAATTATTATTTTATATTCATATTTGATGATAATTATTTAGATATCTATTTATGAATATCCAAATGCATGAATTTATAAATCTATAACAAATACATATTTTAATTAATAGAAGGAACTATATAATTTCATTAAAACAAAATCAATCAAACAAATAACGTAATTTTTAATTAATAATTGACATTATAATTAATTACTATTACTTATTAATAAATAATATTGGCATTTGAGTATATTAATTATAAAGTCAACCAACAATAATTATGTTAATTAACTTAATTCTTCACTTTTTTCTCTATATTACAATACATTTTTAAATTTATTCTTTATTCTTCACAATTCTTCAATTATAATTTATATATATACGTATATGTATTATGAGATTTTTATTGAAAAATATAAATAATATATTATTTAATAAATATCTATTCGGATCGGATATTAAATGGATCGGATACGCATTACCATATCCGTATCCATTTATAATCGGATATCTACTAATCGAATACGGATAATATTCGCTTTAAACGGATGCGGATAAATTTTGTATAAATAAATACGAATGTGAACGGTAAACGAATTTTCGAATATCCATTTACAGCCCTACTGGTCACCCTCCCCTGCCTTTTCAATAATGATAAAAAAAAAAAAAAAAAAAAGACCCTGTAGGAAAGAGGAGTGGAGAAAACTTTTGTTATATTCACACCCAATCCACAACATATTTTGTGATAAAATGTATAAAGTATCTATTTTGATGGGGCCTGCTATCCGTGCCCCCACCATCTTCAAGAACAAATTCTCTGCAGTGGCGGCAGCGGCGGCAGAGGGAGGCCACCACCACCAGCGGCGGAGGCAGTGAGTGAGAGTGGAGAAGAGATCTATATCAAGTCTGAAAACAAAATTCGTATAGAGAACCTTTCAAATTTGAATATATTTTAACCAAAAATCATATTTGTTAATTCACTGTGAAAGTTGTGTTAAAAAATTAATAAAATCCATTATGGATGCTATTTGAAAGTCATATAAATTAAGTTATACCGCGGATATATGTATATTTAAATATTTTACGAAAATTATGTATTAAAGTTTAGTATTAATAGTTTAATTTTAATTTTGGATGCTAGCATCATGCTCTGGAGAAAATGAAAAAAAGTAATAAATACTAATTATATTAGCATGCAGAGCGTCAGGTGGCTTGTGACCCAGTGGCATAAGTCTCCCACATAATGTGGGAGTCAGGAGTTCGAGCCTTAATGAACTCCTGATATGTGTGTGTGTATAAATAATATATATATATATCAGCATGCAGAGCGAAAACTTGATTAATAGTTCTATTGAGTTATGAAAAAGCTTTTAAATATTATTAACCTATTGGACTACTTTTTATTGTTATGTTTATGTTTCAAAGAAGTTTCACATGTGATATAAATTAAATTATCATATTATTCTATGGTTTTTATCCTAAAATTTTTCAAGAATCAGTACTTGTTATTTGTGAAGGAAGAAGGGGCTGGGGATCACAAAGCAGCTCAGCCAGACCATGAAACTAATGAACGTGGGAGCTCTAACCGGCTGACTTGACCAGCAAAGTCCCTTCAAAATCTCACTCCTCAGCCATATACCTAGAAACGTTTGTATCCAGACATAAATTTTCAACTCAAAGGTGATGGGGGTGTAGGCTCGAAATTATGCTTCCACCCCCAAAACTTGCTTTAAAATACCTTCACACTTCACTAGGATTTCTTTGATGCTAGAGTGGCACGTATTTTTGACGTACAATGATAGGCATCTCGCTGGGATGCACCCCAACATCAACAAAAGGTTTCATTAGGTCAGTGTCTCTTATCATGTCAGGAAAGTCACTGACTCTAATTAAAAAACGACCTCCAATCCAAACTATTGGATGACTACATAACTTCAACCCAAAAAATAACCAGTAATATAAATTGTTCAAAAGTTAGACACGGCGTCATCCTTATAATAAGCCACCGAGACTTATAAGATAGGGCCATATCAGCTATCTAAAATAAATACTCCCAAATATTAAATTGATATAAGTATGTTCTTCTATCATAATTTCACATTTTTGTTCTGATCTCACGACCCTTTTACTGAGCATTAATGATTTTCAATATATGGGATCCTCTCAGCTACCCTTAGCGAATCATCTTACAACTTCTTTATTGAGTACTAGAGGATTTTCGATGGAACTCTCTCAAATAGCCTTAACCTTGATGTGGTGGACCTAGACCTTGACCCGATGATACAAATGGACCGATTCCACGCATGAGATGGAACAAAACAGCATGAAAGAATGCAAGAAATGATACTATCATCCTTCGTATCATCATCTTCCGTATGAAAAATGCAGACGAAATTAACTCCCACAACATATATACTTGAAACCATAAAAGCAAACACCAGCAAAACTGGGTGCGATTTTGTTGAACTTGGCACACACTTATACTTAGCACAAGTCTGACACATATAATTTCTGCAGACATGAAAGCCATGCAGCAAATGGGAACTTAGTAGAACTAATTTTTACATAAAAAAGGCTTTTAAGTCGAACACAAGTTTTCGGTTTTCCCAACTGCTGCCTTACTCGGGCTTCTTCCCTTTCCCTCTTGCTGATTCTTGGACCATTAAACCATCCAAAAATCGAGTACCAAAAAATTCTTTCATCATAAAGATTCTGATCTCATCTTTCGGGCTTCTATCTATAGCTTCCACGCCCCCTTTGCCATGCATATCAGCTCCGGCAGTTAATTTCCCGCCACCTACCTTCTCCTCCGGCACCTTGAGCTTTTCTACTTTACGATTCTCATATCTCACGTCATTGAGGGTTTGAGAAAGAATTTTAGAAAATGCAACTCCGCCTGTATTTCCAGAGAAAAACTAGTGCTCAAACAGAGTATGAAAATTCTCCAACCCCAATCCACAAAATCAAAGTAAATAAAAATAAGAGGGTAAAAAGCAGCTGACCAGGGATCAATTTGTAGCCCTCCTGGAGAGCATAGAGCCCAGCATTTTTGGCGAATTTAGAGGTATATATGCCGATCTTGGATTTGGTTTCATCGTCCGGCATCCACTGGCCGAGCCTGTGGAGCCCGTTGACCCTGACGGCCCGATCGATCTTCGTGCAGGCGGCGGAGCCATAAGCATAAGAGGTTCTGCAGGCGGCGGAGCCATAAGAGTAGGAGTTTCTGCAAGCATTCTTCAGCGGCATCGCGTCCGGCGAGTTCCGCTTCACCGCTTCAGCCGTTGAGCCGATGAACTCCCAAATTCCCATTTTTTTTCACACGCTGAGTGTGTGTTGGTGTGTGTGAAGAAGAGCAGAGCAGAGGGCAGGTAGCAGGCTTTTTGGAAAATGGCGTAGTCGGCGTTGGAACTTGGAAGTAATGGGACCAAAGCACATTCTTCTTTTTCTCAATTTTTGTCAAGAGTGGTTTCGCGTGGAATCAAGATGGAAATACTTTATTATTATTCATGGTGAATTAATTTAGGGCCCATCTGATTTTATTTTCATTTTCATCATTTTTAAAATTTAAAAAGTTAGTTAGAGAAAATGAGTTGAAAATGAGTTTGTATTTGAATGAAATATTGAAAATATAATTATTATGTTGGTTTTAATAGGTTGTAGGTGGAGAGAAATAGAAATAATGGAATAAAGAGAGAAGATATATAAGTTATTATGAGAAGATATATAGGTTATTAGAGAATGTATTTTGAAAATGAAAATGAAAATAATGTTGGTAAAAATGTATAAAAAGTGATATGTTTTATTTTTAAAATAGTAGAAAATGTGAAAATGGGGATTGGAAATGAAACCAAACGGGCTCTTAGTTAGTGGAAATAAGTTGAAAATGAATTTATATTTGGATAAATTATAGGAAAAGTAACGATTATGTTGATTTTAATAGGTTGTAGGTGGATAGAGATAGAAATAATGAAATAGAGAGAGAAGATATATATGTTATTGAAGAATATGTTTTGAAAATAAAAATAAAAATGATGTTGGGTGAAAATATGTAAAAAGTAATGTATTTTATTTTTATAATAGTAGAAAATGTGAAAATGGATTTTGAAAATAAAACCAAACGGGCTAGTGACACCATTCTTATATTATACGTGTGATTTTTAAAATTTATATCTTAATTAATTCTCGACATATGTATATACAGAAATAAAAAAACTTTAATATTATTAATCTTATATTTCTTTTATACAATAAAATTCACCAAACATGCACAATAATCATGCGCTAGCCAAGACATGACAATGAATTCAGGTAACCTACCCCAGTCAGGACAGATTCGAAGTTGAACAAAAGGATCATGGAATAAGTACCACCTCGTAATTAATCAAAATAAGAATTTTGAAGAAAGAAAGAAGGAAATAATTGCAACGGGTGTTAAAATCCCCCTATAATTGACTTATGTTTTCTCCAAATTTGAGAGAGATTTAGAATCTCACAAAAAAAAAAAAAATTAATCTTTTATAGAATGTGGTAGTTATTTTCAAGTAAAAGTTTGTTGGAATTAAAAATGCCCACTAAAATTATACGAAATAATATGTTTTAATGATAGTAAGTATCCATAAATTGCTTAACATTTAGCGAGAGTTGTGACGATAATTGCTTGAAAACTTTCACTAAAAATTATCAAAAAATATATTTGTAGAGTCTGCTAAACTTAATTCCAATCCTGCTAAAGTTACCTTTCTCTTACTGTAATTTATAAATTTGATATTTTGATTGGATTATAATTTTAGTTAAAGCCACCATAATACTGTCTCAATATATACATATACATACAAGAATAGAAAATTAAGATTTAGAACTCATGATAAAATTAGTACAATATATATTTGTCACACATGTTGTGATTGCAAAAGTTCCAATTATAATATGATACTAATTCAAATGCTAAATTTATAAATTTTAATTATTAAAAATAAAAAAAAATAAAAAAAAGGCCTGGCGGCCCTGCGGGTTAGCCCACCAGCCATGCATAATAGCTCGGAATATTATATGGTATTATTATTTGCACTCTAAAATTAGTTATTCGCCCTCTATTTTAAATTTTTGTATTAGGCTATTGACCAAAATATCTATTTACTTTTCAAATATATTTATATTAATCTGCAAGACAAATATACCCTTTAATATAATAATTATTACTTTCAACTTTGTTACTCATAAAAACATTCCACCCAACTTGTCCAACTTAATATGAAATAAATAGACTTGGCAAATGGGTACCCGTGGGTAACCCAATAATGGATAATGATGGTTTGGATAAATTTATCCATAAGTAAAATTATCTGTTTTTTATTGGATATGAGATAATGGACCCATTATCCATTACTATGGGTTATGGCTAAGCCACATGTACTGTTATTTTTATACTTGAAGGTATATTAATATGTATTTTTAATTTACATAATATTATTCAAATATTACTTAAATAAAATTAATAAAAGAGGCTACAAATTTTAAACAGTACATTGAACAAGTACTTAAAGTATGTCAAGTATTTTAGTTTGAAAAGTACAACTTAAATGTTTAAACATCCATTAATTTTAAGTTATATTACATTTCGAAATTCAAATTTAAATTCCATTATATGTCCAAAAAAAAAATTGAACTAAAATTGAAGTACCACTTAAAAATTATTGTTATCATAGAAAAATGTGTTATATTCATCAAATTATTTGTGAGAATTAGAAAAAAAAATTAATATATATATATAATTGTTCATAGGTTACCCGTGGGTTAGACCAAAAAGCAGCAGCTAATTAGGTGGTGGGTAAAATTACATGCATTTTGTTGGGTTGAGAACATGGGGCATATTATTTGCATTTTTTGGGTACTTGCAATATGAGTGATTTTATGCTAGGTCAAAATAACAAGGTGCGGTGCTTTTTTCTTCCTTTATTTTACTTTTCTAATTGAAATAACTTTATATAATAGTTTTTATGAAGTAAAACAAGACCCACATTTGGGATGTGAGAATATATTATTTTATAGCGATGCTATAGTTTTCTTATTGAACTTTATAGCCATATGTTCAGTGGGATTGTTGAATTTAGATATGGGATAATCCATTTATTTTTATGTGCTCTATCAAGATTGACATTAAATGAATCAAGATTATATGACTTATCATTATATACCCACTTTTTAGATATTCATATTAATTTGATTCGATCCTCACTTTCGAACTATTATGAAATAAAAGAACCATGGTTCTTATAAATAACTATTTTTTTAAAAATTAAATTATGAAAAATGAAATAAAAATCATTACCGTTCTAATACTCAATGACCAAATTAATCTTATTAATTTTAAGAAATTAAAAATCTTCTTTTCTTAATATTAAACTCTAATTCAATTAGAAGAAAATTAGGGAAAATTCGTTATAGGAAGACACTGATATGTAGAAAACTCATTTTATGCACATTGAGGAGGCAGTCCAACACCAACAAAAGGCTTTACTACATCGATGTCTTTTATCATGCAGCAGAATAGACTATGATTCTGATTAAAAAACGACCCCCCATTCCAAACCATTGGATGACTACAAACTCTCCTAAATTGTTCAAAAGCTAGACGTGGCGTCATTCTAATAGTGAGCTGAGCCACCCAGGCTTGTAAGACAGGGCATATCAGATCAGCTACCTAAATTATAATTTCACATTTTTGTTCTGATCTCATGACTCTTTACTGAGCATTAATGATTTTAAGTGGGATCCTCTCAGCTACCCTTAGTGAACCATCTCATAACTTCTTTATTGAGTACTAGAGGATTTTCGGTCGAAATCTCTCAACTACCCTTAACCTTGATGTGGTGGACCTAGACCGTGACCCAAAATACAGATGGACCGACCCCATCCATGAGATACTATCATCCTTCGTATCAATCATCTTCTGTATGAAAAATGCAAAAGAAATTGACTCCCACAACTTATATAGTTGAGACAAGAAAAGCGAACACTAGCAATGGGGTACGATCGTTGAACTTGGCACACGCTTACATTTAACACAAAGTCAACACATTTCTTTGCAGACATGAAAGCCATATTAATGCAGCAAATGGGAACTTAGTAGAACTAATATTTACAAAAAAAAGGCTTTTAAGTCGAACACAAGTTTTCCCAACAGCTGCCTTATTCGGGCTTATGTTGCAGACGACTTTGGATTCCCAGACGAATTGCCGACCCAGAAGAGTATTCCGCCACCTGAGTGAGTTGTACAGCTAATATTGTGTGTGTGCGGTGAGTATGTGAGTGTGGAAGAAAAAGAATTGAAGGGAAAGGTGAGAAAGAAACAGAAAACTTTGCATTAATATTCTGATGATTACATCACCCAAAGCATGAGCTATTTAAAGAAGAAAAAGTTGAAATAATCCGCCATTAAGGCCCTAATGATCAGCTAACGGAAACTAAGCTTGCCACGCGTGACCAAAAATCGAAACCAAAAAGAAACAGAAAACATAGCATTAATATTCTGGTAGTCTCAAAGTCGTGACAGCTTCTTCCCTCTGCCATGCATATCAGCTCCGGCAGTTAATTTCCAGCCACCTATCAAGTGTTCTTGTGATCCACCCACCTTCTCTTCCGGCTCCTTGAGCTTTTCTACTTTAGGATTCTCACATTTCACATCATTGAGGGTTTGAGAAAGAATTTTAGAAAATGCAACTCCGCCTGTATTTCCAGAAAAAACTAGTGCTCAAACAGAGTATGAAAATTCTCCAACCCTAATCCACAAAATCAAAGTAATTAAAAATAAGAGGGTAAAAATCAGCTGACCAGGGATATATTTGTAGCCCTCCTGGAGAGCATAGAGCCAAGCATTTTTGGCAAATTTGGAGGTATACATGCCGATCTTGGATTTGGTTTCGTCGTCCGGCATCCACTGGCCGACCCTGTTGAGCCCGTTGACCCTGACGACCTGATCGATCTTCGTGCAGGCGGCGGAGCCATAAGAGTAAGAGTAAGAGTTTCTGCAAGCATTCTTCAGCGGCGTCGCGTCCGGCAAGTTCCGCTTCACCGTTTCAGCTGTTGAGCCGATGAACTCCCAAATTCCCATTCTTTTCACACGCTGAGTGTGTGAACTGTGAAGAAGAGTAAAGCAGAGGGCAGACTTTTTAGTAATAGGACGGAAGCACCTTTTTTTTTTGGTTCCAATTATTGTCAAGAGTGGCTACGCGTGGAGAACAAGATGGAAATACGCGGCTTCATGGGCTAATTTGAAAAAATATAGTGGAAAAACAAAACATTTACAAAACTATCGTGATTTTAAAATTTTTGTAAAATTATGGTATAGTCACGCCTTATCCCTTTTTTTTTTTTTTTTTTTAAAATTCAATAGTTAAGAGGCGTGGCCCTCTTGATTGTTGTATTCTTCAAGAGGTGTGGCCTGGCCACGCCTCTTTGGGAATTTTTTTTCTTTTCTTTTCTTTTCTTTTTGATATTGTTATATATATATATATATATGTATAAATATAAATATATATTTTAATTTTTTAATTTTAAAGTTTGAATTTTTTTTTTTTGGAATAATATTAGGATTGACATAGCATCATTTGTTTTATCTTTATTTTATGTAATTTAATATAGAATATTTTATTTTATATTTAAAATTTTAATTAATTAATTTTTTGAAATATTAAAAGCTAGCCATAAAATATAGTATAAATTTTAAATTTTTTTATAAATGTACTTTTTTATAAAATGCAAGTGATTGAAATATGTTTTTATAAATTTACTATACTCTATATTTTCTTCAATTGATGCAATATATTAATTCGTGAAGGAATGCTTGTAATGTTTGAACTTTGGCCAAAATAAATATGTAAAACCACAATATATGATTATATATTAATACATTAATCAAGTATTATCATACTTTTTAATCATAAGTAATGCTTATAATTTCAAGATATGTTATTATTTTGGGCTAATTTATAAAAATATTGTGAAAAAAATAATATTTGTAAAATTACCTTAATTCTTGAAAGTTTATAAAAATTATGGTAAGGCGTGGCTTTATAGCCACTCCTTTAGCTATCTTTTCAATTTTTTTTTTAATTAGATAATTAAGAGGTGTGGCTCAGGGCCATGCCTCTAAATTCATAATTGCTGCAATTGTCGGCCACGCCTCTAAATTCATAATTGTTGCAACACAATTGCATTGAAGGTCGCGCCTCTTTAAGAAATTCTTTTTTTTTATTCGTTTTTTTATGTTTGAATTTTTTTGCTTTTAGGAATAATATTAGGGCTGACATCAGCCCTAATATTATTTTATGTAATTTAATATAAAATATTTTATTTTATATTTAAATTTTAATTAATTAATTTTTTTAAAATATTAAAAATGAGACCATAAAAATGTAGTATAAATTTTAATTTTTTTTAATAAATATACTATTTTATAAAATGCAGTGATTGAAGCATGTTTCTATAAGTTTACTCTATTCTATATTTACTTTAATTGATATAATATATTAACTCTTGAATGTATACTTGTAATGTTAGAACCTTGGCCAAAATAGATATGTGAAACTGCAGTATATGATTATATATTAACACGTTAATCAAGATTTATTATTTATAAATAATATTTTATTTATAAATGACTACTCGTATATATTTTATTTGGATAAAGAGACTCGTGTATCAACAATCATGTAAGTGCCATTGACAATGACCATTTTTTTCTCTTAATAACCATGTATATCCGTGCTAAAAAAATGAATTATCTCCCATTTGAGTTTAATTCTAAAAGACAATATATAAATATATATATATATATGATAAAGTTATGTGAATGTTGAATTTTATAAGTGGAATAGATAAATAGAACCGATTAGGTAAAAATATTATGTGATAGTTTCATATGCCAAAATAATAACATACTTTCAAATTACAAGTATCACTTATGATTAAAAAGTATGATAATGCTTGATTAATGTATTAATATATAATCATATATTGTGGTTTTACATACTTATTTTGGTCAAAGTTCAAACATTACAAGCATTCCTTCACGAATTAATATATTGCATCAATTGAAGAAAATATAGAGTATAGTAAATTTATAAAAACATGTTTCAATCACTTGCATTTTATAAAATAGTATATTTATAAAAAAATTTAAAATTTATACTATATTTTATAGCTCATTTTTAATATTTCAAAAAATTAATTAATTAAAATTTTAAATATAAAATAAAATATTCTATATTAAATTACATAAAATAAAGATAAAACAAATGATGCTATGTCAACCCTAATATTATTCCCAAAAAAAATAAAATTAAACATTAAAATTTAAAATTTAAAATATATATTTATATATATATATATATATATATAAAACAATACTAAAAATTGAAAAGAAAAAAAAAAAAAAGAAAGAAAAATCCCAAAGAGGCGTGGCTGGAGGCCACGTCTCTTGAGGGGCAATTCTGCATGAATTAAGAGGCGTGGCCCTCTTAATTACTGAATTAAAAAAAAAAAAAAAATAGCGTAAGGCGTGCAGCCACGCCTTACCATAATTTTGCAAAATTATTAAAACCACGGTAGTTTTGTAAATTTTTTTTTTTTTTTCACTATATTTTTTCAAATTAGCCCGGCTTCATGGTTTCATCATTATTACTTATATTTTCGCCAAATTTTTGAGAGAATTTTAAGGTTCCCATAAAAAGTTTTTAAACCTTTTAAAGGATGTAGTAGTATTTTTAAGTAAAATTTTGTAGGGTTAAAAATCTCTACTAAAATTATACAAAATAATATGTTCTAATATAGTAAAAGTCCAAAAATTACTTAACATTTAGCAAGAGTTGAAAAAATGACTGCTCAAATACCTTCGTCAGTAACTAAGGTGATTTTGGTTATATTTTATATTTGATTTTAATATGTGTTTTGAGGGGATGAATGTTGTAAGTGTGATTGGGGAATGTGAAAATTATGTTGGAGAATATAACGAATTTTTTGTTATGTTTTGGGGGAGTCTTCGTATGTTTGTTTATGTTTTGGGGGGAAATATTTTTTTATTGTAGTGGTCAAATCAATACTTTTTGTTGAGTTTTTGAAGTAAAAATGAAATTGAGTAATTTTTTTATTATAAGAATAATAATATATATGATAATGAATATATATATATATATATTGAAAAATGGAGAAGTTTTGAAAATAATAATGATAGAAGAAAGTATTTTGGGAAAACATATTTTAGTGTTTTGGAGGGAAAATAAATATATATTTGATCATATTTCTCTAAAACAAAATTATTTTGGGAAAATATAACCGAACCCTCCTAAAAGAATATGTATTTGCGGAGACAACTAACTTAATGTCAATACTCGTTGGTGTTGTCCCCCAAATGGTTGGTATAAATGCAATACGGATGCAGCTATTTGCTCTATAGACAACAAATTCATATCGAGCTGCATTCTTTGAGATGAGGCGGGATTCTTTTGTGCAGAAAGGGCCACTCCTCACTGGGGATCAGTTACTCAAGCACTAGCAGAAGCAATATCGTTTCAAGAAGCTCTTAGTTGGATTAAAAGTAGAAACCTACCCAATGTTATGTTTGACTTAGACGCTTTTGGCAGTTCGTGCTATTTTAAACGATGTTTTTCGTACTTTGGAATAGTGATAGTTAATTATAAAGCTATCATATCTGAGCTAAGTAATTGTCAAGTTAGTTTTATTTATCATTCAACGAATCAGGTTGTCCATTGATTTGCTAGGGCTATGTCTGAACCTTTTGTGGGAAGCTATCTTTCCAGTTGCATTTTTATCCGATGTAATTTTTTCTGAGATGAAATGAACTTTCCATTTAGTGTAAAGAAAAAAAAAGGCATAATTATAAACCCTTAAAATTATTATTCTTCTAGTGCAATTTATAGATTTGACAATTCGATCAAATTATGATTTTAGTTAAAGCTATTGCAATATATAACTATATATATATATATATAAACAGAAAAATCAAGATTTAAAATTCATGATAAAATTAGTATAATTTAAAATTATAACACATGTTATGATTGCAAAAGTTCCAACTATATTACGAGACTGGTTCAAATACTAAGGGCCCGTTTGGTTTTATTTTCACACTCACTTTTTCCATTTTCTACTATTCCAAAAATGGAAACTATCACTTTTTAGAAATTTTCACCAAATATTATTTTCATTTTCATTTTCAAAATGCATTCTCCAATAAGCTTGTAAGCACAAATTCTTTGTTTGCAATAAATAAAATTACAAGACAAGAAAAATCATACAAATAAAATTAAATTAAAATCTATCAACTGTGGATTCAATCTTTAATCTAATCCTTTAATTCTTCCCTTCCAAATATAATCTTAAATTTAATGAGATCTACAAAAAATGCCTTAGACGTCGTGGATCTCCTTAAATTTGATTTGAATAAAAATAATGCCAGTTCGAGAACTTCACACCTTAATCTCGAATCAAACGCCAGAAATATGAGTTCCGCGAAGAATACCTTGAACGTCATGGATCTTCTTGAATAAAATTAATGCCAATTTGAGGGCTTCACACCTTAATCTCGAATCAAACGCCAGAAATCTATGAGTTCCTCGAAGAACACCTCGAAAGTCATGGATCTCCTTGAATTTGCTTGAGAGACTTGCTAGACTCCTTTAAAGTTTCTCTTGTCTGCTGGAATTTTATGTTGTGTGTTGAATGAACTTTAGTCACCCCATTTATATAGATGTTTGATGGGAGACTTCCAGATTGATTGAACTTCTTTGATAATTATCTCTTTGATAAAATAATATCACATATCAAGAGATAATATCATATAATCAAGATCAAATATTAAGAGATAATACCAGATATCAAGAAATAATATCATATATCAACAGATAATATCAAATATATTTGATTTGATTGGTCTATAGACATAGACACTTTATTTTTGACACTTATCAATATTTGATTTGAGTATAAAATAAATATTGGAGTATTAATTAAAATTAACTATTTATCTTTGAAATTAAATTTAATAAATTTCCAAGAAACAAATAGAAATTTTAAATTAATATTTAGCATATTATTTTACATGTGTCACTTCTTCATTGGCTAAAAATTGATATGTCTACAAATGCCCCCACTTCAAGACTTGGCGAAAGATGTGTCGATCATCCACGAAAGAAACAAGAGTTGAAGTATTTGAGAATTTTCTATTTTTCACATGTGTTTGCAATAAAAACATCTTCAAAGCATTCCACGAGCTATGGTACCCAATAAAATGGCCAAATTATAACATAATTAAAAGTAAATATCCTTTTGAAGGGGGTGCCGTACACAGTTTATACTCATACGGGCCAGGAGTAACATGCAGTTTAGGCTCGGCGTCAAGGAGCATATTTAATTTGAATAGATATTTTATACTCGTGTCAAGGAGTTCACTTGAATTTGATTGATAATTTATACTCATGTCAAAGAGTTTACATGAGTTTGACTTAATAGACAGTTTACACTCTTATCAAGGAGTATATATGGAGAATTTGAATATTTAGATAGTTTATCCTTGTACCTAGGAGCCTTATTGAAAGTTTAAGCTCATATCAAGGAGCACATGTGGAGACTTTAAATATTTAGATAGTTTATGCTCATATCTAGGAGCTTTATTGATAGTTTAAGCTCTTATCAAGAGCACGTGGAAAGACTTTGAATATTTAGATAGTTTATGCTCATATTTAGAAGCTTATTGACAGTTTAAACTCTTATCGAGGAGCATATGTGAAGACTTTAACTTGAGAATTATATAGTTTATGCTCGTATGTAGGAGCATTATTGACAATTTAGACTCTTATCAAGTAGCACATGGAATTTGAAGACTGGAGCTTTGGACTTGAAGGTTGGAAGATTTGAATCTTTGATTTAGAGATTTAAAAATTTGAGTTTTAGACTTGGAGACTTAGAGACTTGAGCCTTTGACTTAAAGATTTGGAGACTTTAGTCTTAAACTTGAAAGACTTGAAGACTTAGTCATGGATTTGGAGACTTGGAAACTTGAAAATTCGAATTTAGATACTCGGGGAGTTGAGAATTTTAGATAGTTTATACTCTTATCTGGGAGTATTTTTGACAGTTTAGACTATATAATCAAGGAGCATTTGTGATTTGAAGATGAAAATTAATTGTCCCCAACATCTTCATCATCGACATCACTTGAGTCTTTTTGTTCATCAAAATTCATGCTTATTTCAATATTATGTGCACGAGTTGCCAAATCTGCAAAAGTTTTTAGTTTAATTCCCTCAAGTATATAGAAAAGACTCCAATGTATTCCTTGGATACACATCTCAATTGCTGAAGCCTTCGACAATTGATCTTTGCAGTTAAGACTCAAATTTCTCCAACGATTGATATAGTCAATGATAGATTCTTCTTTCCACTTGTGAGAGTTAGTGAGTTCTATCATGCTAATTGTCCTTCGAGTGATGTTGAAACGATTGAGGAACCCTTGTTCCAGTTGCCCCCAACTATCGATAGGGCCTACCTCCAAGTCAACATACCAATCAAAAGCATTTGCCTTTAATAATTGAACAAATTGCTTGACTAGATGATATCCATATGTCCCAGCATTATTACAAGTCTCAATGAAATAAGCCACATGTTGCTTTGGATTGCCTTTACCATCGAATTACTGAAACTTTAGGGGCTGATAACCATTTGGCATCTTCAAGTTGTTAATCCTTTGAGTATATGGCTTGGAGTAAGTCGTAAACAACTTAGAACTTCCATCAAGCTTGTATTTGATAGTCTCCATGATAAACTCCTTCAATAGGTTAATGGGAACTAGTCTATCAGTGGAAACTTCTAGTTCTTTTGCTGCAATCTCTTCATTTTTGGCTTATTCTCTCCTTGTGGATGTTTCGCCTTCGTCTTGAGCCTCAATTTGTTTCTCCTTCACGTAGGCGGCAGCAAGGTTGTCCACTTTGCTCATCAATTTGGAAATTTGAAAGTCTCGCTCTTGGACATGCTTCGTGAGTCTTTCAATTGCTTTCATCAAATTTGAAATTTGTTCCTCCAAGGTTTTAGCACTTGTCAACATCACCATCGCCATACTCGAGGAATTTGATGTTGAGTAGGGAATGGATGATGCAGATTCTTCCTTTGAGTCTCTACCATCTTCATTCATATCAATAAAATGTGGCAACACCTTTTCCATAACAAACGAAGGAGCCACCTCCGAAGATGATTGCAACTCCTTGGATATGTTTCTTGTGATGACGCCAACACTTTTTACTCCAGTACTTGAGGAATTTGAGGTAGCAATTTTCAATGTAGCAGTCTTGTTGGCAGCCATTTGATACTTCAATCTTGATGAAAGGAAGAGATGAGAGGTAGAGATGTCCTGCCGAGCATGCCAAAATTTGTAAGCGCAAATTTTTTTGTCTGCAATAAATAAGATTACAAAACAAGAAAAATTGTACAAATAAAATAAAATTAAAATCTATCAACTGTGGCAATCTCTAATATAATCCTCTAATTCTTCCCTTCCAAATATAATTTTGAATTTAATGAGCTCCATGAAAATGCATTAAACGTTGTGAATCTCCTTAAATTTGATTTGAATAAAAATAATGCCAACTCATGGGCTTCGCACCTTAATCTTTAATAAAATACTAGAAATATATGAGTTCCGCGAAGAACACCTTGAACGTCGTGGATCTCCTTGAATAAAATTAATGCCAACTTGAGGTTTTCTTACCTCAATCTCAAATCAAATGCTAGAAATCTATGAGATTAGCAAAGAACGCCTTGAATGTGGTGGATCTCCTTGAATTTACTTGAGAGACTTGCTGGACTCCTTCAAAGTTTCTCTCGTCTGCTGGAATTTTGTGTTGTGTGTTGAGTGAGCTTTGGTCACCTCCTTTATATAGATGTTTGATGGGAGACTTCTATATTGATTGAACTTCTTTGATGATTATCTCTTTGATAAGATAATATCAAATATCAAGAGATAATATCAAATTATCAAGATCAAATATTAAGAGATAATACCAGATATCAAGAGATAATATCAAATTATCAAGATCAAATATTAAGAGACAATACCAGATATCAAGAAATAATATCAAATATCAACAGATAATATTAAATATATTTGATTTGATTGGTCTATAGACATAGACACTTTATTTTTGGCACTTATCAATATTTAATTTGAGTATAAAATAAATACTAGAGTATTAATTAAAATTAACTATTTATCTTTTGAAATTAATAAATTTCCAAGAAATAAATAAAAATTTTAAATTAATGTCTAGCATATTATTTTACACGTGTCACTTCTCCATTGGCTAAAAATTGATATATCTACAAACCTATATATCTTCTCTCTATATTTCATTATTTCTATCTTTCTCCACCTACAACCTATTAAAACCAATATAATCATTACATTTCCACCATTTCATCCAAATACAAACTCATTTTCAACTCATTTCCACTAATTAATTTTTCAAATTTTAGAAATGATGGAAATAAAAATAAAACCAAACAGCCCCTAAATTTATAAATTTTCAATTAAATTAAAAATAATAAAAAATAAGTATGTCGAGTTCGAGTTCAATTTTCAAGGTGAGGTGAAGTAGGGTGTGTTTCAAGTCTTGTTAGATGCACCTCAAACTTAATCTTATCATATTGAATATTGTTGCCATCTCTGCATCAGCCATGCATAATAGCTCCCACATATTATGGCTATGTTTGTCACATTTTGGTAGAATAATTTTATTTTGTCAAAATATAATAAAATACTGAAATACACATCTTTTTTTAAAAAAAAAAATTAAAATAATTTTTGTCAAAATTCCTTCTTCTATCATTCATTATCCTAAAAATCTTCCCTATTTTTCCATATATATACATAAATATCATATATATTTTATTATTATTCTTACCATAAAAATTACTCATTTATATTTTCACCCCAAAAACACAATAACAAAATATTGATTTGACCGCTATAGTAAAAATTATCTCCTCCAAAATATGAATAAACATACTAAAACTTCCTAAAATAATTTTCTAACTATTCTCAAAATATAAACAAAAATCTATAACATTCCTCAAATCCATGCTCAAAATTTGTTTTCTCAAAGCAAATTATACAAAATATTACCTATATATCTATTTATTACGCATAATAGCCCACAAACAACCCTGACTACATATATTATGTGTGGGCTCATGTCCCCGAGTCGGTTAGAATTTATATCCAAATATATATATGTTGATTTTGCCTTGAAATTTGGGGTAAAATTGAGAAAAAAAGGAAGGAACAGAGCGAAACGGAGTCGAGCGGGTGAAATGGGCAACTAGAGCATGCCTTGGTGCACGTTGGTAGAATTCCATGCATCGGGGTGCGAGAAGCAGCACGCCCAGGCGCAGAGACGGGCAACTAGAGTCATGACGTGCACTCAGGCGCAAAGCAAACTGGAATTGCACGCCCTGGCACAAGTTTTGCCTGCGAGGGCACGCGGGTCACTGGCGCACGACGCACTTATTTCTCTTGGCCGGATGCGAGTGTTCTCTGCACAAGCAGTAGTTTTGTGCACCGGGTCCCAAGTCATACGTGCCTCGGAGCATGGCACAAGGCCCATGAGTCTAGAACTCTAGTTTTGAGATATTTATACTAGTTTTCTTTCAAGATAACTCAACACAGATATAACACGAGGATTTCTAGACTGCTTTTGAGTTAGTTTCTCGAGATGGAGTTTAGAACAATGGTGTTAGGTGTTCTCGTGAGATTTGTGGGATTTAAGTTTGTACTTGTTACTTGATTTGAGATCAATAAATTCATTTTCTTTGTTGGGTGAATTAGTTACATTGTCGAACCACATTAAATCTTGTTGTCAATTTTTATTGAATCACTTTATTGTTATTTCATAGGTTTTACAATAGATCCTCCTTGATTTCAACAAATTTGTATCAGAGCAGGTCAGATCAGATGTCAGCCATGAAGTACGAGGTAGAGAAATTCGATGGGAAGAACGACTTTGGGCTGTGGAAGATGAAGGTTCACACCCTTCTGTGTCAACAAAGTTTACAAAGAGCATTAAAGGACACAGATTTCTTGCCAGAAATGCTGACAGACAAAGAGAAGGACGAGTTATGGCTAAGGCTTATGGTACTATGGTGTTATCATTGGTTGATAATGTACTGAGAAAGGTTATCACAAAAAGTACACCAGCAAATTTGTGGAAGAAGCTGGAGAGTTTCTATCTGATGAAATCCCTGACGAATCGACTGTATTTGAAACAGTGGTTATACACATTGAGGATGAACGAAGGTACATCTATTACTCAGCATATTGATTATTTCAATATAGATATTAAAATTGAAGATGAAGACCAAGTGTTAATTCTCTTGTGTTCTTTGCCAAAATCTTTTGAGCACTTGGTTACTACTTTGTTGTATGGGAGAGATATGATTTCAATGGAAGATGTGAAAGCCTCATTGAATTCTAATAAATTGAGAAAACATGTCCAAGGCAGCATTGATGGTGAAAGTGGTGAAGGATTGGTGGTAAAAGGGAGACTGAGAGAAAGGGGAAGGAGTAGAGGCCAATCGAAGTCCCAAACCAAGCCTAGAAACAATGATAAATGTTTTAGTTGCGGTGGAAAGGGGCACTGAAAATGAAATTGTTTGGCATGAGGAAAGGCAAAGGATATAGGTGAAATTTCTGATCAGAAATGGGATGATGTCGCAGGAATTATTAAAGATGATTCTGATAGTGGGCTTGTTCTTAACGTTGCAGAAACTTTACTAAGCTCTGAATAGATTTTAGATAGTGGCTATTCCTACCACATGTGCCCACGAGAAGATTGGTTTACCATTTATTAGAAATACAATAGTGGCAAAGTGCTTATGGGAAACGATGCTTCTTGTAGGGTCATAGGAATTGGCTCAGTTTGTATCAGAATGGTGATGGCATAGTAAGGACCTTAACAGATGTGCATCATGTTCCAGATTTGAAGAAAATTTTGATATTGCTGGGCACTCTGAACAAGAATGGTTATAAGTATAGAGCTCGAGATGGAGTTCTGCGGGTTTCCAAAGGTGCATTGCTTGTCATGAAGGGAGATAAGCAGAACGGCCTTTACATATTGCAGGGCAACACTGTTGCTAGTACTGCAGTTGTTGCTTCATTAGTCAATAATACTATCAGACTATGGCATATGTGGCTTGGGCATATAAGTGAGAGGGGAAAGTCAGAACTGAGCAAAAGAGGATTGTTTGGTGGAGAAAAGACTGGAGAGCTAGATTTATACAAGCAGTGTGAGCTTGGCAAGCAATACATGGTGAAATTCGGCACTGCAGTTCATAGGACCAAGAGCACCTTGGATTACATTCACTTAAATCTTTAGGGGCCTTCTCAGGTTTCTTCAAAGGGAGGTGCCAGGTACATGCTTGTCACTCCTCAAAATCGAACCATACGGTTTAGTCTTGAGGCGTGAAACTCAATCCCTAATAAATGTACTAATAATCTAAAATCGTAAGGTTAAACAAGAACTCAAACCAATCCAAACTACACTCATAACACAAAAACTCAAAGTATCAAAACCTTTTCGAAACTAAAACAAATTAAAATCCATAATAAACAAAACAGAACTAATAAACTTAAGAGAAATGTACTAGTCTACTGCAAAATCCAAAACTAAGTCTTCAATCTTGATTCCCATCATACGCAGGATCCACCTCTTCATAGGGCTAGGATCTAGGTCCGCTAAAAATAAGTTAAAGAAGAAAACGAGTGTGATAGAAGACTCAGTGAGTGCCAAGTGTGTGCAATGTGAGTTCATGAATTAAAATCATTTGTATAGTGAAAATATTTGAAGATTTGTATAGTGAAAATATCTTAGAAAAACATTAGTGAAATTTTTTTTTAAACAGTCAAGCAGTAACAAGCCAAGAGTGTAATAAATGGTTTTCCAAACTAACAACTTAAATGCGATGATCATACAATATTTGTTGTAGCCAGTTAGCCTTATGACTCCCTCCGTAATGGTCCCTTATCGCTTCGGCAAGGTGCGACCTTACCAAAATGGTGCCCGAGCATTCCCGGGAATTCCTACGACCTACCTCAGCCACAAACGACTTATGTTGTGCGCTGGGGGGATTAGGCCATGGGGGCTTGGGGTTCAACCAGCAAGCCCGCTGCTGCCCGGTGAAGTCCCTTGCACATCCAGACCAAGTTAGATCCAACTAACAGTAATAGTAACAATAGCAATAACAGTAACAATCATCAGTTGATCATCGAATTTAATTGCCAGTCTAGAAGCATAAAAAAAAAGTCACAAATGCATAAGTTTTCTTTTATCCAGAAATAAAATAAGAAAAATATTTCTTTTTGTGCATAGTAGAATACATATATGGTACAGTGTGTATTGAAAAGAAGTTTCATAGCATGCGTTACTATACATATATCCTTCTGGTTTCTGAAAAGTAATATCATATAATAGTTATAAGTTGAGGCACTCACCTTTACGATTGATCCTAGAAGTCAATCATATCTCAGTGTCAATCAACTTAATTGTTCAGTCACCTGAGTCATTTAATAAACAAATCAATCACCAATTTAACTGACTACCAAGACAAAATTTACTTGGGACTAGCTTAGTACATATACACACAAAATTTATCAAGAATTTATCCTTTCGTACATACTTTGTTGATTCGCTCATAACATTCTTTCTAGATATCCGATTGACTCAATTCTTATGGAATTACAAAGCTAAGAAAGAGTACTACAACTATTATGTTGATGATGCAGTCTAAATTAGCTAATGTGAGAGGGGAAAATCAAGTTCAAGAGGTAGTAGTGGTGCGAAAGCAGATTTCCAATTTTTAGGAAATTTGTTTGATGTGACACTTGATTGTATCTAAGCTATAACTTTTACTACATTCCTCGGATGAAGGTGATTCAAAATCCTATAAAAGATCTATAATTCATATGTTGACCTTATTGCCCAATTAAATCGGAATCGAGTAGTAAATGTTGTCACAATATTCTGTTCTAGGAAAATCGAAGTCCTGTATTCCTATATTGCCACACTATAGTATTTTAGCCATAACCTTCTCCCTATGCATCAGATTAAAGTGATTTAAATGTTTGTAAACCATATTTCCAGATTCAATTGATATCAAGTAGAAAAATGTGTCAAAATATTCTATTCTAAGAAAATCGAAGTCCTGTATTTCCAAACTTGACACATCTTAGTATTTTGATCATAACTTTCTCTATATAAATCCGATTGAGGTGATTTATGCATCAGTAGAAACCTAAGAGACATATATACAATTAATATATTGACCATATTTCCCAATAAAATCTTAATATAATAGTAAAAGTCATCATAATATTCTATTCTAGGAAAATCGAAGTCCTGTATTTTCTATTTTGCCACACTGTAGTATTTTAGTCATAACTTTTTCCCTATACATTGGATTGAAGTGATCCAAAAGGATATAAAAACATAATAGATATATATCAGTTCTTATGTTGACCATTTTTCCAAATTAAATCTAACTCAAGTAGAAAAAGGTGTCACAATATTCTGTTCTAGGAAAATCGAAGCCCTGTATTTTCTTTCTTGCCACATCTTTGTATTTTGGTCATAACTTTCTCCCTATATATTGGATTGAAGTGATTCATGCGGCAATAGAAACATAAGAAACATACCTAAAAGTATTGTGTTGATTATTTTACTTAATTCTGTTGAGAATAAGTAGTAAATGTGTCACCAATATCCATTTTTGAAAATCAAAGTCCTATATCTTCTGACTAGACACATCTTAATAATTGGTCATAACTTATTGCATATAAATCGGATTGAGGTGATTTAGGAGGAATTAGAAACTTAAGACAGAAATAAAATTTTGTGTTGATCATTTTGCTTAATTCCATCGAGAAGAAGTAGTAAAACTGTCACAAATATCTATTTTTGAGAAAATCAAAACCTAACAGCATCATTGAATTTCGTAATTATCAAATATGAAGTCTACAAACTCATGAATTACCTTACGTAATTTCTAATGCACTTCCTGCAAATGCCGTCTCCTTTCCCTTTCCCCTCTGCCACAGCTGCTGTCTTTTTTCCTTCTTCCCCTTTTCCCTCTTTGTTTACTATTAAATGTAATTAGAGTTTTGTTTTTAGGAACTATATTTATGTGAAAGAAGTGGTTTAGTTCAAGTAGGACTCTAATCAATTTCCTTCTAGGACTAGGATAATCCCATTATAATTCTAGTATCTCTATTGTTAATTCCCATAATTCAATATTTCAATTCCTTGTATTAATATAATATTAACTCAAGTAGAATTATAATTTATACTCCCTAAAATATAGAGTATCTACAATATAAATATATATATATGTATAATATTAATTATCACTATTTGATCAAAAGTTAATTTAATATTATCTATATATTATATATATAAGTATATTTTTCTGAAAATATAGTTGATGCCTTACTACAACTTTAATTGAAATAGTAAATAAAATAAAATAAGGTATATTAATCGATTAAATATGAAAGAAAAAAAAATTCTGGGGCATTACAATGCTGACATTTATTTATGACTCTCATGAAGAGTATGAGTGTACATGTTGAAGAATAAGGATGAGGTGTTTGTCAACTTCAAGCGATAAAAAACTTTAATCAAGAAGAAGATAGGAAAAGAGATAAAGCGCTTGAGGACTAACAACGAATTGGAGTTCTGCAACAACGAATTTCAGGAATTCTACGATAAGGAATGAATTGTAAGGCATCGCACAATTGTACATACACCACATCAAAATGAAGTTACAGAACGAATGAACAAGCCAATCTTGGAAAGAGCTAGATGCATGCTCTTTAACGTCGGATTGTCCAAGGATTTTTGGGCAGAACAATTAACACTGCTTGTTATTTGGTGAATAGGTCACCATCAACTGCTTTGGACTGCAAGACACCAATGGAAGTTTGGTCGGGTCTCCTGCTAATTACTCAAATTTGAGAGTATTTGGGTGTCCAGCCTATGCTCATGTTTGGGATGGGAAGCTTGAGCCAAAGGCTAGGAAGTGCATATTTCTAAGCTATGCTGATGGAGTAAAAGGTTATTGTTTGTGGTGTAATGATAACAAGTGCATATTTCTAGGCACATTTGATGAGTCCGCAATGATGAAGAAGATCTGCAATGATGATTTTCAATAGGGATGTGGTGTAATGATTATCAGTAGGGCGTTAAGGAGAAGGTGGAGTTTGAACTTGACACTCCACAAGTTTCAAAAGGGAAACAGAAGGTGGTAGATAAAGCTGGAGAGAGCGCATTATCACCTAATCAATAATAGGAAAATAAACCACTACAAAATTATCACTTGGCTCGCGATAGGGAGATGAGGCATATCAAACCACCACAACGGTTTGCTTACTCAGATCTGGTTGTTTATGCTTTGAGTTCAGCCGAAGAGTTTGTAGGAGATGATCCAGTCTCATACAAAGAGGCAATTTTCAGGCCAGATTCTGATAAATAGGTTGCAGCTATGAGTGAAGAGATGGAGTCTCTACACAAAAATAGCACATGGAAGCTGATTGATGTACCCAAAGGGCAGAAGATTGTAGGTTGCAAATGGATCTACAAGAAAAGATAAGGGATTCCCGGGTTTGAGGATGCTAGATACAAAGTGCGATTGGTTGCTAAGGGTTTACTCAGACAGAGGTAGTTGACTTTCATGAAGTATTCTCCCCAGTTGTAAAACACACTTCCATTCGTGTTTTACTTGCCATTGTTGGTCTGTTTGATATGGAGCTTGAGCAGATGGATGTGAAAACATCATTTCTGCATAGTAAATTGGAGGAACAAATCTACATGAGCCAACCAGAGGGATTCGTTGTTTTTAGGAAACAAAATCAAGCATGTCTTTTGAAGAGGTCTTTATATGGCTTGAAGCAATCTCCCAGATAGTGGTATAAAAGGTTTGATGCTTTTATTACCAATATAGGATATACTAGAAACATTTATGATTGTTGTGTATATTATAAAAAATGTAGTAATAGCCTTCTCGTTATTTGTTGTTGTATATTGATGATATGTTGATTACCTCTAAAAACATATCGGAGATCAACAATTCAAAAGCTCAGTTAAGTGAAGAATTTGAGATAAAGGATTTGGGCAGTGCAAAGAAGATATTGGGCATTGAAATCATCCGGGACAGACATGCAGGAATATTGTACTTATCTTAACAACGTTACATTGAGAAAGTACTTGAGCGATTTGGGATGGATAAGTCCAAGCCAATTAGTACGCCACTTGTAGCTCATTTCAGGTTCTCATTAGATCTATCACCGAGTACTAAGGAGGTGGTAGGGCACATGTCTAATGTGTCATATGCCAGTGCTGTGGGTAGCTTGATGTACGCTATGGTATGCACTAGGCCAGACATTTCAAATGTAGTCAATGTTATGAACATGTACATACACAAACTAAGAAATACTCATTGGCAGGCTGTGAAATAGATCATGAGGCATTTGAGAGGCTCTACAGACAGATGTTTGAAGTATAGTTAGTTGAATTCTATAGCTAGAATTATTGGCTATGTAGATGCGGATTATGTAAGAGGTTTGGACAACAAAAGGTCTATGACTGGGTATGGGTTTTGTGTTTCGAGTTGTACGGTAAGTTGGAAGGCGACTTTGTAGTCATCAGTTGCATTGTCCACAACAGAAGCTGAGTATATGACTTTGGCTGAAAGTGTGAAGGAAGGCATTTGGCTAAAGGGACTGATTGAGGATATGGGTATGGATTCTGATATTACTTCAATATTTTGTGATAGTCAGAGTGTTATACACTTGTCAAAGAATCAAACTTTTCATTGTGAATATAAGAGGGATCAAAAGGGGGGTGAATTGATCTTTTTCTCAATCAATTAAAAATTTTTGCTTTTTGAAAAGGTTGTTGTAAAAGATTTTATATCATAGAAATAAAGATCCAAATGGATAACAATTATCAGAAAGTAGCAAATACGATGAACACGATGATTTATAGTGGTTCGGCAAGCCTACTCCACTACCTAAGATATAATCTTATGATTTTTAACATGCACTTATATTAAACACAAATGAAGTTACAACAAAGACAAGATATAAGAAATCGACAACAAAAAGTAACTTCCTCTATCGCAGAAACTTCTAATAGACTGGATGATGGAAGGCAAAAGCAAACTTCCAGAGTAATATCCTGTAGAGTTCTGAAATTTGAGAAAAATGCTTAGTTCATCTGACTTGAGACATCTTCTATTTTTTAAATAGATGAAGTTCATTCAAAATCTTTTTCATCTTTTGGACATGTCATGTTGACATATAAAGTTCCAGCTATAACTTTCCTTACTTAAGTCCAGGTTGCCATAAAAATTCCAACGGCATCTTTCCTTTTATCTTTCTTCTTTGAATATATGGAATTAGCTCTGATCATGTGGTTATGTAAAAGTCTAACAGTAACTTTCCTTCTTTGATTTGAAAGTTTCCATATTGAAGTTCCAATAGCTACTTTCCTTACCTGATGCTGGAAGATTATACAGATTTTTCTTCCTTCATTCTAGGCATAAATTAGACAATTATCTTGAAGATTGATCCAGCAGATATCTTCATTTAAATAACTCTTCCTTGATTGCAGGTTTCCATGTGAAGTTCTACCATAAACTTTCCTTCTTAATTTCTAGAAAATCATGCAGATTTCCATATGAAACTTTCCTTCTTAATTTCCAGAAAATCATATAGATTCCATATGAAACTTCCAACTATTAAGCTATGATTTGAGCAAACAAAAATGCTGATTTTGTGGTATCAAATCAATTAGGTATTTTCCTTATTTACAACTAATGCAATATGGAATAAGCTCATTGCAAAGGATCATAATCAAAACATATTATGAGGAGATCCCAACAATCTCCCCCTTTTTGATGATGATCCATTTGCATATACAAAGTGCTTCCACTAAAATCAAGCTCCCCCTGACTATGAGCTATAGTGCTGAAAAAGACTATTTTCACAGTTCTCAAAAAGGTTAAAATTAGTTATTGTAAGATGAGCATATATAACATCGAGCAACATAATCATATTCCATAATAGGAGATGTTAAACTTCAAATAGCAAAATGATTCTATAGGTCAAATATCCATATCCTCTTAACAAAAGTTCCAGTATCAGCAAGTTCAATTTCACAGAACAAATACCAAGCAGAAAATATTTAAGTTTCACAAAACATGACACAAGTGGTTCTAGTTTTAGCAATCATGGAAGGTTCCAGTTCTAATCCATCTCCCTATTCAATATCAAAAAGGAGTTAAGGAAAGGATTCCCTAGTTTTAAATTTCGGCGAAAAAAGAGATTATGCCCATCTGGTTTTTAAGAAAAGTGAAGCGCTCATCAGAAAGGAAAATATTTGCCAACTGGAACTTAGTTTCCACATATTTTATGCAAATAACACCACTAGAAACATGATCTTTTATAAAATGATGCCTAATTTCTATGTGTTTGGTTCTAGAATGATGAATGGGATTTATTGTTATACTAATCGCACTAGTATTATCACATTTTATAGGTATGTTGAAGAAATTCATACCGTAATCCTGGAGAGTTTATTTCATCCAAAGAATCTGGGTGCAGCAATTTCCAAGTGCCATATATTTTGCTTTTGTTGTTGATAGTGTGACAACGCTCTATTTTTTGCTACACCAACTTACCAATCTTTCTCCAAGAAATTGACATGTTCCCATGGTACTTTTACGGTTGATCTTGCAACCTGCATAGTCAGCATCAAAATATCCAACAAGAGAGAAATATTTTGAGCGAGGATACTAGATGCCGAGGTGAGGAGATCCCTTTAAGTATCTTAATATTCATTTCACCGCTCGAAGATAGGATTTCTTAGGATTTGCCTGAAATCCGGCACACAAGCTTGTTAAGAATAGAATATCTGGTCTATTTGCAGTAAGATAGAGCAAACTTCCAATCATTCCTTAGTATTTTGTTTCGTCAACTCCTTTTTCTTTTGGATCAATCTCTAGTTTAGTGTTTGGTGCCATGGGAATTGATGTTTCCTTACAATTTTCCATTCCAAACTTCTTGAGTAGTTCCCTTGTACATTTTTCTTGGCATATGAATATTCTTGTGGAACTTTGTTTGATTTGCAGTCCAAGGAAAAAGTTTAATTCTCTCATGAGACTCATTTCAAACTCACTTTTCATGAAACTTGCAAACTCATCACAAAGAGAATTTTTAGTACCACCAAATATGACATCATCTACATAAATTTGTACCATTAGCATTTCATTATCAACTTTCTTTATGAAAAGAGTGGTGTCAATGGTGCCCATGAAAAATCCTTTAGAGAGAAGAAAAGTACTCAACCTTTCGTACTAAGCCCTGGGGGCTTGTTTTAAACCATATAAAGCTTTAGACAATTTAAAAACATGATTGGGAAAATCAGAATTTTCAAAACCTAGTGGTTGTTCAACATAAACCTCTTCTTTAATAAGGCTATTCAAAAATGCACTTTTGACATCCATTTGGAAAAGAGTGAAATTTTTGTAAGATGCATATTTAAGCAACATGCGAATCGACTCTAATCGTGCTACGGGTGCATATGTTTCATCAAAATCAATACCTTCCTATTGTGAATACCCTTTTGCAACAAGTCTTACCTTGTTTCTTACCACGATTCCCTTCTCATCTAGTTTGTTTCGAGAAACCCACTTGGTTCCAATGATTGGTCTGTTAGTAGGTTTTTCTACCAAGTTCCACACATTATTTTTGTTAAACTGGGAAAGTTCTTCCATCATTACATCTTTCTAGTACCTGTCATTTAGTATTTCATGCAGATCAACAGGTTCTACGATTGATAAGAGAACTATATTACTAGTATCATAAAAGCCTTTGATCAAGTCATTATCCCCGCTTCTGGATTCCCAATTATTTTATCAGTTGGATGACTCGATGCATGTTTGAACTTCTACATCTTCTCTTCATCTCCTTCACTGGAAGTTTCGCTTGGAATTTCATTAATGTTTTCTTTGGAACTTTCTTTTTCAGTTTTCTTCTCTTGCTGGACCACTTCAATGATTCTATCAATACCTACAGATTCTATGCCCAAAGTATCTTTGGCAATAAGAGGATTAGTTTCTCAAAAATAGCATATATAGACTCTTGTATGATTTTTTTCCTCTTGTTAAAAACTCTATAAGTTTTGCTGTAAACAAATATCCAACGAATATGCCTTCATCTGATTTTGAATCGAATTTAGCAAGATGATCTTTGTCATTCAGAATGAAGCATGTGTATCTAAATACACGAAAGTATGAGATGTTTGGTACTTTACCATGCCATAATTCATAAGGGATTTTTTTGATAAAAGGTTTGAGAAAACCTCTGTTGGCAATATAGCATACGGTATTTACAGCCTCCCTCCAAAATAATTTAGGCAACTCATGTTCATTCAACATTGTTCGTGCAATTTCTTGAAGAATTCTATTTTTTCTTTCTACCACTCCATTTTGTTGTGGTTTTTTGGTACAGAAAAATTGTTGGAATATCCATTTTCATCACAAAAGATCATAAACTCATTGTCATCAAATTCTGTTCTGTGATCATTCCTTATAGCTTTAATGAAATTCCTTTTTTCATTTTGGATTTTCTTAGCAAGAGATACAAAAGATTTTAGGACATCATTTTGTTAGAAAGAAACCAGGTAAATTGTGAAAAATCATCAACAATCACAAAAACATATTTGCTCCCACCAAGAGAAGATGTTTTCATAAGTCCAAAAAGATCAAGATGAAGAAGATCAAGAGGTTTTCATAAAGATAGGTCATTGATAGGTTTGAAAGATGTTTTGATTTGTTTTCCCTTAATGCATGCATCACATATTTTGTCTTTCACAAATCCAAGCTTGGGAATCCCTTTAATGAGATTTAATGAGATCATTTTTAGCAGGATGATCAAGTAAATTCTTGTTTGCTTGCCCAAGTCGTCTATGCCATGTCCAACTAGGATCTTCTGAAGCTACCAGACATTCAACATTTTGGCTAAATAAATCATCCAAGTTAATGCAGTAAATGTTTATGTCCCTAACAGCAAAAAAAATGATTTTATCATCCTTAGTAACAATGCAATATGAGGGTTGGAATTGTACCTAATACCTGATGTCACAGAGCTGGCTGATGTTAGAAGATTATGTTTCAGACCATCTACCAGTCAGACATTCTCAATGGAAGTTCCATTGATTTTTCCAACAGTGCCTTTACCTATGATTTTTCCTTTTGTGTTGTCAGCAAACAGGACGTTCCCTCCACTAAAGTCTTGCAGATTTGTAAAGAATGATTTATCTCCGTTCATATGTCTGGAACATCTGCTGTCCAGGTACCATTTGTCTTTTTTATTATTCTTGAGTGGAACCTGCATGATAGTTTATCAATATTTTAGGTACCCAAGTAGTACCGGGTCCTTGCTTGTTAGACTTTGGAATCCATAAGTAATTATTTCCAATGTCATTTCTTATTGGACATTTGTAGCAAACATGACCTTTCCTACCATAGGTATAACAAACTTTCTGTTCCTTTTTTTCAAAAAATTTGGTCTTGGGTTCGCCCATTTTCCTTTTTCCTTAAATAGTTCTTTTCAAGTTATAATTATCTTCTAATAGAAAGGAATTTTCATTTTCAAGCTCTTGAATTTTTCTAACAAGCCTATTTCTATCATCCACATCCTTCTTGATAATTTTGTTATAACTTCGAATAAGTTCAGTTTTTTCATCAAGAATATTCTTTATTTGATAGTTTAGAGAGTTTATTTCCTATTGCATCTCAACTAGTTGATTTTGAAATTCCTAATGCAACCTAGCATTTTCTTGTTCAGAATTACTGGTACTTATATCAGAAAAGAGAGTTACCTGTCGATGAGCCATAAGACATTTGTCCTCTTTATCGAATTGATTTGAATCTGAATCATCCCGCGTAATAGTCATTGCTCTAGATTTGAAACTTTTCTTGGGTTTGGAATTTCGTTTGAGCCTTGGGCAGTCAGGTCTTTTGTGACCAACTTCATGGCATTCATGGCAAATTAGTTGTTCAGGTTGTTGGTAGTCAGTTGTTCTCTCTTTTGAAACAATTCCTCGCTTGTGTTAGTTGTTTGAGACGTTTTGTAATCATTGCTATTTCATCATTTAAGGTATCCTCATCAGATCTCCTGAATCTTCGTTCCAGTCAACTTGTTCTGAATTGAATGCTATGTTCTTCTTAATTCTGCCTTCGGAACTTTCTTCTTTTGATAGGAGTGTCATTTCATGAGAAGTAAGTGATCCGATGAGCTCTCCCATTGAAAGGATTTCCAGATTTTTGGCCTCATGTATTGCAGTGACCTTTGGTATCCATTCCCGATGTAAGGATCATAGGATTTTTCGAACTTGCTCACTTTCTGATATGACTTTCCCAAGTGCAAACAAAGGGTTGACTATCTCCATGAAGCGTGCATACATTTAGCTGATTGATTCACCTGTTTTCATGGAGAACATTTCATATTGGTGAGTAAGTAAGGCAATTCTTTCTTGTTTTACCTGCGATGTTCTTTCATGGGTGACTTCAAGCATATTCCACATCTCCCTCGCAGTGGAGCAAGTGCTGGCTCTGTTATACTCTTCCTTGATCAGGGCACAAGATAGGATATTCTTGGCTTTGGTATTCATGGATAGTATTCTTTTGTCTTCCGAAGTAAGTTCTATTCTTTCCTTAGGAGACATGGTCTTGGTAGTTGGAATAAGCGGTCTATCAATGACTATGCTACATAGGTCATAATCAAGAGCTATGAAAAATTCTTCGATTCAATTCTTCTATGTGGAGTCGTTTGTACCATCGAACAAGGGTGGATGAGTATGTGACTATTCTTCTGTATAAACATCAAAGCTAGACATAGCCATTAAGATCGATTAAGCTCAAGTTTGTTAGAACTTATAGTATGAGCCCCGATGCTCTGATGCCAATTGTGAATATAAAAGGGATTAATAAGGGGATGAATTGATCTTTTTCTCAACCAACTAACCCTTTTTGCTTTTTGAAAAGATTTTTGTAAAAGATTTTAGATCATAGAAATAAAGATCCAAATGGATAACAATTATCATAAAGCAGCAAATACGATGAACACGATGATTTATAGTGGTTCGGCAAGCCTACTCTACCACCTAAGATATAATCTTAGGATTTTTAACCTACACTTATATTAAACACAAATGAAGTTACAGCAGAGACAAGATATAAGAAATCAACAACAAAAAGCAACTTCCTTTATTTTAGAAACTTCTAACAGACTGGATGATGGAAGGCAAAAGCAAACTTCTAGCGCAACTTCCAGAGTAATATCCCCTAGAGTTCTGAACTTTGAGAAAAAGCTTAGTTCATCTGACTTGAGACGTCTTCTATTTTTTAAATAGATGAAGTTCATTCAAAATCTTTTTCATCTTTTGGACATGTCGTGTTGCCATATAAAGTTCCAGCTGTAACTTCCCTTTCTTAGGTCCAGGTTGCCATAAAAATTCCAATAGCATCTTTCATTTTATCTTTCTTCTGTGAATATATGGAATTAGCTCTGATCATGTGGTTATGTAAAACTCTAACAGTAACTTTCCTTCTTTGATTTGAAAGTTACCATGTTGAAGTTCCAACGGCTACTTTCCTTACCTGATGCTGAAAGATTATACAGATTTTCTTTCCTTCATTCTAGGCATGAATTAGGCAATTATCTTGAAGATTGATTTGGCAGATATCGTCCTTTAAATAACTCTTCCTTGATTGCAGGTTTCCATGTGAAGTCCAACAGAAACTTTCCTTCTTAATTTCCAAAAAATCATGCAAATTTTCGTATGAAACTTCCAACTATTAAGCCATGATTGGAGCAAACAAAACTGCTGATTTTGTGGTATCAAATCAATTAGGTATTTTCCTTATTTACAACTAATGCAATATGGAATAAGATCATTGCAAAAGGATCATAATCAAAACATATTATAAGGAGATCACAACACTTTTCATGAGATTAATGTAAGGTATCACTTTGTCCGGGACATGGTGTCTCAAAGTGTCATTCATGTTGACAAGGTTGGGACTAAGGATAATCTAGTAAACATATTGACTAAGGTTGTTCCAGGAATCAAATTTGAGCATTGCTTGGATTTGATTAACATTGGCAGACTTAAATGACAGGCCCTTTTGGGGGCAGGGACAAAGAAGACGATGGTGAATTTCAAGTCAATGTGGAAAATTGTTGATTTTGCCTTGAAATTTAGGGTAAAATTGACAAGGAACAGAGTGAAACGGAGCCGAGTAGGCAAAATGGGCAACTAAAGCGCACCTCGACGAGCATTAGCAGAACACCGCGTGCCAGGGTGTGAGGAGTAGCACACCCAGGCGCAGAGATAGGCAACTAGAGTCGCGACGTGCACCTAGGTGCGAGGAGTGCTGTGTTCGGGCTTGGAGCAAACTGGAACCTCACCCCCTAGCGTGAGTTCCGCCCGCCAGGGTGCGCGGGTTACTGTAATGCTACGCTCTAGTGCAAGTTGTCCGCACCAGGGAGCACAACGCACCTATTTCTCTTAGCCAAATACGGGTTTTCTCGAGGCAAGCATCAGTTTTGCGTGCCAGGGTGCAAGTCATGCGCACCCCAGCTTGCAGCGCAAGGCTCATGGGTCAAGGACTCTAGTTTTGAGATATTTATACTCGTTTTCTTCTGGGACAACTCAACACAGACATAACACGAGGGTTTCTAAATTGCTTTTGAGTTAACTCCTAGAGACAGAGTTTAGAACAAGGGTGTTAGGTGTTCTCGTGAGATTTGTGGGATTCAAGTTTGTACTTGTTGCTTGATTTGAGATCAATAAATTCATTTTCTTTGTCGGGTGGATTAGGCACATTACCAAACCACATTAAATCCTGTTGTCAATTTTCATTGAATTACTTTAATGTTATTTTATAGTTTTCGCAATAGATTCTCCTGGACTTCAACATTATATAATAGTAATAACTCTTTAACTACTCGACACAAGCCTAGATTTATGTGTGATCGAATAACTATTCAGTAAAAGAGAGGAAGAAGAAGAAAGAGATAAAAATATAAAAATTAAAGTATAATATTACATACTTTAAAATAGCAGAAATGGATTATCATCTTTTGGAATCAAACAAAACGTGTATAATTGATTGAAATTTATTTATTTTATAGTTGGATCGATGATTTAACAAATTTGAGTTATACATGTTTATAGCTAATCTTACCTGTGTTTACTATCTTTATATACTTGTTTACTTGTCTTTTTGAAGCGCTCTTTCGAAAAAAGAGTTGTATACATTACCGTTTATTTAGTTTTATTTTCATTTTCATTATTTTTAAAATGTTGGAAAATAGTCAATGGAGATTAATTGAATATTTGGATAGATTATTGGAAAAATATTGATTAAAAATTAGGTTTAGTATGTTGTAGGTGGAGATAGATGAAAATAATGGAATATAGAGATAAGATATATAGATTATTGGGGAATGCGTTTTGAAAATAAAAATAAAAATGATATCGGGTAAAAATGTGTAAAAACTTATTTATTTCATTTTTTGAATAGTATAAAATGTGAAAAAAGGGTTTTGAAAATGAAACCAAAGGGGCTCTTAAGTTTTGGTGGAATGTCTCTTTAGTTGTATTTTTCCTTAAAAGTTTTGATTGAATTAATGGTAAAAGCTGAAATGATGCTCTCGAATCGATTTGATTCAAAATAAGAGTTTTTAAAATTATAAAAAGTTATTAAAATTACTGGATTGATCCGACACAACTATTTGATGTTTTGATCAATAAATGATCAAAGTAGAAAATTAGAGTAAATAAATTACATAGGTATGTGAACATGTAAATTATAAAAAAAAGAATAATTATAATAATTCGTTACTCAACAATTTTTATATCATCGAATGATTTAATTTGGGGTGTCTGTATTATTTAATTCAATAATTATGATTAATTGTTTATTAGATCGATCCAACGTGATCCATGTAAAAATATACAAGCTTTACATAATTCAATAATTTTATTTACATACAATGAAAAATATAATAATTTCATAATTATACTTTATCAAGTATCATAAGCCAATTCCAATCTATAGTTTTGTTGTGAGAAGTCATTGTTTTTAAACCAATTAAATTACCATTGTACTACTAAATAAAAATAAGTCTATTATATGTTATGCTTGGGCCCACTTTTATTTTTTATTTTTTAATTTTTTTGGCCCACGTCTTCCTGATCCAATATTTGTTCCACCCATCATTTTGTATCTTATTGAGATTGGCCATTAAGTGGGTTTGATGAAAATTATGAAAATAATAATAATAATAAAGAAAGAAAGAAAGAAAGAAAAAAGGAGTGCAATTAATGGGATTTTCTTGGAATAATTAAAGAAGACAATGTACCATTGGATGATCACTATAGAACCCTAATAATTGTATAACCATTGTTCAACCCATCAATATGCACTAATTGCCCATCTCTAATTATCATCACACTTTTTCTTGGGAAATAAAATATGAAAATTCTTCAATCACATCATTATGTCCTTATTGCTTGTTAAACATATCTATCATTAAGCTCAAGTTGTGTGTTTTGTGGTGTCAACTAAAAATTAATTAAGTGCACTAAATATATAGTGCTTTACAAGATTCACATCAAATTAAATAGTAAGCAAATGAGTATGAATTAGATTCTCGCCAAGTCCAGTTGCTTGTGATCTTAGTAGGGGCGACGTGGAGGCCAAAGCAATTACGGTTGTATCAATCCTAACCCTAAATTGGGGGTGGGTTCAAGGCTGCAGAGTACTCAAATCAAATTGTAGATGATTCCCCTACTCATTTTTCTTTAAAAAAAAAAAAGAGTATGAATTAGATTCTCTCTGCCCCCCTCCCCCCAAATTTTTTAAGGGTTCATTTGATTGGATAGGAAATTTTAAATTAGAATTAAGAATAACAAAAAATTGTTTGTGTTTGAGGATATAAACTAATGTTGAATATGTTTCTATTTAGTTTGAATTTTTTAAGTGAATTTCATAAAATTGTATTTGATTTTGATTTTGATTGTTAGTTAAATCGAGTTTAATATAAATTGAGGTCGAGTAGTTTGATATTTTTGTATATACTTTTTATTTTGTGCTAATCAAGTGAGTTTCAGCTGAGCTTCAAATCTTGTCTGAGTGAGAAAATATTTTTGAGGGAAAAAATTATTTTAAAACAAACTATTATTTCCATATATTAAGAAAATAAAAATAATAAATTTAAGAATATATCAAATTTCAATCAAACTTTACACCCAAAACCTCTATTTTGGTTTGTTGCTTTAATAAAAGAGTGAATTGCATGCATAATTCATGCATAGAAAGTATCAATTTTTTAAGTTGGCATTTACCTTTTAATATAACCGAAAATCTCTATAGTTAGAACACAATTCATCCTAATTAATTGAAACAGATGGAGAAATGAGAGTGTCTCCAATTTTATTTTACTAAAAATTTTAATTTTTATTGAAATTTTCTCAAAAAAAATAAATAATATATCATGATAAATTAATAAATCAAAATAAGTTATTGAAGAGAGAAACATGCAATTTTGAGACAAGAAAGTGACCATGTAAAAAGCAAAGAGAGCCAAGGCACAAATGGAGTTGGAAAGGAATAAAGAAAATAAACTGCATAATAGAATTTAGATGAAAAAAAAACATCAAAATAGTCATCTTCAATTATAAAAGATTATAAGAATTTTCCAATATTATTTCTTGCTATTGAAAATAAAGGTTCAAATGAATCAAATTGAGTTGAATAAATTACTTTTCATATTGAGCTCGAATAGCTTAATCTTTTTATGTATATTTTATAATTTCTTCATTAATTGAATCAAGTTTGAGTTGAATCTTAAATTTGATTGAATGAATAAATTATTTAAATTTGATTTATAATATTCAACAAATCAAATTTTTAGTAATCTTATATTCAATAACAATTAATTTATTTTATTTTTTGGCTGGGATTCAAGCCACGGTAATAAAAATAAAAAGAAGTTCCGGTTATATTCATATTATTATAAAAAGAAAACGTCTTTTGTCTCTAAAATAAAAGTTAAGATTTCAAATTTAAATATATCAAACTTGCTCGTCTACTTATTTTGTACTAGCCATCATTTACATGCAGTTTTTGTGTGCATAAAAATATTTTTGAGTAAGCATATTATTAGTATATATATTCTCACATTCATTATATTAAAAATTGATATACATCTATAATTTGCCTAATTATGATGATAGGAATCACACAAAGTAAAAATTTCAGAGTCTATTACCATATCAAAGAAAAAAAAATTCAAATTCAAAAACTATTGAGCTTACCTTATAATTAAAGAAGCTTTTGAATAAATGGTGGCTACTTGAGCATGTAAATTGTATTGAATATATAAAATAAATAAAAGCACAAATCTGGTATTATTTAACAAAATAAGTTTTATTTTTGTAATAGTAGAAATATTTAATAGAATTTACATGTCCAAATAATCATAATGTATTTAGAAATTTCTCTCATTACTAGGTAAGTTTAGAGGTGCAATCGAGTCTAGCCGAGTTTGAGTAAAATTTTCAAGCTCGAGCTTGACGAGCCTAAATTTTAAAATCGGCTTGGCTGGAATTAACAAATGAATTGTAAAAAAACTGCAGGCTTGAGCTCGAAATAAAAAAATAGTAATATAATATATATATATTAATAAAATAAAAAATAATATTTCATTATATATTGGCTTGCGAGACTCGAGCCTAAACTCGAGATCGGCTTGAATTAGAACTCAAGCTCGATTCAGTTCGACTCTAACTCAAAATAGCTTGAACTCGGCTTGTGAGGCTCGTGAGCCGACTCGACTCGTTTACACCCATAGGTAAGTTCAATATTTTGATGATATTTGAATTTTTTTTTAATATGATAATGGACTACGAATTTTTTACTTTATCTTAGAGGTGTCAAAATGGGCCGGGCGGACCGAACCGGACCGGCCCAGGCAGCAAAAAAAATCGGTCCAACTTGGCTCGTTTAATTTTTTAATATCGGCTAGGCTGCACCAGCTCTCTTGAAAATCCATCTTGAGCTGAAATTTTGCAACCCGAGACCGACTCGGCCCACAAACCGTGAAAGACCGTGGGCTAGCTTATCTCGCAGGCTAGCCCGCTTAGCCCACAATATTTTTTTAATTTAAATTATAAATTATAATTTTTAAAAATTTAAGAATTTATAATTTATAATTAAGAATGTATAATTTATAATTTATTAGTTTATAAATGTATAAATCAATAATTAAAAAATTTTAATTTTTAAATTATAAATTATAAAAAAAAAAAGAAAGGGAAAGTAGCCGTTACATATTGTAACGACTACTTTAAGTAGATTGACCGTTGTCCTGGCCATTGGCCAACGGTCAATTTAGCAACTGGTAGCAATTTAAGCTTGAAACAAATTGCTGCCAGCAATTTCTCTCTCTATTCTTTTTTTTTTTCTTTCAAAAATAATAAATGACCACTATAATAAAAATGTTTCCTATCAAATCTCTCAATTTCTCCCAAATATCTGAAGCCTCAAATATTCTAAAATTTTATTTCTTATTCCACAATTTCTCAATTTCTCTCTAATCTAATAATTTATAAATAAAGTATATCTTTTATTCATTTCGTACATATTATTAAATTTATTTGGTGGAGCTTTGAATAGAGGTCTATCAATTTGCTACTTCGTGGAGCCATGAATGATGGTGTATCAAATTGCGACTTCTTAATTATTATTACGTCTTTTACGGTAACATCTATCCTTTTTTTACAATTTAATTTGTGTGTTAATCTTTGTGAATTTTAATTGTTAATTTTTCATATTTAGTTGATTATAAAAATGAAGAAATTTTTGAATCTTGCTAGTAGTTCTAAAAATAAAAAAACTAGTAGTCGCTCTACGGCCCCTCCGAGTGTATACCACATTCTCCTTTAAATGACCCCTCAATTCGTCCCTCAACTCAACCCACTACGCGTAGTACTAGTCATCAATTTATAGACCCGCCCCTAAGACCAACTACTACCCCTCCCTCTTCTTCTAGTTCTACGGCCCGATATAATATGGAATGTAATTTAAATACGGAAGAATATAATGTTATTGCACAAACACTCGCATTTTTGCATAATACCGAATCACAAGAACAATATCATCCCACTACTGATAGAATAGATGAAGAAAACCCCCTACATAATGATGAAACACAAGCACCCGATGATAGTGACACACATAATGATACACATGGGAATAAAAAAAGAAGATTAACTAGTGATATATGGAAATATATAGCTATTGGCCCACCCGGTTCGGTGCATTGTAAAATTTGTCGTGCAGTTTATAAACAGAAAAAAGGAGGTGGAACGAGTACAATTAAAAGACATTTAGACACTCATCATCCGGGTTGGAATGAAGAGGGTGTGGGGGTAGAGGATCAATCACAACTTTATCGAAATGAATCGGGCGAGCTACAAAGTTGTACAAAATAGGCTTATCTAGATTAGTTGTACAAAATGAGCTACCTTTTACTTATGTCGAAAATGAATTAGTAACTGGATATAATTAAATGTATTTACAACCGGCTTATAAACCAATTTCACGTAACACTTGCTATGATGATGGGTATAAATAATATTTAGCGAAAATTTTAAATTTAACTAAAAATTTTAATAATTTGAAATATAGAGTTTCTTTTACATCCGATATGTGGTTAGGTAGAGACAATTTGCATTATTTATGTGTTACGGCTCATTGGATTGATGATAATTGGTGCATGCAAAAAAGAATAATTGAATTTCAACAACTTGCTCATCCCCATATGGGTTTTCATATTTATGAAGCAATTGGAGATTGCCTTAGGGGTTGGAAATTAATGGATAAAGTTATGTCTATGTCTTTTGATAATACATATAATAATACATCTGACGTAAGGAAATTAGTTAAATTAATAGACCCTTTAAAAAATGGTATTTTTTTCCATGTTAGATGTTTTTGTCATATTATTCATTTATGTTGTAAAGATGGTTTAGAATAAATGGATTTTTCAGTAGGTAAAATTAGAAGTGCTTTAACACATATTATGGCTTCATCAGTTAGAACACAAGAATATAAAAGATTTTGTCAAGACCGTAGGACAAGATTAGTAATTCCTTACTTAGATACTCAAATAGGTGGAACTCTACATATAGAATGCTTAGTGAGGCAATGCCTTATCGTCAAATAATTAGTGAGTTTTGTAATAAAGAAATGTTTGACGATTATGGTGAACCATTTTTGCATGATGCGGATTGGGATATTGTGGAAGTTCTTGCTCCACTTCTTCAAACATTTAATGATAAAACCAAAATTATGTCCGGTCATTTTTATCCAACATCTAACTTGTTATTATATACACTACATGAAATTACTCAATTATTTGATAATCATAGATCTGATGAACATTTAAGTGAAGTAATTTGTGCAATGGAAAATTTTTTCTTAAGTATTATAAAAAAATACCCTACATATAGCAATTATTTCAAGTGTTTTAAATCCTAGATTAAAGTTAGATATGTGTGTTGTATTAATGCAAAAATATAATGATTTTATACTTCATTAGGATTTTAACTATGAAGAAGAAAAAACAAGAATTTTAGATATTTTGAAAAATTTGTATAGTGTTTATAGTCAAAATTATGGGATAGGACAAATGCATGTAGGTATGCAACGGCCATCTATTAGCAAAAGAGGAATGTTTGCATCTTTAGGTAATTTGATTAATGAAAGACCATCAAGCTCAAGACCCGAAAGTAGCACGGAGATATCGCTATATTTACAAAACGCATGTGAAGAAGACTATGAAAAGATTCGACGTGTTAGAGTGGTGGAAGAATAATACTAAAGTGTATTCAATTCTTTCATGCATTGCTCGAGACGTACTTGCATCTCAAATATCGACAGTGGCATCCGAGAGTGCCTTTAGTGAGGGCAAGCGCACATTGACGGATACAAGATCGCGGTTAAAACCTGATTCGATCAAGTTTTGTATTCTTTGGAAGGATTGGCTAGATCAAGAGTATAGAAACAAAAATTTGAGAAAGATGAAGATCATATTGCCTCAATTTGAAGAAGACGATGAAGAATGACTTGAAACCACATCCACCATCACATCTCAAGTTGCGAGCGATTTAGATCACTTGAGTGAACGACCAGTTTATCATTGGACATGTTTAGATGTTTGGATATTACAAAGTTTTTTTTTTGTTTGTTTGTTTGTTTGTTATTATTATGTACTTTTATTTGAAGTTTGGTCAAATCTACCTCTATGTAATTATGTTTTCTAAATTAATGATGGGTAAAGGGGTCCATACCAAACCCCTCACCACCTTATTTGGTGGTGTTTTTGGAAAAATATAATTGATAAAAAAAATAATAATATAAGTATAAATTTTTAAGTTTTTATAAAAATTTAAGTGTTGTAAAATATTAAAAATCACATAAGTATAAATTATTAAGTCTTTTAAAAAAGTATAAGTGTTGGAAAAAACATTAATAATCACATAAATATAAAAACTTCAAAATTTTAAATTCATTTAAAAAAAAAAAAAGAAAGAAACTCACGGGCCAACCCGCGAGCCGGACTGCCTAGCTCGGCTCATATATAAACCGGCTCATCTATATAGTGGGTTGGTTTTGAGCCGAGTCGGACTTTTCAATTTTCGGCCCGTCACGGTCCAGACCGTGAACGGCCTGCGAGCCGAGCTGAGACCGTCATTAACCGTTTGTTAAACGAGTCGGGTTGGCTCGACCCGGCTCATTTGACACCTCTACTGTTAGCTTTATGATTATGAAAATCATAAATATATATTTTAGATGCGTGTTATTTTTTTAGTATAATAAATGAGAAAATACACAGATAATATGATTAATTAAATTTTTGCGTGCAAGAATTGGGGGCAAATATTTTTTGGTTATTAATTAAAAAAAAAAGAAAGAAAGAAAATAGATAGACTCCAAAATAAAAGCAAATAAAAGTCAATTGCGAAACAACCGCTGGTTTGTCATTTCTCTCTGTTCTTCTTCTATCGTTCAATTTCCCGGTGCCGGTCATCTAATCCGACGGTCCTCAGAGAGCGGAAGAGGGGAGAGGAAAATATCCCGGCCGTCAAATTCCATTTCTCCTCATTATTTTTCTCCTCCTACTCCTGTTCTTTTCGCAGGGATTGACCACCATGAATGAGAAGGCCAACGTTTCCAAAGAGCTTAATACCAAGCATCGAAAGGTTGTTACTTTGTTACTGGATTTGAACTTTTCCTATTTATTTTGATCTTAATTGTTTTGTACCCCTAGCTGAATTATTGATTTGATCTTTTTTTATTAATCTGGATTTGGGGCTATTGTTATTTCTACTATTCAGTGTTTGAAATGCTTTTAGCAATGGTTGAATTAAGGGATTTGATCAGTTGTAGCTAGAGATTAGTGATGATTATGTGATTAAGGTGGAGGTTTTAGTATTAGGAGGGTGTGTTAGGTTCGAATGATGTTTTGAGATTCGGTTGATTGGATGAGATATGATTTCCGCCAGCTTCGGGTAATTTAATAATTAGAGATAAGATGCTTGATAGGTTGATCTATGTTTTAGTGAGAATTTGGAACACAGAGTGTTTCCAAGATTCTAATTCTTTGTGAAGAAGTAAAATCCTCATTAGGAGCTTGCAGTCCTTTCGTTTTTTTCTCTCTTTCTACTCATCGTATTTGTTAACTGTAGTTGTATTTCATTTGAAAACCCATTCGGATCAGAATCTTGGTTTAGTTGCTTCCTGCTTTTGTTTTCCCACACATGAGTTGATGGTAATGACATCTGTGGTATCAGATTTTGGAAGGACTTCTTAAACTTCCAGAGAATAGGGAATGTGCTGATTGCAAATGCAAGTGAGTATTTATGATGATATTACTTTTTGGTTGTATTAACTATGGGAATAAAGAAAACGGGGCTCAGATATGATATTATCATCCTTACTTTCATGGATCTAATTTGAACTTTCTGTGTTTTCCCATTTGTGTGTCTGATTCCTTTCAGAGGTCCTCGATGGGCTAGCGTGAACTTAGGCATATTTATATGCATGCAATGCTCTGGGATCCACAGAAGTCTTGGAGTGCACATATCAAAGGTGATGTCTTTGTCGTATTTATGTTTTCTCTTTTTATGGCTAATGCATGCGTGAGTAGGAGAAGTTGTTTATTTCATAGGCATTTTTTCTGCTATTCAAAAAGGGCTTTGGTTGATTATCGGTGCAGGAGTCTCAATGCTATGTGGTATCTTCTGAATTTTATGTTAACTGTTTAAATATTTCAAACCCGACCTATGCTGGTACAATAGTATGAGTTCTCCATTTCTTTCAAACATGACATTTGTTTGAAGCAAATGACAGGTTTCATTCAACATAGTTAATATTGATATTTTTTGGGAAATGAACCAATTAAGTTTTGATGTTTGTAAGATGTGAGCTTCTTTCATTTTTGAAAATCAATTTTTTCAAGTGGTTTTTTCTTTAGTATTCTGGAATATCATATCTTGTTGAGTTTGTGGAAATAGATTATTTTTTTTCGTATGGATCTAATGAACAATCTCAAATATGCACGTATGCCTAGATGAAACTAGATGTTGTTTGGGCACATTTTTGCAGTGTTATCATTTGGTAATATTGTACATCTCCTCTTTGGCATGAGAGATAGTTCCTAACTTGGCTGAGTTGATATTTTATTAGAGACGTGCTTTGCATAGTTAGATGGAATGGTTTGGTTGTTAACAATTATTAAATTTGTGCATTAATTCTTATCTTCAATTTCCTGAAATGCAGTTTTATTTGTCTGGAAGGTTCATTACTTCAACTTTTGTCTTTGAATAACTCTGATCATCCTCTATCGGAAGCTCCCTTTTCTAACAATGACAAATAATTGATTATAGTCAGCTATCAGCTATGACTTTTTTGTTGATGTTTCTGGATCTTTTCTCTATCATAGGAGTACTAGTGGAGAATCACTTATTAATTTCTCAATCAATATATTTCATCCTTAAGTATTGTGTTGGATAATTGACTGTTAATTGTGATTTGGTTGTTGATATATATTTTCCCTATTTGTAGGTGAGATCTGCTACACTTGATACATGGCTTCCTGAACAGGTTGCGTTTATTCAATGTAAGTATTTCACATGCCTCTATCTATCAGGTTAGTGTTTATTTGACATTCCAAGAATGTTTTATAAATTCATCTTTTCTTTGTGAACATAGCCATGGGAAACGAGAAGGCAAACAGTTACTGGGAGGCAGAGCTACCCCCAAATTACGATAGAGTTGGGATTGAGAATTTCATTCGTGCAAAGTATGGGTTTTTTATTCTCAAGGACTTTTGTCATGCACCTGTATTTGATATGTCTGATTCTGCAAACTGATTTGTGATTTATCTATGCCTATAATCAACTAAGATATGAAGAGAAGAGATGGATACCCAAGGATGGGAAACCAAAGTCACTTGCTGGGAGAATAGAAGAAAAAGCTTCTGTCCAGAGGCAAAGACCAAGTGATAGAAGTGGGCATGGACAAGCCAGCAATTCTGGGAACTCTTCTGAGGAGAGGATGAATGTTCCAGTATCTGGTAGAAAAGGAAACATTCCTGCTGCCAGAATTAATGCGCCCATGCCTCCTAAAGGACCAGAACAAGTATGTTCTGTTGCATATATTTTGTTCTTTTTTTATTGAACATGTCTCATGGTAGCTTGGCTGATTCTTTTGCATCTATGTGAGGCTGGTAATAGACATCTCGTTCTTGTAATAATATTATCATCCACTTCTGAAGAATAATTTCCAGGCAAAGAATTGTTTGATCTTTTTGTCAAGATGGATCTATGAATAGAAGTTATTAAGCTAAAATTCTATGGGTTGGAGGCTTAGAGCAACGAGTCTTGCTTGTGTATAATGGATGGGGAGTGGAAATCTAACACTAAAAATTATTTCAACTTTTTGGCAAGATGGATGTGTGGATAGAAGTAATTAAGCTAAAATTCTATGGATTGGAGGCTTAGAGCAATGTGTCTTTCCATGCACGTGTCAAATGGATGGGGAGTTGAAATCAAACACTAAACTTTCCAGTCTTCATTTTTATTCTGCAAAACAACTTTCGTCTTGTTATTATCCATACTTAGTGATGGAATGAAGTGAAACAATTTATCCTGCCTACATTTTTGAGTTCGAAAGTTGGTCTCACTTTCGTATTTGATTTTTGTAAATACTTATATACAGAAAGTTTGTTCATTATCTATTCATGTTATATTTTCACACGTGCAAATGTGGTCCTTATTTGTCCGTCTGACAACAGGTAGTTCCAGTTCCAGCAACTGAACAAGTGATTCAGAAAACAGAGCTAGCTGCACCTGCTGAATCAATTCCAGACATGGTCTCTCCCCCTAAAGTTGATTATAGTACTGATCTTTTTGGTTTGCTTTCTATGGATGATTCTGGTGAACGTGAAACTGAATCATCTGAGGATGATAATTTATGGGCAGGATTTCAGTGTATGTCTTAATCGATCTCTTGCATTTTTCTCTGTGGGTTAGGCAATGCGTGTGTTTTCGCTAGGGTAGGGGGGGTGGAGGTGTTCAAGCCTTAAAAATTCATAAGATGTTTGAATTTGCTAATTTGGTGGATATGCATGTTTCTTCTGGAAGTAACACTTGACAATTTGCAGCTGCTGTGGCATCATCATCAACAGAAAAGAATACCCCTGCAAAACAAGATGAAAACAAATCACAGCCTGCTTCTGGAATTGAAGATCTTTTTAAGGATTCATCATCAATTTTACCTAGTTCCATTTCAGGGAAACCTGAAAAAGATGTTAAGAATGATATTATGTCTCTTTTTGAGAAGGTATGTTTTGTGTTTGAGAAGCATCAGCAACACATTCCCCACCCCCCAAACATCCAAATCGCGCCGCCACACACACACAGACAGAGAAAATTAGTGATGGTGGCATGCACGACAATCTGTATTGAACCAAAAATGGTGATAATGTTGGTTGCTAACCAGTAAACTTGAAAGGTCCACTTTTTCATGTATCTGCAAGGTTGGAATGTTCAATTTTACATACAAGTCTCAGCACCTATGTGGATTTTGATGGTTATTCTGCTACAATTACTGTTTCAAGTAACGCCCAAGAACTAATTTATTAGTCTTATCTCGTAATATTGCAGTCCAATATTGTCTCGCCATTTTCTGTTCACCACCAACAACAACTTGCTATGCTAGCTCAACAGCAGTCACTTCTAATGGCTGCTGCAGCCAATGCTTCTGGGGGAGCACCAAAAGTTCCTGGTAACACACAATTAGGGCTTAATGGCACCAACTTGCGCAACCAAAGTTGGCCAAATGTTGGCTATCAGTTCCCTGGTATGATGATGCCGGCAGCCGGGAAGATTGATTTAGAGAAATATAAGCAGGTAGGAAAAAGTGATGCTCAAAGCTGTGTCATTGCCCATTGGAAATTTGAGAGCACAGATGTACTCACATTCTTATTTTCTGCTTGAGTGACAGATGGGAAACATGGGAACAACTCTTCCAGTTGGAAGCTCTTTTGCTCTCCCTATGTCCAGGTAAGTGCATGTCAGTATTGTATTTGATAGATATTATGTGGAACTTATTTAGACCCAAGTATTTTCTGGGGAACAGCGTGGGCGGACTAAACTTCAGTGGCATTGCATGAACATTTAATACTCATTTTGGAAGATGCACTTTGGATGATATGTTTACCTCCTTTTAAGATAAACATATAGTTCATTTCTTCCTTATCATGCATCATTTATGCCAAAGATAATATTGTGAAAATTTTACTGGAGCTTTCTGATGTATTCAACATTTTATTTTTCAGTAGCATATGCTTATTTGCATCTCTATGGCTTTTAAGGGAGAAACAGGGGATTTTGGACATCTCCACCACCCCCCCGCCCCCAGCCCCCCAACCCCCCACCTTTTTTTCTTTCTTTTTTTTTTTTTTATGGGAGGGTGGGGGGTGGGGGTGTTGTGGGGAACAAATGATACTAGGATGGACACCATGTGACTTAGACTGCTGCTAGTTTTTTCCGCCTCTTTTGTTTGATCATATATATTACCTTTGTAAGTGTCATATATGATCGAATATAGAAAAGCTTCAACACTTTTTCAAAGACCTCCTTGCCCCTGTTTGGAGACTTTGTTTGCTGTTACATTAGAATCATATGCCTATGATAATTAAATCATTAAATTATCCGGATACCAACTTGCATCATTTTCAGAACCACCTGCAAATTTGACCTTTTCAATGGTGCCTCTTTCTTTTTTATTTTTTTTTTATTTTTATATTTATCTGAAAATCACATCAGAATACATTTTTTGCTTTGAATTGTGTCTTTGTTGTCAGCTCAACTTCATGCTGTGCCAGCCAAATGCAAATATATATATATATATATATATTTTAATTTCTGGAAAATTCGCAAGGTTTTTATTGGAGAACATGGATGACATTTCTTATATCACCCTTAATATTATCACAATTGCTAATCTTTCATAATCGTGTTGCAGCACACATGCAGTTGGGTCTAATGCTTCTAGTAATGGCAATACACCCTCAATAGCAGGCCAACAGACTGCACCCTCACTCCCATCTGGTTCTTCACAATCGGGAAAAGACTACGATTTTTCCTCTTTGGCGGAAGGTTTATTCTCAAAACATTGAATAGAAACACCCTTTTTAGATCTGCCACAGCACACACTACGCGAATAATTCACATAAAAAAAGAGTAGCTATTGGAGTTCTTTTTCTCCTCTATTTGGGGGTTGTAAACTATGTTTAGGGGAGCGTTTTATTGATAGGTTTGTATCTGAGCAATAAATTGTTTAAGCTTGAAATATTCTTTATCAGCACGTTTGTTCGTTTGATGAATTTCGATCATTAAGAGGAAGAAAGCTATTCGTACATTCGACAGATAGGTTCTTCTATGTAATGGTCTTATTTATTTTGAGCTATGGTCTTATCAATAGATCTGAGGTTGTCTCCTTTTTTCGGATGTTTTTATCTTTTGATATGGGGAAAGTAAAGAAACAAAAGACCTTGTTTAGTACTATGTTTTCGTGTGGCTTGAAAAGTAGACATTTATTTGTGTAATATGATTGTATTATACTTGTAGTAGAATAGCACAACTGTCTAAATTTATATATCGTGTATTATTATATTTTTGAAGTAGTGAATATATATATATAGAGAGAGAGAGAGAGAGATAGATATATTATATGTCGAATATTATATATGTCAGAATGCAAATAAATAATTTGAGTATAAATTTATTTTTTCTAATTTCATAGTGAATATTATTTTAAAGATGGGAAACTAGGCCTACTAAAATTACCTTTTGCGAGGCCTATTTGATATTTAGAAACTGCTCGATAATAGTCGGATAAGTGGAAAATATTATGGCGAACAAGAAAAGTCTTGACAGTAGGATTAAATTTCAAAGAAACTTTTACCTCTTGTCGAATATGTTTGCTCTTAATAATTATATATAAATTTACAAAACATAGAAATTAGTGTCCCATATACTTATCCCAACATGATTTTGCTACTAATATAAGCTTTACATGGATAATAGTTGGAACGATAAGAAGGAATCACCCAATTTTTCCAACTTTCTCTATATTCACTTCACCACCTCTCCTTAAACCACATGGTTGCAATTTTCTCCCTCTCAACAAATTTAACAGGCTCAACGATCGCTGACAAGACTTGGTTTCTTGAGAAATCATTTGGGGTACTATGACCATCTCCATTTTGGTATGACATAGGGCAATTCAAGCATGATTCATAGCTATTTTTATGAAAGATTTGTCGAAAAGTGACTTATGGACTATTTCTTCATTCATCATCTTTCAATTTTGATCGATCAATTTTCTTATGTATACACGAGCAACTTCTTCTGATTTTCCCGTTCCATACATATAACACGGGATTGCTTTTGCAGTTTCCTCTATCTCAATCTCTGCTTGCAATTAAAAATGCGGTCTAAGTAAATATATGACCTACAAAAAGTGGACAAATTCAAATAATCTTGCTTGCACAATGAAAAGGGCTGTAGAAGTTCCTAAGACATTCATTAGAGGAATATTTTCATTCAAAATACTTTTTTATTTGTGCATGTACCCATTTTTAAATTAATCTTGTGAAGTCTGAAGATTACATAAGTGATTCATACACAACATTTCTTTATTATACCGACAGTTACTTCAACTACTAATTAATCTCTTTTCACAGATGATTGAAGTTCAATTATGGTTCACATCTTCAATTTTTGGAAAAAAAATTGCCCATTTATCTCTGGCTTCATTCAAGAATTATATTCTAATCCAACCTCTATAAATCAACAAAAAAGACAAATCATTTATCATACATCAAATCCTACTCCATTATACTGCTTTAGATGATGAAATCCATCCATGATTCAGATATTCCTCAAACTTAACTTCAACAGTTCACCATGTATGATGCATGTATGCAAGAATTAACCAGTACAGTACTTATTCTTCATCCTTTTTTCCAGGGAGTTTTGCTTGATATTCTCGTCGCGATGGGGATAGTTAAGTCCAACCATTTCTGGCTCGATGTTGAGCATCTTGAGAAAGCTCTTCAAAACATCTTATAAGTGATTGTGGAGATGGTTTTCTATGCTCTCTTTATGCAACATGCATACTCTGTTGAGCCTCACTGAACTGGATCAGTTTCTGGAAGACTGGAACAAGTGACAAGAAGAAAGAGTGATCGAAAGAGAGTCGAATGCCTGTGTTTTCTGGTTGCTATTGTGCCTATCTGTGTGGAGATTTTCATGGTGTTCTAATCATATATAGGTAATGTCATGCTTTTTGTGCTGCTGGTTATATGGTAGAAAGGGCTACTTTTGGCCTGATTGTACTTCAGGTTAGTATTGTATTGAGTACATAATATGATGGAGATATTGCAGATATTTATCTTACTTAAGTTGCAAGTATTTAATTAGCTGCTCTGTTTCATTTTTTGTTACATGTATGATTCCAACTTAATGTATGCATACTACGTGTATTTAATTTTCAATCAATTATTTTTATAAAAAATATTTAATACACATATCATATATTTATAAAATAAAATAGAAGATGAAATACGAAATAAAATAAAAGATTTAAACTGCTATGACTACATGGTGAAGTTGTTAGTACTATGAACTAATATTGTGTCTCCTTTATATATTTATTAAAAAAGTGTGGAATTGCCTCATTCAAGTTGCAACTATTTAGCTAATTAGCTTAAAATAATTGTAAATGGACCTAAAAGATTCAACCTACAGGAAAGAGGAGTGCGGAAACTTTGGTCATATTCACACCCAATCCACAACATATTTTGTGATGAAATATATAAAAGTTAAAATTGTAAAATTGGTCCCGTATATATGGCCCTCAGGCAATTTAAGGCTTTATGTCTTCAGGCCGCAAAATTGTTACAGCAGCTCTGGACATTTGGCAATATGAGGACAAATTAGGCCCAATTCTCATCCACCACCAGTTTGAGCTTACGTGGCACATGATTTGGAGCCGCGTGGCGCCCTGTCATCCAGAACATCTTCCTCTATCCTGCATGGCATATGGTGTGGCAATTCCTCTTACCACATCAGCACAATTATTATACCTCCACTTCCAAAAACAAAAAAAGAAAAAAAAAAGGAAAAGAAAAAGAAAAAGAACATAAGAAAAAGAAAAAAATAAATTTATATATAAAACACCAAAAAACAAATACATAAAAAGCAAAAAAAGAGAAAAAATAAAAAATGGATAAATCTTGAAAAATATCTATATACTTAATAAATCTATTATTAATTAATGAATTAAAAATAAAATTAATTAATTATTTATTTAAGCTAAATTTATTTATTAATTAAAAATAAAAATTTAAAAATATATGTTCTTAACTAAATAATTTGAATTACTTAGTAATACTAAAATTATGATATAAATTTAAATAAATTTATTTCTAATTTAATAATTTTATTTAAAAAAATAAACATTTAATATTCCACCAACCTCACCACAACCCCTCCAACCCCACCTTCCTCTCCCCAACAAAATATATATATATATATATATATATTTAATAATATAATTTATTAATTTAAATTTAAAAAATTTATTTGATACAAATTCATCACCTTATTATCACTTTAATCTATATAATATTAACAATTTTGCATTCAATATTTAATAAATTTAAAATAATAAACATATCTAAATAATTTCATTAAAATTAGTTGAATATATTTATTAATTAATCAAAAATATAATTTGTATATGCTTAATATTACTAAAATAATAATATAAATTTAAATAAAATTTATTTATTAATTTAGATAATAATTATTTGAAAAAACATATATATTAAATGTTTAAACCCCACCCCACCCCACCCCCAACATGGCCTCATGGCTAGCAATGGCCTCTTCCTAAAATGGTCGCTGGCCAACGGCCGGTTGGACGTGACGGCGGCGGCCGTGGCTAGCAGCTCTCCACGGTCGATTGACCTGCCATGGCCAGCGTGGCGCTGGCCATGGAAGCTGGGGAGGGCTAAGGGTAACAAAGGGGTGGGGGATGTATATATATATATTAATACACACACACACACACACACATATATATATATATTAAATGGGCGCTGGCCAGTGGCTGGCTGGATCTGACGGCCGCATGTCCAACAGCGGTCTGGGCCAGGAGGCCGCGGCACCTAAGCCTGAGTTGGCCACATCCGTCTGACCTACCATGGCTAGCCTTGCGTTGGCCATGGCAACCGGTGTTGAATATTGATTCAAAAATATTAGAGTTAGTGGTTCCTATTTATTTGGGCATGTTTTAGTCTTAGTTTATTAGTTGAGTCAATATCAAATATGTTAGTCGCTGATTCTTAGCTTAGTGGGTCATGTTTTCTGATATTTTTATGTTTTTCTATTGAAGTCAGCCTATATATACAGCGTTGTACAACTGTTCATATCAATTCATATCAATTACAAAACTTCTCCTTCTTTTCATTAATTTCATTTCCCAACCAACAAATTTTTGGCACCAGAGCAAACTTCCAAGTTCGATCCTTTTTTGAAAAGTAAGAGAAAAGGGTAACCTCATGGCAGCTAATAATAGGTCTTCAACAGCAGCGCAATTTTTGATTCCCATTTCAATGGTGAAAAATATGAATTTTAAAGTGTAAAAATGAAAACATTCTTCAAGTCTCAAGAATTATGGGACTTGGTGGAAAATGGATTCGATGAATTTGATGATGAGTAGGGATTGCAGAGGAACAAGAAGAAGGATTCAAAAGCCATATTTTTCATTCAACAAGCAATGCACGATTCAATTTTCTCCAGAATTGCAGCAGTGGAGACTTCAAATCAGGAATGGGAGATTCTCAAGAAGGAGTTCAAAAGCTCAACGAAGGTAATGACTATGAAACTTCAAACACTCCGTCGTGAATTCAAAAATTTGAGCATGAAAAGTATTGATTCTGTGCAAGATTATCTATCTAGAGTGTCAACTCTTGTAAATAAAATGAAATCGTATGGTGATCAAATTAGTGATGAAGCAGTTGTTTCCAAAGTTTTAAGAAGCCTCAGTTCCAAATTTAACCATATAGTACCTGCAATTGAGGAAGCCCATGATTTATCTTCATATTCTTTTGATGAATTAATGAGTTCCTTCCTAGCCCACGAGGATAGATTAAATGCTTCACAAGAACGAAATAAGGAGAAAGCATTCCAAGTGAAGGGGGAGTCTTTTTCGAAGGGAAAGTATGAAAATTTTGTTGGCAGAGATGGTTTTTGTGGTGGCCATGGATGCGGAAAATGTAGAGGAAAAAGTTAGTTTGGTGAACAACAATTCAAGAGCTCCATCCAATGTCGGTATTGTGGTAAATGTGGACACAAAGAAGCTGATTGTTGGAGTAAACAGAAAGATGAGCAAAACCAAGTCAATTTCACAGAAAAACATGATAGTGAGAGTAAGTTATTCATGGCTCATTCTCCTATTAATGTGTCAAATGATGTTTGGTTTGTTGACAGTGGGTGCTCTAACCATATGTGTGGCACAAGATCTCTGTTCAAAGAACTTGATGAGTAACCAAAAATAGAAGTTCGACTTTGCAATGACAAGCAAATGTAAGTCGAAGGAATAGGTACAATTGTTATTAAAACCTTGCAGCGTAATGTCAAACTTCTCTTTGATGTTCAATATGCCCTTTGTTTGGCTCATAATTTGCTAAGTGTTGGGCAGTTGATGACTTGTGAGTATTCACTTTTATTTGATAATGAATCTTGTGTTATCTAAGATAAAAAAAATCAGGCCAAAAGATTGTTGGTGTTCAAATGACTCAAAATAGAATGTTTCCTCTTGAAGTATCAAATGTTGAAAACTGTGCGTTAGTTGCTAAAGGAAGTGTTGAAGCTAATTTATGGCATTTACAATATGGTCATTTGAATATAAATGGTTTGAAATTGTTGGGGTATAAGAGTATGGTTGTTGGATTGCCTAAAATTGATGCTCTTAATTTTTGTGAGGGATGTGTATATGGAAAGCAAAGTAGAAAGTCATTTACTGTAGGTCAATCATGGCGTGCTTCTACTTATCTTGAATTGATACATGCTGATTTGTGTGACCTTATGAATGTGGAGTCCTTAGGAAGGAGTCGATATTTCTTGTTATTCGCTGATGATTATAGTTGCATGAGCTGCGTATATTTCTTGAAATTTAAATCAGAAACATTTGAAAATTTCAAGAAATTAAGTCTTTCGTAGAGAAGCAAAGTGGATGTGAAATTAAAACTCTTTGAATAGATAAGGGAGGTGAGTTTATATCAACATAATTTAGCATTTTTTGTGAAGAAAATGGCATCTACAAAGAGTTGACTGCACCTTACCCACCAGAGCAAAACAGTTTAGCAGAACAAAAGAACTCTACTATTGTTGAAATGGGCAGAAGCATGATGAAAGCCAAAGGTATTCTGGAACATTTTTAGGCTGAAGTAGTTGCCACAACAGTTTATCTTCTGAATATTTCACCAACATAAGCAGTCTACAATCGGAGACGATATGAGGCATGGAAAGGTAACAAGCCCAAGGTTAGCCCTTTACGAGTCTTTGAATGTATAGCTTATGCTTTGTTGAATTCACAAGCACGTAAAAAGCATGATAAAAATTCTGAAAAAATGCATCTTTATTTGGTATAGCACACAATCCAAAGCTTATAAGTTGTATAATCCTATGAGTGGCAAAGTTTTAATTAGTAGAAATGTTGTGTTCAATGAAAATGCAAGTTGGGATTTTAGTTCTGGGAAGGTAAGTTCCACAATTCAACTATCACTCAATGATGAAGCTGCTATTGGAGAACCTGGAGTAGATCCTAATTCAGCTAACTTAATCAATTCATCTTTAGCAAGTACTCACATTTCCACTCGGCCTAGCAGCAGTGAAAGCTCCTCTCCATCAAGCTTAACACCATTAAGTTTTTCCAGTGAGACTCCACCCAGAAAATTCAAGTCACTAAGAGAAATTTATGCATGTTCTTTTGCTTTATATGTATCAGATCCTATTTCTTTTGAAGAAGCAACAGAAAAGAAAGAGTGGCAGCATGCTATGTTGGAAGAAATTTAGGCAATTGAAAGAAATCAGACCTGGGAGCTTGTAGACTTGCCAAATGACAAAGTTCCTATTGGCCTCAAATGGTTGTTTCGAACAAAGTACAATGCTGATGGGAGTATACGAAAGCATAAGGCAAGGCTCGTTGCAAAGGGATATGCCTAGTAGCAAGGTATTAATTTCGATGAAACTTTTTCTCTTGTTGCTCGTTTTGAAATAGTAAGAATTCTGTTATCCTTGGCTGCTCAATTAAATTGGTTGGACTATCAATTTGACATTAAATCTACTTTTTTGAATGCAGAATTCGAGGAAGAAGTCTATGTTTCTCAACCTGAAGGTTTTGTTGTCAATGGAAAAGAAAACAAAGTCTACAAGTTAAAGAAGGCCTTGTATGGCCTCGAGCAAGTTCCTTCGGCATGGTATAATAAATTTGATTCTTGTTTTTTGAAAAATGGATTTGAAAGAAGTCAAAATGAACCTACTTTGTACTTAAAGAAGCAAAGAAAAATGAGTTTTTGGTTGTGTGTCTTTATGTGGATGACATGATTTACATGGGATCTAGTGAAACTTTAATTGCAGAATTCAAAGTGTGCATGATGAAAGAGTTTGAGTTGTCAGATTTAGGTGTCTTGCAATATTTTCTTGGGCTTGAAGTAAAACAGGCAGGAGATAGAATTTTTGTTTACCAGTAAAAATATGCAGCAGACCTTTTGAAAAAAATTCAAGATGGAAAATTGCAAAACTAAGGTCACACCTATGAATGAGAATGAGAAGTTGCAGCTTGAAGATGGCACAGGCAAAGCAAATACAAAATATTTCAGAAGTTTGATTGGTAGCCTAAACTATTTATCTCATACTCGTCCCAATATTATGCATTTTGTAAGTGTATTATCGAGGTACATGCACAATCCTAGCAAGCAGCACCTTGAAATGTCAAAAAGGGTTCTACACTATATTGCAGGGATTGTTGGCCATGGGATTTGGTACTCTAAGGTATCAAATTTTAAGTTGTTTGGATTTACTGATAGTGATTGGGCAGGTTGTTTACATGAACGCAAGAGTACTTATGGGAATGTATTTATTCTTGGTTCCAAAGCTATCTCATGGAGCTTTAAGAAGCAAGATGTAGTGGCCTTGTCATCTTCCGAAGCAGAGTATGTTGTTGTAACTTCAGCAGCTTGTCAAGCAGTTTGGTTAAGAAAGCTGTTAGCTGATCTTCATCAAGTGGAACAAAGTTCAATAGAAAATTTCTGTGATAACAGGGCAACCATTGCTATGACCAAAAATCCAATTTTCACAATAGAACAAAGCATATCGACATCTTCCATTATTTTATCCGAAGTCTCACAGCAAAAGGAGACATTGCATTGAAGTTTTGTGGTACAAACGAGCAAGTTGCTGATGTTCTCACCAAATCACTTCCTCAACTTAAGCACAATTATTTTCGGCGGCGACTTGGAGTCTGTAATTTTGAATCAAGGGGGAGTGTTGAATATTGATTCAAAAATATTAGAGTTAGTGGTTCCTATTTATTTGGGCATGTTTTAGTCTTAATTATCAGTTGAGTCAATATCAAATATGTTAGTTGCTGATTCTTAGCTTAGTGGATCACGTTTTATGCTATTTTTATGTTTCTCTGTTGAAGTCAACCTATATATAAAGCTTTGTACAACTCTTCGTATCAATTCAATTGAATCAATTTTGCTAAGTAATATAAAACTTTTCCTTCTTTTCATTAATTTCATCTCCCAGCCAACATTTGGGGGGGCTAGGGGTAATGAGGGGCCAACGAGGAGGTAGGGGCAGGGGGGAGGATTTGGTTGGGATGGGGGGATGTATATATATATATATTAATATTTAATACATATACATATTAAATGGCTACCCACATGGCCAGCGACAGTCTAGGCCAAGAGGTCGCGGCCAAAACTACTGGCTGTGGCACATGGGCCTGGCGGCTGTGGCTAACAAAGCCTGACCTACCAAGGCCAGCGTGGCGCTGGCCATGGCAGCTGGGGGGGCTGGGCGCAATGAAGGGCTGGGGGGGAGAAGGGAGGATTTGGTTAGGGGTAAAGGGTTATATATATATATTAATACATATATATATATATATTAAATGGCCGCCAGCATGGCCAGCAACTGTATGGACTAGGAGGCCACGACCAGATCTACTGGCTGTGGCACCTGGGCTTGGCGGCCGTGGCTAACAAAGCCTAACTTGCCAAGGCCAGTGTGGCGCTGGCCATGGCAGCCAAGGGGGCTGGGGGTAACGAGGGGGCGGGGGCGGGGGGAGGATTTGGTTGGGGGTAGGGGTGTATAGATATATTAAATTCATTAATAAATAATAGATTTATTGTTTGTATATATATGTATATATATAAGTATATAAATATTTTTCAAGATTTATCCTTTTTTTATTTTTTTACTTTTTTTGATTTTTATGTAATTGTTTTTTGGTATTTTATATATAAATTTATTTTTTTTCTTTTTTTTATGTTCTTTTTCATTTTTATTATTATTATTATTATTATTATTATTATTATTTTGTTTGGAAGTGGAGTTGTGTTGACGTGGCAATAGGAATTGCCATACCATGCGCCACGGAGGAGAGAGGAAGATGTTCTTGCTGACAGGGCACCATGCGGCGCCAAATCACGTGCCACGTAACCTCGAGTTGGTGGCGAATGAGAATTGAACCCAATTTGTTCTCAAATTGCCAAATGTCAGGAGCTGCTATACCAATTTCACGGCCCAAAGACATAAAGTCCTAAATTACCAGAGGGTCATATGTACGGACCAATTTTGCAATTTTGCCTATACAAAACATCTATTTGGTGTAGACTAGAAATTATGCTTCCACCCCCCAAGACTTGCTCTAAAATACCCTCACACTTTACTAAGGTTTCTTTGATGTTGGGGTAGACACATATTTTTGATGTACAGTGAGGGAGCATTCCACTGGGATGCACTCTAACATCAACAAACGGCTTTACTAGATTATTGTCTTTTATCATGTAACAGAATAGACTATATAAATCATTTGATGACTACATAACTCCAACCCAAAAAATAACCTGTAATATAAAATGTTCAAAAGCTAGATGTGGCGTCAACCTAATAATGAGCCACCAAAGCTTATATAATAGGATCACATCAGCCACCCAAAATAGATACTCCCAATATTAAACCGATATAAGTCTGCTATTCTATTATAATTTCACATCTTAGTTCCAATCTCACGGCTCTTTTACTGAGTAGTGATGGATTTTCAAAGGGACCCTCTCAGCTACCCTCAGTGAACCACCTCACGACTTCTTTATTGAGTAGTAGAGGATTTTCGGTCTCAACACCTCGACACCAACCCGATGCATCAGATAGAACAAAACAGCATAAAAGAATTGAACACATGATAGTATTATCCTTCGTATCATCACCTTCTGTATGAAAAATGCAAAAGAAATAAACTCGCAGAATATATAAATAGTTGAAACAATAAAAGCAAACATCAGCATGATGGCTGCGATTCTTGAACTTGGCACACGCTAACATTTAGCACAAAGTCGACATATATTTTTGCAGACATGAAAGCCACATTAATGCAGCAAATGGGAACTTAGTAGAACTATTTTTTACATAAAAAGGTTTAAGTCCAACACAAGTTGTCCCAACTGCTGCCTTACTCGGCCTTCTTCCCTTTCCCTCTTCCTGATTCTTGGACCATTAAACCATCCAAATATCGAGTACCAGAAAACTCTTTCATCATAAAGATTCTGATCATATCTTCCGGGCTTTTATCTATAGCTTCCATCCCCCCTCTGCCATGCATATCAGCTCCGGCAGTTAATTTCCGGCGACCTACCTTCTCCTCCGGCACCTTGAGTTTTTCTATTTTACGATTCTCAGATTTCACGTCCTTGATGGTTTGAGAAAAAATTTTATAAAATGCAGCTCCGCCTGTATTTCCAGAAAAAACTAGTGCTCAAACAGAGTATGAAAATTCTCCAACCCTAATCAACAAAATCAAAGTAACTAAAAATAAAAGATCGAGTAAAAATCAGCTGACCAGGGATCAATTTGTAGCCCTTCCGGAGAACATAGAGCCCTGCATTTTTGGCGAATTTGGAGGTATACATGCCGATCTTGGATTTGGTTTCATCGTCCGGCAGCCATCGGCCGATGAACTCCCAAATTCCCATTGTGTTTGGAGAAGGGTAAAGCAGAGGGCAGTCTTCAAGGATTTATTTTTTAATTTTTTTTATTGTTTTATTTTTGTATTGTTTAGAATTTCTTTTTGCATTAGGTTTTCTAATTCTAATTGGGGAGTAATGTAATTAACTCTTATGAATAGGGGTGCTTATTGATTATGCAAAAATCATAGAACTCGTGATATTTATGGGATAATTGTTTTGAATTACAACTAGGGCAATAGAAGGTACTGAAAGTAGTAAAGTGAGTATTACTATATTAGTTTTGAGAGTAATTATACAATAAATATTTTTATCTTGAATTTGAGTATACCAAATTTAAAAGTTATATTTTACTAATAAAATTATTTTATAGTCGTATAAAGAAAACTTTTGTAGGTATAAACAAATTTTGGTGAACCACATAAATATTTATATATTTTTTTTTATCTGTCGAGTAATAATTTTAGCAATAAATTTATTGATTTAATTTATATATTCCTAGCAAATTACCCAAGAATCATATACTCTATAAAGTAAGTTGAAGATTGTAAAAAATTCCATCATAAAGCACCTAGATAGGAGTTTGGGCAACCATGGGGCCACATGTGCCATGTTTGTCATTTTAAGAGGTAGAAATTCGGTGTACTCAATCAAAATAGATAATTGGTGTAATTGGATGACGAAAAATAACTGTACAAAAATAGTATTTTAATTGTACCTATTTGGCACCGTTTAAAGAAAAATACTTAGAACTAGTTTGATTGGGGTGATAAGATGAGATATAGTATTTTTATCCCACTTTATCATTAGTTTGGTTGAAGTGATAATAAATACTCAAGCTTGCATGAATATAAAAAATTTGTGTTTATATGTGTAACTTTCATGATAAATTAACTTGCCATCCCATGAATTTATTTATCATGCTAACCAAACTATCTCACAGTGATAAAAAATACATAAATTATCACATAATAAATAATCATAAAATAACTTAAAAATCCGACCAAGTTAGCCCTTAATGGAGGACACCAATCTTTGCCAACAAAAAAGAATAAAAATGAAAATAAATAATAAAAATCTTTCTAATAAATTAACCAAAAAAAACTTTACTATTATTCATTAATTATTCATCATATATACATTTTATAAAATAAAATTCGCCGAACATGCACAATAATCATGCGCTAGCCAAGACATTGACAACGAATCCATGTAACCCTAACCTCCCTTAGTCAGGACAAGATCGGAGTTAAATAAAAGGATCATGGAATAAGTACCACGTGGTAAAATAACCAAAATAAGAATTTTAAAGAAAGAAATAAAAAAGTTTTACGGGGTTAAAATCCCCCTATAATTGACTTATATTTTCTCCAAATTTTGAGAGAGATTTAAAATCTCACAAAATTTTTTAAAATCTTTTAAAGGATGTAGTAGTATTTTCTAGTGTAATTTATAAATTTGATAATTGGATTGGGTTATGATTTTAGTTAAAGCCACCACTACACTGTCCCAAATAATATATATATATATATACACACACATAAATAAAAAAATTAAAATTCAGAATTCATGGTAAAATTAGTATAATTTATAATTATTATAGCACATATTGTGATGCAAAAATTCCAACTATATTAGGACTAGTTCAAATGTTGAATTCTTAAATTTCAATAAATAAATTTTAAAAAAATATATATGAAAAAAAAAAAAAAGCAAGCCTGGCGGTTAGATCTACTAGTTCAATTTTCAAGGTAAGGTGAAGTTTGGTGTGTTTCGAGTCTTGTTAGACCCACCTCAAACTTAATATTTATCACATCATATGATGTCATCTCATCTCAAAAGTTCGAATACAAACAGACTTTTGATGTACATGTGTGTCTATAAATAAATATATATATATGATGTCATCTCTAAATTAGTCATGCATAATAACTCCGAAATATTAGGGGAATGTTTGGTTATGTTTTGAGGGTATTTATAATATATATTTTGAGAAAATAAATTTTGAAAGTAGTATTAGAGAATATGATGAATGTTTATTTATATTTTTGAGAAAATAGGTAGAAAAAATTGGAGGGAACATTCTTTTGTTGGATGTTTAGGATGAAAATAGAATTGAGTAATACTTTTTATTGTAAGAATAATAATAAAATACATATGATATCTATACTATTATATATAGCACAATTTTGTACTTATCTAATTATACAATTTCGATTCTAATTGTGCAATTTTTTTCCAAATGTCAAAATTTTAAAATTTTTAGTATTTTATTCCATTAAAAAAATTTATTAGTTGTTAATTATTATCTCTAACTGATATGGTTTTATCTTTTCTCTTATTTTATTTAATCCAAAATTCAAAATATATTTGATAATCTTTATTCGGTAGAAGATTTGATATTATCTATGTGATATTATATATATTGATGAGATAATATCAAAGATATTTAAATGTATTAAAACTCTTATACTTTATATACCTAAATACAATTTAAAAAATAAAAACCCATCCAAGTCTCAAATAACTCTCATTCAATCTTCCAATTTCACATCTTGAAGAAGAGAAATTACAATCTCCATAAGAATTTTTCTATGTAAATAAAGAAAAATATGTTACTATTTAGTTATATTCTTCTATTGATTTTGTTGTAGAGGTTTTAATTATATTTTTCTTTTCGTTATATGAAATTAATTAACTTTAGGTATTGATGTAATTCATGTGCAGGATAAAGGAATATTACAAGAATAAAAAAAAATATTGAATATTTGTGTTTGGTTTACATCAGAATCACAAGGTTTGTTCTTTTTTTATTATTTAAAGATATTATCTTTTGACGTATTTAATTTATGAGCTTTGTGGAATAGACAATTTACTCAGTTATAATAATATTTTTTTTAAACATCATGTTCAGTGATGTTCGTCCACTTTATGATTATTTACTTTATTGTCATAATAAAAAAGAGTTTTATTTAAATATTAATATATGTAAATAAGTGGGGAATTGTTTGTATATATCAATGAAACTTGGTGATTGTAATCAAATTTTGACAAAGATATTTACTTGAGTATATAGTGACTAAGGATGATGGGCAGTAGCAAGATGGTCAATTTTTTTATCCTTAGAACTAATTTTAAGTAGTGCATCAAATCGAGCACATGCTAATATATGTATATATTTAGAAAATGACGAGTTTTAGGTATAACAAAGGATAAAAGAGGGTATTTTGGGGGGAAAAAATCTATTTTAACTATCAAGAGGCAAAATAAACACATATTTGATTATGTTTTGCGAAAACAATCATGTCCCCCAGTAGTTTAGCATTTGTGTTCAAAATAAATAAATAAATAAAATAATTCTTTAACTACTCGAGACAAGCCTAATGTTATGTATGATGGAATAATCCAGTAAAGAAAAATAAGAAGAAAGAGATACAAATTAAAGTGAAAAAAAAGGGGTAAAAATTACATTATTTGAATTATAAATTACTTACTTTAACAATATCCGAAATCGAAAAATTGGGTGAGGGACTAGAGTTTTCAACTTTTCGTACAGTATTAGCAGAACTGGATGATTATCTTTTCAAAATCAAACAAATATTTTATAATTGATTGAATTTAATTTATTTATAGCTGGATTGATCCAATGCAACCGTTTGATGTTTTAATTAATAAATGGTAAAAGGTAGAAAATCAGAATGGACGTTTTTGTGTGCACCTTATGTGTGCCTTTTGATTGTGATTTTGTGGAGTTTACTTTCATCTTTTTTTATTTGATATTCATATTCTATTAATTTATTGTAAGACTGATTTTCTTGATTTAATAATTAGATTTATAGATTTATTGTAAATGATACTCTTTTTCTCTCAAAATAAATAAATAAATTGCATTAAGCACGTGAACATGTAAATTAGAAAAAAAGAAATATTTGCAATAGTCCGTTATTTGACAATTGTTATATTATTGATATAATTTAATTTAGGACGTTTATTATTATTTAATTTAATGATTATGATTGATTATTTATCAGATCCATCCAATGTGATCCATGAAAAAATGCATTGGCTATACATTATTTGTTAATTTTGTTTAAGTATAGGAGAAAGTATAATAATTTCATAATTATAGTCAAATTTATAATTTTACTGTGAGAAGTTATGATTTAAATCAATTAAATTATCATTGTAATACTAAGTAAAAATACATCTATTATTTGTTATGCCAAGACCCACTTTTTATTTTTCATTTGTTAATTTTTTGGCCCACTTCTGCATGATGCAATATCTGCTTTACCCATCATTTTCCCCATTAAGAGCCTGTGACTTGACCTACATATGCCTCTTCTGACCTAGCTTATTTAATAAAAGATTAGATCAAAACTTTAAAAAAATCTTTTTAATTAAATAAGTTAGAGTTTGATTTTTCTTAAAAGTCTATAGGCCTAACAGGGTGATTTGTTTATCATTCGTTATACAATATAGAATAATTACATTTATATCATATACTAATAATAATATAAAATAACTTTTATTAATTAATCATTTGATGAGAATAGGTTGGTTCACTTTTAGACTTTATATCCATATAATTTTTATTTATATACAATTACTTTATACTTGAATTTTAACTTTGATAACTATGTATTATTTATAATTTTGGTTATCTTCTCTATACGTTTTCATAATTTGTATAATTTTTAGACCTATTAAATAACTAGACATATTAAGATTTATTACAAGTTTGAGTCTATTAAAAACCTAGATTTATTAATGTCTAAATTTAATTGGAGCTTAAATAGAAACTAGACTTTTAGTTGGACTTTCAAAATAGATCAAGACTTTTGAATTTATTAAAAAGACAAATTTGATCTTAAAAAAAGCATATTATAGATAATAGACCAGTCTTAAGCTTGTTACTGCATAATAGGCTTGACTTATTTAAATCAGAGCCTAATATGGCCTAATTTATTTCCATAAGTATGAGAGAGAGAGAGAGAGAGAGAGAGAGAGAGAGAGAGAGAGAGTACAATTAATGGGATTTTCTTGGAATAGTTAAAGGAGACAATGGTACCTGTGGATTATCACTATAGAATCCTAATAATTGTATAACCATTGTTCAACCCATCAATATGCACTAATTACCCATCTCTAATTATCATCACACTTTTTCTTCGGAAATAAAATATGAAAATTCTTCAATCACATTATTATGTCCTTATTGCTTGTTAAGCATATCTATCATTAAGGCTCAAGTTGTGTGTTTTGTTGTATCATTAACCAACAATTAGTTGAGTGCACTCAATAGGGCTTTACAAGATTCACATTAAATTAAATAGTAAGTAATGGTATGAATTAGTGCCTCCCACCCCACCCACCCCCACCATCCACCCACCAAATTTTAAATTAAGGATTCATTTGATTGGATAGGAAATTTTGAATTTTAATTAAAAAAATGAAATTTTGTTTATATTTAAGGATATAAACTAATGTTGAAGACATTTCTATTTTGTTGGAGTTTTTAAGTGAACTTCATAAATTTGTATTCGAGTTTGATTTGTTATTAATTAAATCGAGTTCAATATGAATTGAGCTTGGCTAGTTTGCTATTTTTATATATACTTTATTATTTTTTATTTCAAGCGAGCTTTTGCTAAGCTTCAAATCTTGTCAAAGAAAAAAGATTCAAAGTCATTAAACTATTGAGGTTACCTTATGATTAGAGAAGCTTTTCAATAAATGGTGACTATTTGAACATGTAAATTATATTGAATATATAAAATAAGTGAAAAAACAAATTTGGTGTATATGAATTTTGGTATCACAACTTCTATTTGCCAAAAGAAGTTTTATTTTTATAATAGTATATTTAAATATTCAATAAAACTTACATGTCCAAATAACTATCATGTATTCAAAAACTTCTCTCATCACCGGGCAAATTTAATATTTTGATGATATTTGAATTTTTTTTCTTTAATCTGATAATGGACTATGAAATTTTCACTTTATGTGACTATTAGCTTCATAATTATATAAATTATAAATATATATTTTTTATTCATATTAATTTTTAGTATAATGAATGTGAGAATATACAAATAGTATGGTGCAAAGTAGCATGTGATCCCATGGCATAAGTCTTCCATATTATGTGGGAAGTCAAGAGTTCGAACCAAAACAGACTCGTGATATGCGTATATATAAATAAAAAAAATAAAAAAAACTAATATGGTTAATCAAAAATATTATATGCATTCAAGAATTGCGTGTAAATATTTTTTGGTTATTAATTAAAAAAAGAAAGAAAGAAAGAAAATAGATAGACTCCAAAATAAAAGCAAATAAGTCAATTCAGAAACAAGCGCTGGTCTGTCATTTCTCTCTGTTCTTTTTCTATCGTTCAATTTCACGGTGCTGGTATCTAATCCGACGGTCCTCAGAGGGCGGAAGAGGGGAGAGGAAAATATCTCAGCCGTCAAATACCATTTCTCCTCCTCATTCTTCTTCTTCTCCTCCTCCCCTCCTATTCTTTTCGCAGCTGGGATTGGAATTAATCACCACCATGAATGAGAAGGCCAACGTGTCCAAAGAGCTTAATGCCAAGCATCGAAAGGTTGTTACTTTGATCCTGGATTTGAATTTTTCCTATTTATTTTGATCTTAATTGTTTTGTACCCCTAGTTGAATTATTGATTTGATCTTTTTTTATTAATCTGGATTTGGGGCTATTGTTATTTCTACTATTCAGTGTTTGAAATGCTTTTAGCAATGGTTGAATTAAGGGATTTAATCAGTTGTAGATCGAGATTAGTGATGATTATGTGATTAAGGTGGAGGTTTTAGTATTAGGAGGGTGTGTTAGGTTCGAATGATGTTTTGAGATTCGGTTGATTGGATGAGATATTTCCGCCGGCTTCAGGTAATTTAATAATTAGAGATAAGATGCTTGATGGCTTGATCTAGGTTTTAGTGAGAATTTGGAACACATAGTGTTTCCAAGATTCTAATTCTTTATGAAGAAGTACAATCCTCATTAGGAGTTTGTAGTCCTTTTGTTTTTCTCTATGTACTCATAGTATTTGTTAACTGTAGTTGTATTTCATTTGAAAGTCCTTTCGGATCAGAATCTTGGTTTAGTTGCTTCTTGCTTTTGTTTTTCCACACATGAGTTGATGGTAATGATATCTGTGGTATCAGATTTTGGAAGGACTTCTTAAACTGCCAGAGAATAGGGAATGTGCTGATTGCAAATGCAAGTGAGTATTTCTGATGATTTTACTTTTGGTTCCATTAACTATGGGAATAAAGAAAATGAGGCTCAGATATTATAGTATCATCTTACTTTCATGGATCTAATTTCAATATAATATTCTTTTCCTTTCTGTATTTTCCCATTTGTGTGTCTGTTTCCTTTCAGAGGTCCTCGATGGGCCAGCGTGAACTTAGGCATATTTATATGCATGCAATGTTCTGGGATCCACAGAAGTCTTGGAGTGCACATATCAAAGGTGACATCTTTGTCATAGTTATGTTTTCTCTTCTATGGCTAATGCATGCGTGAGTAGGAGAAGAAGTTTATCGCATACGCGTGTTTTCTGCTATAGAAAAGGGCTTTGGTTGATTATCAGTGAAGGAGTTTCAGTGCTATGTGATATCATTTGAATTTTATGTTGACAGTTTAAATATTTCAAACCCGACCTATGCTGGTACAATGTTAGGAGTTCTCCATTTCTTTCAAAGATGACATTGTTTGAAGCAAATGATAGGTTTCATTCAACATAGTTAGTATTGATGTTTTCTTGAAAATGGACCAATTAAGTTTTGATCTTTACAAGAGGTTAGATTCTTTCATTTTTGAAAATAAAATTTTAAAGTGGTCTTTTCTTTGGTATTCTTGAATATCATATCTTGTTGAGTTTGTGGAAATAGATTATCTTTTTTGTATGGATCTAATGAACAATCTCAAGTATGCATGTATGCCTAGATGAAACTAGATGTTCTATGGGCACATTTTTAGTGTTATCATTTGGTTATAATGGACATCTCCTCTTTTCCTAACTTGGCCAAGTTGATATTGTATTAGATACGTGCTTTGCATAATTAGATGGAATGGTTTGGTTGTTAACAATTATTAAATTTGTGCTTTAATTCTGGTCTTCAATTTCCTGAAATGCAGTCTTATTTTGTCTGGAAGGTTCATCATTTCAACTTTTGTCTTTCTTTGAATAACTCTGATGATCCTCTATCAAAAACTCCCTTTTCTAACAATGACAAATAATTGACTACGGTCAGCTATCAGCTACGACTTTTATGTTGATGTTTCTGGATCTTCTCTCTATCATAGGAGTAATAGTAGAAAATCACTTATTAATTTCTGAATGAATATATTTCATCCTTAAGTTTTGTGTTGGATAATTGATTGTTAATTGTGATTTGGTTGTTGATATGTATTTTTTCTATTTGTAGGTGAGATCTGCTACACTTGATACATGGCTTCCTGAACAGGTTGCGTTTATTCAATGTAAGTATTTCACATGTCTCTATCTATTAGGTTAGTGTTTATTTGACATTCCAAGAAGGTTTTATAAATTCATCTTTTCTTTGTGAACATAGCCATGGGAAACGAGAAGGCAAACAGTTACTGGGAGGCAGAGCTACCCCCAAATTACGATAGAGTTGGGATTGAGAATTTCATTCGTGCAAAGTATGGGCTTTTTATTCTTAAGGACTTCTGTCATGCACCTGTATTTGATATGTCTGATTCTGCAAACTGATTTGTGATTTATCTATGCCTATAATCAACTAAGATATGAAGAGAAGAGATGGATACCCAAGGATGGGAAACCAAAGTCACTTGCTGGGAGAATAGATGAAAAAGCTTCTGTCCAGGGGCAAAGACCAAGTGATAGAAGTGGGCATGGACAAGCCAGCAATTCTGGGAACTCTTCTGAGGAGAGGATGAATGTTCCAGTATCTGGTAGAAAAGGAAACATTCCTGCTGCCAGAATTAATGTGCCCATGCCTCCTAAAGGACCAGAACAAGTATGTTCTGTTGAATATATTTTGTTCTTTTTTTGTTGAACATGTCTCATGGTAGCTTGGCTGATTCTTTTGCATCTATGTGAGGCTGGTAATAAAGATCTCGTTCTTGTAATAATATTATCATCCACTTCTGAAGAATAATTTCCAGGCAAAGAATTGTTTGATCTTTTTGTCAAGATGGATCTGTGAATAGAAGTTATTAAGCTAAAATTCTATGGATTGGATACTTACAGCAATGAGTCTTGCTATGAATGTGTATAATGGATGGGGAGTGGAAATCTAACACTGGAAGTTATTTCAACTTTTGTCAAGATGAGTCTGTGGATAGAAGTAATTAAGCTAAAATTCTATGGATTGGAGGCTTAGAGCAATGTGTCTTTCCATGAACGTGTACAATGGATGGGGAGTGGAAATTGAACACTAAACTTTTCAGTCTTCACTTTTATTCTGCAAAACAGCTTTCGTCTTGTTATTAACCATATTTAGTCATGGAATGAAGTGAAACAATTCATCCTGCCTACATTTTGAGTTCGAAAGTTGGTCTCACTTCCGTATTTGATTTTTTGGAAATACTTATATATAGAAAGTTTGTTCATTATCTATCCATGCTATATTTTTACGCCTGCAAATGTGGTCCTTATTTGTCCATCTGACAACAGGTAGTTCCAGTTCCAGCAACTGAACAAGTGATTCAGAAAACAGAGCCAGCTGCACCTGCCGAATCAATTCCAGACATGGTCTCTCCCCCTAAAGTTGATTATAGTACTGATCTTTTTGGTTTGCTTTCTATGGATGATTCTGGTGAACGTGAAACCGGAGCATCTGAGGATGATAATTTATGGGCAGGATTTCAGTGTATGTCTTAATTGATCTCTTGCATTTTTCTCTGTGGGTTGGGCAATGTGTGTGTTTTCACTTGGTTGAGGGGGTGGAGGTGTTCAAGCCTTTAAGAATTCATAAGATGTTTGAATTTGCTAATTTGGTGGATATACATGTTTCTTCTGGAAGTAACATTTGACAATTTGCAGCTGCTGTGGCATCATCAACAACAGAAAAGACTACCCCAGCAAAACAAGATGAAAACAAATCGCAGCCTGCTTCTGGAATTGAAGATCTTTTTAAGGATTCACCATCAATTGCACCTAGTTCCATTGCAGGGAAACCTGAAAAAGATGCAAAGAATGATATTATGTCTCTTTTTGAGAAGGTATGTTTTGTGTTTGAGAAGTATCAACAGCATATCCCCCACCCTCCACCCCCTCCAAATCGCGCCACCACACAAACACACAGAGAGAAAATTAGTGATGGTGGCACGCACAATAGTTTTTATTGAACCAAAAACGGTGATGATATTATTGGTTACTAATCAGTAAACTTGAAAGGTCCACTTTTTCATGTATCTGCAAGTTTGGAATGTTCAATTTTACACACAAGTCTGAGCACATATGTAGATTTTGATGGTTATTCTGCTATTATTGCTGTTTCAAGCACCGCCCAAGAAATAAGCCATTATTTTTATCTTGTCCCGTTGCAGTCCAATATTGTTTCGCCATTTTCTGTTCACCACCAACAACTTGCTATGCTAGCTCAGCAACAGACACTTCTAATGGCTGCTGCAGCCAATGCTTCGGGGGGAGCATCAAAAGTTCCTGGTAACACACAATTAGGGCTTAATGGCACCAACTTGCCCAACCAAAGTTGGCCAAATGTTGGTTATCAGTTCCCTGGTATGATGATGCCGGCAGCTGGGAAGATTGATTTAGAGAAATATATGCAGGTAGGAAAAAGTGACGCTCAAAGCTGTGTCATTGGAAATTTGAGAGCACAGATGTACTCACATTCTTATTTTCTGCTTGAGTGACAGATGGGAAACATGGGAACAACTCTTCCGGTTGGAAACTCTTTTGCTCTCCCTATGTCCAGGTATGTGCATGTCAGTATTGTATTTGGTAGATATTATGTGGAACTTATTTAGATCCAAGTGTTTTCTGGGCAACTGAGTGTGGTTGGAGTAAACTTAACTGGCATTGCATGAAATACTCATTTTTGAAGATGCAGTTTGGATGATTTGTTTACCTTCTTGTATAAAGATTAATATATAGTTCATTTCTTCCTTCTCATGTCTCATTTATGGCCAGGGTAATATTGTGAAAATTTTACTGGAGCTTTCTGATGTATTCAACATTTTACTTTTCTGTAGCATATGCTTATTTGCATCCCTATGGCTTTTAAGGGAGAAACAGGGGATTTTGGATGTGTGTGTGTGTGTTTTATTTATTTATTTATTTCTTTTGGGGTGGTGGTGGTGGTGGTGGTTTTGGGTGGGGTGGGGGGTGTATAGGTTACAAGATGTACAAGAATGGACACCATGTGCAATGTCTTCACCATTAATGGACTTAGACTGCTGCTAGTGTTGTCTGTCTCTTTTGGTTGATCATTTATATTACCTTTGTAAATGTCATATATGATCGAATACTGAAAAACTTCAACACTTTTTCTAAGACTTCCTTGACACTGTTGGAGACTCTGTCTACCCTTACATTAGAATCATAAGCCTGCAATAATTGAATCATTAAATTATCCAGATAGCAATATGGTCTCTAGCACCATTTTCAGGACCACCTGCAAATTTGACCTTCTCAATGGTGCCTTTTATTTTATTCTTTCTCTTTTATGTTTATCTTAAAATCACATCAGAATACATTTTTTGCTTTGGATTTTGAAATTGATAAATCCATATGCGTGTTCTACAGCATTTTCTGTGTCTTTGTTGTCAGCTCAACTTCATGCTGTGCCGGCAAAATGGAAATATATATATATTTTAATTTCTGGCAAATTTGCAAGGATTTTATTGGAGTTAGGGACATGGATGACATATTATATATCACCCTTCATAATATTATCACAATTGCTAATCTTTCATAATCGTGCTGCAGCACATATGCAGTTGGGCCTAATGCTTCCAGTAATGGCAGTACTCCGTCTACAGCCGGCCTACAAACTGCATCCTCACTTCCATCTGCTTCTTCACAATCGGGAAAAGACTACGATTTTTCCTCTTTGGCGGAGGGTTTATTCCCAAAACATTGAATGAAAACGCCTTTTTTTGGATCTGCCACAGCACACTACGTGAGCAATTCACATAAAAAAGTAGCTATTGGAGTTCTTTTTATCCTCTATTTGGGGGTTGTAAACTATGTATGTTTAGGGGAGCGTTTCATTTATAGGTGTACCTGAATAATAAATTGTTTAAGCTTGAAATATTCTTTATAGGCACGTTTGTTCATTCGATGAATTTTAATCATAAAGAGGAAGAAAGCTATTCGTACATGCGACAGATTGGTTCTTCTATGTAATTGTCTTATTTATTTTGAGCTATGGTCTTATTTTTGCATCAACAGATTGAGGTTGAGTCTTTCTTCAGATGTTTTTATCTTTCGCTATGGAGAAAGTAGAGAATGAAAAGACCTTGTTTGTTACTATACGGTATTTTGTGGCTGGAAAAGTTGGCATGACGTTTGTTTATTTGTCTGGTATGATTGTATTATACTTGTAGTAGAATAGCAAAACGGTCTGGTAGACTTAAAGATTGTGTATTATTATATTTTTTAAGTAGTGATATACTATATATATGTCAAAGTATTTACATATGTTGCAACGCAAGTAAGTAATGTGAGTATAAATTGTTTTTTTTTTTTTTTTTAAATTTCATAGCGGAAATTAGGTGTACTAAATTTCAGCAAATAGTTGTTCTGATTATACATATTGATTGCTTTTAATTTAAAAAAAATAAAAATTTGAGGTGAGTTATTTACATTTTTCGAATATTTATATATAAATTTACAGAACGTAGAAACTAGTATCCCATATACTTACTCCAACATGATTTTGCTGCTAATATAAGCTTGACATGTATAGTAGTTGGAACAATTAGAAGGAATCACCCATATTTTCCAAATTTTTCTACATTCACTTCACATCCTTTCCTTTAACCATAGGTTTGCAATTTTATCCCTCTCAGCAAGTTCAACAGGCTCAACGATAACCGATAATATTCGATTTCTTGACATATCATTTGGGGCAGTATGGCCATCTCCATGTTGGTATTGACACAGGGCAATTCGAGAAAGATTCGTAGCTATTTCTACGAAAGATTTGTCGAAAAGTGAATTATTGACCATTTCTTTGTTCATCATCTTCCAATTTTGATCGATCAATTTTCTTATGTATGCACGAGCAGCTTCTTCTGATTCTCCCGTCTCGTGCATGTAACATGAGATTGCTTTTGCAGTTTCTTCCTCTGCCTACAAAAATTTTGAACAAAAATAATTACACAATTACTTGCTACCCAAAAAAAAAAAGGGGGGGAAAAACAAATTTCTTGAGATTTATGGCATCCATATATAATTAATTCGACAACTTTCAGGTATACACATTAGTGAATACGACACATTTAGTAAGTATTTGGGTGAGCTTATTATAAGCTTCTCAAAACATCTTAAAAGATGTTAAAAAGTGTGATAAATTTTTAAAAAACGAGCTTATAAGCTCCAAAAATAAGATGATAGCAGCTTGTAAGCTTTTTTTTTTTTTTTTTTTAAAAGTAAGAAGTTCTTAACTTATTTTGAATATCTTAACAAGCTCTTTTAATTTTAATCATATTAATTACAAAATTGTCATTACTAACATCTTATAAGTTCAAAGATCTTATTTTATCCAAACACTTTAAGAACTTATGTTTAAAAAAAGATCTAACATCTTATAAGCTCCAAAAATATCTTATAAGATATAAGAGTTTATAAGATCTTTTAAATAAGTTTAGACAAGCATCCTCTTAGTTAAGCCAAATTTTCCTAATGTGGAGACAATCAAGAAAAGTATTGCCTAAGTAAATATATACCCTATAAAAAAAATAGGCTAACCCAACCAATCTTGCATGTGCAAAACTAGAAGTTCCTAGGAAATTTATTAGAAAAATATTTCAATTTAAAATATTTTATTCTTGCATATACCTACCAACTCACTTTTCAAATCAAATTAATCTTGTGGATACATATATTTCAAAAAGAGTATAGAATGGTTCATACACAATATTTGTTGTTCTTGGTCAATAGTTATACCATTTTTTACAAATAATTGAAACTCGATTTCATGATTTGTATCTTCAGTTCTTGAAAAGGATTCATATTTTCTCGATTCATCTCTAACATCATTTGAGATTTGTTGTTGATCCAATCATTTATATGAATCAATAAAAAGGAGAAATCCCTTATGATACACTAAATTCAATTCTATTACTAACAAAGTGAACAGATCTACCATTGCTTGAAATATAGCTTCTTTTTTATTTTAATAATGAATTTACAATAGAGAAATATCTTTTCCAATTCACCCCTAATCTTAATGAAGAATTATTTTTGAATAATAAAAACATGCTTATCATTGTCGTCAATTGAGCATTTAATTTCTGTATGGAAATAATTTAAAAACACGTGGGGGAAATAATTTTATGCATACTCATGGAGAACAAGAGAGAAAAAAAGAGGCAATAAAAGTGTACCCGAGAAGAACATAAGTCGTTGGCCAGGCGGAAAATTGTGCTTGGAAATTTCAGTAGGCCTTGATATTGCATCAAGTATTTTGTGGCTTCTTCTGTTATATTGGGAGTTGTTAAGATATAGGCATGCACTAATAATACAGCCCCAGATGACGAAATCCATCCATGATTCACATATTCCTCAAACTTTGGTATGTGTTTCTCGTATCTCCACTTTGCTTCTCGTAAGAACTTTTTGCATAAATCGGCCCACTGTCAAAAGAAAAGATCATTAATTAATGCACTTAGAGATTTAGTTCCAAAGTTCAATTGTAAGAGTTTTAAGGAAATTATAGATTTGTCGACTTGCTAATTGATTCGATGACATCGTTCTCTAATTTGTTTATCGAGGTTTGGAGTTTGAATCTTAATAACTTCTTGATATGTGTGCGTGTGTATGAAAAAAATATATATATTTATGGAACATTTTAGGAACATGTAGAACAAGGCGCGCCAGAAATTTTTATGTTGAGGAGCGAAATAAATATTTTGATTTTAATTTTTGAATTCGTCTCTTTACATGTGTAAGGAGACGGCATGGAGTAGGTTTTAAATTTTATTTAATTTACAAATAAAATTTTAGGATGTATATTATATATAGACTTGAAGGAATGCGTGTTGGTAGAGGGGACAAAGTGATATGCATTGATAGGTCCAACCTAATTTAATTAATTTTTTGAGTTGAAATGGGTTTTAAAATGGTAAAAACGGATGCAAGTAAGTTGGGTTTAGGTGGATCTTATTAAATTTTATATTCGAAATAAGTTAAGTGGGTCCCAGAGGGTGTAATCAAAAAATAATTAAATAAAATTCAGTAAATTATTAAAAAAAAAAAGAAAAAACTATTTTGAATTGATAATCATAAAACTATATTATTCTTCCTCACTGATTTTTTGTCCATCTCTCGTTCTTATAGATTAAATAATTTTTAGATTGAAGTGATATCTTGAGGTCTAAACCTATTAATAATAATTGGCAGGATTCTTTTAGAATACTACTTTTAGCATATAATTGATATATTTTGAAGTCATAAATATGAATATTGTGTCTATTAATTTCAAAATTCTTTTGAATTTGTTGCTTAACTTATATCCGTCTTTCCTACATGCAAATAGTAAAATTAATGTGTAATTCACATATATGAATTCTAGAAAATTAAAAATATACACTTAATTACGTCAATAATTATGCAATTAATTTCTTCAAAATTATCAATTTTGTTTTATGAGATAGTTACTAATTAAATTAATTTTATCATAATTGCATGTTATGAACAAAAAGATTAATAATTTAGACATATCAAATAATAGATAATCTTATGATTATTATATTATAAAATTGAATATAAAAAAAATATAAAAGACATATTGATGTTACTATTATTTTCTAGATTAATTTTTTAAATTAAGCAAAATGAATCCAAAATATGTTTTAAGATTAGACCCAACTAAAAACAATTCAACTCGTCTTGGATCCAATATTTCCAATTACCCACCTAAACTCATTATAGACTCAATCCTTTTAAACTCAATTCACTCAATCCAAATCTAAACCCGATTTGCTCATTTGCCATCCTTATTGCCTCATCTAGCCCATCTCTCATGAGAGCATGCATGCATGTATATACTGATATACATGTAAGTATCACCTTGTCGATAATTTTAATGATTTTTTATATTGAGTGGTTAATTGACTCAATGACATTATTCGAAATTTGAATCTAATGAATTTTTAGCATGAGTGTGTGTGTGTATATATATATTTAAAAAAAAAAAAACAAAATTAATGATTTTTTCATTTTTGATGGGTACATACCACTTTTTGAAGTTGAGGGATGATCATTTCTCCTTGTTCCTTAAGAATATCGTATGCAGTGTTGTTGACTGTGTTGTAAAGCGCCAGGAAGCATAGCTTCATGTAGTCAGGAAGATTGTTCACAGCACTAACATCCCATCTGTAACACCAACAAAAATTAAGAAAGGAGACTAAGACAATCATGATGAAGTAACTTATTTTTGTCCGAAGGAATCTAAGTGAATAATTTGCAGTAGATGGTCTAAAAAACCATTGAAAAATGTGGGACCCAAATGAAATGCATATGGCACAAAAACTTTCAAGGATTTCACCTATTATCCTACATTTCATTAAATGTATATATATCGACATTTATATGAGTTGTTATTGTATTTTAGTGACGTGACATATAATTCTCATTGTTTGATGTTTTTACTAGAGATGTGAATGATTTGAGTTGGCTTGTGAACCTTACGAGTTAAGCTCAACTTTATCTCAAGCCACATGTATGTAAACTCGAGGATCAAGAGCTTATATATAATTAAATATTATTTTTTATTTTATTAATAAATATATATTATATTACTATTACTTATTTCGTGTTCAAAGTCGAGATCGAACTTTTATTTATTTATATTGCACTTAATAATATGGGCTCAATCAAGTCAAGCTCGAGCCTAATATATATATATATATATATATATCAAACTCAAAATTTCCCCCAAACTCGAGTCGACTCAACTCGATTGTACTCCTATCTTTCGCTTAAAAACTCAATAATTCATCTAAACGGTCTTCTATTATAAGATGTACCTGTCAACAGCGTCTGTGAAGTGCTCCAACTCTTTAAGAGAGCCATAAACATCGTAAACGTCGTCTATAATAGTGATTAGCTTAACCACTTTGGTTAATTCTTTTCGACATCTACCATATTGAGGTTCAAATACCATTCCAACCGTCCAAAAGAAGCTTTCCACCAGCCTATCTCTTGCAAAGCTCAGCTTACTTGCTAACCCCACTTCTCTCCACCACCTAAAAGTTTAAAAAATCGTATAGACTATTAGAGTTGGAACATATAATCATCATTTTTAACAATACACAAATAAAATTTGAATGGTAGAAATTTAACATGTGAAAGAATTAATACATGGTCGTGTTTGTCAGTCCATTTTATTGATTGTTCATCTAATACACATCTAATTAATATTTTATAGGAGTGTCATTTTTGCGTGCATAAATTTAGATTCTATTCTTGTTAATTAAGTATTATATTAATAAATAATAATTAATAGTTCAAAACCTAGTGTAGTATGATGTAACCATTACTTTTTATAGTGCGTAAATCCCTTATTTATATATATAATGTCAATATAGAATATAGATATGTAGATAACAAATTCATCGTCAAATATATATATCTATATACATATATATATGAATATTTGATTGTGTTAAAATATCATCCAAATGGCACGTATTAGTTGGTGTCCTGAAAAAATGTTTTAACAAATTGAGAGAATGAGAAATTGATTTAAACTCATTAACTCATCTGATATGAGATAAGATTAGGTATTATCATAAAATCCATATATATATATATATATATATGCTCTAAAATCCTTTATTGCTTCAAAAGATGAAAAAGAAGTCATACCTTGAAGCCTCTTGGAGTTCTTGTTGGTGTGTGAATTGCACCACGTTGAAATCTAATACTGCCAATGCATGCAACAGCTGGTTCGCCTCACAATCATATGCTTCAATGTTCCACCTGGCTTCTAGTCTTTGCATTCTATGGTGGAATGGAAGTTCTAAGGCATGGCTCACTCTGTTCGCAGTGTCTTCATCCATCTCTCCAAGCATATTTTTTAGGTGAAAACTGGCAAATTCTCTAGCCTCATCCAACGTGCTCTCCCCATCCAATGCAAGATGAGCAGCTTCGTACAAACTCAACATTCCTCGGATGTCCTTAACCAAGTTTGTACTAAACTTGCCACTTGAATCCTTGAAGTTATCAAATATGTCTTCCAATTACATAAAAACAAACATAATTAGTCAAAAATCATGCCTAATGTCAACTTACAATGCAGGGGGAGACACTTTAAATTCTCCATTTCATTCTATATATATTCCACCTCTTACTCTAATTTAGTGAATTTATGTTAAGTGTATATGTCTATTCTCCAATCAAATATTTTGATTATAAGGAAATGTAATATACTTTGTATATTTTTAAAATATAATATGAGATAAAACATGAAATGACATAAAGGATAATGGTCTTTTGTGAGAAAAATGTAGACTCTAATTTCATGATATCATTGATATATAAAGCATGAGTTCTGATAATCATATTTTCTCGCCGCTAATTAAATATGGAGTCCATCTGCATGCATCAATGTATTACATGTACTCCATCGAGTTTTGTCTTGAAAATCATCTCAAATAGCAATTGAGAGAGCAAAGCTTCAGTGCAAGTTTTGATATTGGACGAAACCAAGTATCATAATGAGATTATAAATATCATATCAAAATTAAATTATTCAAGGCAAATAAACAAAGACATATTAAAATAAGTCATCAATAATAATTTAAGTGTGCAATTTAATATTAATTCCCTTATAAAGTATTGTCATATTTTTGGATTAGAATAACTCATAAATTAGGATGAAATAACCCCTAAAGAATAAATAAAACTGCATTCTATTATTTTATATAAAGACAATATTTAAAATTACCTTTTATATATTTTGCGACTACATCTATTGAGGTTGTTTATCCATATACCTTTCTATAGATTGTATGCAATTTTTAAAATAATCTTTTTTCCTTTTTCTTTTTCCTCTTTTCTCCTTTTAGTGTTTCTAGTTAATTTAATCATCGGACCACATGCACGTACGTATACCTGTTGAAACCTGGTACCCATGCTGCCTGAGGAGCCTGAAATAGAGAGCAGAAGCATGCATATTCTTGTGAAATTTCTCTTGAACTTGGTCTGAAGATTGAAGTATTCTTTGGAGGGCTCTATTGGTATTTTCTCCAAAATGATATCCGAGGCCTAGACGATGAATATCGTCGATCAATTCAAGGAGCGTCAATGGCTCCACGCTTTGATCCTCAAGCATGCACCTGACTTCCCCCTCCAATTTCTTGACTGTCACCTTATCAACTTCCATCTGCATGCACAAACATAGTTTAGCATGAACCATTTCGACATGGGTTTATATTGTAAACGACCAAGATGTCCTTATTGTAGAAAATTAATGTCCAATTAATAGGATAAGAATCCGAGTTTTTATACGTGGGTTATATTTTTTTTGGGTTTGGTCCATAATCACTAAAAGAAAAAGAAAAATTAGTGATCGAATAATTATAAGTAACAGAGTAAAAATTCTCATAATCATATATATATATATATATATCATATTATATTAAGTGATAAAAAAAAATCTATTTTATTATAATAATAATTTTTGCAGACTTAATTAGCTTATACGAATAACTATTGCAAGAAGTAAAATTTAGGGTACAAAGTGTCATCATACCTCACGATCACTCCCAAAGGACTCCAAGAGCTCGAGACTCCAAGAACTTGGCTTTTAATTGGCCGATCTTCGGTTAATAGATTGTTGTGTGTTGTCAACACATTGTATTTTCCATGATCTTATTGGGACATTACAAGGAAGGGTGCTTTGGTTTGCATTTTTCTTGGATAATAATTTGTGATAGAAAGAGCAACGAAATGGGAGGAGCTCAATAGTACTATGTGCCATTCAATCCCTATCTTATTCTAGGATTCATGCAATCTTATGTTGCAAAAAGTTGTCTCATAGTGGTGGTATATATAGGCAAAATGAGAGAGAAAGTTGTACCAATTTCAATCTAATGATTTCAGATTTTAAATTAATTATTTTTATAAAAAAATATTTAATATACTTAACGTATATTTATTATGTTAGGACATGAAGTGAAACATATGGAGCAGAATAAATGCTTCAAACTGCTTCATATTACTTTAGATTTTTTATTCCATTTCGTATTTCATTTTCTATTCTAATATTATGAATATATGTCAAGTATATCTGATCTCAAATCAATTATTTTTATAAAAAAATATTTAATAAATTTACCATATATTCGTCAAGTTAGAATAACTGATGAAACATAAAATAGAATGAATTGTCTTGAAAATGACATTGTAAAGGTATTCTAGATTTCTTTCCTCATTTTATGTGGTTCTAATGTGGTCATTCCAAAATTAAGTGATTTTAGTGGCTAAGGGCAAGAGAAGTTGGGGGAGTAAAATGGAACTACTTGACAACCCAAGAATTCAAGGGGGCAAATACGTGTAGAATAGAAAGTGGTATATTTTAGCAAAGTTTGGGCCGACAAAAAATTTCAAATGAAAATGATCTATTTTCGTGGTTTGTTGACGAAACTTAATATGAGCCATAACTTTTGATAGTGCAAAATCGATTTAATTTAATGATCAACATAAGGTTCTATCGTTTCGAACCAACGCTTCCGATGTTTTCTGTTCTGGGTCATGCTTACAAAAAATTAAGATATTAATTGCGATTAATTCATAATCGATATCAAAAATTAATAAATGTAGGTATAAGATTAATCTAGTTAAATATAAAGTAGATATTCTTGTAGCTTATTCCACTACTTATCCATATATGAGGTTTTTATTTTTTTATTTTTTTTGTATATTAATTTTTCAACGAATAATATGTAGTTAACTTATTGCGATTGCAACGAATATGACTATAGATTGACAGCTAATAATTTCTATTACTTGTCATTTAAAACATTTTATATATCTGTTATAAAAACTTTATAGCTATATAATTGCAAAAATTAATTTCATAACAATTTTTTTGATAATGAATGTTTAATTTTTTAGTAGTGATTCTTTTATAGTTATTTTTTAGGACCGATATTCTACATTGCATGTCTGGTCATGTGATAGGATATTTTTAGATTAGGTTCCATAATTACAATTCATTGTTCTTGATGCAACTTCGGATCTTAAGGTCTCGATCTCAAATAAAATATCCAAAATATCCTTGTTCACGATCTCGACCCTGACATGGATCATGTTGTAATACCCCAAGTTTTTTAACGAATTATTATAGTTTATCTTAGAAGTTTTATTAATTATACCTTTTGAAGTACTTGAATTTCATTAAGGCTAGACTTAGATATTATGAGATCTAGAATAAAAGAATGTGTGGTTAGTAATGGGCTTCCATCTATTGAGGAGAAAAAAATATAGATACATATGATATTAGATGTTAGGAATAATGGAGTAGTATTAGTTGGTTTTGATCTTCACTGATATTCTTGGGTTGCTTTTCTTCTAGAATTTGAGCATATAGTTTATTTTGGAACTCGATTAACATTTAAGGAATTTAAATTGAAAGTAAATATGGGATATAAATTAAATTCTTTCTTTTGGAGTAATTAAGGATCCTATTTTAGGTACTCATTTTGATTTTATTTGCAATTCCAAGGATATAGATTTTAGATTTTTAGGACTGCATGGTGATGATTGAATATGTAGAATTTATTATGTCAATTATTTGATGAAACTTTATTTATTGAGTTATGTTAATGGTTTTAAGCTAGATACTACATATACCAATTTACAGCGAAGGAAATATTAATCTTTAGTCCATATTTAATTAGTGATTCAAGATGTATGAGTCCACATTATTTAATCAATTTCAAATTGTTAAAGCCCATAACTAGTATAAAAATAGGCCCATAAATTATATTGGCGCTTTTATGAATTAAATGTAACGACAACTCAAGTTATTTAATTCATTTTAAATTATGATTAAGCTCATAAATAGTGTAGAAAATAAGCCCACAAATTATTATAAAGTAGTGACGGGCTTAGGTCCATGATTATCAAGTTAAAAATGATGAAAATTAATTTTTATGGAATTATCATATTTATGAATAGATGGATAATTCTAGAGGTTTTTTCATCATTTTAAAATTCTATTTGGATAGTTTGGACACCCGTAATATATCTAGTTGTGTTGGTTAGCTAAAATCATGTAAATATAGGTGATAAAGAATCGTAGAACCTTTTTTTTTTTTTTTTTTTTTGTACCTCTGTACTTTTATGCAAAAATTTATGAATATTTCATATTCTTTTAAAGACAAAATCTAGAATAATTAAATTATGAGGAGTTAGGATCTTGGATAAATGTTAATAATCTGCTTGGGAATTTTTGTAATTACCCAATCCTAATAAGATTAGGATTTTACAATTATATTTGTGGCTTTGAGTTATCATTATTTGGGATTGAGATTTGATCAAAGTTAGGATAGAGTTATTTTCTTCTCTTTAGGAGATAAGAATTTTGGTTTATCCAGAATACCTAACATGATAGAATAAATACCTATGCAGTAGGAAATAGAGAAACCATATGCAGAGGTGAAAAAATACTATTTTTTTTATTTGTTCTTTAGAAATTCGTAGGAATTTTCATTCTTGGGTACTAACATCCTATTTTTCTTTCATAAAACTAGTGGAGAATGCTTAAGTGGTAGATCAAATTTGAGGAAAACTTTGGGTTTTAAGATTTTGGAGTAAGTAAATTTCTTTCTTCCTTCTATTGAAAATATTCTCTTCACATAAACATTTTTTTGCATAAAATAGTAAGTGTAGACATATCAATTTTTATCCCATGGAGAAGTGACACATGTAAAATAATATGCTAGACATTAATTTAAAATTTCTATTTGTTTATTGGAAATTTATTAAATTTAATTCCAAAAAATAAATAGTTAATTTTAATTAATACTCTAGTATTAATTAAATATTAATAAATGTCAAAGATGAAGTGTTTATATCTATAGACCAATCAAATCAAATATATTTAATATTATCTGTTGATATATGATCTTATTTCTTGATATCTGATATTATCTCTTGATATTTGATATTTTCTTATTAAAGAGATAATCATCAAAGAAGTTCAATCAATGTGGAAGTCTCCCATCAAACAACTATATAAAAGAGGTAACCAAAGCTCATTCAAGACACACAACACAAATTCCAACAAATGAGAGGAACTTCGAAGGAGTCCAACAATTCTCTCAATTAAATTCAAGGAGATCCACAATATTCTAGGCGTTTTTTGTGGAGCTCATATATTTTGGCGTTTGATTCAAGATTGAGGTGCGAAGCCCTCGAATTGATGTTATTTTATTCAAATCAAATTTAAGGTGATCCACAGTGTTTAAGGATTTTTCGTGGAGCTCATTAAATTCAATATATATTTGGAAGGAAAGAATAAGAGGATTAGATTAGGGATTGAATCCGTAGTTGATTGATTGATTTTAATTTTATTCTATTTTTATGAATTTTCTTATCTTGTAATTTTAAGTTTTGCAGATAAAGAAATTTGTACTCACAAATTTTGGCACACCCAGTGGGATTATCGCTACCTCTCATCTCTTTCTTTCATCAAGATTGAAGTATCAAATGGCCGCCAACAAGACTGCTGCATTGAAAATTACTACCTCAGATTCCTCAAGTGCTGGAGCAAAAAGTGTTAATGTCATCACAAGAAGTATGTTCAAGAAGCTGCAATCATCTTCGAAGGTAGCTCCTTCGCTTGTTGTGGAAAAGATGTTACCACATTTTATTAATATAAATGAAGATGATGGAGATTTAAAGGAAGAATCAACACCCTCAAGCATGTTGACGGTGATGGTGACAAGTGCGAAAACTTTGGAAGAACAAATTGCAAATTTAACAAGGGCTATTGAAGGACTCATGAAGCATATTTAAGAGCAAGACTTTCAAATCTACAAATTGATGAGTAAAGTAGGCAATCTTGATGCCAGTTGCATGGTGGAGAAATAAATTGAGGCTTAGGACGAAGGCAAAATATCTACAAGGAGACAACCAGCCAAAACTGAAGAGATTGAAACAAAAGAATTAGAAGTTTCCACTAGACTAATTCCCATTGACCCACTGAAGGAGTTAATCATAGATACTATCAAAGACAAGCTTGATGGAAGTTCTAAGTCGTCTATGACTTACTTCAACCTATATACTCAAAGGATTGACTAGTTGAAGATGCCAATTGGTTACCAACCTCCAAAGTTTTAGCAATTTGATGGCAAGGGCAACCCAAAGTAGCACGTAGCTTATTTCATTGAAACTTGTAATAATGCTGGGACATATGGAGATAATCTAGTCAAGCAATTTGTTCAATCATTAAAGGACGATACTTTTGATTGGTATATTGACTTGGAGACAGGCTCTATTGATAGTTGGGGCAACTGGAACAAGAGTTCCTCAATCGTTTCTACAGCACTCGAAGGAAAATTAGCATGATTGAACTCATTAATTCTCGCTAGTGGAAAGAAGAATTGTGATTGACTACATAAATCGCTGGAGAAATTTGAGTTTTAATTACAAAGATCAATTGTCGGAGGTTTCAACCATTGAGATGTGTATCCAAGAATGCATTGGAGTCTTTGGTATATACTTCAAGGAATTAAACCAAAAACTTTTCAAGATTTGGCAACTCATGCACATAATATTGAAATGAGCATGAATTTTGATGAACAAAAAGATTCAAGTGATGCTGCTGATGATGAAGATGTTGGGGGCAACTAATTTTCACCTTCAAATTACAAATGCTCCTTAATAAGAGCCAAAACTATCAATAAGGTGTTGGAAATGTTTAATAGCAGATTATAAACAATAGATTTAAAGCAATAAAACAATCTAATTTATAATCATAGGGCAGTGTTTGAAAAATAATTTAACAAATATTTCAAAAATGACCAGAATACATATATTCCAATTGCAATTTAGTTTAACAAGATCATAAACCAAAAGCAAACAAGCTAGTATAGAATATAACAATAGAAAATGCAAGAGTCAGTGTATAAACTGAGAAATTATGTCTCAGTTTTGTACAGTAACATAACTTTTAGACTGAATCACCAAAGAATGATTTGCCTTAAAGAAATTATTGCCCTTACCAGTGCAGAGAGTTCCGCGAAACTTCCCCTAGGATGAGACAGTCTAAAAGCCTTTTGTTGCACTCTAGAAAGCTTCACTTCAAACACCACTCAGTTGCCAGAAATCAAAAGCAACACTATATATGAGAAGATTATCAGAAGGATAGAAGAGATTTTTTCTTGCTTGTATTTGTTCTGCTTGCAGCAGCATGTAGCCAGTTGGATGTCCAGGTTCATTCTGGTCGAGATACATTCTAGAACATATGTAGAAATACGTCCAAATACATTCTAGACCAGGTTCAATGAACAGTAACTCTAGAAAAATCAGATATATTTCTGGTAGTTACAAGTAACTGCATAAACGGTTGGCAGCTTTTTGACTTTTGAATTTTAAATTCAAACTCCAAATTTAAACAAAATTCCACATAAAAGTTGGAATTTTCAGCAAAATGGTTAACTCGAGACCTGAGATAATTTGCACAAATGCCCATCACCTACGCCAGCCGAGTTGGGACTAGCAAGCGGCGACGGCAGCAGCAGCACGCGTGTGGGCACACCTTCATGAGTCCCTTAGTTGATACTTTACCAAGCATCAAAACTTGAACCACATATATAGTGTATTCCTACTGGGTAAATTTCTAATGTGGGATAGGTGATTTTATATCAGACTAAAAGCTTTTTATATTCCTACTTATTCTCCTATACTTTATCTCATAAGCAATGTGGGATTTCTCCCACATACAAAGTCATTTTTGCCTTTTTATCTTCCCTTCATATATACACAACATTTATGGATTCCAACTAAATTGTCATCCATCCATTAGACTTAATCACTTCTTAAACATGTAATTATATATAAATCCCAATTAATTTGATGCCAATTACAACAATCCCTCACAAATCCATAATGTTGGATTATTAGGATTATTGTAACTTGCTTTCAATAATGGTACCTTCCGATTTGAACCATCACCTAAGTTATCCGACTTATGCCACCACAGGGACAAATGGATCAAAGCCTTGAATTTGGCCCTTGGATGTGGTGACGTCCATTGGTAACAACAAGCTACAAGGCTATTTAGTGATCTTTCGGTTTGACACGTTATGACCATTTGCCCTGATCCTATATCATGAATGTTTTTTAGGAATAACAGTTTTCCTCTAGTCGCGGCCAGACGACTTCATTCACTTTGTTGGGCATCTCCAGGGATGCACTGCTTGGATATCATGAATATGACTTAACCCTATTCAGAGTTAGAAGTCTTACTTTGCTTGTAGTTATCAGCACCTTCTAAGTATACCAAGGGACAGACTCAACTACTAAAGTATCAGTCAAGTTCAAGTACACTTTTACACACTCAACAGCTTGTTTATACCAAATTGAACCTTTATTGTGGGATCTCCACTTGGTAGGTTGGGTTGCCACTACAGATGCATCACTAATGGGTTTTCAGTCCCATCCTAAGCTTGGATTTTTGGACTAAGGATAACTCAAATCCTTTGGTTAAAGGATCAACCATGTTGTCTTTGGATCCAACAAAATCAATGGCTACAATCCTATCAGATATAAGCCCTCTTATAGACTTTAGTCTAACTTGGATGTGTCTCTTGGTCTTTTGATTATACTTTCAACTTTCGATTTTTATAATTGTAGTTTTGCTATCACATTGCACTGTGATCACAAACAGAGGCATGCTAACCATGGATAACTGGACCATCAGCCGATGTAGCCATTCAACTTCGATTCCAGTAGTGTCTAAAACATATAACTCTGCCTCAAATGTGGACCGAGTTACCAAAGTCTATTTAGCAGATTTTAGGAGACAACGTCTCCACCCTAGGTAAATATATACCCTGTACACCCATTACTACTGAAGCTTTTGGCTATCCAGCTAGCATCACTATATCCCTCAAGTATTGTAGAGAATCTGCCATAATGTAGAGTAAGCAATGTTGTGCCTTTAAGATACTGAAGTACCCTATCCAAAGCCTCATAATGGGTTCTATTAGGACAACTTGTATACCTCGCCAGATTTGAGACTACGAATGAGATATCCAGTCTCGATCCATTTGCAAGATATTGCAAGCTCCCAATAATATGAGATTACCTCAATTGAGACACAGGAACACCACTTTCATTCTTGAAAAAAGCCACAGACAGATCATATGGTATCTTAGCGATTCTACATTCCTTATAGCCAAACTTCTTAATTATCTTCTTAACATAGTGAGATTGAGAAATAGCTATACCCTCAGTTGACCAAATCAACTTGAGTCCAAGAATCACATAAGCTTCACCCATATCCTTCATTTCAAACTTACTTTTCAGGTATGGTTTTGTCTCATTGATAATCTCAATAGTAGATCCAATTAATAATATATCATCTATATATAAGCATAGCACAATGCAATCATCATCTTTAACCTTACAATAAAAGCACTTATCATTATCATTTAAGCTGAAACCAAACGATAAAATAGTTTTATCAAGTTTCTCATGCCACTGCTTAGGCGCTTGTTTTAATCTATAAAGGGATTTAACAAGCTTACAAACTTTTTGCTCGTCACCAAGAGCTACAAATCCCTCAGGTTGATCCATATAAATCTCTTCCTCGAGATCACCATACAAAAAGGCTGTTTTCACATCTATCTAGTGAATCGGGAAACTATATACGAAGCCAATGCTATAAGTACCTGAATTGTAGTCAATCGAGCAACCAGGGAATAGGTATCAAAGAAATCTATTCCCTCTTTTTGTCTAAACCCTTTGGCAACTAGTCTGGCTTTAAACTTATCAATGGTTCTATTAGATTTAAGTTTCTTTTTAAAGATCCATTTGCATCTAATCGTAGTACACCCCGGAGGCAAATCGACTAATTCCCATGTCCCATTAGAAATAATGGAATCCATCTCACTTTTGATAGCTACCTTCCAATGCCTAGCTTCAGATGAGACCATAGCATCCTTGAAGGTCATAGGATCATCCTCGACATTGTAAGTGATGAAATCACTTCCAAAATCTTTGACGATTCTAGCTCTCTTACTCCGTCTAAGTTCGTCTGATTCTTCAACTCCAATAGATGCTGAACCAAAAATACTTGGATTAACCCCCATATTTGACATCTTTACCACATAATCAGGAGCAGACGTCGATGTGAGAGTTGAATCTAAAGAAAAATCCTAAGGTATTCCAGTTTTGATTGGAAACACATCCTCAAAGAACGTGGCATCATGAAACTTCACTATTATGTTAATCTATGCCTGGGGTTTTGGATTTAATTACCAAAAATCTCAATGCAAAGCTTGTTTACACATAGTCTAAGAAAACTGCATCAACAGCTTTGGGATCAAGCTTTTTTCTCTTGCGTTCTGGGATTAGAACTTTTGCAAGACAACCGCATACTTAGAAATACTTTAAGCTAGGTTTTCTACCTTTCTAGAATTCAAATGGAGTGCTTTCTTTATGTTTGAAAGGGACTCTGTTCAGAATATGGCAAGCCGTATTCAAAGCCTCTCCCCATATATATTTAGGTAGTCCAGAATTCAAAAGTAGACTATTGATCATGTCTTTAAAGGTTCCATTCTTTCGTTCTGCTACCCCATTAGTGAGGGAGAGTAAGAAGGAGTCTCTTCATGAATAATATCGAAGTTTTGGCAATATTTATCGAATTGATTTGACTCATACTCTCCACCTCTATCTGATTTTAACATCTTAAGTTTCTTACCGATTTGATTTTCAACTTCTTTTTTAAAGAAGATAAACTTTTCAAGTGCTTCATCTTTATATTTTAACAAATAAACATAACAATATCTACTGCAATCATCTATAAAGGTAATGAAGTATGTGTTCTGATCTTTTGTCAAGATCCCATTGAAATCACAAATATCTATATGCACAAGTTGAAGTATTTCAGAATTTCTTTCAGTCGATTAGTAAGGTTTTCTTACTTGTTTAGCCTCAGCACATACTTGGCATTTGTGACTACGTTCAATGTCATGTTTAGGTATTAAATTTAAGTTCATCATATGTTTAACAGAACCAAAAATTAAATGTCCTAAACAACTATGCCATACATTATAACTTTCAATAGTATTCACCAAAGATTCAGAATACGAAGTTTTATTGATTGAATTAGAAGAATTTACATACTCAACTCTTAATTTAAATAAACCATCAAACAAATAGCCATTACCAATAAACAAACCAAAATGATGAATTACAACTTTATTAAACTTAAAAGTAAGCTTATAGCCTTCATTAACTATTGCAAAATCACTAATAATATTTCTCTGTATAGTCGGGATGTGATGCACTCTCAGCAAAGATAGTATGTGCCCCGAAGGAAACTTCAGTTCTACGCATCCTATCCCAAATACCTTGGCAGCACTAGAGTTCCCTATTGTTATGGATTTTTCGTCCATTGGCTGATAAGACACAAATAGCAATTTATCAGTACAAATGTGCACATTTGCCCCAGTGTCCACTAAAAAGTTAAAAGGTTCGTAAATAGTAGTACAAACTTCAAGTTTTAAAGTTACGTACCCATCAACAGTCATCTATAGAGCTCTAGCTTCGCTAGTCTCCCCAACAACCATGTTGACCACTGCAGTGGCAGCTGAGTTGGGTTTGTTGTAGCTTTCTTAGAAAAACAATCTTTAGCCCAGTGGCCTACCTGCCCATAATTCCAGCATGGCTTGTTTGCTTTTGGTTTCTTAGCTTTAGCTTTGCCTTTATCGATGGTTTTAGAGTTCGAGTTTATTTAGTTCATTTTATTGAACCTTTTCTTCCCTCTTATCAACCATATTTGCCTTAGGTTGGTGCTCAATCGGACTTCCATGAGTTTGATTCCAGTGTTCTTTCTCAATACTAATAGCAATCATTAGATCGTCTAACGACTGCTTCTCTTTTTGATGCTTGAGTGTCATTCTAAAATTTTCCTAAGACTTGGGGAATCTATCCACTATGGACGTGACTAGAAACTTCTCAAGAAGTCTCATATAAGCATCAATAGAGCATGCTCAAGGTTGATCAATTCATGCATCTATTTAATCACAGACTTTCCCTAAACCATCGGATACTTCATGAACTTAGAAACAGAATACCTCGCGAGCCCTTGCTCTTCAATATTATATTTTTGGCCTAACTCATCCCACAGCGACTTAGCGGTGTATGAGTCTGAGCAGTAAACATTGAAGAGAACATTTGATAGTAACGATAAAATGATCCCTCAACCTAACTGATCTTTCTCAGTCCACTCAGCTATTTCAGCTGTTTTGGGGTCAGTATCAGTTGGTTCAGGTTTAGTCATAGAAAGTACTGAAAGAAGACCTTTCATTGTGAACAAGATTTTCATTCGTTGTTGCCAACGTTTGAAAAATTGGCCCCCAAACTTTTCTAGCAAGCTAGAAACGTCAATTTTCAAGGACAGCAATGAACCAGCAATAGAACCACTTGCAGATAAAGATGCCATTTTCAATAAAGTAGTTTAACAAACACTTAAACAAATAATTTCTTCAAGATTGTTGGAAATGTTTAACAGCAGATTATAAACAGCAGATTTAAAGTAATAAAGTAATCCAGTTTATTATCACAGGGTAGTGTTTGAAAAATAATTTAACAGATATTTCAGAAATGATTAGAATACATATATTCTAATTGCAATTCAGTTTAACAAGATCATAAACCAAAATCAAACAAGCTAGTATGGAATATAATAACAGAAAATGCAAGAGTCAATATATAAATTGAGAACTTATCTCTCGATTCTATATAGTAACAGAACTTTTAGACTGAATCACCAAAGAATGGTTTGCTTTAAAGAAATTATCGCTATCGCCCCTACTAGGGTAGAGAGTTCAACGAAACTTCTCCCAGAATGAGACACTCTAGAAGCCTTTTGGTGCACTCTAGAAAGCTTCACTTTGAACACCACTCAGTTGCTAGAAATCAATAGTTATATGAGAAGATTATTAGAGGGATTGAAGAGAATTTTTTTCTTGCTTGTATTTTTTCTGCCTGCAGCAGCAAGTAGCTAGTAGGATGTCCAGGTTCATTCTAGAACAAATGTACAAACACATCTAGATAAATTCTGGACTAGGTTCAATTAATTAGTAACTCCAGAAACATCAGAAACATTTTTGGCAGTTACAAGCAACTGCAGAAATAACTGGCAGCCTTTTAACTTTTGAATTTTAAATTCAAAATTCAAATTTAAATAAAAATTCCAAATAAAAGTTGGAATTTTCAACAAAAAGATTAACCCGAGACCCAAGATAATTTTCTTAAACGCCCATCACCCACGCCAGCTGGGTCGGGACTGGCAGGCGGGGGTGGTGGCACGCTCACATAGGCACACCCTCATGAGTCCCTTAATTGATATTTTACTAAGTATCAATACTTGAACTACATATATGGTGTATTCCTATTGAGTAAATTTCCAATGTGGGATAAGTGGTTTTATACCAGATTAAAAGCTTTTTATATTTTCACTTATTCCCCCATACTTTGTCTCATAAGTAATGTGGGATTTCCCCCACATACATAGTCTAACTTTTTTTTCTCCCCTTCATATATACACAACACTTATGGATTCCAACCAAATTGGCATCCATTCATAAGATTTAATCACTTCTTAAACATGTAATTAAACATAAATCCCAATTGATTTGATGCCAATTACAACATAAGGCTCATAACTACGAGCATAAACTATCTAAATATTCAAAATCTCACCTATGTGCTCCTTGATATGAGCTTAAACTTTCAATAAGATTCCTAAATACGAGTATAAACTATCTAAATATTCAAAATCTTCCCCATGTGCTCCTTGATATGAGCTTAAACTTTCAATAAGGCTTCTCGTACGAGCATAAACTATCTAAATATTCAAAATCTCCCCCATGTGCTTTTTGATATGAGCTTAAACTTTCAACAAGGCTTTTAAATACGAGCATAAAATATCTAAATATTCAAAATTCCCCCATGTGCTCCTTGATATGAGCTTAAAATTTTAATAAAGCTTCTAGGTATGAGCATAAACTATTTAAATATTCAAATTCTCCCTATGTACTCTTCGATAAGAGCGTAAACTGTCTATTAAGTCAAACTTAAGTAAACTTCTTGACATGAGTATTGATTATCAACCAAATTCAATTGGACTCCTTAACAAGAGTATAAAATGTCTACTCAAGTTAAATATGCTCCTTGACGCACGAGCTTAAATTGCATGTTATTCCTGGTCCGCATGAGTATAAACTGTGTACGACACACCCATCAAAAAGATATTTACTTCACGACCAGTGGTGGTTGAGTACTCAACTCGCGTGCTATCGTGTGGGATGGCATCGTCGGCTCGGGCATCATGATCGACCCAACAGTGCTCGCGTGCATCCGAACGCAACCCCAGGTTAAGCGGGTTTACTCGCTGAGTTTAAGCATATCAATAAGCGGAGAAAAAGAAACTTACAAAGATTTCCCTAGTAACGGTGAGCGAGCTGAAAATAGCCCAACTTGAGAATCCGACGGCCTCGCCGTCCGAATTGTAGTATGGAAAAGCGTCCTCAGCAACAGACTGGGCCTAAGTCGCCTGGAAAAGGGCGCCGGAGAGGGTGAGAGCCCCGTTGTGCCTGGACCTATCGCACCATAAGGCACTATCGACAAGTCAGGTTGTTTGGGAATACAACCCCAATCGAGCAATAAATTTTGTCTAAGGCTAAATACAGGTGAGAGACCGATAGCAAACAAGTACCGCGAGGAAAAGATGAAAAGGACTTTGAAAAGAGAGTCAAAGAGTGCTTGAAATTATTGAGAGGAAAGCGGATGGGACCGACGATGCGTCCCGATCGGATGTAGACGGCGAGAACCTATCCTCTGATTGACTCAGGGTACGAATAAGCATGGATTGAGGCAGCAGCCAAAGCTCGAGCAGTCGATATGCTCGTGGAATGCCGTTGCCCCGATCGTGGTAGATAGCACGCGCCTCGCGTGTGCCTCGACAACTGCAGGCTCCCCATTCGATCTGTCTTGAAATACGAACCAAGGAGTCTGACATGTGTGGGAGTCAATAGGTGAGTAAACTTGTAAGGTGCAAGGAAACTGACCGGCGCGATCCCTCCCGAGACATGCACCGCCGACCGACCTTGATCTTCTGAGAATAGTTCGAGTGACCATACTTATCAGGACCCGAAAGATGGTGAACTATGCCTGAGCAAGGCGAAGCCAGAGGAAACTCTGGTGGAGGCCCGCAGTGATATTGATGTGCAAATTGTTTATCTGACTTGGGTATAGAGGCAAAAGACTAATCGAACTGTCTAGTAGCTGGTTCCCTCCGAAGTTTTCCTCTGGATAGCTAGAGCTCGATCATGAGTTCTATCGGGTAAAGCCAATGATTAGAGGCATTGGGGGCGCAACGTCCTTAACTTATTCTCAAACTTTAAATAGGTTAGACGGCGCGGCTACTCCGTTGAGCCGCATCGAGGAATCGAGAGCTCAAAGTGGGCTATTTTTGGTAACCAGAACTAGTGATACAGGATGAATTGAAAGTCGGGTTACAGTGCCCAATTTTGCGCTAACCTAGATCCTACAAAGGGTGTTGGTCAATTAAGACAGCAAGACGGTGGCCATGGAAGTCGAAATCCGCTAAGGAGTGTATAACAACTCACCTACCAAATCAACTAGCCCCCAAAATGGATGGCGCTAAAGTGCGCGACCTATACTTGGCTGTCGAGATAAGGGCTAGGCGTCGATGAGTAGGAAAGCGCAATGGTCGTTGGAAAACCCTCGGCATGAGCCTGGGCGGAATGGGCGTCGGTGCGGATCTTGGAGGTAGTAGCAAATATTCAAATGAGAACTTTGAAGGCCGAAGAGGGGAAAGGTTCCATGTGAACGACACTTGCACATGGGTTAGTTGATCCTAAGGGTCGGGGGAAGTCCGACAGACAGCGCGTTCACGCGTGCTCCGAAAGAGAATCAGGTTAAAATCCTGAATCGGAATGCGGCGGCTAACGACAATGTTAAGGAGTCCAGAGATGTCAGCGGGGGCCCCGAGAAGAGTTATCTTTTCTATTTAATAGCCTGCTCACCCTGGAAATGGCTTATCCCAGGTATGGTCCAATAACTAGAAGAGCACCGTACGCCGTGTGGTATCCGGTGCGCCCCTGGCGACCTTTGAAAATATGGAGGATCGAGTGTTGTCCACGCTCGGTCGTACTCATAACCGTATCAAGTCTCCAAGGTCAACAGCCTCTGGTCAATAGAACAATATAGGCAAGGAAAGTTGGTAAAATAAATCCATAGCCTCGGGAAAAGGATTGGCTCTGAGGGCTGGGCATGGGGGTCCCAGTCCTGAAGCCATCGACTGTCAGTGAATTACTCGAGCTACTCCCGCTGCGAGAGCGGGTCGTCGCATGCCGACTGGGGGATGGACTAGAAACGACTCCCTCTAGGGCCTTCCCCGGGCGTCGAACAGTCGACTCAGAACTGGTACGGACAAAGGGAATTCCACTGTTTAATTAAAATAAAGCATTGCAATGGTCCCTGCGGATGCTCACGCAATGTGATTTCTGCCCAGTGCTCTAAATGTGAAAGTGAAGAAATTTAACCAAGCACGGGGTAAACGGTGGGAGTAACTATGACTCTCTTAAGGTAGCCAAACACCTCGTCATCTAATTAGTGATGCGCATGAATAGACTAATGAGATTCCCACTGTCCCTATCTACTCTCCAGCAAAACCACAGCCAATGGAATGGGATTGGCAGAATTAACAGGGAAAAAAGACCCTGTTGAGCTTGACTTTAATTCGACTTTGTGAAATGACTTGAGAGTTGTAGGATAAGTAGAAGCCGAAAGGCAAAAGTGAAATATCACTACTTTTAATGTTATTTTACTTATTCCATGAATTGGAGGCAGGGCACTGCCCCTCTTTTTGGACCCAAGGCTCACCTCGATGGGTTGATCCAGGCGGAAGACATTATCAGGTGGGGGGTTTGGGTGGGACGGCACATCTGTTAAAAGATAACACAGGTGTCCTAAGATGAGCTCAACAAGAACAGAATCTCATGTGGAACAGAAGGGTAAAAGCTCGTTTGATTCTGATTTCCAGTATGAATACGAACTATGAAAGCGTGGCCTAACGATCTGTTAGACCTTTCAAATTTGAAGCTAGAGGTGTCAGAAAAGTTACCATAGGGATAACTGGCTTGTGGCAGCCAAGCGTTCATAGCGATGTTGCTTTTTGATCCTTCGATGTTGGCTCTTCCTATCATTGTGAAGCAAAATTCACCAAGTATTAGATTGTTCACCCACCAATAGAGAACGTGAGCTGGGTTTAGACCATTGTGAGACAGGTTAGTTTTACCCTACTAATGACAGTATCGCAATAGTAATTCAACTTAGTACGAGAGGAACCGTTGATTAGCATAATTGGTTATTGCGCATGGTTGAAATGCTAGTGGAGCGAAGCGATGCATACACCAGTCGTTTGCTTGTTGACCCACAGTAAGGGCCCTCGGGCCCCGAAGGGCATGTGTCATTGGCCAAGCCATTGCGACGGACGAGCTATGTTGGCTACCTTAAAATACAATTCCCATTGAGTGGTGGGTAGAATCCTTTGCAGATGACTTAAATACGCGACGGGGTACTATAAGCGGTAGAGTGGCCTTGCTACCATGATCCGCTGAGATTCAGCCTTTTGTCGCTTCGATTCGTCACCCCTTTCTCTTCTCTTTGTCCCTCCCAAACACCTGCGATTTTTCTTTTTAAGCAAAATGGCTCGGAGGCTGTGACGCACATATTCCAACACACCTTACACCCTCAAGGCCCGACGGTCGTCCTTCCAAAAAATCAAGTATGACAACTCCCTCCCAAGTGCGTAAGTCTTTGAGTCCCTCCCAAGTGGCCAAGTACTCAAGTACCTCATAAGCAGCCAGGTAGTCCACCACAAGAGCCCAAGTACCCAAGTCCCTCCAACTACTCAAGTAGTCAAGTCCTTCCCAAGTACCCAAGAACCCAAGTACTCAAGTCCCTCCTAAGTGCCCAAGTACTCACGTCCCTCCCAAGTACCCAAGAACCCAAGTACTCAAGTCCCTCCCAACTACCCAAGTACTCAAGTCTCACTAAAGTGCCCAAGCACCCAAGTCCCTCCCAAGTACTTAAGTGCCTCCCAAAACCAAAGTATGGCAATTCCCTCCCAAGTACTCAATCTTTCCTAAGTGCCCAAGTACATATGGCAGTTGGGACCTCCATACACGCCCGTTGGATGGTCTCGGGACGTACCCGCAAGCTTGCTGTGTGTTGTTGGGACGTGAGGGTACACCAGCAAGGTAGTGATGAGACAGACCCATAGGCCAGCTGGGTTGGGTATGTAGGCCTGTCTGGCGTACGCACGCCTGCAGGGTCACGCTTGCCGAGTGGTGTCGGGACGTGTACGCACTCTGTTGAGACTTGCACGCACACCACTCGAGTAGTGCTGGGATGTTCGGGCACAACTATCGGCACGTGAGCACAAACCCACCGGGTGGTGCCGAGACGCGTGCGCATGCCTGCCAGGAGGTGCCACGACGTGCTCGCACGCTTGTCAAGTGGTGCTCGGACATTCGAGCACAACTGTCGGCACGTGCTCGTATGCCCATCGAGTGGTGTGGAGACATGTTCGCATGCCTACCAGGATGTGCGCACAAGCCTATTGGATGGTGTCGGGAAGCGTTTGCATGCTTGTTGGGTGGTGCCGAGATGTGCGCATAAGCCTGCCAAGTGGTGTCGGGACGCACATGCACGCCTGTCGGGTAGTGCCAGGACATTCGGGCATGCTTGCCAGGACATGTTCCCATGCTTCCAGGGTGGTGCTAGGGCATTCGTGCACGCTTGTTGGGTGGTGCCAGGATATTCGGGCACATCTGTTGGGACATGCTTGCAAGCCTGCTGGGTGGTGCCGGGAAATGCACGCACGTCTACTAGGACGTTCGCACATGCTTGTTGGGATGCCCGCACAAGCCTGTCGTGTGGTGCTGAGACGTGCTCCCATGCCTGATGGGACGTGCGCGCAAGCCTTCCGGGCAGTGCTAGGACGTGCGCGCACGGTTGTCGGGTAGTGCCAAGATATTTAGGCACGTCTGTCAATACATGCGCGTAAGCCTATTGGGTGGTGTCGAGACATGCGCGCACATCTACCGGGATGTTCGCACATGCTTGCTGGGATGCATACGCTAGCCTGCTCGATTGTGCCAAGAAGTACGCATAAGGCTATCGGGTGGTGCCGAGATGTGCCCGCAAGCCTGTTGGGACGTGCGCGCAAGCCTATCGGATAGTGCGGAGAAGTGCGCGCAAGCCTGTCGAGTGGCGTTGAGACATGCTCGCACGCCTGCCGAGATAGCGCACAGGCCTACCGGGTGGTGCTAGGATAGGCACGCACTCTGTCGGGACATGTGTGCCGGTCATCCATACGTGTGCACAAGTCTGCCTCGAGCGCCCACCGACCGTCTAGATGAGTGCACAAGTCTGCACCATCCATCAGTTGGAATGCCATTTGCATATTTATCGAAATATTGGGCTTGAGTTGTCGGATGAGATGATATCCTTCCCTCGTGCTGAAGCACTCGGTTTGTTCAGTGGTTAGGAATTGCAAAGTAGAGGAAAAAAGCCGAATACTATTTCAACCGAACAGAAGCATCTGGTATTAATCAATCGGAGAATGAACTTGCAGCACATTCGTTCATTCGGCTATAAGTAAACTTAGTTGGATATAAATTATTTATATATGTATTTTTGGGATGAAAATTGATTCCACCTCGGACAAGAATACCATCCCCTATTTTTCATAAATTTTCAATGATTTTTCCTTAATTTTTTCTAATTTATCGGTATTTTTTAATCAATTAAATATTTTTGAGTTGAAATTCAAATTCTATCACGCACAAAAAAATTATTTTTTATTTTTTTGAAAATTTTCAATGATTTTTCCTATTTTTCCTTAATTTTTAATAATTTATTTATTTATTTTTAATCAATTAATTTGATTAAATATATATTTTCGAGTTGAAATTTAAATTTTATCGTCACAAAAAAATTATTTTCTATTTTTTTGGAATTTTTCGTGTTTTCCTATTTTTTCTTAATTTTTTATAATTTATTGGTATTTTTTAATTTTAATTATTAAAAATAATTAAATAACTTATTTTTTCCACTCGAAATGAAAAAATAACTTTATATTTGAATTTATCATGATTTTTTGAGGGTCCATGCAAATTTTCACACTAAAATAATAAAAACTTTTCAAAAATTGAAAAAGTATACTTCCTCAGCTTTTCAATGTCTACTGCTGTCACAACATTTTTTTAAGCTTATTATAAGGGGGGAAGGTGCTTGGAGGGGTGACAGGCAACAGCCGTGCGGTTTGGCTGGGCACCGACCCAGCAGTGCCCGGCGCCCGCCCCCTCAAGCACCCTCAGCGGGTGTTGGCATCGGTGCGGTAAGGAACGGCTAGTGGGTTTTTCGGTGAGTTTTCCGACAATGAGTCCAAGCGTATGCTACTTGCAAGGGCAATCCATTGGTAAGGTGAGCTTATTGTTTTGAGTGTCGCACCCGTGCCAACACTGACCAAGTAACTGTCAATGCTCTTCAACCCCCTTCGTAGTGCCCAATCTCCCAACCTCCGTTATCTCGTGATGGCATCGGTTCGATGATGAACAGCAAGCAAGCGGCTCCAAAAGGGAGCCCGAGTGGGCGACGTGCTGCGCTGTCTACGTAGAAGCCCTTGGGGCATCGTGCGTACACGACAATGCACTACTCGTAAGGGCAATCCCTCAGTATGGTGAGTTTGCTCCTTTGAGTTTCGATGCCACCACGAGATGCATAGGATAGTAGGTGGAAGGTCGGGCGTCCTTCATATGTCGTAGAGAAATGGTAGGTCGAGCTGCTCCAATGGGGAGCTCGAGTGGACAACTTGTTGCTCATGTTGTTAAGGCATCAGGCGTACACAGCAAAGCATTGCTTGTGAGGGCGAGCCGGAGAATCGGCGAGCTTGTGCTGGTGTTGTTTCAGCGAGAAATGTTGCTGGGCAAGTTTTTCCAATGGGGAGCCCGCAAGCATTCTTAGCTAGGGCAAGCCTGAGGCGCGGCGAGCTTGGTCCTATTTGAGTCTCAAATCATCCCCAATATGAGCTATCAGTAGGTTGGTCTTGTTCGCAAGATAATATGCTTATGTTGGAATTATTTCGGCGAGAAACGTCGCTGGGCGAATTGTTCCAATGGGGTGCCCGCAAGCATTCCTAGCTAGGGCAAACCTGAGGTGCGGCGAGCTTGGTCTTGTTTGAGCCCCAACACGAGCTGTCAGTAGGCTGGTCCCTTTCGTAAGATAATACACTTGTGTTGGCGTTGTTTGGACAAGAAACCCTGCTGGGGGAGTCGTTCCAATGGGGAGCCTGCAAGCATTATTCGCTAGGGCAAATTGGAGGTGCAACGATCTTAGTGCTTGGACTGTAGAATTGACCCCAACACTAGCTGTCAGACAGTGTTCTTTTCCGTGCCTATCGAGGCGTGCTTGGGTGTGCTTGCTACCGATTGCTGCATATGATGCTTAAATGCAAAGCATGACGGCGACTGGTGGCACTCGCACTCGTGTACTGCGTATATAAGGGTGCATGAGTAGTGATTGGTGCATAAGGGCATGTTCGATCCTTGTTTGAGCATCGACAACATTCCGCGCACACCTTTTCAATTGTTGGCCCAAGGGTATGCAAGCCTTGGCTGGCGTTGGTCTCCTATGTTGCATACCTGCAGAAGGGTATTTGGTCGGCTCAAACGTCCCGTTCTCACCTTATGCCGCACTAACAACCGCTGCGGCATGGGGTAAACCACGAAGCATCTGCCATGTTCCACTTCCCGGCCGCTTTTGGCGCCCTTGGTTTGTTGGCCCACGACAACGTGCTTGATCTCTCAGATGCAGAAAACCTTGTCGGTACGAGGACCTCAGGCCTCTATTTGCCTCAAAACAAAGCGTGTTCTATGCTCGTCCGAACGACTACCGCTCCTATTTTGGTCGGGCCTTTGCATCTCGATTCATGCGGCGATGGCGTCGATGAGGAATGCTACCTGGTTGATCCTGCCAGTAGTCTTATACTTGTGTCAAAGATTAAGCTATGCATGTGTAAGTATGAACTAATTCAAGTTGCTGAAGTTAGTTATGTCAAAGTATTAGTTTGCTAGCAGAGAGAGCTTGGCTCTTAGTGAGATAATTTTTTCATGCCCTCTTATTTCTGTCTAGCTTTTCTCGTTTCTTCCTCTTTTGGCATTTTCTTCTCAATTTCCTTTTTCTATTTTTAGTAATCTGCCGTCGGGTTCTCTTTCATTCCCCTTCACCGCCGCCTCGGCGATCGACTTCTTCTCCCCATAGCACATGTCTGACCACTTTCCTCCCCTCTCGTATTTCCCTCATATCCCAATCCCTTCTTCCCCGCCTATTTCTTCCCCGTTTTCCCCTCCTCTAAACCCTAGTCCTTCCTCCTCCCCATCGCCACTTCTTCCCGACGTCACAGTACCTGCTTCCCCTAAACCATATCATCCTTATCCCCACCCAGTTCTGCCACGCACTTCCTTTCGAGATGCGGTGCGTCGCTCTCATTCTGACCCTCTCTCTCGCTCCTCGTCCAACCCCTCTATTTTCTTTGACTCTTCCCTCCCCAAAGCTGGTTCGATCTCCATCGTTGATAACAAAACTTCAATTTCCTTCTCTAAGCCTATTATAGAGGAGTTCGCTAATGATTTCAAATTTGCCCTAATAGGAAAATTTTCCTTTGGGCTCCCCAAATTCCAATCGGTCATGAAACACTTTCAATCCTTGAACCTCTATGGGGGTTTTGCGATTAGGTTCCTAAATCAGAAGCACATACTCCTAATCTTGGATAATGCTGTAGATTACTCCACCATTCGCCTCCGAAAATATTAGCTCATAAATGGGTTTCTGATGAGAACGTTGAGGTACTCGCCTGACTTTAATCTATCAGTTGAACCTTCGTTGGCTCCAGTTTGGGACCGAGTCCAAGGTCTCCCTCCCCATCTTTTCAACCCGAAAGCTCTCTTAGTGATTGTTGAAGCTGTGGGTATTCCGATTAAGATGTACGAATTAACTTTGAGAAGGGACAGGGTTAACTTTGCCCGAATTTGTGTTGAAATTGATCTCAAGAAGCCACGGTTGGAAGAATTTGAGTTGATCCAGGACTCCCATTCTTCCTCAATCAAACTAGTGTACGAAAACATCCCAAAATATTGTTCCCATTGTAACCATTTGGGCCATGATGTGCAAGAGTGCTATATCAGCGGTAACACACCGAGACCAGCTAGAAGAAGAGTGGCTAGAAAGCCAAAACCAAATCTAAGAGAAGAAAAAAGGAAAAATCATATTCCAGTTAATAGCCCAGCCGAGGCGGGAACTAGTGGGATTTCACAGGTGGAGAAACAGAAAATTCCTTCCATATCTAACACTGTCCAGGCCAGTAACTCCTTTTCCTCTTTGGTTGATTGCGAAAATGATATTATGGGAAATGAGGCTGGTATTCTGAATGTTGATACTGATGAGATGAGGATGAGAAATGTGCAGTCTGATGAATTAAACAATGATGTTGTTTCTGATCTAAAGTCTGCTAATTTGAGTATGAATGTTTCTAATGCCATATCGCTTCCTCCCTCCCATTGGGATTTGCTCTTGAATTCTGTAATTTGTCAGGAAAATCATCTTTGCTCTGTTCCTGATGATGTTCAAAAATCCATCATATTGGCCGAAAAATCTACTTCCTCTGTTTATTTGGAAAATTCTGGAATTCTTGATATTTTTGTTGTTAATCCGTCTATTGGTCGTATTCATGAGAAGTCTGATCACAGTAATACGAAAAATAGTTCTGATGATGAGGTCTCTAATTCTAAAGCCGACGCGGCCAATTTATTATTAGTTATTTAGTCTAAATTCTCGGCATACCATATTAGTCCTTTAGAAACATGTCATCTCTAAATGTATGTCTCTATCAGAAGCGGAAATCCTAAACCATTGCATTAAAGTCAAAGGGGCCGAATTGAACAATAAAGACAATTGTGTCTTAGAATCATCTTTGTCTGATTCTCCTAAACCTTCTATTGTTGAGGCCAATCCCATATCCCTCACCCCCTCTGAAACCACAGCTCCCACCACATCCCCTCCCCTTCATTCACCTAAACTCACACACGGTCTCCTCACTTCCTTTTGATCACAACGGTCTCCTCACTTCCTTCTCCTCTGATGAAGTTCATTTTGCTTCTAGTTTCTGGTTCCAACACATGTGGCCCAGATATAATGGCTTGAAAACAGTGGTTCAGAATAACTGGAAGATCCCTATGAGAGAGAAAGGCATGTTGAGATTGTTCTTGAAACTTGTCAGACTGAAAAGTGCCCTTAAGAAATGGAATAGGGAGGTTTTCGGAAACATTTTCTCCAAGGTCAAGGAGGCAAAAAAACCTACAGAGATTGCTGAAAAAAATTATAATGACTCCCTATCTATTTAAAACCTCCTTCTCCTCAAGAGAAATAATGTTTTACTTGCCAATACCCTTGCTATGGATGAAAAATTTTGGCGCCAATGGGCTGCCTGCAAATGCGTTCAAAATGGGGAACGAAACACAAGTTTTTTCCATAAAATGGTCAGAAAGAAACAGTTAAAAAGCAGAATTTTTGAGATTCATGAACAAGGACATATTCTAACTAATCAAGCTAGCATTAGCAAATCTGCTGCTACATTTTTTGAGCAGATTTTGACTGGTTCTAAGGGCGATTTAGTGGCTGACTTTTTGGACTGCATTCTAGCTTTATTATCTGATAAAGACCGTATTTTTCTTTGAAGTCTTCCCTCTCCGGATGAGATCAAATAAGCAATTTTTGGGATTAATGCTGAGAACACAGCGGGTCCGGATGGCTTCAGTGCTAAATTTTTTCCAAGAATTTTGGGATGTCATTCATTTGCATGTGGAAGAAGCGGTCCTTGACTTCTTTTAGGGCTCCCCTTTACCTAGAGGATTTTCGGCTACCACCCTCACTATAATTCCCAAAACTGATACCCCCTCTTTCTGGAAACATTTCAGACCTATAAGCTTTTGCAACACCACGAATAGAATCCTCTCAAAGCTCATGAGTACTAAACTCTCATCCATCCTTCCCAAGATCATTTCCCCAAACCAAAGTGGTTTTGTTAAAGGCCATCTAATCCAAGATAGCAACCTCTTAGCCCAAGAAATGATTCATGCCCTGAATAGATGCAAAGAGAATATGGTGTTGAAACTTGACATGGAAAAAGCTTATGATCGGGTTAACTGGTAGGTCCTTTTTGATATTCTTCATAGATTTGGTTTTCCAAGTTCCTGGATTCATTTGGTGAAAAATACGATCAGCAATTATTGGTTTACGGTCTGGGTAAATGGTTTCAACTGTGCTTTCTTCCTTTCCTCTAGAGGTTTGAGACAAGGAGACCCTCTTTCTCCTAGTCTCTACATTATTTTTGCGGAATTATTTTCCAGGCATCTTGAATTGCTTTTTTCAAGACACCCCATCATGTTCTTTGAGATAGGCAGAAGCATCCGGCTAGGTCATCTGGCCTATGCTGACGATGTTATGGTCTTCTTACAAGCCAATCACCAGAATCTTCATCTTTTCATGCATTTTTGCACTCAGTTTGAGGAGGCTTCTGGTCAACGGATTAACCCATCCAAAAGTGCAATCATCACCTACAAAGGCACAAAGGATTTGGAGGATTTGATCTCAAATATCACTCAATTTTCCCAAGTCGAGCTGCCTTTCATGTATCTTGGAGCCCCTCTTCATAAAGGTAATCAGGCCGGTCATATGTATGATCCCATTTTCACGACAATCCAAAAGAAGCTTATGGGATGGGAGCACAACAAACTTGCCATGGGAGGAAGGTTAACTCTCATCAAAGTACTCTTATGTCTATCCCGATTCACATTCTCCAAGTTATGAACCCTTCGAAAAATGTCATACTTCAGATCGAAAGATTGTTGAACAAATACTTTTGGGGTTCCACATTCACAAAGAAAAAGATTCATTGGAGATCTTAGAACATAATGAGTTTCCCTTATAACGAGGGAGGGATTAATGTGAGAAGCATTTTTGATACTATCAAAGCTTTTGGTTTTAAGATGTGGTAGAGATTTAGAGATCAATCTTCTCTTTGGACTGAATTCCTTTGGAAAAAGTATTGTGGAGGGTGTCATCTGTTGTCTATCAAGGTTTCTCCTCAAAATTCTTATGTGTGGAAGAGACTTTGTGCCATCAGACATGAGGCTAAGAAACATATTGTTTGGACCATTGGCGAGGGTAAAGTATCTTTCTGGCATGACTGTTGGATTGGAGAAGAGTCTCTCAACTCCTTGATGAACAGTAATCACTTCTTTAATATTCCGGTCAACGCTTTCTGGGAGAATGGTGAGTGGCGTAGACACAAGTTGGAGAAGTGCTTCCATCAGATTTAGTGAATCGAGTCTATTGTATTCCCATCATTTCCTCTTCCTCTGTCTCCATGTTTTGGAAGATTTCTCCTTCTGGCATCTTTTCTTTCAAAAGCACCTGGCATAGCATTAGACAATCTAAACCCATATCTCCCCTCTATGGCTTGGTTTGGAATAAGACCCTTAGCCCAACTATCTCTATTTTTGCATGGCATTTCCTTAACAACCTCATCCCCTCAGACCAAAAGTTTCAAGAGAAAGGTATGGTTCTCGTATCTAAGTGCCAACATTGCAATCATTTTGAGAGTACTTCACATCTTTTTATTTCTTGTGAGATTGCTCAAAGTTCAGTCTTTTTTTGCTTCTATTTTTCACTTTAACATGCCAGATACTACTAATATCTCACTTCTATTTCAAGCTTGGAGACTTAAATCTTTTGCAGGGTCGCAGGTTTATATAAGGAGCATTATCCCTATTTTGGTCTGTTGGTTTTTATGGTGCACGAGAAATGACTCCAAACACAAAGGTCTTAATGTTCAGCTGATAAGGTGATATGGAGAATACACAAACATCTTGCCACCCTTCACATGGCGGGCCTCTTCAATGCACGCCATTGGATGGGGGATTTTTCCTCGGCAAAGCGGTTTAACATATCCTTCACTCAGCAGCCACATCCCAAAAGCACTATTATCAAATGGTCTCCTCCTCACCTAAGTTATTTCAAATTAAATACTGACGGTGCCTCTCAAAAAATCTAGGTGTTGCCGGGGCTGCTGGGATTCTAAGGGACAGCAACTGCAGAGCAATTTTTGCCTTTATGCATCCTCTTGGTCATGCTTCCAATATGCAAGCAGAACTTTCTGCAATTCTGAAAGGTTTAGAGTTGTGCCAAAAGAGAAATATTAACAGGGTCTCAAATCATATGCAACCAAATCTAAATATGCAAACCACTGTGGTGGTTTGATCTACCTATCTCTCTATTAAGAGCTAAACGATAGTTTTGTAGTAAATTTTTTTCCTATTGCTGATTAGGTGATAATGAATTTTCATCAATTTTATCTATCATCTTCTGTTTCCCTTTTGAAACTTGTGAAGTATCAATTTCAATCTCTACCTTCTTAACGCCCTATTAACTGCTCTCGGGCTGCTTCACCTTCTTAATCATAGTAGACTCATCAAATGTCATGTCCCTGCTGATAATCATCTTGGAGCCCTTATCATCATTACACCACAAACGATAACCTTTGACTCCATCTGCATAGTCTAGGAATATGCACTTCCTAGCCCTTGGCTCAAGCTTCCCATCACAGACATGAGCATAGGCGGACACCAAAATATCCTCATATTGAGTAATCAGTAGGAGACCCAGACCAAACTTCCATTGGTATCTTATAGTCCAAAACAGTCCACGGTGACCTATTCACCAAATAACAAACTGTGTTGATTGCTTCTGCCCAAAAATCTTTGAATAATCTGGCGTTAATGAGCATGCATCTAGCTCTATCCAAGATAGTCCTATTCATCCATTCTGCAACTCTATTTTAGTGTGGTGTATATACAATTGTGCGATGCCTCACAATTCCTTCCTTATCGCAGAATTCCCAAAATTTCTTGTTGCAGAACTCCAATTCATTGTTAGTCCTCAAGCACTTGATCTCCTTTCCTATCTACTTCTCGATTAAGGTCTTTCATTGCTTCAAGTTGACAAACATATGATCCTTATGCTTTAGCATATATACTCATACTCTCCATGAGAAATCATCAATGAATGTCAGCATGTACCTGGCACCTCCATTCGAAGGAACTTGAGAAGGCCCCAAAGATTGAAGTAAATGTAATCCAAGGTGCCCTTGGTCATGTGAACTGCAGTGCCAAATTTCACTTTATGCTGCTTGTTAAGCGCATATTACTCGCAGAAATCCAGCTCTCCAGTCTTCTCTTCACAAAGCAAACCTTATTTGCTCAGTTCTAAAATCCTCTATCACTCATATGCCCAAGCCGCATATGCCACAGTCTCGTAATATCATTGACTAAGAAACTACTCCAGTACCAAAAATTGTGCTGCCCTGCAATATATAAAGGTTATTCCTCTTGTCTCCCTTCATGGTAAGCAGTGCACCTTTGGAAACCCGTAGAACTCCATCTCGAGCTCGGTACTCATAACAATTTTTGTCTAGATTACCCAGCGAAATCAGATTTTTCTTCAGATCTAGAAAACGATGCACATCTATTAGGGTCCTTACTATGTCATGGTGCATTCTGATACTAATTGAGCCAATCCCTACAACCCTGCATGAAGCATCATTTCCCATAAGCACTTTACCACTATCGTATTTCTAATACGTGGTAAACCAATCTTCTCGTGGGCATATGTGTTAGGAACAACCACTGTCCAAAATCTACTCAGAGCTTAGTAAACTCTTGATAATGTTGAGAACAAGCCTACCATCAGACTCATCCTCAACAATTCCTATGACATTTTCTCATTTCTGATTAGAAGTTTCACCTACATCTTTTGCCTTTTCTCATTTCGGACATTTTCATTTTAGTGCCCCTTTCCACCATATCTAAAACACTTGTCGCTGTTTCTAGGTTTGGTTTGAGACTTCGATTGGCCTCTACTCCTTTCCTTTTCTCTTGGTCTCCCTTTTGCAACCAATCCTTCCCCATTTTCACTATCATTACTGCTCAGGACATGTTTTCTCAACTCGTTGGAATTTAATGAGGCCTTCATATCTTCCATTGAAATTGTATCTTTTCCATACAATAAAGTAGAAACCAAGTGCTAAAAGGATTTGGATAGTGAACACAAGAGAATTAACGCTTGATCTTTATCTTCAATTTTCACATCTATACTAGCGAGATTCAGAATCACCTTATTGAAAAAATCAATATGCTGCGTAACAGACGTACCCTCCTTCATTCTCTGTGTATAGCCGCTACTTCAAATACAACTAATTTCTCAAGGACTTTGTCATATAGAGACTTTCCAACTTCATCCACAATTCTGCTAGCGAACTTTCTGTGGCGACCTCTCTCAGTACGTTATCTGTCAATGATAACATCAGAGTATCGTAAGCTTTTGCCATAAACTCATCATTCTCCTTGTCTGTCAGCATTTCTGGCAAGAAATCTCTACTCTTTAATGCTCTATGTAAACCCTATTGACACAAGAGGGCGTGCATCTTCATCTTCCATAGCCCAAAGTCGTTCTTTCCATCGAATTTCTCTACTTTGTACTTCATGGCTGACATTTAATCCAACTGGCTCTAATACCAGTTTGTTGCAACTCAGTAGGATCTATTGTGAAAATTATGAAATAATAGTAAAGTAATTCAATGAAAACTAATAATATGATTTAACATGGTTCAGCATTAGCCTAATCTAACCGACAATGAAAAAGAATTTATTGATTTCAAATCAATGTAACAATTACAACTTGAGTCCCACAAATCTCACGAAAACATTTAAAGCCCTCGTTCTAAACTCCGTTTTGAGAAAACTATCTCTAAAGCAGTTTAGAAACCCTCATGTTTGGTTTGTCTCTCCTTGTATTTTTAAATACCCAAGGAAAATTGAAAATAGGCCTGTGGACCTCGTGCTAGGGTACGTATGGCTTGTGCCTCTACCCGTGTAACTATTATCGTGGCCGAGTCTTCTTGTGTCTTGGTAGTAAAGTTCACACCAGGGCACGTGAAACTTGTGCTTTGGCGCGGTGTGGTAGAATGTCGTGCGCCTTGGAATACGGTTCCAGTTTCCTCTGCACCTGGGCGTGGCACACCTTGGGCCCGGGCTCGCAATTTTTACTACCCATCTCTTTGCCTAGGCGCTGCCACCCATACCCCAACGCCAGTGTCCTACCGATGCGTGCCAGGGTGTGCTCCTCGTCACCTATTTCGCTGCTTGACTCTATTTCTTCCGTCTCTCATCAGTTTAGCCTAAATTTCTTGGCAAAATCAACAAGTTTCTATGTCATGTAAATTTATATATGAGTAAAAACATTCGACACAGGGTAAATAATTCACATCATTTTTTTTTTTATTAAAAGCAATCAATACGTATAATCAAAACAACTATTTGCTAAAATTTAATCACGCATAGTCCAAACTTTTCTTGTTGGCCCTAACATTTCCCACTTGTCAGACTATTGTTGAGTAGCTTCTAAATATCAAGCAGGCCTCCTTAAAAGGTAATTTTAGTACGCCTAATTTCCACTATGAAATTAGAAAAAAAAAATCAATTTATACTCACATTATTTACTTTTGACATATATATATATATATATAGTATATCACTACAAAAATATAATAATACACAATCTTTAAGTCTACCAGACCATTTTGCTATTCTACTACAAGTATAATACAATCATACTACACAAATAAACAACGTCATGCCAACTTTTCAAGCCACAAAATACTGTATAGTAATAAACAAGGTCTTAAGGTCTTTTGGTTCTTTACTTCTTCTATAACAAAAGATAAAAACATTTAAAAAAAAGCTCAACCTTAGATCTATTGGTGAAGAAATAAGACCATAGCTCAAAATAAATAGAACCATTACATAGAAGAACCAATTTGTAATAGTTTTCTTCCTCTTTATGATCAAAATTATCAAAAAAACAAAGGTGTTGATAAAGAGTATTTCAAGCTTAAAAAATTTATTACACAGATACACCTATAAATGGAACGAACCCCTGGACATAGTTTACAACCCCCAAATAGAGGAGAAAAAGAACTGCAATAGCTACTTTTTAGTGTGTGTTGTGGTAGATCCCAAAAAGGTGTTTTCATTCAATGTTTTGCTTTAAATTGCAAGCACTATAGCTAGCAAAACTCTTAATTCCATAGTTTTTACAAGAATCTGTGATGGAGGGAAAAGTAATAAAATTAAAAATTAAAAAATAAAGTTTCAAAGGAATTAAAATACTTTGATTTCATTCAGAAAAAGAAAAATAATGACATAAAACAAATGCTAACAATTATTTAAATGAAACTAATGAGTATAAGCATATAGGTATGGTATGAAAAGACCAACTTGCCTCTAGAATATGATAAAATACCTAAACAGGACGAGGATCCGCCCATTCTTGCTTGGGTCATGATTCGACCCAGACTGACCTGGACTATTGACCGTCGATGGATCCTAGATCAATGGAACGGTAATCTGCCACCTAGATTCATATAGAAAAGGACAATACAACACCACAAAGAGGAGAAATTGCACAATAATAGGTCATATCATTTTCTTACTATCTTTCACTTAAGTTCTTACCTTTACATTCGAGCTCTCATATGATCACTTTAGCAGTACACTAACTTCAGCATTGGAGAGTCTTAGATAAGGGCAATTTCAGCTAGATTGATGTGCATTTTTGTGGTAAGGTCGGAGACACAATTCACTAGTGTGGAACGTGTGTTACGTCCCAAATTCGGGACATAACACGGCAGTGCTTCTAAGCCTAAGGACTCAGAGACACTAAGCCTCCATTCTAACAGAGCATGCTGAATTCCCAAAAATTTTATTAAACAAATTCCAAACTAAATCATCACAATAAAAGGTAATTCCAAACACTTAACAATCAAATTTGAGTACCCAAGATCTAAAAGAAAATTTCCTAAACAACTAACTAGGAATCTCAAACATCAAATTAACCTATTCTAAAATACCAATCTCTTATCACCATTCTCAGAACTGCTCATTTTCCTCGTCTTGAACTGAGTTTTCTGCAAAAAGATAGATTAATAACTTATGAGCGACACTTCGCCCAATAAATAATTTTCCTTTTCCTCCTACCAGATTTGAGCATATATAGATATCAAACAGAAGAAAAGAAATAATTGACAAGAATATTCGCTTTTATTTTTTAAATAACAATTTGATGCAAAATTGGGAATCATCTTATCGCTATTCATACGCATCACTAATTAGATGATGAGGCATTTGGCTACCTTAATAGAGTCATAGTTACTCCCGCCGTTTACTCGCGCTTGGTTGCATTTCTTCACTTTGACATTCAAAGCACTAGGTAGAAATCACATTGCGTGAGCATCCGCAGGGACCATTGCAATGCTTTATTTTAATTAAACAATCGGATTCCTCTTGTCTGTACTAGTTCTGAGTTGATTATTCGACGCCCTAGGAAGGCCCCCGAGGGAGACGTTCCCAGTCCGTCCCCCGGCCTGCACGTGACGACCTGCTCTCGTAGTGGGAGCAGCTCTAGCAGTTCAACAATAGCTGACAGCTTCAAGATTGGGACCCCCCCTGCCCAGCCCTCAGAGCCAATCTTTTTCCCGAGGTTACAGATCCATTTTGCCAATTTTTCTTGCCTACATTGCTCCATCAACCAGAGGCTATTGACTTGGAGACCTGATACGGCTATGAGTATGATTGGGTATAGACAACACTCAGTCCTTCAAATTTTCAAAGGTCGTCGGGGGCATACCAGACATCAAGCGATGTGCAATGCTCTTCTAAACGCTGGACCCTACCTCCAGCTGAGCTGTTTCTAGGGTGGGAACGCTGTTAAACAGAAAAGATAACTTTTCTCGAGGCCCCCGCCGATGTCTCCAGACTCTCTAATATTGTTGTTAGTTGCCATGTCTCGATTCAAGAGTTTTAACCCGATTCCCTTTTGGAGCACGCACAGAACGCGCAATCTGTCAGGCTTTTCTCGACCCTTAGGATCGACTAACCCATGTGCAAGTGCCGTTCAAATGGAAACTTTCCTCTCTTCGGCCTTTAAAGTTTTCATTTGAATATCTGCTACTACCACCAAGATCCACACCGACGGTCGCTCCGCTCAGGCTCGCGCCCAGGGTTTTGCAACGATCGCCCTGCCTTCTGACTCATCGGGTCCTGGCCCTTGCCCCGACGGCCGGGTATAGGTCGTGCGCTTCAACACCATCCATTTTTGGGGCTAGTTGATTTGGCATGTGAGTTGTTACACACTCCTTAGCGAATTTCAATTTCCATTACCACCGTCCTGTTGTCTTAATCGACCAACACCCTTTATGGGATCTAGGTTAGCGCACAGTTGGGCATTGTAACCTGACTTCTGGTTCATCACGCATTGCTAGTTCTACTTACCAAAAATAGCCCACTTGGAGCTCTCGATTCCTTGGTGTGGCTCAATGGAGCAGCCGTGTTGTCCTACCTATTTAAAGTTTGAGAATAGGTCAAGGGTGTTGCGCCCCCGATGCCTCTAATCAATGGCTTTATCTGATACAACTCGCGATCGAGCTCCAGCTATCCTGAGGGAAACTTTGGAGGGAACCAGCTACTAGATGATTCGATTAGTCTTTCGCCCCTATACCCTAGTCAGATGGATGATTTGCATGTCAGTATCGCTGCAGGCCTCCACCAGAGTTTCCTCTGGCTTCGCCTCGCTCAGGCATAGTTCACCATCTTTTGGGTCCCGACAAGTATGCTTATTCGAACCCTTCTCAGAAGATCATGGTCGGTCGGTGGTGTACCCCTCGGGAGGGATCACGTTGGTCAACTTCCTTCGCCTTACAAGTTCACTCCCCCGTTGACTCATACATGTCAGGCTTCTTGGTTCGTGTTTCAAGACAAGTCGAATAGGGAGCCCACTGGCCAGCATCGGGAGTGCGTAGTTGTTGAGGCACGTGCGAGGCGTGTACTGTCTGCCATGATCGGGGTGACATTCCGCTGGCATATCGACCGCTCGGGCTTTTGCTGCCGCCTCAGTCCGTGCTGGTCCGCACCCCGAGTCGATCAACGGACCGGCTCTTACTGTTCCACATCCGATCGGGACGCATTGCTTTTCTCCCGATAATTTCAAGCACTCTTTAACTCTCTTTTTAAAGTCCTTCTCATCCTTTCCTCGCAGTACTTGTTCGCTATCGATTTTTCACCCGTATTTAGCCTTGGACGAAATTTATCGCCCGATTAGGGCTGTATTCCTAAACAACCCGACTCACCGACAGCGCCTCATAGTGTAACAAGGTTTGGGCACAATGGGGCTCTCACCCTCTCCGACGTCCCTTTCCAAAGGACTTGGGCTCGATCCGCCACTGAGAACGCTTCCCCAAACTACAATTTGAATGGCGAGGCCACCCGATTCTCAAGTTGGGCTATTCCCGGTTCGCTCGCCGTTACTAGGGGAATCCTTGTGAGTTTCTTTTCCTCCACTTATTGATATGCTTAAACTTTGCGAGTAATCTCGCCTGACCAGGGGTTGGGTTTGGATGTAATATGCACTAGCGTAAGCGAGAGAACTTGCCACTACCGACTTGCCACTTGGGCTATCTAGTGGATTCTCTAGGCGGGTCTTCAGTGCCTTGTTCCCTAACAAGCACCCACTAACATGCACCCGTATCTCATACAGTTGCTCATGGAAATGAACAATATCCAACTCTTGGATTAAGCATCGTTAGTGCAAGTCTATCCGGATCTTAGATGCCCTTGTTCTCTGAAGATCCTATGATTTGGAAGGTTTAAGATTACGACCGTGTGAGACTTATTCCATGGTCACCAAACCAAGTCCCATAGTCTTATGTGATATAAGGGCTTCATCTAAATGCCAGTGAAGTAAATGAAGAGCATAGGATGAAGATGGTCATATGATGAATATCATTCAATCAAGATTGTCTTACAATGAAATAGTTTACAAGGCCAATCTAATTGGCTTGCTGGGCACTATTCCAACACAAGGAATAGCATTTCAAGGTCATGATGAAAGTGCATCATCATCATCAAATAAAGGTAACTTTCTTGAACTTTTGAGATACTACACAAAAAATTGTGAAAAAGATGTTGCTGCAATATTGAGAAAAGCACCAAAAAATAATCAGCTCACTTGTCCAACAATACAAAAAGAAATTATACATACATGTGCTATGGAAATAACTAAGGTCATCATAGAGGATTTAAATAGTGATTACTTTAGTATACTTGTTGATGAATCCCATGATATATAGTGTAAGGAGCAAATGCCTCTTGTTTTGCAATATGTTGATAGGAGAGGATTTGTAATGGAGCGATTTATTGGGATTCTTCATGTTCGTGATACTAGTGTTTTATCCTGTAAAAGAAGGAGTTGTTTCATTGCTTGCTCAACATTCATTAAGTATACCATATATACGTGGTCAATGCTATGACGGAGCAAGTAACATGCAAGGTAAATTTAATGGACTTAAAGCTTTAATTCAACGAGAAAATAGGTTGGCTCATTCAGTTCATTGTTTTTCTCATCAACTTCAATTGACTCTTGCTGGGATTAGTAAGAAATGTGATGAAGTTGCTGGAGTTGTTAACTTAGTTTTAGCTGTGATAAATGTGGTCGGAGCTTCTTTTAAACGTAGAGATGAGCTTCGAGATGCACAAATTCTCAAAATCTAAAAGGCATTTAAAATGGATAAGCTTCATACTAGTAGGGGTCTACATCAAGAATTAGGTCTTGCGAGACCAAGTGATAATGGATGAAAATTGGAAAGCACGTAGGCTTGTTGATGCTTGTCTAAAATTTGAATTTGTTTACATGTTGCATTTTATGAAGAATATTCTCAGTATCACAAATAAGCTTAGTTTAGCTTTACAAAGAAGGAAACAAGATATTGTAAATGCCATGTTGCTTGTTCGAGCAACAAAGAAACGGTTGCAAAAGATAAGAGATAGTGGATGGGATTCACTTATTAGTGAGGTGTCTGAATTTTGCATCAAACATGATATTGAGATACCTATATTTGATGATCCATATGTCTTTTTGGGAAGATCAAAGCAAAGAGTTGCTGAGTTTATGGTTTTACATCATTTCTGTGTTGTAGTATTTTATAAAGTTATCAATTGGCAACTTCAGGAATTGAATAGTCGATTTAATGAGGTAACATCTAACTTACTTCATGGTATGGCTTGTTTGTCTCCATCTCAACCATTTGCAAGTTTTGATATAGAAAAGATCATGAGATTGGCTGCGTTATATCCTGATGATTTTAGAGAATATGATTTAGTTGAGCTTCGTTGTCAGCTTGAGAATTATATAATTGATGTGAGTTCTGAAGATATAAGATTTTCTGGTGTGAATGGAATTAGTGACCTATCCAAAAAGTTAGTTGAGATAAAGAAGCATTTGGTGTATCCTCATGTGTACCGACTTATGAAATTTTTGTTGCTTTTGCCAGTCATTACTGCAAGTGTAGAGAGAGCTTTATCAACGATGAAATTTATCAAGACTGATTTGCAGAACCAGATGGATGATGACTTCCTTAATATTGTTTAATAACTTATAAAAAAAGATATGTATTTATGAGCATTTTAGATGATGATATTATGATGATATTTCAGAATATGAAAACTCGTTGAGGATAATTGGATTAATGTATCTAAATTTTATTTTTATTAAATATTAATTATTTTGAATTTATTTTTTATTAATATTTTGACCCCACTTACCTAAATTCCTGGATACGACACTGTCTATCACCGAGTACTAAAGAGGAGGTGGAGCACATGTCTAATGTGTTGTACGCTAGTGCAATGTGTAGCTTGATGTACGCCATGGTATGCACTAGGCCAAATATTTCACATGCAGTTAGTGTTGTGAGCGATACATGCACAAGCCAAGAAATACTCATTGATAGACTGTGAAATGGATCATGTCTGAGAGAATCTGCAGATAGATGTTTGAAGTATAGTCAATTGAATTCTACTACTAGAATTATTGGCTATGTGGATGCGGATTATGCCAGAGATTTGGACAGCAGAAGGTCCATGACTGGGTATGTGTTTTGTGTTTCGAGTTATACAGTAAGCTAGAAGGTGACTTTGCAATCATTAGTCGCATTGTCCATAACAGAAGTTAAGTACATAGCTTTGGCTGAAAGTGTGAAAGAAGGCATTTAGCTAAAGGGACTGATTGAGGATATGGATATGAATTTTAAAATTACTATCGTATTTTGTGATAGTCAGAGTGTCACATACTTGTTAAAGAATAAAATATTTCATGAGAGAACAAAGCACATTGACGTGAGGTATCACTTTGTCCGTGATATAATGTCTCAAGGTGTTATTTTGATTGATAAAGTTGGGAGTGGATAATCCGACATATATGTTGACTATTCCAGGAATCAAATTCGAGTATTGCTTGAATTTGGTTAACAATTGCAAACTCAGATGATAGGCCTTTTTGGGGGCAGAGACAAAGAAGATGGATGGTAAATTTCAAGTTATGGTAGAAATTTGTTGTTTTGCCTCGAAATTTGGGCTAAATTAATGAGACACAGAAGAAATTAAACGAAACAAAGTCGAGCGGGAAAAATGGACAACGAGAAGCACACCCCAACGCGCATTAAGGGGCGACACTACAGTGCCCAGATGCAGAGATGGGCAGCAAAAATCATGATGTGCTTTTGTGCGCAAGATGTGCCTTGCCCGAGCACGGAGGAAAGTGAAACCGCGCCTGGCACACCGCACAGGGTGCAAGTTCTACGCGCCCTGGCATGTACTTTACTACCAAGACGCAGCGAGACTCGGCCAAGACAATAGTTACGCATACTGGGGCATAAGCTATATGTGTCCTAGCACGAGTTGCAGGCCTACGGGCCTATTTTTGATTTTCCCCAGGTATTTAAACATGTCTTCTTCTGGGACAAGGAGAGACAGACCAAACATGAGGGTTTCTAAACTGCTTTAGGGATATTTTTTTCATAACAAAGTTTAGAACGAGAGTGTTAGGTGTTCTCATGAGATTTGTGGGACTCCAGTTGTAATTGTTACATTGATTTGAAATCAATAAAATTCTTTTCTTTGTCAGGTGGATTAGGTTAATGCCGAACCATGTTAAACCTTGTTGTTAGTTTTCACTAAATTATTTTACTTTTATTTCATAATTTTCACACTAGATCCTCCCGGGTTCAGGGATGGATCCAGAAATGAGAATGTGATATGGCAAAAATTATAAAGTTTAAAAGTTTAAGTATAATTTCATATTTGTGAATTCAAAATACACATTTTCATCAAAATTGAGTGTGACGCTCCTTTATATCAAAAAATTTGTAAATGAATCAAATCAATATCAAATTTTTAATAATAGTTTTTTTAATATAAGTAACTAAAAAGTCGAAGAAAAAGTTCTAAAACATGTTTTCATCTTATTCTGAAACATGTTCTTGACAATATTCTTAACGAAAAAAGTTCTTCCATTTGTAGCTGTTGAAACACAAAGAAAAATATTCACTTACATTTATTCTTATCTCAATCTTATTAAAGTCAAAGTGAGAGATTTTAATTGTTTTGCAAGTCCCTTAAAATTTAATCGGCTAAACTCCCGTAATGTTTTCTCAAACAAATAAAATAGAAATGCTTTAACTAGCCCATTTAATAGTCTTCACTCGATTACTTGATTGTAAATATGGACCTAAGAATTTGTTTTGGATTTTAAAAAATAAAATAGGTAGATATTTCATTAATTGATTTTAATTTTTATCTTTAATTAAAAATAAATTCAATTCAATTCAATAAATCTAGAAAATTAATTTTTTAATTTAAGGCCCATAATAAAAGTTAATTTTTAAAAAAAATTAATGAATAAAAATTAAAATTAGTTACTTTTAATTAATAATAAATAACTTCTTCTTTTTAATATATTTTTTAAATTAATTATACTAAAGTTTATATATATGTATGTATATTAATGTTATAAACCTGGGGGGCAATGGCCCTTGCTTGCGCGCCTCCTAGATCCGTCCCTGCCTGGGTTGCAACAAAGGTAGTATCCCATATACTTATTCCAACATGATTTTGCAACTAACTTAAGCTTTACATGTATAATAGCTGGAACGATTAGAAGGAATCACCCATATTTTCCAATTTTTTCTGCATTCACTTCACGACATTTCCTTTAACCATAGGTTTGCAATTTTCTCCCTCTCAGCAAATCTAACAGGCTCAACGATCACCGATAATATTCAATTTCTTGACATATCATTTGGGGCAGTATGGCCATCTCCATGTTCGTATTGACATAGGGCAATTCGAGCAAGATTCGTAGCTATTTCTGTGAAAGATTTGTCGAAAAGTGAATTATTGACCATTTCTTTGTTCATCATCTTCCAGTTTTGATCGATCAATTTTGTTATGTATACACGAGCAGCTTCTTCTTATTCTCCCGTTTCATGCATGTAACATGAGATTGCTTTTGCGGTTTCTTCCTCTGCCTGCAAAAATTTTGGAAAAAAATAATTACGCTATTATTTGCTACCCAGAAAAAAAAAAAAAGAAAAAAAAACAAATATCTTGAGATTTATGTCATCCATATATAAAGGATATGAGTTCTATTAGTGAATACAACATATTTAGATATGAGTTCTATTAATTTGACAATTTTTAGGTATACATATTAGTGAATACAACATATTTAGATAAGTCAAATTTTCCTGATGTAGAGGCAATCAAGAAAAGTATTGCCTAAGTAAATATATACCCTATAAAAAAATAGGCTAACCCAACCAACCTTGCATGCTGAAAACTAAAAGTTCCAAGGTAATTCATTGAAGAAATATTTTAGTTTAAAATATTTTATTCTTGCACATACCTACCTATTCATTTTCAAATCAAATTAATCTTGTGGATACATATAATTCAAAAAGAGTATAGAATGGTTCATACACAATATTTGTTGTTCTTGGTCAATTGTAATTATACCATTTTTTACAAATAATTGAAACTCGATTTCATGATTTGTATCTTCAATTCTTGAAAAGGATTAATATTTTCTCAATTCATCTCTAACCTCATTCGAGATTTGTTGTTGATCCAATCAATTATATGAATCAATAAAAAGAAGAAACCCCTTATGATTCACTAAATTCGATTTGATTACTAGCAAAGTAAATAGATCTACCATTTCTTGAAATATAGCTTCTTTTGATTTTAATAATGAATTTACAATAGCAAAATGTCTTTTTTGATTCATTCCTAATCTTATTGAAGAATTATTTTTTATTAATAAAAACATGTTTATCGTTGTCGTCAATTGAGCATTTAATTTTGGTATGAAAATAAGTTAAAAATACGTGGGGGAAAATAATTTTATACATACTCATGGAGAACAAGAGAGAAAAAAAGAGGCAATAAAAGTGCACCTGAGAAGAACATAAATCATTTGCCAGGCGGAAAATTGTGCTTGGAAATTGCAGTAGGCCTTGATATTGAACCAAGTATTTTATCGCTTCTTCTGTTATATTGGGAGTTGTTAAGAAATAGGCATGTACTAATAATACAGCTCCAGATGATGAAATCCATCCATGATTCACATATTCCTCAAACTTTGGTATGTGTTTCTCGTAACTCCACTTTGCTTCTTGTAAGAACTTTTTGCATAAATCAGCCCACTGTCAAAGGAAAGATTATTGCACATAAAGATTTAGTTCCAAAGCTCAATTGTAAGAGTTTTAAGGAAATTATAGATTTGTCGAATGACTAATTGATTTAATGTTATTGTCCTCGTGTCTGTGTATATCGAGATTTGAAGTTTAAGTCCTAATAAATTTTTGATGTGTGTGTAAATAAAGAGGAAAAAAAGATGAAAATTATAAATTTATGTAATATTTTGGGCTCACACAAGACAAAGCCAGAAATTTTTATTTTGAGGAGCAAATAGATATTTTGATTTTAATAGTTGACTTCATCTAAACCTATTAACTTTTAGAATACTACTTTTAGCGTATAAATGATATATTTTGAAGTCATAAATATGAATATTGTGTCTATTAATTTCAAAATTCTTTTGAATTTGTTGCTTAACTACTGTCCGTCTTAATTTCCTACATGCAAAAAGTAAAATTAATATGCAATTCACTTATATTAACTTTAGAAAAACAAAAACTAACAAATTCACAATTTGCATTTTTATATACACTTTCTTATGCAATACTTATGCAATTTCTTCAAAATTATCAATTTTATTTTACGAAATAATTACAAATTAAATTAAATATGTTATCATAATAGCATGTTACTATTATTTTTTGGATCAATTTTTTTAGTTAAGCGAGATGAATCGAAAACATTTTTTAGGATTAAACTTGACTTGAAACAATTCAACTCGTCTTGCGATCCAATTTATTTCCAATCATCTATCTAAGCTCATTATAGATTCGATCTTTTTAAACTGAATTCCCTCAAACCCAATCCAAACCTAAACACAACCCTTATTGTTTCATCTAGCCCCATCTGATCTCATGGGTGGTGCATGCATGCATATGTAAGTATAATTTTAATGATTTTTTATGTTGAGTGGTTAATTGACTCAAAGACATTATTCGAAGTTTGAATCTGATGAATTTTTAGTATGAATGTGTATATAAATAAGAAAAACCAAATTAATGATTTTTGATAATGGCAATGTATTTCTAAATGGGTACATACCACTTTTTGTAGTTGAGGAATGATAATTTCTCCTTGTTCCTTAAGAGTATCGTATGCAATGTTGTTGATTGTGTTATAAAGCGCCAGGAAGCATAGCTTCATGCAGTCAGGAAGATTGTTCACAGCACTAACATCCCATCTATAACACCAACAAAAATGAAAAGATTAAGACAATCATGATGAAGTAACATATTTTTGTCTGAAGGAATCTAAGTGAATAATTTGCAGTAGATGGTCTAAAAAACCATTGAAAAATGTGGGACCCAAATGAAATTCGTATGGCACAAAAATTTTCAAGAATTTCACCCATTATCCTACATTTCATTAAAAAAATTATATATATGGACATTTGATTGAGTGTTTTTGTATTCTACTGACATGGCATATAATTCTCACTTTTTGGTGTTTTCATTAGGGATGTGAACAAATTAAATCAATTCGTGAACCTTATGAGTCGAGCTTAATTTTATCTCAAGTCATCTGTGTCTAAATTAGAAACCCAAGAGCTTATATATAATTAAGTATTATTTTTATTTTATAAATAAATATATGTTATATTACTATTATTTAAATTGAGTTTGAACTCAAGATCGAACTTGTAATTGTTTACATTGTACTTGATAATTCGAGCTTAATCAAGCCGAGTTAAGTCAAGCATTGAGCCGAATTTGTGCTCAAAATATTATGCTCATTAAGCTCGAGTCTAATATATATTTCAAGGTCAGAATTTCCCCCAAACTCGAGTCAGTTCAGCCTGATTGCACTCCTAGCTTTCACTTTTAGACTCAATAATTCATCTAAACGTTCTTCTATTATAAGATGTACCTGTCAACAGCGTCTGTGAACTGCTCCAACTCTTTAAGAGAGCCATAAACATCGTAAACGTCGTCTATAATAGTGATTAGCTTAACCACTTTGGTTAATTCTTTTCGACATCTACCATATTGAGGTTCAAATACCATTCCAACCGTCCAAAAGAAGCTTTCCATCAGCCTATCTCTTGCAAAGCTCAGCTCACTTGCTAACCCGATTTCTCTCCACCACCTGAAAGTTAAAAAAATCGTATAGACTATTAAAGTTGAAACATATAATCATCATTTTTAACAATACACAAATAAAATTTGAATGGTAGATATTTAACATATGAAAGAATTAATACATGGTTGCGTTTGCCAGCCCATTTTATTGAATACAAGATTAAAGGTCATGATTGTTCATCTAATACACATCTAATTGATATTTATAGACATGTCATTTCTGCATGCATAAATTTAGATTCTGGTCTTGTTAATTAAATATTACATTAATAAATAATAATTAACAATTCAAAATTTGGTGTAGCATAATATTATCATACCATCACTTTTCAGTGTGTAAATCCCTTATTTATCAATATAGATATGGAATATAGATATGTAGATAACAAATTCATTGTCAAATATATATATATATATGAAAATTCAATTGTGTTAAAATATCATCCAGATGGCATGTATTAGTTGGTAGTCCTGAAAAAGTGTTTTAACAAAATGAGAGAATGAGACACTAACTTAAAACCGTTAACTCATTTAATATGAGATAAGAATAGGTATTATTATAACACCCACCCACCCACCCACCCACCCACACACACACACACACACACACACACACACATATATATATATATATGCTCTAAAATTCTTTATTGCTCCAAAAGATGAAAAGGAAGCCATACCTAGAAGCCTCTTGGAGTTCTTGTTGGTGTGTGGATTGCACCATGTTAAAATCTAGTACTGCCAATGTGTGCAACAGTTGATTAATAGCCTCATTTTTTCCAATACAATCATATGTTTCAATGTTCCACCTGGCTTCTAGTCTTTGCATTCTATGGTGGAATGGGAATTCTAAGGCATGGCTCACTCTGTTTGCAGTGTCTTCATCCATCTCTCCAAGCATATTTTTGAGGTGAAAACTGGCAAATTCTCTAGCATCATCCAATGTGCTCCCCCAACCAATGCAAGATGAGCAGCTTCGTACAAACTCAACATTCCTTGGACGTCCTTAGCCAAGTTTCTACTAAACTTGCCATTCGTATCCTTGAAGTTGTCAAGTATGTCTTCCAACACATAATTAAACATAATAATTAGTTGAAAATCATGCGTAATGTCAACTTACAATGTAGGACGAGACACTTTATAAAATCCTCTATTTCATTCTGTCTTTTATCTTCTATTTTAATTTGATGAATTTATACTAAGTATATCTGATTTTCAATTAAATATTTTTATATGAAAACTTAATACACTTGGCATATATTTATAAAATAGAATAAGAGAGGAGACATGAAATGAAATAGAGGAAAATAGCTTTTAGTGAGAAAAATGTGGACTGTGATTTCATGACATCATATAAAATGTCATATTCATATTTGTCGCTAAATATGGAGGCTCATCTACATGCATCGAAGTATTATTCTATCGACATGCGTTGGTGGAGAGTTTTGTCTTGAAAATTTATCTCAAATGACGGGATGAGAGAGAAGAACTTGTGTGCAAGCTTTGATATTGGAAGAAACCAAGTATCATAAGACTATAGAAACTATATCAAAATTAAATATTTAGGAATATTTATTATCAAAATTAAATATTTAGTATCAATTACCTTTATAAAGTGTTGTCACACTTTTGAATTAGGGTAAACCACAAATTATATATGTTGAATAGCTACTTGCTGAATAAAAAACCATCTCTTTTATTTGTTTTATACAAATGCAATTTTTAAAATGATCTTCATATATTTTGTGACTATAATTAGGAAAGTTATTCGTCCAAATACCTTCATATTTGGATGCAATTTTCAAATTTTTAAAGGCTAAAAAACAGTTCAAAAATCCTATATAACGTAGTGGCAATTGCGGTCCAACTCCTTCTTGGCTTCTTTCCAAGAACGTTATTCTTCATTTCATTTTTCTTTCTTTTAGTTATTATTATTGAGCCAAATCACGTGAAATTCGTTTGCTCATTTTTCTTTCTATCTTGTCTTTTATCACCAATTTGTTTTTCTTCTCTTCAGTGCTTGTAGTTAATGAATCAATTGGACCACCTATATACCTGTTGAAACCTGGTACCCATGCTGTCTGAGGAGCCTGAAATAGAGAGCAGAAGCATGTACATTCTTGTGAAACTTTTCTTGAATTTGGTCTGAAGATTGAAGTATTCTTTGGAGGGCACTATTGTTATTTTCTCTAAAACGATATCCAAGCCCTAGACGATGAATATCATCTATTAATTCAAGTAGCGTCAATGGCTCCATGCTTTGATCTTCAAGGATGCACCTAACTTCCTTCTCCAATTTCTTGATTGTCACCTTCTCAACTTCCATCTGCATGCACAAATTGATATGAGTTTGTTGAAACTCAGGAGGATCTATTGCGGAAACAATGAAATAATAGCAAAGTAATTCAATGTAAAGTGACAACAAGATTTAACGTGGTTCGGCGATGTGCCTAATCCACCCGACAAAGAAAATGAATTTTATTGATCTCAAATCAAAGTGTAAGTACAAACTTGAATCCCACAAATCTCACGAAAACACCTAACACCCTCCTTCTAAACTCCGTCTTGAGAGAATTACTCAAAAGCAGTAAAGAAGCCCTTGTGTTATGTTCGTGATATTTTCTTCGAAAGAAACAACTAATATTTATAGTCAAAAAGACTACTTTACCTAGGACTAGAAAACCCAATAAAAGAAGAAGTCCTAATTCTAGTGAAACTTGATCTCCTTGTCAAACTTATCTCAATTTCAAGGCAAAATCAACAATTCTCCACCTTGACTTGAAATTTCCATTCATCTTCTTTGTCCCTGCCCCCAATAGGGCCTCTTATCTGAGTCTGCAAATATTAATCAAATCCAAGCAATGCTCGAATTTGATTCCTGGAACAGCCTTAGTCAACATGTCTGCCGGATTATCCTTAGTCCCAACTTTGTCAACCAACATGACTCCTTGGGACACCATATCCCGAACAAAGTGATACCTCACATCTATGTGTTTTGTTCTCTCATGAAATGCTTGATTTTTTGACAAGTGTATGGCACTTTGACTATCACAAAATACCTTAGTGATCTCAGAAGTCATACTCATATCATCGATAAGCCCCTTTAGCCAAATGCCTTCTTTAACGCCTTCAGCCAAAGCCATGTACTCAGCTTCTGTTGTGGACAATGCAACTGATGACTGCAAAGTTGCCTTCCAGCTAACCGTACAACTTGATACACAAAACACATAGCCCGTCATGGACCTTCTGCTGTCCAAATCTCCTGCATAGTCTGCATCCACATAGCCAATAATTCTTGTAGTAGAATTCAATTGACTATACCTCAAACATCTGCCTGCAGAGCCTCTCAAATACCTCATGATCCATTTCACAGCCAGCCAATGAGTCTTTCCTGGCTTGTGCATATACCTACTCACAACACTGACTGCATGTGAAATGTCTGGCCTTGTGCACACCATGGCATACATCAAGCTACCCACTGCACTAGCATATGGCACATTTGACATGTGCTCCACCTCCTCCTCAGTACTCGGTGATAGATCTGATGAGAGCCTGAAATGAGCTGCAAGTGGCGTACTTACTGGCTTGGACTTATTCATCCCAAATCGCTCAAGTACTTTCTCAATGTAATGCTGTTGAGACAAGTACAACAATCCTGCTTGTCTATCCCGGATGATCTCCATGCCCAAAATCTTCTTTGCACTGCCCAAATCCTTCATCTCAAATTCTTCACTTAACTGAGCTTTTAATTGGTTGATCTCAGATATGTTTCTAGAGGCAATCAACATATCATCAACGTACAACAGCAAATATACGAGAAGGCTATCACTACAAATTTTGTAATATACACAACAATCAAATTTATTTCTAGTATATCCTATCTTGGTAATAAAAGCATCAAACCTTTTATACCACTGCCTGGGAGACTGCTTCAAGCCATATAATGATCTCTTCAAAAGACATGCTTGATTTTGTTTCCCGGGAATAACGAATCCTTCTGGTTGACTCATGTAGATTTGTTCCTCCAACTCACCATGTAAAAACGCTGTTTTCACATCCATCTGCTCTAATTCCATATCAAACAGAGCAACCATGGCAAGTAAAACACGAATGGAAGTATGTTTTACAACTGGGGAGAATACTTCATGAAAGTCAACTCCCTCTCTCTGAGTAAAACCCTTAGCAACCAATCGCGCCTTGTATCTAGCATCTTCAACACAAGGAATTCCTTCTTTCTTCTTGTAGATCCATTTGCAACCTACAATTTTCTGCCCTTTGGGTACATCAACCAGTTCCCATGTGCTATTCTTGTGTAGAGACTCCATCTCTTCACTCATAGCTGCAATCCATTTATCAGAATCTGGCCTGGATATTGCCTCTTTGTATGAGACTGGATCATCTCCTATAAACTCCTCAGCTGAACTCAAAGCATAAGCTACCAGATCTGAGTAAGCAAACCGCTGTGGTGGTTTGATCTGCCTCCTCTCCCTATCGCGAGCCAAGCGATAATTTTGTAGTGGTTCATTTTCCTGCTGTTGATTAGGTGGTAATGTGCTATCACCAGCTTCATCTACCACCTTCTGTTTCCCCTTTGAAACTTGTGGAGGATCAATATGAATCTCCACCTTCTCCTTAACGCCCTGTTGACCGCTTTTCTGCTGCTCTACCTTTTTCATCATTGCAGACTCATCGAATGTCACGTCCCTGCTGATAATCATCTTGGAGCCCTTATCATCATTACACCACAAACGATAACCTTTGACTCCATTTGCATAGCCTAGAAATATGCACTTCCTAGCCCTTGGCTCAAGCTTCCCATCCCGGACATGAGCATAGGCTAGACACCCAAATACTCTCAGATTTGAGTAATCAGCAGGAGACCCAGACCAAACTTCCATTGGTGTCTTGCAGTCCAAAGCGGTTGATGGTGACCTATTCACCAAATAACAAGCAGTGTTAATTGCTTCTGCCCAAAAATCCTTGGACAATCCGGCGTTAAAGAGCATGCATCTAGCTCTTTCCAAGATAGTCATGTTCATCCGTTCTGCAACTCCATTCTGTTGTGGTGTATGTACAACTGTGCGATGCCTCACAATTCCTTCCTTCTCACAGAATTCCTGAAATTCCTTGTTGCAGAACTCCAATCCGTTGTCAGTTCTCAAGCGCTTGATTTCCTTTCCTGTCTGCTTCTCAATTAAGGTCTTCCATTGTTTAAAGTTGACAAACACCTCATCCTTATGCTTCAGCAGGTACACCCATACTCTACGTGAGAAATCATCTATGAATGTCAGCATGTACCTTGCACCTCCCTTTGAAGGAACCTGAGAAGGCCCCCAAAGATCTGAGTGAATGTAATCCAAGGTACCTTTGGTCCTATGAACTGCAGTACCGAATTTCACCCTATGTTGCTTGCCCAGCACACACTGCTCGCAGAAATCCAGTTCACCAGTCTTCTCTCCGCAAAGCAAACCTCATTTGCTCAATTCTGACATCCCCCTCTCACTCATATGCCCAAGCCGCATATGCCAGAGTCTCGTAGTATCATTGATTGATGAAGAAACCGCTGCAGTACCAGAAACCGTGTTTCCCTGCAATATGTAAAGGCCGTTCCGCTTTTCTCCCTTCATGATAAGCAGTGCACCTTTGGAAACCCGCAGAACTCCATCTCGAGCTCTGTACTCACAACCATTCTTGTCCAGAGTACCTAGCGATATCAGGTTTTTCTTCAAATCTGGAACATGACGCACATCTGTTAGGGTCCTTACTATCCCATCATGCATCCTAATACAAATTGAGCCAATTCCTACAACCCTGCAAGAAGCATCGTTTCCCATAAGCACCTTACCACCATCAAGTTTTTGGTATGTGGTAAACCAATCTTCTCTTGGGCACATGTGGTAGGAGCAGCCACTATCCAAAATCCATTCAGAGTTTAGTAAAGTTTCAGCAACGTTGAGAACAAGCCCACCATCAGACTCATCCTCAACAATTCCTGCGACATCATCCCGCTTCTGATTAGAAGTTTCACCTGCATCCTTCGCCTTTCCTCGTTCTGGACAATTCCGTCTCCAATGCCCCGTTCCACCGCACCTAAAACATTTGTCACCATTTCTAGGCTTGGTTCGGGACTTCGATCGGCCTCTACTCCTTCCCCTTTCTCTTGGTCTCCCTCTTGCCACCAATCCTTCCCCACTTTCACCATCGTTGCTGCCCAAGACATGTTTTCTCAACTCATTGGAATTCAATGAGGCCTTCACATCCTCCATTGAAATCGTATCTCTCCCATACAACAAAGTAGTAACCAAGTGCTCAAAAGATTTTGGCAGGGAACACAAGAGAATTAAAGCTTGATCCTTATCATCAATTTTAACATCAATACTAGCGAGATCTAGAATCACCTTATTGAAAAAATCAATATGTTGAGTAATAGATGTACCTTCCTTCATTCTCAATGTATATAGTCGCTGTTTCAAATACAACTTATTTGTCAGGGACTTCGTCATATATAGACTCTCCAGCTTCTTCCATAAATCCGCTGGCGTACTTTCCGTGGCGACCTCTCTCAGTACGTTATCCGCCAATGATAACACCAGAGTACCGTAAGCCTTCGCCATGAACTCATCCTTCTCCTCGTCCTTCAGCGTTTCCGGCAAGAATTCTCTACCCTTTAACGCTCTCTGTAATCCTTGTTGACACAGGAGGGCGTGAACCTTCATCTTCCACAGCCCAAAGTCATTCTTCCCATCGAATTTCTCTACCTCGTACTTCATTCCTGACATCTGATCCAACCTGGCTCTGATACCAGTTTGTTGAAACCCAGGAGGATCTATTGCGGAAATAATGAAATAATAGCAAAGTAATTCAATGTAAAGTGACAACAAGATTTAACGTAGTTCGGCGATGTGCCTAATCCACCCGACAAAGAAAAGGAATTTTATTGATCTCAAATCAAAGTGTAAGTACAAACTTGAATCCCACAAATCTCACGAAAACACCTAACACCCTCCTTCTAAACTCCGTCTTGAGAGAATTACTCAAAAGCAGTAAAGAAGCCCTTGTGTTATGTTCGTGATATTTTCTTCGAAAGAAACAACTAATATTTATAGTCAAAAAGACTACTTTACCTAGGACTAGAAAACCCAATAAAAGAAGAAGTCCTAATTCTAGTGAAACTTGATCTCCTTGTCAAACTTATCTCAATTTCAAGGCAAAATCAACAATTTATTGTTAGGATTTGACTCGGTTTTCGAGAAACCAAGTTTGACTAGAATTAGGACTCCTTCTTGTATTGGGTTTCCTAGTTCTAGGTAAAGTAGTCAAGTAATTTTCTATTATAAATAGATGTTTATTTGATTACTTTAAAAAGAGATAGAGAGGACACTCGTGGAACTCATGATATGATACTCATGGGGTAGTTATTATGAGTACGAGTGGGGCAATACAAATGGGTGGAGTGAGTATCTCTTTGGTAGTTATGATAGTAGTTGTACAAGGGGCTTGAGTTTAGGCGTGTCAAATTCAAGGGTTGGCTTGTACTGGTGAATTCTATCATAATTGAAGAAAAAAAACTCCCGTGGAGGTAGGCGGAATTTGCCGAACCACGTAAATCTGTGTCTGTTTTATTCTTCTATCTGTTGGACATTAATTTTGTCATTAAATTTGTCAGTGTGATTTGTGAATTCCTGATGAATTAAATCTCATGCCTAAATTGCTTCCGCTGCACTCCAACAAACTGGTATCGGAGCTTTTGGTTGGGGCTGCAAGTTGAGATTTAATTTTTTGAGGATGGGCAATGTTATTAGCAAATTACTTCACGGTTCAAAATTTTGATGACAAAGGGAATTTCACTTTTTTGCAAGAAAGAGTGGAGGATCTCCTAATTCAACAGGGCCTAGCAGTGGCATTGAAGGTAGGAGAAGCCGACAGATATGAAGGATTTACAGCGGGAAGATTTGACTTTGTATTGCGGACAACATTATTATTAATGTTGTGGAGATCAATGGATTTTGGATTCCATATGCACAATGCATGTTTGCTCCATAGAGAATTATTTTTTGATTCACTTCAATCATGGAAGACATGTAATTTGTCTTTGTACGATGATTCTACTTGGAGAGTCATGGGTATTGAAGTGGGGAAAATCAAAATAGTTGTTGGAGCAGTTCATACTTTAGGTGGTGTGATCTATGTCCTAAAGGTATGAAAGAATCCAATTTTCTTGAGCCAGTTTGATTCCTAAGGTTGTGAATATTCACTGAAGGTGGAGTCCTGAGCCAGTTGGATTCCTAAGGTTGTGAATATTCACTGAAGGTGGAGTCCTGAAAGTCACACATTAAGCTGTACATGGGCATTGGCCGGGATGAGTTAGTTAGAGCCAAGGCCTTACTAATTCAACATGTGCAGTGATATCTTTGAAGGCCAATGGAACTTGGTTTGCGATGGAGTCATGAACAATTGTTGAGATGAGAAACCTCGTCAAGGTGGAGATTGTTAGGATTTGACTCGGTTTTCGAGAAACCAAGTTTGACTAGAATTAGGACTCCTTCTTGTATTGGGTTTCCTAATTCTAGGTAAAGTAGTCAAGTAATTTTCTATTATAAATAGATGTGTTTATTTGATTACTTTAAAAAGAGATAGAGAGGACACTCGTGGAACTCATGATATGATACTTATGGGGTAGTTATTATGAGTACGAGTGGGGCAATACAAATGGGTGGAGTGAGTATCTCTTTGGTAGTTATGATAGTAGTTGTACAAGGGGCTTGAGTTTAGGCGTGTCAAATTCAAGGGTTGGCTTGTACTGGTGAATTCTATCATAATTGAAGAAAGAAAACTCCCGTGGAGGTAGGCGGAATTTGCCGAACCACATAAATCTGTGTCTGTTTTATTCTTCTATCTGTTGGACATTAATTTTGTCATTAAATTTGTCAGTGTGATTTGTGAATTCCTAATGAATTAAATCTCATGCCTAAATTGCTTCCGCTGCGCTCCAACAGAGTTTATATTGTAAAAGGACCAAGATGTCCTTTTTACTAAAAATTAATGTCTAAAGAGGACAAGAATCCGAGTTTTTGTATGCGAGTTATGGACCTTTGATATATAATAATTACGTGGTATTCTCAAATCATGATAGTACAGATGTACAACTCAAATTATGATAGTACAGATGTACAACAGTTATACAGTTGTATCGACCCATTATAAATACTTGCACAAACTATTAAACATTTCAAATAGCATTATTTATTGCTTTCATCCATATTTATATGCCTACCTTTCTTTTACTTTTACAAATATTAAGTGATAAAAAAAAATTATTTTGTCAAAATAATAATTTTTATGAGTTTAATAGTGATAACAATAGTATTTAAGTTATTACTATTGTCAATTAATGACATATTTCTAGTGACAATATGGTGACAACAAAAATTATCACTAAGATTAATAACAAATTTTTTCATTGTCACCAGGTTGTCACTATGCATATATATGTCATTGATTGTTCCTAATGAAAATTTAAAACACTAGTTCACATTACTATTAAGGTGTATATATATATATATAAATATATATGTATATATTGTGATAAAATAAAAATTATTTGTCGCTTAAGCATATTGTTAGTAACATAATAACTAAAATTATTCCTACCTTATTTGTGTCGTTGATTAGTAATTTTATTTTGTTTTGTCACTAATATTATTTTTATTTTTATAATGACTTCGAACAAGAATATTAAATATAAACAAAGTAAAACCCAAATAAAAGAGTATGATAAGTACAATCTAAATCTTTATTCTGTATGTCATTTATGAATGACTAATGCAAGAAGTAAATTTTAGAGTATAGAAATATATAAGTATCATCATACCCCACGATCACTCCCGAGGGACTCCACGAGCTCAAGACTCCAAGAACTTGGCTTGTAATTAGCCGATCTTCCATGAATAGTTTGGTAATTAGATTGTTGTGTGGCGTCAACACATTGTATTTGCCATGATCTTATTGGGACATTACAAGGAAGGGTACTTTTGTTTGCATTTTTCTTAGGTAACAATTTGTGGTAGAAAGAGCAACGAAATGGGAGGAGTTCAATAGTACTATGTGCCATTCAATTCCTATCTTATTCTAGGATTTTTGCAATCTTGTGTTGCAAAGGTTGCCTTAAAGGGTTGTTATATATAGGCAAAGCGAGAGAGGAAGTTTCACTAATTTTAAGGTTGCAGGGCTCTTGAAATTGACATTCAAAAGGTATCCTAGATTTCTTTCCTTATTTTTTGTGGGTCTAATGCCATCTTTCCAAAATCAAGTAATTTTAGTGGCTAAGGGAAGACAAGTTGGGGGAGTCGAATGGCACTTTGGATTCTCCATTATATTTCATATCTATTTTTTATTTTAATTTGTTGTATTTATATCACGTGTATTTGATTCTCAACCACTTATTTTTATAAGAAAATATTTAATATACATGTCATATATTCATAAAATGGAATAAGAGATGGAATAAGGGATTTAAATTGGCTAAATGAACTGACTTGATCACTAAAAGATCTACTTATAATTAAGCAACAGAAAATGTTTTCAAATTGTAATCCAATATGTGTTTTCTTTCACCTTAATGAGAAAAATAAACTTCAATAAAAGGGGTTAAAATTAATGTGGAATTAAAAATCGACATGTTTTGGGAACCTTTGGAATGATAATTTAAAATGTAAATGATTTATTTGTATGATTTACAGACTGAACTTCTAATAACCATAAATTTAATAAATAAGGAGTTATGAGACGATCGACATATATTCATGCTTTTCTTGAGAAGGTGACTTTACTAATTAACGCGAAATTTCATTATTTTAGCCCGTATTGTTTTAAATGTTGTCTACATTGAGTTATTTTTATGGCTTTTACCCTTCTTTTTTTTTCCAAAAACTAAATTTCAGGACTAATATTTTCGATCCCTATTTGATCATGTGGTAAGGTATTTTTGATAAATATTATAATTTTGTGAGTAAGTCCAGCTTTAGTTGTGCTCGACTTAGATTTGATTGTTTCATTGAAATAATTGTTAGGACTTTGTTTTGGTTATCATTTATTTATTTTGGAATAAAATTTTCACATTTTTTAAAAGTTATTCTTTTAAGATTTGAAATGAATTAAAATTTATCTTAAATTTTAATTATTTTTTGCTCCGTTTGAAATTCTCAAGAGGGGATCCTAAGTATTATATGCGACTCTAACAACTCGATTGGCATGTAATAAATTATGTTGCGTGACGGCACCAATCACCTAAGAAAATAACTTGTAATAAAACGTGAAAAGTTCGAAAGAAGTCAATCTTGCCATCCACTAATGTATTGTGAGGCAACATATATATTCAGCATAATCAATTTTATATGTTGGATATGATTCTTGGCTGGATATGATTCTTGGCAGTTTGGATCTTTTATTTCATTTCATATCACATTTTATTTTAAATTATAAATGTATACTAAGTGTATTAAATATTTTTTTATAAAAGTAATTATTAGAAATCAATACACTTGATATATATTCATCAATTTGAAATATAAGATGAAACATGAAACGAAATTGAGGATCCAAAGTGACTATTTGGTATGTTCATTTTGATTAACAAAAATTAATGTACTTTATGATGTATGCGACACGTGCTTGATACAATATTTTTTTGATATATTAATTTATTAAAATAATTGATGGTGTCTTTTTACATATTTTATAAAATTTATGTTTTACACCTTTTTTTTAACAAAAATGAGACCTTTTTTTCCATCACTATACTATATTCCACACATTGTACTAGTTGCGACTTATGTCATCTTTCTTCTTTTTATTTACACATGCACGTTTGCCAAGAGTCCAATAAGATTTGAATCTTGATAGTGATATCACTTGGCTAATTGACCACTGGACACAACCGATATCATTTGTATGAATTCCTTTCTCTTTGGTAATTTTTTTTTTTAATTTGTTGAAATTTTCTCTTTGGTATTTGCATTAATATATATTTATATGAATATATATATATGTTATACTTTTGTATGTATTTATTTATTTTTATATATAATATAATTAATCTCGTAGAGAATTCTTATGATAAATTCGTTATCGTTATCGTTATCATTGACTTTGCTATTACAAATTTAATACTATAATTATTTACCACTATTGTAATTAGTTTTAGTTATAGCATACTTTAAAATATAAATTTAACAAAATAAAAGTTTATGAGCCGCCCAGCAAGCTTTCAGACACTCATATTTGGTCTCAAGCTCGAGCCCAAAACAATCGAGCTTAAGTCAAGTCTCACTTAAACAGGTTTATTAGACTCCCGAGCCAACTCAACTCATTTGCGCCCTACATATGGAACTCAAACTCACGACCAATATGAATTTGTAAGAATGAGAGTTTCCCATTAATTCCTTGTTTATAATTAATCTTGATTATAAATAGTCTACACTTCCAAGATCTAAATCTTGAAGAAGACATGAGAAAGCTTTCCAAAATTTTCTTGCCTTTACCTTGATGGTCTTAAATGAGCAACATAATTCATTGGTCCACGCATGGCCTTGTGAAAAAGACATCATTTATTGACACCTTGGATATGCTCATGTAGTATTTGTGTGTTAATTTCTCAGAAAATGACCTATGGAAATTTTGAGACCTTCTATTGATTTTTTGGGCTTCTTAGGTTGTCTCTTTATTTGTGGTTTCAAATGGGAATAATCAGCCATACAACGTTGTTGTCCTCCTCTCACCTAGAGAAAACTAGTTGCTTCTAGAACGAGTCCTAAAGGATTGGTGATCACTTGTTGAACCAACACATAATATGTGTGAAATCAAATTTCAAATGTATGATCCTCCAATTTTTAAATTTTATTTATATCGATTAATAAATAATTTATCTATTTTAAATTTACTATTTATTTTTACAATATTCTACAAATGAATCGTACCATATATCACTAACTGTCAATTACTACTTTTAAAAGTAATATTATGAAAATATATAAAACTCGTTAACTTTCATCTAAAACTTCTATGATACAAATATTTTGAACATAGGGAGAAACCCTTTTATGAATTCCTTCGTTCCACCCTACATGTATGGTTTTGTTTTTAAATCCTTATTCAGTAATGCATGAAGTGCTTTTCAGTGAAACACTTTATTATATTTGGTTTTGTTTGTTAAATGTTTTTATTTTTAAAATATTAAATCAATATAATTCTATTATTATTAAACGAATTACAATCTTTTTCTATTTGTGAAGTTCCCTCCAAAGCGCCTTCTACTTCTAATGGGCCATAAACTAGATCCACGTCATTCTCAACGAGTCCATAAGAAGTGATTTTATTTTTCACATTGAGTCTTGGTGTAGACCAATGATCTTGGGCAATCAATCCAACAAATCAACTCAAAAGATAAAAAGTATCAATAATTTCTCCATGTTCATTCCAAGTTCGAAGTACCATTTGTACAAATAAGAATCCCCTATGTTACATATGATCTTGAACTAATCTTACCTAACATTGCTAGTCCCAAGTCTGTCTATGAAGAGCAAATAGAGAGAAATTAAGAAGAAAAATAATTCCCGAATTAGGAATCAGATAAAACATGCATGAATTTAAGATACACCTTCTTCTCCAAAATAATCTCAAAATTTAATCATTCAAATTATTGTATAAATCAAACCTATATAAATATATGTAAATTTATACAAATTTATATTTAAATCTATATGTATATATATATATATTAAGGATTATTTTTTTACTATTGATTTTGCCAATCCCTATGCATATCCTAAAATTTTCATGGTATAGAATAAGTAAATATTTGTTTATTTTTCTAGTAATACTATATTTTTTTCATAATTTCAATGTATTTATTTTTCTTTTTAGATAATTAAAAAAAGTTATGATAAACAAATAGTAGTGGGGCTATAAAATGACAATGGAGAGTTGTGACTGATAAATACTCCATGCATACGTTGTAATTATGAGAATAAAAATAAAAAATAAAAATAATAATAATAATAATAATGACACTTAGGAAAATCACTCAAAAACATACCAAATGGGGACTAGTACTACTAGTACTAATTTATTAAAGAGTCTAAATTAAAGAATATAAATAAACTTATACTTTTAGATGTGAAACAACTGGTAAAAATAAAATATTTAAAATGTATTTACAGTAAAAAATATCTCCCCCAACAATAAAATCAAATGTACATTTATTCTTTATGCATTTCACAAACATTCTTGTAAAAAATATTTCCCTAAAACACTTCCTTTAAAACCATCCTAAAAACAAAACCAAACAAACAAAACCCTACTTTTTGTTCTTTTTTTTCTTTTTTATTTTATTTTTAGATTTCCATTGTGATGTAACATGGAGTTTTAGACTAAAAGAAAGTGGCCAGTTGGTATAGTGGCAACGTTGTCACACATATAAATATAAGATTATCAGTTTGAACTCTAATAAATTAAATTTTGATGTGTGTGCACATATATTAATAAAAAATAACAAACATGGTAGTAACGGAGGGCAAAATTATAAAATTAATTTGGCATACTACTTCCCTTCGTGTATGTTAATGTTAATTGTTGATCAAATAGCCATGAAATTTAGCCTCTTTGGCTCATTTGCCCAAATAATAACATAATTCAGCATGGTGGGAAGTTACTAGGAATTCTGGAACCTCCCATATAATTATCCAACTTTGACATGAAGTCTTGTATATATCGTCTCTCAATCAAACAATTGAATTAAAATTTAGTTCATCGACAAGAATGTCATAAGCTTGAATAGAGACTTTTCATAAGATTGTATATTATCTATGTTTCATTCACATAACGTTAAAAATTCAAATAGTGACTCTTTGATAAAATTGTATAATATCTATGTCTCGTCACTTATAGCTTTATGATTGATGAAGTATACTTAAATATGGTCTCCATGGATATAAAAATTAAAATAAATAAAAGTACTTATGGATCATACTTCTGCATAATTATCTTCATAAAAATTAAAAAATTAAAAAAAAAACATTGTCGTATATTGAGTACATTATGACAAGAATTTTAGATTTTCTCTTCATTGATGGAGCACAAAATTCATTTTAAACATAATTTGATATATTTAATTTCAACCATAACACAAAAATCGATAAAGAAAACTAATTTTGCTACTTTTACAAATTTTACCTTTTAATTTTCCCTAAAATAAATACAAAAATATAATATTAATGATGAAATTAAAATATCATGTATTTAGAAGTATACCATGCTTTTAGATATCAAAACTATCACTTTTAGATATACCATGCTTATCCAACTTTCCTTGTCATTGGGGTTCCGGGAGGAAAATAATAATGTTAGTAAAAAAATGTAATAAACTTTATATTTTACCTGCAATCTAATTGTGTTTATCAAGAATCTATCTATCTATCTATACTATAATATATAGTACAACAGTATGGGACCCATAATTGTACAATTTTAATTAAATTCTAAATTCTTAGAATTTTGAGTTTTTTAATTAAATTTAAAAATTAATTTTTAGTTATTAAATTTGATATTATTTATTCCTTTTAAAGATATCTGTTTTTTTAATTTTTTTTTTTTTATTAGAGCAATATTCCTTATTTGCCTCTAATATCAAGAAATGTTTGCATTTTATCTACAAAATCTTTTCCATCTCTACTTTCAATATGTAGAAGACTTATTGATCATTTGAACTCTTTAGTTTGATAAATCTTTTATGATTTTCTCTTATCTTTAATAACTAATTTATATATATACCATTATATATAGTCTTTTGAAAGTCATTTCATAAATAGTCTTAGGTTCTGGCATTTTTTCACTCTATTATGTGTGTTCTCTTTATTTTCTAGCATTTTTTTCCTTCTATCTGTTTGTATGCATCTTTATTCATTATTCAAAGTGTTTATTGTTTACTTGATTTTATTGTTCAAGTTTTTTATTTTTTTTTAGTTTATTTTAGGTATATTACATGATAAAAGAGATTTTTTGGATTTTAATGCTATAACTTTCTTTTCAAGCTAAATAAAATCTATCATTTAACTTTTTTTTATATTATTGGTGTCTATCATTTAGCTTTTATTGTCATTAAATTTGTAAATTTCTATATCTTTTTGGTTTACTACTTAGTTTATGTTATCAATTCATTTATTATGAGATTTATTAATTGTGCTTAATATTTTTAATTTAATTTATTTTTTATTAGTTACATTTTTCTCTTTATTGATAAATTTTGTCATTGAATTTTTATTTTATGTAAATTGTTATACATTTAGTATCTTTTTAGTCATTTTTTTAATCAAGTTATTAATTTATTGTTAAATTTTATAATTTATTTTTCAATGTGCATTTTTTTGTTCATCTAAGTTTATAATTTTATAGCATGAGATCTATTTTTTTGTTTTAATATTTTCAAATTTTATTTCACTTTTTGAATAGTTATGTAATACCTATATAAGTAATAAAATATTTTGTTTGTTATAAACATATATATATTTGATAATAATATATGTATATATGAAAAATATAAAAATATACATACATATATAAATATATAACCACTAAATATTTCTATATAATATCCATATAATTGAACATTAATTTATTAATGTATATATAGATACAAAAAGAAATAAACAAGAACAATATTCTTATACAAAGAAAAAAATGAGAATTAATTAACATATACATGTCAATAATATATATATATTATATACATGTATTATGAGTAAATAAAAACTTATAATATAACTAATAATATTATATATTAATTTGTATGCATAAGCATATATACAGATTACCATATATATGTGTAAACTATTTCTTACTATAAATAGTAATAAATATTAGTATTTATTATATTTATTATATTTATTATATAAAAAAAGAAAAAAATATTTATTACTATACATGTTAGTATGTGTATACTTGATGAGGGTAAAAACTGTATATACTTGGATTGGGACGGAATCTGGGTGGATCGACCTATCTGGTCGAGTAAATGAGCTCTACAGATACCTGGGCCGAGTCCTGCAACCAAGAGCAAATGTCAGGCTAGCCGAGGTGCCCTCGGCTATGGCACTCCAACGTTCGAGTCAGTATGAGGATGACCAGATAAGATGAGCAGCAAAATGAGGGCTTTGTAGTATAGAATGGCATACCTTCAGTGAGGCTGGAAATGGGGTATTATAGACTTCCCTAGGTGAGGGATTTGTTTGAGATGCCCTTAGCATGCAGAAAGGGGCTCTTGTCCTTGCATGAGGGGTTTAAGGTCATCTTCCATTCTTGTACTATTTTAGGTGGCATCACCTCCAACTTTCATAGACAGAATAGTACACTGGAGGTACGCCCCCTGCCTGGCGTAGCAGTATGGGCGATACTAGGACAGCATGTGCTATTAATGCGGAGGCATGCCGCCTGTCAGGCCATTTAATGCGGCAGAGAAGGGATCCTGCAATGAGTCAACCTCATTGGTTGACATACAGATCGACCTCAGGGTGGGGTTGACAGCAGGTGGAAGAGGCAGTCGAACATTCTGGTCGAACAAGTTGAGCATCTACACTCCAGTCATGGCCTAGTCGAGTGACATCAGCATTGCTCAGTATGCCATGGGAGAAAAGGTGTGAGAGGTCGACCAAGGTCAACAACAAGATTGTGCTCCGAGGATGAGATGGGTTTAATGATGTGCTTTGGGGTCGATAGTATTTTGGCTGGGCCTATTGGGCCATCACATATCATGAGTCCCCCCACTTCCGAATTTTGATCGAGATGGTCGACGAAAAGCATTGGGGAGTACTTTATTACGAAGATGCGAGGAAAAGTCAGCGAGGATTTTTAAAAGTCGACTAGGGTTTAGCGCATTTAATGCGCCAGTTACATCATGCCATGCACTCCGCCAAACGATGATTACACCATTATTACAGACGCTTGGGTTTCCCGTGCTTGGATGCCTATAAATGGTCATGGTTAAAGTCTTCATTTTTAATTTTACCGCTCTACGTTTGGTCGAATTCTGAGCCAACTACCTTTCCTGCAATTGTTTTGTGCCCTAGACTTCGTCCAAATCAAGTAAATCTTTTCCTCAATTTTATTGGAGTTCCTCCTGGGTCATATATCATTTTGCAAGGTCGAGCAGCTCCCCCATCGATCGAGGCCGCTCACGCACTAGTGCATTGACACATTCTTTGTGTCTGAGGCCCAAGAAAAGCACGTCAATCAGGAACTCAATCCGAGGGCTATCAATCCTCAACACTTCCATATTAAACCTGGTGAAGAAGTCGCGAAGGGATTCCCTTTCATTCTGTTTCACTGTATGTACGTGGGTATGAGGAAGCTTTGCCTTCTTCCAGCTAGCAAACTAGTGCAGAAATTTGTCGCACAACTGGTCATATGAATATATCGATGCCGGCTCCAGCTTAACAAACCAGTCGAGCGTAATACCTTAAAAGGTTGTCACCAACATCTTAGCATGGATGTAGTTGTTATGCCCATGCAGCTGCATCATGTATTCGAATTGCATCAAATGCTCATTTGGGTCCAATGAGCCATCGTACTAGGGCAGGCCGGTTAGGACTTTGACATCTACAACGATGCGCTCGTCAATGATCTCCTGGACGAATGGCGATTCCCTCTCTTGGCAAAACCTCAGCGGCCCATCATTGTAGTGATTTTTCTCAGTGTTTCTCCTTGAGATCTCCTCCAAACGCCTATTTAGCTGCTGGACTTGATGAGATACCTCCTCCCACTCTTCTCTATCAACTTGAGACACGTTTTTGTACGGCTGGGGTCTCAAGCGCTCGATCCTATTACACTGCAGGGCTCAAATAGGTCAAACACCATGATCAACCAAATTCACCACTTCTTTGCGGAGGCAGGTCGGGCTGTTTCCCTAGGAAAACATCCTGAACTGGTTTTGCATCTCAAGGGAGGTCGTCTGAACTCTGGTCAACCATGATTCTCCCTAGGTGGTCTCTCCTCAAGGGGTGCTAGCGCTGGTTCTGGTTGGGCAGCATGTTAATTCAAGGCAACGGAGAGTTGAGCAGAAATTTAGGGCAGATATCTGCTCGCTAATGAGCTACATTAATTGGGGCATGGTTAGGGTGACCACCTGTTCTGGCTGGACACTCAGCCTGGGCGTGGCAGGTTCTTGTTGAGGTTGAGGTTGAGGTTGAAGATGAGGAGTGGTAGACCTCCTATTCTCTTCTCTTTCTGAAGTGGCTCGCTTGGTGTTAACCATTTTTGATTGCGGACTCAATGTTTCCCACAGACGGCGCCAAATGATGAGGGTAAAACCTGTATATACTTCGATTAGGATAGAATCTGGGTGGACCGACCTGTCTGGTTGAGTAAATGAGCTCCACAAATACTTAGGCCGAGTCCTACAACCACGAGCAAACGTCAGGCTAGTCGAGGTGCCCTCACTATGACACTTCGATGCTCAAGTCAGTATGAGGATGACCAGATAAGATAAGCAGCAGAGTGAGTGCTTTGTAGCATAGAATGGCATACCTTTAATGAGGCTGGAAATGGGATATTTATAGTCTTCCCTAGGTGAAAGATTTGTCTGAGATGCCCTTAGCATGCAGAAATGGGCTTTTGTCCTTACATGAGGGGCTTAAGGTTATCTCCCCATTTTTGTACTATTCCATGTGGCTTCACCTGTAGCTTTCATAGATAGAATAGTACACTAGAGGCGTGCCCCCTGCCTGGCGTAGCAGTATTGGCGGTACTAGGGTGGCACGCGCCATTAATGCGAAGGCATGCCGTATGTCAAGGCATTTAATACGGTAGAGAAAGGATCCTGCAGTGAGTCAACATATAGATCGACCTCAGGGTGGGGTTGACGGCCGGTGGAAGAGGCAGTCGAACAAGCTGAGCATCTACGCTCGAGTCACGGCCTAGTTGAGTGACATCAGCGTTGCTCAGTGTGCCTTGGGAGAAAAGGTGGGAGAGGTCGACCAAGGTTGACAATGTGATTGTGCTCTGAGAATGAGATGGACTTGATGATGTGCGTTTAGGTCGACAGTATTTGGGCTGGGCCTATTGGACAATCCCATATCAATACTATTTTGTGTTTATAATATATTATGATAAAATATACCTAAAATTTAAAAGTAATAGTTATAAATAATAAATATTGTACGTTATTATATTGAAGAAATATTACACAAATACTAAATGAATAATTGTTATTTTTGTTAAATTTCAAAATGCAAAATAATAGTAATTAACTTCTTTTTTTTTTTTTTTTTTACTCTAAATGAGAGATTCATTCCAAATTAGAAACAAGTACATTGGTTAGGAATGAGAGACTATGATCTACCCATACACCTGGTTCAGACATAGAAATAGCAACTCTAGCAATAGAGTGAGCTACTTGATTCACTGAACGATGAATAAAACAAACTTCACAACTAGTAAGTTCTGATAAAATATGGTTACAATCCTGAATAACCGACCCATAGTAAGAATGATCAACAACATTATGTAAAACATCATTCACAACTACTTGTGCATTTAGCTCAAAAATAATCTTGGACTTATTTGTATTCTTTACCCAGCTTAAGGCCTTCGTAAAAGCAACAGCCTCTGCCAATGATGCTGAGACCACTCCTTGATGCGGCAAAGCAACTGTTGCCCAAAATCTGCCAATGTCATCTCTAGTGATCCAACTAGACCCAAAGTTCTGCTTACCATTGTGAATTACAGCGTCAACATTGCAATTAATCCAGTCATTAGGCGGAGTTTCCTACCGTATCATTTGCTGCACACTGCTAACTGGCAACTTGCATTTATCCTTTTGAGCTTCATGCCATTGTTGAAGAAAGGAGGCAGCTAGAAAATAGACGTGATAGGCTGAGCCTCTTTTCCCATTCCGAACTACTTAGTTTTGGTTTCTCCAAATACTCCACAACAACATATGCATTTTATCACTTTCCTCTTTACTCAAACATGAAAGACAATCGTCAAGACAATGAGGAAAGGATTCAGCGTTAAACATACTAAGAGATTCTAACAATCAAGAGTGTTCCCAGACTTTCTTGGCTAAAGGGCAAGTCACAAATATGTGATGAGTCGACTCCGACATACCTCCGCAAACTGCGCATCAGGGCTCAAAGTCGATCCTTCTAGTGATAAAGCAGTCCTTCACGGGTAAGTAGCTTGCAGTTGCTTGCCAGGCAAGTTTACAAACCTTGGCGAGGTACTACCGCATTCCAAATCTTTTGCCATATGCCAAGACAGGGCTGATGCATATCAGTAGAAACATTAGGCATAAGCAGTCTATAGCAACTCTTCACCTAGTACAGTCCTTTTAGTTCTCCACTCCATAACCATACATCACAAGCCCACCTATTTGTAAGAGGAATTCCATAAATAAAGTTAGCATCACAATCATTAAAAATAGAGAAAATAAGGTCTCAATTCCAACTCTGATTATTCTGTGACATAAGAGAGTGCACTGTTTAATTAGCAACTTCCAAACTAAGATCCGAAGTAACATAAGGATTAACCACATTCGGAAGCCAAAGGTCTCGGCCAATTAAGATGTTATGACCATTACCAACTTTGAGATAGCTTCCCTTCTTGATAATGGTCTATGCCGCTATGATACTATGCCAAAAAAAACTTGGATTGTTGCCTAGCTGTGCATCCAAGAAAGATTTATTCGGATAATACCTCGCTTGAAAAAATTTTGCCACAAGAGTATCGAGTTCTGTCAAAAGTCTCCAACCTTGTTTACCAAGTAAAGTCAAATTAAATTCTCTCAGCCTTCGAAAACCAAGCCTACCACAAGCCTTAGGATAGCATAATCTTTCCCACCTCATCCATTTGATCCCTTTTGAGTCATTAGAACTTGTGTTTTTACTCTTCCACAGGAATGCATTCATCATTCTCTCAATATCCTCACAGAGGTCTCTAGGCAATAGGAAGACACTCATAACATAATTAGGGATTGGCTGAGCTACTGTTTTAAGGAGAATTTCCTTACCCACCCGAGAGAGAAATTTCTGGTTCCAAGCATCAAGTTTCTGCCAGATTCTATCCTTGATAAATTTGAAAATCTCTTTTCTTTCTCCTGCTAATTAATGAAGGAAGACCAAGATAGGATTCCTGTTCCAATTTCACTGCCACATTAAGTTCCTCACTGATATCATGCCGGGCTCTATCATCTCTATTGGAGCTAAAGAAGATTGAGGATTTTTGGTAGTTGATTAGCTGACCAGATGCTTTTCCATAGTCATTAAGGCAATTTTTAATGACCTTGCACTCTTCTTTGGTTGCTTTGAAGAAGAACATACTATCATCCGCAAAGAGAAGATGAGATACTGCATGAGCCCATCTCGTAATCTTACAACCATGAAGACTGCCCTGACATTCCATTTTGGAAAGAATCACCGACAAACCTTCAGCACAAAGGATGAATAGATAGGTAGAAATTAATTCTCCTTGTCTTAAACTGCGGCTAGAAATAATTGAGCCAATTTCATTACCATCGTGCACAATAGTATAGGTAACTGATTCCGCATACATCATCACACAATTAATGAATCTAAGATCAAATCCCAATTTTCCGATAATCCTTCTCAGAAATTGCCATTCCACACAGTCATAAACCTTGCTCATATCTACCTTAAGTGTTGCTATTTCAACCTTCCCTTGAGATTTTCGCTTGAGGTAATGTATAATTTCAAAAGTAACCATAACATTATCAGACATAAGGCGACTAGGAATAAATGCACTCTAGGTTGGGGAAATAATAGATGGTAACACCTTCTTGATCTGGTTAGCCAAAACTTTTGAAACTATTTTATACATAACATTACAGAGAACAACCAGGCGGAGATGAATAATTGATTCTGGATGCGATTTCTTCGAGATTAAAGTAATCAACGTTTCATTAAGACCCATAGGCAAATAACCATCACGCAAGGAAGATAAACATGCCTTACAAACATCAACCCCAACCACATGCCAAAAGCTTTAGAAGAGAGGAGGATTCACACCATCTGGTCCCGGGGATTTGTCTTGATGCATAGAGAAAATCGCATGTTTGATCTCCTTCTTACTGAATTCTGCCGTAAGCTCGTTGTTTTGCTGCTCTGAGACTTTTGAATTAACACATTCCAGTATAGTCCCATCCGAGTAGTTTTGGGATTTAAAACGATCTTCGTAAAAATCTTTGATTAGCTTCTCCAAACCATTATTCCACTCTTTCCAGTTCCCTTGATCATCACGGAGCTATTTAATCAAGTTTTGTTTACATCTGGAAGAAGCTTTTGCATGGAAGAATCTGGAGTTTGAGTCACCATCCTTTAGCCAGAATTACTTAGCTCTCTATTTCCAAAAATCTTCTTGTTGTTGAAGAACTACAAGATACTATTTCTGGGTATCCATGAATTTTGTAATCGATTCAGTGTCACCTCTTCCTCTAAGATGTTGCATTTTTTACTTGCATTTGTCAATCCGTTCCTTAAACTGCTTAACAAATTTACTGCCCCAAATAGAGAGAGACCTGCTGCATCGCAAAATTTTAGCCTGAATATCTTCTTCAGCACTATGGTACCAACTATTCGCGACAACATTCTTGCACTCCTCCACACTTAAACCAGGTGTTTTCAAATCTGAAACATTTTATTTTTTTTACGGCATTCCAGATGGTTCAGTTGAAGTAAAATAGGAGAGTGGTCAGATCTCTCAGCTTCTAGATTAAGAACTCTAGCATTTCCAAAAATATCCAGCCATTTCTATGAAGCAAAAGCCCTATCAAGTTTTTCCTTTACCAAGTGATCCGCCCCCCTACCTCTTTCCCAAGTGAACTAGTGCCTAATAATACCAAGATCAATCAAACCACATCTATCAATAGTATTTCGGAATCCCTCACAAAGCCAAAAAGGATGCGGGCAACGACCCTATTTTTCGGAAAGGTCAATCAAATCTTTGAAATCCCCTAGACAGCACCATGGAAGAAGAGAAAGATTCTTGATCGTTAACAGCAAATCCCAAGAGTCTCGTCTAAGCGATCTTTCTGGGTAGCCATAGAACCCCGTAAGCCTCCAATGCTCTTCTCGTTCCATCTGAATCTTTGCATCAATATGATTTCTAGAGAAATCAATGATTTTAGCCATGTCCTTATTTCTCCAAAGTAACGCCAGACCCCCTCTATTCCTGATACTATCGACAATAAACATCCCTCAAACTCGAGCAATTCTAGCTCATTCAAGTTTATCTTTCTCAACTAATGTTTCAATTAAAAAAATAAAATTGGGCTACTTTGATCTCGCAAGATCCTTTAACACTTGAATTGTCGTGGGCTATTACTGCTGGCAGGCCTAGGCAACAGGACCCGCCAGTTGAAAGTTTTTAGCCCAAAAAAAGATTCATTCATACTATCAAGTTCTAGATAATTAGGATAGGCCACATCCTAATCCCCCTGCCCATCTTCTATTCTTCTTCTTTTAAATCTAAATCCATCAGCCCATTTGAGCATCCCACTACCTTTGATTGCTCACTAATGTCCAAATCCATGCCAAATTTATTCATAACCACCATTCCACCAAATCTATCATGCTCTCTTACTTGTCATTCCATTCGCTGATTTTGCGCACAACTGCCCTCTTTGACCAATTTAGTTTCTTTTTCCATATTTAAGTCATGTCCGTGTGAGCCGATTTCCGGTAGAGTATGTTGGAGCCAACGTTATTCGATATTGTTATTTTGCCTCCGATTCTAAGCCCTCAACCAATTGCCAAATGAAAATTCTATCTCATGTCAGCTTCATATAATTTTACGTAGAATTTTTCTGAGTGGCAAATTAACCCATAATAAAAACAGAAAGTAGGTAACCGGCCGTACTTAAAATTAACCCAAAACCATTCTCCACTTGGGCATTTGATCTTCATCCTTCGTTTGATTAGGTTTCAAACATCCATTGAAACCCTAATACTTAGAAAAAATCCCCACATCACTCCGAAATTGTTAGAATCCGCTTCAAGGTAGGATCCAATGTAGTCTCCTATACTTCTGCAGACCTTCTCGGTCATGAATTCTATTGGAAGGTCAAAATTTTGAATCTGAATGCTAACATGCGTGAGTTCCACACTTTGAGGTTACTCTCCCTACAATACTTGTTTAAGAAGGAGAAGTTGTTGATTAAATGTCCATGGGCCTCCGACAGAATCCATTGCATATCAAGTTCATGGAAAAATTAAAAAAGATGTGTTTGGTTTAACTCCTTTATACTCATCCCTTTCACCGGTTGCCAATCAGCAGCCATGGTGTTCTTGAAAGCAACAAAGTTGATACTCTTAGTTTCCAACAATGTACTGACAAGGCAGAATTGGGACTGGACTATGTCTTTTTGCTCTTGAGTATTCTCCAGAATAACTCATCCCTTCCCTTCTATCAATGAGTATACAACACACGCACACTGATCTATCAATGATTGATCCATGCTGAAAGAATTCTAAAAGGCTTATCCCAGGATAAGAAAAACGAAAACTTGTCACAAGACAAGATAGGGTAGATGCTCTAAAAAATAAAAAATATAATTTATACATAAGAATATTATAATTATTTTTTAATTTGTAAATTTTATATATATTATATTGTTGAGATAAATGCATGAAAATATATGTGGTGTAGTGGTCAGTTACTCATTTGAATAAAATAAAGGTCTTGAGTTCAAATCCAAGAGGAAGCAAAGTCCAATATAGATATTTTTGACCCATTAAAATTAGCAACTGAAATATGCGGTCACTAGTCGATCACTGATCATGATCAAATTAGTGACCGCCTAGTAATATACACAATTTTTTTCAAATTTTTTTAAATAATTAGTGACCACAACTGGCAGTCACTAGTCAGTCACTAATTAGTAACCGACTAGTGACTAATACAAATTAGTGACGAGGGTTTTAGTGACCGATCCTATTGGTCACTAAATCGATTACTAAACTTGTTAGTGACCAATTTTTACATATTTAGTGACTGATTTTGCGGTCACTAATACTCTTTTTTTGTAGTGAAATCTATATATATATATATATATATATATATATTAAGGATTATTTTTTTACTATCGATTTTGCCAATCTCTATGTGTATCCTAAATTTTCATGGTATAGAACAAGTAAATATTTGTTTATTTTTCTAGTAACACTATATTTTTTCATAATTTCAATGTATTTATTTTTCTTTTTAGATAATTAAAAAAAGTAGTGGGGCTATAAATGACAATGGAGAGTTGTGACTGATAATTACTCTATGCATACTAAGGGTGTTCTTGGGTCGGGTTGGGTCGGGTTTTGTACATTTATTCTTTATGCATTTCACAAACATTTTTGTAAAATATTTTCCCTAAAACACTTCCTTTAAAAGCATCCTAAAAACAAAACCCAAACAAGCAAAACCCTCCTTTTTTTTTTTTTTTTTTTTTTAGATTTCCATTGTGATGTAACATGGAGTTTTAGATTAAAAAAAAAGTGGCCAGTTGGTATAGTGACAACATCTTCACACCTATAAATATAAGATTATCAATTCGAACCCTAATAAATTAAATCTTGATGTGTGTGCACATAAATAAATAAAAAATAACAAACATTGGTAGTAATGGAGGGCAAAATTATAAAATTAATGTGGCATACTAGTTCCCTTCGAATATGTTAATGTTAATTGTTGATCAAATAGCCATGAAATTTAGCCTCTTTGGCTCATTTGGCCAAATAATAACATAATTCAGCATGGTGGGAAGTTACTAGGAATTCTGGAACCTCCCATATAATTATCCAACTTTGTCATGAAGTTTTGTATTTATTGTCTCTCAATCAAATAATTGAATTAAAATTTAGTTCATCGACAAGAATGTCATAAGCTTGAATAGACACTTTTCATAAGACCGTATGTATTCTTGTCGATAAGTTCGAATAGAGACTTTTCATAAAATCGTATATTATTTATGTCTCGTCCACGTAATGTTAAAAATTCAAATAATGATTCTTTGATAACATTGTATGATATATATATATATATGTGTGTGTGTGTGTGTGTGTCTCGTCATTTATAACTTTATGATTGATGAAGTATATTTAACTTTGGTCTCAATGTATATAAAAATTAAAATAAATAAAAGCACTTATGGATCATACTTCTGCATAATTATCTTCATAAAAAATTAAAAAATTAAAAAAAACATTTTCATATATTGAGTACATTATGACAAGAATTTTAGATTTTCTCTTCATTGATGGAGTACAAAATTCTTTTTAAACGTAAGTTGATATCTTTTCAACCATAACACAATAATCGACAAAGAAAACTAATTTTGCCACTTCTACAAATTTTATCCTTTAATTTTCTCTAAAATAAATACAAAAATATAATATTGATGATGAAATTAGAAATTCATGTATTTAGAAGTATACCATTCTTTTAGATATCAAAACTATCACTTTTAGATATACCATGCATGCTTATCCAACTTTGGAACCGAGGGAAAATAATAATGTTAGTAAAAAACTTTAATGAACTTTCTATTTACCTGCAATCTATGTTTATCAAGAATCTATACTATTATATATACCACAACGGGCGAGATCCATAATTGTGTAATTTTAATAAATTTTAAATTCTCAAAATTTTGAGTTTTTAATTAAACTAAAAAAAATTCATTTGTTGTCAAGTACTCATCTTTATCTAAGAAAATTCAAAATTTATTTAGATAAGTGACAACTTAATTCAAATTCTCAAATAATATATTTTCTTGATTAACTATTAGATAAATTATTAACAACTAATAAAATATTTTAATTTTTTTATTGAGGTATTACAACCAATAAATTTGCATTCTGCAGTCTAATAAACTAGTGACCAATGATCAAGTTGTGTCATGTGATATAAAATCTTATCAAATAAAAGATTTGATATTATCATTTTAAGATTATGTATATTGATGGGATAATATAAAGGATTTTCATGTAGTTAAAATTTACTTCTACTTCATGCATCTATTTAAAAGGATCTTGAGATTTAATAAAAATATTATAAGACAATGCAAATTTTTCAATGGATTTTTTAAAAGGAAAGTCGAAATTTTTCATTGCGAAATGGACTTTTTCAAGCGATTCTTGGCTGAATTCTGATTGACTTTCATCGAAAAAAAATTCCAATGAATTTTCGACGGGATATTCTATCGGTATTTTATATTTTGAGTTAATATTTTCTTCTCTCTAAGGAATTTCTGTCGCTAAATTAAGTTCTAATTATACTATTTCATAACTTGATACCTTAATTTTCCTTGGGGGGGGGGGGGGGGGCGAAGTGTCTGTGTGAGAAAGAAAGAGATAAAAAAGGGTTTTCAAAAGCTCATGAAGATCCTATATATAAGCGACTGAACTTTAGATAAGCCGTTGTGAAAGCGGCTCTTGCCAAGCCAACTGGTGCAAAAGTGCTTTTGCTTTTATCCACGAGAAGCTGAAAAACGCTGCTTTTTATTTCAGCTTTTGCGAATAATCCCATTATCTCTATTTATGACTGCACGTGAAAACTCAAGTACCTCAACCTATGCTATGTCATGTCAAGAGGTTTTAAGTTTTTTTTTTTTAATAGAAAAGAGGAAGAAAGTAGTAGTTGCGATCTTCCCTCCTCTCACTACGTCATGTCTGGTCTTTCGTATTCAATTACGAACATATCAAATATCTGAATAACCCACGCAAACACAGATCCCATCAACGTAGCGCCACCAAAGAAATATTTTTTAACTTAATTTAAAATTATTATTTATATTTAATTGTGTTTAATACATTGAATTTGAATTCTATAAAACTAGAATAGAAACACAATCTTATAAATAAGGATGAATTTCAATTTTTCCCCTCAACTATATTTTTTATATATCTTCACCCTGCAAACTATTAAAATTTATACTTTACTCCATTCAATTATGAAAATATCGTCTTTCATTTTTTAATTTAATCCCTCTTCCATGGTGCTTCCAATATCTGAGCCATGAGATGGAGAGAGGAAATTTAATTGTAGAGGAAGATTTTGAGACAAAAATCCACTTGCTCCAAAGATCCAACCTTATCTCACATCCAAACAGACGTTCGCATATTTCTTGTATCTCTTGGGAGGAGAAACGGAAACTTTTTCCATAAGCAATCCTGGCTTTATATATTTGGAGAGCGTAAAAACCCTCCTCTCTTTCGAATGTAGACCCGGCAAAAAATTACCCAAACCCACAGGTACCCAAAAAAATGTGGGTAATAGGCCTCATTTTCTATACCCAATAAAATGCGGTTAATTTTACCCACCATCTAATTACCCGCCGTTTTTTGGCCCAACCCCCGGGTACCCATGGGTAACCCGTGAATAATTATTTATATTTTAATTTTTAATTTTTCTCTAATTTTTGCAACTATTTTGGAAGGTGTAACACTTTTTTTTGTTAATGATATCAACAATATTTAAGTGGTATTTAAACTTTTAGTTCAAAAAACTTTTGACATATAATAAAATTTAAATTCAAACTTCAAAATGTAATATAACTTAAATTTAATATATGTTTAAATATTTAAGTTGTAGTTTTCAAACCAAAACATTTGACATGCTTTAAAATATTTGTTTAATATAATATTTGAAATTTGTAGCCTCTTTTATTAATTTTATTTAGGTAACAACTAACATTTAAATAATATTATGTAAATTTAAAAAAAATACTATTTTTTCTTTAAATATTAAAAAAAAAAAAAGTAGTACGGGTACCCGTGTGTTACCCATTACCCATAATCACAAGTAATGGGTTCACTATCTCGTACCTAATAAAAAATGAATAATTTTACCCACGAGTAAGTTTACCCAACCCATTCTTATCCGCTCTTGGGTTACTCGTGAGTACCCATTTGCCAGGTCTAATTGAATGGTAATTGCTTTTATTTGTAGCGTGAGTTTTCAAAATCAAACGAATAGTCAATTTTTCATTTTTTTTTTTTTTTAAAAAAAAGAAAAAAAAGGTGGTCTTACTCTTTATGTGCCCGTCGGATCATATCCTTCAATTGTGCCTAATGTTATTGTAATATTTGTAGCTACGACAGTTGTTTCCGATCCTCTTGCTGCCAAGATTCTTGTCATTCCTCTTGTTTTCGAGTTTGAGATCAGAATTGCACCATAGTGTTAGTAAATCAGTCATATTTTCAATATATTTGAGAAAACATTCTAGTTAAAATATGAAAATTTTAAATTTATTCTCATTTAATATTATAAAATAATTAAATTGAATAATATCAAATACAAAATATACATAATTAATTTTTTTATTACGTAAATTATTTATAATAATAGTTTAATTTAAACATCAATTAACTATCAAAATAGTTGTGGGAGCATTAATAGGATTATTCCTTTCAATTAGGGATGATAATGAGTTCGGATCAATCGCATCCTAAGCTGGATGCTAAACTGTTTGGATGGGTTTGAGGCAATTAAATGGCTCTGAGGCTGTTACACAATTTAAATCATTTATTTTATTTTCTATTCCATCTTTTATTTTATTCCATGAGTATATAATACATATATTGAATATTTTCTTATAAAAATACCTAACTGAAAATCAAATACACTTAATATAAATAAAGCAAGCTGAAATAGGAAATGAAACAGGAGATGATCCAATGTGACTATTACAGGTCTAATTTTTTTAGACTTGTGCGATTTTGGGGCAAGTAGAAGATCCTTTTAAACCTACCCCATATATCTTTTATTTATACATATATGGTTTGACTTTTGGCTATTTATTTTCAGATTTAACATTTTCTTCTCTCATTCTCATGTAATTTGGAACTTGTATTATGAATTTTCAGAATTCTTCAATCAATCTGTATGGTTAACAGGAGTGACAATATGATAATGAAGGATTTATTTTGGTTTCTAATATTGATGTGTTGTCATTCATGAGTTGATGTTTTCTTAATGATTTGATTCTCTATTTTGTAGATTTGTGTATGACTTGAGGTTTCTAGGAAACTTCTTCTTTGTACAAGAAAAATTGTGCCAGCAATTTTAAAATCTTAACAAATTTTTTTATTTTTAATCATTTTAATTACAAAATTATCATTACTAACATCTTATAAGATCTAAAATCTTATTTTATCCAAACACTTCAATAACTTATTTTAAAAATAAAATCTAACATCTTATAAGCTCCAAAAATATCTTATAAGATATATAAACTTATAAAATATTTTAAATAAATTTAGCCAAACACCCTAGTAGTTAGTTAGCAAAAATTATGCTAATAGATGATGCGGGTCTGGCAAGTCCAATAGGTCTAACCCATTGAATTGAAGGTGGGGCAGAGCAGATGTAGGATGAATCTTGGTTTTACTCAATTCTCTAGAGGGCGGGTCTCGAGTTTAACCTAACTCGTCTCATTACAAATCTAATTTGGTTGAACTCAAATAATCTCGTGATAAGTATTATTACATTAGTTTATAATTAGTCGTTCTTCTTCTATTATACATCATATTTATCACTCAATAAACACAATTCACTCGTCATATAAATTAAATTGGTTTGCACTGTGTTAATCTCGATTGAAACTAATATTTTTCGAGTCATCACGCATCCCGAGTAAAGTACTGCACCTCTAATCCTTACAAGTCAGTATGTGATGCAGACAATACATCATAGAATTGCCTAAACATGAGAATGAAACGGAGAGGGACATAACACTTATAGTGCATCAACTATGTCCAACACATTGCAGAGAATAAAAGAATAAAAGGACAGCCTTTTCTCTTACTGTTATCCTTACAGCCAAAGGCTTCATTCTCTGTAAAAGAAACTGGTCCTCAGACATCCTTTGTGGAGGGGAGAATAAAGGAGACTGCAATATTATTACAATTACAAAGAGACATTTATCATGCTATTGGCACCACATCTGCCAGTTGGAGGTACAAAAAGGATGAGTGACCTATTACAACACTCATATGGTGTATGGATTTGGGTTCTATGAGTATCGGCTAACTCTATATCAGCAGCCGCAATAAGATATGAGATCTAAGCAGTGTACTTCTGTAGGTTAATTTTTAAGTCCCTCATCAAATTTCAAAACACAACTCCGGAATCAAGAAAAAAAACTGGTTTTTCTCTTACTATTTATGGTCAACTAATGCTTTATTATCTGCAACAGGCACTAATCTTACAAATCCTTAGGGGAAATGAAGACAGTAACATTACTACAATCACAAAAAAGCATTTCTCATGCTATGTACACACATATGTGAACTTTGGAGGCTCAAAATACTAAATAAAAATGACTAAAAACATTCTATTACTATGAACAAAGCTTGGGTACAGATCTAGCATTACTCTGGCTTGACAATCTTGATTTCATCATCTTCGCCATCTGAATTTGCATTTTCTGACAAACCTTTTCCAGTTCCAATACTCGCCATTGCATCCCCTGCAAATGTGATTTGATCTTCTCATTCTCATCCGGAAGATTGAGTTTCTTGGCATAGAGCACAATTTGCTGCTGAGATCCTTCTCCTTCACCTTTCCTTCCGTCATGTGTTGTCTCAAAAGAACTATAAGAATAGTCAATGATGTCTGCTTGGTCCGTGTCCTGAAGCAAGCTTTTTAGTTTGCGTTGCTGGGAGATGAGAGCTTGGGCTGCAGATTTTGGTGGGAAATTAGCGTTTTGAGTGAGGTCATTAATTGCTTCAGACGAGAGCTTCTCATAGTTTAGCCCATCACAGACCTTCATCTTTTGTTCTTCAGACAAGCCCGAGTGAACCTGCATTAGTGATCAAAATAAAGATAAAACCAGAAAAGGAGTATCATTATCAAATGCAAATAAATTTTTACTTTGTCTTATCTCTGAGTATAAAAATTTGGATACCTCTAGATACAAGTTCATGGCATGGTAAACTCCATCAAAAGAGTCTCTAGCAGAGTCTGGTAGAGCCCTGATTATAGCCAAGAATTTGGACGGCTTCAAGTTAGGATCTGGGGCGATTTCAGCCAGATATAAATCCATCAACCTTCCAACTTTCTTCAATCGGCTCAATGGAATGCAACAAATCCCTTTTCCCAGAAATGATTTCAAGAACCTAAGAATGAGATTCGTGTCATAGAGATAACTCTTCCGGGATGGAGATGGGATGAGCAAATTATCTAAAGTCGCTTGATCTAATAACGAACCAATCATGCTCTCTAACTTGTCCCTGCAACGCCGGCTTAAGTTCATATTCAAACCAACTCTCAACATCTCAAACAAACTCTTGTAAGAAACACACATTATATCCAAAGAATAAAGCATCTCAACAACAGCTTCAATGATTTTTTCTTTCTCATCCATTGTGGCTGATGCAAATCTTAATTTTTGATAGTAAAAGAGAAACTTACTGATAATTCCATTGTCGAAGTTTCTAGATACCATCAACCTTACCAGCATTTCTACCACATGGAGGTCTAATGTTGCAAGATCTTCAAACCACCATGTTGTCCGAAAGAAACTGTTCTTCATGCTCTCTGAGCTTTTCGTCTCAGATGATAACCTAAATCCAGAGCTGTCCGGTGAAGAAGTCGACGGACATGGGCTCGTTTCACAAGACAATGCAACTCTTCCAATGAGAGAATCCAAGAACTTATCAAGTATACCGATAGAAATAGCTTCAGGGAGTAGAGTTTGGCACTGCTTCAAAGCCGACAGAAGCTCGGCCCATGTCCAATACCTAATCTCTTCCAGTGATTTCTCTGTTTTCTCACACAGATTTTCGGCTCCAGTGACAAACTTATTCATTTCCATAAAATATGCAGCACAGATGAGGTTAGAAATATTATAAGGATTTATATTGGCTTTCCCTTTTTTGTAGCAGAACCTTGTGATGAGCTCAAAATTTGCTGCTCCTCCTGGAAAGTCATGGAATATCACCTTCAGACGACGATGGCCAGTTGCAGCTTTCGACTTGCTGAACAACTTATCTATTTTACTTGAATAAGAAGATAAAATGCTCTACAAAATGAATGCAAAAGGAGTAATTAGTACAGGAAGAAGCAAAGGAAAATCCCAAGATGATAACCATGAAACTGCAATAAAGTAGAAACCAACCAAGAACATATAGTAGCTAACCAACATCAGACAGAAACTGTGCAAAAGAAAGCAATTGGGGCCAAAGGAGCAAGTTGAAGTGGTCACCAAGAACCAATCAAGGAACACTTTATTCTACAAACAAAAGAAACTATCAATGCCTATCTCGGCTGAGCTGTTAGATCATACAGTCAGCATTTTATTTTATAATATCGTTATATTATTATCCAATGATTCTCAATCCAATTGGGTACATAGAAAATTAGTAGAATGAATTTTGTAAAACCAAACGAAAAGGGAATAGGCACAACTTGCTGACAAAGAAAGATTAGAGGTCGTTATGCGGCAATAAATTCTCAAGAGAAAATCCCTGCAAAGAAGGGAAAGAAGCAGTACCAATTAAACACTAGACTCTTGAAAGATGTGAAAGAACCATAAGTAAAGGCATGAACATTAAATAGCCATCCCAGCAACAACAATAAATGAGAGTAGGAACAGAAGAAAACATAATAGTTCAACTATGTTGTCCAAAATGATGACAATAAGTCGGTTCAGACAATGAAAGAATAAACCGGAGATGATAATGCAGATTGCAGATGTCAACAATGAACTTATCAAAGAACACAATTTGGACAGAGAAATGAATATATGAGAGAAGATAACCAAAAAGAAATAGGGGAATCTTTATACCTTATCAACCATGAAAACCTCTTCTCCATTGACATCAACTTCAAGAATACAAGAATATGCATCCATAGCCCAAATAAACAAAAGAAACAGCAAAAAAGAGGGCAGCCCACCTCAAATCAAGAGACCCTTTTGGAGATTATTCTAAGGAGACCAAATGGATGAATATGGAAAAGGGAAAAGGACCATATTCTGAGATGGTGAAAAGGGACAAGCAGAAAAAGTTCAGTTCTTGGTTTTGCAAAAGAATGGTTAGTCAATTCTTTGAAGAGAAAATATCAAAATATGGTTCATCAAACTGGGGTATGCGGAGAGACAAGAGTGTAGCTGAAGCAACAACTTGACGCAGAAATTGGCATTAAAATGTGCATATTATATGCGGAAAAAAACAAAAAGTGAGATCAGAGGTAGGAAGCGTAGGACATGTAGAGGCAACGACTTGACAGAAAACCGAGTTGTTGATGAGTGCCCACTACTCTCTTGGGGATGCAAAAGAGTTTTTTGCTGCTATTTTTGCAGTCACTTTTCTTGTAATGCCATATCCATTTCAGCAAACAAGTTTCTCTTAGTTGCAGATTTTAAGTTGCATCAGTGGTTTTTCTGTGGCATTCTCCAACACACAATAGGGTAATGTTTGGTTATATTTTTTGTTTGATTTTATTACGTGTTTTGGCAGAATTAATTATTGAAGATTGTGAAAGTTGTTTTTTAATATGTTTGTTTATATTTTGGGGAAAACATTTTTTATTATAGTAATCAAATCAATATTTTTTTGTTGAATTTTTGGGGTAAAAATAAAATTGAATGATTATTTTAATATTATAATAATAATAAAATATATATGATATATATAATATATGTATGTATATATTGGAGAATGTATGGTTTAGAATAAAAATGAGGATATGTTTGATTATATTTTTCCAAAATAATGTTGTTCTGGAAAAATACAACCAAACATTTCCTAGGCTTGTCTAACATCCTAACTACTTTATTTTACCTATTATTATTATCATGTAAACACTTTGTTAGCATTAATCTTCAAACAAACCTATCACAGTTTGTTTTAAAATAATTTAATTTTATTTAAATTATTTATTAATTATTTTGCTTAATCTTAAAATACTATTTTATACTTTGTTCAAATTTTATTTATCTCACATTTAATCTTTGTTTTATCATTAATTTCAACTAATCATTCCTCTTTTTAAATAATTTACTAAAAACATATTTAAAAATTTAATTATAAAATAAATAAAAAATTAAAAAAATAAAATCTAAATCCCACCCATCTTTTCCTCCCCTCCGCCACCCCCCAAACCCCCTGCGCCCTCCAGCCAGGCAGCCACTCCCCCAAACAAACCAGGCCGCCGTCGTTTGGGCTGCAGCAAGACCAGGCGACCGCTGGCCTCGACCAACCGGCCGTCTGCCGCCAGGGGATGGGTGTATATATATTATATTTATATATATATATATGTATTGAGTAATATAATATATAGATATATATTATACATAAATATATATGTGATTGATTATATATACATATATGTATTAATTTTCATATATTTAAAGAAAAAGAAATGATGTGTTTGAATTCTATTAGTTTAATTTGTATATTAAATATTTAAATAAAAGAATGTACCTTTATAATTTTGTCTGTTAAATATTTAAGTAGAAAATGATAAATAGAACAAAATATTTAAAGAAAAATAATGTAAATAGAAAAAAAAAATCTTTAGGGCATTGGGCTACTCAATATTACTATTTTTTTAATTTTGTTATTATATTTTCTAAAAACATGAAATTTGGCATGTGGGGAAATTGAAGAAAATAAGATATTAAGCAAATTTAGATATTAGGGTTAAACAAACTAAAATGATAGTTTGGGTATTTAACTTGAAAAAAAGGTAATTGTTTTAAATTATCTCTGTTTTGTTTATTTAAACGAAATGCCACTTGTCATAAAATAAAATCGTACATGACAATAAATAAAAATTATGTGGGTAGGACCATAGACAACCCCCCCCCACACTATCTAGTTAGGGCTCGTTTACTTGGAATGATGTGATTAGAAGTGATATATAAACAAATGATACATTTTAAGCCCATTAGGATAAAATATTTTAATTTTATATTTTCGTGGTATGATTAATACATAAATAAATTAAAATATAATATGTAAATTTACTATTACATCTTTTATACTTTTAAATAAATTTTTCATAATTTCCTCATTCTTTCCCATTTTTAGGATCATGGTTTAATTGAAAATAAAATAAAAAATAAACCTTATTAAATCTTTGTAATTCTTATCACACTTAATCAAGCATTTCTCCCCCCCCCCCCCCCGATCCATTTTTCAAAAGCAACAAGAAATAATGTAAGGCCTAAAATTTATTAAGGGCTTTTATCAATTGAAACAAACATTAAAAGAGGCTTGATTAGGTATGTATCACACCTAATCAAGCCAAGCAAACAAGGATGGATTATGCCTAATATAGCATTTGAATGTTTGTTTTGTTTTGTTTTAAATATATATTTAAATTTATACATACGCACATATATTAAAAGTTCATTCGACTCAAATTCCTGATCTCCCACGTTATGTGGGAAACTTATGTCATTGAATCACATACCACAGGCAAAGTAGTTGGAGGAGGAGTAATAATCTTTTAAAAGATTCACGATTTAAATATCTATTAGATTTTAGATGAGAATTTAAAAAATATTTTAAAATTGAGAAAATTACTAAAGTCTCCACATAATTATTTTATAATGGTTAAAAAATCCATTCAGTCAACTTTTCTTTCTAGAAGAACTAATAGTTAATTTTTTACTAGATTACCCCTAATTTCTTATATTTAAATTTTTAATGAATTGATTTTTTAAATAGAATTTTATTCTTTAGATTATTCGATTTGGTTTGTAGCGATGATGTTTTTAATTTCAATAAATTAGTTTTTTAGAGAAAAATAATTTCTTTAACTTTTTGACACATAGATTGTAGTGGGGATAACTCTAAAATTGAATAAATTAAACAAAAAGTAAAATTTTTGAAAGTCATGAATTAAGTTTTGTAAAGCATTTTACTATGGGTTAAAACTTAATATCAATATATAAAAAAGTTAATGTAAGAAGTTCAAATATAATTTTGAAAAATATGGTAAAGCTAATGATTTAGTTTTTTGAATTGGCGGAATAAATATTTTGAGCTGAAAAATAATTTCATGTGTTTCTCTAATATTTCATAAAAAAAATGGGGAATAAGGGGAGGTTCCTAGGATTAAGACAAAGTTTTCACAAAAATATATTTCTTATACTTTTCTTGTTATTTTTTCTTTAAATGATTGTTTCTATATAATTTTATTCATATTATTTTTTGTAATCTCATTTTGTGCCCTATACCTTTTGATAATTGTCATGTCCATGTACTCATAACATATTATATGTGGAGAAATCAACTAATAGAATTATATTATCCTCACATTTATATGTATGTAAAGTTTGAAATTTAAATTTTAACAAACTTTTTATATGTATGTGTGTGTATATATATATATATAATATCATATTTTTATCTCCATGTTCATATATGTATGATGAAGTTTAAGTAGGCCCAACTCAAATATTGAATGTGTCACTTTCTTACCCATCTTTTTAAGAAATAGTATTTTAAACCCATCAATTATTTATGCACCAAAATAGATATATAGATCACAATAGATATGTGAATAAGATAGAAAAATTATCGGGATGTTGATTTTTGGAATTAATCCAAAAAAACAAGAAGCCAAATGTGTGACCTAGAACTTGCGACGACATGTGCTAACCAATCAATTCAATATCTCAATAATATCAAACGGTATTGAACTAAATTTATTTAAAACTTTTATAATTCTTAAATTTTTATAATATAACTTTGAAACTTATAAGATGTAAATTTTATTTTAAAAAATAAACTCCTTAATATTTGAATAAAATAAGACCACATAACTTATAAAATATTAGTAATGAAAATTTGTAACAAATATAATCAGCAAGTAAAGGAGTTTATTTATTTATTTATTTATTTACATGCGCGCGCACACTAAGAATTTGGTAGGGTTCGAACCCTAAATCTCAAACATAAAATTATGATAGTGATGTTATTGGATCAATTGATCACTCTATAATTAATTAAAATAGCATATCAAGACTTCAAAAATAAATTGAAAACTCCTAATTTTTTTTAAAAGATTTGTAAAATTGTAACATCTTATTTTGAAATATTATAAACTCATCTCTTAAAATTAAAATACTAAAATTTTAGAGCGTTTTATAAACAAACTGCAAACATATGATAATATATTTTAAAAAAATTATAAATTCACTCATACTATTATAATTTATTTAATCAAGAACTATTGTCACAAAAATGAACAAAATTTTCCCTCCAAATCATATTGGGGTCACATCAAGATACATACTTTAAATTGAATTTTAGAGTATAACAATCAAAATGGGGTCATATCTTGATACATAAATTCTAATGTATATGCTAAAGGTTTGTTTGGTGGGATCACAATGCTTTTTTTTGCCAAGACAATATATATATATATATATATATATATATAAGCTGACAAATTAATTAGACAAAAGGTATTTTGTAAGATGGCTCCTTATTGTTTGTATATGCATATAATGAGACACATAAAGGTGTAGGATATAAAAAGGACAAAAGACTGTAAAAAGAAAAGGGCTTTTTTTAAAAAAAATTAGAAAAAGGGAAAATTAAATATTTGAAAGGATTTTTCATCAATCACTTGAAGCATTTGTTTGTTGATTTTATAAATATTTTACTCATTAAAATTTTTAAAAAGATTGATTTGAAAAATAATGCGCGACTTAAAATAGGGGCATTTTGGGTAAAAATAATTAATTATGTAATCGGAACTTTCCAATGTATGCAAATTGCAATTCTACAAACTTAATCGAAGCCCAATTCCAAGTTGATACTCAGATTGCCATGTAGGAAAATCCTCATTTTGGACAACGTTGTATTGGCCCAGATAAAGGAGAGCCCGCTTTAGCCTTTGTGCCCCCACGCCCACCCCACCACCACCACCACAAAAAATAAAAATAAAATAAAATAATAACAATAATAATTATTATTATTATTGTTGTTGTTGTTATGTCTAAAGCTCTTATACTGGACGTAAATAAATCAAACCAATTTGTGATTCCAATTTTGGAAGTTGAACTCGAGCCAATCAAACTCAAGTTCGAGTTATTTCAATATCAAGTTTAATCAAATTCAATATTTATCTCAAAAAAATTCTAAGCCGTTTATATTTAGATTTAAGGCTAGTAAGTTAATATACAATTTATAAATCAATCCGATTTGTGAATTTTGAAAGTTGAACTTGGGCTAGTCCGACTCAAGCTCAAATTATTTCAAACTCAAGTTCAATCAAATTTGATCATTACCTCAAGCTAATTTTAAGCCGTCTATATCTACATTCAGGCTAGTGAGTTGATAGATAATTTATTTTTATTTTATTAATAAGTATTGCTAATGTTGTTAGTATATATATATATATATATATGTATGTATGTATATAAATTTATGATGATTTGTTATTTTGGCAAGCTTGTTTATAATATTATAATATTTATGATAAATTAATGAATATTATAATTTATAAATTCAGAATTTTGAATGTTTTATTATTTTATTAAATTAAAAAATTCGATCTCGAATTTAAACTTGCAATAACTCAAAACTCATTGAAAAGTTTGAATCTAATTGATACGAGTGAAATTGAGCCAACTATCATATTTGAAATTTTTTTCCAAATTCAAATGATGTGCATTCCTGTTCTTAATATACTTGTATCCAAACTGCATTTTTTATCTCATAAAATATGACGATATATTTTGATCTCACAATTAAATAACATGAATCTCAATGTTTGTATAGAAGGGGGGGCGGGGGGGGGGGGGATTTATATACATTTTCGTCTTGATTGAAATTATAAACTCTTCCCACGTAGTTTGAGGCTCGCTTATGTCCAAATAATTCAATTATTACCCAAAAACTTGATTAAAACACTCACACACATAGTATCTTCAAAATAAAAACCCCTCACCTTTTACATGATAATTAGAATTTCTATGCAGGGATTCATTTCTATATTATATTGATCATATAATATTGTACAAAGAAAGAGGAAAATAATGCACTTCTTTTCAAAGAAAGAGAAAAATCTTTAGATTAGCCTAGTAGTTAAGAAGTCAATTTGTCTTCACAATTCAATGTCTAGACTTCTTTTATGAGATGAGTTTGTTATTACTATAGTAATATGGGTGTGTCTTATGAGATTTGTCGAGCGTCAAAATGATCGATCAGGACGATAAGTAACAGATGCAGACGAGCGGACGATTGTCCATCCTTTCAAGTAGTGGTAGTGGAGATCTTAGGTGGAAGAGCTAGGGAAAAGAGGCAATTGCTTTTGCCCTTCTCTTTTCGTGGATCTAGGACCCCAATGAAGTTGTTGAGATCAAGGGTCCTTGTGCAAACTCCACCAGCTTTTTGCCCTGAGGGTTAGGGGGTAGCGTTGGTCGCCTCAAGCAGAAGTCATTGAAAACGTCTCTTTCTTTGGCCCCTCTTTTGAATTGAGGGGCGAATCATTATGAGTCAGTCCTTAACTCCAGTCCCACCATGCTTCTTCTCTTTTTGTCAAGAGTGGAGTTGTGGCCCTTAGATAGATACTCCAAGTCTCACTTTGTGCTGAAGGAAGACAGAATCTCTTAGTATAATTTTCAAATATAACAGCAAACTGGAAGATCATATATGAATTCATATTGAACCACATATTCTTTTTTTGTTTGAGTTGTTTCCACATGCATAATTCAGAAAAAATCTCACTTGTCTTGATCAGAAATAAGTATACAGAGTTTTTTATATGATCATATATATTCTTATTCAATGTGTATGATATGTGAAATCATTGCTCGTACCGATATTTCCTAAACATAATAGATACAAAAGAAATCTCTAGATGAAGAAATTAATAGTGAAGCAACATAAATTCATAGTGGGGCCAATGCAATAAAAGTATGAAATTAACCTATCAATGTTATGGGCATTGACATTTTGTGGTGGAGATGAGATGGTGGTTCCCTCAAGACTTTGGCACAAATTTGGAACACTTCTTTCTTTCTCACCTGTATATGTACTTATAAATCTAGATTTTTCATCCACTCTTTGGGTCTAACTCCAAGAAGCCTGTTGCCCTAGCACTTAAGACATGCAACTGAAAGAAAGGGAACATTCTTAATTTCTGATGATGATTTTTATTTTCATGGCCCCAACAATAGATTTTTTTTTTATTTTTTATTTTATTTTTTGTGGTTTGGAGAATGGTAGGACTTAGATTTTTTTAGTTTATTTACTGTTGTCAACTAGGCTTTGGTGTTAAAGTTTATAGTTACTCACATTAATAGCCTTCTTTTTTTTCTTTTTTTTTTGGTATGGTTTTCTGCCTGTAAAATATTTTTCTTTAACAATAAAAAATTAAAAAAGAGACCATCAGTGCAACAACACTTCCCTCCCCCCTCCAAAGTGTATATATAAGACTATATATTTATTATAATTAAAAAATTTACCTCTTTAAAAATAGTAAAGTTGCTCTTCATATATATATATTTAAAAAAAAATCAATTTTACCAAAGTTTCTCATTTAAATATTTATTCTTAGTTATGAAATGTCTTATTTGAGTATAACTATTGTATAAAGGATAAGTAACTCGGTTCGATTGAGATAATCTCGATTTTTATTTTAATGCATGTTGGATTTGTCAGAATTTTGGCACTTAAGTATGAAGACCCACCAACTTTGGAGGGAAATAAAATGAGATTTAAGAAGAAAAAATTAATAAAACTTATACCAATAAATTTGTCTTATTGAGGAGATGTTGTTAGTGTAGCTATGCGCCAAAATTAATAAGTGTTGAATGAGCAAATTGAGTTAAAAATTATCTAGGACATGGGAGTGGGAGGACTGAAAATAATAACAATAATTATTATTTCATATAATTATTACTATAATTATTTTTGAATTTCAGATTTTGAGACTGGAATTAATTCTTCCAACAGTCATATCTAATTTCCTTAAAAAGTTGCAACTCATATATTTTAAAATTCAAATATAAATGTCATAACATTTATTTAGTCTCACAGAGTTAAGAATGTGTCTTATAGGAATAGGCACTTAAGTCCTATAAATATAGGTGTTGTCTAGTGTCATTTCATTTGAAAAATTCATACAAGTATTTTAGCATACTAACGTTCTTGGTATTCATACTAACATACATAGTGATGATAGGATGATCTGTTTGATAGCATACTGGGCTAAGACCAATGTAATTAACCATAAGGGAGGTTTAGATGAAGTGTATAGATGAAGTTGGGTGGAGTCCTGCAACCAATAACAAACGTCAGTTTTGCCAAGGGCTCTGAGAAGCCCTCGGTTAAGGCACTCTGACTCTCAAGTTAGTACTTAATCAACCAAAAATGGGAGCAATAGAGTGAGGGCTTGGGAGATATGGACATACCTTGTTGAAGAAAGGCATGGGCGTATTTATAGGCTCTCTTGAGAGGTTGATATGTCAATGATGCCCTTGCTTACACAGATAGGGCCTTTGTCCTTAGTTGAGGACCTTTGGGTCTTTTTCCTTCTGTTTACCTTTCCAGACGTGCGTCCTCCTGTTCTTCATGACATGGCGGTACGAAGGAGGCGAGCACTACTCTGGTTCTTCAAAATGATGGTACAGGAGAGGGCACGCAACATTAATGCGGTGGCACGCCACCTGTCAGAGCATTAATGCTGCAGAGAGGTAGTTGTAGCATATTCAATGCGACTGTAACTATAGGCACGGGATCGCTCTATGTTGCTCCGATCAACCTCCTAGGTTGAGATGTTTCCTTGCCTGCAGGTCGTCTCTTCCCACTCTGGTTGAGGCGATGGGGCTCTCTTGGATCCGATGACTTTTTTGGCTAGGGGCTAATTGTTGTAATTGGAACAAATAATCTAATTACATGTTTAATTAATTTTGGATGGATGCTAATTATTGGTTGAAATCCAAAGATAATTATTGTGTGGAATTGAAGGAAGAGAGATAGTTAAGTGTTATATTGAATTGTCCCACATTGATACCTTGAGCAAGATGAGACTTGCTTGTGACTTATAAAATCAAGTGGAGGAGTTGAAGGGTTTTCAACCCTTCACTTGTCCCACATTGGTTTTGTAAACAAGTGGTGAATAGTTTATATTGAACGCAAGTATGAATGCTTGTTAAAGTGTTCATTAAGGGGTTCATATAAGTGGACCACGCGCGCGCGCCGCCGCCCAGGCCCGGCTCTGGATCCAGGTCGCGAGCCGCGGGCGTTAGGGCGAATGTCTTAGTCTTATCTTTTTGGATGAAATTCAATTGAATTTTAGAATTTAAATTTTAAAATTCAAAAACTTAACCGAACCGAGACTTAAGGATAAGAGTCCAGATTATCGAGGCTTGTAATTGGATAAGGCCGAGATTTAGCCTGGTAATCAGGATTTAGGCAGAGGTGGTTATGCTAAGTGCTGCTGGAACTGCGTGATGTGTAAAGGCGACGTGGCGAATTGCTACTGGACGGGTGATGGATGGGTGACGTGTTAGAGGCCATTAATTGGCGGACTCTAACTACTACTAACCCTAATCTCGCCTATAAATACCCTGCCTCTGGCAGAGTTGAAAACACACAAAAAACAGCATACATCTGCTTACCTCGTACATTCTTCCTCTCCTCCTTTACACTGATATTCTCATTCTCCTTTTCCCTCTTGCTTTCCCAAAATTCTGTTATTCTGGCTATTTGATTCTGGCGACTGAGTGCTGTTCGATGTGAACGAGACGGAGTGCACCTGATCGTTTTGGACCATCTCATCCTAGAAGGAGTAGTGCTGTACACGTTGCACTGGTGAGTCAGGGCGCTCGTTTCTTCAAGGCAAACATAATTCTGTGATTTGGTCGTCTGATTGATTCTGTTACAATACAGGATCCTTAAGCTAAGTTTTCCTTTAAATTTCGTATCTATATTCAATATACTGATAGCATGCTTTATTGCTTTATTGCCTCGATTGATATGTAATTTTAGTTTTTCCTGGACTTGTATCTAATTAAATGAATTATGTCTTGCCTTGAATTTATTGTGCTTATAATTCTGATCACGCATGCTAAATAATTAAATTTCAATTTGATAAAAATGCACATTTGCCATCTTATGATTATCTAATTATATTTTTGATAATTTGAATTGTGATATTCTTTTTTTCTGTTGCACTTATGCATGTTGGAATATCCTGGAAACAACACTAAATAGACATTCTTGAGTTGGTCAATTGTACTCTGGTCGACCAGCGGGATGCTAATAGTCGTCCTGGCAGAATGCCCCAATGAGGATTTGGGTCTGTTCGATAACATGGTCGACCACAAGTGGGCTGGGCCTATTAGGCCATCCCATATCACATACATACACATTTTCATTAAGTACAGAGGTTCAAGTCATTTCAATTTGAAGGTTCAACCAACAAAAGTGTCGCCTTTGGCTGTTTAGAGTCGATGTATCTTGGGATGTTGTCCATCGAAAATTCTTGAGCACTAGTGGGAGGCAAATAAAATCTTGAGGAAGCTGTATTCGTGTAGCCCTCGACTCACCGCCATTCTATTCATTGGTTCTGTACTCAATTTTGCTACTGGTTTGTTTTCTTCTCTATTTTTGTTCTCTGTATTTGTTCGTCTAAAATATATCACATTGGGAACATATTTTATTTCTTATTTATTTATTTCATGTCATATTTTGTGCTACTTAATTATATATATAACGCACTGGTCCCCCCCCCCCCAACACACACTAATTTTTAGAACAGGATTTATATCTAAGTAACTCTTAAAATTATCTTTCTGGAAAACGATGAAATAAATAATAAAATAAGTATGAAATTGATCTATAAGTAGAACACATTTCAGGACAACTTTTCTGACAGTATAGAGTTTTGTCTTTTAAAACATGCTTGCCAGGACAACATCAACAATTTCATTTGACCAATAATTAATCAAGTTGTGTCACATCACATGCTAAAGCAAACTTATCTTAAACATGGCCAGCTTAATCTCAGATTACAGCTGCAGTTAACTACTAATCCTACGGCCCAGGAAAAAAATAGAAAAAAGTCAATGCTAATTGGCAGTATTAGTGCATTGCACTCCTTCATAATTAGTGGGTCAACAACTTTTCCTATTTTGCATAAATAAGAATAAAGTTTGCTAATTAGACATTGATAGATAATGAAATTTATCTATGTTAAGTGCATTACAACACACTCAAAGTGGAAATAACTTTTATAAAGTGACTATTATTTTTATGTGGCATTTGAGGATCATTATTGAGTATGGGTTTCTTCATTTATATGAAGAAGAAGAAAATAATATATTTTTTTCATGTTTAAAGTTATTTTATAGTTATTCGTGACGTAAAATTATCTACAAGAACAGTTAATTTCCAAGTAAAATTTACAAATAATTGTACTGTATATAAGGTTTGAGGTCAATTCGAATAAATACACACGTATTCGTGTAAAAAAAGAAATATATGTAATGAATAAATACTTTCTTAAACACTATTATTCAACTTAAAAATGCTAATGTAAGTATTGTGGAATATTAGCATTGATCAAGTGCCATATCCCAAGGTACAATTTTCGTATGTGATGCAAAGATAAATTTTTAAATGAACAATTTTTTTATAGATCTTTTTATTTATGCGCCAGAAAGTACATTAAGGGCTGCTGAAATTCATTTAATAAAAAAAAAATAATACATAAATTAAAATATAAAATACTAACATTGCTTCTTATCAGCATGAATTACCCTTTATCCAAGTTTACCAGTTAAAAAAGAAAATTATAAACAAATATTTACTCTTGCAATCTCTATTTCAATTGTAATGCATGTTTGTGACTTTTTAGAACAAATCAATTGATTTCATATTCATTTTGCCATCCCGACCGGTAAGATTAATTTGTTTAATAAATTTTTTGACATTCATAAGTTCCATCATTCCCATCGCATCGTACTAAATTATTAGGTTAGAATTCTACAAGAATGCATAATTCAAATTTCAATTTATTCGTGAGTAAATTTTCTTAGTCTTTATTAATTGTAAACTCTTGATTTTTTTCCTTCTGTAAGAAGAATTTAAAGCTCAACTTTTATACATAGTTGAGTGGTTAATTAAAGAAAAACTTTTTAGACATAAATAAATGCAAATTGCGGATAAGTGTATTGGCCATTGCTTTTTTATTAAAACTTCCATTGTCAAGTGAAAGGAAAAACCTGGGACCAATAGGGCAGTCACAACTGTAACCGGCGGCTCCTCATAATCATCACTTAATCCTTTATTTCATTCCGTATTTTATTTTTTATTCTATTTTATATTCTATCTTGATATATATATATATATATATCAAGTATATCTAATTTTTAATTAATTATTTTTTTTATTCCAACTTGATGTATATATGTCAAGTGTATTTAATTTTTAATTAATAATTTTTATAAAAAATATTTAATACACATATTATATATTTATAAAATAAAATAGAATATGAAATATAAATTAAAATAGATTAGCCCACATACAACGGCAACCACCCCTCAAAATCCACCCTCACTGGCTACCCCACCACTCCCACCCCCACCCCCACCCCCACCCCTCGGCTCTATATATAATCCCTTGATTAGTACTTCATATACACATCACAGTATACAACTGAAATTTTCTTCCCACATGAAGTTTCTCCCGGAATTCGGGTTGTGTTGGGGCGGGTCAATGGTCAGTCCATCGGCGGAGGTAGCCAGTGGTGTGCGGCAGCCGGAGGAGGAGCAGGGAGGAAATTATTGCCATACACACGGCCAGGCAAAGGGTAAAAAGGTAGCGAGAGTGAAACCCAGCGGCAGCGCTGCAACGCACTGGAAACCGAAGCTTAGTGCAATCTCCGAGGACAGTCCGATGTCGGAAGTGAACAGAGGCGGCGTGCAACGACTGGCCGGATTGGATGACGGAAAACGGCCGGTAAAAGTCAAACCCAAATCGCCGGCGAAGGCGGCGCCACCACCAAGTCATGAAGAGGAATATTGGTACATACTCATCTTCTTGCTTTCATTTTTTTTTTCTTTTTCATAATTTATAATGCATGCGCACATCAAGAGCCCAATTTAAATTTGAACCCTCATCAGATCCTCTACTTATCAATACATTTGAAAGAGATTATTGAAGAATTCTTAAAATAAACTTTTGAAAATTGAATGAACTAGTGAAAAGATTAAATCTATTAATTTGTATAAATTATTGTTTCAATTTTATTTTATTAATTTTTTTTGAAAAAAAAAATCTTGAATATTGAGATATATAAATTATAGTAGAAGCAAAAAAAAATAAAAAAAATCACGAGCTTTCTAACACAAATATTGACATGGAGGATTTAAAAAAAAAAAAATCTAATATAATATATTTTAAAATTGATGCTTCGAGATTGATCAAGTTGCATAAATCAAATGGACTACAAAATAAATTTTGCCCCTTTTGAATTTCTAAATTATCTCGTCCATAAATCTTATTAAACTTTTCCTTCGAATATTTAAGTTATTTATTGCCAAAAATTAAGGCAAAATTAGACTTATACAATTTATTATGTGATTTCAGGAAATCTTCTTACACGATGGCCTTGCCCGCATTCTCTCCGACGTCGTTTATCTTCTGAAGTCAATTAGCCTTGGCTTTCTTCTTTTGAGATCTACTCAAGATTGTATATTCCTACGGCAGCAAATATTCTTTGTGCTTCGATCGGACTATGTTATCTGAATCCATATATGTTAAGGATTTTGTGAATTGTATAAAGGTCTATTTATTCTAGTTCTTGCAATTTTGTTGATGTTTGTCTGATCCCAGTTCACTATCCACTGTATATGTAGGAAATTCTTCAATGGACTTATCTTTTTGTGCAATATGCACCCGCGCTTCTCTTGGATTCTGTGGGAGTGTCATGTGGGATTCAATTGGACCCATATATTTGAGTGATTTTGATTTATTTACGAGGATAATTAGATTCGTGTTTGATATACCAACTTAATTTTAATTTGTCTGTAATATGCAGTTGGAATGTTATGTTATGTTTTGTTTTATGAAAAGATACTTTGTAGTAGGGATGCAAACGAGTCGAGTCGAGTTTTGACCATTTTTTTTTTGCTTGAGTTTGAATCAAAAGAACTGAGCTCGAGCTCCAACGAGCTTAGAAAATTGAGGCTAGAGTCCATTTCGGGCTCGGCTTGACTCGGCTCAATTTGTTTAGCTCGAGGTTGTGATAAAGTTATAAGCTCGAGTTCAAGATTGAAACGTGAAATTATTTTATAATATGTAAAAAAATAATGTGTTATTATAATTTTATAAATAAATATTATTTTTAGAATATAGGCTCGCGAATCTACAAACAAAAACTATTTGGCTCGAGCTCGAACACTTTTCGAGCCAAATCATCAGGCTTGCGAGTTGACTCGATTCGTTTGCATTCTTACTTTGTGGGTGGAGGGACGAGAGGTAACTAAATCTTGACTCTTTCAATATAGAATAAGACTAAGTACCATTTATTAGCACAATGAGTTTGACTAACTAAATGATTTTGATTAGTTGAAGTGGATGCTGTCGATTAGGTACCAATTGAGATATACTTGATATCTTTGAGTGAGTATGATTTATTGATGAGGAAGGTTACATTTATCACATTATATCAATGTATAATTGTTTTGAAATATTGTTTAGTCAATGTACATAGTGAAGGTTGTACTTATGAAAATACTTCTCACATGAAAACAAATGAATAATAAATTATAAACTATTTTATAACTCTCGAGTTTTTTATGTAAGTTAAGATCATATATTATATATTGATACAATAAATTAGATGTTGAGATAATTATAATTTAAAAAAATTAAATTTGAATATCCAACCATCATGATGTGACAAGTAAATTATGATACCCAAATCAAATTGCCCACTAGTGATGGCACCATGTGATTTTGTGGTGCGTTTGATCTAATATTCGAATCCAAACCCCACCATCACTCTCACTCACAAACACACTCGAAATTTACCAATTCAATGAATATGGACACTTCACACTTGAAATCCCTTTGACTGGGGCACCGAGTCCGCCATGGCCCAGCTTCTTTTAAGGCTGAACTTTTACCTCCCATTATTTTTGGTTTAAGCCCCGCCTAGAGGCTAGAGCCATGCTTTGTATTGAACCCAAATGCAACATAACATCCACAAATGTAGACCCTATCAATAGCACATAGGGGTTGGTTTAATTTGGAATGTAAATAGCAATAAAGATTAAAATAGAAAGAGATAAGATAATATATTATTCTATTTGATATTGAAGATTGTCTTACAATTAGGTGTAATTATAATTGATCATAATCTCCGATACATATTTGATGTGTAAGATTATAAAAGTAAAAGACAATATTGCCCTTAATAATTTATTTCACTCCTTCCCAATAACGAAATAAATAAGAGGGCCCCTTTCCAATAATGGAATAATAAGAGGGACAATAATGGGGGAAAAAAATTATTATGGGGGTATGGTTCCAAAAATTACAATGGCAGCTATAAGCTGCTACAGTAGCGAGCTTGGTCCAAAAAATGGGTCGGCCCGCTACTGTAACAAGTGATATCAAACAAGAGATAAGATAAGATTATTCCACATTATAGTGGCTAATAGCCACCATCAAACGCACCATATTAAGGATCAATACAGGCCAATAGTTGATATATTTTAAGCATTGTATTTGATTATTTATTCAAAATGTTTGGGGGCGGGGTTGATGTTGGCTATTTAAAATTAAATCACTTTTAATCAATTGTGTTTTCTAGTTTTAAAGTAATTAACACTAAAATTATTTTTTAATTAAAATTGTATTAATCATATTAATGGAACAAGAATCTAGACATGGAAAGGCAAGTGTTGATGGTGGAATTGTGGAAATCTCTGGTTGATTGCTCGTATTTTTCTATCAAATTACTTTAAATATAGTAAGTTGTTCCATAATGTCGATGGAAGTCCTAATAACATGCATTCAAGAGAAATCGAACCTACGAATTTGCTAATTTTCAATTAAAATATTTATTTACATACATAAAATTTAGAATTTACTACAAAAAATTTGAAAGTTTTTGAGATTTGGTAGAAGGCATACACATGATGCTCATTCTATACACTCTAGATTGTGAACAACAAACTTAAATTTTTTTAAGTGATTTAACTTTAGAAAAAAAGGATTTAGATTTTGACAAATACGCCCCTAACGGGTCTTGGAATTTAATTCATGAAATTGAAGTTTTACATGATTCTACAAATTTTGTAATAATTTTGTGGATTTTGCACTAGAAGCTTTAATTCAGAGCAACAACGTTTGGAAGCATCAAATGAACTAGTTTGCAGTTACTTAGATTATTATTAGCCTTGGATGGCTATCAGATTGCTCAAAGAATAAGCATGTTATTATTGCAACCACTAGAAATTTTGCCACTTGATATTCTCTCCAAGCCCAACACTTAGGACCCATTTTTCGCATTTTTGGGTCCTCAAAACCTAACCCATTTTGTTAAATGGACATGTTATGATCAATACATTAAATTGTCATTGTTTAATTAGCCAATGAAATTTAGGTTAACAAAGTCAATGATGGCTAGTCACATAAACCAAGGTTTCATATGTTAAATTGGAAATATCATACACAAACTTTTTTAACTTTTATTAAAAAAAAATTAAATACATACATGACCTTGCGCTTCATTGAGAGTGGATCTGCAGGGTCTCAAATAAATTGGCTTATTTGAAAAATGCCTTGTTCTTTAGAAAATTATTCCGTGTCCGATACTACATGATTCCACTCTGCAAGAACTTCGAATCATTCTCTTTTCGCTTGGGGTTTACTTCTCTTGAGCCTATGAAGTTTTATTTTGGCTCTTTTCAAATATATGTTTATATATATATATATATATTTATATTTATATATAACTAATAGATATCAAATTTTATTTGATTAAGAGTTTTCAACTCATATATTTAGAGAGATCTTTTAATCACTTATTTCAATAATACTAAAAGGTATAAATGAATCAAGTTCAAAATGATCTTTTAAAAATTTTAAACTTGATCTCAAGTTTACTTTAAAGAAATTGAGCTCGAGCTTGTTGATTTGTAAATCTAAGTTCAAGTTTAAGTTTATTTAAAAAATATCAAGTTTGAGTGTTTAGAAATTGATTTAAACATTCATTTCGAGGTGCCAAGAGGAAGAAGAGCTTATCCAAACATTCCCCTTTAAATAGAAAAACACCAACATCATTTAACTGAGTATGAAAACTTTCCCAAACTAGTAGAAATTATTCTAAAAATGGATTCTTCAACATGAAAAGATTTGATAAGATCTGCTTTTGATTTTGTTTTCAATCAAGCTTGCTTGAGTTCAAGTGCAAGCTCGAACTCTAGCTCATTTATACCAAAAAACATAATTTTAATTATTTAATTAAGATAACTTATATTACATGGTTATTTTTAATAATTATTACCATGCTTGATTATTTGAAAATATTTCAAATAAAATTAAATATGATTTAAATTAGTAATATGGTTATTATAATAATGTTATGACAAATAATCCGAGTTCTTTGATATACTAAATTATGTAGTTTTGATGCTTGCATTACTATGACTTATGTTTTATTAGTATTGATGATTATCTCTAATATTTTACTTGTTACAGCATTATCATTGAAAATTATAATATAATTTAGAATTATCAATGTAATTATTATAGTAAAAATCATTATAATAATATAAATTTGCTATTATTATCATTGACTTTGTTACAAATACTACTAATTATAGTGTCATTATTATGGCTATTATTAATAATTAAATTATAATGTATTTTAATATGTAAAAATATAAAAAGTCAAAGTTTTTCTAATAAATACATTTGACTTGAATTTAATTTGTAGAAAAATTTCAAAACAACAAGCTCTATATAAAATCGAGCTTGAATCAAACCTTATTCCAACCAATTTTTATTCTCCAAATTGAAAGTGAGAAATCAATATAGTGGAGGCTAAACAACTAAATCAGAGGGTTCAATTCCTTGTGTTAGGATGTATACCTCCGTTATAGACTTTTAAAGTCGATTTACCTATTACATCAAATATTAAATAATTCATTGGACTTCTTGTAGAACATGTCACATACTTAAATACATATTTTACTGTTATGATTTTATTTTTTTTTAGCGTATTAGTATTTCACAATTTTCGTAAAATCTTTAAAAATATTCTTGCATAATTTAGTACCCGGACTAAAAAGACTTCAATGCCCTTTTGAGCATAACAATATAACTACCATAAAAAATAGTAAGAAAAATCTTCTATATTAAACATTAATATCATGCATTAAACCGGATAAGATATTGAAATTCTCATGCATATATAACAAAATCGAAGAGACCTTTAATTGCAACCAAAAACAATCAATATAATATGCTAGTAATGCTACACTTTTGATAAAGTAAAAAAAAATGAGAACTTGTCGAAGATATTATACATTATTTAGCATTAATCATATGGTCTTTTTCCAATGATTCCTCAAAGTCTCATCATTCTAAGATTTTTCCCAATTTCACATGGAACTTTCTTTGATATCACATAACTATAAAAGACAACTTCGATAAAAACTTAGGCTTTGTTTGGATACATTTTGGGAAAACGAAATTGTTTTCCCAAAATGTATCCAAACATATAGTTTATTTTTCTCTCAAAACAATCATTATTAATCCCAAAATACCCCTTCAAATTAATTAACTTATTACCAAAAACCCCCATATACATATCATAATATTTTATCATTATTTTTACAATTAAAAAATCATATCTAATCATCACATATACATATTATATATTTTATTATTATTTTTATAATAAAAAATATAATTCAATTCCATTTTCACCCCAAAAATCCAAAAAAAATTATTAATTTGACTGCTATAGTAGAATTTGTCTCATTCCAAAACATAAACAAGCATATCAAAATTTTCCAAAATAATTTTTTTACTATTCCCAAAACATAAACAAATATGCATCACATTCCCCAACACAAATTTCACATTCACCAACCTCACTCCCAAAACTCATTCTCCCAAAATATATAATTCAAAACACATAATTCATATCCAAACATTACCTTAATATTAATTATAAGAAAAAATAAAAGATCATTAAATTATATTTTCCACTGCAAAAATGAAAGAATCGAGCAATCATCAATGCATTTATTTGGACATATATATATATATATATATATATAACTAAAATGTCTATTTAACCCTTAATAAGTAGAGGATCTACATTTTCGTTATCCAACTCCCCATGACCCAAATTAAGCCCGAATAACTTACATCATTAATATTAGGGGTGTAAACGGATATCAAATAGATCGAATACATTATTTTCATATTTATATCTATTTAACTTATTGAATATTCGGATAAGGATATAAATTTGATGGATATTTAAAAATAATATTTGTATTCGTATTTGTCGGATATCGGACAAATTCGAATATATCCTATTCGATTATAATTATTCAGATGCATGCATATTTGATTAAACTTATTCGTATTTGAATTACTTTTTTAATTTTATTTTCAATGATAATTATTTAGACATCTATTTACAAATATCCAAATACGTAAATCTATAAATCATAACAAATACATATTTTTAATTAATAAAAGGAACTGTACAATTTCATTAAAAAGAAAGCAATCAAATAAATAACATAATTTTTAATTAATAATTAACTTTATAATTGATTGTTAATACTAATCAATATTAATAATGGCATTTAACTATATTAAAATAAAGTTAACCAATAACAATTATGTTGATTAATTTTATTCTTCAATTTTTTCTCTATATTACAATAATTTTTTAAATTTATTATTTTTTCTTCCTAATTATTCAATTATAATTAATATATATATATACATATATATATGGATTATGATATTTTTATTTAAAAATATAAATAGTATATTATTTAATAAATATATATATATTTGGACGGATATTAAATGGATCGAATACGCATTTACTATATCCCCATCCATTTATGATCGGATATCTACTAATCGAATACGAATAATATCCGTCTTAAACAAATGTGGATAAATTTTATATAAACGTATATGAATACAAACGGTAAACGAATTTTTGAATATCTATTTACAGTTTTAATTAATATAAAAAATATGAAACACCAAATAAATCGACGTTGATCAATATTAGTAAAAAGTCAAAATGCTTGACATACTATAAATACAAAATCATTCATGTTAAGGTAAGTGATCAATACTAGAATTTTCATTTTCTTTCTCAAATACCTTTTATTTTGTTCCCAATCTTGGTCCAATAATTGACTTCGACATATCAGGAATTTTTGTTAGGGATTTGACTTACTTAGTATTCGCAGATTTAAAGATGGTTTGACCCGTCTAGAAGGATATTTTCTCACAATTTACATCGTATATTGAAAATATATTTTGATTCCTTACGTTCTAAGCACAATATATATCAATTTCTTCTAATTAATGTTATTTTATAATCATGAATCATTATTTAATCACCTAGCTAGATATATCTATATAACTGATAATACGAGAGTGCTAAATTCAATTACGTATAAAATTTTAATTTTTTAATGCAATATGAGATATCATAATAGTATATTAATTATACTCCCAATTAAGCATAGCATATATTAATTTACATGGTAATTTCCTCTAAATGCATAAAAGTATCATATTAAAATACTTGTAAAAGTGAAGAAATTTATTTCATGATCACCATTAAAAACTAATGATTTTGCAGACAATATTGAAGCTGCTACCATATATCTTTCAAAGCCCAAAATTTCCTCAAATTTCCAGTTTCAAGACTCTATAGCCAATTAAATTCTCCATCCATAATTCTTTTCAAATCAACACTCAAAATAGAGAAAAAAAAAGAAAAGAAAAGAAAAGAAAAAGATGCCAAATGCTCCCTAATTTCAGGGAAGTGGCGTGGTAGGGTAGAAATGTCATTTACATAACAAAATTTAAATAGTAGAGGAGCATTATTTACTTAGAATATCATAATATGTTTAATTTATGCATATTTTTTACACCACATACTTTGGTTGTGCAATTTCTCATGTACTGTAATATGTGGAATTAATACAAAGGTTCAATGTTTCTCCTAATTTTATACTTTACCTAATTTCTGTTAATGAGTGTGTTAAAACGCTTGCAACCTACCTATCTTTATACTAGACTCTGAAACAATTGGGGTGGGGGTGGATACTGATGGTAATGGAATGAGTCAAAATCTGAACCGAACTCAACCCGTCCCATGAGGTGGTTTAACCGGGCATGGAATGGGGTAGAAAGCATGTTTTTTATAACCAGATAAATTTGGGGCACGGTACGAGTGTTATCTAATTCGCCCAAAAACCGCACCATATAAAATATATAATAATAAAAAAATAAATATATCATGTATGTAGAATACTTTTTCATATTTTTAGAAATTGATAAATGAATTTATTGATATATAATTAATGGGGCACTTATTATGAAGTACCAAAACTACTTTCCAAATTCATGTTCAGTCCCCACTTCAATTTTTATAGAATGAACTCCCTAGTTTTGTTAAAATTTTAGAGATCACTCCCTACCCACTTGATTTGACAAAAATACCCTTAAGTATAATATTTTTCACTCATTTTCTTCACTTCTTTTCTATCCACACAACCAAACACCCTTTATCTCCATTCCAAAACCCTACCTTCATCTTTCATTATCAGAAATAGTTAGGAAAAAAAAAATGGTCGAACAAGCAAACTGAGCTTGACAGCATGAATGAGGAGCCCGACGGCGCAACCACCGCATTTCCGCCTTCTCAGTTTATTTTCATCATTTTTAGGTTATTTTCTCAGTTTATTTTCGTTCTTCTCAGTTTATTACCGGGTCATTCTCTTCATCTTCATTCTCTTCATCTTGTATTTTTTTTCTTAATCAGCAAAAAGAGTGTTTGCCGAAGATGTGGGTATGAAGAAGGAGATGAATTTTGAAGAACTTCGAACTATATCATTTGTATTGGAATTGTAGTAGTACATAATCTATTTATTTAAAGTACATTTTACAAGAAATTGTAGTATAAAACATTCAATCTTTCGGTACATTTTAAAAGAAATTGTAGTCTATAATCTGTATATCTAAAGTACATTTTACAAGCAATTGTAGTATAAAACATTCAATACTTCAGTACACATTACTATAAGTGGTAGTATATGGTTTATTTATCTAAAGTACATTTTACAAGCAATTGCAGTACAAAACATTCAATTTTTCAGTACACATTACTATAAGTGGTAGCATATAATTTGTTTATGTAAAGTACATTTTACAAGCAATTGCAGTACAAAATATTCAATTTTTTAGTACACATTAATAAGTGGTAGTATATAATTTGTTTATGTAAAGTATATTTTACAAGCAATTGTAGTACAAAATATTCAACCTTTTAGAATACATTAGTATAAGTGGTAATATATATGTAAAGTACATTTTACAAGCAATTATAATATAAAACATTCAATCTTTCAGTATACATTATCTAAAAGTAGGAGTATATAATCTGTTTATGTAAAGTACATTTTACAAGGAATTGTAGCACAAAACATTCAAGTTTTATACTTCAACCTAAAATTGTACTCTATTATTTAAGTTTTATACTTCAAGTGTTCTACTAATTGATTATCCAAAATTGTACTGCAATTGCTTATACTTCAAGTGTTCTAGAATTGTACTTCTTTTTATATAAAATTGTACTTCATTTTACATAAAATTGTACTCTATTATTGAATTTCTATACTTCAAGTGTTTTATTTATTAATTATCCAAAATTGTACTGTAATTACTAGGGTTTTATTCTTTAAGTGTTCTAAACTTGTACTTCTTTTTATATAAAGTTGTACTTCATTACCTAAAATTATACTCTATTATTTAAGTTTTATACTTCAAGGGTTTTACTAATTGATTATCCAAAATTGTACTGCAATTGCTGGAGTCTTAAGTGTTTTGGAATTGTACTTCATTTTTTATAAAACTATACTTCGTTTATCTAAAATTGCACTTGATTTTATACTTCATTTTACCTAAAATTGTACTCTATTATTGAAGTTTTATACTTCAAGTGTTCTATTTGTTGATTTACCATGAAAATGTAGCATGTGCATGATGTCGGAGATATCAGTGCTTTTGTACTTCAATAAGGGAGATGTATACTTGGTTTTGGGATATATGTACTTCATTACGGCAATTATGTACTAGATTTAGAGTGAAAAGATAGCATGCGCATGTTGTCCGAGAGCATGAACAAATGTATGAGACATTACTTCAATAAGGGAGATTTTATACAAAGTGTACTTCAATATAACATCATATATACTTTGTTTGTTTTATATTTGTACTTCATTTATATTGAAAATATACCCAGAGCATTAACAAATGCGTGAGATATTACTTCAATAAGGGATATTTATACTTGATTTCAGGACATATGTACTTTATTGCGGCAATTATGTACTTGATTTTTTGTTTTTTGTACTAATAGTAATGAACTTGAGTTTTGTTCCATGATTTGCCTTTTATTTCTTGGTAATTAGCAACCAAAACTCTAAAAATGTGTGTAATATTTAGTATGGTATGAATAAAATAATGTTAAAATATTAAAGTGACAACCACTAGTATTCAATGGATCGGAGTTATCATTCACAGTATTCAAAGTATACTTATGCATTGAAAGTTGTAAACACATGAGCCTCACTACAATTATTAGAGACTAATTATTCAATTGCATAAAGTATACTTCAACATAACACTATATATACTTCGTTTGTTCTGTATTTGTACTTCATTTTCCGCACATTATATTGAATCTCGCTACAATGTTTCACTTTAATTGAAGTGTACTTCAACATAACACCATATATACTTCATTTGTTTTGTATTTGTACTTCATTTCCGCATACTATACTAAACTTCGCTACAATGTTTCACTTTACTAGAAGTGTAGTTCAACATAACACTATATATACACTTTGTTTGTTCTGTATTTATACTTTATTTCTTGCATATTATACCGAACCTCGCTATAATGTTTCACTTTAATTGAAGAATACTTCAACATAACACTATATATACTTCGTTTGTTTTATATTTGTACTTGATTTTCCGCATATTGTACTGAACCTCGCTGCAATATTTCCTTTAATTGAATGGTACTTCAACATAACACCATATCCATGTATATATAAAAAGGAGTCTTCTTCAATGCATCAAAATGTTTTGACCCCCGTTTTGGATTTCACATGCTCCAATTTATCCTGAAAATATTGGGAGAGCAACGAGAGCAGACCTTATTATGTTTTGCCTTTGCTGCAATCAAATAAAGAAAAATTAATATACAAATAGATTATATATTACCACTTTTCAGATAATGTGTACTGAAATGTTGAATGTTTTATACTACAATTGTTTCTAAAATGTACTTTAGATACTCAGATTATGTATTACCACATTCAGATGATGTGTACTGAAAGTTTGAATATTTTGTACTCAGTTGCTTCTAAAATGTACTTCAGATACTCAGATTATGTACTACCACTTTTAGATAATGTGTACTGAAAGTTTGAATATTTTGTACTACAGTTCCTTCTACAATGTACTTCAGATACAGAGATTATATACTACCACTTTCAGATAATGTGTACTGAAAGCTTGAATATTTTGTACTACGGTTGCTTCTACAATGTACTTCAGATATACAGATTATATACTACCACTTTCAGATAATGTGTACTGAAAGCTTGAATGTTTTGTACTATGGTTGCTTCTACAATGTACTTCAGATATACAAATTATATACTACCACTTTCAGATAATGTGTACTGAAAGTTTGAATGTTTTGTACTACAATTGTTTGTAAAATGTACTTTACACAAACAGATTATACACTACCATTTTCAGATAATTTCAAAGTATAATTCAGGTATAAAAAGTATAAACCTCAAGAAAGTGAAGTATAACTTTCATGCATTTCAAATGCAAATCAAAGATTTTTAAATATTACAACAAAAATCATATATATAACAAATGGGTTAAAGTTTTTAACAACTAAAAAAGAGTTCAAACAAAGAAAGATGAGAAAATTTACCTGCAAAACTTATAAAACTGAAAAATACGCACATTTGAAAGAAAGCAAAGTCCACGAAATGAGTAGTAGAAAACATACCTTTCTGAACCATGTTCTTCGCTCCTTGTTGGTATTTCTGGTTGTTCCATTTTCGCAAGTTGCAAAGCAGTAGGGCGCATTTTTTCCCCCTTCTTACGTCGATTTCCTTTTCCGTTTTCTGTTCTCTCTTTCGTTCGCGCTCTTTTGTTGGCAGACGGGAGGCTATTTTTCACGTCTTTTGTTATTCAGAGAAGAAAACGGTTTCCAAACCAAAAAAAAAATATGCTTTTGAAGAAAAGTTGTCATTTGATAGAGTGAGGAGAAGAAAACCATCATTTGCTTGTTTGTTTTTGTTATTTTAGTTAGGTACAAGGGTATTTAAGTCTTTCTCAAATATTTGGGGAGTGATTCCTAAAATTTTGAAAAAAGTAGGGAGTTTAGGGTTTAAAAAATCACGTGAGGAGTAAAGTGTAAAATGAAAGTAGGTAAAGAGATTTTATCCTAATTAACCGTTAATATTTTGACTTGAAATTAGATTAAGTATATTTAATATAAGTTGTGATGTATTTATATTATTACATTTAATTTAATTATTATAATAACTAATATATCTCCAATATATTCTTTTTTATTTTTAGGGTTACCATAATGGGGCGAGGGGGGGACGAGATGGGGCGCGCCGGGGTGTGGGGTAGAGTGAAGTCTTGCGGGACGGCGTATGGGTTGAGCCAAACCCACCAGATTGCCATCCCTAGGGGTGGAGGTGGGGAATGGCGCGCTTGTTTACTAGTTTTTAGGGGAAAATCAAGCCGCACAATAAGTGAATATCCGATAAAAAATTTTAATGTGTTTTTACTTTCGTGACATTTAGCCACTAAATCAATCACAATGGGAGATAACTAATAATTGTGGGGGCAGGGGTGGGGAATGGCGTGCTTGCTTACTAGTTTTTGGGGAAAAATCAAGCCGCATAGTAAATGAATATCCGACAAAAATTTGTAACTTGTTTTTACCTTCGTGACATTTAGCCACTAAATTGATCACAATGGAAGATAACTGATAACTAATAACTAATATACCAAAAAGGGATAGATAGCATACCATTTAAAACATGTATATAAAAGTTATATATATATATATATATATTATTCTCGAAATTTCATCTATAAAACACTTTTTAAATGATCACCAGATGCATTTATTTCATTTTTTTTCTTTCTAAAACCATTTTATCTCATTTTATACACATTTGCTTTATATTTAAATAACATTTTTTTTAAAAGAACACGCGTTACATCAATTCAACTATAATTCTATTTATAAAACACTTTTTAAATCATCATACACATTTGTTTTATATTTAAATAACATTTTTTAAAAAGAAAACACGTTACATCAATTCAACTATAATTCTATTTATAAAACACTTTTTAAATCATCACTAGATGCATTTATTTTATTTTTATTTTTCTAAAACCATTTTATCTCATTTTATACATATTTGTTTTATAGTTAAATAACATTTTTTTAAAAAAAAAACACGTTACATCAATTCAACTATAATTCTATTTATAAAACACCTTTTAAATCATCATCAGATGCATTTATTTCATTTTTATTTTTCTAAAACAATTTTTTCTCATTTTATACATATTTGTTTTATATTTAAATAACATTTTTTAAAAAGAAAACGCGTTACATCAATTCAACTATAATTCTATTTATAAAACACCTTTTAAATCATCATCAGATGCATTTATTTCATTTTTATTTTTCTAAAACAATTTTTTCTCATTTTATACATATTTGTTTTATATTTAAATAACATTTTTTAAAAAGAAAACGCGTTACATCAATTCAACTATAATTCTGTAAATCATACCAATTTCTCACAAGAAAAAAGGAAAAAACAAGTAAAAAAATGGAAAAAGAAAAATAAAAACTTCTCTAATTCAAGAGTCTCCCTGAACCGCTCTATAGTTGAAATGGCGGTTCGACCAGTCCAACTAGAATTGGCCCCCAAAACACTTTGTCATATATATATAAACTCCAGGGGGTCAATCCAATCTTTATTTACCCTTTTTCCGCTTCTCCCATAAATCAGAAAAACAAAATTCGTGAGAGGAAGAAAGAAATAAATAAAAAAGAAAAAGAAAATTTATAGAGATTCGTCTTCGGCTATTCTTTCCCTCATCAATCGATCGGGTGTTTTCGCTCTCTCTTCAATTTCTTTATCTTAATTCTCTTAATTCTCGCCATTTTTTTGAGTCTACTACTGGAGCCTCGATCTACGACGACTCAGCTCCGGGAATTACAGCTCGTAAGTTCTCGTTTTTTAAAAACCCTAGCCCTCATCCCAATTTCCCATTTTAGTTCTCCATTTCAATTCTTGTTTATGTGGCCGTACTTAAGTGGAAACATTTTGTTTCTCGTTAAAACCCTACATTTTCACTCCAATTTTATTGGTTTGTTTCTTTCTTAATTTGGATTTTTGTTTATTTTTGTTGTTTGATTTGATTTCTTTTGTTTACAGGGTCCGGAGGCATTGGAGGATTTGGGTTCTTTCGAGGAAGTTTGTGTTGCGGTGAAACAACAGTATGAGCATAGACAGCCCGGGACAAGAAGAGAATTAGAGTTTGATTACGTGTGATTTGTTGAAGAAAGATTGTTTTGGGGCATTCCATGGGCGATGGCGGCGTTGCATGTGTTCCTTCACAGCATGTTATGGACAAGTTCCCAATTTGTGGGGGGAAGAGCAATGGTAAGACCAAGCCCAATTCTTCTTCTGAGTCTGCAATCAGCTTTGCAAAAGTGAGCCCGAAAATGAAGCCGAAAAAGGATAAGGGAAGTGAATTGGGTTCAAAGAGTATTGGCAATTCAAATAAAGAAGTTGCTGAGAAGAATTGCAACAGTGATGTTTGTAATGGGAACGATAAAGAGGAAGTGGAGGAGGGGGAATTGGGGACTTTGCCCATTGAGAATGGGGAGTTTGTTCCTGAGAAACCCGGGAGGAGGTATGAAATTAAGAGTGAGATTGAGAAAGGTGAATTTATTCCTGGGAGGTGGCAAAAGGGTGTTGGTGAATTAGGGAGGAAAGAATGGAGGTCATCCAAAGATGAATTGGAGAAAGGGGAGTTTGTTCCTGACAGGTGGAGCAGAAGTGATATTGGAAGTAGAGGTGATGAATATGGTTACTCGAAGGCAAGAAGGTACAACAATGCTAAGGAAAAAGGATGGAAAAGCGAGAGAGAATGGGCATCACCCTCTGTGAAGGAAAGGGGATGGAAATTTGATCGTGACACTGAGTGGACTCCACCTTCTGGTAGAGAAAAAGGTTGGAAAGCTGATCGTGAGTGGTCGCCACCTTCTGGTAAAGAGAAGGGATGGAAGGGTGATCGTGATCGTGACCGTGACTGGACACCACCTTCGTCAGGTAAATATTCCAGTGAGAAAGAACTAAGCAGAAGTAGTGGGAGTAGTCAGCATTTGAGGAAGTTCACTTCCAGATATGAACCTGAGAAGACTGTCAAGATCAGTTCCAAAGTAGCAGGGGATGAAGGGTCTTTGAAGCATGATCTCAACAATGGTAAGAATCAGGCCAGAGACTATTCCTTCACTAACAGGTTAAAGAGGCATGGTAATGATCCAGATGGTAATGATAGGAAGTACCGTACTGAATACGATGATTACTCAAGTTCAAAAAGCCGGAAGCTTTCTGAGGATGTCTCATCAGACCATTATTCTGGCAGGTCTGCAGAGAGATCATATAAAACTGGTGCTACTTCTTCATCTCGGCACATTCCTTCTGAAAGGTATTCTTCTCGGAATTTGGAGTCATCTAGAGCAGTTTATGACAGGGCCAATGGCAGTCCACTCCATGCTGAGCGGTCACCACGGGATCGGGCTCGCAACCGTGATCGCAGCCCGCCCCGCCGTGATAGGTCTCCTTATGAACGGGGACAACTATATGATCAAAGTAGGTCCCCTTATGATCGGAGCCGTCACTATGATAACAGATATAGAAGCCCTAGTTATGTGGAGAGGTCCCCTCGCGATCAAGGCCGAAACCATGATGGTAGAGATAGGACTCCAACCTTGTTGGAGAGGTCACCACATGATCGAGGTAGGTACAGTGACCACAGGGAAACAAATCGAAAATCTGGAGTTGGTGATAAGCGGCCAAGTCATTATGGGAGCAAAGGGCAAGAAGCAAAGAATAATTTGAAGGAGTCTGGTGGAAGGGAATCACAGACTTTGGCTAAAGAATCACAAGATAGAGGACATCTGGATAATGGAAATGGCTCCAGCGATAAATCTGGCAGTGTTCTGTGCAAACATGAAGAGCTGTCCCGAAGTCCTACTTTTAAAAGCATAGAATCTTCTCATGAAAATGCAGTTACTGAGGATCCAGCATCCATGGAAGAAGATATGGACATCTGCAATACTCCACCACATGTCCCTGTGGTGGCAGATTCAGCTACAGGAAAGTGGTACTACCTGGATCACTTTGGTGTGGAACGGGGACCTTCAAAATTGTCTGATCTAAAAACACTTCTTGAGGAAGGATATCTTGTGTCAGACCACTTGATCAAGCACTTGGAAAGTGACAGGTGGGTAACTGTTGAAAATGCGGTTTCCCCGTTGGTTTCTGTGAACTTTCCTTCAGTTGTTCCAGAGACAGTAACTCAACTTGTGTGCCCTCCTGAGGCTCCTGGTAATCTATTGGTAGATCATGGAAATGGGGTATCTGTTAATCTGACTGGTGAGGAAATGCTGACTGTTTCTTCACATCCAATATTGTGCTCTGAGGAAAATTCAGCTGCATCAGAATCTGTTGAACATTTCCATATTGATGAAAGAGTTGGAGCACTCTTAGAGGGTGTCACAGTGGTTCCTGGCAGGGAACTTGAGATGGTTACAGGTATGGAGGTATTCTTATATGGGTTGTATCTTCTTTCCTTCGGCCCCTCAAATATTTTGAAAGTAAATCTAATAATATGCCAGGTGGCAATACATGACAAATTTAGGACCCACTTTTGACTTTTGCCACTTGGCAGTATGTAATTATATCCACACGGATATATATATATATATATAATTTTTTTTTTAAACTTTGAATTATATATGGTTCCTTTCCTGCCTAACTAAAAATTTTGGTTTTGGTCTGGCTTGTATTCTTTCTATCTAATATCGTTCTTATGTCCAAATATTATTGTGGTCTTGCAGAAGTGCTGCAAATGACTTTCGACCATGGGGACTGGGAGAGATGGGGAAAAGAGGAAGGTATTTTATATCAATTTCATTGTTTTATACTACTCATCTACTTTCTCTTTCATGTGGCCAATTGCATTTATCCAAAGATGTTCCTTTGCTGGTTTTCCTGGAGTGGTTCTATGGTTTAGGTTATATGGGTAGCTTCAGGCCACTTAGTTGCATTTGCTCTCTGGAAACTTCTAACTTGGTTAAAGCATGCTTATGTATACATACTTTCTGGTGCTTGTTTATCCATCCCCAACAAAATGCAGTCAAGTTATTGCTATTTTTTTCTGACATTTTGTGGAATTGGTAATTCATTTTCCTCGTCGCTGGATTAAATTTTGAGAAAAGTTGTATTTTACTGCTGGTCTTATTGTTATCTGGCATTTTCTTGGACCATTTGTTTTTTAATATGTGTGTATATATATATATATATATATATTCTCTGATTAGTTGGTTCTCACGAGAAGAAGATTTCATACATGCATTGTCTTCTTTGCTGCAGCAAGAATGTACTCTTTGGCTAACCTTATTTGTTTCAATTTGGTTACATGCTCATGCTTCTTATTCAAGGAACCTTTTTGGGGTATTCGCAGGTTGTAATTGGCACCAACTGCAGGCAGGTGAACATTGTGATAATAGTGGTGCAGAGGGTTTATCTATTGTTTCCGAATCTGCATTTAAAGACACGGAAGAGCCAAGGCCCTCAATGCTTGCATCCTATGAGATGGATGATGCCATTGTTTGTAGTGACACTGGTGAATGGTTTTCAGGCCTATGGGCATGCAAGGGAGGTGATTGGAAGAGGAATGATGAAGCTGCTCAAGATAGAACTTGGAAGAGGAAGCTTGTCCTGAATGATGGCTATCCTCTGTGTCAGATGCCTAAGTCTGGCTGTGAGGATCCTCGGTGGCAGCAAAAAGATGAATTATATTACCCTTCTCAGAGCAGAAGGCTTGAGCTGCCACCATGGGCTTTTACATTGTCAGATGAGTTGAATGATCCCACCATTATGAGCAGATCAAGCCTAAATAAACCTGCGCTTGTCAAGGGGTTGAAAGGAACAATGCTTCCTGTGATCAGGATAAATGCATGTGTCGTAAAGGACCATGGTTCGTTTGTGTCTGAGCCTCGTGTAAAGGTTAGAGGAAAGGAAAGATATTCTTCGAGGTCCTTGCGTCTGCATTCCACAACTAGTGATACAAAGCGATCATCAGAAGATGGTCACACAAAGACTGCTCATGAACAAGACTCATGGGATTCTAGGAAGAAAAGTGCATCCTTTAGTATACCAAAGGATCGTCTTTGCAAAGTGGATGAGTTAAAATTGCATATGGGTGATTGGTACTACCTTGATGGTGCTGGCCATGAACAAGGACCTTTATCATTTTCAGAGCTGCAAGTAATGGCAGATCAAGGTGTCATTCAGAAAAATAGCAGTGTGTTCAGAAAACGTGATAAACTTTGGGTCCCAGTTAATCCCCACTCTGAGCCTGCTGGAATTACTGAACAGGAGAATGATGTAACTTCTTTTGCTTCTCTTTTGGAAGCAAGGGGTGCTCCACGAAGTGGAAGCCAGAGAGTGTCTAGTCTGTTCCATGACTTGCATCCGCAGTTTATTGGCTATACTCGAGGAAAACTTCATGAACTGGTAATGAAGTCATACAAGAGTAGGGAGTTCGCTGCTGCCATAAACGAAGTCCTTGATCCCTGGATCAATGTGAGGCAGCCAAAGAAAGAGATGGAAAAACATATTTACCATTCAGGTATCAATTTTCTCTTTGAATTTATACGCAGTGTACTATGGTTCTCTCTTCTGACACAACTTTTGTCACCACTCAGTCCTCCTCTGCCTTTGAGAATAAAAATTAAGAAATAAAAGATTTTCTTATTCCCTTCTGTTTAGCTTCGCCATCTATGCAGTTCTGAAACTGTGTGAGGTCTGCACCTTGTCGGGGTGTTTTGGATTTTCACTTAAAATAGGTCTGGGTTTTGGGGTGAGGATTTTATGGTTTGCTACTCATGAATTGTCTCAAGTGTGGCCGAACCCTTAACCCTTTATGTTTCCTATTATATTTATTGTTAGCTCTACTGAGATTTTCCTGTAAACTGACATTGCAGATTACTTCCATGCTAGCAAAAGAGCTAGGATTGAAGGCATTGAAGATGAATATGAGATGGAACAGGTTGCATTAACTTTTGAGAAGGATGAGTGTGAATTTGATGATTTGTGTCGTGATGTTACCTTCAGCAAAGACAATGAAGTAGATCCCAAATTTGAGAGGGGAAGTTGGGATCTGCTTGATGGTCATGTTCTGGCACGGGTATTTCATTTTCTTAGAGCTGATTTTAAGTCGCTTGTATACGCTTCCTCGACTTGCAAGCACTGGCGATCAGTGGTCAAGTTGTACAAAGATATCTCTAAACGGGTTAACTTTGGCGCCATTGCCCCCACTTGTTCTGACTCCATGATTTTTAAAATAATGGTAAGTCCTGCATATATGCAATAGACCTATATTTCTGTGTATGTTTTGGTTTTCTATGTACTTTCTTTGTGTTTGCTTTTTTAGTTTTATTCGGTTGGAACTGAGGCGTAAGGTTACATTTTGAACTTCTTGTTTATCGATCTTCTAACTCCAATCTATCTTATAATTGCAGAATGATTACAAGAAAGAAAAGATAACTTCATTATCATTACATGGTTGTACTGGCATTACTTCTGGAATGCTTGAGGAACTTCTTCAGTCATTGCCTTTTTTGTCATCTATAGATATTAGAGGTTGCCCCCAGTTAGAAGATTTGACTTGCAAGTTTCCTAATATTACTTGGGTTAAGAGTCGGGTTCCTCAATTGAAAATTCGAAGCCTAAATCACTTAGCTGATAAAAGTTCAGCAGGTTTTAATCTGACGGATGACTCCAGTGGACTGAAAGAATACTTAGAAAGTTCAGACAAGAGGGATTCTGCAAATCAATTATTTCGCCGAAGCTTGTATAAACGATCCAAGCTCTTTGATGCTAGAAGGTCTTCATCCATCCTATCTAGGGATGCTCAATTAAGGCGTTTGGCTATGAAGAAGTCTGGAAATGGGTATAAGAGGATGGAGGCATTCATTGCTACAAGTCTACGGGATATCATGAGAGAGAACTCATTTGAATTTTTTGAGCATAAGGTACTGTTTGTTTAGTAATGTGTCCACTTATCTAAGTTTCTTGTTAGGCACTTCCTCTTCAATACATTCTCTTTGTTCATTAGGTTGCTGAGATTGAGGAAAGAATGAAAAATGGGTATTATGCCCACCGCGGATTAAACTCTGTCAAGGCGGATATCAGTCGTATGTGCCGGGATGCAATTAAGTAAGTCTTGCACATTATGTTTATTTTTTTCCATTCATATGGCTTTAAGACAATGGACTAAGTCAAATAATAGTCACTGTAGTGGTGGTCAGTGTTTTAGAAGGCGCGCGTGGGTTGAGCCTTAGGACTTGCCCTTGGCAAGGTGGTCGTAAATTTTCTCGAGGCAATGCCTGGGACTGAGCTAGCTCAGGCACTCAGGATGTACGGCTTTTCCACCCCAAGCCCCATGAGTCACTGGGCATATACAGCAATGGTGTGTGAATTTGAGAAATATTTGCACTGTCCATCAATCTAGTCAGAAATGTCATGCATTTTGTATTCTTTGGATCAATTGAAAAGAGGCTTTTTTTTTTTAATTCCCTGTGTCCTATTGAACCCCCCCCACCCCAACACACACAAAAAAAAACACACAGACAGACACAATTTTAATAATTAAAAAAAAAAAAAAAACCCTCCCAAAAGTAAAAAGCCGAAAAGATGGAAAAAAGAAAGGTCTTCGGTTTCCCTGCTCCCGTACGTTCATTTGAGTTACAATCACGGTAACCTGCAGTACTTTATTTGTAGTTCATTTTCTACCGAATGCTTATTTCCTATCAAAACTTGGCTCCTAAGTTTTTGCATATTATGTCATTTCAGAAAGAAAAATCAGGGTGATGCTAGGGACATGAATCGCATTGTTGCATTATTTATTCGGTTAGCTACGAGTTTGGAATCAGGATCAAAATTGGCCTTTGAAAGAGATGAGATGATGAAGTCTAGGAAAGATGACTCACCTCCAGGGTTTTCGTCTGCTTCCTCTAAGTATAAGAAGAACCCCAGTAAACTGTCTGAAAGGAAAGACTCATATAGGAGCAATGGGACTTCATACTTCAATGGATTCTCTGATCCTGGAGATTATGCCTCTGATCGAGAAATCCGAAGGCGATTATCCAAATTGAACAGAAAAACTTTGGATTCAGGAAGTGAAACATCTGATGATTTTGACAAATCTTCTGATGGAAGTATGACAGGTAGCGAGAGTACTGCTTCAGATACAGAAAGTGACTTGGAGTTACAGTCAGAAGGTGCAATCCGGGACTCAATACGGGAGGCGTACTTCACATCTGATGATGGGTTTGATTCCTTGGCCGAAGAGCGTGAATGGGGTGCTCGCATGACTAAGGCGAGTCTTGTCCCCCCTGTCACGAGGAAGTATGAGGTTATTGATCAATATGTGATTGTAGCTGATGAGGAGGAAGTGAAAAGAAAGATGCAGGTTTCTTTACCTGAGGATTATGCTGAGAAGCTGAATGCGCAAAGAAATGGCACTGAGGAGTCTGACATGGAAATTCCTGAAGTGAAGGATTACAAACCAAGAAAATCCCTGGGGGATGAGGTGATAGAACAAGAAGTTTACGGCATAGATCCCTATACCCACAATCTACTTCTTGATTCCATGCCAGATGAATCAGATTGGTCTCTTATTGACAAGCACTTGTTCATTGAAGACGTGCTCCTTTGCACTCTCAACAAGCAAGTCAGGAAATTTACTGGTTCTGGCAACACTCCTATGGTCTATCCGTTGAAATCTGTATTTGAAGAGATATTTGAAACTGCGGAGGAAAACCATGACCGAAGAACCATGCGTGTCTGCCAGTTCATCCTGAAGGCCATTGATAGTCGTCCCGAGGACAATTATGTTGCTTATAGAAAGGTCAGCTATATTATTCTATAGCTGTATTGTTCAACATTGCCTTTCTTTGATGTTGTTGGACACCATGTGTAATTGCGTATATACTCTTTCCATTAGCTTGTGACATCTGACGGTGTTCTTCTGATCAGGGGCTGGGAGTTGTTTGCGACAAAGAAGGTGGTTTCAGCAAAGATGATTTTGTTGTTGAATTTCTGGGAGAGGTAATGATGCAATATCTTTAATTTAAGTCTGAATTCTAAATTCCATCCAGATATTGAATGATCTGAGCCTTCTTATTAATGCAGTTTTTCACAAATTTTAGTTAAACTGATTGGTTTCAATATTTAGTTTTTTGTGCTTAAGTTGTCAGATCGTGACAATGAGAATAGGAATACTGGTCTGAACATGTTAACTTGCAGATTGGCTTTGGCCAGTGCGCTAGTACGTTCTGTCATTTAGTTATTTGATTTCTCTATCTGTTAATATTATATTATGCTGCCGTTGTTTACTTTTTTAAATTTTGTTTGTGTTTTACAAGGAGAGTAGAGATGGGCCATAACTTTTGGGTGGGTACTAAGTTCTTGGCAATGCTAAGAGGACTAAGAGCTACTATCAGTTTAGAAATTGTTAATGCTGCATATTATGCCCTTACTACCATAAAATTCTCCATTTTTTATGGATCCACTGTCCATTTTCATCCGCGGAACATCATTGCTGTTTGTTCTAATTTGGTCTATGGGGATGCTTATGTTACATGTGTCATAGTTTTAATATAATTAATGTATTATTCTGCCAGGGTTATGTCAAAGGGGGTTGATGTTACTTGTTTCTTTTCTTTTCTTGTTCTTGTTCTTGTCCTTCTTCATATTCTTCTTCTTCTTCTTCCTTCGCCCCCACCCCCCCTTTTTTTTGGGTTTGCGTTTTTTTTTTTCTTTTTTTTTTTTTTCCCGGGTTGGTTCGGGTGTTGTTGGGGTTGGGGGGCGGGGGAGTGTTGGTTTCAGATGAAGTTTCTTCAGGGTTGAGGTCAGCGTTGTCAAACGCGCGTGAAGAAAGCACCGCGCTGCGCGATGCAGTTAAGTGTCGCGCGCGCTACGCTTAACCCACCCTGTTTTTATTTTTAAAAAAAAAAACAAAACGTTAGAAGCAAAACATGGAACAGAAACGTGTTAATGCGCTTTTTTCTTATGCCCCAGTAAGGCCAGTAGGTTAGAAAGGCAAAAAAACCCACTTTCAAAATCTGCTGTCCCTGTCCCCATTTCGCACTAGCGACAACAGCAGCCCAAGCCCTTCCGTTCTGTCTTCTCCACAGGCGAACAACTTCTCCCACCTCCAGCCTCTTCTCTGACCCACCTCCGGCTTCTTCTCACGAACGTTCGGTTGGTCTGACTTCCCCAGGAAAGTCGCTTGCTTTCTATTTTTATGTTCCCCCCCCCCCCCTTCTTCTATCCTTTTATTTTACTTTGTTTATGGGGCATGGGCAGATAAAAAATGTCATTATTCTTTTAATTATTTCATTTTACTATTAAAATTGTGATTGTTAACTTACGAATTTTTTCATTAATTCATTTTCCTACTAAAAATGTGATTGTTAACTTATGGGCAACTAAAAAATGTTATTGTTCTTTTCATTAATTCATTTTACTATTAAAAATGTGATTATTAATTTATGGGCAAAAATGTTTTAGGGCTTCAATATGTACATATATATATATATGTGGTGAAATATATTAGTATTTTAGATGCGTAATAGAAATATGCACATATATATATGTGGTGCGCTTTATTTCCATAAAGCGCGCTATGCGCTATGGCTCCAGGGCACCTTTGCGCGTCGCTGCACTTTGCACTCCTGGCAACTATGGTTGAGGTAACACTTGGAAAGTCATCAAGTCGGTTGATATCTGAAGATGCTGCAAGTGAGATATGTAACTGAGATACATTCCCACATGCGACATGATAATTCTGTTTTCTGATTCTAGTCTGGCATATTAATTTGGTATTGTGAGGCAATGCCATCCTACAGCTTGATAAAATGTACAGTTCAATGTGACACTAAAGGGCGTGATAAACAAGTGAGATGTGGATGTGGGAGGAGAGCTAGTTTCTCTGTGATCTCCTGTAGTTAATGGGAGAAGGTTTGTGTGAAACAATCAGTATTGGCATTGGATCTAGTAATGTGTTGAATATTAGAAATTGTAATGTAGAACTTATCACTGGGTAATCTAAAGGGGAGATCTAATAGTTGTGTTCTCCCAAATCTTTGGGTCCAATTTGATGTGATGCAGATTTTTAGATGAGAGTTGAACAGCAGTAATTTTTTTTATACTTACACTATTGACTTTAATAGTAATAGTTGATAGTAGCATCAGGCATTGTGTTCTATCTCTTGTCTATGCACTTTCTCCCAAGATGTTGAATATGTATTTCATCTTTTGTGTGTCTAATTGCATGTAATAGACTGTTAGGCCTCTGAAATGATAATTGGGTAGGTTGTCGATGATCTTATTGTGAATGTTAAGCGTTAGTTTCCTTGTTATGTTTGTGTACTACTCAGGCGATGGTGCTAGTACTTCTAAAGTTTTCTAACCCTCAATTTTTAAATTGTCATAGGTTTATCCTACTTGGAAATGGTTTGAGAAACAAGATGGCATCCGTTCTTTGCAAAAGAACAGTGAAGATCCAGCACCAGAGTTTTACAATATATATCTTGAGAGGCCGAAGGTACTTACATGTGATCATACAAGTGAATTCATTATTTCTTTCAATTATATGTTTCATAGTGCATCTGTCCTCACTGATACAGCTCCACCACTGATTTTCTTAAAATGATAGGTGTCACAATTAAATTTGTGCCTGATGTTAGAATGCTTGCTATTAATTAGTTACAATTAGGAAGGCCCCTAATAGGACACAGTTTGAAGATCCTGAATGAATAAGCTGTCAGCTTGCAAACCTGCTGCATAATCAGTAACTTGGTTATAAAATTGCGTATTTTTGTCTAAAAAAGAAAGCAGGTTGAGCTATTCTATTTTATTGTTTATAGAAATAAGAGTTTGACATGGAGAGATATTGCATAAAATTAAGGGAAAATGATCAAGTACCAAGTATGAAATCTGAGTCTTGCTCCTACATCTTTTAGGCTACAGAGCCAAGGATGTATACATTACTTAATGTGTGGAAGTCAGCTGATCTCCATTGAAGTATATGTTACATGCATTTTTATAGTTAGCAGAGAAATACAAGACCAATCCTACTCATTATCAACCTAGAACTCCCAACGTAAATCTAAATTAAAAGAAAAAAAAGAGAAGATAAAATAAGATTTTCCAGCTCAGTCAAGCAAGTGTTATTTTCCAAAATAAACCTGACTGCACTAAAGTACTAAATACCACATAATTTAATCTAACAATTAAATATCCTGAAAAAAAACAACTAGTTGTTCAAGCTCCCAGCATTTCCCCTCCACATCACTCCAAATATAAGCTTGAGTTGTCTTTGCCTCAAGTTGTATAAACCTTAACTTGTTGCTGCATTTGTCTTTATCAGTCATCCTCACTATGCATAAGATGTTAGTTTAATTTGAATCTTTGAATTCAGGGTGATGCTGATGGTTATGATTTAGTTGTTGTTGATGCAATGCACAAGGCAAACTATGCAAGTCGGATTTGTCACTCCTGCAGACCTAACTGTGAAGCAAAGTAAGTAAATGATTTATTTTTTGTGCTGCACTCTATTTTTGGGTATACTGGCCAGTGCTTACTAACTTCATTTTGTTACTAGAGACCCGGTGATCATATTGTTAGATATGCTCTTGGTGCTCCTGCAATGAGATCATTTCTGTTTCAGTGTTGTACCTAGTTTTGTTGTCAATTTTACAAAATTCAACGTGCTTTTGAATGTGTAGACAAGTATAGTTCCAATTATCCTTTGAATCTCATCTTGAAGAGAAAAACCATCAGAATCTGTCTTTGGGTTGGAATGGGTATGAGCGCAAGAAATCAGCTAAAGATGGAACCTTACAAAATTATGCTGTTTCAGTGAAGCTGGGTGTCACTGTCACCAATTTGGTTTCTTTTGTATTTATAAATATTTTGAGTTTAGAGATTGGGGTTGTATTTTATGTGTTAATCTTAATTATCGTTAATTTGTTTGTCTTCTGAGTTTTATGCTATGATATTCTTGCTTTACCTTCAGACTGTTTTACAACAGTGGGAAGGAATTTGTGTCCCTGTGCTTTTCAGCCTTAAGGATGATGATAACATGGTAGGAATACAGGAGTTTTAGGATTAGGGCTGAGGGCTTAGCTTAGCTTGCAAATAATTTCTGACTATATCTGTAGTTTATGGGATGAACTGAAGCAAGTATGATGTATCAAGATTTTCTTCATAATAGCATTATCCATTTCTCCATTTTTGTAACAACAGGGTCACTGCTGTTGATGGTCAGTACCAGATTGGAATCTATTCTGTAAGACCAATTGCTTACGGTGAAGAGATCACCTTTGACTACAATTCTGTAACTGAGGTCTGTGGCATGGTAGCCTCTGTTAAGTTTGAGAATTTCGTCATGTGGTTCGTAATGACCAATTATGATCAATTGTCTGCAGAGTAAGGAAGAGTACGAAGCTTCTGTTTGTTTATGTGGCAACCAGGTTTGCCGTGGGAGTTATCTAAATCTGACAGGTGAAGGGGCTTTCCAAAAGGTAAGGAATTTAAATGAATTCCTTTTAAGTTAGTATATATATTTAGGAGTTTGATGTTCTTTAGAAATTTCTAAAGATGGTTCTGCAGAAGGATGTCTATTCTAAAAGTTCTGGAGAAGGATGTTTATCTATTCTTTAATCATGGACATGTTTTGGATTTGGCCATATAAGCTGAAATCTAAATTTTTCTGGATGTCAGGTGCTAAAAGAGCACCACGGGATAATTGATAGGCACCGTTTGATGCTAGAGGCTTGTGAGATCAATTTAGTTTCTGAAGAAGATTATATTGACCTGGGTAAAGCTGGACTTGGGAGTTGTTTGCTTGGTGGGTTGCCTGATTGGCTGATTGCCTATTCAGCTCGTTTGGTATGTTTCTTTTCTATTTAGTTTATGTTTCAAAAATAAGAGTTTTTATAATATTTTCTGATCCAAGGATCTGTTGTATTAGGTGAGATTTATTAACTTTGAGAGGACAAGACTCCCTGATGAGGTTCTTAGGCATAATATAGCGGAGAAAAAGAAATACTTCGCCGATATATGCCTGGAGGTTGAAAAGAGTGATGCCGAAATTCAGGTACATGTCCTGTGTGTCTGTAGCTTGTCTATTACAGGTGTGTCAAGAGTACCAAGGTTTGTGTTGTAGGTTTTAATAATTTTCTTTAAACAGGCAGAGGGTGTGTACAATCAGAGGCTTCAGAATTTGGCTCTTACTATTGACAAGGTGGCTGATTCTCTTTTCTTAACAAATTCCCTCAATTTGTTCTCCTTAAATTCTCAGAAAACTCACAGCTAATATTTATAATTTGCCAAATGGTCTTGTAGGTGAAGTATGTTATGAGATGTGTGTTCGGTGACCCAAAAAGAGCTCCACCTCCACTGGAGAGGCTTAGCCCTGAGGCAGCAGTTTCATATCTCTGGAAAGGAGAAGGTTCATTTGTGGACGAACTAATCCAATCCATGGCTCCTCACATGGAAGATGTAATGTTGAGAGACCTCAAAGCCAAGATTCGTGCCCATGATCCCTCTGGCTCTGACAACATAGAGATGGAGCTTCGGAAATCTTTATTATGGTAATCAACATGAACTGAGCTCAAGCATCACAATCTAAGGATACCTCTCTTTTATACAAAATTCATTTCAAATGTTTCAGGTTGAGGGACGAGGTGCGGAACCTACCTTGTACATATAAAAGTCGGCATGATGCTGCTGCTGACTTGATCCACATCTATGCTCACACAAAATGTTTTTTCAGAATAAGAGTGAGTCTTGTTTTTGAGCTGAACTTGAATTATCAAGAAGCTGATGCTTTGAGGCTTCTTTTTTCCTTCCTTTTGTTGAATTCATGTCTTCTTGCAGGAATACAAGACAGTAACATCTCCACCTGTGTACATTACTCCACTTGACCTTGGTCCAAAGTATGCTGATAAGTTAGGTTCAGGTGTTCATGAATATTGCAAGACTTATGGTGAGACATATTGTCTAGGACAGCTGATGTTTTGGCATCACCAAAATGCTGAACCAGATGCTTTCCTGGCCAAAGCAAGTAGGGGTTGCTTGTCTTTGCCTGATGTTGGTTCCTTCTACACCAAAGTCCAGAAGCCATCACGTCAGCTTGTGTATGGTTCAAGAACGATGAAGTTTATGCTTGCTAGAATGGTAAGCATTGCTCTATTCTTTTTTGTTTCATTGTTCCTATTAGAAGATACTGTGATTAGGTTTTGTTTGGAGCTAAAAGTTTGGTGAGGAAAATGCTAAAAAGTACCTTCATCCCCCATGAAATATTTCTGTGCATTTTTTCCCCGATAATTAAACTACGATTGAAAATATTTAAGATTTTATGCTTGTTTTATCCAAAAGGAAAATGTGATGGAATTTGATTTTCCATTCTTTTCCTTTTCCTCATTAAAATCCTTATTCCAAATATAGCCTTAAAATTCCCTGGATAAAACCGCTCGAGGCATATACAGAACACTGATCTGAAATTGAAGATTTTACTATTCCACCTCTCCCACCACTCAGCAGCCTTCACAGCACACAGGAGAAGAATAAGGAACAGAGGAGGACTGAAGGAGAAACTCAGTGAGCATGCCATTTGGTGTATTCTTCAGTATTGAGCTAAATTGTTCTTTCTTTTCTTTGGCAGGAGAAGCAGCCGCAGAGACCTTGGCCAAAAGATCGGATATGGTCATTCAAGAGCTCCCCAAAAGTTGTCGGTAGTCCTATGTTAGATGCTGTTCTACACGACACTCCAGTTGATAAAGAGATGATACATTGGTTAAAGCACAGACATCCCATCTACCAGGCCATGTGGGACAGGTGAAGTTTTGCAGCAATATTAGGGGAAGCAGTGGCATGATTGTTAGGACAACCTAGATAGTCTCTCCTTTAACTGGTCTTGGATTGGTGGTTATTTGTTACAGCTGCTGCATTAGGGATCAGCAGCATCATTGGTTTGTGCTGCTGCTACTTCTGCTCTTAATTCTTGTGTACAGTAATATTGTCTTTTTCATTGATTTTAGGTTTTGTAATTTGTATTCATTCTTGGTTAGTAGTTGACTCTTCACTTACCTTTTTAAATTAGTGGTAAATGGCAAAGGGAAAAGGAAAAGTTCCAGAGCATTTGAGCAGCTGTCTGAATTCTTTTATTATCTTCTGCAGGGTAAAAGTAGATCTACAGTATGGAACTGGTGTGCTTTTTGTGTTTTCTTTTCAGGACATTTTTATTCTTGACTTTGTATTTGCAAATGGCCATAATGTTGGAGTTAAAATTATGATTTTGCCCCTCTTTGATCTGGGATATACACCAAGAATACATATTTACATGGTTGGGTAGCAAGATGAAAGTGTGAGGTGCTACTAATTTGAACTCTGGATGCTGAGTGATTAGGCTATTTATGATTTTGTCATTTTTACTATGGCAAAGTTTGATAATATGTTTTGGGGTTGGATAAACCATTTAGTAATGTATACTAGCTAGTGTGATTAGACACAATTATAGTGACGGGTTGGATGAAAATTAACTCTTAAGCCTGATACTTGAACCATACCAAACAGTTTCAGCAACAACAAAAGCTGCAAAAAAGACAGTTGCGATGTTATTGGAGAGTACGGTTTCAATATTTTTCATACGTAATTCTTTGTATAGATGTGGTGGTTGGACGTTGAGATGAAATAGATACGCTAATATGCCCAATGTATCTATTGCAATATGATGAGAAGCTCTTCCTCTTATAGCAAAGTGATCAAAATTTTCTGCTCAATATGATGAGAAGCTCTTCCTCTTATGGCAAAATGATCAAAATTTTCTGCTCGTACTCCAGGTCGAATTAGAGTGTGATGATGACATCTCACAGCTTGAAGTGAAATTAGGATTTTGATGATATCACACGATCTGAGGTGAGGTGGGTAATTTCATCCCTTCTACTAATATGTGAAATTATTTACTTGCCCTTATATTTTAAAGACTTTTACACAGTTAAGGATATTTACGGAAATTATACATCTTCCGTGTTACAAAAATACGATGACAAAAGTATTGATTTTATCTTCTATGAATCCTGATTACATACAATTACTTGTCTGGATGTATCCAACGCGATCTAAGAAAATAATAATGTATCTTAATGTAACAAAACAAAAGTGTAGAGAGAATAATGCACATATATGAAAGTAATAATCGAATTATGTTAGACGAGCACAATATACTTATTTATATGCTCCGAAAGGATAGAATACATATAAAAAAAATATGTAACTTGATATAGTTTGGAGAAAAATCAACCTAATTAATTTTTACTTTTGTTTCTAAAAAGGTTCTAAGTGCCTGTTTGGTTTTGTTTTCAAAGCCCTTTTTCATTTTTAGGATAGAAAATTATCAACTTCTTCGCTATTTTCACAAATATTTTTATTTTCAACATATTTTTCCAAACACATTATTACACATTCTCTCTCCATTTTCACTTTTTATTTTCTCATATTCATCTTTATACGATTTTTAATAAAAAATACTACAATTTTCAAATACAATTTATTTTCACCCCACATAATCATTACATTTTAAACAAAATCTCCAAACAATATTTTATTTTCAAAAATATATTTATAACTAATTTTTTACCAAAAAATAAAAATGCTTCTAGAAAATAAATTCAAACCGCCTAGCCAATTAAAACTTGTCATTTTTGTTTTTATTTGTCCTGCTTAGGGGTGTACATGGATATATAACGGATCGGATATACTATTTTTATATTTGTATCCATTTAAATTTTCAAATATTCAGATACGGATACGAATTTGACGGATATTTAAAAATGATATCTAAATTCACATCCGTCGGATATCGGTGGGATTCGGATATATCTATATTCGATTATAATTATTCAGATACATTCATATTTTATTAAACTTATCCGTATTCGAATTATTATTTTATATTCATATTCTATGATAATTATTTAGATATCTATTTATGATATCTAAATACGTGAATCTATGAACCTATAACAAATACATATTTTAATTAATAGAAGAAACTATATAATTTCATTAAAACGAAAACAATCAAACAAAGAACATAATTTCTAATTAATAATTGACTTTATAATTGATTATTAGTAGTTATTAATAATAATAATAATGATATTTAAGTATATTAATTATAAAGTTAACCAACAATAATTATGTTAATTAATTTTATTCTTCAATTTTTTCTCTATATTATAATAATTTTTTAAATTTATTCTTTTTTCTTCTCAATTCTTCAATTATAATTTATATATATACATATATGAATTATGATATTTTTATTGAACAATATAAATAATATATTTGAATTGGATGTTAAATGGATCAGATACGTATTTACCATATCCGTATCCATTTAATTGGATATCTACTAATTGAATACGGATAATATCTGTTTTAAATAGATACAGATAAATATTGTATAAACGGATACGTATGCGAATGGTAAATGAATTTTTGCAGTTCTAGTCTTGCTCATAGTACGCTACAATCCATCCACGTGTATCTAAATCTTTCATCATTTCTCAAATTTACCCTTCCATTTCTACCCTCCACTCTCAGGCAAACGTCCACACAAACCCATTCAGATTCCAGGATATAAAAGTAAATTGATTCATTGCTTGTCGTATCTCATTAATTGTATATATCCAATTATTCCCCGACAATCTCGTCAGCGCCACCCTTCCTGATAAATCATACCCTACCCTCGATGAATCAGATCAATCTTCATCCAACGGCCATAATTTATAGTATTGTAAAAAAAGCTGAAAACCCCGCACGACGTCGTTTTCCCCTCACCTGCACGAAACGGCCACAGTACAGACAGAGCCGTCAGAATCTGCCACCTGTCATACGTCCGTACCGTCCTTGTGCCTCTCCTCTTGCGCCACGTGTCCCAAATTCCACACTATATGTATATATATATATATATATAGGAAAATTCATTCTATTTTCCCTCAGGAAGCAATGGAAGAAGAGTTCCAGTTTAATACACAGCCGCTGTTGCTCGGAGGCGGCGAAGCCTCCTCCGCCGTCGACGAAGCTTACATTAATGGCGTCTGTGCCGGCCTCAGCTTCCGCTCTTTGCTAACCTACGGTTCATTCTATCCTGCAGCGGAAACCCGAAATCCCCTCAATATGCCGAAAACCGAACCACTCTTCACAATCAACGACAGCGTTCCCGCCGAGGCTACTCCTTATAACTTCTTCACCGAAGCGACGTCGTCGTCCTCCCTCCACCACCAGCTACCAAACCTCCTCTCTCTCGAGCTGCCTCAGGACACCATCGGCGTCGATTCTCCAATGCTGAACCCTAGAGTGGAGCCTGTTTCTTACGGGAAGCAGCGGAGGAGGCGGAAGCAGCAGAAGTTAAGCGACAAGACGCGGTGTTTACAGAAACTGCTGCCGTGGGATGAAAAAATGGACATGGCGACAGTACTGGAGGAGGCGTATAAGTACATCAGGTTTCTTCAGGCGCAGGTCAGCGTACTCCAGTCCATGCCTTGCGAGAGCGGCAGCGCCGCCTCCGCCGCCGGCTATGGTGCAACAACGAATATTGGCGGCGGAGATTTGGGGAGGCTGAATAGGCAGCAGCTGCTGCAGGTTGTTGTTAACTCTCCGGTGGCTCAGACACAGCTTTACTCCAAAGGTTGCTGCCTTTACTCAGTGGAACAGCTGGTTTTGCTGAGGATGAATACAGAGAGGAAGGCTCTGTACCATGAAATGATGTTAAATTCTTCTAACCCTAATTCCTTTCTTCCTTGAAAATGGAGGTTGCAGATTTTTCATATTTCTCTTCTTGATCTTGTAGTACTTTTCAGATAATATTGCATTTTGGGGGGTAATCTTTTCAGGGTTTTGAATATTAGCTAGTTTGATATAAGAGTTTTAGGATCAGTTGTTAGTTCATGCATGCAACACCAACTTTACATAGTAGTATTTGCTGTGTGCTTATGGTGTTTCTATTTGTCTTTTTTATAGTTGATTATGTAAATAGAAAGTTTTGGAATCAACTTGCAAGTTCTTAAAAATCTATATTTAAATTTGAGCTTAATTTTAGTTATTCAATTTGTTGCAATTTTGTTTAATATGTTGATGTAATGAATGACAGGGTAAAAAAATAATTTATATTGAAAGTAAAAAAAAAAAAGTACTTAAAAATAATAGTGAAAAATGGAAAATAATAAAAGTAATTGAAAAAAAAAAACAAAAAAAAAAAACGAGTACATGAGGTATTCACTATTTAAAAAAATAGCTACTATACCTACTAAATGCTAAAAAACATGTGGGAAAAAAACCTTATAAATCTAATTTGTAGTATGAGGGTATTTTGGAATTATGAAATACTTTTGGAGGATAAAGATGTCAAAAAAAGCTGCAGAAGTTGTCTTAAAGTTGCTTTGAATCTTTTAACTTAATTTCTAAAAAAATTAAAACAAATTACACCACTTTCAAACACACTGAAATAGTTACAATAGCTAATGATCAATCAAAACTGAAAAGCATTTAGCAAAAGCTCTTGCAGACCCGCAACATATATAATGCAGAAAGATATTAGTCCTTTGTTGTGAGGAAACTTGAGTTTTATCACTGTATGCCAATAAAAAGTTAGCCAGCAAAACTGAAACTATGAAATCAACTTCAGGCTTGATAATGCCTCCAAACTAAAATTTGATTTTGGACCCCATCTGCCTTCGTAGAATGCCAATAACAATGGCAAACATTTCTTATAGAGGAAAGCCATCCATGATAATCAAGTTATAACTTCAGCTGCAGCAATGCCTAAAAGGGAGGTGCATGCACTAGCTAAATTCACTTATTTCACACAATTCGTGCAGCATACAGCGTATGCTTGAAATTCTATTTCGTCTAGAAATAGAACTTCTAAGGCTGGCGCCATTTAGCATTCAGAAACAATGTAAGCTATATACCAATAGAAGAAAGAATAAGAGAAAACATGCAAGAAACCAGGAGAAATAAGTCGTATATTATCTGATCATTAAGGACCTGCAATTCAGCTACAGAGCATTGCTGCTTTCAGCAATTCTTTCCACTACCTTCTTAGAATCATGGTTAGATGGATATAATTTGAAGAAGAACCACAAAACACCACAATATGACATAGGTCATCAGTTAAAGGATTCAAGCTAACTCATGAGTAAAAGGAGAAAGTTCTTGCGAAACCATCAAGCTTTTTATTTGTCAAACTCCCAGATGACACCTCCATCCTCTGTAAAAGCAATAAAGGAAATAAACATCAATCATACAATTTTAACGGCATATCATGCCTATTAAATGGAAAAAGGCGATGAGTGCAAATCTCCGGTATTTGTGAACCTAGGAACTTTTCTTTTAATGCTAAATTTAACTGGTGGGATTAAAAAATAGCAGCAATTTAAGAAGGATTTAGCGTAATATATTATCCTATTTGTATCTCTCTCTCTCTCTCTCTATATATATATATATATTTTCAAGCTAGACAACATCAAAAATTCCGAATAGTATATTCTGGACAGCATCCATAAAGGAATCCAATTCAATCAACCGAAGAATACTAAGCCAAAGCCATACCTTTGACTTTTTTGTTTATCCAGACTTCTGTGAGCATGCCAGCGCCAATTCCAGCAGCTATCCATGCTCCATAAAAGAAAATTGCAGATGGTAGAGATCTTCGAGGAAGAAAATAATAATCTGGAATTTGCCTTATCTTTTTTGGGAGCCGTTTCTTTACAGCGGCTCCATCTCCAGAATCACTACTTGCTGACTCTCCAAGACTTTTCCAATCCATAGCCTTTGATGCATCTTTCTCTTCCGTGCCCATGATAGGGACTGATCAGTTAATCAGGTTTCTGGCGCAGATCCAAGCATGCAACAAGCAATGGTAAAGAAAATGAAAAATAAATTCATCAATATAGTCAAGACAAACTTGAAGTAGATATTATGATGGAAACACATAGACAAACCCATTACCCTGCCCTTTAACGAATTCTGAAGGAAAGCATGTAGTTATGCCAATGAGTGTAAAGAAGACTAGGTTGTGTATCCTGGGATCCAACTGGTCATTGACTATTCAAGCAAATAATACAAGCTTCAGCAAAGTAGATTACTGTATTTTGGGGTGTTTACAAAATTGAAGACATGAATGTATCTATCTCCAGAGATGCAGGTTGCAGAAAACAGTATAATGTTGTGATATGAACTCTTTGAAAAATTTCAAATTCTCATATTAATCAGACAGGTGGTCAAATTAAATCTTATCTTCAGCATTTCTGGCATATTCATTGATACAAATTCATCACTTGCAGCAGTTTGTCAGTTTAACGCCAACATAAAAGGAGTTGTGTGAAATCACTTGGGAGGAATATGATTGCTTCCAACAGGGCAATTCACTATCACTATGTCGGCTTGTGAAAGTTAGCTTTATCCCAAACTAAAACCTATCCATCCAATTTCAGCAACAGCAAGGAGGTAATTCACATTTCTCTGAAGACCGACAAATAACCCAACCAGTTAGGATGGAACTAGAATTCTTAGTAATGTGGCCCAAGTTATGTATTCAAGTTCAAAAGGAAGGCAATTCCAAAATTTAAAGGGGCTAATTCTTGAATTTCATGTCATTTACATCTAAAATTTGAGATTGTCAACAAAATGAGGGGAAAGCAACCACCAGATCCAACCCCCAACTGGTTCCATCCCTGCCCACCATTACCATGTCCACATGACTGCAGCTCGGACAAGGAGTAAATCAAAAGCCACTTTTTTGACTAATCCTTCATCACTTAATCCCAATAGTATATTTTTTCTTCTTCATGTTTGCTTGGTTAATCACACCAGAAATCCCTAAATGTTAAAACTTTTCAATAGTAAACACTGCCCATATAACACGGGAAAAAGCACTTCCAAGAACCTGTCAATAACCATGATTGACAGAGTAAAATTAAAATAGCAAAACAGAAACGAATCCTCAAAGACTAATCAACCAATGGAGATAATATAAAGTCCAATAGGGTGACGGGCATCACACTTCTTACTATTCTTCATCACTCGAAAATGGCACTGAATTCAGTCCAACTAAACAAATACAGTATTACGGAAGCCATTGATAAACAGAAGAAAATTGTGATTATTGCAAATGCCCGGTTGTACCGAATATATATATGTATATGTATGTTTGTATACGCATAGAAAACATAGGGCAATGCCGCGAGAGAGAGGCTGAGAGCGAATTTACCTGGGGGAGGGCCCGACCTTGGCTGAGGGAGAGCGGCGGAGGGCGGGCGAAGGCCGTTGGCGGCGAGGTTGGGAAGGGCGGAATTGAACTGAGAGCTTGGTGGGTCGTATAAAACTAGAAATTGCATAATAAAATTATATATTGATAAATATTATTATGTCAACACTTTTTTTTTTCTTAATGATATTATTGTATATTTCAATAATATACAATTTCAATTAGACATAGCTAGGGAGTAAATGGATATTCAGAAATTCATTTACCGTCTGCATTCGTATTTGTTTATATAAAATTTATCCGCATCTGTTTAAAGCGGATATTATTCGTATTTGATTAGTAGATATCCGATTATAAATGGATATGTATATGGTAAATGCGTATCCGGTCTGTTTAATATCCGCTTCAAATATATATTTATTAAATAATATATTATTTATATATATTTTTAAAATCTCATAATTCACACATATATATATAATTTATAATTGAAGAATTGGGAAAAAAAAAGAATATATTTAAAAAAATTATTGTAATATAGAGAAAAAAATTGAAAAATAAAATTAATCAACATAATTATTGTTGGTTGACTTTATAATTAATATACTTCAATATCATTATTATTATTATTATTATTATTATTAAGTACTAATAATCAATTATAAAGTTAATTATTAATTAGAAATTATGTTATTTGTTTGATTACTTTCTTTTTAATGAAATTATATAATTCCTTTTATTAATTAAAATACGTATTTGTTATAGATTCATATATTTAGGTATTTGGATATTTGTAAATATATATCTCAATAACTATCATCGAATATGAATATAAAAAATAATTCGAATACGGATAAATTTAATAAAATTTGAATAAATATGAATAATTATAATCGAATACGGATATATCCGAATTCGTTCAACGGATACGAATTCGAATATCATTTTTAGATATCTGTCAAATCCGTATTCGTATTCGAATATTCGAAAAGTTAAAAGGATACGAATATAAAAACAGTGTACCGGATCCGTTTACACCTTTTCTTGCCTTGCCACCTCCCCATCTCTCTCTCTCACTCTCTCTGTCTCTCTCTCTCTCACACACACACCATATATATATATATATTTATATGAAACCATGTAAAATTATTATTATGTTATGAATATTTATAAAGAATAATTAACTAACAATAAAAATTATAATAGATATAAATTAATAAAGAACTATTATAAAAGTAAATAAATATTTATTTCAATAAAATTCGAATTCAATACCCCATAATTTTACTCTTGCTGCTTCAATTTCAACATTTGAATCAGGCATTATTGACATATATATATGCGTACGTATGCACATATATGTTTTGAATAAATATATACATTTTGAAGTGGATATTTATATATATTATATATGTTTGTATATTGTACATATGTGTGTGTATATTAGTGTATTCAAATTTGGATGTTCATTTAAATCTAATAAAATATAGACCATTGACATATATAAATCATGTGGGTGTTTTAATTGATATTTTTGGATAGGGGGATATTTTAGACATTTCATATTTTATATGGTTAAATTGAAATTGACCTTCCAACCTAAGAAATGGAGTTGGAGGTTTCCCACCTAGTAGATTTTGACCCACATCATGAAGTATTGGAGGAAAGTTTTAAATAATTCATGAGATTATAACAAGGGAAGGAGATTAAATTTTATTTTATGAAAAATGTTGTCCATATTAAGTTTGGATATGCATGATTAATTATATGGCAAGTGTAATAATATTTGAATTATATTTATCATAACATTAATCACATAATAATAAATATAATACATTACTAGATTCAAATTTGGGCGAGAAAAAATTTCTAACACGTACGACCCAATCTAAATATAAATTTGATTGTTGATCCAAAAGATTTATATGAAAAATCAATGCTTTAATTTTGCTCTAGAAAAAAATTTAAGTAGTATCATAATTCCACTTAAATAGTATATATTTTACTGATCGGCTAGAAGTTTTCCTTTAACAAGGTTCTTTTATAAAGGGAAAAAAGATTTATTAATTTTCTTGCTCAATGTTTTTGTTAGTGTTGCAATTTTTTTCACTTTTATGTGTGGCTGACAAAGTTGAAAGTTATGGTTTATTTATTTTTTTCAAATTTTCTTTTAATTTTATTCCTACACTCTTTAAAGGCGCGAGGCGGTCTGGTTGGGGAGTCAAAAGTCAAACAATTTTTCAATTTTTGTTTTTTAAAATCATTTACATCGTGGAACTTATAATTAGAGTCAAAAGTAAAACAATTATTTGAACAAATCAAAATAAAACCAACCAAAACAAGGTATCTCCATGAAGTTACATCTATACGACTTATAAATGGACTTAAATTCTTCGGTTCCCTTGTGTAAGATTAATTTTTGTACTATTTATAAATTTTTGAGGAGATTGAGAAGAGATATATAAACAGTCGTTCTTACATACGATGAAGATCAAATCACATCATCATTACAATATATTCCTCGGATAATTTTTTTTAATTAGTGGATGAATTGATATATTTCCCAGTGATTCAATATATTTATCTATGAATTAATGATGAGTTATACATGATGTCTCATATAAATATTTTATTTTACTTTTAAAGTAATGACATTCGAAAAAAACACTGTTTTTAGTCGGAGAAAAATTTAAAATTTCATAAACTTATAAATATTTAAAAATAAATGAATAGATAGATCACAAAAATTGTGAATTTGTGACAAGTCCCTATAGCAAACTTGCTCCAATTTTTTTTAATTGTTTTTATGTTTCACGTGAATTGAGGGTTGATTAATTAGTATATAATTGTGTACCTACATGGTGACACAAAATGCTTCCAAGGCACTCATTTTTCTCTCTTTTCGATATGTTTGTCTTTCACTTCCTGGGATCTATAATTTGTGCCTCATCATATATATATATTTTTTACAAATAAAATTATAAATATGGCTTCGTGCGATTTTAAAATATGATTAAACAAAGCGTGTTACAAGTTGAGCCAAACTAGATCAAATATGTGGTTGAGGCATGCGCCTTTTGTTAGGTTCATTATTAACAATTGTTAACCAATCAAGCCAAAATTTAAAGAAGCTGTTTAGAATTATCTTCATTACTTAAGGGGCAGAAGCATTGAAAGAAGAATTCGAGCATCTCACAATATACCTAAGAGCTTAGCACAGCTAATTGAATGAGCAATATTAAATTGTAATAGAGTTGTGATTGTTGCGGTGAGTTTTCTTTTTGTGAAGAATCCAGTAGCGAAGTACCAATGTCTTGGTAATTTGTATCTGTATTTATTTATTTTTCATTATTAATTGAAGTGCAGGTTAAAAATTCTAAACACCTAGGTAGTTGATATATATATATATATAAAGCTAATATATATGCACACCTCGCCCCCCACCCCCACCCCCACTACTCCATGGCTGTCGTGGCCATGAAAAATGCCCAAAGAGAAAGATGAAAAATGGAGTCTCATTCCCTTGAACATGGTATCAGAACCACTCATTTCCGATATTGAATTACCCAGTGTTGTTTGACTACCTATTTCATATTATTCAACGCTCCACATATTTATTTCTGAACGTGCGCGGGATGTGTTAGTATTCAAATATTGGTTAAATAAATAAGTCATGATTTTTATATATAATACTGAACAATCCACACCTCTTGAATTGACTTTTGAGGTGAGTTACGCCCAATATTCATTTTTTAATTGACCTCATGGCTGACCATGGGAGCCGCTGGCAGCAGCCATTGCCATGGCAATCCCATTGCTGCGTGGGGGTGGGTGAGTGATGGGCAAGAGGATAGGTTTTTATATTTTTAATATGTTATTTATTAATGACTTAAGGAAAAAACAACCTAATACCGACCACTACATAAGCCACTAATTAATGACTTAAGAAAAACGAGGAATGCAAGAAGAGGAATGTAGGGTTTTTTACAAAAAAATAGTAAAAAAAAAAAACTTACAAAAATACGATACTGTTCAAAAGTTTTACATTTTTATAGTAAGTTGCAGTCACAGACTGCAACTTTCAACAGTAATGAATAGTGTTACTATTCATAATTTTTTTTTCTAAAAAATTTTATTTTTTTGTGCATAAATTCTTTTAGGACTTGTTCTTCTATATTTTGGAAAAATATTTTTTAGCCCCCCAAAATATTTCAAAATACATGCACATTCTCCAATATTTTTCCCAAAATACTCTAATTTTTGACCAAAAAAATTCTATCATAATTCACCCAAAAAGCTCTACACCCTAAAAAGCACACATATCCTCTCATTTTCTCACTCAATCTTTCATATCAACCATTCATTACTTCACTTATATATACATATATATATATATACACACACATATTTTACATATATGAAAATATTAAAATTTTGCTATTTAAAAAATTCTAAGACTTATATTTACCGAAAAAATATTTAATGTAATAATTAATTAAAAATATTAAATATCTTATTAATTTTTTTAAAAAATTATTCTAAAATTTGTTTTCAAAAGAAATGTTAGTTTAATAGTAATAAAAACATTTGGTTCATTTTCATTTCATTTGATATGACTCAGGTAACCCTTTCTCCTCCTCATCTCTTCTTCATTTTTTTTTTTTTCCTTTTTCTATGTTTCTTTGGTGCGGCCGGCCAGCAGCACCAGCAGCGTGCTGCTGCTGCTGGCCAGATCTGGTTTTTTTTTTTTTAATTAGTAAAATAAATAAATAAATAAAATGATTGTTTGGGTTATTGTTTCAGGTTTGAAGGGTGTATACTTGTGTATTATTTCGCTTGATTGAGGTAAGATTTTTAATTATGCTAAAATTTAATTATGTTTTAGTTATGTTCATTATGTTTTGGTTAATTATCTCCATTAATTAAAGTTTGATTTATGTTTTAGTTATATAAAATATATATTATATAATTTGTCTCAATTAGTTAAAATTTATTTTTTCTTAGTTAAAATTTGATTTATGTTTTAGTTTTATGAATTATATTTTATATAATTCATCTCAATTAGTTAAAACTTAATCATGTTTGAGTTGAAATTTGATTTACGTGTTGGTTAAACTCAAATAATAATTTATTATTTTTGGTATAATAATTTGATTTAACAGAAATAATGATTTATGTTTTAGTTGAAATTTGGATTACATTTTATGTTAGTTTTTTATGTTGTTATATTTGTTAGAGTTATGTTTTTATTTGAATTACAAATTTTGTTAGAATTATTATTGAGTTAAATTTTGTGGTACTACATATTGAATTGTATTAAAATTTAAATTCTCATTCAATTTGTGAAATTATGATTTGTTAATAAATATGTGTCCATCCTAGTAACATGTGCCTATTGATGCAGGCTATCTTGACTTGGTGGAAATCTTTTGTCAGTGTTAATTTTAGTGGAGCATTTAAAGGTAAGCTTGGATATCTTATTTTAATTTTGTAATATTTTTATAGTACAATACTTTAGAAATATTTAGAATTGGTGGATTCACAAAGGAGGATGGGATGTTGGGAGAAGGGGTGGAGCCTTCTCATTTGTTGCTGATTGGTTTTTAATTTCTTACATGATGATGATGGACATAAGGGGGAGTGTTTATATGTCATTATATGTTTATTAATATTATTAATTATAAATGCTAGTTTAAAATATGATTTATTATGTTAGCTTAAATTTAATTTATGAATTAGACTAAATTATATTAGTTTAAATTTGATTAATGTATTAAATGTTGTTATATTTTCATAGATTTGTGTTTTTATGAGTTAATTAAATCTTTGTTAGTATATTTAAATTTACTTTTTGTGTACTGTAGAAATGTTGAAAAATGTAAATTTTTATGATAATTATTGATTAGACTGATTAATTAATATAATTTATGTGTGTATTTGTGGAAGGTATGTCGACTTCGAGTATCATTATTGTTCTAATATACTTTGGCGAAAATATTACTAGAGATTCTCGCTCACGTGGATTATGATCGTCCAGCATGCAGTATTATTAGAGTATCTCGTGAAATAGCATATTCTGATCTGTGCCACGAAATCTATGGAGCGACAGCTATTGATAGCAATAGCTATAAACTAAAAATTCAAGCAAAATTCTATTTGGATAAACAGTACGGGATATCTACACTTGTGGAAATACAGAATAATGGTGGTTTATCTATGTTGTTTGGTCCACAGTGCCAACTTGATAATGTGGAATTATATGTCGAGACAGAAGCAATAAGTCAGACTGGTGTTGATAATATTGTTGGAGTGGGGTCTTACATGGGGCTTTTGATGCAACCCAAAGGTCAATTTGTCTCTTACCAAGATTTTGGATGGGATCAACAATACCCATTCATGATTTTGGTGAAGGCTCTTTTACCTCTCATCAAGTTTTTGAAGGAGAGCAAGATAACCCAATGCATTTCGTTCATGATGCTGAACCAGAGCCACGAGTAGATAGTTTTCGTGATGAAGAGTTGAGGGATTCAGAACCAGATGAAAATGATAGTGATGATGATTTTAGTGGTAGTGACGATGATGAGGTAGATATTGATGCAATGGAAGAGCTATTGCCTTCACACGGCGAGGGAACATCTTCTCAACAACTACCACATGAGACGAGAAGACACACATCCACGACTACGCAACCAAGTCTGTATCCCGTATATCCATTCTTCTCTGCAATAGATGATAATGATATATTTATACAGGCAGATTCTGTGGATATTCCAACTCGTGGTTGGACTGAGTTTTACGACTCAAGTAAAGGAGCACTCCACGTGGGAATGGTATTCAAGAGTAAGGAGCATCTTATCACTTCTATGAAAGATTATTCAGTGCGAGTGGCGAGACGAGAATATTGGGTTCTTGAGAGCACACCAAAGTTATGGAAAGTGGTGTGCAAACATCATAACAGAGGACAATCTTTCTGTCCGTGGAGTGTGAGGGGAATATTTAAAGAGAAAAAGGGATTGTGGAGAATTACCAAGTATGGAGGTCCTCACACATGCCTTATGGATGAGGTTTCAATGGATCATCAAAATTTAAGCAGAAATATGATTGCTTTAGATCTATTGGACACTGTTCGAGGTAATCCAAGTTATGGGGTTGCAAGTGTGCAAATGATGGTAAAAGAAAAGTATGGTTATGAAATCTCTTATGCTAAGGCATGGAATAGCATGAAATGTGCGAGGGAAAAACTTTATGGGACTTGGGAGACCTCGGTAAGAAAATTACCCAAATGTATGGGAGCTCTCCAGAAATGGAATTCAGGAACAATTGTTGAATGGAGTCATCTTGAAATAGGCATACCAGGACAAAAGATGTTGAAATATGTCTTTTGGGCATTTCGACCATGTATAGAAGGGTTCCAACATTGCCGCAAACTTATCAGTGTAGATGGAACTCATTTATACACTAAGTATAAACATAAAATGCTTGTTGCCGTAGCCATGGATGCAAATCAGAATGTGATGCCTATAGCTTTTGCCATAGTAGATGAGGAAACTTTGATGTCTTGGAGATGGTTTCTTCAGATGTTGGCGAAACACATTATCAGAGGACAGGATGGCTATTGTTTACTTTCTGATCGTCACCGTAGTATTTTGGCTGCTGTAGAGAGCATACCTGATTTCATGCCCCTTCGTGGAGTACATCGATTTTGTTTAAGGCATGTGTGTTCAAATTTCAATAAACATTTTAAGAACGTTCAATTCAAGGACATGTGTTGGAAAGCTGGTGCTGCAGTTCAAATCCAAAAATTTGAAAAAAAGATGGACGACATAAAGAGTATTAATGACCGTGCTTACTCCTACTTGGAGCGGATAGACAAGAGCTAATGGACATTATCTCATGATGGAGGATGGCGGTTTGGCATTTTGACTACAAACATGTCCGAATGTATAAATGGGGTGTTAAAAGGTGCTCGCCGACTACCAATTACAACTATTGTTCAAACAACATTTGATCGTTGCGTGAAATATTTTCTTCGCCGGATCACTAATGGCCGGAGGATGAGGCAAAATGATCAATTATGGGCTGATTATGCTTTTGACATATACACAAAATGGCAGCATCATTCTGTTAATCACTTCGTCCAAAAGATTGATTACACTCAACAATCAGCTTCTGTCATTACTAGGATGGACACATCACGTGGGAATCATACTCATGTTGTGAAGCTTCGGACACGAGAGTGCTCATGTGGGAAATGGGCTGAATATGGAATTCCTTGCTCACATGCACTGCAAGTATGTCGATCATTTGGGGTCAACTGTGCATCATTTGTGAAGGAATATTATAAAGTGGAACATTATATTGCAACTTATAAAGGGAGATTTCAACCATTGTGGTCGGAGGATTATTGAGATGATCCTAATTTTGAGCTAGTTCATAACCCTGCACGTCGAGAGCGACGTAATGTAGGTAGAGACCGTACCAATCGAATTCAAAATGAAATGGATTGGCCTCAAGCAAGAGCAAGACAACGAGCACGTCGCATTGATGAAGTTCAAAATGCACAACAAGGCCCAGGAAGACTCAATCCCTAGCGTTTTTGTATGATGCCTTTGTAATTTATGTGTCTCTTCTTTATTACTTATTATTGTGCACGTCCATTGTAATTTTTTTTGTATGCTTTGTTACTTGTTATGTGGAACCAATATTTACAGTCGTTATCCTGATCCTGATTCAAAGCATCAAAATACAATTTTACAATTTGTATTTTATGAACCAATAATATTGATACACAATATTCTAACCTTCGTGGTCGTCGTGGCCTTTCATCATATGTAGCATCATGTGACTCATGATGGCTCGGACCAGCCTCATGGTGATCACGATGATCCGTACTATCTATAAAAGGTAATGGCGAGATATGAAATGAATGGCGTGCTGGTGATGAATAATCATACTCCGATGTTCCCCATCCTAAACCAAGATCAGTAGCTACTAGTTCGGATACTGACTGTCTGCTTGCTGACATATATGGTGGTATAGGTGTTAATTCCAGATCTCCCAGTAGTTGACATTCGTCGCTGTCGGCAAACAAGTTATGCAGCCTATTAACAGGACCTCCCACATCACTAACACCACCTGACCTAAAAGAATGAGCATCATCATCAGTTGTGTTGTTGGATCTAATGCTGCGTCTCCTCCTTCTCGTATGTGTACTACTACTGAGTTCTTGTTGTTGAGGGACTTGGCTAGGAAAGCATTGTCTAGATGCCAACTGATGAACGTTATCAGCAATTAATCGATGATCATTCCTCATCTGAATGAAGTCCATAACCTTAGCATCATCGGCAACAGAATCACAACTGATAATCAAATTGTGCATTTGATCTGTCAGGAAAAAATATAAGCGTATCATAATGTTAAATATCATTTAAATAGATGAAGGATGTATTGCATGATTACTATACATACCACATGTTGCCAAGCACGTGGATCCTCTGGATGGTACCTCGTTCGTGTGTTCTCATATGATGGACCTATTAGTCGACGTGTAATTCGATCATACCATAACATGTATCCACTTTCCATAGTGATTGATCCGACAATAGGAGGCCCATGCACAATAAGATGCTCTCTGTTACCCCATTGACCAACATAATACATGTGATAAATGGACCAATCTTATCCAGGATGACCTCTACGCGATACGTCATGTAATATTGAACCTCTCTCAGCCCGTGGTGGAGGAATATGTTGTCGCATACCAAATTGCCTGAGCACTTGTTCTGGATGATGCATCTCAATTATAGCAAATTTGATTAATGGACACGATGCAGTCCAGAGCCTCGGGGCACACTGGACTGGCAAGGTTTGAATGTCTTGGATCGGGTCATATGGTTGCCATATAAACTGCATACAAATGTATTGAGCCATATTTATATAGATAAATAACTTATCAGAATATTTGATGTAAAAAGTATTATTCATACACAATTTTTTACCTCATTTGCCGACATTCTAACAAGCATATCTCTTATGATTCGTACAGAGTGACTTGCTGTTTGCGTGAAAGAATTATAATGCCACCACCTAAAAATCCATTCAATTGATATTAATATAACAATTATATTATCCATATACACAGAAAAACATTGCATGAAAATGTTAATAAACTGTAACATATATTATCTTACCGAGCACCATATGAAGGAATTGGCAGTCCATCAACTACTTCTGGAGCTTCATTGTCATCGACACGAGAACTTAATCTTATAGGTGTCAATGTTGTAATGCGTGACCATGCCCAAATCTACAATTAATAATTTTTTAAGGGTCATACCTAATTGCTAGAATTAACATAAAGGCAAAATAATACTACTTAACCTGCAACAACTGCATCGCTCCACCAATTTTTGATCTTCCTCTACGTGATGCAGTGCAAAGCTCACGATACATGAACGATAAAACTGCGCTACCCCAACTAAAGTTACGGACTTCATAGATTTGCTCCATATGCTGTAAGTAAACCAATGATATTGTAGAACCTGATGAGCTTGGGCACATAAGACCTCCAAGAAGTATCAATGCACAAACACGTGCGTATTGTTGGACCTCCAAAGTTGTGCTATGATCCGTAATTCTATTATTATGTACATGGTCTGTAAGAGCAGTAAGATGAAGCTGGGACCCCCTAAGGTCTCGCTCTTCCGAAATAAATCCGAGATAACGATGACAATAATCTTGCTACTTCGTGAGGTTGCGAACATAGTCTACACCGGTAACAGCAATACCGTCTATCGGTAATGCCCAAATAATTGCTATGTCTTGCAACGTAACTGTAGCCTCTCCCACACGTAAATGAAATGTGTGAGTCTCTGAGCGCCACCTCTCGACCAGAGCCGTAATCACATGAACATCAGTCTCAATATTTCTACAACTGTAGACACCATAGAATCCCATCTCATTTAATAAAGATAATACACGAGGGTGTAGAGCTTGGCGTCCTATAATTCTCCAAAATCTTCTATCTCCTCGTCTAACAAGTAAAGTATCATCTATATCTCCAGCTAATACACTCTCTGATCGATGGCCATCTTGCATGTATAAGACACTGGGATCACGTGGACCATATATATCTCTTATATCCATCCTAAAATATTTGCTGAAAAAATAAATAAAAAAAATATAATTAGATACATCCAAAATATTCATTGGTATATTAATGTGAATGACAAACAAATTGAGGATTGGAATCATTTACTAAAACTAATTTTTTCCACCAAGTTAAGATATCTATTGGTATATTAATGCTCCTCTAAAATTAACACTGATAAAAGATTTCCACAAAGTCAAGATAGCCTGCATCAATAGGCACATGTTACTAGGATGGACACATATTTATTAACAAATCATAATTTCATAAATTGAATGAGAATTTAAATTTTAATACAATTCAATATGTAGTACCACAAAATTTAACTCAATAATAATTCTAACAAAATTTGTAATTCAAATAAAAACATAACTCTAACAAATATAACAACATATAAAACTAACATAAAATGTAATCCAAATTTCAACTAAAACATAAATCATTATTTCTGTTAAATCAAATTATTATACCAAAAATAATAAATTATTATTTGAGTTTAACCAACACGTAAATCAAATTTCAACTCAAACATGATTAAGTTTTAACTAATTGAGACGAATTATATAAAATATAATTCATGAAACTAAAACATAAATCAAATTTTAACTTAAAAAAAATAAATTTTAACTAATTGAGACAAATTATATAATACATATTTTATATAACTAAAACATAAATCAAACTTTAATTAATGGAGATAATTAATCAAAACATAATGAACATAACTAAAACATAATTAAATTTTAGCATAATTAAAAATCTTACCTCAATCAAGCGAAATAATACACAAGTATACACCCTTCAAACCTGAAACAATAACCCAAACAATCATTTTATTTATTTATTTTTTTTACTAATTTAAAAAAAAAAGAAAAAAAAAAAGAAAAAGAAAACCAGATCTGGGCAGCCGGCCGCTGGCCAACAGCACCAGTAGCGTGCTGGCTGCTGCTGGTGCTGGCCATCATCAGCACCAGCAGCACGCTGCTGGTGCGGCCGGCCGACTGCACCAAAGAAACATAGAAAAAGGGAAAAAAAAAAAATGAAGAAGAGAGGAGGAGGAGGAGGAGGAGAAAGGGTTACTTGAGTCATATCAAATGAAATGAAAATGAACCAAATGTTTTTATTACTATTAAACTAACATTTCTTTTGAAAACAAATTTTAGAATAATTTTTTAAAAAAATTAATAAGATATTTAATATTTTTAATTAATTATTACATTAAATATTTTTTCGGTAAATATAAGTCTTAGAATTTTTTAAATAGCAAAATTTTAATATTTTCATATATGTAAAATATGTGTGTGTATATATATATATGTATATATAAGTGAAGTAATGAATGGTTGATATGAAAAATTGAGTGAAAAAATGAGAGGATAGGTGTGCTTTTTAGGGTGTAGAGCTTTTTGGGTGAATTATGATAGAATTTTTTTGGTCAAAAATTAGAGTATTTTGGGAAAAATATTGGAGAATGTGCATGCATTTTGAAATATTTTGGGGGGCTAAAAAATATTTTTCCAAAATATAGGAGAACAAGGGCTTTTTTATAAAAAAATAGTAAAAAAAAATAAAAATTACAAAAATACGGTACTATTCACAACTTTTACATTTTTATAGTAAGTTGCAGTCGCAGACTACAACTTTCAACAGTAATGAACAGTTACTTCTTTTTTTTTTTTATAATAAAATTAGTAAATAAATAAATAAATAAAATGATTGTTTGGTGTATACTTGTGTATTATTTCGCTTGATTGAGGTAAGTTTTTTAATTATGCTAAAATTTAATTATGTTTTAGTTATGTTCATTATGTTTTGGTTAATTATCTCCATTAATTAAAGTTTGATTTATGTTTTAGTTATATGAAATATGTATTATATAATTTGTCTCAATTAGTTAAAATTTGATTTATGTTTTAGTTTTATGAATTATATTTTATATAATTTGTCTCAATTAGTTAAAACTTAATCATGTTTTAGTTGAAATTTGATTTACGTGTTGGTTAAACTCAAATAATAATTTATTATTTTTGGTATAATAATTTGATTTAACAAAAATAATGATTTATGTATTAGTTGAAATTTGGATTACATTTTATGTTAGTTTTATATGTTGTTATATTTGTTAGAGTTATGTTTTTATTTGAATTACAAATTTTGTTAGAATTATTATTGAGTTAAATTTTGTGGTACTACATATTGAATTGTATTAAAATTTAAATTTTCATTCAGTTTGTGAAATTATGATTTATTAATAAATATGTGTCCATCCTAGTAACATGTGCCTAATGATGCAGGCTATCTTGACTTTGTGGAAATCTTTTGTCAGTGTTAATTTTATTGGAGCATTAATATACCAATAAATATCTTAACTTGGTGGAAAAAATTAGTTTTAGTTAATTATTCCAATCCTCAATTTGTTTGTCATTCACATTAATATACCAATAAATATTTTGGATGTACCTAATCATATTTTTTTATTTATTTTTTCAGCAAATATTTTAGGATGGATATAAGAGATACATATGGTCTACATGATCCCAGTATCTTATACATGCAAGATGGCCATCGATTAGAGAGTGTATTAGCTGGAGATATGATACTTTACTTGTTAGACGAGGAGATAGAAGATTTTGGAGAATTATAGGACGCCAAACTCTACACCCTCGTGTATTATCTTTATTAAATGAGATGGGATTCTATGGTGTCTACAGTTGTAGAAATATTGAGACTGATGTTCATGTGATTACGGCTCTGGTCGAGAGGTAGCGCTCAGAGACTCACACATTTCATTTACGTGTGGGAGAGGCTACAGTTACGTTGCAAGACATAGCAATTATTTGGGCATTACCGATAGACGGTATTGTTGTTACCGGTATAGACTATATTCGCAACCTCACGCAGTGGCAATATTATTGTCATCGTTATCTCGAATTTATTCCGGAAGAGCGAGACCTTAGGGGGTCACAGCTTCTTCTTACTGCTCTTACAGACCATGTACATAATAATAGAATTACGGATCATTGCACAGTTTTGGAGGTCCAACAATACGCACGTGTTTGTGCGTTGATACTTCTTGGAGGTCTTATGTGCCCAAGCTCATTAGGTTCTGCAATATCATTGGTTTACTTACAGCATATGGAGCAAATCTATGAAGTCCGTAACTTTAGTTGGGGTAGCGCAGTTTTGTCGTTCATGTATCGTGAGCTTTGCACTGCATCACGTAGAGGAAGATCAAATATTGGTGGAGCGATACAGTTGTTACCGATGAAGTAGTATTATTTTGCCTTTATGTTAATTCTAGCAATTAGGTACGACACCTAAAAAATTATTAATTGTAGATTTGGGCATGGTCACACATTACAACATTGACACCTATAAGATTAAGTTCTCGTGTCGATGACAATGAAGCTCCAGAAGTAGTTGATGGACTGCCAATTGCTCCATAGGGTGCTCGGTAAGATAATATATGTTATAGTTTATTAACATTTTCATGCAACTTTTTTCTGTGTATATGGATAATATAAATTGTTATATTAATATCAATTGAATGGATTTTTAGATGGTGGCATTATAATTCTTTCACACAAACAGCAAGTCACTCTGTACGAATCATAAGAGATATCCTTGATAGAATGTCGGCAAATGAGGTAAAAAATTGTATAATAATAATACTTTTTACATCAAATATTCTGATAAGTTATTTATCTATATAAATATGGCTCAATACATTTATATGCAGTTTATATAGCAACCATATGACCCGATCCAAGACATTCAAACCTTACTAGTCCAGTGTGCCCCGAGGCTTTGGACAGCATTGTGTCCATTAATCAACTTTGTTATAATTGAGATGCATCATCCAGAAAGAGTGCTCAGGCAATTTGGGATGCGACAACATATTCCTCCACCACGGGCTGAGAGAGGTTCAATATTACATGACGTATCACGTAGAGGTCATCCTGGACAAGATTGGTCCATTTATCACATGGATTATGTTGGTCAATGGGGTAACAGAGAGCAGCTTATTGTGCATGGGCCTCCTATTGTCGGATCAATCACTATGAAAAATGGATACATGTTATGGTATGATCGAATTACACGTCAAATAATAGGTCCATCATATGAGAACACACGAACACGGGTACCATCCAGAGGATCCATGCGCTTGGCAACATGTGGTATGTATAGTAATCATGCAATACATCCTTCATTTATTTAAATGATATTTAACATTATGATACATTTATATTTAACATCCTTCATTTGTGGCACTGGAGGACATTATTAGGACTACCTTTTACAATATTGTGTATCAATATTATTGGTTCATAAAATACAAATTGTAAAATTGTATTTCGATGCTTTGAATCAGGATCAGGATAACGACTGTAAATATTGGTTCCACATAACAAGTAACAAAGAATACAAAAAAAATTACAATGAACGCGCACAATAATAAGTAATAAAGAAGAGACACATAAATTACAAAGACATCATACAAAAATTGGTTCATATATTTTGCTTACAACTTACTAACTACAAAAAAGCTAGGGATTGAGTCTTCCAGGGCCTTGTTGTGCATTTTGAACTTCATCAATGCGACGTGCTCGTTGTCTTGCTCTTGCTTGAGGCCAATCCATTTCATTTTGAATTCGATTGGTACGGTCTCATGTGGATGTATGTCTTCTCGTCTCATGTGGTAGTTGTTGAGAAGATGTTCCCTCGCCGTGTGAAGGCAATAGCTCTTCCATTGTATCAATATCTACCTCACCATTGTCATTATCACTAAAATCATCACTATCATTTTCATCTGGTTCTGAATCCCTCAACTCTTCATCACGAAAACTATCTACTCGTGGCTCTGGTTCACCATTATGAACGAAATGCGTTGGGTTATCTTGCTTTCCTTCAAAAACTTGATGAGAGGTAGAAGGGCCTTCACCAAAATCATGAATCCCAACATTTGCAAACCCTTGCGTGACCACAGGAACATTTATTTCTGTTTGAGTTGGGTATTGTTGATCCAATCCAAAATCTTGGTAAGAGGCAAATTGACATTCGGGTTGCATCAAAAGCCCCATGTAAAACCCCACTCCAACAGTATTATCAACACCAGTCTAACTTATTGCTTCTGTCTCACCATATAATTCCACATAAATAAACCACCATCATTCTGTATTTCCAAAAGTGTAGATATCCCGTACTATTTATCCAAATAGAATTTTGTTTGAATTTTTAGTTTATAGCTACTGCTATCAATAACTGTCGCTCCATAGATTTCGTGGCACAGATCAGAATATGTTATTTCACGAGATACTCTAATAATACTGCATGCTGGACGATCATAATCCACTGAGTGAGAATCTCTAGTAATATTTCCGCTAAAGTATATTAGAACAACAATGGTACTCGAAGTCGACATACCTTCCACAAATACGCACATAAATTATATTAATTAATCAGTCTAATCAATAATTATCATAAAAATTTACATTTTTCAACATTTCTACAGTACACAAAAAGTAAATTTACATATACTAACAAAAATTTAATTAACTCATAAAAACACAAATCTATGAAAATATTACAACATTTAATACATTAATCAAATTTAAACTAATATAATTTAACCTAATTCATAAATTAAATTTAAGCTAACATAATAAATCATATTTTAAACTAGCATTTATAATTAATAATATTGATAAACACATAATGACATATAAACACTCTCCCTTATGTCCATCATCATCATGCAAGAAATTAAAAACCAATCAGCAACAAATGAGAAGGCTCCACCCCTTCTCCCAACATCCCATCCTTCTTTGTGAATCCACCAATTCTAAATATTTCTAAAGTATTGTACTATAAAAATATTACAAAATTAAAATAAGATATCCAAGCTTACCGTTAAATGCTCCACTAAAATTAACACTGACAAAAGATTTCCACCAAGTCAAGATAGCCTGCATCATTAGGCACATGTTACTAGGATGGACACATATTTATTAATAAATTATAATTTCACAAACTGAATGAAAATTTAAATTTTAATACAATTCAATATGTAGTACCACAAAATTTAACTCAATAATAATTCTAACAAAATTTGTAATTCAAATAAAAACATAACTCTAACAAATATAACAACATATAAAACTAACATAAAATGTAATCCAAATTTCAACTAATACATAAATCATTATTTCTGTTAAATCAAATTATTATATCAAAAATAATAAATTATTATTTGAGTTTAACCTACACGTAAATCAAATTTCAACTAAAACATGATTAAGTTTTAACTAATTGAGACAAATTATATAAAATATAATTCATAAAACTAAAACATAAATCAAATTTTAACTAAAAAATAAATAAATTTTAACTAATTGAGACAAATTATATAATACATATTTCATATAACTAAAACATAAATCAAACTTTAATTAATGGAGATAATTAACCAAAATATAATGAACATAACTAAAACATAATTAAATTTTAGCATAATTAAAAAACTTACCTCAATCAAGCGAAATAATACACAAATATACACCAAACAATCATTTTATTTATTTATTTATTTACAAATTTTATTAAAAAAAAAACAGTAATTGTTCATTACTGTTGAAAGTTGCAGTCTGTTACTGCAATTTACTATAAAAATGTAAAAGTTGTGAATAGTACTGTATTTTTGTAATTTTTTTTTTTTACTATTTTTTTTATAAAAAAGCCGAGAACAAGCCCTAAAAGAATTTATACACAAAAAAATATAATTTTTTAGAATAAAAAATTATGAATAGTAATACTATTCATTACTGTTGAAAGTTGTATCGACTGCAACTTACTATAAAAATGTAAAACTTTTGAACAGTACCGTATTTTTGTAATTTTTTTCTTTTTTTGACTATTTTTTTGTAAAAAACCCAGGAATGTATCTTACATAGGTTGGGCAGAGCATGAATTTAGCTATCCTAATCTATCAAAGAAATTACGCAGCTGCGGTACAAATATGTGCCTAATTGTCCGTGCGTACCTACTATAGGGTGTAATTAGTACGAACTTGGTTTGACGTCTACACTCCCATGGACGGATTTAGAATTGAAAGTCAGGCGGGATAAAATTTATATCATATAAAAATTTAAATACAAATTTAAAATATTTGTTGTCATCAAAGTTGAGTACGATATTATTTCATATCATAATATTCAGCAATGATAAAATCAATATTAAAATTTTTAACATCTTTTCTAATATAAATAACTAAAGAATCGACTAAAAAATCATCTTTCATCTAGTTTCTAAAGTTTATTTTTTGACAAATATATTCTCAAATAAATAAAATAGAAATGTCTAATGGGCCTAAATCTAACCTAATTGTAAATTATTTAATTATAAATATGAGCATAAAATTTTGCTTTAAATTTTACAAACTAAAACAAGCAAAGAATTAATAAAAAGTATTACTAAAATTTTAAATATATATAAACTAAAAATTATTACAAAAATTAGAAAAAATATATAAAAATATTGGGGAGATTATTACCAAAGTTTAAAAATGTATAGAAATATTAAGAAAATATATATACAAAATGTTGGGGGGCTAAATCTGTCACTGTATACTCCACAAATATTTCAAATATATACAATATTAATGATATAATGATAAGTGACAATATAAAATGATCATTAATGATATATATTATGTGACAATAACTTTTGTTTTGTCACTAATGATATTTTTTAAATGACAATAATTTTTATTTTATCACAATAGAACTCAATAGTCAATAGTGACAAAAATCAATATTCTAAGTTGTTATCATTGACAATTAGTACCACCTCTATGGTGACAATCTAGTAACAGTAAAAATTGCAACAATCATTTGTGACAAAATTTTCATTGTTACAGTATTGTCACTATAGGTATGTCACTAATTGTCAGTAAAGACAACTTAAATAATAATCTTATCACTATTTAGTTTGTACAAACCATTAAAGTGATAAAAATAAAATTTTATGTCATTTAATATATATAATTAATAATAATTTTTATATTATCACTTATTATTTTATCACCAATATATTTTTTTTTTTATAGTCAAATGAGCCTAACCTAACAAATTCATCGTAGCACCTCTCGACAAAACTAGTTAGGGTACGAGGAGTCAACTATCAAACTATTTAATTAATGCTCCTTAATTTTCTTGTCTTTCTTGGTTAACACATCATAGAGCAATTGGCTATTTGAGGTGCGAGAGGCACGAAACCAAATTAGTGCATATCCTTCTCGCTCTTTTGTCTTAATTTTTCCCACACAACGCATATATACTTTTTAATTTTGAAGCAATGGCAATGGGTTCTCGGGCTATATTTGTGTTGATGATGGTAGCCTTATTGTTGAACTTGATGGCGACTACATACAAATGTGATGCTCGTCGACTTCATCAAGATATTCCGACCACCTTAACGGAAGACGAGGAATATCCATCTAGCTTTCCCGTCATCCTTCCACCACTACCTAGCTTTTCAGAATCATATTCTCCTTCACCAACTCCTTCCCCTGAGCCTCAAGCATAAATGGTGACTCTACGTTGGATTAGGTGCATTGCACTCAGTTCCACGTAGACCATTAAATATAAGAAGGTTAGCTGAAATGTAATGGTGAACAGTATAAACTATTAGCATACACAATATAATTATGTGAGTTTATTGAAATAATTTATCTGTACCGATGCTATATGCACTTAAATAAGTTCACCTTCTTATATTTAGACATGAAATAAAAGGTTGAAGAATAAAATGTTGTACTTCGTTGTGTGTATTAATTAACTTTGCATTAATATGTACTTTCACTTGAATCAAGTGAAATTATTTATGCGCTCCTTGTTAGCTTATACTTGTATTATTATTAGCATTGGATAAAGTCAGAGTAATATACATGAAATGTGTTTTCTAAATATAAGTTAGTTATTGCATGCAAAGTTGAAAATTCGTACGACTTATATATATATATAAATCCCTCTAAATTAAAATTGTTCTGTTCCTAAAGTAAATAAAAAATAATAAAGTAATCCTAAAATCCACGTTTTAATTTGTTCAGGTAGGACTTCAACCTGACGCATTTGAAGGTGAATCAAAACCGTCCAAAAGCAAACACGTGGACATATCCTATAATACCAGTTGGGATGAATAGTGATTTGCCAACTCAATCATTAATTATAAATATTTCCTCATTTAGTGTTGTAACTAAAAGGCAAGTGAAAATTGATCTGACCCTAACACACAAACTTTTGACTCTGTCCTTCCTACCTATAAGCACTATCGGGCAAAACTGTTTAGTTAATCAAGCAAGCTTAACTCGAGCCCGATCTTAATTCGATATCCTGTTCTAAGGAGCTAATATACTGACGTCATTTTTTCCTTAGATCAATACATAAATAATCCAATATTAATTAAGCTTATAATTAGCAAATGTAAGTCGAACTGATTAACAATATAACCAAACTGCTGAATTTCAATGGTCGAAATTAACAAAATATTGTTTAGTTGTATCTCCTTTAAGTTTTTTCAAGCAGTCTAATGTTTATGGCTTCGAGCGTGGTGAACGTAATCAACTTTAGTTAAATTTAGATTATTCATTTTAATATGGACCGTTGATTTATATAAATCAAGATATCGACCTCTCTTTCAAGAGGAGTTTTGCGCGTTTTCAAAATTATATGGATATTTCAATTTATATTTTTTAATAGAGAATATTTTAAACATTTCATATATATATTTATAGGGGTTAAATTGAAATTAAACCTCCAACCTAACGATGGAGTTGGAAGTTTTCCATGTAGTCGTAGATTTTGACCCACATCATGAGGAAAATTTTGAATAATTAATGAGATTATAACAAGGGAAGGAGATTAAACTTTATATTATGAATATTAAGTTTGGATATGCTCGATTAATTATATTGCAAGTGTAATAATACTTGAATTATATTTTTAATATAGTTATAATCATATAATAAATATATAACCAGATCCAAATTTGGACATGAAAGAATATCTAATATTTTTGACCCAGTCCAAATATATAAAACACGAGAGTATAAATTTGATTGCAGATCCAAAAGATTTATATGAAAATCATTCTTGCTTTAATTTTGGTCTAGAAAGATTTAAATAATATCATAATTAATCATCAAATATATAGTACATATTGACATATGCTAATTTTATATGCAAATTTGCATGTAAAACATGATGATACTACACAAGCAATACAAAAAATATAATATTAGTGATTAAAAAAAAGTGATAATATAAAAAAGATCATAATTAATTATACGTATTAAGTAATAATAATTTTCATTTTGTTACAAATAATATTTTTGACTGAGAATTTTTTTTTTATTACAATATGTCTTTATAATTATAAAAATTAATGTTTTAAATCATCACAATTAACAATTAGTATCATTTGACAAGATTATTACTATCGCCAATTTGTTTCTATAGGTATATATATAACAAAGCAACAATATTCATCACTTATATAAAAAAAATTTAAAGCAACCTAATTAAGTTTATGAGATCCAAATCTTAATTCATGGAAGAATTAATTTAAATCTATTAATAATTGGATAGTTGCAATCAAATTCTCTTTATATGCCAATTAAAATTCAAATCACAAAATTGGATCCTCATAATATACATATATATATATATATATTTGCTTAATTATGAACTGTAAAGAAAAATTTCGATGCTTATTGCTGCTATGAAATCAATATTCAAAGTCAAAAACCCTTATGCATATTCACCCAATACCTTTACCATCTGTTAGAAAAGATGCCTAACCTGCAATAGCCACACTACTCCTGAGTTGGTTTATACCCTACTTTTCTTGTTCCCCTAAGAAAAGAATCCAAAAGCAATTAAGAGTTAAAAAAAAAAAAAAAAAAAGAAAGGTAAAAGTAGGCATAAAAGCAAAATAAAGTCACCACCTTATTGACAAAAGAAACTTTTCCAAGAATCATCCCAATCCCATCATATATTATATAAACTTAGTACTTGTATTCATGTAATAAGTTTACATTCCTTTCTTCATATGATATATTTGATTTTCCACAAAGAGGGTTCTCTACTATCTTTTCCTTCTTATTGTCCCAATACAAATTCTTGAAATTTAAAAACAAAAAAATGAGGAAATCGTTGGGCATTTTTGCATGTTTCTTGATTGTGGCATTGGATGTCACTGCTGGAATTCTTGGTATCAAAGCCGAAGCGGCTCAAAATCAGGTTATTTATTTTCCTTTTTTTTTTTTTTGGTCAGTATGAAGTTGTGTCGTACGTATGATTGATATGTATTTGATCATTTTTGCTGGTATTTTAGGAGAAGCATTTGAGGCTATGGATATTTGAATGCAAAGAGCCAAGCCATGAAGCTTTTGTTTTAGGTTTATCTGCTGCAACCCTTCTTGGTTTGGCTCATGTTCTTGCAAATCTGCTTGGAGGGTATGGTGTTTGCAGTCAAGATGAGTCACAGAAGTCATCTCCTAGCAAGAAGGTGTCAGTTGCATGTCTTGTTTTCACATGGTATGACATTTTTCCCTTTCTTCTTTTTTATTTGGGTTGGTAGCACATTTTGTTGAGATTTATATAAGCATGCATTTTTAAGCTATAGTTGTTCTTGTGTTGCTCCTTTGTTCACATAGAATGTCTCAAGATTTCATTTATTTGTATTTATAGCATCTGCATATCTTATAAGATGTAAAAACTTATATTTTATTGAATTTTATTTTTTTTGCAAAATCTTGTTACTTGATTTGGATAAATGCTCACAATAAAGTTCTTATTTTGAGGCACTAATTGATGTAGAACTTATATGGTGTTTGGTTTTATTTTATAAGAATAATCATGTTACTTTATTAGGACAAAATAACTTAAAGCAGGTAAGAACTCATAAATTATTTATATTTGGTTAATAAGCTAGAATGCAAGCTTGTCATTTACATGAAAATTTGGATGGAAGGATTTGGAATTAATGATTTTCATATCTATAAGAATAATGGATAATTTTAAGGTCTGGACTTAATATGTTAGAATTAGGTAATTCAAATTTATAGAATAACTAAATAATTTTAAATTATGATAGTGATGTGGACTGAACTTGTCTTCAGGGTTCTCTTTGAAAACTTGTTACTGAAGGCCATAGATTGTTGGTCTCTAATTCGAGAAATGCCAGCAGAAAAAAATTGCGTGAGTATAAAATAAATTGACAGACCCCTTTTGCTCTCATAAGTCCTGATGCATATAGTGTTTGGATTTGATGGATTGAGTTTAGTGAATTTGACAGATATCTTAATATTTTGTATTTATCTTTAAGGATAATTTGACTAATATATTCTCAATTTTAATTTAATGATAATTCTTATAATTATTTACGATGAATATTCGTAATTTATTGCGAGTTTGTAATATGCTGATCAGGATAATCCTGGCCGTTGGTTTGTCAATGCTGGTGATTGGAACAATATCAAACAATAAATCAAGAGCATCCTGTGGGTTCACACACCACCATTTTCTGTCCATTGGAGGGATTCTGTGCATGGTTCACGCCTTGTTTGCCGTCGCATACTATGTTACTTCAACTGCTGCACTTCCTTAATATCAGGCAACATGCCTCCAGACAATGCCTATTTTAGTTTAGTTTTTCCCCCAACTTTACCACGACACACATCCACCTTTTGACCATAGTGAGTTGCATCTCAACTTTTTGATCACTAGCTTCCTTAGTTTATGAGTCATGTTACCAAGGCAGACATATTCTTGGAAGTCTTCCAATTGTTGTAATGGCAGCAATTATTAGTATTTTCATTTTACTTTTAGCAATTACCTTGTCCAAGTATGAGAGGATGCTTAGTAAAATTTATTTAAAATATTTTATAAGCTTAGATATATTATAATGTGTCTTAGTAGTTCAAAAAATATCATATTTTAGTTCTGAGATAATTTTTCAAAATATTTGGATATGAAACGAGTAAATGAACAACAGCTTACCATATTATAATGTATCTTAGAAATTTTTAAAAGAAAAATGACGTTATACTATAAGTTCTCAAGCAATGGGAGGAGTCAAGACTCTAACCACGTGCTTGCCAAAGAATAAACCGATAACTCATAGGCAGTAGCTTCTTCAAGGAATCCCACCGAAGCTGTAACAAATGCGAGTCTTGATAGAGCAATTTTTACTATTTATGAACCCGAATCTAGGTAGTATATCCATAACCAAAATAAGGCTAGAGTGAAATTGAGTGAAGATCCGAACCAACTGATTTTGAAAAATCAACAAACTTTACGCCACTCATATCCATAACCAACTGTATAATTTACAAAATTATCATTACCAAACTCTTCCTTAAAATAAAATTCGTTAAGATATCTCACGAACTCCTTAATTCTTACAAAGTAAAATATATATAAACTCAAGTAAATACTCAGTTAGAAAATTGACAACAAAGGAGGCTGGACCATAGGGTGCCCAAATTCTGCTACAGATTTGCTACTGAGCTATTGAGAATCAAAAGAAGCCATGACAATGTATATCATCTGAACAATGAGACTATCTCAATATTCCAAGTAGTGAAAAAATGATGCCCAATGAACAACGTTTGTATTCTCAAAATCAGTTTTAAGACCAACTCTCATAAGTTCAGAAATATTGAAGCATTTCTGTCACAAGGTCACCATCAAAAGAGGCTATCTCCTAACAATTGGATGGCAAGGTTGCAATTTTGTCGATGCGTTCTATAGATACAACAAAATAGTACATTTTGTAGCAACAAACTCATCATACATTAAAGCTGTAAAAAACAAAACAATGAGTATTAACTGTTGTTGAATGTCGAATACCTAAGAAGGTGGCGAAGGTAAAAGAAGAGCACTTATGTAAGCAATGAGAGCAGTGGCACAGTAAGAATTTTGCAGAAAGCTTACAGAAAGAGATAACATATATGTGAAAACTAAGAACTCTTTTACATAACTTGAGCAACAAATCATTCATTAAATGTTCAAAGGATTTGTTGCCTGGAAGCTTGTTAATGAAAATCCTTAAAAGATGATAAAACTTGATATTTATGAATCACCAGGACGGCCATTTAAAGAAAGATTCAAACAAAAAAGGGAAAACAGTTAAAAGGGTAATTGATCTTGAAGCGCCTGAAATGTATAAAGACACCATCACAAACAAAATGCTTCAAGATCCCCCACAAGTATAGATCAAGAGATAATGGAACTAGTCACCAAACAAGAGATAAGGGAACTAAACTACATTGCCAGAGCTATTCATTGGCTCAAGAGACATCACTTGTAACAAAGAGCGACAAATAGTGGAAAATTCATCACGTCGTGAAATAATGCACAACAACTAGGCATTTACAACATACAGATAACAGATAACACAGCTCTTCAGATCAAGAGCATCGAGGCAGTTCTATTATCCAAAATCATTCATTGAGAAGTATAATAAGCCATCAAGACTTTGAAGAGCTAGCCTGGGATACTGTGTTCATATTCCTTGCCCTTTAAGATCTTGCTGTCAAGATTTAACATTTATGCATTGCCATTAAAGAGCTAACATAGGATTCTGCATTCAGGTGATCATTTAGGGCAGGACATTATAGACACACGCTAACAATCAGGCAGGAAAAAAAAAAAAAAAAAAGGCATTTTTAGCTGATAAAATCATCGGCACAGAACTAAAAAAATAATGAGTAGGACCAAATAGAAAATACAAGGAAAAGAAACAGGGCTTCATTAGTTTGCATATTTAGAACTACATTCATCAACAAAACAGTGATAGCTGAGATATGAAGCCTAAAAAGCCAGTTGGGCAAAATCTCAAGAGCTCCATTATCCTAAGAAAAAGAGGGATTCACCCTTGGCTCAAAATGGTATAAATCAAGCAAAATTATAAACTTGCAATCACCAATTTACCTATTCATAGATCGAAAGCCATTTTAACCTGTTCCTTCATCAAAGTCAACATCTTGTAATTTAGCTCAGCCTCCTCCACAGCCAGTTGCTTCCACTTCTCGTCCAATTCCTTGGCCTTCATATTCCCAATCAAACTCAACCTTTCCTTCAGAAAACTCATCCCGGCCTCCGGCATTGCCAAAGAGGGAAAGTTTCCCACCATATTGAGAAATGAAGCGCTGAAAAAGGGGTACTTAGACCAAATGTCCTCATCTTCATCATCTTTTTCTTTCTTTACAATCTCCTTCTCATCCCCTCCAATCTTCTTTGCCTTCACAATATCATTCTTTCTATTCTCTTGAATTGCGTTGCCAGCACCATTCTTTCTAGCACCACCCCAGATTTTCTTGGAGAGTTCGAAAACCATGATTTCATGTGGCTTGGAAATGACAGGATCCAAACCATTCTCACCTTTCTTCAAAGCATTCAAGAACCTCTTCTTCAGCCTGGTAATCTTAGTTCTCAGCTGTTCCCTTGAGAAATCCACCTGCAATTTTCCCTTTATGAAATTGTAAAAAGCCCCCATATCTGCATTCGGGTCTAGCCCTTTTACATTCTTGAAATCAATCATTCCATTCAGCACAGAAACCTCATCCTCATCACTCCACAGCCTAGTGATAAATCCACCAGGGGTAGAAGAAGATTTCTTCTCTTCAGTTCTTGACTTTTTGCTGCCTCTTAAATCGTCGTCACTTTCTTGATGGGTGCGTTTCCCTGACGCGAGGGGAGACTTAGTGATGGGCTGAAGCTTGTAATCAGAAGGGGAGCCTTCCGATTCAGACTCGGAATCCGACCCGTTTTCTTGAACAACAGATTTTGGATCGGATTTGGGAACTGGGATTGGATTTTTACTGTCTTTTGCCTTTTGCTGATCTTCTTCTTCATCATCTTCAGATGAGCCTTCCTCTTCTTCTTGAGAAAAAATTTCTTTTTCTTCTTCAGAAGAATCTGCTTCAGATTCCTCCTCCTCCTCTTCTTCAGAGGATTGGGGATCTTCCTTTTCTGGCTTCTCTTTGGAGGGTTGACGAGAGTGAGAGGGGGCTTTGGGCGCCATAGTCAAGACTATCTTTGGCTGTACTTTATTTCGTGAATGTGGTGTTAAGAATAGGGTTTTGAGGTATTTATAGAGTCCCAATTAAGGCCCAAGAACTGCTGCAATTTCTGAATGAAAGTAAGAGTTCTGGCCTTTCTTCTTCTTCTTCTTCTTTCTTTTTTCCTTTTTCTTTTTCGTTTTTGGTTGAAAAGTTATTACAAGAGTTGTAAGCTTTAAAATGAATACATAAAAAGAATTACAATAATTTGTGAAGGGGCATTATGCTCATATTATAATTCTTTTATGCGCGTAAATCCGAATAGTGGAATTTCATTTGATGGTTTTACCTCTTTCATTCATTTTTTTAGAAAAAAAAATTATTTTCAAAATTTTAAATTTTTTTAGAACACTCCCGATGATAAATTCTATGAAGATAAGATGAGCCTTGTAGCTCGAAGGATAAATACGTCACTGAAAATTATGATATCAAGAATTAGAGATCCTTCTTACTCCGATCGACTCAAAATAAAAATAATGAGAATATAAAAGTCATAATTGAAATAGCAAGCCAAAAACTAAAAAACTTGAGACCAAAAGTCATGAAATTTGAATATAGATCTTTAATATGATATATTTTTTATTTATTATATAACGCGTGAAAATAAAAAAGAATGATGATTTTGGATTACTACTCAACTTATGTTAATGAATAGAATATTTTTAGATGAAAATATATATATATATATAAGCAATTAAAAGAATTGAGACCGTTGTTTTCAAAAAAATTCGATGCAAAATACACATTATTCCTTCCTTTCTATTGAATTAATTATAATTACTAATTACATATTTCAAAAACGTATACTAGAAATCAGAACTAATAAATAGATTTAAGATATAGTGAAAAAAGGAAAAAATAAGAACACACGATAGAACATTGGGATCCCTTGTCGGACAAAAATAAATAAAATAATTTACTAATATGAAATAAAATACATTAAATTTCTATCAAGATAATTGGACGTTTATTAAATTTCTACCGAGATAACTGATGGCTCCAATCAATAAGAATCCTATTAACCTTAGATTATATACAGGAGTATGGCAATAATATATCCACACACAAAAATAGTAATTTGAAGTAGCATAAGCCTTCTAAGCAACCAACAATCCCTGCAGTTGTCATACATCTTGAAAACAATTTATAGGTCACAAAGCTGATATTTATTTATTTTTGGTAATTTTGATATTATAAAGTTTTCGAATCATGATATCGACTATGCTGTTAAATTTTAGATTTTGAATTAATTTAAAAAAAAAAAAAAGAAGTGGTAGCATTTTACATAACAGAGCTACAAAGAAAACGACGGAAGAAGCCAAATTAGGATTGAATCTGGACAAGAACGGATAAGCATATAGTATAAATTTGTGAAATTTCTATCCTAAAAACCATTCAGATTGAAGAGAGAAAAAAGTTAGAAGAATGAACAACAGGGTATATCTAGTTCATATCTCTACGAGGAGGAAACTATAACTTTGTTGAACAATTCATTAGTGTATGTACAAGATAACTCATCATACTTGTATGTGTTTGTCATTGTGGCTCTCCATCATCCAACAGTATCGACTCCAAGATCTCGTCTCCACCTGCTCACGTGTAAGGTGTTAAAGTTGCCAGATCCTTAAGAAGTGAAAACCTGCATGTGATTATATCTTCAAAATTAACTTAAAACCCCATGTCTCTTGGGAAGAAAGGGGTAAATAGTCCATGCATTCATCTAATCTATTTGTGTTGGAAGAAAAACAAGACGATGATTAGCAGAAGACAATAATCTATCTGATTTTCACTTCTCGACAAATAAAATCTGTTTTGTTATCCTGGGTTGTTATTCTATCTTAGGGTTAAGGAATGCCTATATAACATCGAAATCAAGAGAAAAAAAGAACCCACAACCCGAGGATATCTTGGATCTGTTCTCTCATAACAACTACATATTGAAGAAAATTATGCAATATCAGACATGGAAAAAGGGCATTAAGTTGGCTGAGATAATATTAAATGAAATTCCTGCTTACCTTGAAATAGTGGGATCAGCTTTCATCATCTGAACTGAAGTCATCGTCATCCATTTGCCGCTCCCTCATTGCTGGAAATAGTCGTTGGTTGATAGCTAGTGGAGACTCGGAGGATGACTCTTGAGAAGGCGAAGGTGATGATGGCAGAACCTCTTTTGGTGGTGCCTTTGATGGCAATTTGATGGAGTTTTTCACATCTTTACATGCCTTGTCCAACATTAATAAGAAATCGCGAACTATTACAAACAGACGCAACCCCTCATCCCTCCCAGCCTTACCATAGAAGTAATCTCCAGTGCTCTTGGCCAGAGCCATTATCCTTTTCTCTTCTTCTAACAGCCATGTGACATCAGATTCGGATTGATGAATGAAACTAATGAGAGCACCACGGAACTCACTGTCTCCCTCTAAGTCCTTCATCTCAGTGGCAAGAAACTCTTTTGTTTTGACAAGTGACTGACTGAGTTTCGACACAGATTCACTCAAAGTATCATTATCAATTACTGCTGCCTTTTTTACATTCTGAAGCTCATTGCTAAGCCCAGAAACCACTTGAAGACCCAGGTTTCGGTGGTACTCTTCTGTTTCTTTTGAAGAATCCTCAATGAGATCTTCTGTCTTCACACTGGACATACTCGGGCTCTCTCTTAATCTGCGAGCGGCTCTTAAACCTTCCGAACGAATTATTTCATGGACGACAAAGTTTAGCAGTGTGGTCTTTCCATCTGTTCCTTTCACATCTGATAATTTCAAGAGTGTGTCAAGCTTGAACGCCATAGCACCACCACGATAAGTGCCATCATTCATGCGGTTGCCAGTTTTGAGAACAGCTTCCAAGAGTTTCAGGAAGAGTCTGCTGTTTCTGAGCTCCTTACATGCTACCTGAAAAGGGTATACAACGTTAATTCCACGAAAACCTGACGTATAGGGTGAGCTTGCATAACACTAACACAAGTTAAGAACAAGAAACTAAAAATTGCAATATGAAGCATCTCTAACTTCTTGGCACTCGCCCGGCCAATTTGGTTCGCCACATGTACGCTACTTGCCTCAAACAGGCATTACAAAGTCAAAGCCTCCAAATGCAAATGGATCAATGAGTTGAGTAATGTTCTTCAGCCACTTTGAGAGTTACAAAAGCCAATGACAAAGAGTTGGGCTTTGTTTGGTATTGTTTTAGTTGTTTTGGGGAAAATGTATTTTAAGGAGTGGGATTGGGGAATTTGATGGATGGTTGGCTTTGGTCTTGGGGTGATTAGAGATTATTTTGGGAAAACAATGATATTTTTTGATTTGTTTTGGGATAAGACATTCTCTATTGTAGATATCAAATCAGTAGGTCTTTTTTTGAGTTAGTGGATTGAAAATATGTCAATATTATTTTCTTTTTTTTATGTATAGTTGTAGCGAGTGTGATATATATATATATGGAATGAATTTTCTTGGGGAATGGGAAAAGGGCTTTGGGGTAGGAAGCATTTTGGGGAGGAAAAAGTGTAACTTCTAAGGTGGCTTCGGAGAAGGTGTTGGTATGTTTGGCATTGTTCTCCAAGTTGGGAAATATTTCAGGAGAACAGAACCAAATTTCCTTGTCAATTGATTGTTTAACTCCTCAATAAATGAATCATAATAGTCAATTATAAAATTCTTATCCAAAGAAAAGCTTCAATGTACTTCTAAACTAGATTATACCATAAGTATTCGAATCACCAGCAAAGGTCCAAACTAAAAATTTATGGATTTCTCCACTTAAAATTCCTATTACCCATATATATGAAAGAACTTCTCATACTTGAAATGCAAGTGTACAGAAAGTAAAATTCTATTAACAAGCTGCACACAAACCTCTAAAGTTGCGAAGGACTCTTTGATTGAAGAAAATTCCTCCTGGAATGTGCTTATGAACAGCAATGATTCCAGACGTTTAAAGGCAAATGGAATTTCAACAATGACCTTGAGGAACCTCTCAGCTGGGCCAAGTTGGGAAATTTCTCCAGTATATAACCTAAGTTTTAGTTCTTCGTCTGTTGTTGGTGCCATCTTCAACAAAGTTTGGATAAGTTCTGTTGGGAGCTCATTACCTGACCGGTAGTATTTATAGAAACTCCATTAAGAAGTTGAAGTGCAAAAACTAATTCACAAACAGGTAGAATGACAAATATGAGAAGTGCAAAGTGCTGAATAATTAATAAGCATATCCACTGAATGATTCTACTGCTTTACTCAAATCTATGTGGCTGTATCCAAAAGAGAAAAATGGAAAAAAAGTTTGCTACTATGGTAATCCATAGTCATATAGGCATGTAGCTGTACTTTTTCTTTCCTTTTCCCTCACATAATAGTCAACTTTTCGTTTCTTAGAAAGAAAAGATTCTGCCAAGAAAATGATTGATATAGCATATTGAGTAATTTTACATTGCATGTATTAGAGAAACAGAGACACTTATGATATTGCATTCAGTGGTTGGTGAAAAAACTGCCAAATCATGTAGAGGCACCTTCTTTGAGGGCATCACTGACTTCTTCTGTCGTCACATTTAGTGCTTTTAGAAGAATCGCTAAGTTTTGTGATTTTTTTGGATCAATAATCTGAATGAACTGTGGAGAAGAATCAAAGGAAGGCGAGTCTTTTCTGTGCTCATTTTTGTTCTTATCAGCTGGCACATATCCAAAGAGACTTTCCATCATCTCCTCATTAAATCTGCAAATCCAGAAAGCAGTTAAGCGATTCACATGACAGATCAAGACATGAAAATATCGTTCAAAATCAAAATCAAGTCAGAAACCTAGGATAAATACTTACTGAAATGATCCAGCTTTAATCTCATGCCAGACCATTGAATGATTTGGGCTTGCGAGAACCTTATCCCAGAAGAACGGCTTTAACTTGGTCTTCGGAGCTCCAGATTCATCAGAAAGTACACTTGACTCTCCTGTGGAAGAACGTCGATGGTGGGGTCCAAGAGGGGAAGGCTTTGCAGGCATTGGTGGATTAGGAGGACGACGACCAACTTTAGGCGGTGGCGGAGGGGCAGGAGCAGGGGGTTTAGGTGGAGGAGGAGGTGGTCCAGGGGGCGGTGCAGGTGGAGGTGTTCTTCCTGGAGGAAGTGGTAATGTGGCAGTGGCAGCCTTTCCAGCTGATTCTGCACAACCTTCTGCCAACCGAGATTCAGCTTGAGAAGAATCAGGATTACCATTAGCATCCAATGAACTGCCAACAGCTGGAGGAACCTTGAAATCTTTACGGCTCAGATTCGTGATGGTGTTGGAGGTTTGTGAAGAGCCTGAATGATTATATTACAGCTAAGAAGAATGAAACATAAACTGAAAGAATCTCTATGATAAAAAACTCAACCACAATCTATAACATACCTGCAGAAATACTACTGGCGCTAAAGTTGAGAAGAGGCTTCTCATCTCTTTGCCCATCTTTTGGCTCAACCCTCCCACTTTTGTTTAGACAGTAAAGAAAGAATAAAGCCATGACTGCGAGTCCTGCCACTGAAAGTGAAACTACAGCTGCTATAAGATACAGTATATTATTGTTGTTTTCTCGTGACGGATTTTTGGCTAATGGTGAAGGATGATCCATATCTGATGGAGGCGGATAATCGATATCTGACGGTGACGGAGAGTCAGCTGGAGATGGTTCAGGACCTTTGGCAGGGGACTGCGCAAATGATGAGGGGGAAAGAGAAGGGATTTGAGATATAAGTTTTGCAGCAAAATATGTCGGTGATAATGCAGGACCAGGGATTGAAATTGCTCTTATAACTTGATGTTTCACCGTCTTGCGTCTGAGGTACCTTCTTGGAATACTAGCCGAACCAGAAAACGGCTTTTGATACTTACTGCACACAGTCTCTCGCTCATCTCTTAATACTTGCAATGGAAAACTTTTCCCTCTTAAGCAGTTCAAAATAGTTTCCTTCTTCTTTGGAGCCAGATCAGCTATAGCCTTCTGTATGGTTCTTCTCACCGACGAAGTTGAACCAAATTCACCACCATTGTAACTGCAGGCTGTTGACTGAGATAGAGTCGAATCTAAGTCTTCAACAGCTTCAGTGCCATCTTTTAACTCTTTTTTACAATAATTCCATACTTGTTCGGCCTGTCAGAAAAGATATCATCAAAGTATTTAGGAGGCACAGTATTCATATTCTTGACAAAGATTGGTGCAGAAACTTTTTTATTTGATCAACAGAGGCACTTTTTACAGAAGAAAACATGCAATCAGAAGCTAATAAAACCCCTTCAAATATCATCTAGGTGTCCCTTTTTCCTTCACAAAGATTTAAAAAGAGTCTACCGTATAATGAATGATATTACAACAGATAAAGCAACAAATACACAATTTTGAGAGAAATCAACTGCTAAATTCACATACCTTATCTTTATCAATCCCCTGAACATCCCAAGAAACCCCATTGTCTAAAAAGCTTTCTGACAATTTCCTATTTCCTTCTGAGTTATTTGCTGCAAAAACACAGATAAAAGCAACAAAAAAGGCCACAAATCTGGTGTCCATTGTTTCTCAGATGATCATTAGTCCCTTCTCATATGATTGAACCCAAAGAAGAACACACATAGCCATATCTACAGCTATGCATGCACACAACAAGGAATCTTCTTGATTTTGAGCCTTCAATTCAATGCCCCATAAAAAGGGGGAAAAACCCAGAAATCTTTCAGCTTTTTTATCTGAAAATTACCAAAGTCAAAACAACAGAAATAAAAATTCTGTATTCTTTTACCTATAAAAAACATGCAAATATGTATTGGCTCCTAATTTTTTTTCATCCAACGACACAAAATTCCCAACAATGCTTCAACGCCCTTTTCTAACCCCACAAATTTGCGGATACCCTCTTCGTATTCTTGGACCTTCAATGCAAATGAAGTGCAGTTATGGAACCCAGAAAATTTCCTTTTCCTCAGGCCTTCATAAAAAGGCGCCCGTATTCAGAAATGGAGTTTGATTCACAGAATTTTGAAAATCAAAAAGGGTTCTTCAATGGCTTTTCCGAAGAGGATTTTCAGAAAAAAGGGGAAAAAAAAAAAAGCCTTTCGGATCAGAAATTGAATTTCTGTTGGGAGTTTTGTTCGTTGAAATGCTGCATGTTTTACGGAAGCGAGAACGAGAGAGGGCAGGAAAATGAAATGACAAAAGAAAAAAGAAACGTGCGCAGAACTACAGGCAGAAGGGAGATTAGGAAAAAAGACAAAAAAATAATAATTTTGGCCTCTTTTAATGAAATAAAAAAAATAAAAAATTAGAATCAAAGTATTGAGTAAAAATAGTACAACATCACACCTATTTTTGTTTATTTTTATGCATTTTGACCGGATATAGGTAGGGGTGTAAAAGAATCGAGTCGAGTCGAGCCGAGCCGAGCCCAAATTTAGTAGGCTCAAACTCGGCTCGTTTATTAATTCGTGAACTCGAGCTCAAGCCGAGTTTAATCGAGCCTAAACAACCAAACTCAAATTTAACTCGTTGGAATAGATGAAGGCTCGATGAGCTTTATCGAGCTTGACTTGATAAGGCTCGCTATAGAAAAACAGAAAAAACTTAATTCGTATAAGCTTGAATGAGCTCGAACTCATTTAGACTAAAAATAAAATCTATAATAATAAATTTTTTAAATAATTTTGATATATATTTTCCTAAAAATAAAAAAGTGAATTATTTTTATTATCATTTAATACTTATCTTTATAAATTCTATTATACGGGCATAGATTATAATTATATATATATATATAATAAAAAAGCTCGTTTAGGCTCGCGAGCTTTTCGAGTCAAATATTGTTGAATTCGGCTCAGCTCGTTTGACTGACGAGCTCGAGCTCGATTCAACTTGGACTCGACAAAATCGAGCCAAATACGAGCTTTCATCGAAGCGAGCTCGAATCATTCACGAATCATCTCATCTCATTTACACCCCTAGATACAGGATTTCAAATAAAAATTAAAAATATAAAAAAAATGCATATATTAATATTAGTATCCTCAATTAATTAAATTAATACTGATATGTCATTACTTAGAAACATAATTTTTTTATTAATTTTATTATAGTCAAAACCAATCTAATAATATCTTCATATTTCAATCGAACACTAAAAAAAATTATTTTTAAATAAAGAGATTATTCTATTTACCAAATACATACTGACTTAATTGTAAACTCTCAAATAAGAATATGAGATATTTCTCAATCAATTTCTTTTGTTCCACATTCTTTCGGAACAAAAGAAGTCATTTTCAAGTTTGAATTTATCGATTATGAAATTTGTGTTTATTTTATTTTGTTTTTGTGTGATATTATCAATCGGCCATCCCAATTTGGTAGTATAAACCTTTACTTGTTCCCATTATATTGTTTTTCTCTTGCGAAAGTTTTCATATTTTTTACCATTTTCATCAAATCAAAGATGGTATTAACTATCAAACTTTTCTTCAAACATTTTTTTTCTTAGTTCAAAATGCACATCCCACTGTTTTAACAAAATCTTCCATGTGTTCATCTTATGATTCTACTAAAAGCTGTCTTACGTTAGTTAGCCCAGAAACAAAGGCCTAGATTGGTTGTGTTTTCATTTTTATTTTCTGTTTTTATTGTTTTATAATGTGTTATTATTTTATTATTGTTTTATGTGTGGAAATGAAAATATGATTGGATAAGAATTGTGAAGATTTTGAAAATTGTAGATTGAAAATAATATTTTAATGTAATAGTATTAATTATTATTGTTTAATTGATTGTGGGCCCCATTGTCTTTAAAAGATAAAAAAATAATTATTTAATAAGTTAGTAGATGATGATGTGATGAAAAATTAATATTAAGTTTTATATGGGTCTCATTGTCTTGAAATAATAGAAAAAGTTAATATTTAATTAGTTAGTGTATTTTAATTATTTTTAAACTAGTAAATATTATAATTTTTTTGTAGGTATGAAAATAAAAATGAATGGTGTTTTCCTTAAAAATGACACAAATAATGACATTTTTATTGCATTTTTTGTTTTCGAAATAGTATAAAATAAGAAAATAATGTTTTAGAACACAAACAATCCGGCACAAAGACTTCTTATTACTCGATTGCTAATTGGAAGGAGACGTTCTTTCCTTTTTCTCTCTCTTTTCTATATCATTCCCTCATATTCGTAAGTTTGATGTTATAAGACCCTTGAATTGAAAGGTAAGAAATCAATCAAATTGATTTATTTATAAAAGTATTATATTTATATTTTATACCAAAGTATGTGTGTGTGTGTAATATGCAAATTTTCTGCACATATATTATACAAAATAAATATATGTTAGTAAATAACAAATATAAAATATTTTAAATGATTTGATTTGAGAACTTAAGTTAAAATTCGAAATACGCTTTAAAATCTGTTTGATATTTCAAAATTTGCTTCAACTAGAGCGGATAAAATCTGCTCAGAATCTATTGCCATCCTTATTAAATAACAAAAAACTCCGTAATGACAAAAATTATGCTTTTAAAATGATTAGATGACTAAAATTAAAGGCATATATATAATTCAAAGATATAGAATAAAAGTTAATTATTTGCATCAAGTTTTTGACACGCTCATCCAAAATTTACTTCAACTATTGCTCGGCGAAAAATAAGAGCTTTGGTTTTGAATTATCGAAATAATATATATATATATAATTTATGAAATTGCAACAACACATAAATTGTTCACCTAGTCATGATCAAGAAATCTCATGTCCAAGGCAAGATTTACATATGAAATTTCAATAGTTGTCAAAACTAGGAGTACTTAGATCGTTGCCCAACTTATTCCATTGCTGCTGTGCTTCCATGAAGCTAAGGTTTAGATGAGGCCCCATGGATAAGCTTGTTCCACTTTCATCTTCTTCCCTCATTGAGTTGATCCTTAAATGCAACAAAATGTAAGTGAATATGAGATTTATTTCCTCACAAAAAAAAAAAAAAAAAAAGCGCTAGCATTTATATTTATTTCAATTTTATATTTTACTCCGTATTTCATTTTGAACTAAACTTTTACTTGCTTTCTATTTAGATATATTTTCAAACTAAATTGCATCCAGAATTATTGCAATGAAATCTATTATCATATATAAGCTGTGTGCACGTGAAATAATGAAGCATTACAACTATGTCACAATTATTCACTAAACGGACCAAAAGATAAAATATAGAATTCAAATAGAAGATTATTATATTGTACACATATATGTTTATCATTTGAACTTATCTTTTTCAATTTAAAAATTATACCACATTAAAACTTTATAATAAGATTTTTCTTATTATAATTATCATTTTCACGAGTTTAATAGCGACAAAAATTACATTTGAATTGCAACTATTGAGAATTAGTGACCGAAAAATTGTTATAAGCTTTTACTGTTATAACTATAAATGCCACAATAATGACGAAAATATGATGAATTAAAATTGCTACAATTACTCTATAATTATTTTAGTATTATCACTTAATAATCAGTATATATGTTACAAAAGAAATAAAAATGACAAAACCTACCTGTTATGGTTCCCATCAATGGAGTAATCTGTTACTAAAGTTGCATCTTCCATCTGGACTGATGTTCCCTGCAACTACCGATGTAACTGCTAAATATAATATAATACACATGTCTTGGTATTTCTTTCTACATAAAAAATTTATGTTACCTCAATATTTTCAGTTCTTTCAGGAACGAGTTGGTTGCCTAGCAATTTGGCCTACGTACAAGGATTTATTTATTTTAAAAAAAAAAACAGATTAATGTCTTGCCAAAAAATTATCTCAAATATATTTAACTAATTATACGCGATATTTAGTAACATTTCTATTCGCTTATATTGGAATGAGAACTAATTACGTGATAAGTATATATTAATTGTCACATCGATAATGATAAAATTTTCTAAGTACTTACTTTTGATAATTGTATACGCTGAATGGCGCTTGTAAGAAACTGTTGGTAGACTCCAGCTTCAAGAGCTGAATTAATTTTTTCTACATTGGGTGCGTAATACCTGTTAGAAAAATAGAAGCATATAAGATATTATTATACGAAATAATTGTCCTATATTTTTTCAGAAATTCATAATAATCATACAAAAGAAATAAAAATGGAAAAAAAAAAAAAGAAAGCAAGAACTGAGTAATATCTAACCTCAGTTTCTCCAAAGATTCACGTTGTCTCCGGTTGAGTTTGTCCAATTTTTCCTCAAGATCCTAAAATTAATGAATTTTAATATAGGTCAAATGCATATCTTTTGTGATTATGCTAAGAAGACAAAGCAAATTTTTTACTACATAATTAATATGATGCACATTTTGAAATGATATATATATTGGCGATTTCTTGTCAATGAATGTGAAAAAATGAAAAATATATAACTTATTTTTTGAAATTCTTTTCCAAACATGTTTTCACCTTAAATTTAATGTAGACAAGTCTTAGTCAAATTTTCGAACTTTCTAATTTGATGCCGAATTTTGGTCAATTTAATTGAGAAAATTAATCCATTGTTACCTCGATACTAAACTCGTTGGCCAATATATATCACCATGTGGATTGTTCATGTAAAACAAACAAAGAGTAACATTAATTAGAAGTTTGCAAATAAATAATTCTATTATATCTATTTCTCAATCAATTATTTTTATAAAGAAATATTTAATACACGTATCGTGTATTTATAAAATAAAATAGGAGGTAGAATAGAAAATGAATTATATATATATATACACACACACAAGTGCACACACATGTTCCTATGCACTAATGATATGTGTATATATAGTGGACTCAAAAATATTAGGATGTAATCCAATAAATGATCTATATATATATATATATCTTATAAAATTTAAAAATACATTGATCTCAGGGAAGGAGAAAAATGGTTACATCGCTATTTTTTCCAGCATTTCTCCTTCGAACTTTAACTCCTTCAACCTTCGAGATAGGTACTACAAATATAAATGTAACATATATTAGAATACAAATATTTAGTGAAATTCTCTTCTTTTCTAGATAATAAGTTAATTTCGAATCATTCAAGTTGGAGCAATATTAAAGTGAGTGGCATGATAAATATAGAGAAAGTACATCCATACGTACCTCTTCATTATTAATAGGTCTGCATGTTGGAAAAAGAAAAAAAGAAAATTATACGCAATTGTTAAATTTAAAAAGAAAAAAAAAAGTGGAAGTAAATAATTAAATGACCTAATTAACAACTTAAAACAAATATCTAATTAAGCACATACCCTCCTCTTAGCTCATCGGGCCTGTCAACAAACCGAAGGAAGATATCCTCAACCCTACTGCAAAATTAGAAAAGAAAAGACCATCATTTTCATGCAAAAATATAGTTGGACTTTTCTATTTCATTCTATATTTTATATTCTACTCCGTTTCATATATATATATCTTATAGAATAATTGATTGAAAATCAGATACTTAATATATACTCACCAAAATTAAAATATAAAATAAAATAGAGAATTTAAAGTGACAAAAATGCTTAATTCACAAATAAGCACTTATTCAATCAACTTCTATTTATCAACCTTCCATGGCTAGCGAAGCTGGTGAGGCGGCCGGTGGGTGCAAACATGATGAGGGCGACATCCGTATCGCATAAAATAGACAGCTCGTTGGCCTTCTTGATGATACCGTCCTTGCGCTTTGCGTATGTTACTTGGCGAGTGGTCGGATTATCAATCCGCCTCACGGAAAGCTTCTTGCGTCCCATGGTTGGAGAGTCACGTAAAGAATGAGAAGTGCAGAATTACAAGAAGAAGAAAGCAGATTTTATAACTTCGTTTTTCAAATGAAAAAAGTCAACTTATTTAATTTTGAGCTAAGCTATAGATTTTATTGCTTTTATGATGATTTATGATGTGTCAAAAGTTTGAGGTTTATAATCAATGAAGAAATCTGCTTTTGTAGCAAATGTGGGATTTTGAATTGCATAAATGATGGTGAGTTTATGAATAGCAATTCAATACACAATCTCAAACCAAAAGGAGTAGATGCTCATGGCTTTTATGGGGGAATTTTTGTATGCGCAAGTGTTTTTGTATTAAATGGTGAGATTATGCATATTATTAATTATGAAATTTCGTTATGATTACATGACGTAATGTAGGCATCGATTGTGATGTAATAAAATTATAATAAATATTCATTTGTTATTTCAGATGCTCGTTAAATTTGAAAAAATATTATTTATATTTATACAAAATTGTCATTTATATCACAATTTAAAATGTATTGGCCTTTTTAATAATTTAACATATTGGCACGTGTTGCGATATGAGTTGATGTTAGTCTATTATGCATTAAATCACTATAACATGAACAAAATAATATATTCTGTCAATTCATAAAAACTTTTCAATTAATAAAAAATTTATCTAAAATAAAACAATAATAGATCTCAAAAAACATAAAGGGATTACATTGTATCAACTCAATCATAAAATTGCATGGAAATAATAAGTTTTCAATTTCAATATCCAATCTATCTAATAATTCTAATTATAATAGAATAACTAAGCTCAAAGTTCATATATAGTCCCAAATATCATATGCTAAGAGCCTGTTTACTTTGAATAATAGGTTAGAATGAGACACATTATATATCCAACAACATATCTTGTTTACTCTAACATAGGGTGACTTAGTAGACAATTCATGACTCACTACTATGGCTGAATTTTAATGGATGTTGGGTTGGAAAGGATGATAATAAAATTTGCGTGGTTGTCCTCTAATTAGTTGAAAGAATTACATTAGTGCCCCTATGGAAGATATTCTTTGCTTGAATTGTAAATGGATATTCAAAAATTCATTTATCGTTCGCATTTAAATCCGTTTATAGGGTAGCATTCGCTTAAGGCAGATATTATCCGTAATCAATTAGTAGATGTTTGACTGTAAATGGATACGAATATGGTAATTGCACATAACATATTCTAATTTTTTATGTATTTTAATATATATTATAATAAATTATCATATGTAATATATTATTGTACATAATAAATTATTTTTATTTTTTCAATATGAAATCTCATATTGTGCTATTTTTTCAATAAATTATTTTTTTCTAGATTTTATTGTTTTATTTATTTGATTACTTTTTTTAATGAAATGTATTAGAAAAATTATACATTTTATTATAGGTTAACGGATTCGGATATTAGTAAATGGATATTCGGATATTCATAAATAAATATTTGGATATTTATAAATAGATGTATTCTAATAATTATAATTGGATACCAATATATTCGAATGGTTAATATCCAACAAATACGAATTCAAATATTATTATAAAGTATCCATCAAATACGAATACGAATACAATGTATTTGCTCCATTTAATATCCATTTACAATCCTATTCTTTGCTGGTAATTGTGCATAACAAATACTATACACTACAAATATTGCTGAGCAACTATACTCCATACCCATATAGGGAAGATGGGGCGACCACACCCGACGAATAATTTGTAGGAAGAGCAGGGATGGAGTCAGAATTTTTGTTTACGAGAGGCGAAATTCTGAATTATCAAAAATATAATTTTTTTTTTTATATTACACATATATAAAAAGAAAATACAATGGAGCAAAATGCATATTTTCAATAAGAGAAAGGACAAATTTATAATTTAAGGATGACAAAAGTGTAATATTTTAAAAGTTTAATATACAAAATAAAGTTTTAATATTTTGAGGGGGCAAAAGTGTAATATTTTAAAATTTTAATATAATTTTAATATTTTGAGGGGGCAAAAGTATAATATTTTAAAATTTTTAATATTTTGAGTGGGGGCGGCTTCCCCCCCCCCCCCCCCCCCCCCCCCACTCCCGGGACTCGTCTATGGGGAAGAGCTTAATATTTTGTTTTCAACTTTTCATGTACTTTTCATACTTTATTTCATCCTACATTTCAAACATAATATATTTTAAATAAAATAATAATCCTTTTTATCAACCAAAAAGGTGTTCCAAAATCAAACATCCAATTCCACAAAGGTAAAACAACCCCCAACATATTAGCCCATGCGATTAAACAAAATTAATTAACATCAATCCCAAATATCATAACATAATTTTTGACGCTACTATAAATGTCATGTCCAAAACCCAAAGACAATGACAATTTAGGATCATGCTATAGTGGACGCACTCGATCTACTTATAACTATTAAATTATAGAGAATGAGTGATTTAACCATCCACACTCTCTTAATTTAATGGTACTGACTGCAAGTTTCAAAAACAATAAACCTTCAATTAATTCTATTTCCCTATAACATTTCTCATTATAGGAAATAAAATTAAACATTTCAATTCATTACTCGATGGTGCCTCCTAATTAAACACTTATAAAATATCCCCAAAACAAATATAATCATTATATTATATATAATATATATATTCTCGTATAAGAATTATACATACATGAAAATACCAATATAAAATTATATTTCAACTCATTAATCACATAAAAAAAAAATACTCATTTGGCATGTATAGTACAAAAATGTCTCATTCCAAAGTAAAAGTAAATATATCAAACAATCTCCAATCATCTTCAAACTAAAATTGAACATTTGTTATATTTCCCAACCTCACTCTTGAAAGTATATTTTTTTCAAAATATTTTTCCTAAACAATCAAAATAAAACCAAACAAAGCGTAATAGTTTGGTAATTATTTTTTCTTTAGTAATATTTTTTGAAAAAGAAAAACTTAGGCTTTGTTTGGTTATGTTTCTTCGGAACAAAATTATTTTGGGGAACATAACCAAATATATCTTCATTTTTCCTCCAAAATACACATTCTCCAATATATAAATACAAATGATATATATATTTTATTATTATAACATTAAAAAAATCACCTAATTTCATTTTCACCCCAAAAACTCAACAAAAAAATATTGATTTGATTGTTATAGTAAAAAATATCTCCTCTAAAATATAAATAAGTATACCAAAAAATAACTTTTACATTTTTCAATAATTCATTCTCCAAAAACACATAATAAACATATAATAAAATCAAACAAAAAACATAACAAGCATTCCCTTACATTATTTTTCAAATGTACCCTTATTTAAAAATAAAATAAAATAATTATTTTAGAAAATAGATCGAACTGAACCTCTCACGACGACGTCGTAGCACTTCTCCCAATTCATCAATCAAGCTCCGGCGCTCCACCGGGTTTCAGATGATCCATCAATGGAGAAGCACGTTCAGATATTCCTAAACAGGCTTTCGTTCGCCTGCATAACCGTAGCCACACTAGCCCTTCTCCTCCTCTACCTCCAAACCCCTGAAACCTGCTTCGACCCCTCTGACCCGAATCCAAAACCCCATACCCGTTTCCCCAAATCCACCTGCGACTTCACCCACCGGTCCTACACCTCCCTCGAGAAGCGGAACAACCGCCTCTGGTCCACCAAGACCTGGGCCAGCGCTGTCTCCTCCTACTCTTCCCTCTTCAAAACACTCCAGGCCCGAAATTACGTCGCGAACCACTCTCGGGTCCTGATTGTATCCGCCGGACCGGGACATGCCGTCCAGGCGCTGAAGGAATTGGGAGTGGAGGACATCACAGCGGTGGAGCTGGTGGAGTCGCCTCCGCTGGTCACCCGGGCGGATCCCCATAATTTGCCTTATTTTGATGATATTTTTGATATCGGGTTCGGCGTGTACTTAGATAGGGCCCTGTTTCCGGGTCGGTACGTGGGGCAAATTGAGAGGACGGTGAGGAGTGGTGGGATTTGTGTGGTGGCTGTGGAGGAGTGTGGGACAGATGAAGTGGAGGAGATCGTGAAATTGTTTAAGAGATCGCGATTCATTGATGCGAAGAATGTGAGTTTGGCTGGGGAGAGAAGAACTAGGATTGTTATGAGAGTTGAGAATCCCTCCTGAAGCTAAAATTTTTCTTCTTTTGGTTGATGATAATTGATTTTTTATTTTTATTTTTTAAATTTGTATTGTCTTCAATTAATTTTTGTCTTAATCAAAATCTCTAGAATGAAGTTACATTGTGTTTTGATTGTAGATGATGTTGTTTACATTTGATATGAATTATTCTTTTGTAAACAAAAGAAATATGAAACCATTATCAACTTCTAATGCTTACAAGTAATTATATGAACTGCATCTAACTTCTGTATGTTTCTTCTGGATTTCTGGTTTGTGATATGCTATTTGCTTATTGAGAAAAGGATAGTTTTTATTAGCTTCTTTATGTGAACTTGATTTTGGAAATTCAGCAGTCTGTTGTGTACTTTATAGGTTTGTTCACTGCAAAAGCAAATATATTTAGCTAAGTGAAGTTAGTTTTTGATTCTTTATTCTGGGAGTGTAGTTGAAGCCCCTCACAACCTGAATTTCTGACGGCAGCTAAAAATTCGGTATGAAATTTTCCCTATAGCATAACCATATGATTGGTGAATGTATTATAATATATTCCGTTTTGTTGAAACAAGAAGGCTCAAGCTAAGAATTGGTCTTACATGAATAAAACATTTGTGACGAAGGGGAGAAAGTTTTTATTGATAATGTTTACAGAAAATAAGTTTGAGATGTGAGGCATAGCCCTGGCTCCTGATTCTGCTTTTCCATATTAGAACTCCGCTAATGTTAAATTCGATGGAAATGCCAACATTATCACAGCTGACAAATTGATAGCTTCCTTTCTTGTCTCTAACATGAAGTTATCTTGTGCATTTAGTGCTTTTGATTGCTGGACATCTTTGAGTATTTATTGGAGATTTAGTTGTGTTTGTGTTCCAATTTGGTTATGGTAGATGGATTTAGTTTTCCTCCCAACTTAGTGACACTTAGTATGTTGACCAATGATGGGTTGTTTGTCTGTTGGATGGTGTATATTACCTAGTGAAAATAGGTTTATGCGTCTGAAATGTCTTGTCGAAGTTCCATTAGATGGCTTGTTCTCAGTGCTGCCTAATATTATCCGTTGCTTGAAGGGCTTGGTTTAATTTATAATTTGCTTGCTACATGTCAAAAAAAGCTATGGCCAGCAAGATGTTTTATCTAATTCCAGAGAGCTTGAAAGGAGTTGGGCAAATTATGCTGCATATAGCAATCTTATATCTGAAGGTTGATTTTCTTGTGGGGAAGGAGGAGACAATCTTTTCTTCATTTTATGAGAACTAAGGAGTTGTAATCATTCTCTTTATTCTCAATTCCTTCCACTCTTTCTGATTCTAATTGTACTATGCATGTTTGATGTTTTTTTTTAATAGATGCAGAGGCTGTAGAAATGAGATTAAAAGTTCTTGGAGCTTAGTTAATTTGATGCATTTTGTGTTTTTGATGATTGACTTGTTTGCCTTTCCAGAGGACCACTTCTTGGTCTCTGATCAGTCTTCAAAATATCTTTGCAGTTCATGCATAGATATTTATGGACATTGAGGATGATGGTCTGTTTCTGGAAATTGGGCTCTAGCATTTTTGTTTGAAGTGTGGAAAAAAGTAATGGCGCATGTGTTTCTTATTTTTTTTCCTTTTGATGTGTTAAATAGTATGAAAAGGAATGCCTTCTGGGACATCATATTGCAGTGTATTCCCAGAATCAGCAGCCAATGGAAGCTTTGTGGATTTTGTAGACATTAGAGGATTAGATAGTGTTCTGAGCACTTAATTCTGAGGTTGAGGACTTGGAACACAGAAGATGTCTTCACCACTTGGTGATGATTAAAATGGGACTGGAACTCAGCCATACTAGGGTGATGGTTGTAAAAGCCTTGTTTGATTAAACTTCTTTAGTTGCAAACCTGGGCAGACGATGGCTGCAAAATACTCTTTGATGAAATTGATGTTAAGGATGTGATCCTAGGAATGCCATGATTTCTGCATTTGCTAAAAATGGTCATGCCAGTGAAGTCTTGGAGCTTTTCTGCTGTATTATATATATATGATGGTGTGTTTTGCCTGATCTTGGTTTCTGTATTCCAACTGGTCTTTCATTCTTTATTCCATCTTTCGGATATATAAACAAGTGCATGGAATACACCATTAAGTTTCTTTCTTTTTTTTGTTTTAATAAAAAATTATCTAATGAACTTGATATGTGTAGATAAAATAGAATAAAAAATAAAACACCAATTAAAATAGTGAACCTGAATGAGCTCAGTATTGACTTTTGCACAGCTGGGTCAGTTGAGCAAGCAAGATTGATGCATAAATAGAGTTGTTGGTCATTTTGGATCAGTCTATTTTTAGTCTATTTCTCAGCTTTTCCATGTTGGATGGCTTGGGTGGATGTAGTCTGAGCTACTGGCTATGTCAAGTTTGAATCCCAGAGAAGGTTAACATCATAGGTGACACCAATAAAAACCTTCAAATACCTAAGTTAGTAAAGGCCGCAAGGTCGAATGATAGAAATTAAGGTGTAATAATTCAATAACAATCATATTTTTGTCACTATATGATTAGAAAGATTTATACGAGTCTATTAAAGTATTATATTGAAATACGATGTGTTTCAATTCAATGACCCTTGCTTTGGGTTTAATTGGTGTCAGATTGAACAAAATTTAGCTTAATTAAAAAGACATAAATCTTGAAGTATTCGCAAAAGAAGCAATTCTTTTTAACGAAATGGAGGATGCTGGGGTCTCCCTAATAATGTTGCCTTCATTGGCCCTATTTCATTCAGGATGATACTTGGGAAAGGCCTAAATTTCATGATGACTCTTTTGACTCTTTGTTTTAGGTAGAGATGCAAATGAGTCGAGCCGGTTCACGAGTTGAGTTCGAGCTCAAGCTCAAACTAGCTCGATTTGAACTTGAAATAGTTTGAGTTCGAGCTCTAATTCGAATCAATCTCGAGTCGTATGTATCTAGACTTGAAGTATATAATTAAATATTATTTTTTATTTTATTAATAAATATATATTATATTACTATTTTTTTATTTTGAGTTCGAACTTGAGCCTACAGTTTTTACAATTCATTTGTTAATACGAGCTTTATCAAGTTGAGTCGAGGTGAACTTGAGTTTAAAATTTTTGGCTGGTCGAGTTCGAGTCTAAAGTATATATTTCGAGTTTAAACTCGAAAATTTTGCCCAAACTCGACTTGATCGGCTCAATTACAACCCTAGTTTTAGGTTTAATTACGAAACCCCCCTCCATAGGTTGATCAAATAGCACAAAATATGTGTGACATAAAATGATTGTAAGAACTGTTACTTTTATAATAATACCATCTAAGGTCCAAAATAAAAAAATTCCCCGTACAAATAGACATAAATAAACATTCCTTTTCTTTTTTTTGATAAATGACATAAATAAACATTCAGCATGTTAGAACTTCACATATTTCATCAGATTAAGCATAACTCAATCATTTTCTGCTCTGGAATTCGTCGTTCGCATTTTTTAATTTCTAGGCACCGTTTGGTTTCATTTCCACACCTCATTTTCATATTTTTTACTATTTCAGAAATAAAAATCATCATTTTTTACACATTTTCATGTAGAAAATTCGTCATTCGCATTTTTGAATTTCTTAGGCACCGTTTGGTTTCATTTCCACACCTCATTTTCACATTTTCTACTATTTCAGAAATAAAAATTATCACTTTTTACATATTTTCACCCAACATTATTTTTATTTTTATTTTCAAAACACATTCTCCAATAACCTATATATATTCTCCTTATAACCTATATATCTTCTCTCTGTATTTCATTATTTCTATCTTTCTCTACTTATAACCTATTAAAACCAACACAATCATTACATTTTCAACATAATCATTACATTTCCAAACATTTCATTCAAACATATTTTCATTTTTACATCACATCACATAACTAATTTTCACCAAAATGAAAATACTGAAAACTGAAAATGAAAATGAAAATAAAACCAAACGGTCCCTTATTTTTCTCTATGTCCAACTCAACGATAGCCAACGTAAATAAAATGGAGACTCCATTAAATTCTTATAATGTTCTTTGGCCGCAAGGGTATTTGTAAATTTAATATTAGGAGGTACCTTTTGTTATTAGACCAAACCAAGGGATTTCTTTTATAGTGAACATTTTCTTGTATCATGCATGTGTCCCTATCATAGATGTCCCCTCCTCTATGGGGACATGACATGATGGACATATAATGCTACCCAATATTAAAGTGTATATGAGCTGATTCCTTCATTATTGATTATATCATATTATCATTATACACACGTTTGGAACTTAAACGAACACATGATATATCTATGAAAATTTCCCTTGTTTGTTGTCAATATCCAAGTCCGTTTGCCATATTTTCGAGTATTGGGAACATAGACAGAGGCAGGAGCGGGGTTGAGAGGGGCCACGAACCCCCCGCCCTCGCCTTTGCCTTTAAAAGTCTTAAATTTTGATTTTTAATATTGAAAATTTTTAAATATTATAATTTTGTCATTAATCAAATTATAAAATAGTCATTCCTTCTATTAAGGGTATACATTTTGTCATTGTTCTTTTTTATCGTTTCAAATTTATAAAGTATTATATTTTTGGTAATTCAATTTTGATTATGGTAAGATATATTTATCAATAGATTGGGCTCTGGCCCACTGAAATCGACCAGAATGTGAGCTGAAGGGGACTGCTTGGATGAGAGTGAGTCGAGTCTTATAACTAATAACACACGTCAGGCTAGTTGAAGAGGCCCTTGGCTATGGCACTCCAATGCTCAAGTCAGTGCAAATTGACCAGAAAAGGGAGCGGCGGAGTGAGGGCCAAAGTAATTATAAACATATCTTGTTGAGGGATTACAATGGGGTACTTATAGTTCCTCTTGAGAGGTTAAAATATTTGTGATGCATTTACTCATGCAATAAGGGCCTTTGTCTTTGTCTAAGGACCTTTAGGTCTTCGTCCGCCGAAACCTTCTCCAAGTGGCGCGTTCTCCTTCTTTCTAGGATATGGAGGAGATCTTTGCATTTAATGCGGGGGTAGATTGATGGTACATTGAAGGCATGCTTCATAAATATGGAGGCATGCCGTTTGTCAGTGTATTTAATGCAGCAGGGTGATTGTTGTGGTGCATTCAATGCGACAGTGACTGGTGGTGAGGAAATGCTTCTCGTTTCCTCAATCAACCTCCTAGAGTCGAGATATTTCCTTGTTTGTCAGTTTTCTAGCCATGCACTGGTCGAGATGATTGGACTCCTTGGGCCCAAAGGCCTCTCTAATTGAGGGCCCAATAATCATATTTGAGCTGATCGACCGCATGCTTGTTGACTAACGGGGTGTTGGTAATTGAGCTGGCGAAATACCCCAATGAGATTTTGAGCCTGCTCAATCACCTGGTTAATTGTTAGTGGGCTAGGCCTGTTGTGCTTCCCCAAATCAAATTTCACTCTTGTAATAAATTTTTTTGGCTCCATCCGTGATTGGGAACATAATCTCACTTATTGATCTAGTAAATTCTATTCTCAATTTTAGAAAGAGACCAAAAAAAAAAAAAAAAACTCCTCATAGAAAAAAATAATCAAGAAATCAAATCAAACATATATTGGTATTTTTATGCTCAAAATCATCCAACCCAATGCCTCCAAGCATACATAATCATTTTGTAATTATGCACACATAAAAATACTAATGCAAACTTACATTTTTAACCCACTAATCAGATGAGAAAAATATCCAACTGATCACTGCCATACAATTTATCCCACCCTAAATAAAATCACAAATAGTATTATTACACAAAATAATCCTTACATTATTTTATTTCTTAACAATACCCAACACATATTACATTCTTGGCCACTCCCCATAACTCATAAATTAAAACCAAACACGACCCAAATTCTTGCATTAAAGAGACAATGTAGACTTAACCTAGTAATTAACTAAGAAACATCCAAAACCCACACCATAAACTAACAATAATTCCTCCCTCAATGGCCTTCACGTGATACAGTCCATCTCTCCATTCCCAGCCAACCAGAAACCACCCCACCCCGCACCCTCAATCCGTCTCCTCCACCACTGAGTCCACCTCCTAAAGTACATACCTAACCAAAAACCAAAAAAAAAGAAATAAAAAAAAGGAGGAAGAAATAGGGAAGAAGAGAATGCAAAAGAACCTATTCCTCTATACATAAATACAAAAAGAACCCAACTCATAATCACACCCAATTTATACATGTCTTTTGTCAACTAGAAAAAGGTGAGGAAAACTGCAGAAATCAATTCTGCAATACAGTAAAAAGATAGAGAAATTAGGGGGAGAAAAAATGTGTTATGTGGGAAAAGCAACGAAGATCTTCATCTTCATAGTCACAGTTCTTGTGGTCACTGGGCTTGTTTTGGGATTTGGGCTGCTCCGACACCACGGCGGCGTTCATGGCAAATCCCACGAATGCTCATCCGATTCTTGCCCACAATCAACCCCCGTGATTTTCCCTACTCCAAACCCCAATCCGAGTACTTCTAGCAATCCGAATCCAACTCTAACTCCGTCGCAACCGCCGCCGCCGCCGAGCGATAATTCAGGCTCAAATGTTCCTGATTCACCTCCGCCTCCAGCATTGTCTTCTCCGCCGCCGCCGCCGCCGCCGAGTGATAATTCAGGTCCAAGTGTTCCTGATTCATCTCCGCCGCCTCCACCGCAGCCTCCGGCTTCAAACCCACCTCCTCCGGTGGTGGTCGCCGGGGCGCCACCGCCGGCATTTAGTCCTCCGAATCCAGTGCCGGCGACTCCAGGTCCAGTGAATAATGCCTAGCTCTGCTCCTTTTTTTTTTCATTTATTATTTATTAATTCGACATTTGGGTGGTTTTTTCTTTTCTTTTTTCGTCTAGATATATATATATATATATATATATATGAATCTTCCATGAGCTGATTTGTATAGCAGAATTGGAAATTTTCTATTTCTTGTTCTTTTTACAAGAATTTGAGAGGATTTGAGTGCTTTTTACTCATAATTGATAACAAATGAATGCTTTTTGAGTTGATATAATATAGAGATGGATTTGTATATGGCTACATTTTTGTTAATTTCGTTTTCTCACTTTCTTGTTTTCAATTTTTTGGGTTGGAGTTTAGTAAAAGAAATTAAATAGAGTTTGAGCAAAGATCAAAGGGAATTTAGAAGAGTTATAATCTTAAAGGAAGTTTTTTTTTCTTTCCATTTTTTTAATATATAAATGTATATTAAGTGTCTTTACATTCGAACTTTTAATTTTATATTTCTCAATTTTATATTTTATACGTGAAACTTATATTGTTGTATCAAATACTACTCGAGAATGACAACTTCATGGACCAATGGCAATTAAAGTTTATTACACCTAAAGTGGGATGAGTTTCAACCTCATACAGCTCGGACAAAGTGTACAAGGTTTATAGCCTTAACTGTAGTTTAGTCGACAAGTGGGGCTGGTGGTTAGAGTTTATTACTCTGGTAAGAGAATTAATGTGGGACAAGTTCTTGTTCGACTCAAGAAATTATAGGAGATTCATAACTTTAGTTGTGCGTTCACTAATAAGTATAGACTTATGATACTATTAAGTTTTATTTTTCATTAATTGAGCCGTAAAGTTTAAGCTAATTAATAAGTTATTATTGTTTACTTTTTGTTGAGATATCTTTTTATGAGATAAAACTTTTCACTATGAGTGCTGACTGAATAATATTTTAAAAATTGAATTTTTTATGTTGAAAATGATGACATTGTCATTCATTTCGTGATTAAAAATTATTACTCTAGCAAGAAAACTAGAGTAATAATAATAATAATAATAATAATAATAATAATATTATTATTATTATTATTATTATTATTATTATTATTATTATACAAGAATTCAAACATCACATATAGATGTGAGGCGATACCATACGATCAATTAATTATTTGACAATTCACATATTATTTTGGGTGCTTTCTTTTTTCAGCTTATTACATGTAAAACACAAAATAGTCCTCATAAAGCAAGATACATTTACTTGGAGAATGAAGGCTGCATATTCAAGTAACAAAAGAATCGAAGGTACACACATCAAAAATTTATTAAGGTTCAAACAATCTCACACTTATATGCAATGTTTTCAAAATCAGATTGCATAAAGAACCAGCAATGTAACTGGTTATTAGTTGGATCGGTTCAACTACTGGTTCGACCGGTACGATGTTACAATGACATAATAATTATATTTAATTTTATAAAAATATATGTAATATTTTAATATTAACAAAAAATAAAACTTTCAATAATATAAAAAATAATATTATTTGAAAATATCAATTCTTACTCATTTTTAAATATTTTCTTAAAAAAATACTATTTCACAATTAGTCTATTATAAATAATAAAAAATAATATTATTTGAAAATATCAATTCTTACTCATTTTTAAATACTATCTTTAAAAAAATACTATTTCACAATTAGTCAATTATAAATAATAATATAAAAAAATATTATTTGAAAATATCAATTCTTACTCATTTTTAAATACTTTCTTTAAAAAAAATACTATTTCACAATTAGTCAATTACAAATAATAAAAAAATAATATTTAATATTAGTTTAAGTAATCGTTCGTTTTATAATTCAAGTTCATATAAAAATAAATTTTTCTACATTAAATATTCAACACAATCTAAGATATATCAAACAAAATAAAACAACAAATTAAACATAAACATCCACATATAACTACTACTTCATTAAATTTCAAGAAAATAAATTCATATATAAAAAAATTACATATTTAAAATCTTTAGTCATCATCTTCAACTTATAAACTCATAACTCCTTTTTTTTTTTTTGAACATTTTTTTTTTAAAAAAAATAGAAAAAATAAGTGAACTGGTGGTGAACCAATTGAAGCACCACCGGTTGAATCAATTTTTAACCGGTTCAAAAGATTACCGATTTTTAAGTTTCAATCGAATTGGATTAACCTTAGATCATCGGTTTGACCAGTTCGACCGGTCAATCCAGTTCAATTTTCAAAACCCTGCTTATATGTATGAAAGTGATGCGGTTGGTTTGATACCGTATGTTACTAATCATCATTTAATGTTAGAATAGGAGTAATATATACCATTCAAAAATGGTTTAAGGTTGGAAATTTGGTTAACCTTCTATTTGAAAAATCACCTGGGTTACTGCTGTTGTTAAAAATAAATTTAATTGTGACAATGAGGTTGAGATTATTATTTAACCGCATTTCCAACTTTAATATTTGATTTATCCTTAATTTCATTTCTGGTGTGGAGTCATTATTAGTTTTGGGCTGCCCATCATTGTAATTCAACAAATATAAAGCATAAGGAATGTTTGGTTATATTTTCCCAAAACAAAACATAGCCTCTTTTTTTTTTTAAAATACAACTTTTTCCTAAAACATTCTCTTTTATTCTTCATTCTCTTCAAAACTTTCCCATTTTTTAATATATACATACATATTATATATATATACACATCATATATATTTTATTATTATTCTAACAATAAAAAATCACACAATTCTACTTTCACTTCAAAAACTCAACAAAAAAAATATTGATTTGTCTGCAATAGTAAAAAATATTTCCTCCCAAAACATAAACGAATATAGCAAACTCTCTAAAACTAATTTTTAACTATTTCCTAAAATATAACTAAAAATTTATTACATTCCCCAACACAACTTTTATATTCTCCAACATTACTTCAACATTCATTTCCCAATACATATTAAAATCACACAAAAAACATAACTAGATATTGCCATAATCTCAGCATGTATTCCATATCAAATCCACCCTATAACTTTGCTAGAAATTTTTACAAAAACAAATTTTAGTGACTATTTTGAATTCAATAAAAAAAAAATCATAATTTGAAATATAAAAACAGCTGAAGTTTCAATATTTAATCTTCTTCTAATGCTATATTCCAATCCAAACCCGAATGACTTGTGACCCACTAGCATAAGTCTCTCCAATTATATGGGAGGTTAGGAGTTCAAATCCGAATGAGCTCCTTATATGCATAAAAATATGCAGTTTGTACTTTAATTTATCTTATTCAATTTTAATAATAGAATAATATTGTGTTATTGAAAGAATAATTTATTATTGTAAGTTCTAAAAGAAAAAATTCAATCCAAACACGTACATTCAGAATTCGACAGATGAGAGTATACTTATTTTGGTTTAGGTTGCATCATACATGGGCATTGGAAAATCCCAAATCCATGGGCCTACATTAAGCTACCAAGTTATTGTCCATCAGAGTCCTCAATAATAATTGCTTTGGGCTCATCTTTTGGGGCTTTCCACCTTACATGTGCAATAAGACAAATATTCTTCTAATTAAGGATTACGTCGCTTAAACTCCAACTCTTCAAATTAATAAAAAAAATTTCATGCTCAAATCAGTATTTTTTAAATCAAATATGCATATTGGGAGAGAATAATTTTGATTACAAATATTTTCTATTTCAAAATCATTTTAGAGTTTTACTTTAAAATTTTAAAACTAACTTTTTTATTTTCGAAATTAGTGAGGGGTTGTTACTATAATTTTATTAAAAAATATCCATATGTGTTCTAATTAATATTTAATCAGTTTACAAAGGATAGTTTAGTATTTTAGTTTACACCTTTTTAATTTAAACTTTGTTTCTAACAATTTAAAAGTATAGTGTTAATTATCATTTTATAGTTTTGAGACATGATACTTGTAAAGTCATTAATTATTTTTATTTTTGAACACCAATGCAAATTTCAAGGTTCACTAACATTTTATAAGATTTTAAAATAATTTAAGATTTTCATTAATTTTTATGTCTAATAGTATTAATTTAAATGTCTAAGTTATAATATTCTTTTAGGGTTAGAAAAGGTGTTTACATTTTCATATTTTCTTGCAAAACAGTTCTACGAGTAAAATCGAGGAGGGTGGGGCCGAGAAGAAGAAAGAGAATAGAAAAAAAAATGCAAAAATTGTCAATAAATAAATAAATAAATATTAGCACTGAATTTTATTAAATACGTGCGAAGGGAATAAATGTTACATAATACAATTTAAGAAAGTAATTAATGCAAAATTTTTATTTTAAAAAAATATTTGATACTTATAGTTCAAAAATAAAGGCTATAACCAAATATACATAATTTTTTCCTCTAAAATGCTAAATTGAAATTTTCCAAAATACCATTTTCTATCTTTTATTATCCCCAAAAAATTTCCATTTTCTAATATACACACACACATATATATCATATACATATAATATATATTTTAATATTATTCTTGTTATAAAAAAATTACTCAATTTCATTTTCACTTTAAAAATTCAACAAAAAATATTGATTTAACCGCTAATGCTATAGTAAAAATTTTCTCATTCGCAAACATAAACAAACATATCAAAACTCCCCAAAATTATTTTTTAATTATTCCCCAAAACATAAACAAACATTCATATATTCCTCAATATAACTTCACATTCCTCAATCTTACTTTTTGAACTCATTCTTCTAAAATACATAATACAAAACATACAATTTGTACCCAAACATTACTAAATAAAGTTCATCCCAACAAAGAGAAGAGTTGTAACAAACCCTTTTTTATGGACATTCAACATTAAATCAACAAAAAAAAGGTTTCTAATATTAGCCACAAACATAAAAAAGACTTTTGCTTAAAAATCAACATGGGCATTGGAGATAGACACTTGCATCCATTATTTTTCTTACACGTACCATTTTTATTATTTGGCAATTTCAAAGGAATGTCAAATCAATTTCTTGGGCCATACAAGTGCCCACCTTAACACCCTAACTATGAACCAAATTTGACTTATTAACAACTTAAAAAGAGGAAAGTTATGGCTCATAATGCCCCTTGCAAGAATCCCATAAAGTTTTTATACCCTAAATCAACTATTCTTTATCTTGCTTGATTCTTTGTCAAAAATAGCCTAACATGATCTTCTTGTCTCCATATTACTAATAAACATTTGACACATGACATGACACGACACATGACAAGAAAGGATTGTAGCATGCATTTCTTTATTAGTTTGCCATATAATGTTCCCTCTCTCTTGAATTTATTATTTTAATTTTTGTGGACGCATTAAAATAAAATTTTATTTTTTAATTTTAAAACTATTTTTAAATTAAAGTGATAATATTGCAATATTAATTATAAGGATAACATGAAAAAACACACAAAATTTATACTTTTTCTACTGTCGCAAAATTTTGTGTCAAATTGATCAATATCATAGTTTTAGATGGAGTAATTGATTATCTATTCAATCACCATATTTTTGACCAATCAACTCTTATCATGAAGGGACATATAATGATTTTAGGAAGAAAATTAAAAATTGCTCTATTTATTATATTTTGTGTGGTTCATATTTTATTTATGAATTGAATTTTCAAACATTTGTAAAATATGAGAATTTCTGCAAGGTAGTAAGATATATAAATGAATCTTGATATACAAAATCTATAGTAACAAAAATTGCGCACAAGAAAGATAAAAAAAATATTACTAATATAATAAATTAAACTAAAGATTAATTTTGTTCCTTTTACTAATTTAATTTATTACTATTACACTTTAGATTGCATCTTTTGTATTATGATATATAAATGACATCATGCTATCATGCCACAGAAGCTAGACATGATAAGTAATATATTAGAATCCTTATATAAATGCCACCGTCAACAAAATTATAAAGGTATATAATCAGTAATCCTAAACCATTTGTAAACAATTTTCTATAAAACTCTGCTAATTAACTAATTTTTGAAAGAATTTTTGTTGAAATTCTAATTATTGTTTCTAATTCAAGTTAAAATTCAGTGTCGTATTAAATCAACTAAGACCCTAATTCATGAGTCATTATAGTGAATCTAATTTAAATGATTTTAGAAAGACTTTTTGAACGATCCAGATCAACTGTCATTATTAATAATTAATCAGTCGTCAACTAATTAATTTTAACTATTTTTTTACATGAATATGAAATGATTTAGTAAATATTCTTGACGCAAAAAAGTCAGAATAAGAAGTGACCTACCACTTGTTGCATAATGGCACAGTACTCATTATGAAAAGAAAATAAATAAGGCAGCACCATATTCATATAAATATGACTACTCTTTTTCAAGTTAGGCAAGAAGGAATACATTTTATAAACTTCAACAGAAAAAAAATAAAGATGTGCCGAAGAAGATCGGAAAAAGAAGTTGCAGAAGTTAGGCGAAGACGGGCTTGCCGGGCGGCCGGGGAGAAAGAGATTTCCTGTGAGCTATGCAGCTTAGAGGCTTCAGTATATTGCCAAGCAGATGATGCATTTCTGTGCAGAAAATGTGACAGATTGGTGCATGGAGCAAATTTCTTGGCACAGAGGCATATTAGGTGCTTGCTGTGCAGCAGCTGCCGGAGTTTTACACGTCGATATCTCATTGGAATTTCTCCTAATGCCCTGAAGGTGATTATATTCTGCAGGAGAATGAAAGTGCCCAGATTCTTGTTTCTTTGATTTTATTTTCTTATTTTGTGTTTTCTTTAGCTTAGATTTCCGCTGATCTTGTTCTGTTTCGTTAGCATGTTCTTGAATTTTGATCCATACTTTGTAGCAAATTAATAGAATATTTGGGTGAGGTTATAAGCTTTTTAAAATATACGATAAGATGTTTGTGAATTTATAAAATATTATAAAGTATATTTTATAAATTTTTTAGAAAAATATTTTATAAATTTCTAAAATAAGATATTAGAGTCTTATAAACTATTTTAAAAATAGGAAACTTTTAATTTATTTTTAAAATTTTAGCAAATTCTTATGCCCTATTTGCTTGTGTGAGGATAAAGAGAGATGAAAAAGTCTATATATATCTAGATTGATTCATTTTTTACCCTGCGAGATGTGAGGCGAAATGAAGAAAGATGAAAATCTATAGCTGTATTGATCGACTCTTTACTTTGCAAGCCGAATGAAGAAAGATGAAAATCCATATATGAAAGCTGAATTGGTACACTCTTAATTTACTTCGCGAGATGTGAGCCGAACGAAGAACAATGAAAATCTATGTCCGAATTGATTTGTCCTTTACTTTACGAGATGTGAGCCGAACGAAGAAAGATGAAAGTCTATACCCAAATTGATCCCCCCTTATCTTGTAAGATGTGAACCAGTACTTCTGCAATTTGGCCAACGCTCTTATTGGGTTTTCTAGTATCTCGTATTCATGATTCTAACTTGTTATCACGGATTTATTTTTTAATTATTTATATCAATTTAATTTAATCATCATTTTTGAACTATCATAAAGTGAAGAACCATGATTCTTTCATGGAACCATCTTCTTTTAAAATGAAATTATAAAAAATAAAATAAAAATTATTATACTAAATGACCAAATTAACCTTATTAACATAAAGAAATTAGAACTCTCTTTTCCTTTTATTAAACCCTCATTCAATCATAAAAAAATCAGATCAAAATAAACTCTTAACAAATGAATTCAACTTGAAGAAAATTTGAGAAAACTCATTTTGAGATAGCATCAATCCATTTCGAATTGAATTTTTATAAAGGTGAGAGTCTTGTTCCTTCTTTTGAAGAGAATTCGTCTCTCTCTCTCTCTCTCTCTCTCTCTCTCTCTCTCTCTCTCATGCATGCGTGCAAAGTGTTATAATTGTATGTGTATCTATGCATGTCTGCAATTTTGTAAAAATAATGCGTATACATATTTCTAAATTTTGCAAACCCAACATTCCGTCAGTGCTCCTAATCAAGAAGAAAGAGAGGGCTCCCAATGTATGTCACCATACGATTTGGCGGGCAATTAATTTCTATATAATAGAACTCCAGGTTATTTACAGTGCATGCAAGTTCTCAGTCCAAAATATCTAGACAGTTTCTTTAAAGTGCATACAACTCAGTCCAAAATATAATTCACCTTGAATCCTTGTCTTGTTGAGTAGAAAACTTTTTCTTAATGTTTTCCACTATGCTTAATACGGTTATCAACTGCAAATTTATGAAAGAAGATGCTAAGGAATTCATTAACCAGTCAGAAAATAAAATGCATGCACATAGAACTTTTAACATAGAATAATTCATACATTCAAGTTTTCACTTAGAGGCGCCTTGATACTATTAATCAGTCCTGGGCGCCCGGATGCTTGGGGCGCTGCTGCGCCAACACCCAATACTCAAACGTTGGCGCCGCAGCGCCAATTTTTGGTGCCACGGTGCCAATGTAGCAGTCATTGGCGCCTGTTGCCCAGGCTGCTTGGGCGCTGTGGCGCCAATTCAGCATTCTTGGGCATCGGGCGCTCAGGGTGAAATTTTGAGAACAGAGGTGAAATTGAAATTTTGACCAAAAAAATTATATTTCAAGAACTTCATTCGCATAAAAGCGTACAAGAACTGGGGCTTTCTTGATTCCTTCACTCACATAAAAGCGTACAAGGAGTGGTGGACTTTCTTGATTCCCAATTCTTTCAGAAAGTATAGTAAAATTAACTGCCCACCAAAGCGTATGGTGACATATATTGGGAGCTCTCTCTTTCTTTTTGATTAGGAGCAGTGACAAAATGTTGGGTTTTCAAAATTTAGAAATATGTATACGCATTATTTTTACAAAACTGTAGACATGCATAAATACACATACAACTATAACACTTTGTACACGTGCATGAGAGAGAGAATCTTAAACATAACAAATTCATATTCAAAAGAAAGAACAAAACTCTCACCTTTATAGAAAAGTAATTCAAAATGGACCGGTGCTATCTCAAAATGAGTTTCCTCTAATTTTCTTCTGGTTGAATTCGTTTGTTAGGGTTTATTTTGTTATGATTTTCTTTTGATTGAATTAGGGTTTAATATAAGGAAAAGAGAATTTTTAATTTCTTTATAGTAATAAGGTTAATTTGGTCATTTAGCATAATAATTTTTATTTTATTTTTTATAATTTAATTTTAAAAGAATATGGTTCCAACTTTCAGGGAACCATGATTCTTCACTTTATAATGGTTTGAATATGAGAATTAAATTAAATTAATACAAACAGTTAAAAAATAGGTATGTGATGACAAATTAAAACTATGGGAATGAGATCCTAAAAAGCCCGCACTCTTAGAGGGATGACGAGAGATTATTTGCAATCTTCCCCATTTTGCAAAAATGGTTAACTCCACTTATTATATGAGTCCACTATTCATTTCTAAATCAAAGATCATAATCACCTGCCATTGGGCACATTATTCTAAAAGGAAAATCAGTATTTTCATCCAAAATAAATGAAAAAAGATTTGATCTATCGAAGTATCAGAGGGTGTTCGTTGTACCAAAATCCAGCATTCCTAACCGTGTTTGTGTATCCCAAGCAGAGTCTTGAGGGAGATTTCTTTGTGAAATTACCTACTTGACCCTATCCCCTGGCCTGCAAAACAATGAAGCAGAAGAAAAGGAAAGAAAAGGGAGAGCTTGAAACATTTCTGTTTCATATAATCATTCTGCGAACCACTTTGAATCATCTAATACATTCTCTATTTCATCTTCTATTCCAACTTAATGTATATATAATATGTGTATCTGATTTTCAATCAATTATTTTAAGAAAATATTTAATACATATATGATATATTCATGAAATGGAATAGGAAATAAAACATGAAACAAGTCAGACAGAGGATCTAAACTGCATGTGAGCGCGTTTGTCTGTCTTGCTTCATTTACCTTGAACATGCAAGAACCCCTTCAAGCTGAGGTTTCCTTGTCCATCATTGTCCAAGAGAAGATGAACACGAAACCATATTATTAACAGAAGATTGTCCTCTGGTTCTCAATCTCATAAAAAAAACTGAGAATCTGTCCTAAGGTTTCACCTTACCCAGACTTTTATTAGAAAATATGGAGCCTTATCTACTATAGTGACTTCAATGTAATCAAATTGTCTTGCAAGAAACTAAGAGCTCTCACAAGGGCAGAGGTGTTAGGAAGATGAGAATCCTAGTCACGAAATCACGTGAAAAATGAACAGAAAAAAAATTAGTTCAAGATTCTCTAGTTTATGGCCGCTTCTCCATAGTACTGGTTGTCGTTTTATTAAACTTGCTTCATTGGTATGATCGCGTTTTTGACTTTTGATCTTTCTGCATATATCCTTCAGAAACTTTATGTTCGACTCCTAACCCTTCAGGAACACAAATCGAATTAGCAAATTAATAGAAACTATCTTACAGTATCAACAAGGATTATATGTCAATGTTGGACTAACCTCAAATCAGACAGGCTCGTCTCAAATTTCCAGCGGCCCACTTCAACGGCCTCTCATCCCTTGGATCTGTCTTTTGACAGGCGAAGTATATCAGAAAGGGCTAAATACTATGTAAAACTGAACCTTTGGCCATCATAAGACATCTCTTGAACTCAGAGTTACATAACAATTAATCCAAGAATGTCAGCAGAGGACTAATATGTATACCTTTTTACCAAGGAAATTGTACTTCCACAGACAAGGGAGATGCAGCGGCTCGTCTCACAATTCCCTTGTTCCACCGGGATCATAGTCATGAGTTTCACCAGCTTTCACAAATCTACCTTTGATCCGCTTTCTGGTATCAGCTCTGGCTTTTCGTGAAGCATATCGAATTTGCTTACCAAACCTAGTATATCAGAAGCAAATCACCATTGCAGCGTTTGATTTTACGATGAAAATGAATGATTTGGAAAAGAAAGAGCAGATTATTATTACATACGTTCTTGTCTTCTTCTTTTCATTGTATCTCATCTTGGCCTTATCCCTTGCCTGCGGACAACTAGGCTCATAATTCGAGTCCCATGGCGAATCGCCTGTCAGAAATAACGGCGACAATCCACAATCTTGATATTCAGCTGGGCTGCATTCTCCGGTGATATTAGATAGTGTAAGCGACATGCTTGAAGGGACTTGTCCGCTTGGAAAGCCAAGGCCAATATTCCCGTTCATAAGCATGGCCTGTATCATATTAGCCGATCCGGCCATCCGGGCCACTTGAAAACTGCCCATATTGCAATCTTGTTGTAACGATGAGGATGCCTAAAACGGGCGCATATGCATATGCTTAAATTTAAATATAAAAGAGAGCAAAGTGAAAATGAGCAATCGACATTAATAGGTTAAAACAAGAACCTCAAGTGCACTTTCAATGTGAGTGATGTTAGATTGATCAGACAAATTTTTCTCCATCAGTAGGCCGCCCATTCCTCCATCATCCCCCTGATATCTCGGCTGGTTTTGCAGCGTCGTCTCAAAGGCTTCATAACCGCTCTCAAAGCCAAGGCCGGCCATGCCATCCACGTCGACACTGTCGGATATATCCTTAGTTTCATTAATCACAAGATCCTTGACAATATCGGCACAACCCTGTTATATACATACTCCATTTTGGAGTGAAACCAAATCAATCTCAAAACTAAAAACATATCAAAAGGTTCTTGGAGATAAAATTGAGATTCATTATGGAAAAGACTATGATCACCTTTTGCTGAGATAAGAAAGGCACATTCTGATCTCTGTCAAATGATGTCACTCTCTGATCCTTATAAGCAGGCAGCGGAGGTAGCGGTGGAATGGACAACGGCCCGAATTTCACACCCGATGCGATCTCATTCAGCCGGTTCGCCACCACTCCTCCAACACCGGCGGCAGCTTCATCCCCACCATTAACCATAGCCAACTCCGGCTGAGGACCATTGCAATCAAGGACCAATGACCAGATTTTAGAGAACTCAGCAGGAGAAGGGCATCCATTATAGAAGCTCAACTTGACACGGCGGTGGTGCTCCGGCCCGAAGGAGCAGCAGCCGCCGCTGTCGCAGGCCAGGCATATGGACAGCTTCTCGTCCAGGCAACGGACAACTGCCGACTGTGAGCTGCATTTGTCGCAAATGAGGGAACGGAGATGGCGGCAGGATAAGGCGTTGGCTGAGTGGACGCAGCCATCGCACTGCAAACAAAGACGGGCTGCGTCGGATTTGCAATAGACTACTGCTCTAACCACCCCACAAAACTCACAAACGGGCTCAGCCATTTCTTCTTCTTCTTCTTCTTCTTCTTCTTCTTGCTTAACTTATCATTAAATAAATATCTTTACCTCTAGCCTTTTGAATTCAAGAAAATTAGAGAAAAATTGTGGCACTCAGCTTTCTACTTCTATCAAGCATCATTATTAAACTCAAATGCCATCATCCTTAAAAGATAGCCCACCAAGAATATGACTTTTATTTTCTTATTCTTTCTATTTTATTATCGAACTAGGGGCAAAATTAAGGTTTTAGATATGATCTAATGTTTGACTATATCTAAGAACTGATTTCTAGTGTTAATTTATATCTAAAACATTAGATCATTTACTAGGGGGGAAATTTAAGGTTATAAATGATACTTATTAACCAATATCTAAGAACTGATTTCTCATTTGATTCGACTTTAGTAAAAGATAGAAGGCAAAGAAGAGTGATTTTTTTGTTTTTTTTTTTTTTTTGAAGAGGGATTGGAGCTTCATATTTATGCACGTGTTTTCTGAGGACCTGGGCTTTCGCCACGTGGCGAACCGTGGGCGTTGAAAATGTGATTCTGTTGCTGATATGGAAGAATGCTGGCCTATGGACTCGCTCGATGGCATGGACGGTAATTATGTCCTAAAATAAAGGGGGGTATTCGCAGCCACGAGTCGTACGTGAAATGCGGGAGAGCGTTTCGTGAGGCCTGTTGAGAGTTGTGGTCAACGACGTCGTCTCTTGCTCAGACTATGTGGCACTGGCTTTTTACTCTTTAGTCCTTGGGTGTTTGCATAACGTGGGATTTTAGGCCAAGATATTATTACTATGAATGATGCATTTATGTTTCTTTCTTAATGAAATTAATGGCTTGATCTTATGAAACAATTCTACTTTGTGAAAAACTATATTATTGATCGTGGCATGTAATTTTCACATGCATAAATTTAGTTTATCATATTAATATGAGATAGCCCAATAGACCAAACCTATTAACAGCCGATTGGGTAAGTGATACATATATACATACACATATATATTTGTTGTACTCATTTTTTAAAATATGTGAAAATTATTTTATATATGTAACTGCATAATTTAACTTATGGATATAATTATTTTATAATACTTAATATTTTGAAATTATTGTAAGATTTTTTTTATTTTATATGTATATAAGGCATTCAATAAATAATCATACCTAACTTTAATTAGTTATGATGTTGCCATTGAAATTAAAAATTATTATAAAATGCTAGTAAAAAATGGAAATTATTCACATATATAGTGTAACATAAAATTGTTACATGACACATTACATTATTCAACTGAACAGTAAATTATTTGTCATTAATATAAGGTTTATTTTATGTGTGACAAACAAGATCTTTTCAATTATTCATACATCTATGTGACCACATTATATGACTAACATATACATTTTTATTAAAAGAGAAACTCAAATACATATAATATTTTTTCCCTAAATATGTAGAACAATAGGGTAGACTAGATTCGATGTCTCTTTATTCTTACTATGGATATAAACATATAAATGTACCATCATTTCTTGGCATTGCTAATTAATATGAAGATCAATAATACAAAACTTTAACTTTTTTAACTTTAATAAAAAATTAAAAATTAAGAATGATGGTATTAAATCTTGTTTCACATTTAAGGAATTAAGTGACTTACAATAATTTATAAATTATTTTCTTTCTTTCACATATTTCTAATGCAAGTTTACTGGAAAGAAAATATTTAATGTAGTCGAATTTTTGTATTTGACAACAATATGACATTATTGATGTCATTTGTGGGATCAATAATTATGTACTTTTTTTTTAAACCTCTCAATTTCTCTCACCAATTGAGACGTTATTTTCAGAACAAAATACTCCATACTAATGCTAAAACAATACAATTAAATTTTTTAATGACAAATTTGATCATGTACTTCTTTCTGAATCCTTCTACTCTGCCACCAATTAACACGTATTTTTTAGAACAAAATCTCCCACCAATGTTAAACAATACGATTAAACTTTTTGAAGGGATTGATCCAATGTTTCTCAACAATTAAATTAAATACATTTATCTTGAATGGTGCACTTGAAAGCAAAAGTGCGCCACGTGTCATTCCATGATTATGCCATAGTAGATAAGAAACGCCCACCTCCCAACTCAACCCACACGATTACAATGTCCGATAAAACAGAAAATGCCGCCGCTACCACAAACAATGATACTACCTTAGATGTTAACGGGCGGCGAAACGCAGCTCCGTCAGCCCCGGCTGCCGGAGCCCAGCCAGCTCGATCCATCAGCAACACCCAGGGTCCTATCCATTTTATCCTACGTGCTCGACAAGCTGGTCACCCGAAATGACCGGTTAAGCCATGGCGGCGGCTGCTCCGCCGGGTTGGGGAAGAGCTTGAGCGCATTTCACGGCGTTCGGGCGCCGTCCATCAGTCTGGAGAAGTATGTGGAGAGGATATATAAGTACACGGGGTGCAGCCCGTCGTGCTTTGTGGTGGGATTCGTGTATATAGACCGGCTGGTGCATAAGTACCCGGACTCGCTGGTGGTGTCGCTCAATGTTCATCGGTTGCTCGTCACAAGTGTTATGGTTGCTTCCAAGATTCTTGATGATGTGTAAGTTTTTCAATTTTTGTTATTATTTATTTTCGAATAGTATGAATCTCAATTTTTATTTATATTGAACTGTAATAATAGTCGATAAAATAATATAATATCGATAACATATATGTTTAATTTGAATCTGAGAAATATATTTTTTTATAACAAGAGGGTTGATTTGAGTTCAACTTCGAGGTTGGGTGATCCAAACTCGACTTTGAAATCATATAAATAGTTCAAATGATCTAAACTTGGATCTTGAAATCACATAAACAGTCCAGGTGATTATATAGGATCTATCTAACAAAAAAAATTTATTTTAAGGAAAACAAACAATGGCAAAAAGTGGCCAACTGTTGGAATATAGAGGTTTATCAAAAACTGAAAAAAAAATTATGTCGTTCATTTGAAATTTGAATATTATGGTAAATTATGAAGCTTTGAATTAGGATAATGTTACAAATAAGTAAAATGTCTACACGATCATTATGTATAATATGACGAGCTAATACGACATAAATCATCAAAATTTGTATTCTATTCACCTCAAAATCGAGGAAGAATGATAATCATTGACTATACTAAAAAAGTACGATGTAAGATAGTTCATTTGTCTTATATATGATAATAAAATCATTGAAATATTTGAAAAAAAATATTCACTTGCAGGCACTACAACAATGCATTTTATGCCCGAGTTGGAGGAGTGACCAATGCAGAACTGAATAGGCTTGAATTAGAGCTGCTTTTCTTGTTAGATTTTGGAGTTTCCGTAAGCTCTCGAATTTTCGAGAGTTATTGCCAGCACCTGGAGAAGGAGATGCTCTTCAATGACACCATAGAAAGGCCGCCAGCGGCCATAACCAATTCCATCGACGATGTTACTGAGATATCTGTTGAAGATACACAAACTTCTTCTCCATCACCCCAGTTGCAGGTTGACTCTTAAATATAATTGCGTTGAATTCTTTAATTATAAGTACAAAATGTCGCTAATGAATATATATGTTGTTTTCTCTCAAATGACCATGTAATTTTTAATTTTTTATTTCTCATGTGTTCATAATCCATGTAGAATATGAGTTTGTTGCAGTGTTTAATCATCTAACAATAGCTAAATGATGTGATTTTAGAAATTTTATCATAATCTGAACTCATCATTAGTCGAACTCCAAATTAATCTGATATCAACAGACACGTTAAGTTAGTGTGGAAAAAATCTTACGATGCTCAAGTCATACATTGATTCGGTATCTAAGACAAAGAATTAGAATTTATCAGGAGTAAAAATATTATCATAGCGTAATATAAAGTGACATTAATGTGGTTTATTTGTAATGTTGGAGTAGTAGTGGTTGGCCAAGCATATGTAACCTTATTTAGGTGGTCATTTTTTATAGAATTTGACGGCCCAATTTTGGATCCGATCACCACTTAAAATCATTGATCTATGTATCGAAAGCCATTTTTATTTTTGACACTATTTGAAAATAAAAGACAAAGAGCTACTACATGCTTTCATTGGAAATGCCATACATTTTTATTTTGAAATTTCTCCTATATCTATCATATCATCATGTTATCACATTAATCAAATTTAAATTTGATTTGATATAAAAATACTTGCTTATATTTTGAAACAATTAGAATATGCATATAACACACATCTTTTTAGACACTGAAAATATAAACTAATTAAAAATAATAAAAAAATTAAATACAAAATAACACCATTTTAATTAAATCTTCTTACTTTTAGTTAAATTTCTTAATTCAAACATAGGATAAAAGAATAATAGGTTCTCAACATACACAAATTTCACTCTTTTTAAAAGGACAAGAAGGTGTCTAAGAAAAATATATAGGGGAACATTAATTTTGAGCCACGCAATTATTTATAATTTATAAAACCACCGAATAATTTTTTTCTATGTGCTGAATATGGGATCTTATTCTTTAGCATCAAGCAATTGTAGCTTGGTTTATAAGCCAAATTTCAAGTAAGAAAAATGCAATATATTACTCACTAAGCTTTTATTGTTTTCTTTTTCTTTAAAATAAATCTCTTTTCTAGATTTAGAAAGTATCTATTTGTTATATTTACTCAACTAAATTATTATTATTATTATTATTATTATTATTATTATTATTTTTATCAAAATTAGATGCAATAGAAAGGGTCTAAAGGTAACTTGATGACATATAGCATCACTTTGTATATAAGAGGGGTGTTTGGTTAAAATTATTCAAAACAACTCATAAACTCATAGCTGCATTTGTTTTTGAAATTTATAATATGCTAAATTTTATTTTTAAGAATAAATTTAAAAATATGTCTAAATAAATAAGACTGTGGAGTTTATAAGATGACAATTTCGTAATTAATAACATTAAAATTAAAGAAACTTGTTAACATTTTAAAAATAAATTAGAAATTTATATTTTTTTTCCCTGAAAAATCTTATAAAACACTAATATTTTACTTCGGGAGCTTATAGAATCTTCTTTTGAAAATTCCACCAAATACTTTATATAAGCTCTCAAATATTTTATATTATCGTAATTTTACTGAAAAAATACCATCATAAAAAAATAATATCATTGCGGAATTTAAAAATTAGGGTATTAGAAACTTACTCTCAAAAAAATTTATTTAGGCTTCTATTTTCACAATAAATTAAGAACATATATAGCACTTCGATTAAAACAATTTCAGTGAGAAAATCATTTTTTCTTTATTCTAAAGAGTGATATGGGGAAAAAATACAAAAGATTTAGGAGTAGTTATTTTACTTGAAAATTACTCAAGAATTTCTCGTTCTCCCTCTCCCCAAACCCAATTCTTAAATAAAATTTTTAAGCAAAACAAATTATTCTTAAACTAAGCTAATATGTCCGTATAAAATGATTTGGGATGTGAGAGACCTATTCCAGAGGAACTTAGTAAAATAATTTAATAACTAATTTTTTCTTTATTCTGAAAAATAATATGTGAAAAAATACAAAAAATTTAATTTAGGGAATAAAGTTATTTTACTTGAAAATTATTCAAGAATTTCTCATTCGCCCTCTCTACCAACTCAGTTCTTAAATAAATTTTTTAAGTAAAATAGATAATTTATCTTGCTTGTATGCCCGGGTGTAAAAATAATTTGGGACGTGACATACCTATTTTGAAGGAATTTAATAAAATAATTCGAATGATTAATTTTTAAGAAGTGATATAAATTGAGTGGACTAATGAGACCGATTTATTAAAAATATTATTATTTTTTAAATCGTAAAGGGATTAATATTTACACAGTGTTGGAGGAATGTCAAAAGTACTAACAAAATATCCTATATTCTAGTTATCAAAATTTAAAATTATTCCATTAACAACAATATTTAACCATTATATATAATAATTCATAACGAAATTAATTTAATCAGTGAAGAATTCTTTTTCATCTTAATTTAAGTATAAAATCAATAATAGCAATTTATAATCATTCTAATATAAATTAATATAAGTTCAAACAATAGTATGAAAATTTTAATATTTCTTCAAATATTCAACAAAAGGAAATAAATTTGAAAAATTTTCCTGCCCGGAAGGAATAATATATAATTTTATGGGTATTATTATTGGCACTTCAAAGTTTGTTATTGGCACTCTAATTGATTTTTAGTTTATAAGAATTGATCATTATATTCCTTTATTTTTAAGATATCATTTAATTTAAATTATTGGATAATTATGCCCTTAGTGTACTATTCTTTGTCGTATTAAATATAATTTTGATTTATTCCTAAGCTTGATTCATTCCATGTCAAACTTATAGAACACATAAAGGAAAAAAAAGAATACTACACCTTATTATTTAGATTTGGAAAAAAATATCCCATACCGTAGGTACCCAAAAAAATAAAGATAATAGGCTTTATTTTCTTTGCCTAATAAAATGTGGGTAATTTTATCCACCGCCTAATTAATTGCCACTTTTTGGCCCAATCCATGGTACTTATGGGTAACCCCTGAACAATCACATATATATATATATATATATATTAAATTTTTCTCTAATTCTCACAAATAATTTGGAGGACATAACATATTTTTATATAATAACAATAATGTTTAAGTGGTAAAAATTTTTAGTTCAATTTTTTTTTGACATATAATGCGATTTAAATTTAAACTTCGAAATGTAATATAACTTAAAATCTATGGATGTTTAGACCTTTAAGTTGTATTTTTCAAATTAAAATACTTGACATACTTTAAGTACTTGTGCAATACAATATTTAAAATTTGTGGCCTCTTTTATTAGTTTTATTTAAGTAATATTTGAATAATATTGTATAAATTAAAAAATACATATTAACACTTTCAAGTATAAAAAAAATAAAATATCGGTACCTGTGGGTTACCTATCACCCATATCGTTGATAATGTGTCCATTATCTCGTATCCAATAATTTTACCATGGATAAATATACCCAACTCATCATTATTCATTTTTGAGTTACTCACGGGTACTCATTTGCTAAGTTTATTGTTATTTCATATTAAATTAGATAAGTTGAGGTGGAATGTTTACATGAGTAAAAAAGTTAAAAGTGATAATTATTATATTAAAGGATATATTTATCTTGTAAATTAATATAAATGAATTTGAAAAGTAAATAAATATTTTGATCAATAACTTAATATAAAAATTTAAAATAAAGTGTGAATAACAAATTTTGAGGTTCAAATAACGATACCCTTTTATAATATGAGGTGACTAAGTTATACACATGGGGGGACAAAATAATGTTAAGCGGATTATAACTTCTTAATTTAGGAAAAAATTAAACCGATGGACTTTGATTTAGAATTATTTTTGTCTCCACCTACAACGCATACAGTTGACGAGATTTCCCATCTTAGCTAGCCCCTTCCCATTTACTTTTCTCCTTTTTCTCTCTCCCCGATCTGCTAATTGTTTTGCACAGAAAAGAAGAAACCTTATTAACATCTTCTTCAGCAAATGCAAAAGCCCAGAGCTTGAATTTTAGTGGCGAATTAAGAGGGGCCTCAATTGGTTTTTTGTTTAATTCGTAGAGATAAACCGAAATCTCTGTAAAATTCTGATGGCTGATAATTCCAAGGAAGATTTTCTGCAATTGATCAAGCGTGTTGGAGCTTTTCTCACTCTAAAGCTTTCCAATATCTTCCACCACCTGGTTTGTTTGATACTCTCTCTCTCTCTCTCTCTCTCTCTCTATTTTTTTTTTCTTTCTATCTTTCTTTCTTTTTTTTTTTTCAACATTTTGATTAATGGTTGTTCATGTTCCCTTTTTGGTGATGTTGCACTTTTAGCAATCTTTTATGTTATGGGGTTTCCCTTTGATAATGGAAGAATTGGCACTTTTTTGTATGAAAATGGGCTTCAGGTTTTAGGTGTGCATATGGGGTTTTCTATTTTCTTGTTTGAATTTTGTGATTTGTGCTGTGAACTTTAGTGTTTTGTTGAAGTTTTGACGACCCTTCTGTTGTGATAAAATAGCAATTAGTCAATCTTGTCCTGTGCAAAGAAAAGAAAAGCGCATGGCAAGATAGCTCTTGTATCACTTGTTTGGCGTGATACTTCATACAAGTGAGAACTTGTGCGGAGTGTTTTTCTTTATCTCTCTTGCTCAGTGAAAGAATTAAAGAAATTTCGGGGTAGTCATATTTTTTATGCAATGAGCGACATCTAAAGACAATGCTAACTGCCTGGGAAGAAGTTCTGAACTTTTTGGATTGCTAAATAATTAACAGTCACTGTAGGACCAAAGAGAGGTTTAATGTTAGATAATAATTAGTAAGTTGTGCTGACAATCGATAGTTGTCGGTGTAAACGTATCCCGTTAGATACGTATGCTTACCTTAAAAGGTTGAATCTTGTTAAAGCAGGGTCTAAGTCCATGATATTGTTGCAAAGCACGAAAGGAAGTAACTTGATTCTTTGGGCAGTAGAAGCCTGTGCATATTAACTGGACCCCCAATTAAGATTGGCGAGAGAAGTTTTTATAAGTTGGTGCGACTTGCACCAAAATATATGGCCATTTACTTCATTGAGAAGTTTTAGACCATCTTTGAGCTTTAACATTTGGCTTGCGCATTATGCTGTAGACTATGCTTGCGTCTGTTGGATAACTTCTTCTCTGATGGAATATGGAGGTGGTTAGTTGGCTAATTTAGAACTTGGAGGATGACGACATGTTAACAAGAAGTTACTATCATCCAGGCTTCACATAGCCTAAAGGGCCCTTTTGTTGTAGTAACTTTCCCAGAAAAGGGGAAAAAGAAAAAAGAATGGTACGTTTTGGTTACGCCTTTGTTAGAGGCTGCTGCAAAATCCTGACCAAATAAAAAGGGTTTTCTAGAAAAATACTTAGGACTAGCATTTTGGAACTGTTATTAAGATGCTTGTTGAGAAGAAGAATGGAATATTGCTGATGAAATCTCTTGAAATTCAGGTATTGACTAGAGCATGCTTTCCCATGCTTCAATACATTACTTCTATTCAAAAGAACTTCGACAACTAACTGAACGTGATACTTTAGACGAGGCTTTCTTGGAACTAATTTCTCAAACAGCCCTTTGTTAGGATGTTCACATCTAAGAGTTGCACTTGAGTTCCACATATTAACTATTACTGTATGATGTCTTGTCAGTACTTTCTTATTCGCAACCTTTTCTTCACTAACAAAAAAGATTAAAATGTTCTCCAAAGAATGTCAAATTAATTGAATGCGCTACAGGATTCGCGATCTATTGGGGCCATAGCAGGGCTAGCGTTTGCAATAGTGTTTACTTGGAGACTATTGAGAACACCTAGTGGGCCTCAAAGAAGGCAACCTAAAAGACAAGCTCCAACAGCTAGTAGTTCTGGTGTTAGTACTCATGAAAGCATTAATGCTTCATCCTCAGGGGTTAGCAATCCCTCAGAGGATTGCAGAACCCAGAATGTCATTGATGAGTTCTTTCAGCCCGTGAAGGTAGACTTTTCCTCGAATTATTTAATTACGCATAATGTTTGAAGTGACTCAGATTAATATTCTTTTACTCAACTGCAGCCAACTCTTGGCCAAATTGTTCGCCAAAGGTTGAGTGAAGGAAGGAAGGTAATATTTCAAATACTAGGTGATCTGTTTTCTTCCGTACTAAAGAGATTATCTATGTATTTATGGAAAACTATGCTTCCCAAAAATGTTACCTCAACAGTTTGATATGCTTGCTTTTCTCATGTTAGCCATTACAGATAGTGATGACATCTGCTGGCAGTCTGAAGCTGTTATGTGGTAGAGTTGAATGACATCTATTAATTGGAAAATTATTCCATATATGGAGATCAATGTCATTCTTTAGGTTTTCGATAGTGAAATTGGATTAACTTTAATACTGGCCTGTGATTTTGATAGTAATCTGACATTACATTTACAATTCCCTCTATACTTTTGTGGTGCCATCCGTGTTTTTGTGTGAATGTTTAACCTTTTCATTCAATTTGAGATGATAGAGCAAATGTTGAGCTTTTGGATGCCATCAAGGACCTTTTGGAGTTTGATAGATAGTTTTATCAAAAGTAAGATGGGTGAACTTTAAGGTTAATTTAAGCCCTCAAGTGGTTCCCCTAGTACAATATGTGCAAAGTTTGCAAAGTAGGAACTCCTACTTGTGGAAATTAAGTTATTGAAAATCAAATATGTTTGGAAAGATTTTGGTAAAAAGACTCTGAAATTGGTTATATGGCCTAGATGTAGATGATTATATGTAGTGGAAGTAAGAATGAGAATGAGCATAAAAGCACAAGTGTCATTTGTGGCTGCATTGGTGGGGGAAGGCAGCTCATCTGTCTTGGAAAAATAACATTGTGTAGTTACAGATTGCTGAGAAAGACTGTAGCTTGAAGATTTGTTAAAAGGAATGTACACATTGGATACAGCAAAAAATGGGCAGCAGTCACAAGTGGCCCAACAAAAAGATGAATTAGGAGCTGATTTGGCTATGATTAGCAGGCTGATGTAACTGAAAAAGATGGGTGAATCTGCATTCCTTGACCTTGAACTCTGTGTGAAGTTAATCATAATTTGGAAAAAAGGCCCTGGTTCATCTTTTGTGATTCCCCCCATTCCTCAGTTAACTTTGGGTTGAACATACTCAAAATCGCCATTTTGGCTAAAGCAGATCACTCACAATTAGGAACATATTGTCTCCGTGATGTAGCAGCCTTTGCAGTTAACATAGGTGAAAACTTACTTGAAATTACCATTCTAAGGTAACCAAACAACTCTAGAATGGAAACTTGTTAGCCTACGGAAGGTCACTGTTACTGCAAGATAGACATTTCAAGTTGCCAGACACTGCTCCTTTCTTGCAGCTATCTTGCTTTCTAGCAGTGCACAACATCATCTGGATTGCTGATAGGCATTCTGACTATCTGTGAAGTTGGCGCTTTTATACCCTGAATTGCTGGAGGTTGGACGTTCTAGTAGATTTTTCTAAATTCGGGATCACGTATAATATAAGTTGTCAAGTTGCTTGGACTTATCACAGAGCTGGACTAAGGGGTTCATAACAACAATTGCCAGTGGAAAATGAGGAGGAAAAATGAAAATAAATGCTGCTGGCCCATCTGTAATCTTCACATAAGTGAAACTGCATTGTTTTTCTCTGTTTTTGTTTTTCTTACAATTTCTACATCTTAATTTTGTCTTTAGGACTTGCTTCCTAGTAATCTCTAAGATGCATTTCGATGTCTGTTTCTGTGGAACATGCATATTTGCTTACAACAGTGTGGTGTTGAAGGTTTAATCAATGTCATCATGTGAACCACACTCATTTCTTTTAACGTAACTTAACTAGTGCAGGTAACATGTCGGTTGCTTGGTGTTATACTTGAGGAAAACAGCCCAGAGGAGCTGCAGGTTGTTACCTTCATTTTCCGTTCCTTGTTATATGTTACCATCATTGAAAAATCATTTATTCTTGTTGTTTTGATGAATTTTGGCCAGAAGCAAGCAACTGTCAGATCATCTGTTCTAGAGGTGCTGCTTGAGATCACAAAGTTTTGTGATCTTTATCTGATGGAAAGGGTGCTGGATGATGAAAGCGAAGTAAAGAACTGACTATTTCTTATTCTAGTTTGTAATTCGTTCATTGTTTTTTTCCTATGTTGGAATTCCTTTCTCCTGAATTTTACCTTCCTTATATGTGGTTCATAAAGAACTCTACTGTTCTGCAAGTCAATGTGGTGGTTTTGTTCTTTTCTAATCCTCTTTTGCACACCTGATTGTGTGGTTTAAGGCCATCTTTTTGGTTTGCCATGATTATTAACCTATACATCTTTATCTCTATCTTTGTATTCTATTATGTCTTTTTTACATGGTAAAAAAGTTTGGATTAAGGTACACGAACTTCCATCCATGCAAAGGAAAATGTTTAAGAGAAGGCAAATATAAATATCTAGGAAATTGTTGTATCTAAATCCTGATTCTTAGGATGTCACATTGTGAAGTGTTACCTAGTTTTTAGTCTTGGATTGAAGATAAAACACAGCTGATTGCTTGTCAGAGGAATTGGTTTTGTTTTACATAATCCTAATGCAAATCTCAATGTCAGAAAAATGTTCTTTAGAAGTTTGTTTTGCTAAGTTCTGCATTCTTATTGGGCGGAGGGGTATAAGGGTGCTGTAAGCTGCCAAATTTTAAATCTGCTTGTACTTCGCCCCTGGGCTTTTTATTATGGTTTGAAATCCTATGTCTTTTATCCTGGCACATGCATAGGGCTCTCATCTCAGATGTAGGTTGCAAACTCTTATATTTTTTAAGAGCTTTATTTGTAGGTTTCATTCACTGAAAGGAAATTTAACCAGTTTCCTTTGTGAGTACTTGAATTAATTTCATCACATTTATTGAAGACGTTCAATTTTGTGAATTGAAACCAGAACTGTAGACTTTGTTCTTGTTGGTTATAGCCACTAATGCAGTTTCTTTTGTTATTGAAAATAATTAATCTACATATCGAGTAATAGCTTTTATGCCACCGCTTAGCTTTATCTACTTGCAAGGTTAAAATTGTTGCTTATCTGTTCCTCTGTTCCTACTAACAGATAACTCCTGCTCTGTTATCTTGTCTTCTTACACAATCTTTAGTATTGTTGTTGCCAATTTACATTACTGATATGTCTTCTGATTAAATATTTTTCTTAACTTTGGGAAAGGAACACATCTAGCTAATAATTTTCTCTTGAAGTAGTTCTGTGTTACAGCTGCCATTGGGTGGTGCAGTGAGTCCTCTTAATCACATATCGAAAATATTATCTTGGATCTTTTGGTTTATACGAGTTACTTTTCAGGGCATAGTTTCTGTTCTTTCACATAAAAGATTATTATACTCCTTCTGTCCCTTAATTTGGGTCCAATTTTATGTGGCACGGAGTTTTACATGAGTTGAAAAGTTCTGTGTATTATTGTCTTTAAAAGTAGTAGTTGAGAGTTAGCGTGTTGCATCATTATTTTAGTCGAAACCTTAATTGAGACGGTATTTCTTTTTTAAAAGAAAACCATTTTAGGAAATGGAGTCTTATTTTAAGACATCCCGAAAAGGGAATGAGGGTAATAAATTTAGGACAAAGGGTGTATGCAATATATTTAGAGGTATAAGTGCAAGTACTGAAAATTCCCATGTTTGACCTACAAATCCCCACTACAATATGCACGCTTCTCATTTCGAATATGCAATTGAGCTTGCTGAAGCCCACTATGTTGGCAATGTTAAGGGTTGCCTTATTAACATAGGCGTTAAAAGAGCTATCTTGTGGTGCTATCCACAAAGATTAACATGAGTGGGCCGTGGACCATGTGTTCGACATCATAACAAGGTTACATGCACAAATAGGGGGATTAGAGGACCTCCAATTTATAAGTCTTTATCTAGCTCCTTATCAACCTGGTTTCATTTTAGATATGGTGGTTGCTGTCTGATTATGTCGTCAAGGCTAGGAAACTAACCTTATTATATAGAAATATCTTCTACATCATTTGGCACTTATAAGAAAGAGTATGTAAATAAGTGGGAAAGAATATCCACACGTCTCAAAGCATTAAATCATCTCATGCATGTCATAATTTGTCTTTTATTATTTTGGTATTTATAAAACTTTGTTATTGCTACATATGTCCAATTGTTTCAACATCACTTATAGGCTACCTCAATTCATGCAGAAGAAAGTTCTTATAGCTTTGGAAGATGCTGGGGTTTTTACATCTGGTGGCTTAGTCAAAGATAAGGTAACGCTCAGCTATAAGTATTTTATTTAATAAATATTTACTTCTTTCTGCTATATTGCTGGAGATGCCCACACTTGAATATTTCAAATCATATGCTGCACTAAGTGCAAAGAGAACATCATTTATTTTTTTCTTTTTAAACTATTTGCCATTAAACTAATTACATATGCTGGATCCTTGTTTTTACTTCTCTTGTTGGGAACTCTTTCATGATATTTGACTTTGGCACAAAGAAAAAAAGCAATAATCTCCACATTTTACCTATTTCAATTAAGTCAAATTCTTTTAATAAATAATTACTTACTTTGTTTTCTGCTATCTAGATAATGAATCACCAATCAAGTTTCAATAGTACTTTAAATGGTAAAACTGCCATTTTACTCTTTATTACATACTTTTTTTTCCCATAATAATGAATAAAGAATCAAAATTGGCTGGACAGAGATTACCTTTCCAAGAGAAAGTTCAACTCAAGACATCTTCCTGGAAAAAAGTCTCAAAAAAGAAAGCCATTGGTTAATTAGTGTTATGTGCTTCATTATTCTTTAGCCAACAGTGGTATTATAGTTGAGGAAAAATAATATGATCATTACAATTGTTGTTAGAAATTTCACAATTTTCTGTCTTCTACTGTGTGTAAGAATCAGCCACTTTTATGTACCAAAAACTCTTGCTAAATTGTAAGGTTTTTCAGCTGCTTACCGATTGTACCGCTTTTAACTGAAATTAACCTGCAGGTTCTCTTCTGCAGCATGGAGAATGGACGGACATCTTTTGTCAGACAACTGGAACCAGATTGGCACATAGACTCCAATCCTGAAATTATTACCCAATTAGCTGTATGGACCTACTCCTTTGATTCAATATGTTTTGGCTGTTCCATTTCAGAAGATTTTAGTATTTGCGTCCTGAGAATAGTGCATTTAAGAGGGGAGTCAAATTTAAGAAAATAGTTTCTGGAATATCATTTTACAATAATTGTTCTGGACTGATTGTCTTATTTACCATTTTCCAGAGATTCATCAAATATCAGCTTCACATCTCCCCTGTCAAGCTTGAACGGCCTGCTCCCAATGTTTTCACAGCGGCATCCTTGGAACAATTCTTTGGATGAGTAATATTTATTTCCTTGTCACCTGCAGTTGCTGAATTCAGATGAGTAACATTTATTTCAGTCTTAGAAGCAAAGAATCTTCTGATACAAGTATAAAACTTGAGCTAAATCGATTATTTTTTATCCTTTGAAGTCATCAAGAATTTGTCATTGTACTTTTAAATAGTGTATTATAGTTTAGGAAAAAGCTATGCTCCTTGCTTGCAACATTTTAATGCCTGTTGTTCTTTGTGCCACTAGGACTTGCACTGGCTTCAATATAGCAATTATACGATGTGTGGCTTATTCATTGTTTCTTAAGTAACATATGTGGATAGAACTTATAACAGGGTCACAAAAATTAAATAATGTTTGGTGGGCTGTTATTGTTTTTTCATGTTTAAGAGAATTCTTATTGCTTGGAACTTTCAGTTTATCTTGGTGGAAATTTGATATCTTTTATTCTGTTTCAACTTTTTGGTAGAAATTTGATTTCTTTTATTCTGTCTCAGCAAATCATTGTTTTTTTTCTTTCCTTTTTTTTTTTTTGTTTTATTATTTTTCGCAAGGAATTGATATTTTTTTCTATAATAGCACAGGTCTCTTTGTTAGTTCTTATTTGTGGTGCTAACAAAGTTTGCAGCAGATTAAGTCTCTGCAGAAGAAGCTATTCAATGTTTCTGTTGTTGTTTTGTGATGAAGGATGAAAAGAACACATTTTTACAACCATAAATCTTGAGGAAAAAAAAAAAAAAAAAAGGGCATGATTTCGACCATTGCCTAGTAGCTACTCACAGGTTATAGAGATTTCTGATTACTGTTTCCCTCAATCCTTATCTTATAACTATCCATTGAAATGTTTTGAGTTTTTTGTTTTTGATTTTTTTGTTTTTCGTTTAAGTGGATTTTGATTGGTTCCTCCAACTATTTCCTATGAGATTCAAATATGCAATCGATATGCGAATTCAACTATTTCTTATGGGATTTAATTTTGCAACCAATTTTTTTGTAGACACGAAAGTTTGTCATCAAACTATTCATTTGTCCCTAATGTGAATATTTCCTTTCTTTCTTGAAGAAAATTGAAATGCAATTTATTGTTTGTGACGATTGGATTGAGCCCTCGGCTGAGTTTGTATATAAATATATACATATGCATACATATTGATATGGAGATGAGACGATTTACGAGCAAAATGAGAATGAAGCAACAAAAATATGATTTTCGATCCGGTGAAACTTGAATGCAATACTTCTTATTTATAAAATTTTGATTTAATTATAAAATATTGAGATCTTAGGAACAAACAAGGTCATCTGATTTTGTTTTCAAAAAGATGTTACATTGTAAAAGTAATGCGATTGCTTTAGGGGGTATTATATTCAAAGTGAATGGACGAAACTATTTCAAATTAAAGGTTATTTGATTCTTTTGGTGCATTCAATACTAAAAATATGGCTTGTCCGGTGGCATTGATCTCCCTATTGTGTTGGAGGTCTTGAATTCGATTATGTACTTTATATGTATTTAGTATGCATCTGGTTGTGTAGTTTATAATTTGTTTATTTTATTTAAGACAATGATAATATTGTGGGAGATCTTGAATTCGATTGTGTACTTTATATACATCTGGTTGTGCAGTATATAATTCAATTTATTTGATTTAAGAATATGATAATATTGTGGGAGGTTTTGAGTTCAATTGTGTACTTTATATGCATATCTGATTGTGTAGTGTATAATTCAATTTATTTGATTTGAAAATATGATAATATTAATTTGTTGAAATGATAAAAATTCGTCATTTATAATGTTCTCTTACAAAAATATTAAAATATGGTTTTATGATAATAGATCACAAAAAATTTTGCACTTCTTTTTTGTGTATGAAAGAAATCAACCCATCTTTGATAAATCTTGTCTAGATGAAAAAAAATTGTTTTTTTCCCCTCATAAATAACACCCAATTAATATTAATGACTTAAAGGCGATTTAATCAATAAATTCCTAAATATTAGAATCAATTAAAATCATTAAGAGTGGGTCAATTGAATGTTATAATGCAAAATCTAGTAAAGAAAGAATCATACAACTTCACAGGTTAAAATTTTAATAATCAATTGTTCTATTTTTTTATAATCATATTCTTAATTTTTAACCTAATATTATATGTAATCATTTCATTAAAAATATAATGCATTTGAGGGTTAAATAATTAATTAAGTCCGTAATTGGATTGTTGTTGTTGTTGTTATTATTATTATACTTCTCATATATATTTATAAACTAGCATCATCCCCGTGCTATGCGCGGATTCTATAAAATTACAACATATTAATGTAATTGTTGAATTATAAATATGATTAAAAATAATAATATAAAAATAAAAATATCACCAAAATAGTCAAATAATTAGTCAAATTAAATATTACTTCAAAAAATAGTCAACTAAAATTAAATTTAAAGTTTTAAAATTTTGTATTTAAAATCTTAGAACATATAAAAAAATCTCATATACATAATATCATAAAAAATAAATTTCAAGATTATTCAGCAAGAAGTTAAAAAAATTCAAAACTCCTAAAGATAAAATTTTATGAATATGATTATATAGAAGAGAAGAAAAATGTAACCAAAACTTAATAGATAGTTGTATTAAAAAATAAAAATATATGAGAATAATATAGAACACAAAATTGATGGCTTAAAAGAACATTGTTTGAAATTTTTTTAAATTATAATACTTTAAAATTACTTTAAACTTAAAAGATGATGAGTATATATTAAATTAAAACTTAAAATATAAAGAATCAGATAATATATTGGCTCCCAAGAATTTTAAAAAAATCTTATTTATTTTAAAATTTTGATTAAAAATCAATTAAGCCAAGACAAAATTACGATAGTAAAGATAAAAAGATTAAAATTAAAATAAATATATAAAATAATTATAAATTTAAAATAAATATTAGTATATAAGTTAATAGAGACTTTTTAATTTGACTCATAACTTAGTTATTGAATAATTAAGTGAAGAAAAAAGTGATATTCGTAATACAAAATTAAATTATAGTAAATTGATAATGTAATTATAGATTCAAAATTTATTTTAAAATAGAAATTAGTGATAGGATATGAGGATGAAATTAGAATGTAAAATAAAATATGGACAAAATAAATTATTATGTTCATTCTTATTTTTTTGTATAAATGTAATTGGATCTTTATATTATATTTTACAAATAGCAGAAAAAAGTGAATAACAAAAAAAAGGTTGTTAACCTTTCGAACAATCAAAATTTGAAAGAAAAAAAGAGAGAAGAAAATTAGATATATATTTTGATGGATTAAATAATGTCCAATGTTATAAACTTAAAAAGTTAATGAGCGTGTTTTTTTATTGAAATAATCATCTCATAATTTTTTCAAATAAGTAAATTTTTTTTGAGAATATATATATTGATGAATTGGTATATAGAATTTTATGAAGAGTTCAAATCATACATACTTATACATACATAATTATATTATATACATAAAAAATAAAAATTAAATGACATACTTTTTAAATTATAAATATTAAAAAAGTGAAACACATTTTAAAAATATTAAGACCAAAAAATAGATCTCATCCTATAAATTTATAAACTTACATGAACAAAAAAAAAAAAAAAAAGAAAGAGAATTTAAAAATAAATTACAAAATTTAACAAATAAATTAATAACTTGATTTAAAGAATGAGTAAAAACATACTCAATGTATAGAAATTTAAATAAAATAAAAATTAAATGAAAAAAATTATCAATAACTAAAGAAAAAAATGTAACTAATAAAAATGAAACAAAATAAAAAATATTAAGAGCAATTAATATATCTCATCTCGTAAAATTATAAAATTAAATGAACAAAAAAAATTAAAATAAAAAATAAATAAATGAATTGATAACTTAAACTAAATAATAAACAAAAAAAAAATATAAGTTAACAAATTTAATAACAATAAAAGCTAAATGATAGACTTTATTTATGGTTAAAAAGAAAATTATAGCATTAAAATCTAAAAAAATTCTTCCACAATGTAACATACCTGGAAAAAGAAAATAACAAAATAAAAAAAAACTATAAAATCAAACAAACATAAACAATTTGAAAAAAATTACAGGATTAAAATCTGAAAAATCTCTTCCATTATGTAACATACCTAGAAAAAAAAAAGAAATAAAAAAAAACAAACTATAAAATCAAACAAACATAAACAATTTGAAGAAAATTACAATATTAAAATCCAAAAAATTCTCTTCCATCATGTGATGTACCTAAAATTTAAAAAAAAAATAAAACAGAAAAAGTGAACAATAAAATCCAACAAACAATAAACAATTTGAAAAATGAAATAAAGATACACACCAAAAGATAGATGGGAAAAAAAAAATTGAAAATAAAGAAGCACACAAAGAATAAAGTGAAAAAAAAAAAAAAGCTAGAGACTTTCGAAACACCATATATATAGTGGTATATATATAAATTGATTATTAAAAATAAGAGAAAAATATGAAAAAATTTATCAACTATAAAGTTCAAATGATCAAAGAATCTACCAATATAGATAGATAGATATATTTTAAATTTCGAATGAAAGAAAATTAAAAATAAGATACAGTCATATCAGTTAGAGATAATAACCAACAATTAATAAAATTTTTTGAATTTAATTAAAAAACTCAAAATTTTAAGAATTTACCACTTGACCAAAATTACAATCAAAATTGAATAATTATGAGTCCAAAATCGTTATGCTATATATAATAGTATAGATATATATTTTATATTACTTACTATGTAATACTTCTCATATTAAAATGTAAACCAAACTCACATGTTACGATTAAATCGTCTCAACTCGGCAGAGCACCTCGTTGCTCTCTTCACCGCCACCATCAATCCGAAGCGTTTCCTCCGTCTCTATCCGCCGATTAGCTCTCTTGCCTTCATCCACTCCTCTCGCCGCCGTGTGATGGACCCTCCGTCTCCCACGGCCGCTAACGGAGTTGATGATTTTGTGCACGTAGGGGAAGGGGATAAGATCTCCGGCGAAACCCATGAGAGTTTGCCTGAAAATGAGGGTGGAAATGAAGCTGATAGTTCTAATGACAATAATAATTTCTACGAGAGGAAAGTTCTGCTCCCGGAGCTTTCAAAAAGCGTGGTGACGCTCACGTGCGATTCGGCTGCTGAGGGGAGCGTGTGCGATATTTATTTGGTTGGAACCGCCCATGTTTCTAGGGTAATTGTTGTTACTTTTCATCTTTTTGCTGTCAATTGTTGTTCTGTTGGTTTTTGTTGGATTGCCTTACTTAAAAGTTCGATTTTTGACCCTTTTGTTTTCAATTGTTCATTTTTGCGCTGGTTATGTTGAATTTTTGAGGCCTTAGGAAATTTGATTGCTGAACTTTCAGTTTTGGGAAGTTTAAGATATTTCTTGCAGAGTTAAATAGACAAGTTTTCCTTGTGTTTTATGCTCCAAAGTTTAAACCATTGGTCTGGTATGGACGGTCAAGTGCTTTTAGGGTCTTGGGATGTTAAGGTCGCCATTCGGGAGGTGGAAGAAGATGTTGTTAAGTAAGTCAAGGGATTCTTAATGTCAGAGGAGGTGAATTCAATAGATTGATATTGGCGTTAGTTATAATTTTGATTAAATTGTCATGTTCCGATTTGTATAGTTTACTGTTAAAGTAGAAGCAGTGATTTATAATCAAAGAATTGTAATGGAGCCTATGGAGGCGTGTCTTCTTTATTTTGTTTGACAAATGGCTGATTGGTGATTGTCACATTCCTGAAAATAATCTGACTAGAAATGTAATTTCTAAGATTCACTTGGTAGTTGTTAAGGTTGCAGTTAATAGTGTTTAGGAGAAAGAGATTCTATAAACTTTCATTGGTGTTTTAATAATATCATGAAAGTATTAGTCAGACTTAGTTTCCAATTGATGTCTTTTATTCTTATGTATTTTAAGGGAATGCAGAACTCTTAATCAATCATCTTTTATAATTTCTTAAGTTCAGTTCTATCTTTTGATAATACCTTTCGTTGATCTCTCCATATCTAAGCCCTAAATATTAATCATTCTACAAAATATACTAAATCAAGGTCATTCTACTGGTTTGGTTCTTAGTTTCAAGTCAATAACATAGTTACTTATATTTCTTTCTCTAAGATCCCTTATTTTAAATTTTTTTAGTATATATAGTATGTTAAGGATTGTAACAATATGCATTTTATGAAAAATGGGTGCTTCTATACTCTTTTTTCTCCCTGTATATGAGAACAAGGCTAATACAGATGGAAGAGCAAAAAATGTTGGACCATGAAAAATCGTATTCAAACTTAATTCTCCTTCAGGGTGCTTTGGTTGGAGTATCAACCAACAGAAACACAAGGTTTATTTTGTTGGTCATAGATATGAAGAACAATATATTGGAATTAACTTTCACTTCTTACGGATATTCTACTTTCTTTTTTTTTTGTTTTAGCAAAATTTCATTCTGTATTTCATTATTTTAAAGTAGTTAGGTGAAACTTCTCTTAAAACTTGATACATTTAGAATTGCTTTTCTAGAGATACACACTTCTGATATGTTTTTGATTTCCATGGTCAAACATCATTTTATTATTTCGTTGATGCTGGCAATTTTGTTGGCTTTATCAGGTGTCATTCAAAGATGATATTAGAATAGGGTAATACAAGAAAGAGAAATTAACTGATGATAATTCTAGAAGGTAGACCTATAATGAAAATGAAAAAAAGTAGTGTCTGACTCTTCATTCCTGAAATGTTGTACTATAAGTAATGGGAGGATAACTACTGTTGCACTTAAAGACTTTTCATTGCTCATGTTTACTTTGTTTTTGGCACTTCTGTTCTCATGCTTGGCCCGAAAGAAGTATTACGTGATATAATTGACTTGAATTTGTTGTTTTCTGAACACAATAATGCAGACGTCTGAGAAGGGGCATGTTTTGCCTGCCTTCTGCAGACCTGCATGGAAAAGAAGTTCTTTCTTCTCCATCAAATACAATTTTGGAAGCATTTTCCTTTGGATTTCAAGCTCCTTGTTTTTCCAATTAATTTTTTCTCCTTTTGGTTGATGCTGGAAATCTTAACAAGGTACTAGTATTAGCATACAAGTTTTCAAAATCTGTTCTTGCATTTGCAGGAGTCTTGCGAAGAAGTTCAAGCTGTGATTGAGTTCTTGAAACCTCAGGTGCTTCTCTTTTTAAAGTTGGAAACCTTGCTTGATATGTTGAATATAATATGCTTGTAATCTTTTTTACTGTATGTTAGGTGATTTTTTGGCCATTATTTTTTCTCTTTTATTCTCAAATATAGCAATGTTCAGACATATTTGCTTATTACAGGTTGTTTTCTTGGAGTTATGCTCTAGTCGCCTTGCTATTCTTTCGCCTCAAAGTTTGAAGGTTTGCCATGGATCTGGTTTATATATGTTTCCTTTGCTATAGGTTTAGTTTGTTTGGATTCCCTTTTTTTTTTTCTCCCACCCCCCCCAAAAAAAAATAAAAATAAAATTATTGTTATATCAACTAAATTGTAGCAATTAGTGGGAAGCAATCATGGTAATGGTAGCCATAAAGCCACTCGTTCCTTTCTTGGTTTCTTTAAGATGTATGTGCATATTGAGTGTGGAAAATAAGCTGTGCAATGAGCTATTTGACTGTTTGCATGACTCCATGTTACTTGTTGCAAGTTTAATTTGGGTGGCTACAATATAAAGTTGATAAGATCATTAGCATAACTTGTTGTCATGAACTTTTGGTTCCAAGTACAAAATGCTATTATTTAAAATAATATGGGTATTCCATCATATTAAATATGAATGCCAGCAACTAGTGGATAAATATTTGAAGCCACAACATAACATCCATTAACTTTTAAATGTAGGCTGGTAATTCTTATATTATTAGATCAAGGCACTTAGTTTATGGTGAGCCGGTGAAATATCAATCATAAGATAGGGAGGAGGACTCTACTCTCTCCTACTTATTTCCCTATTGCCTGCTGAATCTAAAACCACTCTCTTTTTCAGCAAATGTCTTCATCGTTGTTTAGCAAATAGCATACTTCTTGCTTTACTGACTCTTTTGTTACTCTTGCCCAATTTTGCTTTCACGCTATTACTTGCCATCTTAGAATTAAGCTCCATTGTGGTCAGTATTTAAATGCTTTTTCATGAGTTCTTCTGTCTAATTGTCACGCCCCATATGTTTCTGTGAAAGCACTACAGTGGGGTCAAGAGTCTAAAGATAGCCGGTAATATCAAGAAATCATATGTTTCTATGCTTAATATATCAACCTTGTCTTCATCTGGTTCTGGATCTTAGCATCGTACAAAAGGGTCAAAAGATAAAGAAAGCAAAATATCATACCTCCACAAGTTTATATGAGGACACTGTGCTACATGAATCCTGCTGGTTATTATATGTCTTATTGCATTTAGTTGTTTGAAATTGAAAACCATTTTCCAACATCAGATGATTAATAAATGGGAGATTTTATATCTATTTCTTTTTAAGGGGATTTAAGCTTATATGTCCTCTCATCCTGCTCTAATCAAGTGTACACAAACTATTGTAAGCTTGTGCAGTTTTGCTTTACAGTTTTTTTATAAATCTCAGTAGTTATATATTGTTTTGTGCTTGTCAAATTATTATTATTATTTTTAATTTTTTTAATTTTTTTTTAATTTTTTGGTAAAGCATAAACGATATAACACTAATGATGTCAAAATTAGAACTTCCCTGTTTCAAGCTTAACCAAACACTCATTACTAAAAGTCATATATATCAAAAAGCAGTATAACTGGAGAAATTGTTCCTGCAGCAAATTCTATCTTCGCCTATAACATTATGGAAGTAATTTCTTGTATATTCTATAGTGCAAGTTAACCTGCTTCTTGGCATCCCATAACTATAGGCACTTTGGCTCTTGAAATTCTTTCCTATAAACCCTAAACCTTCAACAGGGAAGAAGCGTTTTTATACTTATTACTTACTGGGCTAGGCTATTTATTGAGAATTAGTTGAATTGCTAACCAGGTCATGGTACTTGGAATACTTTGCTCCTGACCTTCGAAAATTTTACTTCATTCTTAAAAATGTGATTTTCGATATGTTATTGAGTTGGAACCTGGAAATTGAATTTACAAATAAGCTTGGTTTTGCAGGTGCCGGCTATGGGAGAAATGATGGAGATGTGGAAGAAAAATCATAATCTATTTGCGATTCTTTACAGCTGGTTTCTTGCTAAGGCATGATTATATCCTCAACTTATGCTAGTTATCTCACCTGCGAAGCACTTTTTGGCTTCTTGAATAAATATATCAAACACAATTTACAACTTGATTATCTCTTTTGCAATTTGTCTTTACTAGGTTGCTAGTAAACTTGAAGTTTTTCCTGGGGCAGAGTTTCGTGTGGCATTTGAAGAAGCAAGGAAATACGGAAGCAAGGTTATACTTGGTGATCGACCTGTCCAAGTAAGCTAGTTCTCTTTGCTTTTGTGCAACTACCAAATAACAGAATCATTTGTTACTTGATCTTTGGGACAAATCCATTGCTAGCTAAGCTCCCCTTTCTTTGAAAAGATATAGAGGGGTCTTTTCTTTTTTGTTTTAGATTTTGCAAATGATTTTAATAACATGTTAAATGTATTTTCATTTTCAACCTCAGATTAGCTTTGTCCTCTGTTTTTTTGTTATATTGAGCTTATTATCTGTATTTTAAAATACTAATTTCACTTAATTAAGAACTGAAAGTTGCATCGTCCCTGTCCGTTGCCCTGAAGCAGAGAATCTTTCTAAGGGTGTAAATTTTGAAGCATTGCTCATTAGTATTTTCTGAAGCTGTTTTAGTGTCATCCTACCTCACTCTTCCTAGGTCTATACACCAACTTAGTCTTGTGCAAATAAATTCTACAATAATTTACTATGAATTGCTTTTCTAATTTTGAGTTTTTGTTTTCTTTGTCAGATAACACTGCACAGAACATGGGCGAAAATGCCTCTTTGGCACAAGACAAAATTAATATACTCCTTACTGTTTCAAGCAGTTTTCTTGCCCAGCCCTGAAGTTCTCACTAGAACGGTAGACTTTCTTATCTTGTAAGACTGCCAGATCTTATCTGCATTATATTTGAGGGACTCAGGTTTTTATGATGTTATTGGAGCAATAACAAGTCTTTGGCCCTTTGTGCAGCTGAAGGAAATGGATGACGTTGACATGTTAACTCTTGTAATACAGGAGATGAGCAAACAATTTCCAACTCTCATGGAAACCCTTGTGCATGAGCGCGATCAGTTTGTGTTTCTTATCTTCTGAGTTTATTCTTCCCTTATCATTTGGCTCATCTTATTTAAGTGCTCGAAGTGACATGAGTTATTTAGCTTCATTCTTGAGTTATATATATATATATATATATGCATCTTTGATTAATTACTCTCACAGTTATTGTTATCAGAATATGAAACTATGTCATTTCGGAACTTGGTTGACAGTGAAACTGTGTCATTTCTGAACTTGCTGTTTACTGTCTTCCTCTCATCCTCCTGCTCGTCATGTTTCATTCTAAATTTGCTTTGTTCAGATATATGTCAGCCATGTTATTAAGAATTGCCCGTGAGCATAATTCAGTGGTGGCCGTTGTGGGGAAGGGGCACCTACCAGGGATCCAGAAGAACTGGAAACAGCCAGTTGAGGTAAGGATTCTATGTTATTCCATATGCTATAGAAGTCTATGACTCTATGCTTCACGATCGCATTATAAGTAGAGCAAATAGCACTTCACTTTATTGAACTTTGCTCTTTAACCCCAAGATTAATGAAACAGCATCATTTCTTGAAATCACTTTGGCTTTGTACACTTCGGCCTCTGGTCAACTTTCTGACACAAAAAGGTTGTTGAGATTCCATACATATCATCTTGGTGGAGCACTTTAATTATATAAAAATTTCTTTTGTCTGAGAATTTTGCCTCATTAAATAGCTTTTCTCAATGCAATTTGCCCAGACTGATGGATGTTTATACTTATTATGTACAGATGAAGCAACTTCTTACCATACCGACTCAAAGCAATACAATTCCGGTGCGCAAGATTGTCACTAGTATTGGAGTTACAGTTGCAGGGGTTGCCATCCTATCCGGCCTTTATCTCTCCATCAAGAAATAGTGTGTGTTTATGTGCTCTCCAAAAAGAGAATCTTCTCAACTGATTAAGAATTTGATTATATCACCAGAGAGCTCATGAGATTGATTTGTTCTTCCACCATTGCAGGATAATGTCTATTTTATTGGTGATCTGCTTATCTTCTTTCTTTACATATTTTTTATTTTTTATTTTTTATTCTACAAGGTAATAACAGTGAGGTAAGAATGACGGTAGATATGTGGGAATGGTGGATATGTATCTCGATGAATGTGCATGTATATTGGTTCCTTTTTTCACTTTTCCTTTTCTTTTCTTTATATTAGATGCTTTGACCATTTAACTTGTTTGGACGGCAGCTGGAATTTTTATTCTCTTACAAACAATGCTCGAGACTTAAGTTGTTGGTTCTCCATTTTTCTTTTTTTTTCTTCTTTCTTCTCTTTGGGGTGGAAGGGCTGGGGGGACATGCTACTTCAAACCTTCAAACGGTTTTAACCTTTCCAGCAAAGCGGAAGGTTTAAGGAATTTCAATTTAATTTAATGAAATTTGAGTAAAGATATATTGAGAAGAGTAGTGACATTCAAGCTCAACTGTTCAAATTTAGGAATCTATCATCATCCAAGAAGTCATTTGCATTGCAAATAAGTTGAGTCGAGCATCACAAGTTGAGTTTGAATTAATTGGAGTTAGACTCAATGAGCTCAAATTGATTGGATTCAAACTCAAAATGTTTAAAGTTTCAGTTTAGTATTGGGCTCAAATATTTTTTAAGTCAATTTTGAGTTATTTGTATATAAGTTCAAACACATAAATAAGTATGTTATTAAATATTATTTATTATTTTATTATTATTTTCTTTAAATTTAAACTTACAATTATTTATAGTTCAATTGTTAAACTCGAGTTTTCATTGAGTTAATTTAAAAATTTCTCCCGAGACTGTGTAGCCTATAAGAGACCTGAGCTCGAGTCTTAAAATCTATCATCACTACAAATTATAAAAAATGTTGCACCACACTATATTAATAAGCATAAAAATAAATTCCGCTCGGTGGAATGAGAAGTCATATTAATGTGGGCTGAAGGATGTTAATCCCACTGCCCAAAAATCACCCAATGATGGTGCCTTACCTCATCATCGGATACAAAAAGCAAAGCCAACAAATTAAAAATAAATTACTTAAGTTTAATTAAATGTATAAAAAAAAGGGCTTCAGTGTGTGTAACAATCAGATCATTGATTATTAATAATCTCACTGAAATCCGCTAAGATAATTTTATTTTTCATCACAAGCCCAATATAAAATGTAAAATTCCCCAAAAAAAAGGGTAATCGGAAAAATGAGTTTTCATTGGTGTGCTCAGACAGCCAAGGGTTTGGTCTTCAATTGCAAGATCAGAAACTCTAGTCCACATAAATTTGCATCATCATTGCACAAAAAATTCAAATTAATCCCAGCGCCGGAAACAGCCCACAACCGCCGGCGGCGCCGGAAACCCAAAAAGGATCCAAAGAAATATAGGAAAAAGGAAAAGAAAAGAAAAATAAAAAAACAAGCAAGAGCATATATCAAGGAACCCAAATTGTGAGAGAAGGATCTCAGGGCTTTGGGATTTCATAAAGATTACAGATAAACAGATTATAGAATATTATTAGAAAGAGGAAATGCGTATATATAGAGAGAGGGTTTCTCCATCTTTTGCTAGGGTTTTAAGTTTATGGGCTTACATGTTTGGGCTTTCGTGGTTTACCCATGAGTGTCAACGGGTTGGAATTGAACCCGACTGGTTGCACATAATTTACCATTTGCTAGTATATTATAAAATCGTGTTGTTTCAGTGATTTGTAATATAATAATATTAGTCTTCCCTATTATGTGGGAGCTCTCGTATTTGAATTTAAATATGTTTCTTTGTGCACTTTATGTGTGTGTTTAGTTGTGGAGTTTGTACTTTTATTTAAAAGATTTGATAATTGAATTCTATTAACTTATTGTATGGATAATTCGTTATTGCGGCTAATAATAATAATAATAATAATAAGGAATGAATGAATGGATAAAATCACAAAAAAATTGAGTTGACGATTTATACTTTCATAGCATCTCAACAAGAGGGATTTATTTCCTAATTTCTTCATTTCCTTAAGACTTCAGAGGAATTGGACAAATACATTAATAAAAGAAAAGACAACTTACTAAACTAGGATTCGACAACTAGGAAAAATTGTTCCAACCAAGTTTAGAACAAGAGTTTGCCAAACAATTAGCGTTAACAATAGTCTATATATATTATGAATTTATAAATGGACAATGCCAATGGTATGAGTACCTAAAAATATTTATTGAGATATTAATATCTTAATCAATTAATAAAGAGGTTTTGAATTCATGCTCTAGTTCCTTTTCTTTAAATATATAATTAAAAACTCTGGATTAATATACTGATTGATGTACTTGGAAATGATAGATTATAGAATAAATTGGATGTGTCATTCATAATTTATCATGTGATTGCCACTAAATCACAAAGTATCATGTTCTTCATCTCTTTCCTCCTTTCAATAATATTAAACAATTTGAACGTGTTGCACCTAAATTAATCTAAAAAATTAGGTGAGTGTTGAATAACTTTTGGTGTCATGAGTGGAAAATTTCATGGACTAGCAAATTATGTTGCAGTACACCTAAAGTAACATGGAACTGAAGCCAGATTGGTATCATTCTCACAAAATTATTGGTATCATTCTCATAAAATTTGCCAGAACTACATATACTTGAAAAGAAAAAAGCCCAACACGTAACACTTTTAATATTCTATTTCATTTTATATTTCAATTTACTGAATACACATGTCAAATGTATATAATTTTCAAATTGATTTTTTTTATAAGTAACCTACAATACTCATACATTTTCATTTTTTTTAATAATTAATCACATTTTTTTAGGGTCTGCTTTAAATTTGATTGCTTTAAAATATTAGTAATAGATTTGTGATCAATATATCATCAATTTACTGGATCAATATTTACTAATCAATGACCAATCAACAACATTTTATTTGCTATATAAATTTTTTATGCAATTAGTGACCAGAATTAAAACATTATTGAATTTATGATCGATGAGATATGTGGTATTTTACGACTGCACGTAGCCATCACTGATATTGTCAATTATTGATTTTATGCTAGATTAGTAAATGTCGGTGCGGTCACTAATACTCAATTTTAAAGTAGCAAAGTGAATCACAAATAAATTAGAAAACATGCATAAAGAATGTTGTATCGTTCAATCAACCATAGATGGGACACCACCCATTGAATATAATTAACAGAAAAAGGCTCTCCCTAATGGACAACTTAAATAGGGAGCAAATAGAAATTTAAGTGTACATTCTTTTGACTTTATTAGTACATCAAGAATTGAAAACAGCACAATGTCTTCGAATTTCACCAGTAGTACCTGTTTTAACCTCAATTTTACCCATTTTCTCCATTGACTTAGCAAATTCTTGATAGAAATTATTGAGAGATCCCTGTAGTAGTTGATTAATAATTGATCTAGTTCTGGGGTCAGTCAATAGTGCTGCATCGGACTCAAACAGACCTCTTTGCTTCAGCACAAGTGTGTAATAGCTAAGATCAAATGTTCTAAAACTTCCAGGACCCATCACAACTTTTGTAGTGGAATTGATGGATTTGCACTTGTTGGCTTTGAGATTAGCTGCGTACTCGCTGTCCAGGGCTGGATCTTCATCTCCTTGGCCCGTGAAATTGTATAGACTGTTTATGAATGAGGAGCAATGGGAAATGCCAATTGTATGGGCACCTATATATAAACATTAATCAAGATTATATATATTTGTACTTTTTGCTATGCATCAATCAACCATACTCATAATTGAAAATTTAACTACTCCAAATGTTCGTTTCTATTGCGTTTTCAAGAATCTTTTGGGACAGAGAGAGAAGAATGACCGATAGAGGCAGGTGGCCTTCCCAAGTCTATGTAAAGCTATGTTAGTAGTTATTTGCATGCACTTTTTGCGTGCATAAAATATTTTTGAGCTTTTATATTATTTGTACATATATTCTCACATTCACTATGTTAAAAATTGACATGCATATAAGATATATATTTGTCATTTTCATATTTATGAAGGTATTAGTCATAGAAAGTAAATATTTTACAGTTCATTATTAGATTAAAGAAATTTTTTTTGAAAGTCATCATTAAAATATTGAACTTTACCTTCTGATAAGAGAAGTTTTTGAATAGATAATGATTATTTGGACGTGTTAATTTTATTGAATATATAGAATAAGCAGAAGGACAAATTTAGTAGATTAGGAAATTAGTATCATAACTTTCATTTTAGAAACCAAAAAGACTTCCTTTTTATGATAGTATCTAAATTATATTTTATTAAAATTTTAAATTTTAACCCTCTAAAAATTATAAAGAATTTGTCTAAAAATTCAATCTACGCAGATTTTTTTTCTTAAGAGAAATCGAAATAGGGTTTCCGGTTTAAATTCTTGATGCTTTTCTGAACAAATAGAGAGATTAAACTAAGTAACAATTTATATATCTAGATTCTAGCTCACCAGATAGCACCACTAGGTCTTTCAGATTAAGACCCTTACTGGCAAAATCTGTCTGCAGGGTCGAAAAATTACTGAATGGACCTGGAATTTGTGCCAATGCTTCTGAAGCATTTGATATCACCCCATCTCTTCGCCCTGTGGGGACTCTCCAGAAGGGACCTCCCTATAATGAAAAAAGAAAAAAGAACAATTAATGATCTTCAATAAATTAAAGTACTATAGTCTGACGATATATAGTAATTATATACGTACATATATTATATTAATCTTCTACCAAAACAGAAAATTAATTAAAAAAATTCAGCTCATGTACAGTGGCAACAATGGCATCTCTTGCAACCAAAGCAATGACATCAGCACAGGAGACGACGCCAGGGCATTCTTTCTCCAGCAGGTTTTTCACTATGTCGATGAAGTCGAAGCCTCTCACCGTTTGATTTGGTACCGAGACCTTTTCCGTTTGGTTTCCGGTGCTTGCTGTGAAGTCCAGCAGCACCGATGCATCACATCCCCGTGAAGTTCCAAGGCAGGAAACTCTTTACTAATTGTCATCAAATACAATATCAGGTTGGATGATCACGATTAATCTGTTTTCCAGCGTTAGGTTCTTTATTTTAATTAAATGGTATTTTATTTTTCAAATACATGCAAAATGTATTAGATTAATGTTGATCAATTGTATTTATAAGGAAATATTTAATATAATTGGTATTTATATAGTTACCATGTGGAATAGAAGATCAAACACCTAATAGAATAAAGAATTGCATGAGCTGTGTAGAGGACCCCAATTTAAACATTGATACTGATGCGGCAATAGATCATTTTAGGTCTTATTTTTCAACTAGTATTTTATCTTCTATCCCATTATATATATATATATATATATATATATGCGCTAAGCATATGTAATCCACCATTTTTGGGAACGTTGAAGTCAAAAAAATTGAAAAAATTGCTTAAGTGAATGCATAGAGAATAGAAAAGACTTCAATGTGGTATAGCACTACTAACAAGCATATCATATATATATGTATGTATATATATATTCAGAAAGAGCAAAGAATGCTATGGCGATTAGAAATGATCTACTGATGAAATGACATGCTGAGACAAAAGTAAAATAGGAAAAAAAAATCTATATTTGGTTATCTTCTCAAAAACTATACATTAATACATACATATTTAACATGTACGAGTAAAGTGGAAAAAAAAGAAAAGAAAATTTCAATTGAAATAAAGAATTTGAATTGAGGTGTACTTACCCTGACAAAACAATCATGAAAATGCATTCTTATGAGGGCAGCTGCAAGAGAAGGAGCATTTGGGATGTGCTTATTGACATAGTCCTCAACAATTTTCTCAGCTTTCGGACAAGATTTTACATAGAAATTCATCTCTAAATCAGCATGGGCTGCGCCCGCCAGTACTAGACCTATAACCACTATCACAATCCCATAATACCCAAGTTTTTCCATTGCTGATACTGAAGCCCACTTAATTTCTCTTTCTGGCTGTTCTTTTCACTTTATTACCAACTCCAAAATGCGTGGCCAAGAATTTATAAGCACTTGATTGGGACAACATGGGCCAAGGTATGATCGATGTATTCTTTTTGCTAGCTAACATGTGCTGATCAAGTACTTTTGTCATGTTCAATTGACAAATTAGGTAGCAATAAAGAAATGTTTAGTTAGCATGGAATTGGTCACATTTGTGAAATATGATCGTATGTCCTAATTTGTTACTTTCAAGTTTTATAAAACAAACATTTCATAATGATCAATATTCTCTTTTTCAATCACTCATGGTATCATTTTTTTACATTCCTAGTATTCTTATTCTGTTATCTAACTTGTGTCTTCCATGTATCATTCAAATCGAATGACTCTATGAATTATGTTGATATTTTAATATATTATAAGTAACATCGGAAACATATCTATTTTTTCTTCAAGTTAGAATCCCATTGTTTAGTTTTCAATTTACTTTTGACCTTCAAACAAAATGTGAATAGCTCATGTTCTTCTTTCGAAAAGAAGGGGTGCTTCCAATTCTATTGGTACTTGAAATAATTTTGTGTTCTCCATATTACTAAATTTTTCTAGAGCCAATAATATTATGTGAGAAATTCTTGAACTCAATTATTTGTTCATTTAATTACGATCCTCAGTTTTCTATCGAGATATATTCTTTAAAGATACTCAAATTGAATCAATGATCGATTTTCAAGTTTTATCACAAATCTAATACATTACACTTCCAATACACAGATGGATATTTCAAACGACACTCAAAAGCCATGATAAGCAACTCAAATTAGGGGTGCAGCCAGGTTTTCTAGCTTCGGGGGTCCTGGCAATTTCAAAAATCGAAGAGGGCAAAAATTTGAAATTTCGTATATTCATGTATAAAATTTGATATTATTGAAGGTATATGAAGTAAAACACAAGTTTTTCCTTTTAATTTGATTTTGTCCAAGATACATCTTTCCTGTCTCTACAAGATAACATTGTGTCAAGGATGACCTAATACTAATTATTATAAAAGATGAGGTTAATTGCTTGGCTGCTAAAGAAGCACAAGTATTGTATGTGCCCACTTTTTGGTTTCAATAATGAATGTACCTGCTACAGCCTTCACAAGCCAGCTCATTCATATATCTATATATACTCCATTGGGTTTTTATGAGGATTATTAGAAAAAAAAAAAAAAAAAGGGTTGAAAAACCAAAGGAGAATTTATGAACAAGCGAGTTCAATAATCAAACTATTACTTACTTTCTTTCTTTTTTTTTTTTTTTCCATGTAAAATCAAGATAAAATTATAAAATTGATCTCGTACCTATAGCTTTCTAGCAATTTAGAACTTTATGTTTTTAGGTTGCAAGATTAGTACAACAATTCCTAAATTTTGACAATTTGAGGACAAATTGGGCCTAAAAGTCATTTGGCAACGGCCCGAGCTTACATGGCGTGTGATTTGGCACCATGTGGTGCTTCGTCATCAAACTTACACTCTCTTTCCTACATGGCGAATGACGTGGCAACATAACTTGCGACATCAACAAAAAATAAAATAAAATTAAAAATTAAAAAAAGTGAAAAATAAATTTATATATAAAGCAATAAAATTTAAAATGGCAAAGAAGGAAAAATAAATTTATATATAAAACAATAAAAAAGACTAACGCAAATAAAAATGCATAAAATTTGAAAAATAAAAATAAAAATACAAAAAAAAAATAAAAAATAAAAATAAATTTACACATAAAAACATAATATTCATCCACCTCTTATATTTTAAATACATATTTTGAATGTATAATATATATACTTTAAATACATGTATATATACATTTTAATATATATATGTATATTTTAAATACATAATATATATACGTGTATATATATATGTAATTTCCTCTTCTCCCTTCCCCCAACCCCCCGGCCAGCTGGCTGCCTCCACCCCCCGATTGCCATGGCCAATGCGGGGCTAGCCATGACAGGGTAGGCGGCCGTGGCCAGCAGATCTGGCCGCGGCTTCCCAACCCAGGCGGCCGTCGGCTATATGGCTGCTGGCCCATGCGGTCGCCTGGGGGCCGCTGGCCAGCAACCGGTTTAGGGAGGGGCGCCGCTGGGGATGGTGGCCACTGGCGTTTGAGGGCGTTGGGGGAAGGGGTGGTTCTAGGGAAGGAGAGGGAGTGAGTTTATTAAATATATATATATATTTAAAAATTATTATTATTTAAATTAATAAATAAATTTAAATTAAATTTATATTATATTTGTAATAATATTAAGTATATTTAAACTATATAGTTAAGAGCATAGGTTTTTAAATTTTTATTTATTAATTTATTTTATTTTTAATTAATAAATATATTCAACTAATTTTAATAACATTATTTTAGATATGTTTACTATTGTAGAATTATTAAATATGCAATCCAAAATTATTAAGATAAAATACTTTAGAGTGATAAATTAAATTTTAGAAAAATTGAAGGTAATAAATTTGTATTAATTATTTTTTTTAAATTTAAATTTAAATCATATCATTATAATTATATATTTATATACATATTTTGGGAGGGGTGGGGGTGGGGTGGGGGGGGTGCTAAATGTTTCTGTTTTTTGCTAAAAAAATTATTAAAATAATAAATAAATTTACTTAAATTTATATTATAATTTTACTATTTAATTAAGAACATAGATTTTAGAATTTTATTTTTTAGTTAATTAATAAATTAAATTAAATTAATTAATTAATTAATTAATTTTAGTTTTGATTGATTAATAAATAATAGATTTATATGTGTATGTATGTGTATATATAAGCATACAAATATTTTTCAAGATTTATCTTTTTTTCATTTTTTGCTTTTTGTTTTTTGGTTTTTATATAAAAATTTATTATTATTTTTTAATATTTATTTTTATTTTTTTTGAAATAGTGTAATAGTTGTGTTGACGTGGCAAGAGAAGTTGCCACACCATATGCCATGTAGGAGAGAGAAAGACATCCTGACTGACAGAGCGCCACATGGCGCCAAATCACAAGTAATGTAAGCTTGGGCCACTGCCAAATGACTTTCGAGCCCAATGTGTATTCAAATTGCCAAAATTCAGGAGTTGCTGTACCAATTTTATGGCCCAAAAGCATAAAGTCCTAAATTGTCAGAAGGCTATATGTATTGGACCAATTTTGTAATTTTGCCAAAAACAATATATGTGGGGGCGAAAGAATGTGTCAGGAAAAAGAAACTATATTACTATATAAAAATATTGTATCACTATTCACTCCTTTTCAATTCTTAACAATATAAAAAAATAATATATATATATATGTATATCTAAATGAGAAATAAGTATGTTGAAATATAAATCTATATTGCTTCAATTTTCTTTTAAAGAAAATAGAATACTCGATCCTTGAATTTTAATGAGAAAAATAATAAAATTAGAGAAATTTCCTTCCATTAATTTACTTTCGACCAAAAAATGAAAGAAAATCATTGATTAAAAAGTTAAAATCTTAGGTAATTAAGAGGAAGTCCAAGAAAATAGAAGAATAATAAATTCAAATGGCTATTTCCAAGGCTAATTTGAAAAAATATGGTGAAAAAAGAAAAAATTTACAAAACTACCGTAAATTTAAAAGGTTTATAAAATTATGGTAGCCACACCTTACCCTATTTTTTTTTAATTTCATAATTAAGAGAGGCCACGCCTCTTAATTCATGTATCACGCCCCTTTGGGAATTTTCCTTTTTTTATTTTATTTTTTTTATTTTTAGTATTGTTTTATATATATATATATATAAATATTTTTTAATTTTTTAATTTTAATGTTTGATTTTTTTTTTCTTTTGGGAATAATATTAGGGTTGACATAGCATCATTTGTTTTATCTTTATTTTATGTAATTTAATATAGAATATTTTATCTTATATTTAAAATTTTAATTAATTAATTTTTTGAAATATTAAAAATGAGCCATAAAATATAGTATAAATTTTAAATTTTTTTATAAATGTACTATTTTATAAAATGCAAGTGATTGAAACATGCTTTTATAAATTTACTATACTCTATATTTTCTTCAATTGATGCAATATATTAATTCGTGAAGGAATGCTTGTAATGTTTGAACTTTGGCCAAAATAAGTATGTAAAACCACAGTATATGATTATATATTAATACATTAATCAAGCATTATCATACTTTTTAATCATAAGTGATGCTTGTAATTTATTGAGATGTAAAAGTACTGCCCAAATGATATTGCATCAAAAATGACATGTAGGATCCATGTTCCCCTCGCAATAACATGTCTTGCATATTATTAGGGCGTACTGGTTCAACTTCGATGAACAACTCCACACTACTTATGCCAGCCCTCGGATCCAATAATTTTGACAAATTAATGTCATTTTTCACTTGCATGATTGTTGATATGCGAGTCTCCTTATCCAAATGAAAGATATACGAGTAGTCATTTACAAATAAAATATTATTTATAAATAATAAATCTTGATTAACGTGTTAATATATAATCATATACTGCAGTTTCACATGCCTATTTTGGCCAAAGTTATAACATTACAAGCATCCATTCAAGAGTTAATATATTACATCAACTAAAGTAAATATAGAATACAGTAAACTTATAGAAACATGCTTCAATCACTGCATTTTATAAAATAGTATATTTATAAAAAAAAATTAAAATTTATACTACATTTTTATGGTCTCATTTTTAATATTTAAAAAAAATTAATTAATTAAAATTTAAATATAAAATAAAATATTTTATATTAAATTACATAAAATAATATTAGGGCTGATGTCAGCCCTAATATTATTCCTAAAAGCAAAAAAATTCAAACATAAAAAAAGGAATTAAAAAAAAAAGAAATTTCTAAAGAGGCGTGACCTTCAATGCAATTGTATTGCAGCAATTACGAATTTAGAGGCGTGGCCCCGAGCCACGCCTCTTAATTATCTGATTAAAAAAAATAAAAAGATAGATAAAGGCGTGGCTATACCATAATTTTTAGAAACTTTCAAGAATTAAGGTAATTTTGCAGATATTATTTTTTTCACAATATTTTTATAAATTAGCCCAAAATAATAACATATCTTGAAATTACAAGCATCACTTATGATTAAAAAGTATAATAATGTTTGATTAATATATTAATATATAATCATATGCTGTGGTTTTACATACTTATTTTGGCCAAAGTTCAAACATTACAAGCATTCTTTCACGAATTAATATATTGCATCAATTGAAGAAAATATAGATTATAGTAAATTTATAAAAACATGTTTCGATCACTTGCATTTTATAAAATAGTACATTTATAAACAAATTTAAAATTTATACTATATTTTATGGCTCATTTTTAATATTTCAAAAAATCAATTTATTAAAATTTTAAATATAAGATAAAATATTCTATATTAAATTACATAAAATAAAGATAAAACAAATGATGCTATGTCAACCCTAATATTATTCCCAAAAGAAAAAAAAATCAAACATTAAAATTAAAAAATTAAAAAATATTTATATATATATATTTATATATATATAAAACAATACTAAAAAAAAAAAAAAAAAAAAAAAAAAAGAAAAATCCCAAAGAGGCGTGGCCAGGCCACGCCTCTAGAGCATCAATTAAGAGGCCACGCCTCTTAATTATGAAATTAAAAAAAAAAAAAAAAAAGGGTAAGGCGTGGCTACCATAATTTTGTAAAGATTTTAAATTTACGATAGTTTTGTAAATTTTTTCTTTTTTCACTATATTTTTTCAAATTAGCCCATTTCCAACGGTTACGGATCAAAGGAGAGAATCCAACATTCAATATTTCTCCAACAGATGGTCCAAAAACTATTGCTACTTTGACTGGCCGGAGCAGGAGTTAATGTAAATGGGACATTTGCACCTTTGGTTTGGGACCTAGCAGCTTTGGTTCTTTTCGGGGCTGGGGGTCTCCTCGGAGCTGAGGTTGTCTTTGGAGCTGAGGATTTTGTCAGAATTGAATTTACCCTTCTCAAAAGATCTCAAGTGCCTTTTCCGCTTCTGCTATTGATGGATCGACATGTCCGGAAGATTGGCTGTCTGAGGATGACGCTGATGGGCCACCGGTATGCCTGAAAGTTTGATTTTCCCAGGTTGATGGACCACCAGCATGCCTGAAATGGTTCTCGCAGGATGGTGCAGATGGACCGCCGGTATTCCCAAAACTTTGATTTTCAGTTTCCCTGGATGGTGCAGAAGGACCACCAGCTCGACAGAAAAAATCATATTCCCGGGGTGGTACTGATGAACTGCCAGCATCCCTGGAAAATTCATTTTCCCTGGACGGCATCGAAGAAAAACCACACCACCGGCATCGCTGAAAAATTGATAATCCCTGGATGATCCTGAAGAACTACCAGGATGCTGGAAAAAATCAAATCCCATGGATAGGCCGGATGAACCACCAGGATTCTTGAAGAAATCAAATCCCATGGATGGTCCTGATGAACAAGCAGCAGGCCAGAAAAAGGGATATTCCTCCCATGGTGCAGGCCGACTAGCAGTAGGGCCGTAAACCTACGGGCCAGAGGAACCACCAGCATGATACTGATTTTCCCTGGACAGCCCTGACGAACTCCAGTGTTCCTGGAAAACTGAGGTCCCCAGGAGGGTGCTGCTGATGGGTCGGCGTTATCCATTTGAGCTTTCTGTTTGATATCTGTCGCCAGCCTTCTGTCAGACGCCCCCCTTGCCTCCTGATTGGATAGCGATCTTGAATCAGCTTAAAAGCACCTTCTGCGCCAACAGAACTGTTTTTACCTGGATGCAATAGGAGAGCCAACTTTCTGTACTGTTTTTTAATTGTTGCCTCATCAGCCGAGGGGTCGATATCTAGCACGCTGTACCAGTTGACTTCACTGCATATCTTGTTCGCGGCATTGATATACAGTATCTTTTTCTCCGCCTTAATATGCACATCAAGCATTGCCAGCATTTGGGAAATGCCATCCAAGCCTGGATATAAAGTCTGTGCTTTCGGGGCAAAGTTTCTTGCGCCAAGAAAGTTGTTTTCTGTACTTTTTCCTCAGCAATTATCATTGCCCTCATGCCTTCATCTTTGTTGCACTCCATCGTGATATCTGTATCAGATTGTCGACGAATTAAAGATTTATCAGATTAATGAAAGAAGTTATTATATAAGTACTGAAAAATCGCACATCCAAAGTCACGAATCAATTTCAAGTTTTAAGTACTCATATAAAATGAAGGCAAAATTACACAATTGGTCTGTTACTATAGCTTTTTGGCAATTTAGGACTTTATGTTTTTGGGCCATGAGATTGGTATAGCAACTCTTGAATTTTGGCAATTTGAAGACAAATTGAGCCCGAAAGTCATTTGGCAGCAGCTTGAGCTTACGTGGTGTGTAGGGATGGCAATAGGGCGGAGCAAAACCCGAACCCGAGCTCAATCCGTCCCGAATGGGACAGGTTTGGGGCGAATTAATGGGGTATGGGGCGGGGTATGGGGTGCGATTTTTCTAATTCGAATTATTTGGGGCGGGGTATGGGGTTTACTGACCCCACCACAAACCCGCCCCGCCACCCCGAATAGTGTAAAAATTATATATTTATATTATATATATAAATAATATATATAATAATAAATAATATATTATATATATAACAATAAATATATTATATATGAATTATTTTATATTTTCTAATTAAAAACAATGTCAAAACCAAATAGTTTACGGTTCCACACTTCCACTTCCCATTAGTGTTTTTTTTTTTCCATTTTCACCCGCTGTTCATTTCCCATTGGTATCAGGTGAGGTATGATAGAAATTTATTGAACTTAAAAATTTTGAGTTTTTTTTGTTTCAATGTATAAAAATTTAGATGTTGTGTTGATTATTACTTTAATTCTATTCTTATCTCCTATTTTGCTTCTAGAAACTTATCTTGTTTGCATAGATTTTTTATTTTTGTACCTAAATTTGAATTTTAATAGCCATCAAGTGATTTTGATTTGATGTTTTCATTGATTTGTTCTAATTTTTCTAATTCTTTTCGGGTTGGTGGGTTTAACCCGCCAACCCGACGGGACTAGGCGGGGCGGGGTATGGGGCGAGCCTAACCCGCCCCAAACTCGCCCCGTTGCCATGCATAGTGGCGTGTGATTTGGCGTCACGTGACACTCTGTAAGTCAGAATATCTTTCTCTCTCCTACGTGGCATATGATGTAGGAACTCCTCTTGCCACGTCAGCATAACTATTACACCACTTAAAAAAAAAATGAAAATAAATATTAAAAATATAATAATGAATTTTTTTTATATAAAAGCCAAAATCAAATACATAAAAACCAAAAAAAAAGCAAAAAAATTAAAAAAAGATAACTCTTGAAAAATATTTGTATGCTTTTGTATACACATATATATGTACACATACATACACTTATAAATCTATTATTTATTAATCAATCAAAAATAGAATTAATTAATTAATTTGGTTGAATTTATTAATTAACTAAAAAATAAAAATCTAAAATCTATGTTCTTAATTAAATAGTAAAATTATAATATGAATTTAATAAATTTATTTATTAATTTAATAATTTCTTAGAAAAAAACATGAACATTTAAATCCACCCCCCCCCCCCCCCCCCCAAAAAAAAAACTATAAAAATTTAATAATATGATTTAAATTTAAATTTATAAAAATTTATTTAATATAAATTTATTACCTTAAATTTTTCTAAAAATTTAATTTATCACTCTAAAGTATTTTATCTTAAGAATTTTGGATTGCATATTCAATGATTCTACAATAGTAAACATATCTAAAATAATGTTATTAAAATTAGTTGAATATATTTATTAATTAAAAATAAAATAAATTAATAAATAAAAATTTAAAAACCTATGCTTTTAACTATATAATTTAAATATACTTAATATTACTATAAATATAAATATAAATTTATTTATTAATTTAAATAATAATAATTTAAAAAAAAAAAATATTTAATACCCCAACACCCTCAAAATGGCCGCTGGCCATGCCCAGCGACTGCCCCTCCCCGAAATGGCTATTGGCTAGCGGTTGGCAGGCGGTCGCATGGGCCAGCAGCCGCATGACTGGCGGCCGCCTGGGTTGGGAAGCTGCGGCTAGATCTGCTGGCCGCGATACCTGGGCTTGGTGGCCGCGGCCAGATCTGCTGGCCACGGCTACCTGCCCTAGCATGGCCAGCTCGATGTTGGCCATGGCAACTCGGCCGGGGGGTTGGGGGACAGGGAAGAGGAAATTACACACATATATATGTATATATATATATATATTATGTATTTAAAATATACATACATACATATATATATATTAAAATGTATATATATACATATGTAGACATGTATTTAAAGTATATATATTATGCATTAAAGATATACACATATATATATATATATTATGTCTTTAAAATATAAGAGGTGGATGAATATTATGTTTTTATGTGTAAATTTATTTTTTGTTTTTGTTTTTAATTTTTATTTTTCAAATTTTATGCATTTTTATTTGTGTTAGTCTTTTTTAATTGCTTTATATATAAATTTATTTTTCCTTCTTTTGCCATTTTAAAATTTATTGTTTTATATATAAATTTATTTTTCACTTTTTTTCATTTTTAATTTTTTTTTGTTGATGTGGCAAGTTATTTTGCCACATCATACGCCATGTAGGAAATTGATGACGAAACGCTACATGGCGGCAAATCACATGCCACATAAGATCGGGCAGCTACCAAATGACTTTTGGGCCAAATTTACCAAAATTCAAGAGTTGTTGTACCAATTTTGCAGCTTGAAAACATAAAGTCCTTAATTGCCAGAAAGCTATATATAGGTATGAGACTAATTTTATAATTTTGCCTAAAATCAATCAGCAAACTATTTGATATAGGTTAGGTTAGACATACCCTATTCAAGCCTATGACAATAATACAATACACATATCCATATCCAATAAATAGACATGAGATTCGGACATTACCCAAACTTTTTAAGAAAAATGAAATGAGTAAGGATAAAATCTATACCCATTGACAGGCCTACTGTTAGATAAATCTACATTTTACTTAGTTTAATGATTATTTAGTTAAATTAAATAGGTCATAAGTTGGAGTCAAAAACTCATTATTTACATTGGGCCAAGGAGCTATGATAACTTGGGCCGGGAGATTAAAGAAGTCTAGGCCCAGCCAACCACTCTAATTCATCGTTATAAATATTTCTAATTACAAAAGAGAATAAGAGAAAAGCCTAAGGAAATATTATTTTTCTTTTTAATTTGTCATCTTCATTACAAAATATCTCCTTCCAAGTAGAAACAAGCACACAATCTTCTCCCACGCGATCTTTAACTAATCCAAAATAAAATTAATTAAACGTTCTCCAATCTCACTCATCAAAACCTATTGTACTAAAAATTTTTATTGAAAAAACCTAAAATAGAAATAAAAAAGAAATGTTAATGATAATAAATTGCAAATGAGGGATCCACATCCTCCTTTTTGGATCATTCCATGGCGATGAAAAAGGAATCCAAATACTATTAGACTTTAATAAATTTGCGGGACCTGAATAGGTTAGATGGACAATTATATATCGTGTTAAATTTTTCGACACCATCATACATAAGTTCATTGATAGAAATTTTCAGATATTCAATATTTTACTTTCTTAATTCTTGCTTTTACTCAATAACTTAGGTCTTAGATGTTAAAAGTTTTCGTCGGGAAAAATCTCCAGCAATCATAATGTGATTTTGAATTCAGGTTGAGTTTTTTGCCTAACCCAAAGATCAACCCTAACTAAGAAAATGAAAAAAAAAATCCCTGTAATATTCATCAATAAATTAAAATTCCATATATATATATATATGTAATTATTCTACAAAAACTTTAACTTCATTCACTCAACGATTTCTCAAATGAATGGATTAATAATTCAAGTCGTTACAAGAACAACTTTCTGCCATCCAAGAAATGGAAAAATCTGAAAAACAAAGAACAACGCATATTCATACTTTTACACACGTAAAACTCGTACGAAAATATCGAACAAATTAACCCCAAAAAAGAAGAAAAAGAGGAACAGAATCCCACCCACAAAACTGAACTAATTAAATTTGATCAATTAGCAGCAGAACAAATCTTCCTGATTTGGCCTGCTGTTCCCGTCAGCACTCCGATCTGGCCCATTTTCACCATAGATCCAGCAAAATCCTTGAAGAAGCTGGTCGATGCACCAGAAACAGCCGCCGCCGCGTGATTCTGTACATATGCATTGGTCGCATTATTACTCAGCAGAGCTGCATCTGTTTGGAAAAGCCCTCTTCTGTTCTTCACAATCGTGTAATAATAGATGTCGAAAGTTATGGAGCTGCCGGGATCCATCTGGACGACGGTGGTCGTGTCTGAAGGCGGGCATATCTTCTTCAATGCCGCTATACGTAGTTGGGATCCATGGCGGGGTCAGAGTCATTTCTGCCGGTGAAGTTGTAGAGGCGGTTCGAGAAGCTGGAGCAGTGGGAAATTCCAATTGTATGCCCTCCTGGATATATGTGATCAGAAAATGCTGTTTACATCCTCTATTCTATTCCATATTTTATTTCCTAATTTATTTTATGAGTATATAAGATGCATATTAAATATTTTTTTATAAAGATAATTGATTAAAAATTAGATACACTTGATATAAACACAGCAAGTTGGAATAAGAGATGAAATATTAAAAGAAATAGAAGATCCAAAATGCAGAAAATGACATTTCCTTAGTTCATGTCAAGGGTATAGTTTATATACATAGTAATGTCAAATTTGTTGCTAAATATGGAAGCCCGACCTTTATTAAAGTTTCTGTAATACCTGTTCAAGTCCTTTACTTGAATGGAGTTTTATCTTTATTTTATATCATAAATAAATACTAAGTGTATTAATTGACTATATTTTTTTTATAAAAATACAACTTTGTGGATTAATAGATGAAGTAATCAACATCTATCCACAAAATGAAATAAAAGATGAAACATCAATTTAAATAAGCAATTCGAAATGAAATAATACATCACAGGCTTAGCTACCCTTAATTCCATATCTGATGGCATCATTACATTTTAACTTGGTATTTTATTTTATATTTGATATATATAGTTGCACCATGACAAAAACAAATTGATGAAAATATGAATTATACGTTTCACATCAATTTGGATTTTCTATTTTAATCCTTATTTCATCTATTAGGCTATTAATTTCATGAATATATATTGATTTATTAAATATTTTTTTATAAAAATAATTAATTAAAAATCAAATATATATATATTCATTTAGTTGTAGTAAAAGATGAAATATGTAATGGGATACAAAATTTAAAGTAGTTTGACGACAATTATTGGTAAAAGAAGAATGGTAGATGAAACAATAATTTGAAACAAAAGATTTGAACTAATACATCATAATCTTGTCAGCGCATAATCCCATCAAGAACATCTTAATTAATAAGGGATTCATGTAGTCTCTAAAAAACAAAAGTATGGAGTACTTAAAAATTGGTGCAAGTTTCAAAGTTGTTCAATATTAAACATATGTCCCTTGGATTAATCTAAACTTAATTTGCAATTTATTTAGTTTTCACTTATCCCATTTCAAAAGTTTTTGTTTGCAGAATACTTCTTCCTTGACCCCCCGCCCCCCCCCCCCCCCCCCCCCCCACACACACACCAACAATATTATATAGTTTAAAGAAAGTACGAACCTGACAAGACTACAAGATCTTTAACACTTAAACCCTTAGCAGCAAATGAAGCTATTAGTTGAGTGACGTTGAAAAAGGGAGGTGGCAAGTTGGCCAAGGCCTCGGATGAGCTCGAAACATTTCCATCTCTTCGTCCCAAGGGAACTTGCCAAAATGGTCCATTTATCTGGAGCAAACATATAAATAGAAATTAATTATCATACAAATTAAAAATTTTATATATTGACGACGATCATTAGATCTATCATCAAACATATACAGAAGCTCAATCACATCAAAATATTATCCTATCGGCATGTGGTGGTTGAGGGTTTTTTTTTTTTTTGCATCTCAAATGGTGAAAGAAAAGAAATAGTTAATTAAAAATTAGAATACATCGTTAATATATATCAGTATTTAGTTAGAAAATAAAAGACGTAGTTATAAGTTATTTAATCATAATGAAATATACATACATTTGCAGAAGTATTAGTACTTCTACCTGTGAAACTGCACTCGGGCAACCAAAGCAAGAATATCAGCACAGGACACCACGCCAGGGCACTTCTTCTCCGCTGCTGCTTTTACAGCATCAATTACTTGGAAACCTCTCAGGCTTTGGTTGGGAAATGCATCCTTCTCGGCTGTATTGTTCGCTGTAGAATTTAGAAGTACCGATCCATCGCATCCCTGCAATATTGCTTGATATTATAGATGGTAGATAACGCAACAATTCAAATATTGTATATACTTTCAACCATGAAGCCATTTAGGCCGAGTGGCCTATGATCTAGTGGTATAAGTCTTCCACATAATGTGGGAGATTAGGAGTTCGAGCTCGAACGGACTCTTGATGTGCGTGTGTATAAATAAAAAAAACCATGAAGCCATATAGTATGAAAAAGCAATTATTGCTCTACGATCATGTGGTAGGGATATCAAAGAAAAATCATTTAACTCTTAATGGACTGGATCCTCATCCATTTTAGTCGGGCTGGATAGAATTCTATTTATCCAATTTACTTACCTGAATCTGATGGCAATGCATCGATCCATATAGACGGAGTGTTTCGTATTATGTCATATATTTCATACTACATGCTTGCTAAAGGATCATGAATATAAATACATAAAATATATATGTCATATTTATAGTTGTGCAACGTAAAACAATTTATACCATTCTACACTTTATTATATCTTTATTGCTTCGATCACTGGTATGAACGTATGAGGGACATTTTTATTTAGCAACCCAATCGATACTTTACTATGATTTTAAGAACTATGTATGGGTTTTGGTGTACTCTCATTGATTCATACAATCAATGTGACTTGAAGAATTAATTACTCTTGACCTCCACCACCATCCACTTATGAATTCCTACTAATCTAAAAATATGATCAAATATGTTGGGAAGGGTTGAATTCCAACCCAACCTAAACCTATTAAAATCCAAAATCACACTCATTCAAAGGAGGACATATGGAAAGATTTCAAAATGCATGCTACTTACGACATCTCAACACATAATTATAAATACCCTCTCATTTAATATATACACCCAAAGTTGAAGAGAGACCAACACCCCTTCTCACCAACTTGAAGATTTCTACTGTTCGACCAAACAAGTTCGACCTGAGCCCAATCATAATTGGTTGGTCTATCAACCTCTGAGAACATATATACTAATTACTGACGTCATATTATTCCGACCTCGAAATATATATATTTATATATCATGCAATATTATCACGTATGTATATATATATTATATACCCTAACAAAACAATCATGGAAATGCATCCTCAGCAATCCTGCAGCAAGCGATGGTGCACTAGAAATGAATTCCGCTGTAGTTTCATTAACGACAGCCTCGACTGACGGACATGTCGTGTCGTAGAAACCAACTTGCAGGCCTTGTGCATTGGCTTGCTGCGGCTGCTGCATGAAGAAGACCAGAAAGAAAGCCAAAAGAAGTTTGGGAATTGCCATGTAGTAATAGTTTTGTGTTTTAATTTTGAAAGGATTAATGTATGATTTTTTGTATGGTTCGAAGAATGATTGAATCCCCTTTAAATAGTCGGAGAATTCTTTCAGAATATCATGCTACAGCAGAGACATGGTTTCGAGTTCTGATAGTTATTAATATTTTCGGTTGAATATTGCAATTGTCGTTTGGATTAATATATTACTTGTATTTTGAGCTACAGAGAAGATTCCTAAGACTGATTCCTTAATTACCATACATACATATATATACATATAGAGCGTCCATTAATTTAAGTTAATTGTTATAAAGAATGCAAATACAATTATACTCCTAAATGTATGGAAGTAATGACTAAGAGACAATACTGAAGTAATCTTCTTTCACAAATTGGATTGAATTTGCAAGAAAAAGGCAAGTAGAACGTTAAGGGCTCACAAAAATTTTTACACATGCAACATGGCTTCCAACCCTCAACCTCGCGCATATAAGCGGCCGAGTATCTTATGATTTAGTGGCATAAATCTCACATATAAAGTGTAAAATTAATGATTCGAATTAATGCTGACGAACTCCTGTGTATATGTGCATATAAATGAAAAAAAAAAAAAAACAAAAAGAGCCCTCACACTCACATATAAATGTGAGGGTAATATCACTAGGTGGATTGATAGCTTGGCATTGAATTTATTAAGCTTTTCTCACCACGTTTTGGTCCTTTCTTACTTCTTATTTGTAAAAAATAATTTGGTGAAATTAGCAAATGTTTTGGACATAACAAACGTGCATGCTACTACTCTAGATCATTTCCTCATATAAAGTATATTGTAGGAAATATTTGAGTAAACATTCAAGGAGGTAACTATTCCGTAGTATCTCCAGGTTCAACTGAAATTTTCTACATACGATTTATATTAATTTTATACTACTTAATTTTAAAATGTTGATGAAGTTGGCGTATGGATGCAAAATAATACTATATAAGTAAAGAAGTTGACTTCATTTTAATAGATATATATGCTAGCTAGCTGTACTTGATATGTGGTATTAGTTGTGTTGTTTTGTTATTTTTTTTATTTTTTATTTTTATTATTATTATTTTTTCAAACGCTTCCCCACGTTTCTTTGTCTAACCAGAAACATTATTTATCTGTTTAATTACATAGTTGAACTTTCATTTAATCGATCACAAATTTACTGCACTTGTCAATTAAGTGGTCATTGCCCCAATAATATAAACTCACACATAAAATATAAGATTAGAACCGTACATATATAAATAAGTAAATAAAATAAAACTTGCATGAACTTAGGCATTATAGGAGTCTAGTGAAAGATAAAGCCTCAACTTAAGTGGCAAAATTGACTCTCAATTAACTTCAGTATTTTGAATTTGAAATCCCATAAATATCAAAATTTTGGGTATTTGTCGTACAATAATTTCAAGCGCATGCTTTCTCATAACCTCATTCTTTTCATATATACTATAATTATATTTCAAATTGCAAATTAGTTGTCGTACTGATTGCCTCATGCAGAACACTTTGAATTATTTATTTCATTCCCTATTCCATTTCATATTCTAACTTACTCTATTTATACAATCAATTATTTTTATAAAAATATATTTAATACACATATCATATATTCATAAAATTATGAAATAGTGAATGGAATAAAGAATTTAAACCGCTGAGCAGAGAGGCCTTTTCTCTTTTTAGAGGAGTTGGTATTACGAAGGCTAAGAGCCCCAAAGTTGCTGTTGACAAAGTTTCATCAGTTGTAATATTCAATTTTTTTTCTCTCTTTATTATTTTTTTATTCTTTTGTTGGTTGAAGAAAAGCTGGTTCTTTAAATCATTACAGGTTCAAAGAAAAAAGGAACTTACATTATGTTTGACTTACACTACGTTTGGTTTATGGATTTTGGTTAGAAAAGAAAAAAGAAAATACTAAGAAAAATATTTTTGATTGTTTGGTTGGTAAGGAAAATACTAAAAAACAGAAAACTTTGGAAAAATACAGTGTATCTAAGGAAAATAAATTTTCCTCATAAAATAATGAGAAAAATGAGAGAAAAACTTATTTGAACTATCTCTTATTCTCCAACACATTTATAACCCCTCTTTTCCCAATCCCTTTCTTCATTATTTTCTTTAACAACCAAATAAATTTGAGATTTTCTATATATTTTTTTCTTTTCCTTTTCTCTAATACTTTCCTTTCCTTATCAAAATCCTTAGGATTTTGATAAGGAAAGGAAAGTATTAGAGAAAAGGAAAAGAAAATAAAGAAATAATAAAATATTAAATTTGTTTGGTTGTTAAAGAAAATAATGAAAAAAAAGATGGGAAAAAGAGGAGTGATGAATATGTTGGAGAATAAAGGAGAGGTCAAATAAACTTTTCCCTCATTTTCCTCATCATTTTGTGAGGAAAATTCATTTTCGTTAGATACATTATATTTTTCCTCAAGTTTTTTTTTCTTTGTTATTTTCCTTACCAACCTAACAATAAAAAATATTTTCCTTGGTATTTTCTTTTTTTTTCCTCAAAAAAATCCATGAACCAAACATAGTGTTAATGTTCTGCGCATAAATATTAGAAAATGCCTTTTTTTTCTTTTTGTTTTCTTTTTTTTTTCCCCCAAAACCATTTACAAAGTATAGTAAGTATTCGCTCTACTTCTGAAATTGTTCATTGTTGGTAAATGATATTTATAAATTGTTGATTGTTGACCATTTATTGTTGTATAGACGGTTTATGAATGAGAAGCAATGGGAAATGCCAGTTGTATGGGCACCTATATATAAACATTAGTCAAGATGATATACGTTAGAACCTTTTGCTATGCATCAATCAACCATACTCATAATTAGAAATTTAACTACTCCAAATGTTCTTTTTTGTCACGTTTTCAAGAATCTTTTGGGGCTGAGAGAGAAGAATGATTGACAAAGGTAGACGACTCTTCTTAATTTTCACTAGTCACTACAAGAAAACACTCATTAATTAATGGAAAATTTGTGACAATTAGGATTCCATCACAAATCAAAGATATTTGTGATAGATTTTTGATGGATTACTAATCAATTTAAAAAATAAACAAAGACATATATTAGTAATGACATTGTGATGGATATGAAGAGCCTATATTGATGTAGAGTCCTTCACGAATTTCATGATTACTTTAAACATTGTGTTCAAATGATTTTTCGATCCATGTTCCATCATAAAAGCAGTTTAGTTTTGTTATCGAACTAATCATTGGCGAAACATATACTAAGAATTTGTGAAATAAATCCATTACACAATCATAATTTGTGGCAAATTTCGTTAATTTTGTGATAGATTTTTTTGTTGGTAAATGGGTGTTTTCTTATCACTGTCTCTAAAAATTTTAAGGGAATTTTCTAAAATTCAATAATCATGCCATCCCAATCGATCAAATTGTTTTTCTTAACAGAAATCGAAATAGGGTGTTTGGTTAATTCTTGATACTTTGGAACAAATAGAGAGATTAAATTAAGTATCTAGCTCACCAGATAGCACCACTATGTCTTTCAAGTTTCAAATTAAGACCCATATTGGCAAAATCTCTGCAGTTGGGTCGAAAAATTACTGAATGGACCTGGAATTTGTGCCAATGCTTTTGAAGCATTTGGTATTACCCCATCCCTTCTGCCTGTGGGGACTTTCCAAAAAGGACCTCCCTATACAGATAAAAAGAAAAAAGAACAATTGTAGATGGAACTTTGGTTTCAAATCCTCTCACCGGAAACAACTTTCTTGTACGGAACCGATCGGTGAAGATCGCACTGGGGGCAAAGATGGAAGATGTGTCATGCCGGCGGGAGAAGGGGAGGAACTTGAATAGTGGATCCGAACTGACTGCATGGTGAGGTCTTGGATTTTAAACTCGATCTCGAAAGAGATAGTTGAGGCCTTTTTATACACTATAACAGCCAAAGAATTGTGGTATGAGTTGGAGGAGAGATTCAGAGAGTGTAATGGACCATTGTTGTATCAGCTACAAAGAAAAATAAAGTCTATATCCCAAGGCAATCAATCAGTGGCACAGTACTACACCAGACTCAAGAAACTTTGGGATGAGTTGCAATGTTTGTTGCCGGTACTACAATGCACCTGCGGTGTGGCAATGCAAATGACAGATTCCACTTCATCCAATAGGTTAATTAGTTCCTAATGGGGCTGAATGAAGGTTATGACAACATAAGAAATCAGATCCTGGTTATGGATCCCCTACTGATAGTCAATAGAGCATATTCGATGATATTGAGAGTGGAGAAGCAGAGGGAAGTACACACAGTGTTTACAGAAAATGTTGACAGCCTAGCTATGTCAATTAGTAGTCAATCAGGGAAGAAATAAGGTGGAGAAACACAGATTTGCAGGAAAGGCAAGGGTAACAACAAATGAATAGATAAATCTAGCTTATATTGTGTGCATTGCAATCGAACTGGACATACGAAAGAGACTTCTTTCAAGGTCCACGGAGCTCCAGATTGGTATAGAGAGCTTGTAGAAAAAAGAAGCGAGATTGGCTCTAAATATGTGGCAAATATGGTAGATATAATGAGAAATAATAAGGGAGGAAAAGAAGACGGTCTGTCCACTGATTGGAATATTAGAATCCAGAATCTAATATAACATGAGTTAAACAAGATGATAAGAGGAAAGGGAGTGGTTGATGAAAAGGCAGCCAATATGCCACATCTCTATGACTTTGCAGGTAGCATTTCACATAACTTTACTTTTAGTACATTAAACTTCATGGAACTTAGTACTTAGATTATTGACCTCAAGCCACATGTGCTATGATGTAAACCTCTTGCAGAACCTTGAGCCAGTTAAAACCAAAACATTAGTTTATCTACCCGATGGGTCAACTGAAGTTGTTCACCATATAGGTGACATACATCTTACAGAAAAATTGATCCTAAAAATAGCCCTATACACACCAAAATTCAAGTACAATATGCTATCTGTAAATAGACTGTTTGAAAAGGCCTTTATTAAGTTTCCTTTCTTCCCTACATACTGTGTGTTGTAGGACCTAGCGACTAATGAAGTTTTGGTAGTAGAAAGGGTGGTTGACAGGTTGTATGTATTGGATGCTGGTTCCTTTAACCTTGCTATGCTGTCTCATTACTCTAACCCGTCTTTGAAAAGGTCTAAATTCGAGTTTGTTGCTCAACGTCTTGTTTGTAACAATTGTTCTGATCTTAAGCCAGTAAAAGATAGCTCTAGCAATTCAATGTATCTTTGGCATAAGAGGCTTGGCCATGCCTCCATGTCTATATTGTCACATCTACGTTTCATTGATAATAAAGATAATGCTTCTCTTTTTCCTTGTGACATTTGTCAATAGGCAAAGCAACATAGATTAAGTTTTCCTAGTAGTCAAACCAAATCTATCAAAGCCTTTCAACTTATACACATTGATCTCTAGGGGGGCTATCACTTAAGGGCATTAGGTGGGGCACACTATTTCCTTACAATTGTTGATGACTATAGTAGGGCCACTTGGACCTATTTGAAGGCTCACAAATCACAAACGTCCCAGATCCTAGCCTAATTCCTTGAGATGGTGAAAACTCAATTTGAAACTGAGATTAAGGTGATAAGATTAGATAATGGGACAAAATTTACTAATCAAACATGCCAGACCTTACTTTCAAGAAAGGGAATAATACATCAGAGATAATGTCCCTACACACCTCAACAAAATGGAACCGTAGAAAGGAAACATAAGCATCTCCTACAAACTATTAGAGCCTTTATGTTCCAAGCAAATATGCCCAAAAAGTTTTGGGGGATTCTATTCTTATGGCTACGTACATTATCAATAAGCTCCCAACTCCCATTCTTAATGGGAAAATACCGTATGAGATGCTCTATGGGCAACATCAATGACACAACAACCTGAAATATTTTGGATGTCTTTGTTATGTAGCTAACATTACTCCTTTCAAGTATAAATTTGAGCTGAGAGCCATGAAATGTGAGTTTCTAGGATATAGCATGGGACAAAAGGGGTATAAAGTATATGATATGTCATCTCACAAGGTTTTGGTCTCTAGAGATGTAAGATTCTGTGAAGATATCTTTCCTTACAAAGACATTCAAGAGTCAAATTCTATGCCTTTGCCAATTGTCTTTCCTAAAAATTGTCCATCCTTAGAAAATGATAATACCAATTCTGAGATAAATCATAATCCTTCCTCGATCTCTGGCTATGACAATGATAATTCTCAACCTTCTGTTGTTCCTCAGAATCAAACTGTCCATTCCAAACAAAGTATCAGAGTCAAGCATAGGACGGCTTGGTTAAATGACTATGTGTCTAGTGTCATCCAACATGATAATCCTGCTGTAAAAATAAATTTAGTTGCTATGTCATCCTTAGAAGCCATCTACCCCATCCAAACTTACCTATATCATGTGTTCTCTAATATACATCATCAGTACATGAATTTCTTGGCAAACATGTCAGTTGATTCAGAACTAAGGTCCTATAAGTTGGCATGTGCTAATCCAAGGTGGGTGAAGGCCATGAAAGATGAGTTGGAGGCACTCGAGAAAAACCAAACGTGGAGATTGACTAAACTTCCTACTAGGAAGAAAGCGATAAGGTGTAGGTGGGTGTATAAAATAAAGTATCAGCCAGATGGTACAGTTAACATATATAAGGCAAGATTAATTGCCAAGGGATACAATCAAATTGAAGAAATCGATTATTTTGACTCATTTTCTCCTGTGGCAAAGTTGGTGATAGTGAGAGTCTTCATGGCCTTAGCTAGTGCACAGTCATGGCTTATACATCAACTTGATATTAACAATGCCTATCTACATGGTCACTTGCATGAAGAAGTGTACATGACACCACCCGAGGGGTATGATAAGGTGAAACCGAGACAAGTGTGCAAGCTAGTAAAATCATTGTATGGGCTTAAACAAGCCTCAAGGGAATGGAACCATGAGTTGAGCTTGCAGCTGCAGACATATGGATTTAAACAATCAGAGAATGATCATTGCCTGTTTGTTAAATCTAATCAGAATTATTTCTTGGCACTTATTGTTTATGTAGATGATGTGCTCATTACAGGAGATAATGAGCATGAAATCATCAAAGTGAAGACCTTGTTGGATGATAAATTCACAATAAAAAACTTGGGGTATGCCAAATATTCTTTGGGGATTGAAATTGCTGGAAGTACAAAAGGTATGGTCTTAAATAAGTGAAAATATGTCTTGGATATTTTAAAGGATGTGGACTTCCTGAGACGAAGCCGGCCAAGACCCCTTTGCCAAAAGGGCAGATGTTGATCTCAGGAAATGGTCCATTGTTTCCAGAAGCAGACATGTATAGGAGGCTCATTGGAAGATTATTGTATTTGGACATGATGCGTATGGATATTACCTATGCAGTTTAGCAGTTAAGTCAGTAAATGCCCCAGGACAATCTCACCAGCATGCCGCTGTACATGTGTTGAGGTACTTGAAGGGGAGTCCATCTAAAGGCCTGTTTCTTGTAGCCCACAACAACTTGGAGCTCAGTGCATTTTGCGATGCCGATTGGGCACATGTCGAGATACTTGAAGGTCTTTGACAGGGTTTTTTATCTTTTTGGGACCATCGTTAATCTCCTGGAAAACCAAAAAACATGTGATTGTCTCTAAGTCCTCTGCGGAAGCTGAATATCGCAGCATGGCATCTACGGTTTGTGAGCTACGATGGTTATCCTTTCTCTTGATAGATTTTGGTATCTCAGTCCAGCTCCCCATCTGCTTATACTGTGACAATAAGGACGCCTTACATATTGCTACAAACTTGGTCTTCCATGAACACACGAAGCATTTGGAAATTGATTGCCATATAGTCTGGAACCAATTAAAACAAGGTTTCATCTCCACTCACCATGTTTCCAGCAAGGCTCAGATTGCAGATATGTTTACAAAGTCCTTGGGAGCACCTCATTTTGAACAATTATGTTCCAAGTTGGGTTTGGCAAATCTTCACCACGACCCAACTTGAGGGGGGGGGGGGTGTAGAGAGAAACACATAACACATGGCTAGGAACACGTGACTGTAGAGAGGGACACGTGTTAGCTAGTTAGACTTTTGTTAGTTAGTTTGTTGTTAATCAGCTTTGTAATCACTTTTAGTTAGTTGCTTATTCTGTTTTGCTGGTTAGTTAGATAGCTTATTAATTGCCAGCCAATTATCGACTATAAATAGCTATAGGGGTACAGAGGCTTTTTTATAAAAAAAAAATTGTAAAAAAAAAGAAATTACAAAAATACTACCCTTTTTTGGGGAATTTCAAAATCATAGTAAGTTGCACTCGGTGAATGCAACTTTCAACAGTACCCATAATTTTTTATTTTAAAAAATTTTCTTTCTTTGTGTATAATTCTTACCGAGTGCAACTTTCAACAGTACCCATAATTTATTATTTTAAAAAATTTTCTTTCTTTGTGTATAAATTCTTTTAGGGCTTGTTCTCCTATATTTTGGAGAAATATTTTTCAATCCCCAAAAAATTTCAAAATGCATATACATTCTCCAATTTTTTTCCCCAAAATACTACAATTTTTTACCCAAAAAAATCCTACACCCTAAAAAGCACACTTATCCTCTCATTTTCTCACTCCATCTTTCACATCAATCATTCATTACTTCACTTATATATACATATATATATACACACATATATTTACATATATGAAAATATTAAAATTTTGCTATTTAAAAAATTCTAAAACTTATGTTTACCTAAAAATATTTAATGTATTAATTAGTTAAAAATATTAAATACCTTATTAATTTTTAAAAAAAATTATTTAAAAAATTATTTCAGAAGAAATGTTAATTTAGTAGTAATAAAAACCTTTATTTCATTTTCTTTTCATTTCATATCACTTAGGTACTCCCTCCTCCTCCTCCTCTTCTTCTTCCTTTTTTTTTTTTTTTTTTTTTTTTTTTTTTTCTCTTTTACTTTGGCCGGCCGCTGGTCGCCGGCCGGCTAGATCTGGAAAAAAAAAATATTTTTTTAAAAAATTAGTTATAATTTAAAAAAAAAAAACTAAAATGGTTGTTTGGGTTATTGTTTCAAGTTTGAAGGGTGTATACTTGTGTATTATTTCCCTTGATTGAGGTAGTTTTTTTAATTATGCTAAAATTTAATTATGTTTTAGTTATCTTCATTATGTTTTAGTTAATTATCTCCATTAATTAAAATTTGATTTATGTTTTAGTTATCTCTATTATGTTTTAGGTAATTATCTCCATTAGTTAAAATTTAATTATGTTTTAGTTAAATGATTTATGTTTTAGTTATATGAAATATGTATTATATAATTTGTCTCAATTAGTTAAAATGTAATTATGTTTTAGTTAAAATTTGATTTATGTTTTAGTTTTATGAATTATGTTTTATATAATTTGTCTCAATTAGTTAAAATTTAATTATGTTTTAGTTGAAATTTGATTTACGTGTTGGTTAAACTCAAATAATAATTTATTATTTTTGGTATAATAATTTGATTTAACAGAAATAATGATTTATGCATTAGTTGAAATTTGAATTACATTTTATGTTAGTTTTATATGTTGTTATATTTGTTAGAGTTATGTTTTTATTTGAATTAAAATTTTTATTAGAATTATGATTGAGTTAAATTTTCTGGTATTACATATTGAATTGTATTAAATATTTAAGTTTTCATTCAGTTTGTGGAATTATGATTTATTAATAAATATGTGCGCTTGTAACATGTGCCTAATGATGTAGGCTATTTTGACTTAGTGGAAATCTTTTGTGAGTGTTAATTTTAGTGGAGCATTTAAAGGTAAGTTTGGATATCTTGTTTTAATTTTGTAATATTTTAATAGCACAATATATTAGAAATGTTTAGCATTGGTGGATTCACGAAGGAGGATGGGATGTGGGAGAAGGGGTGGAGCCTTCTCATTTGTTGTTGATTGGTTTTTAATTACTTGCATGATGATGATGGACATAAGGGGGAGTGTTTTTGTGTCATTATGTGTTTGCTAATATTATTAATTATAAATGCTAGTTTAAAATATGATTTATTATGTAAGCTTAAATTTAATTTATGTATTAGATTAAATTATATTAGTTTAAATTTGATTTATGTATTAAATGTTGTTATACAATGTTAGATTTGTGTTTTTATGTGAATGAAAAATTCTATTAGAATTTTGATTGAGTTAATTAATTTTTAGTTAGTATATGTTGAATTGTATTAATTTTATAAATTCCAATTTTAGTTTATGGAATTAGGATTTATAGATAAATATGTGCACTTGTAAGAAAATTTTAGATTGATAATCACTTTATTAATTATGATATATGATGTTTCTTTATAGTAATGAATAAATATATGTAATTTGTGTTTATAAATATTATAAGTTGTTTTTAATTGAAGTAATAGTTTACATTTTTTTGAGCCTTGTTTTTTAGGCAATTTGAAGTATTCTATTTAAGGAAATTTTTGATAGAATGTATCATTAATCATATTAAAGCTTTGGTATTTTTATCTACTTGGGTATGTTTGATGTAATGATAAACAAATTAAGAATTGTACTATAAATGAGCTATAGACATTCCAATCCTCAATTTATTTGTCATTCACATTAATATACCAATAAGTATTTTGGATGTACCTAATCATATTATTTTTATTTATTTTTCCAGCAAATATTTCAGGATGGATATCAGAGATATATATGGTCCACGTGATCCCAGTATCTTATACATGCAAGATGGCCATCGATCAGATGGTGTATTAGCTGGAGATATAGATGACACTTTAGTTGTTAGACGATGAGATAGAAGATTTTGGAGAATTATAGGACGCCAAGCTCTACACCCTCGTGTATTATTAAATGAGATGGGATTCTATGGTGTCTACAATTGTAAAAATATTGAGACTGATGTTCATGTAATTACAGCTTTGGTCGAGAGGTCGCGCTCAGAGACTCACACATTTCATTTACGTGTGGGAGAGGCTACAGTTACGTTGCAGGACATAACAGTTATTTGGGCATTACCGATAGACGGTATTGCTGTTACAGGTAATGACCATGTTCACCACCTCACGCAGTAGGAGGATTATTGTCATCGTTATCTTGGATTCATTCCAGAAGAGCGAGACCTTAGGGGGTCACAACTTCATCTTACTACTCTTACGGACCATGTTCATAATAATAGAATTACGGATCATAGCACAGTTTTGGAGGTCCAACAATACGCACGTGTCTGTGCGTTGATACTTCTTGGAGGTCTTATGTGCCCAAGCTCATCAGGTTCTGCAGTATCATTGGTTTACTTACAGTATATGAAGCAAATATATGAAGTCCGTAACTTTAGTTGGGGTAGTGCAGTTTTATCGTTCATGTATCGTGAGCTTTGCACTGCATCACGTAGAGGAAGATCAAATATTGGTGAAGTGATGCAGTTGTTACAGGTGAAGTAGTATTATTTTGCTTTTATATTAATTCTTGCAAATAGGTATGACGCCTAAAAAATTGTTAATTGTAGATTTGGGCATGGTCACGCATTACAACATTGACGCCTATAAGATTAACTTCTCGTGTCGATCACAATGAAGCTCCAGTAGTTGTTGATGGACTTCCAATTCCTCCGTATGGTGCTCGGTAAGATAATATATGTTATAGTTCATTAACATTTTCATGCAACTATTTTCTGCATATATGGATAATATAAATTGTTATATTAATATCAATTGAATGGATTTTTAGATGGTGGCATTATAATTCTTTTATGCAAACAACAAGTCACTCTATACGAATTATAAGAGATATGCTTGATAGAATGTCGGCAAATGAGGTCAAAAATTCTATAATAATAATAGTTTTTACATCAAATATTCTAATAAGCTATTTATCTATATAAACATGGCTCAATACATTTATATATAGTTTATATGGCAACCATATGACCTGATCTAAGACATTCAAACTTTGCCAGTCCAGTGTACCCTGAGACTTTGGACAGCAGCGTGTCCATTAATCAACTTTGTTATAATTGAGATGCATTATCCAGAATGAGTCCTAAGGCAATTTGGGATGCGACAACATATTCCTCCACCACCGGCTGAGAGAAGTTCAATATTACATGACGTATCATGTAGAGGTTATCCTGGGCAAGATTGGTCCATTTATCACATGGATTATATTACTCAGTGGGCTAACATAGAGCAGCTTGTTGTGCATGGACCTCCTATTGTCGGATCAACCATTATGGAAAATGGATACATGTTATGGTATGATCGAATTACACGTTGAATAATAGGTCCATCATATGAGAACACACCAACGGGTACTATCCAGAGGATCCACGCGCTTGGACATGTATATAAATCATGCAATACATCCTTCAGTGATTTAAATGATATTTAACATTATGTTCCCTGTCTTATTTTTTGCAGACAGATCAAATGCACAATTTGATGATCAATTGTGATTCTGTTACCGATGATGCCGAGGTTATAGACTTCATTCAGATAAGGAATGATCATAGATTAATTGCTGATAACGTTCATCACTTGGCATCTAGACAACACTTTCCAAGCCAAGTCCCTCAACAACAAGAAGTCAGTAGTAGTACATATACGAAAAGGAGGAGACGCAGTATTAAATCCAACAACACGACTGATGATGATAGCATTCATGGGGTCACTGGGAGTAATTCATTAGCTCAAGATACTCATTCTTTTAGGTCATGTGGTGTTAGTGATGTGGGAGGTCCTGTTAATAGGCTGCATAACTTGTTTACCGACAATTACGAATGTCAACCACCAGGAGATCCAAAGTTAACACCTATACTACCATATATGTCGGCTAGCAGACAATCAGTATCTGGTCTAGTAGATGCTGATCTTGGTCTAAGATGGGGATCAATGGAGTATGATTATTCAGCACCAGCACGCCACTCACTTCATATCTCGCCATTACCTTTTCTAGGTAGTATGGAGTATTGTGATCACCATAAGGCTAGTCCAAGCCATCATCAGTCACATGATGCTGCACATGATGAAAGGGCACAACGACCACGAAGACAACGACAACGACAACGACGAGATTGTGGCACTGGAGGACATTATTAGGGCTACCTTTTAGAGTATTGTGTATCAATATCATTGGTTCATAAAATATAAATTGCAAATTTGCATTTCGATGCTTTGAATCAGGATCAAGATAACGACTGCAAATATTGGTTCCACATAACAAGTAACAAAGAATACAAAAAAAATTACAATGAACACGCACAACAATAAGTAATAAAGAAGACACACAAAAATTACAAATACAGCATAAAAAAATCACATATATTTTGCTTACAACTTACTAACTACAAAAAAGCTAGGGATTCAGTCTTTCAGGGCCTTGTTGTGCATTTTGAACTTCATCAAGGCGACGTGCTTGTTGTCTTGCTCTTGCTTGAGGCCAATCCATTTCATTTTGAATTCGACTGGTACGGTCTCTACCTATAATACGTCGCTCTCGACGTGTAGGGTTGTGGACTAGCTCAAATTTAGGATCATCCCAATAATCCTCCGACCACAGTAGTTCAAATCTCCCTTTATAAGTTGTAATGTAATGTTCCACTTTATAATATTCCTTCACAAGTGTTACACAGTTGACCCCAAATGTTTGACATACTTGAATTGCATGTGAGCAAGGAATTCCATATTAAGCCCATTTCCCACATGAGCACTCTCGTGTCTGAAGCTTCACAACGTGGCTATGATTCCCACGTGATGTGTCCATTCTAGTAATTACTGAAGCTGATTGTTGAGCGTAATCAACCTTTTGCACGAAGTGATTAACAGAATGGTGTTGCCATTTTGTGTATATGTTAAAAGCATAATCAGCCCATAATTGATCATTTTGCCTCATCCTACAGGCATTAGTGATCTGACGAAGAAAATATTTCACGCAACGATCAAATGTTGTTTGAACAATAGTTGTAATTAGTAGTCGGCGAGCACCTTTTAACAACCTATTTATATATTCGGACATGTTTGTCGTCAAAATGACAAACCGCCATCCTCCATCATGAGATAATGTCCATTGGCTCTTGTCTATCCGCTCAAAGTAGGAGTAAGCACGCTCATTAATACTCTTTATGTCGTCTATCCTTTTTTCAAATTTTCGAATTTGAACTGCAGCACCAGCTTTCCAACATATGTCCTTCAATTGAACATTCTTAAAATGTTTATTGAAATTTGAATACATACGCCTCAAACAAAATCGATGTACTCCATGAGGGGGCGTGAAATCAGGTATGCTCTCTACAGCAGCCAAAATACTACGATGATGATCAGAAAGTAAACAATAGCCATCGACCCCTCTGATAATGTGTTTCACCAACATCTAAAGAAACCATCTCCAAGACAGCAAAGTTTCCTCATCTATTATGGCAAAAGCTATAGGCATAACATTCTGATTTGCATCCATGGCTACGGCAACAAGCATTTTATGTTTATACTTTGTGTATAGATGAGTTCCATCTACACTGATAAGTTTGCGGCAATGTTGGAACCTTTCTATACATGGTCAAAATGCCCAAAAGACATATTTCAACATCTTTTATCCTGGTATGCCTGTTTCAAGATGACTCCATTCAACAATTGTTCCTGAATACCACTTCTAGAGAGCTCCCATATATTTGGGTAATTTTCTTACCGAGGTCTCCCAAGTCCCATAAAGTTTTTTCCTCGCACATTTCATGCTATTCCATGCCTTAGCATAAGAGATTTCATAACCGTACTTATCTTTTACCATCATTTGCACACTTGCAACCCCATAACTTGGATTACCTCGAACAGTGTCCAATAGGTCCAAAGCAATCATATTTCTGCTTAAATTTCAATAATCTATTGAAACTTCATCCATAAGGCATGTGTGAGGGCCTCCATACTTGGTAATTCTGCACAATCCCTTTTTCTCTTTAAATATTCCCCTCACACTCCACGAACAAGAAGGTTGTTCTCTGTTATTATGTTTGCACACCACTTTCCATATCTTTGGTGTGCTCTCAAGAACCCGATATTCTCGTCTTGTCACTCGCATGGAATAATCTTTCACAGAAGTGATAAGATGCTCCTTACTCTTGAATACCATTCCCACGTGGAGTACTCCTTAACTTGAGTCGTAAAACTCAGTCCAACCACAGGTTGGAATATCCACAGAATCTGCCCGTGTAAATATATCATTATCATCTATTGCAGAGAAGAATGGATATACGGGATATAGAGTTGGTTGCATAGTCGTGGATGTATTTCTTCTCGTCTCATGTGGTAGTTGTTGGGAAGATGTTCCCTCGCCGTGTGAAGGCAATAGCTCTTCCATTGTATCAATATCTACCTCATCATTGTCACTACCATTAAAATCATCACTATCATTTTCAGCGGGTTCTAAATCCCTCAACTCTTCATCACGAAAACTATCTACTTGTGGCTTTGGTTCACCATCATGAACGAAATGTGTTGGGTTATCTTGCTCTCCTTCAAAAACTTGATGAGAGGTAGAAGGCCCTTCACCAAAATCATGAATCCCAACATTTGCAAACCCTTGCGTAACCACATGAACATTTATTTCTGATTGAGTTGGGTATTGTTGATCCCATCCAAAATCTTGTTAAGAGGCAAATTGACCTTCGGGTTGCATCAAAAGCCCCATGTAAGACCCCACTCCAAAAGTATTATCAACACCAATTTGACATATTGCTTCTGTCTCAACATGTAATTCCACACTATCAAGTTGGCACTGTGGACCACACAACATAGATAAACCATTATCATTCTGTATTTCCACAAGTGTAGACATCCCGTACTGTTTATCCAAATAGAATTTTGCTTGAATTTTTAGTTTATAGCTGCTGCTATCAAAAGCTGTCGCTCCATAGATTTCGTGGCACATATCAGAATATGTTATTTCACGAGATACTCTAATGATACTGCATGCTGAATGATCATAATCCACTGAGCGAGAATCTCTAGTAATTTTTCCGCCAAAGTATATTAGAACAACAATGGTACTCGAAGTCGACAAACCTTCTACAAATACACACATAATTTATATTAATTAATCAGTCTAATCAATAACAATCATAAAATTTTGAAAAATGTTAAGATTTACATTGTTCAACATTTCTACAGTACACAAAAAATAAATTTACATATACAAAAAATTAATTAACTCAATCAAAATTCTAATAGAATTTTTCATTCACATAGAAACACAAATCTAACATTATATAACAACATTTAATACATAAATCAAATTTAAACTAATATAATTTAATCTAATACATAAGTTAAATTTAAGCTAACATAATAAATCATATTTTAAACTAGCATTAATAATTAATAATATTAGTAAATACATAATGACACATAAACACTCCCCCTTATGTCCATCATCATCATGCAAGCAATTAAAAACCAATCAGCAACAAATGAGAAGGCTCCACCCCTTCTCCCAACATCCCATCCTCCTTCGTTAATCCACCAATTCTAAACATTTCGAATGTATTGTGCTATAAAAATATTACAAAATTAAAACAAGATATCCAAACTTACCTTTAAATGATCCACTAAAATTAACACTCACAAAAGATTTCCACCAAGTCAAAATAGCCTACATCATTAGGCACATATTACAAGCGCACATATTTATTAATAAATCACAATTCCACAAACTGAATGAAAAATTAAATATTTAATACAATTCAATATGTAGTACCAGAAAATTTAACTCAATCATAATTCTAATAAAATTTTTAATTCAATAAAAACATAACTCTAACAAATATAATAACATATAAAACTAACATAAAATGTAATTCAAATTTCAACTAATACATAAATCATTATTTCCGTTAAATCAAATTATTATACCAAAAATAATAAATTATTATTTGAGTTTAACCAATACGTAAATCAAATTTCAACTAAAACATAATTAAATTTTAACTAATTGAAACAAATTATATAAAACATAATTCATAAAACTAAAACATAAATCAAATTTTAACTAAAACATAATTAAATTTTAACTAATTGAGACAAATTATATAATACATATTTCATATAACTAAAACATAATTAAATTTTAACTAATGGAGATAATTACCTAAAACATAATAGAGATAACTAAAACATAAATCAAATTTTAATTAATGGAGATAATTAACTGAAACATATGAAGATAACTAAAACATAATTAAATTTTAGCATAATTAAAAAAGTTACCTCAATCAAAGGAAATAATACACAAGTATACACCCTTCAAACATGAAACAATAACCCAAACAACCATTTTAGTTTTTTTTTTAAATTATAACTAATTTTTTAAAAAAATATTTTTTTTATTCCAGATCTGGCCGGCCGCTGGTGCTGCTGGATGCACTAGTAGCATTTTGGTGTTGCTGGATGCACCAGCAGTATTCTGGTGCTGTTGGTGCGTCCAGTAGTGGCCGGCCGGCCGGGCAAAGTAAAAGAGAAAAAAAAAAAAGGAAGTAGAGGAGGAGGAGGGAGTATCTGAGTGATATGAAATGAAAAAAAAAATGAAATAAAGGTTTTTATTACTAATAAATTAACATTTCTTCTGAAAGAATTTTTTAAATAAATTTTTTTAAAAATTAATAAGGTATTTAATATTTTTAACTAATTAATATATTAAATATTTTTAGGTAAACATAAGTTTTAGAATTTTATAAATAGCAAAATTTTAATATTTTCATATATGTAAATATATGTGTGTGTATATATATATATATGTATATATAAGTGAAGAAATGAATGGTTGATGTGAAAGATGGAGTGAGAAAATGAGAGGATAGGTATGCTTTTTAGGGTGTAGGATTTTTTTTGGGTAAATTATGAGGGGATTTTTTGGGTAAAAAATTATAGTATTTTGGGAGAAAGATTGGAGAATGTGCATGCATTTTGAAATTTTTTGGGGGTTGAAAAATATTTCCCCAAAATATAGAAGAACAAGCGCTAAAAGAATTTATACACAAAGAAAGAAAATTTTTTATTCTGGTCAAAAACGGCGACTAGGGACAAAAATTGGTTACTGTTGAAAGTTGCACTCACCGAGTGCAACTTACTATAATTTTGAAATTCCCCAAAAAAGGGCAGTATTTTTGTAATTTTTTTTTTTACAATTTTTTTATAAAAAAGCCTCTGTACCCCTATAGCTATTTATAGCCGATAATTGGCTAGCAATTAATAAGCTATCTAACAAACCAGCAAAACAGAATAAGCAACTAATTAAAACTGATTACAAAGCTGATTAACAACAAACTAACTAACAAAAGTCTGACTAGCTAACACGTGTCCCTCTCTAAAGCCACGTGTTCCTAGCCATGTGTTATGTGTTATGTGTTTCTCTCTACACCCCCCCCCCTCAAGTTGGGTCGTGGTGAAGATTTGCCAAATCCAACTTGGAACATAATTGTTCAAATTGAGGTGCTCCCAAGGACTTTGTAAACATATATGCAATCTGAGACTTGCTGGAAACATGGTGAGTGGAGATGAAACCTTGTTTTAATTGGTTCCAGACTATATGGCAATCAATTTCCAAATGCTTCGTGTGTTCATGGAAGACCAAGTTTGCAGCAATATGTAAGGCGTCCTTATTGTCACAGTATAAGCGGATGGGGAGCTGGACTGAGATACCAAAATCTATCAGGAGAAAGGAAAACCATCATAGCTCACAAACCGTAGATGCCATGCTGCGATATTCAGCTTCCGCAGAGGACTTAGAGACAATCACATGTTTTTTGGTTTTCCAGGAGATTAATGATGGTCCCAAAAAGATAAAAAAACCTTGTCAAAGACCTTCAAGTATCTCGACATGCTGCCCAATCGGCATCGCAAAATGCACTGAGCTCCAAGTTATTGTGGGCTGCAAGAAACAGGCCTTTAGATGGACTCCCCTTCAAGTACCTCAACACATGTACAGCGGCATGCTGGTGAGATTGTCCTGGGGCATTTACTGACTTAACTGCTAGACTACATAGGTAATATCCGGACGCATCATGTCCAAATACAATAATCTTCCAATGAGCCTCCTATACATGTCTGCTTCTGGAAACAATGGACCATTTCCTGAGATCAACATCTGCCCTTTTGGCAAAGGGGTCTTGGCCAGCTTCGTCCCAGGAATCCACATCCTTTAAAATATCCAAGACATATTTTCACTGATTTAAGACCATACCTTTTGTACTTCCAGCAATTTCAATCCCCAAAGAATATTTGGCATACCCCAAGTTTTTGATTGTGAATTTATCATCCAACAAGGTCTTCACTTTGATGATTTCTTGCTCATTATCTCCTGTAATGAGCACATCATCTACATAAACAATAAGTGCCAAGAAATAATTCTGATTAGATTTAACAAACAGGCAATGATCATTTTCTGATTGTTTAAATCCATATGTCTGCAGCTGCAAGCTCAACTCGTGGTTCCATTCCCTTGAGGCTTGTTTAAGCCCATACAATGATTTTACTAGCTTGCACACTTGTCTCGGTTTCACCTTATCATACCCCTCGGGTGGTGTCATGTACACTTCTTCATGCAAGTGACCATGTAGATAGGCATTGTTAATATCAAGTTGATGTATAGGCCATGACTGTGCACTAGCTAAGGCCATGAAGACTCTCACTATCACCAACTTTGCCACAGGAGAAAATGAGTCAAAATAATCGATTTCTTCAATTTGATTGTATCCCTTGGCAATTAATCTTGCCTTATATCTGTCAACTGTACCATCTGGCTAATACTTTATTTTATACACCCACCTACACCTTATCGCTTTCTTCCTAGTAGGAAGTTTAGTCAATCTCCACGTTTGGTTTTTCTCGAGTACCTCCAACTCATCTTTCATGGCCTTCACCCACCTTGGATTAGCGCATGCCAGCTTATAGGACCTTAGTTCTGAATCAACTGACATGTTTGCCAAGAAATTCATGCTTGGATTAGCACATGTCAACTTATAGGACCTTAGTTCTGAATCAACTGACATGTTTGCCAAGAAATTCATATACTGATGATGTATATTAGAGAACACATGATATAGGTAAGTTTGGATGGGGTAGATGGCTTCTAAGGATGACATAGCAACTAAATTTATTTTTGCAGCAGGATTATCATGTTGGATGACACTAGACACATAGTCATTTAACCAAGCCGTCCTATGCTTGACTCTGATACTTTGTTTGGAATGGACAGTTTGATTCTGAGGAACAACAGAAGGTTGAGAATTATCATTGTCATAGCCAGAGATCGAGGAAGGATTATGATTTATCTCAGAATTGGTATTATCATTTTCTAAGGATGGACAATTTTTAGGAAAGACAATTGGCAAAGGCATAGAATTTGACTCTTGAATGTCTTTGTAAGGAAAGATATCTTCACAGAATCTTACATCTCTAGAGACCAGAACCTTGTGAGATGACATATCATATACTTTATACCCCTTTTGTCCCATGCTATATCCTAGAAACTCACATTTCATGGCTCTCAGCTCAAATTTATACTTGTAAGGAGTAAGGTTAGCTACATAACAAAGACATCCAAAATATTTCAGGTTGTTGTGTCATTGATGTTGCCCATAGAGCATCTCATACGGTGTTTTCCATAGTGCCTAGCCGGCCGGCCAAAGTAAAAGAGAAAAAAAAAAAAGAAGAAGAAGAGGAGGAAGGAGTACCTGAGTGATATGAAATGAAAAGAAAATGAAATAAAAGTTTTTATTACTACTAAATTAACATTTCTTTGAAAGAATTTTTTAAATAATTTTTTAAAAAATTAATAAGGTATTTAATATTTTTAACTAACTAATACATTAAATATTTTTAGGTAAACATAAGTTTTAGAATTTTTTAAATAGCAAAATTTTAATATTTTCACATATGTAAATATATATGTGTGTGTATATATATATGTATATACAAGTGAAGTAATGATTGGTTGATGTGAAAGATGGAGTGGGAAAATGAGAGGATAGATGTGCTTTTTAGGGTGTAGGGTTTTTTTGGGTGAATTATAAGGGGATTTTTTTGGTAAAAAATTGTAGCATTTTGGAAAAAAGATTGGAGAATGTGCATGCAATTTGAAATTTTTTGAGGGTTGAAAAATATTTTCCCAAAATATAGGAAAACAAGCCCTAAAAGAATTTATACACAAAGAAAGAAAATTTTTTAAAATAAAAAATTATGGGTACTGTTGAAAGTTGCACTCACCAGTACCCATAATTTTTTATTCCGGTCAAAAACGACGGCTAGGGACAAAATTTGGTTACTATTGAAAGTTGCACTCACCGAATGCAACTCATTATAATTTTGAAATTCCTCCAAAAGGGGCGGTATTTTTGTAATTTTTTTTTTTTTACAATTTTTTTATAAAAAAGCCGGGTACAGACCTCCATACACTTTTGTATCTTTTCTCATTTTCATTGAAATATACACATTACTTTCCGTTCTCAAGCTTCAGAGATGGAGTCTCATTTCTCTCGCTGCGCAACCTCTGATACCTAACAACAGTGATCTTCAATAAATTAAAATACTATACTCTGACGATATATAGTATTTATATACATATATTATATTAAATTATACCAAAAAAAGAAAATTAATTAAAAAAATTCAGCTCATGTACAGTGGCGACAATAGCATCTCTTGCAACCAAAGCAATGAATCGGCACAGGAGACGATGCCAGGGCATTCTTTCTCCAACAGGTTTTTCACTTTGTCAATGAAGTCGAAGCCTCTCAACGTCTGATTTGGTACCGAGACCTTTTCCGTTTGGTTTCCGGTGCCTGCTGTGAAGTTCAGCAGCACCGATGCATTTATTGATTAATTGTATTTATAAAGAAATATTTAATATAATTGGTATTTATATAGTTACTATGTGAAATAGAAGATCAAACACCTAATAGAATAAAGAATCGCATGAACTGTGTAGATGACCCCAATTTAAGCATTCATATTGATATGACAATAGATGGCTAATTTATAAAAATATAGTGAAAAAAAATAATTTTTACAAAACTACGTTGTTTTAAAAAATTTACAAATCTACGGTAAGGCGTGGCTGCAAGCCATGCCTTTAAGTCTATTTTCTTTCCTTTTTTTTTTTTTTTCCATTGCCGCACCAAAAGAGGCACGCCTCTTTGGTGATGAATTTTTTTTTTTTTTTTTTTAAGAAATCAAGAAGAGGCGTGGCTAGCCTCTTGGGTGTACTGCCACTACACTTGTATCCGCCATGCATATACTCCTTTGCTCCAACATTCACATTTCGAGTGAATTGAGTGCTGGAGAAAATTTTGAGAGGAAAAGCAAAGAGAAGAGAGGAAAAAAGATAGGGAAGAAGAAATTGTGTTTTAAATAATTTGAGATAAGGTAAATTTTAATTTATGCTATTCAAGATTTTAATTTTATATTTTTGTTTATTTTAATTTATACAAAACTAAAAAGAAAATAAAAGTGCATTATGGAGTATCAATTTTTACATTAGTGGTTATTATGTAATTGAAATACTAAAAATTTTATATTAATTTTTAATAATATTTATATTAAATTAGAAATTTAAAATTAAATAATGAAATTAACCCATATTAAATGAATTTTTTTATAAAAAAAATATAAGTGTTATGTACATATAAAAAAATTATATCTCTCCTAAATTATGTGTATCACATTTTACAGATTAATTATATTGTATAATATATATATATATATATGTGTGTGTGTGTGTGTGTGTGTGTGTGATCAAATTATGTGAATGGTGGGTTTTGTAAGTGGAATAAATAAATAGGAGGTAAAAATATTATGTGATAGTTTCATATGATACAATAATAACATACATTGAAATTACAAACATCACTTATGATTAGAATGTATGATAATTCTTGATTAATGTATTATTGTACTACGGTTTTATATGCCTATTTTGGCCAAGGTTCTAAAGCATCCATTCACGAGTTAATATATTACATCAATTGAAGTAAATACAAAATACAACAAATTTATAAAAACATGTTTCAATCACTTGCATTTTATAAAATAGTACATTTATTAAAAAAATATATAGAATTTGTACTACATTTTTTTGGCTCAATTTTAATATTTTAAAAATATTAATTAATTAAATTAATATATAATAAAATATTATATTCAATTATATATAACATTAGAACTGATGTCAGCCCTAGTAATGCTCATTAGCCTAGCAAATATATTCCACCCAAAAAAAAAAAAAAAAGAAAAGAAGCCACGCCTCTTGTATCATGAAAAAAATTTACCCAAGAGGTGTGGCCGTTCGTCATTATCAATTGAGAGGCGTGCTTGGAGCCATGCCAATTCAGCAAAAAAAAAAAAAAAAAGGAGAGAGAGAGAGAGAGAGACTTAGAGGCATGGCTGTTACTGTAAATTTATAACCTTTTCAAAATCGTAATTTTGTAAAAATTATTTTTTCTCACCATATTTTTATAAATAGTCTCGCAATAGATTATTTTGAGTCTTGTATTTCAACTAGTGTTTTATCTTCTATCCCATTTCATATATATATATATATATATATACACACACACACGCTAAGCATATGCAATCTACCATTTTTCCCAATGTTAAAGTCAAAAATTTGAATTAATGCTTAAGCATAGAGAATAGAAAACGAAGAATGCTATAGCGGTCAGAAATGATCTGCTGATGAAATGACATATGATAAGACAAAAGCAAAATAGGAAAAAAAATATGTATGTGATTATCTTTTCAAAAACTATACATAAATACATACATATTTAACATGTACGAGTAAAGTGGAAAAAAAAAAAGAAGAAAATTTCAATTGAAATAAAGAATTTGAATTGAGGTGTAGTTACCCTGACAAAACAATCGTGGAAGTGCATTCTTATGAGGGCAGCTGCAGGAGAAGGAGCATTTGGGATGTGCTTATTGACATAGTCCTCAACAATTTTCTCAGCTTTTGGACAAGATTTTGCATAGAAATTCATCTCTAAATCAGCAAGGGCTGTGTCTACCAGTACTAGACCTATAACCACTATCACAATCCCATAATACCCAAGTTTTTCCATTTATGATCATGAAACTCACTTAATTTCTCTTTCTTGGCTGTTCTCTTCACTTAATTACCAACTCCAAAATGCATGGCCAAGAATTTATAAGCTTGATCGGGACAACATGGGCCAAGGCATGATGTATTCTTTTTGCCAGCTGACATGTGCTGATCAATTACTCTTGTCATGTTCAATTGACAAATTGGGTAGCGATAAAGAAATGTTTAGTTAGCATGGAATTGGTCAAATTTGTGACATATGATCGTTTGTCCTAATTAGTTACTTTCAAGTTTTATAAACCAAATCTTCCATAGTGACCAATATTCTCCTATCTTTTATTATTATTATTATTATTATTATTATTATTATTATTATTATTATTATTATTATTATTATAATTTTTTTTTATTTTATTTATTTATTTATTTTCAATCAACTCATGGTATCATCTTTTACATTACTAGTCTTCTTATTCTGTTATCTAACTTATGCCTTCCATGTATCATTCAAATCGAATGACTCTATGAATTACGTTGATATTTTAATGTATTATAAGTAACATCGGAAACATATATAACTTTTTCTCCAAGTTAGAATCCCATTGTTTAATTTTCAATTTGCTTTTGACCGTCAAACAAAGGTGAATAACTCATGTTCTTCTTTTGGAAAGAAGGGGTTCTTTCAATTCTGTCGGTACTCGAAATAATTTTGAGCAGACACACACTGTTTCGACCTGAGGGATAGTGGCAAATATAATGTGTGAGGCTTCTCGATCAGGAAGTGGTGTGGGTTGGCACTTGCAATCAAGTACCAAACATTAGGCTAGCCGAGAGGGTCCTCGGCTAAGACCCTCTGATGGTTAAGTCAGTTTGGGGCTGTGGTGAGGAAAAATGAGCTGAGTAACGACTTAGTTGTGGATGAAAATCTTATCACTGGGCTGGAAGAAGAGGGTATTTATAGTGCATGCTCATAGGTGAAAAGACGAGAATCGCCTTAACAAGCTTCAAGTGGAAATCCTGCTGGTAAGGGTAGTTATGGTCATTCCTACCAGAGCCCATGCCATGCAGCTATTTACTGTGCCAACTGCTAGGCTCCTCAGAGGGGGAGGCCACACTGTCATTAAATGCGAATGCGATAGCATTAATGGCGGAGGTGACTTGCCGGTACGACATTAAATGCGGATGGACGGGTGGTTGAAGCGCATTTAATACGACGGATGAGATGGCACAAATGGCATCATTAGTTGCTAAACATCTGAGTTTGCTCCCTTGTTAAATTTGGGCCTGACTGAACAAGGCCCGATGGTATCGAAACATCACTACTCCTAGATCGAAATTTAGCTGGGCCTAATGAGTTTATTGGGCTTTTAAAGCCCAACTTGACTGATCCCTGGGACTGATGAGTTTATTGGGCTTTTAAGGCCCAAATGGACTAATCCCATATCATAATTAATTAATTAATTAATTTTATTTTTGATTGATTAATAAATAATATATTTATAAGTGTATGTATGTGTATATATAAGCATACAAATATTTTTCAAGATTTATCTTTTTTTAACTACTTTGTTTTTTTTTTTTTTGGTTTTTATGTATTTGATTTTAGTTTTTATATAAAAATTTATTATTATTTTCTAATATTTATTTTTATTTATTTTGAAGTGGTGTAATAGTTGTGCTGACGTGGCAAGAGGAGTTGCCACACCATATGTCACACATAGGAGAGGGAAAGACATTCTGACAGACAGAGTGCCACGTGGCGCCAAATCACATATCACGTAAGCTCGGGCTGTTGCCAAATGACTTTCAGGCCCAGTTTGTTTTCAAATTACCAAAATTCAGGAGTTGCTATACTAATCTTGTGGCTCGAAAACATAAAGTCCTACATTGCCAGAAGGCTATAGGTACTGAACCAATTTTACAATTTTGCCACAAACATTTATATGTGGGGGCGAATGAATGTGTTGGGAAAAAGAAACTATATTAATTACTATATAAAAATATTGTATCACTATTCACTCCTTTTCAATTCTTAACAATATATATATATATATCTAAATCAGAAATAAATATGCTGAAAATAGAATACTCAATCCTTGAATTTTAATGAGAAAAATAATAAAATTAGAGAAATTCTTCTCTATTAATTTACTTTCGATCAAAAAATGGAAGAAAATTATTGATTCAAAAGCTAAAATTTTAGGTAATTAAGAGGGAGTCCAAGAACATAGATGAATAATAAAATCAAATGGCCGTTTTCAACGATTATAGATCAAAAGGAGGATCCAACATTCAATATTTCTTCATAATATAAAAGAAATTACCCAAAAATATCCTATGTCATAACAAAAATTAAAAAAAAAAAATGCCAAATGATATCAACCATCATCAAATGTAAAGATATTGTCTAATAAAGGACATCTACTTTTCATTTATAAAAGCCTTGCGGTCTTGTAAAGAATTCCTTGTGCAGTAGCAAAGATGTAGACTCCTCCGGGTATCTTCATCAGTATGTGTAAATTCACTCTCTTGGCTATGTGAGGAAACGGAGAAGAAATTTTGACAGTCAAGAGTTGAGGGTTTACGCCTGATCATCCGAGATGATCGTCTTTTGCCCCGGCTCCTGACAAACACAAAATAACAGCAATAAACAGGTATATATATATATATGCTACATTTGCATCTAGTGAAATATTTCGACATAATTTTAATCTACCGAATGTTGGTTACCTTGGCAGGCCCGTTATCCAATCCCTACTCGGCATTTGCTCTATCCGGCACGTCCTCATTGGCTTCAGCTTCTTCTTCTGACCTAGCCAATTTAGGATCTGCCTTTGAGCATTTCCCGCCAGCATCTCTCGGGCTTAAGTGCGCATCATCTCTCTATTGCTGCTGTTTGGCTGAGCAAAACCGTAAGTCCTCGACCCAGATGTGCTTATAGCCTCAGAGCCACGGTTTCCCTCAGCCATCTCATCTTCCAGCTTTCTCTTGCCTTTATCCTGCTGGAAAACATCAGCTCCTTTTGCCGGATCTATGCCAGAAGAACTTGGACCCTCTTGCCCCGCTCCTGATCTTCGAGGAGCTGCAGCGTTGGTAGGAGAGCTTGGACCTGCTTGCCTTGCTCCTGACCTTTGAGCAGCTGCAGCGTTTTGTCTGAGATTGTGCTGTTGCTGCTTGGGACCCCCGAAAAATCCTCTTAGTGGTGCCTCCGTAGCCTTAAATGTCGAGTAGCAAGTTTTGCAATTTATAGTAAGATGGAGATATTCCCTGGAGTACTCCTAGCGCTTCCAGCATCTCCAACAGATGGTCCAAAAACTATTGCTACTTTGACTGGCCGGAGCAGGAGTTAATGTAAATGGGACATTTGCACCTTTGGTATGGGACGTAGGAGCTTTGGTTCTTTTCGGGGCCGGGGGTCTCCTCGGAGCTGAGGTTGTCTTTGGACTTTGGAGCAGAGGATTTTGTCAGAATTGAATTCACCCTTCTCAAAAGATCCTCAAGTGCCTTTTCCGCTTCTGCTATTGATGGATCGACATATCCGGAAGATGAGCTGTCTGAAGATGACGCTGATGGGCCACCGGTATGCCTGAAAGTTTGATTTCCCCATGTTGATAGACCACCAGCTTGCCTGAAATGGTTCTCGCGGGATGGTGCAGATGGACCGCCGGTATTCCCAAAAGTTTGATTTTCAGTTTCCCTGGATGGTGCAGAAGGACCACCAGCTCGACTGAAAAAATCATATTCCCAGGGTGGTACTGATGAACTGCCAGCATCCCTGGAAAATTCATTTTCCCTGGTCAGCATCGAAGAAAAACCACCGGCATTGCTGAAAAATTGATAATCCCTGGATGGCCCTGAAGAACTACCAGGATGCTGGAAAAAATCAAATCCCATGGATAGGCCGGATGAACCACCAGGATTCTTGAAGAAATCAAATCCCATGGATGGTCCTGATGAACCAGCAGGAGGCCAGAAAAAGGGATATTCCTCCCATGGTGCAGGCCGACTAGCAGTAGGGCCGTAAACCTACGGGCCAGAGGAACCACCAGTGTGATACTGATTTTCCCTGCACTGTCCTGATGAACTACCAGTGTGGAACTGATTTTCCCTGGACAGCCCTGACGAACTACCAGTATTCCTGGAAAACTGAGGTCCCCAGGAGGGCTGATGGGTCGGCGTTATCCATTTGAGCTTTCTGTTTGATATCTGTCGCCAGCCTTCTGTCAGACGCCCCCCTTGCCTCCTGATTGGATAGCGATCTTGAATCAGCTTAAAAGCACCTTCTGCGCCAACAGAACTGTTTTTACCTGGATGCAATAGGAGAGCCAACTTTCTGTACTGTTTTTTAATTGTTGCCTCATCAGCCGAGGGGTCGATATCTAGCACGCTGTACCAGTTGACTTCACTGCATATCTTGTTCGCGGCATTGATATACAGTATCTTTTTCTCCGCCTTAATATGCACATCAAGCATTGCCAGCATTTGGGAAATGCCATCCAAGCCTGGATATAAAGTCTGTGCTTTCGGGGCAAACTTTCTTGCGCCAAGAAAATTGTTTTTCTGTACTTTTTCCTCAGCAATTATCATTGCCCTCATGCCTTCATCTTTGTTGCCCTCCATCGTGATCTGTATCAGATTGTCGACCAATTCAAGATTTATCAGATTAATGAAAGAAGTTATTATATAAGTACTGAAAAATCGCACATCCAAGTCAAGGATCAATTTCAAGTTCTCATATAAAATGAAGGCAAAATTGCACAATTGGTATGTACCTATAGCCTTTTGGCAATTTAGAACTTTATGTTTTCGGGCCATAAAAGTGGTATAGCAGCTCTTGAATTTTGGCAATTTGATGACAAATTGAGCCTGAAAGTCATTTGGCAGTGGCCCAAGCTTATGTGACGCTCTGTAAGTCAGAACATCTTTCGCTTTCCTACATGACATGTGATGTGGCAACTCCTCTTGCCATGTCTGCACAACTATTACACCACTTCAAAAAAAAAATGAAAATAAATATTAAAAAAAATTATAAATTTTTTTTATATAAAAACCAAAATCAAATACATAAAACCCCCCCCAAAAAAAGCAAAAAAATTAAAAGAAAAGAAGATAAATCTTGTAAAATATTTGTGTGCTTATATATACACACATATATGTACACATACATACACATATAAATCTATTATTTATTAATCAATCAAAATAGAATTAATTACTTAATTAATTTAGTTGAATTTATTAATTAACTAAAAAAATAAAAATCTAAAATCTATGTTCTTAATTAAATAGTAAAATTATAATATAAATTTAAATAAATTTGTTTATTTATTTAATAATTCTTTTAGAAAAAAACATAAACATTTAAATCCATCACCCACCCACCCACCCACCCCTATAAATAAAAATTTAATAATATGATTTAAATTTAAATTTATAAAAATTTATTTAATACAAATTTATTACCTTAAGTTTTTCTAAAAATTTAATTTATCACTCTAAGGTATTTTTTCTTAATAATTTTGGATTGCATATTCAATGATTCTACGATAGTAAACATATATAAAATAATGTTATTAAAATTGGTTGAATATATTTATTAATAAAAAATAAAATAAATTAATAAATAAAAATGTGAAAACCTACTCTCTTACCTATATAATTTAAATATACTTAATATTACTACAAATATAATATAAATATAAATTTATTTATTAAATTTAAATAATAATAATTTCTTCAAAAATGTATATATTTAATACCCCTACCCCCGAACACCCACAAAATGACCGTTGGCCATGCCTAGCGGCGGCCCTCCCTAAAATGGATGCTGGCCAGTGGCTTCCAGCGGTCGAATGGCCCAGCAACCGCATGACCGGCAGCCGCCTAAATTGGGAAGCCGCGGCCAGATCTACTAGCCGCGGTACCTGGGCCCGGCGGCCACAGCCAGATTTACTTGCCTGCCCTGCCATGGCCAGCCCGACGTTGGCCATGGCAGCCAAGGGGATGGGAGCAGCCAGCCGGCCGGGGGGTTGGGGGACAGGGAATAGGAAATTACATGTATATATATTTGTATTATGTATTTAAAATATACATTTATATATATATATATTAAAATGTATATATATACATATGCACACATGTATTTAAAGTATATATATTATGCATTAAAGATACACACACACACACACGCACATATATATATATATTATGTATTTAAAATATAAGAGGTGGATGAATATTATGTTTTCATGTGTAATTTTTTTCTCTCCAAATTTTATGCATTTTTATTTGTGTTAGTTTTTTTTAATTGCTTTATATATAAATTTATTTTTCCTTCTTTTGCCATTTTAAATTTTATTGCTTTATATATAAATTTATTTTTCACTTTTTTTCATTTTTCATTTTTTTTTGATGTGGCAAGTTATGTTGCCATGTCATACGCCATGTAGGAAAGAGAGTATAAGTTTGATGACGAAGCACTACATGGTGCCAAATCACATGCCACGTAAGATCAGGTCGTTACCAAATGACTTTGGGCTCAATTTACCAAAATTCAGGAGTTGTTGTACCAATTTTGGTGCCCGAAAATAAATTTCCTTAATTGCCAGAAAGCTATATATAGGTGCGGGACCAATTTTGTAATTTTACCTAAAATCAATTAGCAAATACTTTTTCATATGGGTTAGGTTAAGCCTATCAATAGATAAGGTTTTACATTATCCAAGTTCATGACAATAGTACAATGTACATACAAATACTCAATAAATAGACATGAGACCCGAATTATACCCAAACCTATTTAAAAAAATGAAATGAATTTGGATAGGGTCTATACCATTGACAAGCCTAGGTTAGGTAAATCTACATCTTACTTAGTTTAATGATTATTTAGTTAAATTAAATAGGCCGTAAGTTGGAGTCAAAAGCTCATTATTTACATTGGGCCAAGGAGCTTTGATAACAAGAGATTAAAGAAGTCTAGGCCCAGCCAACCACTCTAAGTCACTGTTATAAATATTTCTAGTTTTGTAAAGAGAATAAGAGAAAAGCCTAAGAAATATTATTTTTCTTATTAATTTGTCATCTTCATTACAAAATGTCTCCTTCCAAGTATAACCAAGTACACAATCTTCTCCCAGATGATCTTTAACTAATCTGAAATAAAAATAATTAAGCATTCATCACATTCTCCAATCTCACTCCTCAAAATCCATTGTGTCAAAAAAATTTCATGAGAAAACCTAAAATAGAAACAAAAAAAGAAACCTTGACGATAATCAATTGCAAATAAGGGATCCGCATGGACTGCACTCTTTTTTAGAACACTCCACGGTGATGAAAAAGGAATCTAAATACTGTTAGACCCTAATAAATTTGAGGGACCTGAATAGGCTAGATGGACAATTATATAACATGTCAAATTATTCGACACCATCATAAATAAGTTCATTGATAGATTTTTCAGATGTTCAATATTTTACTTTCTTAAATTCTTACTTTCACTTTATAACTTAGGTCTTAGGTGTTAAAAGTTTTCGTCCGGAAAAATCTCCAGCGATCATAATGTGTTTTTGAATTCAGGTTGAGCAAAAGCTCAACCCAAAGATTCAACCCTAGCTAAGGGAGAAAAAAAAAATTAAAATAAAAATAAAAATAAAAAATAAAATAAAAAAGCCCAAAATCCCTATAATATTCATCAATAAATTAAAATTCCATATATATATTTAATTATTTTGCATAAAGTCTAACTTCATTCACTCAACGATTTCTCAAATGAATGGATTAATAATTCAAGTCATTACAAAAACAACTTTCTGCCATCCAAGAAATGGAAAAATCTGAAAAACAAAGAACAAAACATATTCATACTTTTACACACGTAAAACTCGTACAAAAATATCGAACTAATTAACCGAAAATGGGAAGAAAAAGAGGAACAGAATCACACAAAACTGAATTTAATTAAATTTGATCAATTAACAGCAGAACAAATCTTCCTGATTTGGCCAGCTGTCCCGGTCAGCACACCGATCTGGCCCATTTTCACCATAGATACAGCAAAATCCTTGAAGAAGCTGGTCGATGCACCAGAAACAGCCACCGCGGCGTGATTCTGTACATATGCATTGGTCGCACTATTATTCAGCAGAGCTGCATCCGTTTGGAAAAGCCCTCTTCTGTTCTTCACAAGCGTGTAATAATCGACGTCGAAAGTTATGGAGCTGCCGGGATCCATCTGGACGACGGTGGTCGTGTCTGCGGGCGGGCATATCTTCTTCAATGCCGCTACGTAGTTGGGATCCATGGAGGGATCAGCGTCATTTCTGCCGGTGAAGTTGTAGAGGCGAGTCGAGAAGCTGGAGCAGTGGGAAATTCCAATTGTGTGCCCTCCTGTATATATGTGATCAGAAAGTGTGGTTTAAATCCTCTATTTTATTTTTTAATTCATTTTATGAATATATAAGATGTGTATTAAATATTTTTTTATAAAAATAATTAATTAAAAATAAAATACACTTCATATAAATACAGCAAGTTGGAATATGAGATGGAATATAAAAAGATATTAAGGATTCAAAGTGTAGAAAATGACACTTCCTTCGTTCATGTCAGGGGCATAGTTTATATACACAGTATGCCAAATTCATCACTAAATATGGAAAACCAACCTTTATTAAAGTGAAAGTACAACAAAACCTATTCAAATCCTTTTATTTGAATGGAATTTTACCTTTATTTCATTTCATAAATAAATACTAAGTGAATTAATTAAATATATATATTTTCATAAAAATATGTGCATGTGGATTAATAGATGAAGTACTCGATATCTATCCATAGAGTGAAATAAAAAATAAAATACCAATTTAAATAAACAATGCAAAAAGGAAATAATACTTCACGGGCTTAGTCCTTAATTCCGTATATTTTGGGCATCATTAATTATGTTCTAATTTTGTATTTTATTTTATATTTGATGTATATAGTTGCACCATGATAGAAACAAATTGAAAATTAATATGAATTATACGCTTGACATCAATTTAGATTTTCTATTTTAATTCATGTTTTATCTATTACTCTATTAATTTTATAAATATATACTGGTTTATTAAATAATTTTTTGTAAAAATAAATGATTAAAATTCATATAAACATATTCATTTAGTTGCAATAAAAGATGAAATATGTAATGGGATATATAATTCAAAGTAGTTAGACGACATGCATTGATAAAAGAAGAATGGTAGATGAAACAATAATTATTAAAATAGAATATTTGAACTAATATATCTTGATCTTGTCAGCTCATAATCCCATCAAAAACATCGTAACGAGGGATTCATGTCGTCTCTGGGAATAAACAAAAGTATGAAGGAGTACTTAAAAATTAGTGCAAGTTTTCAAAATTGTTCAATATTAAACATGTCTCTTGGATTAATTTAAACTTAATTTGCAATTTTTTTAGTTTTTACTTATCCCATTTCAAAAGTTTTTATTTGCGGAATTCTTTTGTTTTGTTTTGTTTTTTTTTCTTTTTCCTTTTATTTTCATATTATATAGTTTAAAGAAATTACGTACCAGACAAGACCACAAGATCTTTAAGACTTAAACCCTTTGCAGCAAATGAAGCTATTAGTTGAGTGATGTTGAAGAAGGGAGGTGGTAAGTTGGCCAAGGCCTCGGATGAGTTTGACACATTTCCATCTCTTCGTCCCAAGGGAACTTGCCAAAATGGTCCATTTATCTGGAGCAAACATATAAATAGAAATTAATTATTATACAAATTAAAAATTTTATATATTGACGACGATCATCAGATCTGTCATCAAATATATATAGAAGCGCAATCACATTAAAATATTATCTTGTCAGCATATGGTGGTCGATGGTTTTTTTGCATCTCAAATGGTGGAAGAAAAGAAACAATTAATTAAAAATTAAATATCATCATTAATATATATCTGTATTTAATTAGAAAATAAAAGATGTAGTTATAAGTTATTTAATTGTAATGAATTATACATATTTTTGTAGAAGTATTAGTACTTCTACCTGTGAAACTGCATCTCGGGCAACCAAAGCAAGAATATCAGCACAGGACACTATGCCAGGGCACTTCTTCTCCACTGCTGCTTTTACAGCATCAATTACTTGGAAACCTCTCAGGCTTTGGTTGGGAAATGAATCCTTCTCGGCTGTATTGTTCGCTGTAGAATTTAGAAGTACTGATCCATCGCAGCCCTGCAATATTGCTTGCTATTATAGGTGGTAGATAACGCAAGAATTCAAATGTTATACATACTTCTACTATGAAGCCATATATATAGTATGTAAAAGCAATTATTGCTCTATGATAATGTGATGGGGATATCAAAGAAAAGTCAATTTAACCCTTAATGAAGTAGATTCTCAGTCTGTTTTAGTCGGACTGGATAAAATTCTATTTATCCAATTTACCTGATATCCAATGCGATGCATTGACCCATATAGATGGAATGTTTCATGTTATGCATGTCATATACTTTATTAACTTCATGCTTGCTAAATGATCATGAATATAAATACCTAAAATATCTATGCCATATTTCTAGTTGTGCAACGCAAAATAATCTATACCTTTCTACATTTTATTATATCCTTATTGCTTCAATCACTACATGAACATAGGAGGGGTGTTTTTACTTAGCAATCCAATCTATGTTTTACTATGATTCTAGGAACTATGAATTTTGGCATACTCTCATTGATTCATAAGATTAACGCGAGTTTGAACCATATCAAAGAATTAATCACTCTCGACCTCCACCATCATCAACTTATGAATTCCTACTAATCTAAAAGTATGATCAAATATTTGGGAAAGGGTTGAACTCCGACCCAACCTAGACCTATCAAAACTCAAAATCACACTCATTCAGAGGAGGACATATGGAAAGATTTCAAAATGCATGCCACTTAAGACATCTCAGCACATAATTATAAATACCCTCTCATTTAATATACACCTAGAGTTGAAGAGAGATCGACGCCCCTTCTTACCAACTTGAAGGTTTCTACTGGTCGACCAAACAAGTTCGACCTGAGCCCAATCATTGGTTGATCTATCAACCTCTGGGAACATATAAATTAATATACTGACGTCATATTATTCCGACCTCGAAATATATATATATCATGCAATATTATCGCGTATGTATATATATGTATATATTATATACCCTAACAAAACAATCATGGAAATGCATCCTCAGCAATCCTGCAGCAAGCGATGGTGCACTAGAAATGAATTCCGCGGTAGTTTCATTAACGACAGCCTCGACTGACGGACATGTCGTGGCGTAGAAACCAAGTTTCAGGCCTTGTGCATTGGCCTCCTGCTGCTGCTGCAAGAAGAAAACCAGAAAGAAAGCCAAAAGAAGTTTGGGAATTGCCATGTAGTAATAGTTTTGTGTTTTAATTTTGAAAGGATTAATATATGATTTTTTGTATCGTTCGAAGAATGAATTGAATCCCCTTTAAATAGTCGGAGAATTCTTTCAGAATATCATGCTACAGCAGAGACATGGTTTTGAGTTCTGATAGTTAATAATATTTTCAGTTGATTATTGCATTTTGTCGGTTGGATTAATATATTACTTGTATTTTAAGCTACAGAGAAGATTCTAAGACTGATTCCTTAACTACCATACATACATATAGACACACACACACACACACACACACATATAGAGCGTCCATTAATTTAAGTTACTTGTTATAAAGAATGCAAATAATACTCCTAATGTATGGAAGTAATGATTAAGAAAACAATATTGAAGTAATTTTCATCTTCTTTCACAAATTGGATTGAAGTTGCAAGAAAAAAGCAAGTGGAATGTTAAGGGCTCACAAAAATTTTTACACACGCATCATGGGTTCGAGAATGTTTGAACCTTAAATCTCACACATATAAACGGTCGATTAGTCTGTGAGTTAGTGGCATAAACCTCATATATAAAATGTAAAATTAAATATTCGAATACTAACGAACTTCTGGTGTGTATAAATAATAAAAAAAAAAGGCGCTCACACTCACATATAAATGTCATACTAATATCACTAGGTCAACCAATTACTTGGCGTTCAATTTATTAAGCTTTTCTCGTCACATTTTGGTCCTTTCTTACTTCTTATTTGTAAAAAAATAATTTGGTGAAATTAGCAAATGTTTTGGACATAACAAACGTGCATGCTACTAATCTGGATCATTTCCTCATATAAGTATATTGTAGGAAATATTTGAGTAAACATCCAAGGAGGTAACTATTCCACGTTCAACTGAAATTTTCTACGTACGATTTATATTAATTATATACTAATTAATTTTAAAATGTTGATGAAGTTGGCGTGTGGACGCAAAATAACACTATATAAGTAAAGGAGTTGACTTCATTTAATTTTAATAGATCATATATGCTAGCTGTACTTGATATGTGGTATTAGTTGTGTTGTTAATTTTTTTTTTTATTATTTTTTTTTTAAATTTATGCTTCCCCACGTTTCTCTGTCTAACCAGAAACATTAGTTATCTGTTTAATTACATAGTTGAACTTTCATTTAATCGATCACAAATTTACTGCACTTGTCAATTAAGTGGTCATTGCCCTAATAACACAAACTCACATAAAAATATAAGGTTAGGAGTTCAAACTTAATGAATTATTGTCATATCTAAATAAATAAATAAAAGAAAACTTGCATGAACTTAGGCATTATAGGAGTCTAGTGAAAGATGAAGCCTCAATTTAAATGGTAAAATTGAGTCTCAATTAACTTCAGTATTTTGAATTTGAAATCCCGTAAATATCAATTTTTTTTTGGTATTTATCTTACAATAATTTCAAGTGCACGCTTTTTCATTACCTCATTCTTGTCACATATATTACAGTTACATTTTAGATTGAAAATTAATTGTCGTACTGATTGCGTCATGCAAAGCACTTTGGATCCTTTATTTTATTACTTATTTCATCTCTTATTCTAACTTACTCCATTTATGTCATGTGTATCTAATTTTCAATCAATTATTTTTATAAAAAATATTTAATACACATATTATATATTCATAAAATTATAAAATAGTGAATGAAATAAAGAATTTAAACCGCTGACTAGAGAGACCTTTTATCTTTTTAGAAGAGTTGGTATTACGAAGGCTAAGAGCCCCAAAGTTGCTGTTGACAAAGTTTCATCAGTTGTAATATTCAATTTTTTTTCTCTTTATTATTTTTTTATTCTTTTGTTGGTTGAAGAAAAGCTGGTTCTTTAAATCATTACAGGTTCAAAGAAAAAAGGAACTTACACTGTTTAATTTATACTATGTTGGATTCATGGATTTTGGCGAGAAAAGAAAGAAAAATGTTAAGAAAAATATTTTTGATTGTTTGGTTGGTAAAGAAAATATTAAAAAAAAAAAAGTTTGGAAAAAATAAATGAGGAAAATGAGAAAACTTTTGATAGTGTATCTAAGGAAAATGAATTTTTCTCACAAAATAATGAGGAAAATAAGGAAAAGCCTATTTGAACTATCTCTTATTTTCCAGCATATTCATCACCCTTCTTTTCCCAATCCCTTTCTTTATTGTTTTCTTTAACAACCAAACAAATTTGTTAAAAGGAAAAGAAAAGAAAAAAATAATAAAATTTCAAATTTGTTTGATTGTTAAAGAAAATAATGTAAAAAAAAAAAGAATGGGGAAAAAAGGAGTGATGAATGTGCTGGAGAATAAGAGAGAGTTCAAATAGGCTTCTCTCATTTTTTTCATCATTTTGTGGGGAAAATTCATTTTCGTTAGACACATTATATTTTTCTCAAGTTTTCCTTTCTTTATTATTTTTCTTACCAACAAAACAATAAAAAATATTTTCCTTGGCATCTTCTTTTCTTTTCCTCAACAAAATCCATGAAGCATTTTCTAGTGTTAATGTTCTGCGCAGAAATGTTAGAAAATGCCATTTTTTGCTTTTTCGTTTTCTCTTTTCCCCCCAAAACCATTTACAAAGTATAGTAAATATTCGCTCTACTTCTGAAATAGTTCATTGTTGATAAATGATATTTATAAATTGTTGATTGTTGACCATTTATTGTTAGCTCAAATTAGAAAAGGGAAAAAACTGTCTAAAAGAATAACATAAATCAATAGTTAAGAGAATACCAGATAACAGAGAAAAAAACCAAAAACAAAAAACAAAAAACAAAAGGAACTCTATTAACTAATGTGCGTGAATCAGAAAACTTTGATCTAAGTTTATATTTAGGATGAAACATATATATAAATTATACAAAACAAAAACTATATTCGTATACATTCACATAAAAAGTATATATTAATATAATACAAAACAAAAAAGATGATACATGACAAAATATGATATATATATATATATATATTTATTTATAAGGAAAATCTATTTTTAGCCCCATCGGAAAAATCGTTTTGGTAGTTTACCCCCCTGTGAAAAAAAAAAAAAAGAGTTGAAATACCGCCTTATGTTTTTAAAAATGAGTGAAAAACCACCCTGAGACCATAAGTGTAGTCCACGCGCCAAAAAATACGAGTGGTTGTGATTTTTTTTATATATAAAATGACTATTATGCCCTTAGTATATCAATCGTTGGATCTTTTTGTTTAAATAAACGGCCCAAATTGAATATTACTTAATATTTATAAAAAATATATATAAAATATTATTTATAAATTTATGTACATATATATACAATATATTATATATATTACAATATATTTATCAATATTATATAATATATATTATAAATATAATATAGTATTATAATATATATATATATATATATAGGTTGACATGGAAGCAAATGCCAACCAGATCTGGCCGGCCAGATCCAGCCAGCTTGTCATGAATGAACTCTATCTATGCAGCGGAACAATCGTCTGTCCGTGTGGCATCTCAGGTTCCATCCAACCTTCGATCCGCCAACGTCCATTTCGAGTCTTTCTCATGACCTGTTACTCGATTCGGCCCAATAGCTTACTAGCATAAGCATCAGAATGCCTCTCGGTACTTGCGTACTCGCCTATTTTGAATGCCCACAATCATCAAAGGCTCGCGTCCGTCAAGCCGAGCGTGTTTCCTTAACGATCCCCGACTAGCCAGCATGCACATTCTCAATCTCAAGTCCCTTACGGGCATCTCTTGATGGCAAAGGAGCAATCTCACTCCGTCTTGGCATTGAGGGTCACTCGTGTTCCCACAACGCAATCCTCGTGCTTGTCACTCGCTCGGAGCTCTTAGGCCGTGCCATAGCGCCCTTCATTTGTGCCTCGCCCGAGTAGGGCCACATGTAAGTCCAAGGCTTATGTGATGTGCCACCATCTTATATTAGTCCCACACAAAGCATTGAACATTGTTTCTCGCTTGCTAGCATCGTGCCATAACTTGCCTGCTATGCGGCGTCGCCCCACGACTGCATGTCTTAAGCCAACGGACCCCCGCAACAAGGCTAGAATCCATAGCACATGCTTAACGAGTTAGCTCACGAGACATTTGGGTGTTCGTCTTGATCACTCAATTGGTCTTGAGGTGTTGCCCTTAATTTTTGAAGCCCACGGGGCAATAGAGTTTTCGCCTTCAAACCTCTCGGCACCTTCCCGGACCCAACATGGGCCCTCTTGGCCCCACGCCGCCGGTTCGGTTCCCGACCCGTCCGGAGACTCTAAACACTCCTTTGAGATGTTTAGAGTCGGCCCTTGAAGGCTCCCCATCGCCTTCAAAGAGTTGCCTGCTTAGTGCCTTGACAGCATGGGGAGGATCAGCTGGTGCCCACTGTCCCAACAGCCCTTCAAACATGCATGTTCCCCTTATAATAGGCTTAAAAAAGATTTCCGTTGTGCCCACAGTAGACATTGGAATGCCGATGATGTATACATTTTCGCAACTTCGCCTCCCGAAGTCCAAACCACTTGCCGCTTGAACCGTTGGATAACTCTCGACTTCTACATTGACTCTGCCAAGTTCCAGCCCCGTCCGATTCTCCATGGAACAGTAATTGCCCTTGCAATAAGCTGGAATCACAACAATGCCACTGCACTGCCGCATTCTAAACATCTTTGCCGTTTCCTATCCAAACGGAACGTCTACTGGTGAAACTTGGTGGGAACATTTCCAACACCTCAAGGAACATCCCACAGAAAAAGTTTCACAAAAATCATTTTCCAAGACACTCTGTTCAATGCATCTTTGCGCCACCCGCACGCAGCAAGACCTCTCCCGGTCGCCCTTAATGTTCGGTGCCCAAATGGACACGGAATGACTTCAAACTTGGTAGGAAGCATCCTCATACCTCAGAAAGTATACCATTATAACCGTTTTGCAATCCGCATCTCGTAAGAGCCTCTGCTCATGAGTCGTTTCTGCCCTACTGGGTGAGCCGACAACGCCTTGTCGCTCCTAACGCCCCTTCAAGTCACGGTCGCCATTCTTCTCCAATGAGCAACCCGTGACACAGCGGTAGCAATCCTCGGTGGCCTCTGTGTATTAAAAATGGGGGGGGAAAAAAAAGCTTGGCTCATGGCTGCCATGTTAATAGGCCAATTGCGTGGGTGGGGGGAGGGGGGAAGGGAAGGGAGGCAACATGGTAGCCATGACCAAGGCTGCCATGGCAGCCAACACCAACTAAATCCGATTAGATTCGGCCAGCAACTGCCGTGTATTAAAAAAGAAAAAGAAAGAAAGAAAAAAAGCATGGCTCAGCCTTGGTCATGGCTGCCATGGCAGCCGATTGTGTGGGAAAATAGAGGGAAGGGAAAGGGGCACGACTGCCACGGCAGCCATGCCAACCAGATCTGGCCGGCGATCGCAGTTCCCAGCGGCCGTCATGTATAAAGAAAAAAGAAAAAAAAAGGTATCTTGGCTTAGGCAGTCGGTTTCGATGGCTTGGGTGAGGGGGATGTGGGGAAGGGTGGAAGTTATATATATAATATATGTATGAATATAAACATGCTACAAATATAAATAATTATATATGCATGTATATAATTTTTTTATAAATACTATATACTATTTGATGTATTAAAGATGTTATATATTTTATAACTATGAAATTATATTTTAGTTTTGATAATTATATATATGTATGTATATATAATTTTATAAATATTAAATAGTACTTAATTCATATAAGTAGGTTATATATTTGATAAATATAAAATTATTTAACTTTAGATTGAACAATTTTTTTTTGTATATATGTATATAGATATGTTATAGATAATTTTATATACTTATATGTATTAATATAATCTTTTATATGTATGTATATATAATTTTATAAATATTAAATAGTAATTTATTTATTACGTATGTTATATATTTCATAAATATAAAATTATTTAATTTTAGATTAAACAAAAGAAAAAGAAATATATATATATATATGTATATAGATATGTTATAAATAATTTTATATACATACATATATATATTATGCATATACGTATTTATATAATTTTTATATGTATATAATTTTATATATATGTATGTATATATAATTTTATAAATATTAGATGGTATTTAATTTATATAAACATCTTATGTATTTTGTAAATATAAAATTATTTAATTTAGATTAAATAAAAGAAAAAGAAAAACATAAGGATATAAAGTAATTTTATATATATGAGGGTATTTTCATCATTTTAATGTAAAATTCAACTCAAATAGATAGAAGGGGGCAGTGATCCAAATTTTAAAAACATAAGGGGGCGTTTCAACCCCTTTTTTTTTCCACAAGGGGGTAAATCGCCCATTTCATGTAACACAGGGGTAAAAAGATTTTAACCCTATAAATATATATATATATATGTATGTATCCTGATCCCATATATAATATGCAGAATTAATTTGTGCATATGTGTAAGTTATTAGTTAGTTAATTACTTTGTACCAATTTTTTGAATATTTGAGATTCACATCTTATTAATTAATAGTATTTATGCCAAATTTATAATCTGAGAGATAAAATTATTGTATTACACTAAATAGAAATACCAAGCCTTTTGGTCCAAAAGGTATTCAGTACGTAGTCAAAGTCTTGGTATTTCTATTTAAGTATAATATATAGTTAGGTAGACTATGTGAATACGTAGTCAAAGTTATGAGCCTTTTAGGTTGAATTTAATTATTTATGGAAAATGAGATCGATTAATTAGTCGTAATTATTATATTTACTACCTTAAAATGATTTTATATTAAGGGACAATAAAGAATCTTTATGTTTCTTAGTTTGCTAACAACAAATCCATCTCTTTCTCTCTCTCTCTCTCTCTCTCTCTCTCTCTATATATATATATATATATATATGATGGGGGTGAAATCTATTTGTAACTGGATCAGGTGATAATTTGGGTGGGGCTCGACCTCTCTGGTTGATATATGAGTGTACCTAGGCCGAGTCCTACAATCACGAGCAAACGTCAGGCTAGCGGAGGTGTCCTCGGCTTAGGCGCTCTGACGCTCAAGTTAGTATGGGGTCGACGAGATACGAGCAAAGTGAGGGCTTGTTGTATATATATCATAGCATACCTTTGAGAGGCTGGAGTGGAGGTATTTATAGCCTTCTCTCCATGTTGATTTGTTTGAGATGCCCTTAACATGTAGGAATGATATTTGTCCTTGCATAGGGACCATTAGGTCATTTCCTATCCCTGTACTATTCCAGGCGGTTGCCTCTCCAGGTTTTAGGGACAGAATAGGACATTTTAGGCACGTCTCCTCCTTAGTGCGGCAGCATGGGTGGTACTGGGGCGGCATGCGCTATTAATGTGGAGGCTTGCTACCTGTCAAGCCATTTAATGCGGCAGAGTTGGTTTTGCCCAAGGTCGACCTCCATGGTCAGCCGCAAAGTCAACCTAACAATAGGTTGGCACGCGGCATATGAGGTGGACGAGCGATGTTGTCGAGGGATCGACCAACAGCCTCGTACGTGACACTGTCGAGCACCCGCTTGCCTGGGTATGACGTCGATCTGTGAGGTCGATTTAGGTCACCTGACGTCGGTAGTACCACGGGCCTTGGGCACGAGGTGGGCTCGACGCTACATCCTTGGGCCTGCTATCTTTGGGCTGAGCCTATTGGGCTATCCCATATCATGAGTCCTCTCCACTTCCGGATGCTGAACGAGGGAATCAACGAGAAGGATTGGGGAGTAACTTGTTGAGCGGTTATGCGGGCTCATCGATGAGGGTTTTTGAAAGTCAACTTGGGTTTCGTGCATTTAATGAGTGGTTACATCATGTCGCGCGTGGCGCGGAACGGCGGTTACAACATTATTACAACCGCTTGGTTTCCCACGCTTGCGTGTCTATAAATAGGTGCTGTTAAAATAGCCATTTTTACTTTTACTACCTTTGCGTCTGGTCGAGTTCTAGCCAACTGCCTTTGCTGCTAATATACTTTGCTTTTAGTTCATTGACAAAGAGTAAGTCCTTTCTTTCATTCTCCTTAGTGTTCTTCGTTTTATTATAGCGATGTTGCATTTATCTGATTCTGAGGATAGCCATGGGGGGGACAGCGAGGCTACTCACTCTGATAGGCCTGGGGGTTCATTAGAGAAGTTATGTAGCTCGTTGAGCGACAGGTCGAGCTCCAGTAACTCGAGCATAGATCGCGATGGTGATGGAGCTAGGCCAAGTCAGGTTCTTCCATCACGGGGTCGATTATTCACCCCTAACCATCACAGCCAAATAGTGTCCACGATCACTCCGTTGACCTAAGGCGCATTAGACAGTTGTATCACATTCCTCCTGAGTATGAGCTTTTAACACCGGGGGCTTCTGGTCGAATGTATCGACCCCCGGCTGGCTGTATCACTGTGTTTGAGGATGCCTTTAGGTGTGGTCTTAGGTTCCCTTTAGGTGGTCATGCAATCAACCTGCTTAGGGGCCTACAAGTGTATATAACCCAACTATTGCCAAACTGCTTTTCAACCATTTATAGCTTTATTGTCCTGATGCACCTTTTCGACCAGTCTGCCAATTGTGATAAATTCTCCAATTTTTTCCACCTTCTGATGTCTCGCAAGTTGGGTAACACCGACGAGTCGGGCTTCTATTACCTCACTGCTCGACCTCGCCGTGAATTTCTCATAACCCCTATCTCTTCTTATGGACAAGAGTGGAAAAAATATTATCTGTATGTTCGAGTCGCTGGGGGTTTCAATATTCTGAGGGGCTGGTGGATGGGGCATATCGAGATGCCAGGTAACCTGACTCTGACTTGGTCCAATACTTTTGTTCGGAATCTGGTCGAGTTTGGCCAGGCAGAGGCCTCGGTGTTTATCGAGGAGAGAAGTTTGGTGTTGGCTAGGTTATCGCCAGCCCAACTAAATTTTCCTGCAGACAATCGACTAGGTAGATTGTGCTGTCTATGATTCGCTATTTTTCTATTTTTCTGTTCAATTTTAATCCTTTGCTATTAATGTTGCTTGGCAGATCGCTACGAGATCATGAACCGATCAAGAGCCAAAGCTTTGGTGAGGGTCGAGAGGAACCAACAATGTCGCTTGGCGACGGCGGCTCGTTGAGGAGTAGCCGTGGTCTAGGCACCTCTGCCTGAGGCGATGACACCCTCGCCGTCACCTGCTCGACTAATAGCGACTGCAGGTGGCAGCCCAGCAGGTTGGAGAAAAAGACCTATGGTGGAGTAGGCAGGACCCGCTCCGAAGAGGACTGCCATTGAGAAAGGCAAGGGGAAGGCCACAGGGTTGGGCCAACCCATAGGCTACGATCTGTTCGGGCAGCGCGGGGATGATTTGCTGTTCCATCTGCCAAGATTGCAGTCGTCGAGGTTCGGTACGGAATCAAGCATGGCTGTTCACAACTCCCTATCGATGCAGACGGCAGGGTCAACTAGGGCTGCTCCTCTGAAGGTATTGATGGACGGGTTGTTCGCGTCTGACCAGAAAAAGTTGATGGGGCTGAGCCAAGATGCCGATCTCAGGGCTCTGGCCTATCACTCTAATATGGTAAGGTTCTGGTTGAATATGTTGTATTGTTGATATTTATTCTTTGGTCCAAGATTATTTTCTTATTGGTAATGATATCTTTCAGGTTGGCCAGCTGGGCTACCACTTTTACAGGAGGTTGAAGCTGGCCCTTGCCGACTACGAACACTTGCAGGAGGGCGGGGATGCAGAGATACTGAAGGTTTAGCTTGAATCATCCCAAACCCGAGTCGAGGAGCTAAACAGTCGGCTCTAAGTAAAGGATAATCAGTTGGTTGCCTCTGTCAATGAGAGGACTAGAATGGATGAGCTGCTCAAGCAGGCCCGTATGGATGTGTAGCTTGCTTATGACTCTGGTCGGTTAGTTGGTCGGAGGGTGGTGCTCGATGAGGCTCGAGCTGAGTTTTACAGGACACTGCTACTAATGCGATGAGATGTTGTACAACAATTTATGCCCTCATCGGCGTTCCAAGATGCGACTGTTGTGTTCTCGTTGGATGACACTTGGATGGTGTTCAAGAAGGCCCTCAAGCAACTGCAATTCCTGGGTTACTCTTTTCGACCCGAGGATAGGGAACACCTCAGCCATCTCCTCGACGAGAAGCTGCAGCCCTACCCTGAAGACGAGGAAGCTGCCAATGAAGAGGGAGTTGTAGAGGATTCTGTGGTCGAAGGAGCTGCAACGGCCCCACCTGCCGCTTCCATGATTGAGGAGCAAAGGAAGGCGATCGAGGTGGCCAGGAGGCTGGATGAGATCGTGAAGGAATTCGCCTTCACCAATGATTTTGCTTTCGAGATTCGAGATGGCCCAGTCGACGCTGCTGCACACCTTCCTCCGCTGGACGGGAGCTTTCTGACCGACGAGGTTGGGCCCTCCCAACTAGTGACAGTCGCCGTTCCTATTGCGGTTGCTATACCTGAGCCAAGTGCAGACCCCCCACGGTGGATCCCAATCCAATTCCTTCGAGCGATGTGCTCGAGTTGCTGATTGATGAGGGTGGCCGAGAGGGCGTGACGAGGGCGCCGGGTTGAGCTGATTCTCTTGTACTGATGTATTTTCGAATATTTGTAACCCAGACTTTTTGAAATGAATGAAGTACTTCTATTGTTGCTCGTACATGTTTGTTTAATTGGATGACATGCTTGCTTTTATCTGTTTGGCCAAATAAAATGAGAAAAAATAAAATGTGTTTTCCAAATATTGGTAAAATTAGTCCAAGTTCGTCGTCGAATGAACCATGATAACTAAATCCAATGTACGTTTTAATTCCCATTATGTATGTTCAATTTATCAACTCTGAGGTCGGATGCAATCTACCACGTTGATTGCTTAATCGAAAAAAATAATTAACAATAAACTCATATAATTTAGCGACTGCGGGGCCGATATTAAAAATTATACCGTTCAGCGTGACATTTATTAGCCTGCTTGGTCGACTGCTGGGTCGACGATTTGGCCTTGGCTGTGAAGCCTTGACTTGGTGGCTTGAAGCTTGCTTTGTCGATTGCGAGGTCGACAATTTGGTCTTGGCTGTGAAGCCTTGACTTGGTGGCTTGAAGCTTACTTGGTCGACTACCAGGTCGACAATTTGGTTTTGGCTGTGAAGCCTTGACTTGGCAACTTGAAGCCTGCTGGGTCGGCAACGGGGTCGATGGCAACTAAAAGCCTGCTTGGTCGACTACGAGGTCGATAGCAAATGGCCAGTTTGTGCAAGTTGGTATTTACAAAATGTGTTGTAACTTTTCACTACTGCTAGGAAATACAACGGAGGCCAATGGCCTTTTTATACATAGAATTTCTTTAGATTTACCGCATTGCAAGGTCGTGGTAGTTCGTTGCCTTGTGTGTCTGCTAGTCGATAGGCGTTGTGCTTTGACACTTTGACCACAGAGTAAGGTCCCTCCCATTTTAGGTCAAGTTTTCCCACATTTCTGGACACTTCAACCTTCTTGAAGATTAGGTCGCCAACTTTGAAACTGCAGGGTCGAACTGCTTTGTTGTAACGTTTTGTCATTTTCGATTGGAATCGTTGCATTGTGTTGTAGGCTATGTGACGCAATTCGTCGATGGTGATTAGGTCAAGGGTCCTTTTTTGTTACATTTCTGACCAGGTTGTACTGAATCACTCGGGCCGTATGCTGGACCAGTTCAGATGGAATTACTGCTTCGGAGCTATAGACCAAGCTGTAGGGGCTATGGCCCGTGGCTGTTCGAGGCATGGTCCTAGATGCCCATAGCACTCTTGGGAGGTCATCTGCCTAACTTGCCAATGTGCCTGCTATTCGAGCTTTGATGTGTTCGAGAACTATTCTGTTCGTCACCTCCGTCTGACCATTAGCTTGGGAGTTTCCTACCGACGTGAAGTGTTGGCTGATTCCCAAGGCCTCGCACCGTTTTCTCGTGCTCTTACTTTGGAACTGAGTGCCATTATCCGAGATTAGGATTTTGGGCAAACTGAACCGACAAATTATGCTCTTCCAAATAAAGCTCTTGATGGTCGTGTCGGTGATTTTTGGAACTACTTCGGTTACAACCCATTTAGTGAAGTACTCAACTACCACGATGATGAATTTTTGCTGACCCATTGTCCTCGGGAAGGATCCAACTATGTCGATCCCCCACTGGTCAAATGGCCATGTGATCTAGACATTTACCATCGACGCGGCTGGTTGGTACAGTATGTTCGAGTGGATCTGGCACGATGGGCATTTTCTGGTGAAGTCGACTGAGTCTTGCAATAAAGTAGGCCAAAAATAACCATACCAGACAACTTTGTGGGCCAAGGACCAACCTCTGGAATGGTTGCCGCAAATGCCGGCGTGAATCTTATGTAACATTTCATTTGTCTCTTCGAAGGTTAGGCATTTAAGTGGTGGTCCTGATATTGACCTCCTGTAGAGCAACTGTCAGTGTTCATCGAGGGCAAACTTAGTTGCCTGCCCTCTAAGCCTGCGGGCCTCCTTCTCGTCGTCGGGGATGGTCCCTTGACTCGGGTAGAGCTTGATTAGGTCTTGCCAGGAGAGAGTTGTCTCTACGACCCATCCGACAAGGTTCTGATCGGTGGCTTGAATGCATGGTTTGCTAGCCACCAAGAATGTTATAGTTCTTTTCCTGGTTCTTTTTGTCAAGCTGGCTAACTTTGAAAGTGCGTCTGTCCGTTCATTTTCCACTCATGGTACCTTGCTCAGAGTGAAGCTTTTGATGACTGTTGTATTTATTTTACTTCAGTCAAGTACTGGCTCATTTTGGTTTCCTTGGCTTCAAAATTCCTTTCAACTTGCTCCACTACCAGCTGGGAATCAGTGATCACTACTAGCTGCTTAACGCCCTGAGCTGCTACCATGTTCATCCTGACAATGAGAGCTTCGTATTCAACTTCGTTGTTGATGATCGGGAAGTCGAGTTTTATGGCAAAATCATACTCCTCCGCGAGTGGGGAACGAAGAGAAACACCAATTCTACCCCCCGATGAGGTCTCCAAACTATTGACGTGTAATGTCCATACTGAGGAGTTCTCAACTGTTTGGTCCGGGAGATCGACGCTTTCGGCGACAAAGTCGGCTAGTACTTGCGCTTTTATGGCCGTTAGCGGCTGGAATGTGATGTCGTACTCCCCAAGCTCGATAGCCCATTTGGTGAGTCTGCCTGACGTGTCAGGCTTTGACAACACCTACTTTAACGGTTGATTCATCAATACCACGATCATATGGGACTGGAAGTAAGGAAGAAGCTTCCGTGCTGCTGTAACGAGGGCGAGGGCAAACTTTTCGATATCCAGGTAATTGTGCTCTAGCCCATGCGGGGCCTTACTATAGTAATATATTGGTCGGTGAGCCCCATCTCTCATCGATGCCAATACCGAGCTGATCGAGGCGGTGGAGATGACCAAGTAAAGCTGTAACACTTCTCCCAGCTCGGGTTTAGTGAGCATAGGTGGCGATGATAGGTATTGCTTAAGCTCGACGAGAGCCTAGTCATATTGTTCAGTCCACTGAAACCCTAATTTTTTAACATTCTTGAGGATTTTGAAGAAAGGTAGACTCATGTCGACCAGTCGTGCAATGAATCTGCAGAGGGTTATTATCTTGCCGACCAGATGTTGTACATCTCGAACAGTACGGGGCGGGGCGACGTCCAAAATTGGCTGGATCTTAAGCGGGTTCGCTTCGATCCTTCTTTGGCTGACCATGTAGCCCAGGAACTTGCCTCCTCGAACCCCAAAGGTGTACTTATTGGGATTAAGTTTCATACCGAAGGCCCTCAATATAGAGAAAGTGTGGTCGAGGTCGATTAGGTGGTCCTCGGCTTTCATTATTTTTACAATCATCTCATCGACGTAGACCTCCATCGATTTTTTGATCTCATTTTTGAACATAAAGTTGACCAATCTCTGGTATGTTGCCCCTGCATTCTTAATCCCAAAGGGCATGACTAAGAAACAGTATACTCCATTGGGGACGACGAAAGAGGTCTTGTCTCTATCCTAGGGTGCCATGAATATTTGATAATAACCTTGGAAGGCATCCATCATGCTCAATAATTCGCAACCAGCGGTGGAATCGACTAATAAATCTATGCGAGGCAGGGAGGATCCTTAGGGCAAGCTTTATTTAAAATCAGTGAAATCGTTACACATGCACCATTTTCCCTAATTCTTAGAGACGAGTACAATATTATAAAGCCAAGAGGGGTACTGAATTTATACAATATATCTTACCTCTAGTAGCTTGTTGATCTCCTGTTCGATGATTTGGGACCTCTCTACATTGAAAGTTCTTGTCTTCTGTCTCACTGGCTTGTGGGTAGGGTCCACGTTGAGTTAATAGACGATAACACTCGGGTTGATTCCTTGGAGGTCGGCAGCTTTCTAGGTGAACACATCGATGTTTCGTCAAAGGAAATCGACCATGAGGCATTCCAAGCGGTCGCCTATATCGCTTCCGACCCGAGTGGTTTTGTCGGCGTTTCCAGGTTCTAGCTCTATTGTTTTGAACTCCCTGATGGGCTCAACCCAAGTGTCTTCCAATTTCCTTTTCTTAGATGAAGGTCCCTCCTCGAGTTTCGCTACAGGGGCGTCCTTCGAGGGCTTCAGTTAAGGTCGTTTCTTTTATTTGTTGGACTCGACAAAAATGGTGTAGCAGCACCATGCGTCCTTAAGATTGCATAAAAGTTCTCTTACTCTTGCTAGGGTCGGGAACTTGATCTTCATGTGGTAAGTAGAGACAATAGCTCTAAATTCGTTCAGGGCGAGTCGACCAATTATGACATTGTAGGCGAAAGGAGCATCGACTACCAGGTAATTGATCATCAAGGTTCTACTTTAGGGACCCTACCCAAATGATGTGGATAAGTTTATAGATTCTTCTGGGATGATCTCGGATCCACCGAACCCGACGAGCGGCGTTCGTACTGGCTCAAACTTTAGTTGCCCCAAATTCATCCTGGTCAAAGTGGACAAAAATATAATGTTTGCAGAGCTCCCATTGTCGACCAGGATTTTCCTCACTTCGAAATTGGCTATTTTGAGTGTTACCACCATGGGGCAATCGGTCTTCATGTCGACTCATATGTTCTCCAAATGGTCGTGGTCCAACTCGATGAAGGAGATTGGTTCTGTGCTGGTTGAGAGTTGAAAAATAATTTCGACCTTGGATGATTTGGTCGATTCCAGTTGCCTCTAGGTTTGCTTTCTGGCGGATCTTGAGTCCCCCCCAATGGGACTTCCCGCAATCATGTCGATGACTCCTCGAACGGGTGGGTGGGGCTCTTGGGCTAGTTTTTTTCCTTTATCTTCTCTCCTCGGGCTGGCTGACCTTTCTCTACGTGGAGTTCGGTTGGTTTTACCCTCTTCGCACCTGGCATGCTCTTCAACGTATTTTTTCAAATGGCCCTGCCTGATCAATCTTTCTATCTCATCATACAAGTTGAAACAATCTTCTGTGTCATGCCCTTTTTGCTTATGGAAGTGGCAGTATTTCTTCGATTATTTCATGGCTTCCGTCTCAGTAAGTTATCTAGGCCTTTTAAGCAAGTTGTCGTGCTGGATAGCAAACAACATCTCCTTCCTCGAGAGGTTGAGCAGAGTGTAATCATGGAAGCGTTTGATGGGGGATTGATGTCCCTCCTTGACCCGGCGGTCATCTTTCTCCTTGCTCTTTTTCTTCTCGACCTCGAGATTGCCATATTTAAGTTTATTCATCTCTTATTGGGTCATGTATCTCTTGGTGAGGTCGAGTAGCTCCTCCATCGACCTTGGTTGCTTGCATACCAATGCATTGGCACACTCTGTGTGTCTAAGGCCCAAAAATAACACGTCTATCAGAAATTCGATCCTTGGGCTGTCGATTTTCAACACCTCCGTGTTAAATCTGGTTAAAAAGTCTCGGAGGGAGTCCCCCTCATTCTGTTTCACAGTGTGTATGTGAGTATGTAGGAGCTTCGCCATCCTCTTACTCATAAACTGGTGCAAAAACTTATCACATAACTGGTCATACAAATGTATCGATGCCGGTTCCAGCTTAACAAACCAGTCCAATGCTATCCCCTGAAAGGTGGTCACCAGCATTTTGGCGTGAATGCACTCGTTATGCCCATGCAACTGCATCATGTGTTCGAACTGCAACAGATGCTCGTTCGGGTCCGACGAGCCATCATGCCAGGGTAGACCAGTCAGAATCTTAGCATCAATAATAATGCGCTCGTCGATAATATCCTGGACAAAAGGTGAATCTCTCTTTCTTTGGAACCTCTATGGCCCTTCCGAGTAGTGATTCTTCTCCGTATTTCTCCTCGAGATCTCCTCCAATCGTCGGTTCAACTGTTGGACTTGGTAGGATACTTCATCCCATTCTTCTCTATCAGCTTGGGATACGTTTCTGTTCGGGTGAGGTTTCAAGCGCTCGACCCTATTGCACTGCGGGGCTCGAATGGGTTGAATGCCGTGATCAACGGAATCTGCAACTTCTTCACGGGGCATGGGTCGGGCCGTTTCCCTCGAAAAATGGCCTGGGCTTACTTCACGCCTCGAGGGGGGCCTTCTAGACTCCGATCGATTCGTGTTTTCCCTCGGAAGTCTTTCCTCCGGAGCCGCAGGTTGCGGCATTGCACTGGCAGCTGGCTCCGGCTGCACGATGTGCCTATTCAAAGCTGCCAAAAGTTGAGATGAAATCTGGGCAGATATCTACTCGCTGATGAGCTGCATCAGTTGGGGCATGGTTAGGGTGACCAATTGTTCTGATGGGGCACTCGATCTTGGTGCGCCAATTTCTGGCTGAGGTCAAGCAGGGAGAGAGCTAGACCTCCTGTTTTCTTCTCTTCCTGAGGGGGCTCACCTGGTGTTTACCATTTTCGATAGCAGACTCATGTTTCCCACAGACAACGCCAAATAATGGGGGTGAAATCTGTTAGTAGCTAGATCAGGTGATAATTTTGGTAGGGCTTGACCTCTCTAGTCGATGTATGAGTGTAGCTGGGCCAAGTCCTGCAATCACGAGAAAATATAAGGCTAGCCGAGATGCCCTCGGCTTAGGCACTCTGACGCTCAAGTTAGTATGGGGTCGACGAGATACAAGCAGAGTGAGGGCTTGACATGTAGGAATGATCTTTGTCCTTGCATAGGGGCCATTAGGTCATTTCCGACCCCTGTATTATTCCAGGTGGCTGCCTTTTCAGGTTTTAGGGACAAAATAGGACACTGTAGGCGTGCCTCCTCCTTAGTGCAGCAGGATGGGTGGTACTGGGGTGACATGTGCTATTAATACAGAGGCATGCTGCTTGTCAGGGCATTTAATACGGCAGAGCTAGTTCTGCCCTGGTTCGACCTCCATGGTCGGCAGCAAAGTCGACCTAACAATGGGTTGGCACGCGGCGTATGAGGTGAACGAGCGATGCGGTCGAAAGATTGACCAGCAGCTTCGTACGTGATATTGCCGAGCGCCCGCTTAACTAGGGTACGACGTCGATCTGTGAGGTCGATTTGGGTCACCTAACGTCGGTAGCACCACTGGGCCCTGAGCACGAGGTGGGCCCGATGCTACATCCTTGGGCCTGCTATCTTTGGGTCGAGCCCATTGAGCTATCCCATATCACTATATATACATATATATATATCTATTTGGGATGAAAAATTGGCTAGATTTCGACATGGTTTTGTTTATTAGCCAGAGATTAAGAAGCACTAATTATATAACTTGCAAAATAAGATATAATTTTCTGATGAAAAAAAAATCATATATATTTTCAACTATACCCCACACATTGTTTCTTATCTTTCTGTTAGCAAGCTCCAAGTTGTATAGCTTTACTTAGGTTATTCTTATAGTGTGCGTGATTGTTTTGAAATCTTTATTTCGACTGAAATTTTATTTTTTATTCACTATAAAAAATTAGGATATTATCAACTACGAGTAATTCCTAGTTGATGCTAAAAAATTATAGTTTTAGCTACAGAATTGTCTGAGCCAAATTCGAAACTGATGCTCTTATAGCTAAGCCTCGCTATGATCAATCTGTAACTGATAATCATTATTTTTTATAAATATATTAACTTTTCTATGGATAATGCATAAATAGTCTGTTATTATGCTTCGGACATATAATGCTATGGATTGATAATTCAGAATTTTTATTGATTATAATTAAAACAATTACATTTGCTATAAAAATTCATAGCTATAGCTACGAAATTTCATAGCAATATTTTTCATAGCATATATTTGGTTATTTTACAGATATTTTTATTGATGTATATATATATATATATAGAGAGAGAGAGAGAGAGAGGAAGAAATGCAAAATTGGTCCTATAACTTGACTCTACTGGTAAAATAGGATTTTAACTTTTCGAGCCGCAAAATTAGTACACTACCTTTACAAATTTAGCAGTTTGAGGATAAATTCGGCCCGAATCACATTTGTCATTGGCCCGTGTCTACGTGGCAGCTGATTTGACGCCATGTGGTGTCACATCAGTCTAGACATTCTCCTCTCTCTTGCATGGTGTATGATGTGGCAATTGAACCTGCCACATCAACACATTTATTACACTTGGATAAAAAAGAAAAAGAAATGCACAAAAAACCAAAAAAGCAAAAAATAAAAAAATAGATAAATCTTGAAAAATTATTTATATACTTATACACACACACACACACACATGTACATACACACACATATCTCACTTGCCAAATCATCAAATTAATTGCAATTGAATTCTAAAAAATTTTAAACTTACATATCAAAATTTAAAATATCAAATATCCTTCAAATTTATAAGATTTTATTTTATAAAAATTTATCATCTAAAATTTTTTAAAAAATATAATTTATCACTTTAAGCGATATAATTTTAATAATTATTAGTTATATATTTAATAATATTAAAATAATAAATATATCTCAAATATAATTGAATTTTGTTGAATTTATTTATTAAATTAAAAATGAAATAGAAATTAAACTATAAAAATTGAAGTCTATCCTCTTAACTATATAATTCAAAATTACATAGTAATATTAAAATCATAAATATATACAAAATAGTCTAATTTAATATAAATATATTTTATTTATTAACTCAAGTATAATAAAATAAAAGTTAAATAATAAAAATTTAAGTATATCCTCTTAATTATACAGACAACTTCCGCTATTTTTGAAAATCATGCAATAAACATCCCTAAAAGTGTTGGTGTAACTCATGCGCGGACGTGTGCGACTGGGTGTGAATTTTTGAGTATAAAAAGAAAATTATACCTTCATTTATAAAGCCGTTGGATTTCATCCTTAAGATATCGACGGTCAAAATTAAATCCCATTATATTTTTTTTGAAAAAATATTTAAAAATATGGATAATATATTATTATATATCTAATATAATACATATATATAATATATATAATTTAATATATATATATTATTTTCTATTTATCTCCCCTCCCCCACCCTTCCCACCCCCTTCCAACAACACCACCGATAGCCCAGCAGCCACAAGCAGCCGTTTTACTGCCACGACCACCGCCATGGCAACCGGCCCCTGGTAGCCAAACGACTGCCAGAGAAAACAAAAGAAACCAAACAAAAAAAAAAAAAAAAAAAAAAGCTGGCTGCCAAAACGGCTGCCAGGTTGCAAAGCTGCCATGGCAGCCTATTAGGGTTTAGGGATAGGGGGTGAAGCGGGGGGGGGGGGGGGGGGAGGGGGTTTCTTGAGAAGGAATTTATATTATATATTTTATATATATATATATTTATATATGTATATGTATATTATATGTATATTTTTTTGTTTTTGTTTTTTTTGCATTTAATTTTTGTTTTTTTTTGCAATTTTTTTCTTTTTTTTTCAAGTGTAATAAATGCATGATGTGGCAAGTTTAATTGCCAAATCATACACCATGCAGGAGAATGTATGGACTGACGTGGTGCCAAATCAACTGCCACGTAGACACAGGTCAGTGACAAATGTAATTCGGGCTAAATTTGTCCTCAAATTGTCAAAATTTTAAAAGTAGCATACTAATTTTGCGGCCCAAAAAGTTAAAGTTCTACTTTTCCAGTAAAGTCAAGTTATAGGACCAATTTTGCATTGTTTCCATATATATATATATATACATATATATACGTGTATGTATGTAAAGTTTGTACATAATTTAAAATGAATTTCTTTTTTTAAGAAGATCTTTTAATATGTTTGGTATGTATCCTTTAAATAATATAAAAAACGAAAAACTAATTAAAATAAACAACCTGAACGAGTACGTGATACATCACACTCTATTCACTACTATTTCTTGCAAGAATTACACCTTTCTCTTGTGATAGTTAATGAATTCATGTTGGTGATAGAACTCATAAGTTCAGTATGATAATTTCAAGTCAAGTTTAATATGTTCTATTTTAAACTAAACCAAGCTCAAGGCGAGGTTGGAATTTCATCTATTTCATCTCAAGTGTACATAATCCACAATCATGTATTTTTTTAAAAAAATATTCAATATATTTATTCGTTAAAAGAATAAAAAATGAAACAGAGGATTTGAACTCGTTCATGACAGAACTAACATCCAATCCTGTCTACTACTATTTCTTGCAAGAATTACACCCTCTTCTTGTGGTAGAAAATGAACTCGTGTTGGTTTGAAAACTCATAAGTTTAGTATGATAATTTTCAAGTCAAGTTTACCATGTTTTTCAAGCTAGGCCAAGCTCAAGTGAGGCTGGGATTTTTTAAATCCTAGTACTTAAACTAATTAGTAAGATATAGGATAGATATGACTTGAATTAGACTTGAAAACTTGAATTTGTACCAAGTTAATCCAGCATTGAAAAACCATAAACAAAATTATACTAAAAAAAGGGGGAAATTGCAAAACTAGAACTGTAGCAATGGTCATTTTGCGTTTTAGGATCGAAAATTGGGGTAGCATTAAAGTAGGACCAAAACTCATTAAAAATCGAAAAAAAAAGGACGGGGGCCACCGAAAAACACAATCAGCGTCGGTGATTGCTTGTATGGCACTTCCGTGGAACACCGATGCAAGCCGACGTAAGCAATCATCGATGTTAACAATGTTTTCCGATGGTTGCTTTCATTTTTTTTCTTCTTCTATTTTTAATGAGTTTTGGTCATATTTTAATATCACCAAAAATTTCGATTTTACATTGTGAATTGGTTATAGTCACGGTCCTATTTTTGCAATTTTTTCCTAAAAAAAAGTATAATTTATAAACAAAAATATTCAGCCTCATGCTTGAATTACAAACATTGTTCAATTTAATATATGGGGTCATATGTCATTATATTGTTTTCTGAAAATTGAGGAAAAAAAGGTTTTTAATTTCATCCCCATTTTGCATGCAAAATTTGCATGAACTAAGACCACAATTCCAAATGAATATGACCAACAGCTGGTAAGTACTCTCATTTCTTCTACATGATTCTTCATTTCAAATACCATCACAATTTATCCATATTCTTTTCAAACAACACAAAAAATTTAAGCCCACAACCATCAAAAAATCAAGAATCATCACCATGAAGATCACCATTGTGATGAAAGGCTGTGAATTTTCCATGGATGTGGGCACCCAAGAACCCATCCTAGAAATCAAGAAAAAAATCCAACACTTTCTCGGCATCCCAGCGGATTCACAAACCCTAACAGTCTGCGACTGGGAACTAATCGACGGCCTCGACTTAGACGACTATCCCCTCATCTCCGAGGGCACAAAAATGCACCTCTCGACCAAAAACACCCACCCACCGGCCGCCGCCAACACCAAAATGAAAATCACCGTCAAATTCTCATCAAGAAAGATCGAAATAGACGTCGATAAAACGGAAACCGTCCGAAGCCTGAAGGAGAAAATCCACATTGTGGACGCCACCCCAATACGAAGGATGACATTGTTCTTTGATGGAAGGGAAATGGGAGACGATTTCCGGAGTTTGAGTGAGTATGGGGTGGGGGAAAGTTCGGAGGTCGTCGTGTTTCTGAAGACGATGAGCCGGGCGGCGATGGTTGAGCCGCCGACGAGAAGAGTTGGAGTGGTGGTTCAGACTTCTTCTAGTTTGATGAACGCGGCGAGGATTCCGGTGGAGATGAACGATACGAGTAGGGTGGAGGAGATGAGGCAGATGCTGGTGGAGAGGAGAATGCTGCCTGTGGATGAGTATATATTTATTCATAAGCAGAGGATTATGCGTGATGATTGTAGCCTTCGTTGGCATGGCGTTGAGAATGGAGATTTTCTCTATGTTTTTAAGGGGACTGTTAGCCGGGGAGGGTACTGATAGGGTTTGAGAAGATTGAATATATATATATATATATATATATATATACTCATAAGGGAAGAATAGTACTTTGATCAATTTAACATATATATCGAGTTAAGTAAATTCAATTTGATACCGAGTTAATTAAATTTCAATGATCGGGCCAGTCTATAGTTGCACTCGAGGCTGATTTTAGTTAAGTTATAGAATCTTTCTAAAAGAGACAAAAGAAGGATTAAATATGAGTTTGATATCAGGTAAGCTAAAATTTTGGTGATCATGCCGATCTATAATTACATTTGATCATTATTAATTACAGTATAAGATTGTTCTATTGATCATTTGTCTAGATAATAATTTCTTGTTCACAAATAAGTCGGCTAATTAAACTCATGTTTCTATAATTAATTCAATTTATAATTTGTTATGTGTATTGCTCTAGTATTTATTGGTACAGTTGCTAAATCTGCATAATTTCTTCTTCATGTATGGTTACCTAATGTTATGGAGGGACTCACCACCATTTTGGCTTTCTAATGAATTTTTTAGGAACTTTTATAGTAAATGAAATACATAAAATAATGAGCAATCTTTCCATCGAAACTCCGAAAAAAATGAAGGATATAAGCATATCTATTCAATATATAAAAAAATGAGAATGATAGATATGAATTACATATCGGTTCACCTAAATTATTGGTGATCAAGCAGTGTCTATATGGATATTGCACTCTATTTATTATTAATTTATACTATAGAATCATTCTAACAGAGAAATAAGATTGATAAATATGTGATTGAGGAAGTAACTTTTTTTTTTTTTTTTTATGTTGTAGGCAATTATTAAAATAATTTTTATCAAAAAATTAACTAAAATATACAATAATATTATATTCTCAAAAGAGTTAAGTTGACCGTGTGTAAAATGATGTATTTTGTTGCTTAACAAAATAAATAAATAAATAAAGAGTTGAATTGATGTCAATATTATCAATTCAGTATTTTTGATTATGATAAAATTATTATCTTACAAAATTAAAAATTAAATAAATACTTTTAGTTTGTAATTAGTATCAAATCAACATAGGAATTTTTCATGAACACTTAATATGATAAATAAATTTTATTGTAAATATCAAATCATTATTAATTAAATATTTTTTATTAAAGTAATTATTTATCACAAATTTTCTCAAATTTCAATTGTACCCTTGTAGAGAGCGGGGAGAAGAATGATACTTTATTTGACATGCAATCACTACTACTTTTTCCATGGTTTGAGAATTGAAAGAACTAATATGATTGCAATAACCAAGACCAAAATTATGCCGATCATCATGCATTTTCTTGACTTTTTCTGCAAGCTTTTGGCTGTTTGAAGAGCATCTGCACCCATATTCACATGATCCACTGCATTTCTCACCTATAATTGCCAATCCAAAATGGAAAAGCAGAGAGAGAGAGAGAGAGAGAAGTGTCAATAAATTGTAAATGTAACATCAAATAACATGAAAGTGGAACATAAAATGTCAACATTTTGGGGGGAAAAAAAGTGATAATATCAACATAGTTGGGGAATCAATAAAATTCTCTTTTTGTATAAAAAAAATAAAGAAATACACTTAAGATGAAAAATATTATAAAATTTTAGTTAATATTCAAGCAACATTGTATCTTCTAACAACAGATCAACAATCATCAATCAATAATTTAAAGTAACAACTATCAGCAATCGATTATTATAAAATTAAGTTACGTCTCATGACCTTAGCTCAATGGAAAAATAGTTTTCCACTATTTCAAGAATTAGGTTGTTCCTAAAATTAAATACATATATATACGATGTGGGTATTTATGTATTTATGCATGAGTATGTATGTACATATATAATAACCAATTTCTTTAAGGAAGAAGTGAGAATGAAAGAACAATAAAACTAAATGAGCCCATGGCATAGATTTTATTTTATGCTTTCAATAGTAGTTAACTAATATCTCCTTAATTACTCAAAAAATAAAAAGAAAAAAACAACTAACCAAAACTATATACGAGCTACTTAGTATTATTTGGGCCTGGGCCGAATAGTTTCAATAGGGCATGTTTATAAATCTTCGTTTCTTCTCTAGGCGAGATAGTAGTGCCACTATTTTATTTCCCTCCCACCTCTTCTAAAATAGATAATTGCTTAAAAAATAAAAAAGAGTGCCAAATGCAAATAACATTACTTTTCCTTTTTTTCATAATTCTTAAGTATTTATAGTTTGCTCTCCCCAATAATAAAATTATAAATACTAGCGATTTTCTAACACAATCTATTCATGTACTAAAATTTTTATAGTATTTTTTTATTTTCTACATAATACTACAATATTTGTAATAATTTCAATATATTTATTTAAATTTTTACATAAATAAAAAAGAAAAAAATTAGAACAAAATGATAATAGTTCAACTCTATAATGTAAGTTATCTTGCCAAAATGAAGATTAAAAGATAACAATAAGAGCATTTTAAGAAAAATTATTTAAAACATATCAAAAAGGGGCTAAAACTTTCTAATACATCTTGTTTCTTTGGCTTTCTTTGACGAGATGTTAAACTTTATATTTTTCATTGCTACTTCTTAGTTTACCGAAAAGGAAAAATCTCAACACGCTAGCAAACTTGATTTTGAAATATAACATATTTTATTCAAAAAATTCAAGATCTAATACCATTTTCAATTAACTTAGCATATTTAATTCATCAAAATCTTAATCTAGAAAATATTAAAAAAATTAATCAAAATTCAAAAACAAACCCGTTTTTCCATTTCAAGTAAAGCTAATAAAGTTATAATAAATACTTTTTATTTCCTATTCTCACAAAAGAACTCACACATTAGAAGCACCCCAAGTTCCAAGTCCCTCGACTATCCCTTATGCAAGATCATTCAAGAACCTGAAAAACTATACACAAAAATTTTTCCCTCCATATTCAAGCCATGAGAAAGAACCAGAAACGCCTCTATGAGAAAGGCAAAATTTAAGTGTAAATTCTCCCTAAAAATAGTTAAGCTACCCATTTAGACATGTTTAGCCACGATCAAGAACAAAAACCTAAGCACCCTTTCCGTTTTTCCAAGGTTGGAGAACACTGACAACTGTAATAGCTATGATTATTAAGAGAATTATAATGGCAATGCACATCCATTTTCTGGAATTCTTCTGAAGTTTCTTTGCACTGTGAAGTGCAGTTGTCCCTGATTGGACATGATCGACTGCATTCGACACCTGAACAAGATTCTCATTAAGACAGCCACCACGGTCCGTTCATGGGACTTTTGGATTTACTTATAGAAGAGTTGAACATTCTCAAAAAAGTTTGAAAACAAACCTGGCTCTCAATGTTGTCCAATATTTCTCCTTGAGCTTCGACTAAAACAGCCATATCAAGGTAGATCTTACACGAAAAAGTAAAGAGTCATGATGAGTAAGGGAAGATTATGGGGTATGGATTGAGCCCAGAAGTTAAACTAAGAGATACCTGGTGCAAGTCGAGAAGCTTCTTCTCGATTTCTCTTACAGCATCATGCCTCTCCTGAATTTCTTCCACAGTATGAAGTATCTGAAAACAAGATACATAAGATATTGGTAAGAATTTTGAGCTTCGACAAATACGAGGTCGAGAAGTGTTTTACCTAATTGCCGATAGTTGCATTGCACTGGTGTGGTCTCGTAAAGATGTTGATTAAGCAAATGCATGGCATTGCTTCAACAAAAGAAACAGTGGACCTTAATCTTTCTGGCATCTATAAATGCTAAACTACGGTCATTTCATTCACTCTCAAAGAACTGACAAAGAACTTAAGTTAATCAAGTTCAGACTATATCATTTCTTGTCCGTAGCTACAACTATAAGAGTCTAAACGAGCAACATTTTATAGTGTGTAAGAAATAAGCTCTAGTGGTTGATAAAGAGCTAACTAATTGTCTAAAACTTCAGCCCGGCTGCAAAGTCCAAAACTCGTTATCAAAGTTCAAAGCACAAGCATAATCACACCTCATAATTTAAAAGGCTACATATTTCACTCTTTTCTCTTACCAATTGTGTATGCTATTGTTTTCTTAGCAAGAGTTCAGGTAAGTGACGCCACATTGAATCTATTAAACAGTTTCAAATTTGCTCTGCATACCACTCCATAAAGGAGACAAATTTGATTTAGTTGGGTGAGGAATTTTCTTGCATATGAATAAAGTTATCCTCTTCCGGCTTTTCTAGACTTTACTCATTGTGTCCAAGTTGGTAACCAAAAGACAATCAAATCTCTTCTGATAATTAAACAAGTTATGCACTTTATCCAATTCAAAGATTTTGCTCGTGCTTTCAACAGAAGTAAAGGGAGTATAATCTTTCAGTCTCACTACAGAACAAGAAAAGAAGGAAAAAACTACCTGACCATGCCCGGCTTCTTGGATAGCCTTCTGGAATATTTGTTCACTGTTTCCAGTTTCAATCAGATGGTTGATAGTCTGTTAGTCATCAAGTTCCAAAATAAATATCTTCCACATCGTCCAGAACCCAAAAATACTACTGACAAGGTAAACTTACCTCTTCATCTGGTCTAGTTCCAGTGACTGCAAGGAAAAACAAAAATACCCTTAGATAACGTAAAAATAAGAAACAGAAAACTAATGATAGCATAAGTAGAAAGTAATACAATTGCGTGTTTGTTCTGACCTGTTATTACCCTTCTCTCAACAACCTCGCGATATTCATCGTCTATCCTCTGTCTCAAGGTCTGATGGAAGCAACAGAAATATCTCAAAATTACTACCAACCAAAATGGGCAAGGAAGTAATTACCCATGGGAGATAAGACCTGAAATTCTGTCATGAGGTCTTTAAATTTTTTGGTCAAAGCACTGCAATGCAGAAAATATTGTTACATGCCTCAGAACAAAAAAATGAGAAAACTGTTGGAATTATTTATACTTGTACGCACTTTGTCATATTCATCCTTGATCTATCCACTGCAGTTCCTTTTTCACAACTGGGCTTTTGTCGATTGGCTAAGTTCTGAAGCATTAAATGAAATCAATTTGTACTATTATGACATAAATATGTTGAAAATACAGTAAAGGTACCATAGGGAAATGGTCTGAACAGTACATCTTTATTTATTGCTTCAATTTTTGCTTTTACATTGCGTGCTATCTTTCCGACTTCATCAACATCTTTCTCCATCCGCTTCCTGATTGCTGGAACAAGCACATCATGACAAATATGTTATGTTATAGATGCAATATTCCATATTCTCCAACATGCTTCTAAGTGCAAATATCACTTGATATTGTCCCTGTTCGTTAAAATATATTTTGAGTGCTAGGAAGTTGGGCTTTAGAATGCAGAAAGTCTGAAACCTACGCGAATCTTCTAAAATGAGTGCATGAGGTTGGAATAAATCAAATAAAGGGCTTTCACAACTAGAAAGTCAAGTTCTGATGGATAAAAGATTATAGTTCCTCAAATATTTCTAATTTCCAAATGAAAAGCAGTTCTAACATGCACATTCATCGGCCCTTTGGTCTCAGCAAAGAACATCCTAGGATTACTAGAAAAGCCTCGCAAAATGATTTCTTTTAACAGAGTGTAAGCACCTATATTCATATCAGTAAAGCTAGCCTGGTAGCAAACAAGTTTTTTTTTTTTTTCCCCTTTCTCTTTTTTGGTTTAATTTCTTTACCAAGACCGACTAAGCCGCATGAGTGCTGCTTAGCATTCACTCTTACAGATAGGCCAAAATTCCATTTGCAGTAAAAGGCATTATAAAAAGGAAGGCATGTTGCACCTTTCATGGCAGATGCTCTTGTAACTGATTTTGACTCCTCATTGGCATCCTGACAAAAAATACTCACATAAATTATGTGACCAAAGAATAGATCCAGATGGTTAGCAATACCATGCTGGCAGACAATGTTAACATTAGCATGCTTTAAGTGTTCAATTAAATGCATAAGCAGGATTGAATCAAAATTGAACTGTAGTGGTTAATCTGATCTTATTGCTTTAAGAACATAAAGGATACAGACTCCTGCTCGGATTGAGAAAAGTGGTTTAGAAATGAAAAGCCCAGTTTAAGGAAACAAATATGAATACCAAAGAAATGATTTGATCAGGACTGAAGCTTTAGATGACATGTTTTAGCCTTGATACTTAAATGTGCAACGTATGCGCACTAGTCATACATTAGAGGATCTTATGTAGAGAAATATAGCTGTGTTTGGAATCATTGTCCCAAATATTTTCATTCCCCAGATATAAAACAGAAAGTTTCTGCCAAACTACATCTTCTTTTCTCCAAAATACTACCAAAAGATCCTAATAATTTCAAATCATTACATCAATAAAAATATACATATATATATACACGTTATATTAACTAATCAAGATATAGAAAATATATTTTTCAATTATTATACCACTATAGGATGAGCATTACACTAAGTCTCTACTTCTCCTCTCACCAACCTCAAGGAATCTATAACCCTCTCTCTCTTCTATGTCCAGTTTCCACGGAAATCACCAGAAAATTTCAATCTCGGCTCTAAGGCATCCTTTTCTACTTCCTTTCTTGACAATTGATATTTTTAGAGATCCAGTGTTTACTGTTAGTCTTTTTCTAAATAGTGCTGAGAAGGATGGTGTCCGATGAGTATGCAGCATAGACCAAAAAAAGAAAAATTAAAAATATACTACTGAAGTGGTAACAATAGGTAAAGAAGGGAACTCAAAAGACTAAAGAAAGAATACTATTAGAAGCGTGAGATTCAGGGACACATCAGTGTTTCCTTTTAAGTCTTTAAGCCTAGAAAAATTAGAGTTCATCCTAGTCTTAAATAATACTCCTACATCAACTTAATACTTCAATTTCTTTTGCGTAACTGCTTTCAAAAATTTCTGGAAGGCATTCAATGAGTTTTACTCAAATATGGTTCTGATTGTGAAACTATGATAGTTTGGTTTCCATTGCATTTCCCAAAGCAAGGTCTAAATTCCCTTAGAAGCCAAAGGTCATTAAGTAAGTCACAGCATATGATCCACTGAGTTCAAGGAATCTGGCTTCAAGAAACTCCAAAAACATTTGAAGCTTCTTTACTTTTCTGATGCAACTCCAAAATTAAGATTCTAAATCAACATGACCGAGTTCTGGTTCCTATAGTATTCTTGTTCTTTCTACCTACAGTTGTTGACATCATCATCTCAGGCACACTTAATTAAGGTAATTATATTTTCAAAGAACTCAACCATTCCAATCCACATAAAAATAAATAAATAAATAGCTTTGACAGAATTAGAAAACATAATTGAGTTTCTCTGCGACCCATTGCATATCATGCATTTAAAAGAGATTAGTCCAACAACCATGCCCTATGCTTGAAACTTCCCCAGCATATCTTCATTAATCAATGAAAGTACAGGTTGAGTGAGTCATATTCATACCTTAAGCTTCAGTAGTAAACCAGATAGTTTGTCCACCTGCTTTTCAACCTCTTGTATCTGCAAAAAGAACAAAGATGAATACTAATTTACCATATTGCAGAGAGAACAAAAAATAATTGGACAATAGAAGAGGACCATGAAAAATCTGTATCAGAACCACTATTCCTATGTATTTTCAGACACACCTGCTTATTAAAGGATTCCAGCCCCAAGTCCGAGTTACTCCTAGGAACTCGTGAGCCCATCTCGATATCAGGCTCTCTTGACGGGTTGTCTTTGACATCACTAACAAAAGAATCCTGAGAATACACTCAAACACCAATGAAAAAAATGAACGGCAATGACCACAATACGCAACATTTTCTAACCTAATACCACAAAAGAGTCCAAACTCCAAAACATGTCGAAATTTTAGAAAATCACATTTTTCTTCTATTGTGATCACATGAGGTATAGTTCCCAACAGCAAAATCATTTTTGAAGTACCTACCGTAAACCAATCCAAAAATTCACTACAAGACTAAGGATGAACTAAATATGAACAAGAATATGCATACACATGTTTGTAGTATGCATTTAAAAACACACATAATCACCAAAACCGAACTTATACTTACACAGGTACATGAGAACTTCAGACCAAAAATTATAAGATTATAGCAAGCGAACTTATACCGGAATAAGTACGTAAGAACCTCGCGCCAAGAATAAATATGATTCTCACAAACGAACTTAAACTTACATAAGTATATAAGAACTTCGCTGCAACAAAAAATATGGTTATGGCAAGCCAAAAGACAATCTTTTACACCATTTTGTGCTATACGATGAAGAAGAAACTGATGGTCAACTAATTAAATTGTCAGAAATTTAACTGTAAAAATTACAAAATGAATTGCCAGCACAACTTATACAAACCAATTCAACTTAAAAACAGCAGAAATATCAATTCTTGATCACAATCAATTCAACTAAAACAGAAAGCAACCCACAAATCCAATCACTCTAATTCCACTGAAAACGCTATAATCAGTAGGAATAAGAACTTAAAAAAAAAACAGAATATATCTTGCGGAAACTTTTGTGTGGCTTCCGCTAAAATTGAATAATAAACTAACCGTGAGAAGGTCATTCATCTCGAAAGAACACTTTTTTCCCGCAAGAGGGAAGGTGAAGAAGAAGTGTAGGAGGTGTTATGAACTGTTTAAATTTATCATGGGAAGCGTTGGGCCGGCAACAACGGGGAGACGAGAAGGACGAGAATACAGAATAAAGAATTTGGCAGGTTTGTTGGATTGTTGTTGTACAATAATAAGAATAATGTAATGAAATCGTAAAGCCAAGCGTTACTTACAACATTAACATAATTTTATCACGATTATAAAACATAATTGGAATTTAACCTATTTGTCCTACGAATTCCTTTTTTTTTTCCCCTCTTAATTTATACACATGTATATAAAAAATTCTTTAAAATTTTATAAATTTAAATTCAATTATTTTATTTATAACTAATTATTCTATCAAAATAATATTACAACATTAAAAAAAAATTAATTATACATATGCATATATTGTAGTCTATTTATAGTAATTTTATAATTATAATTTTTATTTGATTCAGTCAGAATTTTTTGAGAAGATTTAAAAGGTGAAAGTTTTATTTAATTTTAGATAAGATTTGATTCAACTGACTAATGTTTTAGATGATCTCTTAAAAAGTACAAGTGTTGTCTGGTTTTATTTTATTATTTTAAACAATAACGTCACCACTAGAAAATAGAGTTCTATTTTAAATTGTCTAAAAAAATTTTTGAGATAGATAAAGAATTAGTTTAGGTAAAATGGCAGGATCAATTTTTTCCCTTTCTGACAAAGGTACTGAAGCAGTAGAAAACCTTGCTGGATTTGGTGGCTGAGGCCTTGATCCCAAATTAAGCCTAACATTTCTGTTTTGTGAAAATTTAATTTCCACATCTCCATCTACATATTGGATGATTTGCTTTGCCTTTTTAGGCTTTGCCTTTTCAGGTCCAGCGTTGTTCTCCATCATCCAAGGTGCAAGAAGATTAATCTAATCCCAAGAAATAGTTTTAGGGACAGCAACATTGCTTTTAGCTTGCTCTGTTATAAAGAGAGTAGTTTCTCTTTCTTTTGAGCTTATTTGCTCTGGATTTATCTTAATTTAGGGATAATGGTATTCATTACTTTATAATGAACTTGATACACCAAGGAGACATGGCTAGTAACTTCATCCATGTCATATCCATGGGTTCTAGTATTTAATACTAATGCATCAAAAACATTTGGATCATGGATTGCCACTGAGAAATTGGGAAAACATCTAAAGTAAATTGGTCCTTCACATAAAGATGTTTCTACCACTTCTAATAAGGAATCTTTGAATTTGTTATGGCGTTGATCACATACCATAACTAAAACAGTTGTATTAAGCCCTGTTTTAGTTAAAGGCTGTAGTCCATCTTGGACCAACCCAATATGTAAATAACAATACCTTTTTTTCTATGTACCTCAATAAGGCTTCTAGAGAGCAAACAAATAGTATCATCTCCTCATTTTAAGGAAATTCTTTTTTCTACTGTCTTAATAACATAATCTGATCATAAATCAAAAGATCCGATTTGATATACCTGATTAGGCTTATATTTTGGTAACTTCCAATGTTGGAGGTTTTTCTCAAAATTTTTAGAGATAATAATTTATTCGTTCATCTTTGAGCTATTAAATCCATTAGATCTCCTAGACGCAGATATGAATAATTTTTCCATAGTTTAACTATTATCATTGTCAACGATTTAAATACCGCTCACGCCCTAAAATGCCTTTCTGCCAACACGGGCCTTATTGTTTGACAAAACATGACTATGTGTTTCTCTGTTTCAAACAGCAAACTTTGGATTTCTTATCCAAAATATGGTCTATAAGACCTTTATGGACTTGATAGATAAAGAATTAGTTTAGATAAAATGTTGGTGCTGTTTAGATATGTTTTCAAAGCCCATTTTCATTTGCATGCATCTTCAAAGATTGAAAAAAAGTAGTTATGGTTTGAAAATAGAAAATGAAATTTTATTTGAATATTTTGTTGAAAAGTAACTATTAGAGTAGGTGTAGAGTGGAAAAATTAATTGATTTATATCTTTTTATCTTTAAAAAAATTTATTTTTTAAAATATATATATTTTATTAATTCTATACAAGTGGGTACTTTATATCCAATCAAATTTGAATTTAATTGATATGCTAGTAGGATGATAGAGTAGGTTTAGAAAAAAGTTTGAAAATAAAAATAAGAAATATTTTGAATAAAAATGGAAATGATTTGGGAAATGAGTTTGTGGAAATGGGTTGTGGAAATGAAAATGAGGGGTGAAAACATAAAGAAATGGGCTCTTAGTTTTGAAAAAGAAAAGTTTTCATTTTTAAGAAATTTATTATTATTTTTAAAAAAATTAAAAAAAAAAAAAAAGAAATTATCAATTTGAGACAAAAATGAATATATATTGTATGCTACACTTTGCATTAGGTTTAGATTTAGGCTCTCAATTGGCCTTCAATGAACATATAGATGGCTCCACTAAGCGCCTTCAACCAAAATCCAGCCCAATTTCTTGGCCCACTATGCAATTTATTATCTCCCTCATTCAGCCCAAATCTATGAGCTAGCCCAAGCTCTTGGCCCACTAAACTTTGTGTTAGGAGTAAGATTTTTCATTTACAAAAAATTATCTTTACCCTTAATTTTATCAATATATTTCATAAGTTACTATATAATAAGTTAAAGCTTGAAACGTAATTGCTTTTATAATTCTTACTATGAACATAACTATCTCAACATAAAAAAATGAATCTTGTGGAAAAATAAGTTCTAACCAATTAATGTTATATTAATTAGAAAGTATATCTGAATTTTATTTTATTCTTTTTCCTATATATTCTTTTTAGGGACAGCGAATAATCAAATAATTATCAATTTCATGTTTCTCTTTCTTGCTCTCTTTAAAATATTTGAAACCTAAGATACGAGACAAGGTCCAAAAGATTTTATTCTCCTCAATATCCCCTTTTTAAAACTCCAGTTTGATCAAGTGTTGATTTATTATTATTTTTAAGTCTTATCACAGGACAATAGAGGCGTAAACCGCTGATTATTTCTTCTACTTCCGTGACAGATATTCCTTTTATTTGTCACGGGTATAAAATTGTGGAAAGTCTACTCTATAGTATGTCAGCAAGTCAGCAAATTCAAATGAACCAACCCAATCATTGGTAAAGGCATGAGCGAACCTGCCAATTCTTAAAATAAAGAAATAAATAAATGACTTATGTTGTATATTGAGATTTATGATTATTATAATGTGTTATCTTTTATATAAACTTGTCATATTTATAATAAATCGTGTGTCCCATACATAATTTATTCTGTCTTGTTATATAATACGGTGGTCTGATCTGATTAGCTTCTCTCATTATATTTGTCATTTTTGGTAGAAGCATATATTTAGCACTCATGGTATGCATAAAAATGTTGCTCCTAGAAGTGGCGTAAATGTGTTGGTAGTTGTTTCTTGCATTTCCTTTGTGCTTATCTCTCTCTACATGATAATAATTTTTTTCGTACTTATTCGTGGATGTAGTTTGATTTAAATAAAAAAAATATTTATTGATATATCAATAACATGCACAGTAAAATTAGCAGTGCAATATATGAACATGAACTCTTAAGTAAAATAGCTCAACAGTAAGATCTAGTGCTATAAATATGGTCATAAATGATAGAAAATGACTATATATGTAATCACATCAACAAAGTAAATTCTCTAGGTAGGGCATTTTGAAATTAAAAATCCATCTCATTTATTCCTACTTCAATAATTCCTAAAAAGATCTCCAAATCTAAATTCAGATAACATCATTTATGTTGCTTATTTTTAATTATTATGCCTTATTTATAACATGTCTCGTGTAGAACATGTCGTGTCTCGTATTCATATGCTTCTCAACCTTCAACACCCCCACATAGACACACCTTAACTTTTGTGGCTCAACATGACAACAACTTCGTGCAAAACTATGTCGCAAACATGTATTTTTCACACAATCGAACGTAGTTTTGTTGATATAATTTGTAGACTTTGGCTTGGGCAAACTTAGTTAATGTTTTCTTTTAAGAATATGCGTTTGATTCAATGTAATAAGGACATGATATGGCCTTAATTGAACCAGAGGGTTAGCAAAAAGTTTTATGTGAAGATGAGATAAAGTACTTATCACACCAATTGTCTTTTCATAGCTTTTAATTAGTGGAGGATGGTTTAGCTAATTAAGCAAACCATGTTCCATGTTATATCATTAAACCTTGTCCACTAACCATGTGACTCCTCATCTAATTGCCGTCATAATCAAGATTAAGTGGGTCGTTAAAGGACCGACATGTTTTGCTTGAATGCTTAAGTGGTCGGTTAATTGGGTTGATCCGATGGTGCTTTGAGAATAACTAGTCAGTATCAAATTAGTTACTCTCTATGCCCAACTTTAAATCCACTTGTTTGAATTGACATGAAATTTAAAAATAAAAAATAAAAATTTGTGCATCTTTATTTGTTTAAACTTATAATTGGTTATTCTTCTATAAAGAAGAATTGTTGCATTAAAAATTCAAATATTATTTATGAAAGTTAAAAAAAAAAAAAAATAGAACCATTTCATCCAAAACATATATAGTATTTCATAGAATTTTCATATGTAAAAATTGAAACATTATCTATAAAAATTTTAAAAGGAAAATAAAACATGATTCATATTATTTATTGCAAAATATCGACAATTATAATTGATACAGTAGTAATTAATTAACATGTTCAATTAATGGGGACAACACGTACATTTCAACTATAAATGGCTAATTAAGCAAACCATGTTCCACTTATATAATGAAAGGTTGTCCATATATAATTCATCATATAATCGTCATCGTAATCAAGTAAATATAATATATATATATATATATATATATATGAAAATAATGCTGCAAAACGAATTTGACACTTGACTTCATTAATTCATAAGTTGAGAATGGTAGCAGTGCTTGAAAATATAAATTATTTCAACTTGTAATGAATTCTCCTTTGGTTGTGGCCTTATAATTCAATAACCCTAATCCAACCGAAAAATGGCACTTTTTCCTTTCATGTCAAATAATTAATGAAGGCAACTAGGAAGTTTGACCCATGGTGCATATTATTTTAGGACAATATAACGTACATCCATTGTATCAAAAGTAATCAATATATGCATTATCAATCAACACAATACAGGAGGGGAAAAAAAGGCTACTAATATATATAAATTTATATATATATATTATTTAAATCAATGCCTATAATTTTTGTCACTTCCCAAGTGTATGAGCTAATTGAATATATAAAATGTACTTTCAGCGTATTCAATGTAATATGAATTTGGGCGCTCACAATCACATCTCCAAAAGAAATATCTAATACTTGCATTATATATATATATATATATATAGCTTACATTTTTATTTGTTTATTTTCTTCATTTTTATTCAGTACAGCTGGTACGAGGCTTGATGAGAAATATTTCTGCAAAATGCAAACCCTATTACACTATGATCAATGATAATCAAATCCGTCAATAATTAGACATAAGAATCTATTACATTAAGATATTATTCAACCGTCATGCATTGATGGGAGATTTTTTTTCTTCCTAAAATTGACTATTCGAAGAATGAAAGAGATGAAATATCATATGTACTGTTTCAAGTTCATTGATGGATGCTAATATTAGGTGTACCATTAGGGAGAAATAAAAATTTAATGGATATTTAGAGTTGGCTTTCACTCATATATCACTATGTTCTCTAAGCTCAAAAAGTGGCTCTAACGCGCATAAAACTTTGTTCACCATAATATTTAAATCCAAATATGCCAACTGATGATTAACTCTCAATATTATTTTGATGCATCACTGAATCTTTAGTCCTCTTGCTGAGCTGAGGTTTTGAAATTAACCTCAAACTCGATTCCGATCTGCATAATTGTTTTGTGTCTCCAATTTGACTACAAGAACATACATTAGACTAATTGAGATTGCCGTCAACTAAGGCCTCCAATCAAGTTAGATTTGAAAAGAGATAAGAAAGGTAAATTAAATAGCACAAGTAAGATGTGAATGTAAAATGTGACCTATTATTGTTTGTGTATTTCTTTTATATAAGTGTTGAAATGTCCTTTTATATATATATATATGGTTTCACGTGGCATGTTTATGTTAATTGGATATTTTTTTAGACTAAGGATTAATTATAAATAGGGTCTTTAACCCATTGAAATTCAAATAAAATAGATGCAGAACCTTATTCTATTAAAATATTTTAAAAGATTCTATGACTGTCAGGCACCATGATAATGTTATGATGGTACCCACAAGCAAATTGGAAAGAAAATCCGAACCCATCAAAAGTAAGATTTAAATTGTGATTTCAACCATATATATTTTTAATAAGGAAGAGGCTCTCAATGGTTGCACATTCTTTTTCTTTCTTTCTTTCTTTCTTTCTTTCTTTCTTTATGTGAGATAATGTATCGCATCATTATGGAACTTTGACATGTTAGTTCATAATTTTGAGATCTCAATCTTTTTTATTTGAGCTTTGAGCTATACACACATAGAGATAATTCTAGATAACAAACTATTACACCAATATTGCATTATTGTTAGTTATCAATATGTTAAAGTTCTAAAACTTTAATAGTTAAAAACTTCAGGTGTTATGTCCCAATAACTTTTTTATATTATTAATTGAGATACTAATAACTTAATGTATCATTTTTCAAAAATATTATAGTTACTAATAACGTGCTCATATTGGATCTCATAATTGACAAAATAATATTTTATTAACCTTTTGTGCCAATGTCCAAAATTTATATCTCACACCAATAGAAATTTGAGCACATAAACTAACTGATGAGTCACACCACTATGCATACATTTGAAAACAAGCTAACATAATTACTCCATAGAAAGTAGTTAGCGTGGTGAACAAGGAGATGATAAACCTCTATATTCAAATAACAAAGGTTAAAACAAAATATATGACTAGTTAAACATGGAGCAAAGACCACTTATGCCAACTTAAGACAAAGTCATCATACATTTATGACTTTGAGATGCAAGAATATAAGACTTAGTATGCACATCAAGTCACATGTATGTTTGAAGCATGTTATAGTATTGTCATAATATGATTCTAATAGTAGTAAGTTTTGATTGATTATTTCACATGAACAATCATTCTGACATTTGGAGTGTGAAACGAATTTTAAAAAGAGTATAAACAGTGATTAACTTGTCAGTAGGACTAATGATGGCTATATTTCTTTTCAACAAGAGGTTTGGAACTTAGAATGTATATAATTAAGAGAAATGTGAATGATAGTCTTCACAATAGAGTATTAGGTCAGATTTGAATGTAGGTTTTAATAATTGAATTTGAATTCACTAATACTAATGATTTGATTTGAATTCGATTCATCGACAGCCCTACCAATAATTCGCACACAAAAACTTCTTTGAAAGTCAAGAACTATTAGAACACTATTTTGACACTTTTTGAGCCCACAAGAATGGGGCCAAGAGTAATACTTTGATGCAATGAACTTATCTAGCTAGAAATTATTATATATTTATCCAGATTTTATAAAAATATTTAACTCAAATAAAAGCTCGACTGAATTAAACTACCCTATGAATGTTTCCTGAATCTCTCCACAATCTCAAGTGGAATGCTCAAAAAATATTTTACTTATTTGTTTTAAGGGATATCTATATAGACTTGATCTGTTGCAAATGTATAATTCAAGTTTTGCATAAAGATATTAAGTTATAGCTCACGTTAATTTGGTGATGATTTAATATGACAATATTTACATATATTCTCATATATAATAGTAAACCTCGTTTCTTAGATGCCAAAAATGACAAGATATGAGAAATCGTAAAAGGAAAATGTTTGAACATATCAAGTCAATTATGATGAGCAGGAAATAATGGTGAGAATGGGTTGGTTTATGCGTCCTAGACTTTGCATTCATATTTGAGGAAGGTTAAATTGACTTGCTAATTTCTAAATTGAGTAGGGTCCTCTTTATTATATAGGAATGATATATATATATATATACATGCATGTATCAAAATGTACAATCACTATTTGCATGAAACACAATCATAATCACACAAAAAATAAAATTTTTATCTTCTAGATTTTCAGTCTACTCTATTTTCTTAGAGCATTATTGAAACTACTGAAATTTTGAAGTGGGCAAAACTGGAGGATGATCTGGCACTTATATAAAATGCAGTTTGATTTGAATTCAAGAAGATTCTTCCTGTTGTCTTATGGTCGGATAATGTCGTCAAGGTTTGGTTTATTCAAACCTGAACATCCTGGAAGCACATAAATAGTTAGGGTTGTTAGAATTTGCTTAACCAAAATTTTCTAATGCTCAAAGTATTTGAAACATAGCAGTAAAAATGCTTACAAAATAATAGCTATTGTAAAATAATCATAGGCCTGTAAATGTCCAACAATAAAAACTTTTATAGGTGATTGCCATTTAACAAGTGCATCAGGAGTGATTGGCTAATTTAAGCCATCCAAACTTAATTGTTCAACGAATACAATAGTCCTGGTTAATGATCAGTTGGAAACGAATCAAATTTAATCTGTTTAGAAAAACATAAATTCATCGATCTACATAAGAAAATTCGACTTTTAGAGATACTTTTTGAAATGATCTTCCTTATGTCTTATTACAAAAGAGGTCTCCTACAAAAATATAGTCTATAATTAAGTGAATGATTGAATTTTAGGTGCAAATTGTATAACCAACCATCTCACCCAATTTCCATGGCCCCGTTTGATGATTTTTATCAATAATTTTGTTTGGCACAAACTTTTTAGTTCATCCTAGGATTGAAGTAACCAAGGAAATAGAATAAACTAATGCTATAGAACAATGGAAGAATCTCTGCCACCATATCTAACGAATGTTCCAAGCATAATAAATAAATTAAAGAAAAAAAAATCAGTTCATCTCCCTTGATGACTATGCACATGGGTTATAGCCGCCTCAACTTATATTTAATTAATGGCCTGCAAGAAAATTTGCCAGGTTCGGTTATTCGAATCTACAAATCTGGTAATTAATCTAACTAACCTCTTAGAATATGTTTTTCTGTTGTCACCACTTAGGAATTTGATATTCCTTTTTATAATTATAATATGATTATGTAATAATCTTGATGTAATGAAATGTTCAAATGATAATATTTAGTTTGTCATGTAGTATTATTCACATGGTACTTATTATACAAATTAGCTAGTTTTGATATGAAGTAGTAACGAACACTCTATTTTTTTTTTATTCTTCCTTTTTTGGTCAAAACTATCAATGATTCTTTGATAATTTTAATGCAGTTCTAATTGTTAATATTTATTCTATCAAATATTTTATTATAAGATTAAGTTATTCAAATATTATATTTAATTAAAAAATTAGCTAAATTGACTGGTTAACAAAAAAAGAAAATTAAATATTCAGTTTAAAATAGGTTTTTATGCATTTCCGAGAAACACCTTTTTTTTTTTTTTTTATGTGTACATTATTCTTGTTTGTTTTGTGTTTTTCTTTAATTACTTTATTGCAGACTTCATTGGAATATTAGATTAATCTATTAAACACATATTCTTTTGTTTAATTTTGAAGAAAATCATGAAAAAAAAAAAATACTTGAGCAAAAACTTTATTGGTTAATTTATATACTTATTTTCGTTTAATTTTCTTGAAAGTAGTCAAATATATCTATACTAGAGTGCATAATATATTTGAGATTTGAGCTTCTAAAATTCTTTTAAACTCTTGGTCTTATGTCATTTGTTTGTATATTTGTTTTCTCTTTGTCAAATCTTAAAGCATGTGTGAAGGGAATTTAGGAACGCAAAATGAATCGAATCACGACAATTCAATTATAGCTCAACTTGAGTTTGAGTTTTTTCTAGCTTGAGTCGAGCTCGATTTAATTTAGTTGTCTGCCCCTCAGCTCGACTTGAGCTTGAATTTTTTCTTATTTTTAAGTATTTTTACATATCGATTAAATAATCATTATATAATAATATTTTAATTTTTTCTATTTTTAAATATTATATATATTAATAATTTAATATTTATTCGATGGAAGAGTTCCCAATCGATTCATTAATCTAGTTGAGTTCGAATTTGCCTACAGTTATTGTCAAGTCCAACCAACCAATTTACACTCTTAAGAGGGATTAAAGTATTTTTTGCTTAAAAGGGAACTACTTTTATTATTGTAATTGCCTTTTCCAACAATTAGTAACAACCTTCAATATTATTGTAATTCAAAAGAGTCATTATCTATGCAATAGTATACAAATATGTTCTTTCACAAACATTTGCTACTATCCACTGTTGTACTGATACATGTGGCCATTGAATAGGCTCACATACACAAAGTTCCATTCTAGATGACAATAACATGCTACCAGTTCCACACACATCGCACACTAACAAAATCAAAGGAAATTTCTCTTTACAATTCCTTTAAAATTTTGCAATATAGATATATCAACAGGTGGAAGAAGGAGAACGGCCCAAGTAAAGGGCAGCGAAAATTCTATACAATACTCCATCTAATGATTTTTATTATATATTATGTATGTCTCTCTTTATCACAATAATGTGTGTGAAAGATTGACATAAAGGCTATTACATCTGATCGACATAAAGACTATTACATCTGCTTTTCAGCCAAAGTAGTTCATCAACATAGACATGGGCACCAAACACAACCCTCTCTTCCCGAGGTCAACATACTGATCAGCATTTCTGTGTTTAACAACATTCTTGCCATTTTTTTCATCTGTTGAGAAATTATTTGCGGCCTGTTTGCCCTACAAGGAAAAAAATATTATTTAATAAAAAAATATAAACTAAAAGGGGTATGATCATAACAAATTATTGCATATATTACCAGAAAATTGCCACCAGCAACGTCTTCTATTCTTGGGTAGTTGACCTCCATGTGTTTCAAACTGCTAACCTATTCAATCAACAGTGAAAATTTTGTTCAGACATCAAAATATTAGCAAAAAAGACCTTGTTGCCAATTATGCAAGCAAGGGGGGTTGGAAAAGTTAGTCGCCAAAATGATATATATATATATATATATATTCCTTAGATTTTAAAATAAGGTGAAATTTAAATATTTTATACTTCTTCATATTAATAAACTACTATATGCAGCGTGAGCTTCGAGACTAGATACAAATAACTCGAGATCAATTTGAATTATAAATGGAGCTCGATTTAGCTCAATTGAAACTTGAAACAACTAGAGCTCGAGTCGAGCTACCAGCCAGCTTGACTTATTTACATCCCTAGTTGTAAAAGTTGCTATCTCATATATATCAAAACATCTATTTCGTCCTCCCAGAACATTGAAAAAAAAAAAAATAAGGAAAAAAGAAGAGATAGAGAGAGATAGAGAGAGAGAAACTTTTCACAAATTATATAGCCAAGTGCCTCGTCTCACATGAGTTAAAATATCTATTTCAGCCCCCAGACGAAAAATTCTCCATTTACATAAATTTCAAGAAAAGTTAAGGGATCATAAGATCATCACCTTAGGGCTGTTAACAGGAGAGCTAGCAGTATCTTCTAAGTCATCATCACAAGAATATTTCTTAACATAATTACTCCTCTTCGTATTCTTGAAATTCAATCTCCTGACCTGACTGAAACTATCTGCAGTACCATTCCAAGCAGCATCAGAAACCAAAGAAGGGCTGCTGCTGACAAAACTGGCATTGGAGCAAGAAAAGTCCTCCAAATAAGCAGTCCACCCACTCTCCTCCTCCTCAGATGGACAATCTTCTGAAGCAATATTATTGATTTTCTTGTTGACAGATGAACTCATGGGACCTTCCATGGAGGAACTTTTGAGAAGGTTGAGAGGATGTAAGAATGGAGGTTGGTGGAGGAAAGATGTTTTCTTTTGTCAAAGTTTTTTGAGGATGATTGTTAATAGGGAATTTATATTCTTTTTTGAGGGTGTGATATGGAGAAATAGGGTGTCCACAATGTGGAATCTTGGTGTGGGCCATTAGGAGTTGAGGTAGTTAAGATCAGTTGGGAAATAAGAATTAAGTTAATGGGGAGGAAAAATAATAAAATAAAGAGGGACAAGAGAAATTTAAGGGTGGGATTGATTGACCATATACATGGAATAAAGTTAGGATGATGCTATATGGTTATATTTTGATATTTGTATAGGGTGGAGTTCATAAATGATGATGTAAGCGTGAATTGGTCTTGTTATACTTAATTTCTACTTAAGTTTAGTGCTCTTTTTTGTATTTTTTTTTAAATTTTATTTACTAAATTTCAAGAATGATTGCACTTATAACTCTATGAAATATATTAACAGATATATAATTATTTGGGATCGGCCAACATAAGTGACTCCATACTAGTTTACTTATGTTCTCTATCCAACAATGAAGTAAAATTATGGATCATTAGTCCTAAAACACAAAAGAAGCGTAAGAGAAACGCTGCGAAAGTCCTAACAAAACAAGCGTAAGAGAAACGCTGCGAAAGTAAAATTATGGGTCATTGGTCCTAAAACACAAAACAAGCGTCAGATAAATGCTGTAAAAGTCACAACTTTAACCCTTTGATGCCTAAGTCAGGTTGGAGAAACGGATCAAATCACATAAAATGTAAATTGTAATATAAGAGGGTTCGAAGTAATAGGAGTATAATTTGTGATAGAATGAGAGTTAAGATATTTACAAGGGATGCCTTGGTATAGAATCATCCTTATAGGTCGCACGTCCATGCCTAAGATTCCTCCAAATGTCTTTCATTAATGATCCTAATCGATTACTACATAGGTCGTACTTTAGATTGGTACAATGAGTCGGTATGTTCGATTATTCTGATTTGGGTTTTTAGGGCTTTTTGATGATAGAGGGTTATTTTAGTCATGGTATTGTTTCCTCATATCTCACGGGAACATGTAAGCAACCAAATTATTACAAAATTATCAAATTAGTTTACTATTACATTTGTGAAAAAAGTTAAGTTCACTAATTAACATCATCAACTGTACATTTAACTCTCAATAGAGTTAAAGTGATACACGCCACTTAGTATTTTTTAAAAAAAAAACAACGGTAAAATTAATTTTGATATTGTATTTTTTGGATTTAAAATTGAATTCAAGAACAGAATCAAAAGATGGAGTATGTAATCATGATTCAAATAAGGATCCAGATTAAAAAAAATAATAATAATAATAATAAAAAGGATTGATAACTGGCTTGGGTTGAATCCAATTAAATTTGACCTAAACCGATCCTCGACACACTTAACAATTTAATTTCCATATGATCATAAGATATTTCATAATCCCCTCAAGCCCAACAAAAGATTTCCATCTAGCCCATTGTTGTTTGATGAATTAGCTCACAAGTGAAAAGCGGCCCGGTTGGTTACTACAATAACCATCCCAACAGCAAAGGCCCAAACCGCAGGTAGGATGGCTAAGAGAATGGCCCAAAAATACCAATTTTCTGCAAAAGTCCAACAATGGCAACTAAATACGAGGATCGCACTCATGGAAAGACTCAACACAACACGTTACAACATTAACTAACAACAGTCATGCACCACCTATGTTCGCGTTCTTAAAGACGCCCCTCTCTTTTAAGAGGATTGGTGGCATGTTAAGTATTAATAAGGTTATTCGCTTTTCATGAAATTAAACTTAAGATCTTATTTACTTTCAAATACTAAGTTGGATATACTATTTTATCCAATTTTGTAACACGCATACTTTCAATGCTGGTATTTCCATTGGCCCGGTATGGAATCCTCTCATAAGTAGAATATTTATTAAGCTTCAAATATCAATGACTCATAATAATAAAATGTTCATATTATTCATATCTTATCAATAGATTATAATTTTATTTTTAAATTTAAGTATAAAAATAAGTAATATAATAATTAAATAAAACTTAAACTGCTGGATAATTATCAAGAGAAAAGATCTATGGATATGAAATTTTACTTTACTTAAATGTAACAAAAATGAAACTAACTATTATAATGGATGGTGAAGTAAATTTCAATTAAATAATTTAAGTATGTTAACAAATAATATTTATAATTTGAATAAACTCAATAGTTTTATTTTATTCAATATCATTCATTTGATTGACAAAAAAAAAATTGATCATATATATATATATATATATATATGCGTGTGTGTGTGTGTGTGTTTATAAATTTATTAGTGTCTCATTTTGAAATAATAGTATACTTTTGAGTTATTGGAACAAACAACATATTTGTAAAATTTTAAAATATACATTATTGTAGATACTATAATCCATGAAAATACACATGTGATTGCTAGAATTGATTAATACATCATTTAACTAATTCTATAAAGTATACATAATATTTGTTTAATTATTTAGTCTAATAACTTATTTCATCTCTTATTCTATCTATTATTTTGTCATCCCATCAAACGAAGTAAACAAATGCTAAAAATTAGAGTTGAAGATCGAAAAATACTTCTGGAAACCAAATATTTATTTTAAGAAATAGAACATTATTTTGAAACTTCACCCTTAAAAAATAAGGATATATAATAAATATGATAGAAAACGGGGATGGAGATAGAAATTTATTGAAAAATAAAAGGAAGAGGTGGGATGTGGAGCTTTTTGCTACTCTACATTCATCTCCTCTACTTCCTTTGCACACTTAGTAACAAAAACAACACAAATTCACTGGATATCATGATCTTAAACAGATCCAGTGACTGGTTGGCTGTGATCATTCTCCACAGAGGCACAAGTTATAACTCTTTATCTACAACAAATCTTTTGCCGTTTTAATGGGGAAAAAGAAAAGGAAAAAAGAAAACTAGAAATCAATAATGGGTTCTCCAATGGTGAGATTGCGCTCCAAGTTCCACTGCAGATTGAAGAGTTTTGCTGTGATGTACTTGAAGATCTTATTGACATTAATGTTGTATGTTGCACTTGAAAAGAACAATGTTGCATTCAGTGCCTTAGCATATGCTCTCGCCTGTATTCATTTAGAAGAACTTGTATTATTCGTAAAGTGGAATAGAAGATGAAATATCAAGTAAAATAAAATATGTGAACTGGCGATAATGTGCTCCATGGCGCCGATGCGTCTCAAACTTATTGTTTCTATTTTATTTTTAGAATGTTTTGTAATAAAATTTTATTTTTTAAGACAGAAGATGATGTCTTAACTAAAATAGAGAATCTAAACTTCCAAGTGGCTTGTGGCCTAGTAGCATAAGTCTTCCACATAATGTGGAAGGTCATGAGTTCGAGCCCGAATGGACTCTTAATGTGCGTGTGTATAAAAAAAAATAGAGAATCTAAAATGGTGTTAATATATATGTTTTATGCATTAAAGTCATGTACAAAATTGATTTTATAGGCCAAAGCCTCGATGTCGTCTTGAATTTATTGTTTCTATTTATTTTTTTTAAGAATGTTTTATAATAAAATTATACTTTTTAAAATAGAAGATGAAATATTAATTGAAATAAAGGACTTAAATTGGTGTTAGTGTGTTCTATATATTGCAGTCATGTACAAGACTGGTTTTAGTGGCCAAAGCATCGATTTTGTTCCGGATTTATTATTTCTATTTTTTTTTCGAATGTTTTACAAATAAAATTGTACATTTTATTATAGAAGACTTTTTTTTTTTTTTAATCTAATGTCGCCGTCAATAAGTTTGTGTTTAAATGTGGACGCAAGATTCAGAGCTAAAGAATTCATACCACTTTGATGTCCAGTGATTCTCAAGTTCATCGTAAAGATTTTAAAAATTAAGTATTCGAAATGATTGCTAAAGAATTTAAAATATGTAATACTTAAAAAATATCCAACAGAGCTCAACGGATTTATTATTATTAGTTCAGAAAATCTTTAAGTTATTATTGTATTACTCTTTTCTTCCTGAATAATGTGTCTTTTAACTTAAAATTTTACATGAAGTTGAAAAACTAAACATTTTTGCATATGGGTAAATTACCTTAAAAACTAGTAATGTTGCATGGTTCATCTAAATGAGAAGGTATTTCACAAAACAATTTCAATTTTAAGAGATAAAATTTTTATTTTAGGACATCTAGTAAAATAACAAAAATTATAAATTTAAGACCGGGAGAAGAAGTACCCTTTTTTACTTTTATATTCGAGTAAATTGTTAAAAATTGAATTTTTGGCCTCACTCAACTCCAAAAACTAGCTCATGAGGTGAAGATTGCCCAATATTATATATAGAGACCACCACTTATTTATTTCACTAATGTAGGGCACTAACACACCCCGTGCATGCCCAAAAATGAACATTTTCCAATGTGGGACACTAGCATAAATAATGTTTTTCATTGCCTAGTGAATGAGAAACATAGTTTGAAAATAAATAGTTAATTAGGTCATAGCAAAAAATTACCTGGCTTGCAATTGTCCATTGCAAATCTATTGGCAATTGGACAAAATCATCAAATTTAGTCCCTATTAATACTGGAATTGCAGTCTGCATTTATGGCAAACAAAAATTTCAGGTTCTAAGCATAATCTCCTTAAAAAAAAATAAATAAATAAAAAGCAAATCAGTAATGGTAGACAAAATCCAATGAAATTAGAAAAGGTTATATATGTCAAAATCCAATGAAATTAGAAAAGGTTATGTCCTAAAGATCATAATAATCTTTTACCTGGTTCCATTTTCTGGCTTCTTGATACCAGTTGATCACACTGCAATTACAAGAACCACAACTATAAGTGACTTATCATTTGGATTTTGGATTTGAACAAAGAAAATACCAAAAAAGATATTTTTTTTATTTGCACGATTGTGAAAAGTCTAATCATTTTCCTTTTCTGTCTTCAAAACAGATTGAATTTTTGAAAATCTTTTAAATTCGATAATGATCATTATTAAATACATCATCACATATGAAGGTTCGATCATCACTACAAAAAACCATAATATTAATGACAAAATAATAAATGAAGAAATAAAAGTTGTCACTGATAACATGTAGTAAGTGACAATAGTTTTTCTCTTATCATTAATGATAATTTTTAAATAACAATAATTTTTATCTTTTCACGATATGACTCAATAATGACAAAAATTAATATTTTAAATTATCACTATTAACAATCAATGTCACCCCTATGGTAATAACCTATTGACAATAAAAATTGTCGTCACTATAACTTGTAACAAAATTTTCATTGTCACCATAGATATTGTGTCACTAATTATATCTATAGTGACAAGTTAAACGCTATTATTGTCATTTTGAAAAATCACTAAGGTGATAAAATTAAATCTTTTATCACATAATATACATAATTAGTGATAATTTTTGCATTGTCGCTTACTCTTTTGTTACCAATTTATCTTTTTTCTTGTAGTGTTGTTCAAGTTTTGTCCTATTTAAACGCATTGATATATGGTCTCGTCACCTCAATGGATGAGATAAGGAAAACAACTTATAAGCTACTCAAAATCCTCAAGTCATGACTATCACAAAACTAGATATCCACTATTAAAAAAAACAAATACTACGGAATTAATTTTGTAGCCAGGGGTACAAATTATAACTATAAATTCTCCGTAGCAAATGTAATTTTTTACAATAACATGCAATAGATATCAATCAGTATCATGTTTGTTGCAAGCGACAGATTATATTATAGGCTACACATTTTCTATAGAAAAATAAATATACAAAAAAATAATAATAATAATAATAATCAACTACAGATTGGCCCGTAGCGAAAATTGGCTGAGAGAGCATCTATTTCGGATCTAATAGGATCAAATTTGTAACCAAAGCTACAGATTTTTAGTATCAGTTATGAATTGATCGTTATTATATCCTAATTTTTTGTAGTGACTACTCCAACATAATATAAGACTTAGTACCATCAAATAAAAAAAAGACGAGAAAAATGAATTCTTTTATGATTCTTTTTCTTGGGGGGACAATCGCGACCATACCTATTTAATGTGCATCGACTTGTAAGATCAAACATGAATAACATTGCCACTGAATCTTTGCAGGCAGTTGGAATATAATCAATTGAAGAATGATCGCCTGATAAATTGAAATTATTAGAAAATAAAATTAGTGATATATACAAAACCAAGGCCAGGTTTTGTGCCAAGAATTGAAAAAAATAAATACCTCCAACTTCCCATATGCTATAAGAAATCCTTGCCCCTTTAATATTCAATATTTTGTCCACCTGGTTTATTCCGGCCACAGCATATCCTTGTTTCCCTTTCTCTCCTCCTGCATACTTTGTCTTCAATTTAAACAAATACAAATTAGCAAATTGCCACCCCCACAAATAAGGACTAATAAAAAATTTTATAACATTTTTAACGTTATATTTATACGTCGACACACTTAAAAAAATTTAAACATCGATACTCATCAATCGACATTTTGACATGCCACGACCATATTGAGATGATTAAAGCAGCAAAAAAATACTAACCAAAAAACTTGTTTTTCCGATGTGGGAATCGCCAAATAGACTGATCTTGAGAGTGACTAAGTCCGATGAATCTTTGCCACAGCACTGTGGCAGCGCCACCATGTTCGTGGAGGAGAAGCCCATGTCCGTAACATTTGACGGCGGTGGTGAAGAGGAGGAGGAGATGGTGCTGGTGGCAGCGCCGGGCGGCAAATGCCGGTACCTGATGGATGACTTGCCCGTCCAGCAAGCAAGGAACCGATTCCATATCAAGCGTATATAGCGCCTTAAGACAGAGATCCGCCAGAGGATTTTTCTCCTAATGCTGAAGTGAAACGTTTTTCTGCAAATTTGTTGCATGATTTTATGTTACACTTTTAAGAGGAGATGGCCTCAAATGGTTCCTCTAGTGATCTCTCTTATTGGGTTTTCTTTTTTTTCATTAGTTGTGAGCGTGGGGTGTGTTCTTTATTTTGTTCTTATGATAGGTCACTTGTGGGCATAATTTTGACACCCACTTTGATGGTTAATGGTGGGCGTGTCATTGGGGACATAGGTTGACCGAATATAGGGGTGGTTGCTCGGTCATTGTCATTCATAATTATACATACTACCCGGGATATTTGGTCCAACTTTTGAAAAGTTAAAAAATCATGTTAAGATGTTTGATATCATTTTTAGGTATGTTTGAATCCGTTATCAATTCAATTACGTAATGTATTCAATTATGAATTATTGGATGGGACATAACATTTTATTTTATAATATTATCATATTATAATTTCATGATTTACAATTCACTTATATATATATATATATATTTAGATGGATGATACAAAAATTTTCGCCCAATCGTATATTTAACTATTCATCCAGGTAATTCCAGGTCAAGATTTTATTAAAGTAAACTCCGATGCTGCTATATTTAAAAAATTTAGAGCCATCGGCATTGGTGTAGTTGCTAGAGACCATTTGGGGTAGTGTGTGTAATGGGATTCACATTTGCTTCCAGTACTCATTAATCCAGAGGTTGCTGAGGCAGTGGTTGCTAAATATTCATGTGAGATGTGTTCGACCCATTCATGGTCCAACATTATTATTGAAGGAGATTCTTGGAATGTGATTAAAGCCTTTCAGGATGATGATATGAATCTCTCTTTGGTTGGACCTATCATTTCAGATGCCAAACGAAGTCTATCTACTATAGCTATTTTCACTTGCAATCATGTACGTTGTAGTGCGAATTGTTGTGCTCACTTGTTAGCTAAGAAAGCTCTATCTATTTTTCAACTTCAATGTATTGACACTGATGTAATTTTCCAAGCTTTGACTTTGGATCCCATTTAATTAAATCTACCGATGTCTCTCTAAAAATAAATAAATAAATAAAAAGAGTATTTCAACTAGTGAACGCTTAAAATATCTTTTATTCATACGATTGGGTGAAGGGATGATTCTACTTATGCATGATCATTTTGTTTTAATCTTTTCTTTCAAAAAATATTTAAAGAATAATTAAATTTTTGCGGGATGAGTTCTCATCAGTCTCTTTGGTAAAAAAATTGATATATGTACTAGGCCCATAGAAATATAATCACTATTTAAATCCACGTTAGTGTATAACTAAGCCATCATAAATTAGGATTCGGATATGAGGTGCATTTTATTATATGAGATTATGATCCCTTAAACTTTAAATCTACAGATAATCCTTTGTTCACTTTTAGATATTCGAACTTGATCAGAGAAGACATTTATGGCGTTTTTTTAATATTGAATTTTTGAGCATTTAATTTGATCATATTAATGACAAATATCTATTTGCATATCTGATCGGTTCACCTTCTTAGAAATGCATCCACATCAAAATTGAATTTATATTGCTAGCCTACAACCTTTCGTGGATGCATGTCTTAATTTTAGGTGTTATATATAAAGTTCTGATGGTATCAGCTGTCATATTCAATTAATTATTAATTATGTAATAAATATTTATCTTATAATTTGTCTCCATCTTTGAAGTAATTACAAGTAACAAATATAATTAAATACGTTGTAATAAATTTGGATAGATTCCAAACCTAATCTAAAATGTCCCTTTTTTATTTATTTACAATGAAAGAGGTGAGCAAGCAATTTTGTGGATGTCGGTTTTGCAATTTTCTAATGAACATTCGGCGCAAAAGGTGGATCAAATTAATAGTCAATAGATACCTTAGTGTGGATCACGCACCAAACAAATGTAACGTGTTCACATACACGACGTGTGTATGTGTGTACGCACACACACACACATATATATATTAATTATTATCTATTATTTATTTAGATGATCATGTATTATTTGTTTTTGATGATAATACAAAATTGGGAATCTTTTAGGAGCTCGTTTGCTCGGTTTATTTGGATTAGGCATTATACGCATAATTAGGATAAATAGTGGATTATTGTATATCATATCTAATGTTTATTTATATATTTTAAATAACTTGATATTCAATTTTAATTATTTTCTTGGCATGATTATCGTATTTAACAAAATATAATTTATTTTTGATTTAGGCTGAAAAATATATCAAACCCCAAAGTTTTGATAAAAAAGCCAAATTTGGTCTTAAATGAATGTCGGGTGCTAACTGTACATGGGTTTTTAAAACCAAACATTGAAATTGAGTCAAATTATGTATCTATTATGTGATATCAAAGGAATCAAACGAGCTCTAGAGATATTTGAGATAATCATGTAGTTTAATCTTATATTATATAGAGACACGATATCAACATTCAAAACTCATGAATTTGCATCCATGTCTATAAAAATTATTATTGCTTCTAAAATTGTATAGAAAAGGGGGAATTACAACTGAAAATTATACATCTGAATTCATGGACTGAGTTTCTTAATTATTCGAGCTGTGAAACGTGGAATGTGACAAAAATTGGCAGTGTCCAAAAGATTTAACGGCCGTTTGTTTTCATCTCCAAGCCCCATTTTCATTTTTATTTGAGAATAAAAATTAAAAACAAACACTTTCTCACAATTTTATTTAGAAAAAGTACAATTTTTCTTTTCGAAACTCTTTCTAAACCTACTCTATTATCTTATTATACATCAATTAAATTCAAATTTGATTTGATTAAAGTATCCACTATCATTTTCAAATTAATAATATATATATTTTTTTTAAATAATTTTTTTTAAACATAAAAAAATGTAAATTAACCTATTTTTCAGTCTTATAACCTATTCTAATCATTACTTTCCAACATTTCATCCAAATATATCTCAATTTTCATTTCCATTTCATAACTAACTTTTCAACTTTTAGAAATGGTTGGAAATAAAAATGGCCTTTGAAAATAAAACCAAATGGCCCGTTCAAAATTTTCTAATCCAATCATCAAGTTGAGTTGATTGTTGAAGATTAATTCATATAAAGTTGAGTTCTCAATTTAGATAAGTGAAACTTCTTAAATAAAATCGGGTTTTTGGTTTAAATAAAAAAAGAAAAAAAAAAGTAATAGTTAAGATAAAATGGGCTCAATAATATTTCATGAAGCAAAATAGAATAGTTTATCTACTAATGTACTACTGAGCGAGGAAAGGAACAGTCAAGAGTCCAACTATTCATGAAAACATTGAACGAACATAATAAAAGAGCACAATCAATTCTATAATCGTTATTGAGTTAACTGAGATCCTATAACTAATGAGCTAACTTAGTTATTGACCTTTCATGGTCTTTAAGGGTATGACTACTGAGTGAGGAAAGAAACAGTCAAGAGTCCAACTATTCCTGAAGGTACTGAAAGAATAGAATAAAAGGGCTCAATCGATTCTATAATCGTTATTGAGTTAACTAAGATCCTGTAGCTGATTAACTAACTCAGCTATTGACCTTTCATGGTCTTTAAGCGTATGATAGAGTTAAAGGCATCTTTATGAGGCCCCTTAACGGATTAATACAGGATGTATGATGCCCTCCAAAATGCAAATAAAATTGGAAATCTAGTTCTGAATTCTGATAGGATAAAAGTCCCTTGCCCAATAGAAAAAGAATAACGTATAATTAAGGGCTATAAAGGGCAACGTAGATGGCAGGGTTTATTCAAACTGAATTCTTTGTTCTCAGTTCTCACTATTACATCTTCATACTTCTTCTATAATTATATTTTGTTGCAAGCATCGAAAGATATTAACTGAGCTTTCATACGTCATTCCTGTCGTGTTCGTGTATTGTCGTAGTGGAAGATTTTTAATGTGGAAAAACTTGAAAGCACCAATAATAAAGCTCGATTTTTATTTCACTTAGTCCAGCTACACATAAAAGTCAATAAAAAGACATATGGGACACGCTCACCTTGTTGAATGGCTGGGAATGGCCCAATTGAATTTAGATTAGAACTTTCCTGGAACATGTGAAGCATGCTTTCATTACAAATGAAATTGGCATCAACCTTAATTTCTGTACTACTACTTCAGTAGACATGCTTTGTAATGAATTTCCCATGTAGTAAAACTAGGCACAAGGCAAATAAAACCTGTCAAGACACCAAGAATATAATCAAACTTCTGCTCTAGTTTACCACTTAGAACTTCTAAATCATGTGACCACTCCAGAGATCAAAGTTTTACACAAGTAAAAATCACAAAAAGAATCAACGAAATATACACATCTTGCCAAGTTTCTTTTCCTTCTCTTAAATACTTTCCTATTAACTCATACAAATGGCTATTTTCACCGCAAAATGCTGCCTATGCCTCTCTGCAGCAACACAAGATTAACATAAATGTATGTAAATACATGAAAGGGATGCCTCTTTGATTCTCCACATGAAAGGGACATCGTTGGATGAACAGGCCGAGGAACGGTCTGGCCTGTCTCAACTGTTCTGCCCATCAGAGCCTTGACTGGGATGCCTCCTTGATTCTCCACTCTTCCTCCTGAGCATGTCTTTGATTTCAGCTTCTTTCTTATCAACAAAATCGATTAAGTTCTTGAAGCTGGGCGTCCGCACGGAGCGCCTGCTAGGCCGGGCCGGCTCGATTTGCTCGATGTCCTGTTGGTCTTCTTCTGCGCTGTATCTGCTGTACTGCCACCAAACCCGGTAGAAAAAGATGATCAGTGCAGCAAAGCAGGCTATGCCGCATATAAGAAACAGGCCCCAGAAGCTCTTGAGCGAAAGACGGTTTTGATCAGTGGGGGTGACTTGACCAGAGCATCCTTCCAGTGACAGCCATTTGTCGTGGATTCTTTGAAGCTCTCCGTTCTCTGAGAGTTGAAGGATCGCAGTTGATAAATCCACTGCCAATGGTGAGTCTCTTTGAAATGCCTGCAAGGCAGCATGAATTGTTTTGGAGAAATTAGAATGATCTTATAGCAAAATCTATTAGAGGTGCAGTCGAGCCCAATCGAGTGAGTTTAGGGGAAAATGCCAAGTTCAAACTTCAGTTCGAAATATATATATTAGGCTCTAGTTTAAACACGATGAGCCTAATTTTGTAACCTTATGCTTGACTCGATTCAATTCGATCAAATTCAAACTTCCAAGTGAGCTTTCAGCCACTGGACGAGACTGATTTTGTAACCTTGAGCTCGACTCGACTCAATTCGATTTGATCGAATTGAGAAGTGAGTTTTCAGCCATTGGGTGCTCAAGCTCCAACTCCACCTCGAACTCGAGATTTTTAATTTAATAAAATAGTTAAAAAAAATTCAAAAGCCATATTTATAAGTTATGATATTCACTAATTATCAGACATTATAAACCATCATAAAAAGCTTATTGAAACTACAAATCATCATAAACATATATATATATTAATCATATTAGCAAGATAGAATATATATATATATATATATATATAAAATAAAACAGAAAATAGTAAAAATGCCAGCCATTGAGTCCACTCGAAGGCTTGAGCTTAGACACAGACAATTAAAAATCAAGCTTAATTGAGATTGAATCGAGCTAGCTTGTGTTTGACCAATGAGTTGACTCAATTCGTTTGCACTTCTAGAATCTATCCAACCAACACACAACTTCAGAGTTCCACAAGAAGCCTTATTATCTATATATGACTTTGACATATAACTATAAAGAATAGTTATACTTACAAATCCCCATCCGCTTTTGGTGAACTCCCGTCCCACGATACTGAATTTGCACTTTGACTTGGCCAAGAACAGCTCAACATAAGGAAGCTCGTCGACAATGGCAGCAACTCCACCACCACCAGGACCCTGCTGAAGGCCTCTAACGTATTCGTCTTGGGATTTCAATACTCGGAGTCTTGATTCTGCTATGTTTAACTCATTAACAAGATAATTATATGCAAATGATCCGTCCTGGATCCCTATCGGATCCGAACTTGAGATCAAAGAATCTATTCCTTGAATTCTTGAAGAGAGTTGCTGCACTGTGAGGATTGATGTAAGACTAGCTGTATAGCTTGAATTTATAATCAACACCACAAAAAGCCACAAGATCAGCACTAGACGGCCCAGTGTGCTCACAGTGTTTTCTTCTGCATAAACGTCGATTTTTCAGACAAAGTTAATCATCAGGATGTTCAAGAATAGATCATTGTAATAAAGAGGAGAAAAAAGTAAGCAGAATATGTACTTACTGTGTGCAAAAAACATTGTTGAGAAACTAAACCTGAAAGATTATGATAACAGTTCAGTAAGAATACTAATGTGTAAGTTTATCTAGTTAGGTTTGTGTATCTGTCATTTTCTAAGTACTAACCAAAAGACTGTTACAAGTTGTTGTCTTGGAGGGCCGCGGAACTCAGTATTTGTCCGGTGTTCAAGAATCCAAACGACACTTCCAACAAGAAGAAAGAAGATACCAGTTACAGCCCACATTTGCCAAGTAAATGGCATGAGGAAAGACCATGGACTAGATTTAATCTCCTTGACAGGAGCAACTACAACGAGCCCAGATTCCATGAAAGGCTGCGTGAAGTCCACAATCCTTGTTCTGTTTGTAGTGATAGTTACATCGCCAACAGCTGCATCAAATTTCTGCCAAAAAGAAAACTATAATAAGCTCCCAGGCAAACATTCAGTGTCAGAATGTAATCCCAAAAGGCATCATAAGACAAAAGTATCATAGCAAAAGCACTTGTCTGATCCTGTGGGGATGGAGAGACAGAAGTTTTCAGAATTCAAGAGAAGGTCATGCTGAGACGATCTGTTTATCATTAAAACAGGCATCGAGTAGAAGTGTAATGATGTATGCAGTTGAGCCATCTTAACACAGGGGTAAAGACTTGAATCTTTTTCCTACATGACTTGATCGATTCGATTAGACACTCGCCGTCCATTTCTATTGTTCAAATTTTGACAACATGAAAAGATCAAAAGTTTTATCCTTCCATTCTATTTGTCCAAAGGATGGATGCACAGAGGCCTTTGCCTTTGTTCCTTCACTGTTCGACATTCTAGTGTCCTCTCATTTATGCTTTGCTTTTAGTTTTGCTGAATATAAAGAAACAGTTTGTTGGTGTTGCAATTACATCATAGTAAAAATAGGAAAAGAATTCTTACATTTTGTGCAACGTCGATCACAAGATTGCCGAATGAAGGGTTCCTTTTACCATCGCCATATAAGATATACTGGTGAGGAACAGGGTAAGGCAACAACTCAACAGCAGCTTCGAATACATCAATGCAATATCCTTTAGCCCCTAAGGGTCCTTTGTCTTTTGTAACAACCTCTGGATAAGTAATCCTGTAAGGCACTGCAATTTGCATAGGCTTCCCATTATTAGGGAACACCCATCCCTTAGGCTTTGTTGTGGTTTCACCAGGCCATATAACGCTATAGAGATGATTATCACTGTTTGAAATGTTCCGTGGCTTTGTGTGTAGAGTTTCTGGAGGAACCACAGAGAGACCTGAGGAATTCGACCAATAACCAATCCTCCGCAACCCTGTTCCACCAATATTAAGAATATCAAATGCTGGATTATTCAAGTTCTTCTCTGAATCAAACTGAACTTTTCCAGTTAGGCCAGTGAAGTTCATTGAAGTAAGAATCTGAAGCAGCTTTGGGCCTTGATCGAAAATTCGGAGGGATGATAATTGGAGGGCACTTCCGTTATTGTCACGCAGTCTTGGATCATCAGAAAAACTCACTGTTCCACCACTTTTAAAGAAAGCATCGAGTGCCCGGGCTATTAACCAGACAGAATCATAAGTATATAGAGCATACGAATTAAATCTTGAGGTTTCTTTTTTCTTTATCTTTCCCCATCGAGAACTAAATCTCGTCTTTAGATCAGAATCTGGAGTGTAATGCCGAAGAGCAATGACCCCCTGTAGAAGATCAGAGGTATCAGGATCAATAGTTTCTGAAGAGTCCAGAACAGAAGGAAGCCAATCTGTAGCAATCCAGACATAACTTTTGTTTATCATTCCAAGCTTTGTTGCTACTGAAAAGATATTAAGACCAGAATCAGGATTTACATGTACAACATAAACCCGCGATTCCAATAAGTTCACTTCAATTAACAAGCTATCAATATCACTCCTTGGAGCTCCGGGAGTAAAGGCCGCCTTGTAAGAAATCTTGGCACGTTTCTTTGCAAGTGCATCACCTAATACTGAAATGCCGCTTCTGCCATAATCATCATCAACAAAAATGGCAACTACTTCTCTCCATCCAAAGTATTCTACAAGATCAGCAATAGCATACATCTGGAAATAATCACTAGTGATCGTCCTGAGGAAATAAGGATACTGCAGAGATGATAGAGTGGGATCTGTAGCAAAAGACAGAAGTGGCACATGAAGTTCATTCACAACATGGGAGATCACATGCGCTATCCCGGACGACTGTGGACCAAGTGCAGCAACAACATCTTGCCCTGTCAGCTGCATAGCTACACAAAGGAACAATGCCCTGTCAAAACTTTCCTCAATCCCCTTATTTGTCCTTTACTAATTATATATTATTGATATGAAATGCTCCAGCAAGGAGAAGCAGGTCTCAAGAATTTTCCATATTATAAGAGAGGAGAAATGGCATATGTTGAGAAGAAATCTATTACATGTGCCCTGGATTGGGGTTATCTTCACTTTCTTATCTTTCATTTCACAAAGTATAAATATATTCCAGTAGTATTTTTTATAACAATCACAGCAAACGTCACCACAAATAAAGGCAAGTACCATTCAAACCCGAGCAAATTGAATCACATTTTCACCAGTTTGACAATATTTAAGCACATTCTCACAGTTGCATTCAGTTTTCCAATTAGGACAGGGGTAAGTTTGTGCTCCAAATGGTCTTTGAGGCAGGAGAACATTCTGAATTTGACATCAATAGGTAATCTCATTAATTATATATTTATGCCTTTGCCATTGACAACATGGTCCTCAGCAAAGCAGCAACCCGCGAAGGATTCATGGCGGCCAATACTTTGATAACTAAATTTGCATGAGGGGATTTATCTTTTCTAGAGGAGAACTGAAACTCAATTTTATCAAGAATTCTCCAGAAAATAACCAATCTATGCAAGAAAAAGCAATGAATATTTTCAATTTCAGGTATCACAGTAGAAGTAATCAAGATGTAAACTGTCAAAAACATAACAACAAGATGCCCATCATCTTCATGGGAAGGCTAAAATGCAAAACTTTAGAGATAATCAAGCTATCAATTTATCTCCTATAAACAAAACTATCTAGGAGAAGGAGAGAGATATATTTAATTACTTCAGTAAAAGAGGGCTCTCCATTTAAAGTCATCAGAAGAACAAAAACCAAAAAGAAGAAAAAGGGAAAAAGAAAGTACCTTCAACTGTTCCAAGAAACCCACTGCAATTTGTATCCTGCAAGATGAGATTGAGCTTTATACCCTTCAAAATGTTAGGATCAGAGTTGACATCTTCAACAGCAGCAAGAATGGCTGGCCCTGCAGACCTTCCAATAACTGAATTAATAGTGAACAAAGCCTCTATATTCACCACAGTTGGCCCATCAGAAGCAACACTGGAATTCCCATTCTTGCCGAGTACTCCCATGGCAACCCACATACAAGAAATCAAGAATACCAAAACCCTTCTTCTCGAGGCCTCCATTTTCAGTAAAAGCCAATGATTCACCAATTTGAAAACTTCAAATTAGATAAACCACTGTTTCAAAAAATCAAACACCTGGAATACACCATGAAGAAAGCTCAAAGCCCAGAAATTTTTTGTCAAGTTTTCTTATTTATTTAATTTTTTATGACAGACAGGTCATTAGTGGTGAAGAAATTGATAATAGTGCAGTAGAAATGGGGATGCTCAAAACCATAATCAATAAAGATAGGATATTTAGGCATCAGTGAGAAACATGGGGAGCTTGTGACTGGGAAAAGGAAGTTTCCTCATGCTATAATAAGAATTACAACAAATATATCCAGACAAAGACCCACTTGCAACCTTAGATATTTGATTCTTACATGGGGCAAGGGAAAGTAACAGAAGAAAAACAATTAAAACGCATGGACAAGAATCATTCACAAACATCTAAGCACCGTACAGAACCCAAGTAATGCAGACATAAGCATCTATCCATACAAGACTTATTACTTAATCATCCAAAGAACTTGTGTAGGAATCTGGAGGAGCAATCAGCAATTTTTTTTTCTTTTAACATCTGTCACATGGATAAGGTAAAGAAATGAATAGAAAGTGACTGTTTGTAATTTATTTACAATACAAAAGTCCTTGCCTAAATTCTAGTTCATAACTTCTCAGGAGTAGGTAGTTTTTTAACCAACTTCCAATAATAATATGTAAATTAGTCACTTCTCTACAGTAGAAGTGCTATTTATGTGGTATTTTATCGGGATTATGATGATAAATTTGTTATTGTATTGTAGTTATGGCTCAAGTGAATCATTTCACATTGGTGAATAATGAGAAAATTAATGAGCACATCTCAAAGGACAAATTTGCTTTTATGATCTGCAAAAATTTCTTAGAAAGGCTTAGGATCCACATCTTTTTGTTCAAATCATCCCACAACCCGAACTAACATGAAGAATGACCCAAAGTCTAGTCCCCTGATCTTCTCAAGATTTTAGGGATGAAAAAAGGCCACCTAAATACGTACAGAAAAATGACTTCTTTTCAGTTATAAATAAAGAGAATTGCACAGTAGTAATAGGCCAATTTATTCATACTAAGTCCCTCTTTGTTTTAGTTCTCGCCTTTAATTATATCTATCTCTACCACTTACTGACTTAGGCATCAAAGGGCTTTAGTTGGTGGTGATCTCAACTAGCCTAAAGTGTGCTCTTGCGGCCAAGTTTGAAACCCGAATTATTATTACAGAACGAATGGGGTTCGAGGTCAAGAGAGGACAATTCATGGAAGAAAACGATCCCAAGATAATATTATGACTTGAATAAGAGAATATATTTGAAGAAAACAAAGTATTTTGAAAAATACAGTCTTATTTTGAAATTTTTGCAAAAAGAAGAAATGAGTTTAAATTAAAGAGAATAATATTGAACTGAAAGCAAGAATAATTAGAAACAGCCTCCTTGCAAGCTAGGGAAAAGAATATGATACTTTGTTGTCTGATTTTCCTCCTGTTAGGTATCTCATTTTGTGCTATGGGTTCTTTCTCCTCAAAAAGGTAATCAAATTGTTACATTTATAATAATGTTCATTAAGAAATTGATTAAGTGACAGGACAATATAAAAGTTTAATATTAGATTAAATGACTATAATTTAATATTGAAAAGTCAAGTTAATTAATGTAGTACTTTATTACATTAAAAGGATGGTTTAGTTTAAAAGGAGTCGATATCAAAGTGAAGAGGAAAAGGCACAGATACCTCTCCTCAGGTATTTATTTTACGGGGTCTACCTGTCTGCTGTATGAAACATGTGAACTTTAACACTTCAAAATGTGAAAACTTTAATATGGAAGCACAGGAAAAATAGTTGACTAGATAAATCAGACATTTCGGGTTTTGGCTTTGATTTAAATCATATATAGTTTTAGTGTCTTGTGGGTCAATTTGAAATATTTTTATAGTTTTGGATTTTGACGTGCGTACAAGAAATTTCTCTATTAAATTGGATTGAAAATGAATTCTAATTCTGAAATTCACAAAATATTAGGATTGTACTAGAACCGACAAAGACCCGGTGATGCTTAAATTATTTCTAGGCATTTATAGGGCTATTTATAATGACAAAAAATTCATTGATTGTGTCTACATGATGTTATCCTAATGGTTCGTTTTCCTTCCAATTCAATGATCCTCGATCAAGTTATCTGCTAAATAAGTACATCATTATTTTGCCCGCATATCGACCTAAGTATATATAAAAGGCCATATATAAATACATAGGAAGAAATTTTACAATTTTCCAAGACCAACAATTTTTTCTTTTTCTTTTTCTTTGAAAAAAAGTATGCTGCTTGAGGTTTCTTATGAGTAAAAGGCGCTTTAGTCATTTAATTGATGTTACTAGGGAAAAAAAAAATTCTAAATCATCCACAAAGTTTTCAATTTTATTCTAAAATTGACGTGGGTTTTGGATGATATCAATATTATCTCTCTAACTATATTTCAACATCAATAATTATCAGTTAATTAAGTACAATTCAGTTATTTAACTTTTACTAGTGATACTGTTAGCGCATATGATGTTTGTCCTTAATTATTTAAAAGTTTTAAATAAAGAATAAAATAACAATAAGAAATTTCTTTTACTATAAGGCCAATGCCATACATTTTTATAGTTTTCGACCAATTTTTTTACTATAACTTTTTAAATAAATCATAATATACTAAAGCTTATTAAATAGCACAATTTCGTTCTGTATTTAATTGACTAGGTTAAGAATTACATTTATTTTCTGCTTAAATAAATGTTACTGTTTGCGCACTGTAATTAGAAATTTAAAAAAAAAAAGTAAATAAAAAGTATTTAATTTTAAATGAGTAAAATAATAGGAAATTTTGTTTCCTCACTTCAAATATTGTAATATTATGCTTTTATATTTTAAATATTTTTTAATTTTTTTTTCTTACTAAAATTTAAAGCGCAAACACAACGAAAAGCACTAAAGATGCTTCCAATTACTCTAACCAAATCAATTCCTTGGCATAACGTAGATATGCTGATAAAAATCCCTCTCAATAATTCAAAAAGAAATATATTCCACTAAATTTCAAATTTCCTTTTTTCTTTGTTCTTCCTTTATCTTGCACAGGCTGAGGTGCCATTAATCAAAAGGTTGAGTTGAGAGAAGTAGAGTGAGAATTAGTTCTCATTTGATGCTATATGAATAATATTATCAGATCTTAAGATATTTTTTGTTGATTATTTATCTCACATTTTTATATGATTGGTTGCTATCTAATTTTCTTAAGTCACATTTGATATGCTCTATTAATTAATAACTTTATATAGTCGTGATCCGTGAAAAATACGTAAAAATTAGATAATCTTTTCTGATCGTTGATTTGAGATTAAGATGAAATTCGCAACTACCTTAATTTTGATATCTCGTTTTGTTTGTGGTATTGTATTGTAAAATTATAGCTCTTTCCTCAGTACTTTCTCATTTAAAACTTTAAAACAAGAGTAATTTAATATTTAATTTCACATAGACAATTAACTAATTTCACCTTAAACCCAAAGATGTCATAGGCGCTAAATGTGTGAACCGTTTGTGCTTGAGAGCGGGCTTGGAGATAATTTCACCCCGGCACGTCACTATATTCTTCAACAACAAACATGCGACTAGGCACAATTAGAAAAGCTCATCTCAACTAATGTAACAAAATCAAATAGTATTAGTAATATAGGTTTTGAAAATCTTCTAAAGATGATCGTACTATACAATAATTTAGGCCCCATTTGTTTATGTTTTTTAAAGACAACTTCCACTGTTAAAACATTTTCAAACAAGTGTGTCCCCCGAGGCCGCTATCAAAATAGTATTTTCTTTTTCGAAAATACGCCCGAAGCATGTTACAATTATATATATGCATATATTTATATATAACAAATCAATTAATACATACTTGTACATAACCAAAACATATTCTCTCAAAACATTTTTCTCGAAACACACAAAATATAACCAAACAAACCCTTCTTTAATATATTGATTGAAACTGTTCAAATTACCAATAAACACAATTAAGGATTTGATTTGACTTGATATTCTTTTATTTGATTCGATTATGCATGGCGTGGAGTGAACTTGAAAAGATATTTGAAATTAACTTTTAAAAAAATAAAAAAAAATTGAAAAATCATATGCTATAAGAGAGCTAATTTCGTGACGAATAGTTATGTTAATTTGTTGTATACAACTTCAGAAAAATCACGTTTAGAAAAAGTAAACAGTAGAAGAAGAAAATCAAGTTAATGAAGAATCAAATTCTAAAAGGATTATGTTAGCCATGGCGCAATTCTTTTTTGTACTCAATGACATTGACATATTTTTAGACTTTTGAAAGTATAGCCGTCACTACATTGCACATGTTAACAAAAAATTTTACTTTTAAAAAATTAATTAATTTTAAAGATTGCGAAAAAATAGTTCGTATTAAGAGTAAAAGAGATTAAAGAAGTGGTAAAAAAAAAAAAAATGAAATAAGATTCTTAGTAAAAAAATAATTTCTGCTTGATGAAGTTATCTAAAGAAAATACTAAATTACCTCTTCTTTGATGTTTTAAAAGAATTAGTAAAAATAATTATGAAATATAATTTATAATATTATTAAACAAAATTAAAAACTTAAAAAGCACGTCTAAAATGTTTTCAACTATCCTACTTTAATTGTTTTGAAACAATGGTTGGAGTAAAAGCACGCGATGGTGTTTGAAGTATTCTTTTTTACCCCTTTTTATAAGTACAAAAGTTGAAAATGAAACCTCTTTTGAGCATCGTCCTAATCTTACAATTTCTACTTAGATTTTTGAAAGATTGGTCATCAATCAAATAATGCTACCATAAAAGTTCAAATTAATATTATTTTTTCTTTTTATTTTTTTCCTTTGCCCAAAAAAAAATAAAAATTCCTTTCCTTTAAAACACAACATATTTTCGATGAAATCAAACATGGAACGTTAACATGTCATTGTTACTCCAATTAACATCAAATCCTATACCATATGCATTGGTCTAACACGTTACATATGATGTGCCCCACATAGTATTTCAAGTATAACCCTAAGTCTTTTTTTTTTTGTTGAGAAAGTGTATAACCCTAAGTCTCACTATTACGTCCAATATCACCATCATTATCAAAAGAGTAGAGACTTCAAAGGAGTGGAACTAAGATACGTAACATTAATCTTTGTCTTTTTCAATAATGTCTAGGGTTCATGCATGGATTATTCAAGGATTATTCTCTCTTTGATTTTGCCCGAGCTAGGGTATAACAATGGAATTGGTGGGGACATTTATCATATTCTTGTTTAGAGATATATTCCTTTCATGAGGGGGGACAACAATACTATATTCTCTATCTTGAAAGAATTTACATGGGATAAATTATATTCGATTAATTTAATTTAGGTTGGGTTTGTCTGTTTGTATTTATTGATCTCTGTTTGTATCCTTATATAAGTAGATACACAATTATTTATTTTGAAATAATGAATTAACGTAGTAAATCTTTTAATCCCTTATTGCTGTTGGAGAAAATTGATTTGACTGAAATGATTTTTATACATAAAGTGACTAAATATATCATTGTATCATATATTAATTAATCAATCAATACAAATCTACTTACCAATTTAAAATTTGTAAATACCAACTATGAACAGGTGCCGCAGCTATGAGCTATACAAGTCTACAAATATTATCTTTTTAAAATATCATCATTGCCACTGCTCTTTTTTTTTTTTTTTTTTTAAACTAAAGGGAAAAAATTTTATTATGAATTTTCAAAAGGAACATTTAAAGGAAATGCAAGAATATGATTTTCCCACAAAACCAGCCCAAACAAAGAACCAAATGCTTCGTTGCAGCCGCTGAAAAACGTTGTATTTGTGAACTGTTGACTTGTAAGTTGTTTCATATAAAAAAAATATATATATAAATGTATATTATAAAAGTTGCCTTTCCAATGCTCATTTGAAAGTTTATCTTCGAACTACGGCTTAGAGGAAATGTAAGTTTAAGACCTTAGTTAGAGATAGCATTGGGGCGGGTTAGGCTAGTCCCATACGGGGTAGGCCAGCCCCATACGCCACCCCACCCCATTCTGTCTCGTTTCATCGGTTGGTGGGTTTAACCCATTATTCAAAAAAAAAAATTAAAAAATTGGAATAAGTTAATAAAAGTATCAAATCAAAATCACTTGACAGCAATTAAAATTCAAATTTCAAGTACAAAAATAAAAAATTCATGCAAACAACATAAGATTCTAAAAGTAAAATAAGTGATAAGCATATAATTAAAAATATGTAGACATGATTTTTAATTTAAAAAATATAAAATAAATTATATATTATTATTACGTGGGCCGGGTTTTGGACGGGTTGGGTAAACCCCATATCCCGCCCCAAATAATTCGGGTTATGAAAATCACACCCATACCCAGACTTATACCCCATTTAGCCACCCCAAACCCATCTCATTCGGGATGGATTGAGCTCCAATTCAAATTTTGACTTGCCCTATTGCCATCCCTAACCTTAGTGGTATATATAATTAATTGTTTTGGCAGATATTGAAGATTCAAATCCATTGCTTCACCAAAATTTGTAATCGAAAGTTTTCTTCTTATAAAAAAGTACCTAAATAAATGAGAGAGAAAAATAACTTATAAAATATCTTTAAAATCTCAATTCCTCCTGTACGGAATAAGATTTAATATTATGATCATAAGCCCTCTAATTGAGGAGTTTAAGAAAAAGGCATATGATCCTTTGTTCCATGAACAGTGCTATTGATGATCATCAAAATCAACAAGAAGTATGGTAGAACGTTTCGATATTACCAAATCAACATTTTAAAACCTTGACTAAGAAAGATAAAAAATAATTTAAATTATTTTAAAATCTTCAGTGCTTTCAATACGGGACAAAGTTTGGATAACATCAAAGATGGTTACAAATCAAGTCAATATTTGAGTATGTCAAAAAAAGTGCACTACGAAAATAATAATAATAATAATAATAAGATAAAAAAATTAATTGATAATATGACAACTATTGCTGATAATATATATTAAATAATGATGATTTTTATTTTACAACTAATTATATTTTTAAATAATAACAATTTTTATTTTATTATAATATAATTTAACAATGATAAAAATTAATATTTTGAAATGTGTCGTGCATCCCCTTATTCTTCGGCCTTAACCGGCCCTCCAGACTTATGACCATTGATCCTTATGGTCTCCAGACTTGTGGGGCCTTAGATTTTATGACCATTGACCCTTATGGTCTCCAGACTTGTGGGGCCTTAGATTTTATGACCATTGACCCTTATGGTCTCCAGACTTGTGGAGCCTATGAGGACCCATTATAGCTGTGGATTTTCAGTGTACTATCGATGAGCCATAGTATGTATGACCCATCCCTCATACGCTATCCATAGGATTCGCTCCTGCCCATGGCCTATCAACTACCAGCTATGGTCATGGACAGTATATTAATAACATATGTATAGTGACAATTTAATAATGATAAAAAAATAATTATACATAATGTCACTGTAAATGGATAAAAATACGAATTCAAACTTAACATGTCTCAATGGGGACGTCTGATTTGTGGTGACTTAACAGGGCACGAATTGAAAGCATGGACCATGATTTTAATAAGCTGAAACTACTTGTATCCAATCTGAAACCCGCAATAGGATGTAATTATTTAGTTGAAATCAGAATGTAACTTAAAGTTTTCACTGAGGCAGTTGAGGAAAGATGGAGTTGCACTGCCAGCATATATGGGGATGCTGAGAGACAGGATTGTGGAGAATGGCCCTCAACTGCCATTTAGTTGCCAAGATGATGGGCAAAACTGAGCACCAAAATTGCTGGACCACAGGGGAAATGACCAAAACCAAACTCAACAGGAAACACGCCAGCAGGAGGCTTAGATATATATGAACACAGCATTAGTAATTCTTGTTTAACAGTGTTACATATATATTATCTCGTTTGATTATGGCTTTCTGCTTTGTACTGCTTTTCTACAATTGTTTGGTTCAATACATTGTTTCTCACTCTTTATTCAAGCATTAAAATTGAAATTATCAATAACTCAAACTCAGACTAGTACACTGGAAAGATTGCCAAGCAGAAAAAACTCAATGTGGAAGGTCGAAACATGCGAAATTTTACGAGTACCCATGTCATTCTCTTCACTCTCCAGCGTAGATTATATTGGAACTGTGCCTTATTTACTTATCACAGGCAATGTTTGTTAAGCCGTTAGATTCTAGTAGTGTGACAAGCTTAGATAAAGTCGTATAGTCCATTGACATCTGAGTTGGTATCATTATAAATAGCTACAGTATCCCAGTGTGCATCGTTTAGTTAATTTTATTTATACTGTTTTTTTAGTTCCAATAATATTGAATTTTCCCTGTATTCATTCACTGACTTGTCTTAGGCGTAGGAGGTTTTTGGTGGTGATTTTGCACGGAATCAAGTTTGAGATCCTTTCTATAAATCGTTGAATGGTGGGCTTCTACCCTAGAAACGTGCCCGCATAAAGAAAGTGCTCGAATTAAAAAAAAAAAAAAAAAGGTAATTATATGCCCTTTTTTATTATGAAGGTTGATGTTCACTGAGCTCTTGATGGGCTTGAACCCACTAGACTTAGGGAGCTTATCTTATGTGGATTTAGAGGGTCATTCTAACTAATTACATTGGCTCTTTCATTGGGCTTTTTACTTATATACTCCTACGGGCCTTAATTCATAATATCATGTAGACATTCCAACAATGTTGACGTCTTTGCTTTCATAATTGGGTTGAGTTTTGACAATCGGACCCAATGATCAGGAAATTCTCATACCTCACATCATCTACGATAATATTAAGTTTGCAAAGGGAAATGAGGCAATCTTGCAGCCAGACAAAAAATCGGATACTCCCTGTGGGCATTCTACACAAACAAGAACAAGCCATGGCAACCATGTGGACAATATATTTTGCCATCAAAGCCGAAAAACAAGATTATTTTATCATGCAGAATGAGCTAACTATAAGCCTATTGGCTATTGCATCGTATAGCCTAACTATTTACAAGCATAACAAGCAACAAAATCAACTGATTTTCACAACATGATCCTAAGATATACTTTGAAGTATTGTTAGTAAATGCACATTCATTGACTTACTTGAGTCGAAGGCTTTTCATGCTGCGCGAAAATCTTCTTGATGGCTTCTTCTTTCTCATCAATAAACTGCAAAAAATTCTGAATGGCCTGAGAAAAATGGCCTTTTGATGATGAGATTGAGAATGCAGGAGAAGTAGGATCGGCCGTCTGCTTGCTTTTATACTTGATGTATTGGCGAACGGCTCTGACTAGAAAAAGAAAGAGAGCTATGAGAGCAAATATTCCACAGACAGAGTAGAGTGCCCAGAAGCTGCTCAGATGAAGCCGGTTAGGCTCAGAAATTTTCCCTTTTTCCTCTGGACAACCCAACTTACAAAACCATTTCTCGTAGATCTTCTGAAGTTCTCCACTCTCGGAGAGCTTCAGGATTGCTGTTGACATGTCGACGGCAAGGGGAGAGTCCTTTTGGAAAGCCTGAAAGATATGAAAGAATTGAATAAAAATATATCATACTTCTTAAATTTTTGGAATATTAGAAGACACGTAGATAGTTATTTTTTCCACATGGGTCCGATCGGACCATACATGGACTCAATGGGTGCTCGTAATCTTGAGCACTGATCAAGGACATGTGGTTAAATCCTTTGATGCCAAATGGGATTGACATGAAAAGTTTATGTCAAAGTGTCTACTATAAATATCCTAATTATAATGAGATAAAAGTTGCGTGTTTTAACATTTACCAGCTTTTATATTTTATCTATCTACTTTCCTACCATTAACCAAGCTTAAGTATTGGAGGGTTTTTATTTGGAGACAGTGACCCGACTCTTCTTTTCTGATTTGCCAAGTGGCCATTAGTTCAATGTCATTAGTCTTACAAATAAAGTGTGAAAGTCGGGGGTTCAAATCTTACAAATTCTTAGTATACGTGTATATTAATTTTAAAAAAAAGATATCTTTTTTATTTCAGGTTGAGAACCAACGTCCCTCTCAATCAAAAACACCCAACCCGAAAGACTCAAAATACACAGATTTTGGAGAGAGTACTTTTTGGACGACCTAGATGAAGCTCCACGGTTAACATAACAAATGGAATTTGTTGATACTGCTAACTTGATTACTACTACTTATCCTTAAGCTGATTTTTGTTCATCAAGAAATGACATAGAAGCATGAAAAGGCCCTTGAACTTTAAGTACTTTTACCTATCAGTAAGTTTTTTATTGGCCATTGATTTGGATTTGATGTAAACATAAAAGCAAACACTCTGCAACTGCCTACAAATTTCTGACTCTTTAGTACTAAAAAAGGGAGAAGAAACTTACGAATCCCCAGCCACTCCTCGTAAATGGCTGCCCGACGATTCCAAAATCAGTTTGCTTCGACAGAAATAACTCCACATATGGAATCTCATCGACGATAGCAGCCACCCCTCCATCTGTTGGCCCTCGTCTCAATGCAGTCTCATATTCTTCTGGGGAGCCTAAGGAAACGAGCCTTGATGGATGGATGTTTAGACAGTCACTCATATAACTATAAGCAAAAGATCCCACTTGATATCCTATTGGAAATCCACTTGCTATCAAGCTTTCGATCCCTGTGATACAAGTCGAAAGCTGCTGGACGGTGAGGATTGATGACAAGCTTGCTGTATAGCTTGATGTGAGCACTAATAACAGGAATAGCCATACCACCATTACAAATCTTCCTAGTGTGCTTACTGTATTTTCATCTGCAATATAGCAACAAAGGGTAAATTCTACGGCTGAAAAAGTGTACTATAAACATGGTAATGTTGTTTTGATGAGGGCATTTATGTGTAGATTAATGTAATGTAAATTAACGAGGGATTTCTCACTTACAATTTGCTTTGAACAGAGTTGAGAAGCTGAACCTGCATCACAAGTTGGCTCAAAGTTAATCTCACGAAGGCAAAACGAGCACCAAGGCTCACGGCTACTTCAAAAGCCTAGAGTTCATTTTTGACTAGAGATATATACTAATGATGACTAGATCTGTTGCCTCTTCGAGGTATTGTCCCACCAACACGCATCTAGTGAGTGGTTTTGCTGAAGAGGTGCCTCGAAGGGAGGATGAGAGAAGATCCTATATTCAAGTCTCATTTCTATCGATTCCTCGATATGGGACAAGACCAGACATCATTACATATAGTAAGTAAATATTGAATGTCTAAAAGTTTGTCGGGCTTACAGGAACATTGTTTTTAGCTGTCTCCGAGGAGGGCCACGGAAATCATCATTGACACGGTGCTCAAGCATCCAAATAACCACTGCTATTACTACAAAAGAAGCTGCAGTTGCACACCACATCTCAAGAGTAAATGGCTTGAGAAAAACCCAACCACTTGATGTTGAATTTCTAGTCGGTGCTACAACGACAAGGCCTGTAGAAGCAAAAGGCTGAGTGAAATCAACTAGTTTTATTCTGTTGGTCACAATGGCTATGTCCCCAACTGCTGCATCGAAAACCTGTCAGCAGAAATTGTTAGGTTCAGGGATTCATCGGCTGTATTTTCAACTAATTTAACAAGAATGTCGACTACTTACATCATCTGCAACCATTTGAACAAGTTTATCATAATTTGGATTCTCGAGGCCATCTCCGAAAGGCTCAAATCTGAAAGGAACTTCATAAGGAAGCAGTTTCTGCACTTCAAAAAACAGATCAATGCAGTAGCCTTGTACACGCTGGCTGTGGTTCAGTTCCATCACAAATTCATTGAAGATGACTCTCTTCGGAAATCCAATTCTCAACGGTCTTTCTGTAGTGGCTATCACCCATCCACGCGGCCTTTCAACTTTTCCACCAGACCAAGTAATATTATTAAGCTTCTCAGATTCAAGAGAATAGTTAACCTTATTTCCCTTGAGATACTCAGGACTTTGAGCAGAGAGACCAGTTTCATTTGACCAATAACCAACCTTAAAAATTGTCCCTTTGACAACATTAATAATCTCATAATCAATGCTTACACGGCTGCGATCAGCATCAAACTGAACCCGGCCGGTCAAACCAGTGAAATTTGAGTTTGATATCAACTTCAGTAGAAGCTCTCCACCATCAAAGACTTTAACATTCCCAAGCTGCAACTTATTGTTCAAAGAAAAAGAGATGTCCCCATGCTCTTTCAGAAATCTATCAATCGAACGGGCAACAAGCCACACCGTATCATAAGCATAGAGTCCATATGCAGTGAAGTTTGAATGTTCCGAGTTCCTCTTCCGCATAGACGTAAATGCCTTTCGCTTAGGGTTCTTGGGGATATGCGGCCGAAGAGTAACTACCCCTTGAAGGATTTTTAACAAATCTTCATTTTTGGGAGATGAATCTAAAGTAGAAGAAAGCCAGTCCGTCGCAAGCCAGACATAGTTGCTGGTCATCATGTCGAGCTCCTTCACTATTTTAAAGAATTCCAACCTTGGATCAGGATCAATATGCACTACATAAACACGAGGACCAAGTGACTTGGATTTGCTAAGAATGTCAGAGATCTCACTTAGGTTGTATTGGGGAGACAAAGGAAGTTTGTAAGAAATTCTTGACATCTTTTTAGTAAGCTCATCATCTAGTGCAGTTACTCCATTTCTCCCATAACCAGTATCCACAAAGACGGCAATAATCTGTTTCCATCCGTAGAAGTCGATTATGTCAGCAATGGCAGCCATCTGGTTGGAGTCAGCTGGTGTCGTCCTAAGAAAGTAAGGAAACTGGAGGGAAGATAGAGTTGGATCAGTGGCAGCGTATGAGATTACCGGAACTTGGAGCCCATTGGCGATATGAGAAATTATACGAGCTATTGCAGAGGACTGTGGACCAATTATGGCCACCACTTCCCTTTCAATCACCTGGAAAGCTGATGAAAATGTTTGAATGAAAACTAGAAGTTTACAGCTAGGAATCATCTCTATAGAAAATATAGCACACAACTACAGAATGTGAAAAAAGGCTAAAGAATAGTTTAACATTTGTTGCAGACAGGATATGAAAGTTATTAATAAACTTTTGAGGCAGATTTTAATACATTCTTTACATTTCTAACATGAATTCTAAAGAAATTCTTACATCAGCAGGAGGAGTACTACTCAGAAAAGAGAAGAAAAAGAAAATCTGCCCACTAGGATCTCATTTCAGATTTAACACTAAGAACAATCTCTCCATGTTACAATTTTTCATGCACTACTACTGATGCAGCATTATCCTATCCATCCAAATTTTCACCTACGCTATTTTACTCACATCTTATAATCTTTACATTACTTCTTCCCAACTAGATGTCGGAGGATTTTCACTGGGCAATGCCAATGATCCTAACCTGTCTTTGATTTCAGATTTGGACCGAGCCCTGTGACCCAACTAGAAAATTCGATTCAGATTAAGAGAGAATTCCCATGCTCACATAAACTACAATGGATGCCAATTTGTGGCTTGGCTAGTAGAGATGAACTTCATACTAATCAGTATAAACTTTTTTTTATACCCAGGGGAGAAATTTTCTTTAGGACAGTGTAAAAAGATTAAGTTTACTGTCCTTAATCTTCTAGTTGTGATTATAACAACACATAGTATAAGATAATTGCCTAAATTGGTATCTATCTCCTCTCCATTTCCCAGGAACACAGAAAGACAATGGAAAATAGGTAGATGCTGGAAAAGCTAAAGACCCTTCATGACATAAATCTTTTTCCTTAACAATCCCACAAAAGATTTGCCTAAGCCACTTAGCTACTTCAGACATCATAAACATCAGCAAAAAAATGAACAGTAAAAACAATATATGACCAAGATTACACGAAAAAATCTAGCAAAGAGGGCAAACCTTTAATTGATCCCATGAACACACTGCAATTAATGTCCTCCATAATCATCTTCAGTTCAGTCCCATTGAGAATTGTTGGGTCTGAATTTATATCATCAACTGCAATTTCCATGGCTGTCTTCGCTCCTCTACCAATCACAGAATCAAAAGTAAAGACAGCACCAATTTTCACTACAGTACATTGCACAGGTGTATAAAAAAGAACTAGTCCTAAAAGAACAAAAGCCATTGGCATAACAAGAAACTTCATCCTTGTAAGAACAAATTCTAGTACTAGAAAAGCTAAAAGCTAGGAATTCAAGAAATCTTGAGGGTCATCCTTAAATTTTCAAAATTTTGCAGTTATGAAAAACAAAAACAAAAAAAAAATTGCAGTTTGCTTAGGTAGATGAACAGAAATCTTAAATATAATAAAATGAAGAGAATCATTATTGATGCCTAAGGAAAAAAAGATGACTCTGAAAGCTACTTTAAATGTCACCATTGTGCAGTTGTGAAAATTGTGGGAGCCCAAACAGGAAAGAGAACAAGGGAATCTTCGTCTGATTGGACACAAAAATAAAAGAAAAATCATAGAAGAAAGGGAAGCCTATCTGGCGGGACAAAAGAAAAAGGAACAGTGAGAATGAGAAAAATGTTTCTTTTAGAAATAGACTAGTAGTTTATGAGAACGTTGGCTGCTTTTACTTTGAAAGAGAGAGCATTATCTGAAGGTACTCTTGGACATGTATTGTATTCATTATTACATGCAAGTTGGAGGAATTGCAGGCTCCAATAATGGTCATATTAGTATTAGTATTTTTTTTTTTTTTAAACAAACTAGCAATCCATGCACGTGGCTCCCGCGTGTATAATTTTTTATATAATTTTTTTTTTTAAAAATATGTATAAATTTTAGTCTATTTTTAAATTATAAAACTACAAATTAATTCAAAAAGGAATAATGATGGCAATCAAAGAATTCAATAAAAAAAATTGTAAATTGTACTACTCAAACACCATTGTGTTGAAATAGTATCAATTAATAAAAAAAGAAAAAAATAGGTTACTAAATCTACATTCAAATAAATTTTCAATAATTTTTTTTCTTATAATTATTTTTCAAATTTAGTCAAATGATGAGCATAAAAAATATTGCTTGTAAATATCTAAAATATTACTCAAAAGAATTATAAAAAATAATAACTTTCATATGAATTAGAAATATGGTTGTAAATGTGGTGATGTGAAAATAATTTTCAGTAATTCTTTTTGTAATGCCCCAAAATTTTACTTATTATTTAATTGATTAATTTACTTTATTTTATTTTATTTATTATTTAAATTTAAAAAAAAAGATATACCTTAGAAATTATTTCATATTTAATTAATTATTTTATCTTATTTTATTTTTACTTTTAGTATTATTAAAAAAATATATAATATCTTGTAATAAATATTCTCTTGATCAAATGGTTCATATATATATATACACACACACACACACACATATATATATATATAGCATTCCAAAATTTAGAAGAATGGGTTGTAATTTTAGTAGAATTAATACTATATGATTACTAGGAATTAATAATTGAGACCTTATGAATTAATAGTAAAGACATTAGAATTACTATATGGTTATTCTAATCTTAAAAGATAAATAACTAGAGTTTTAGTTGAAGTATAACACTTCTCCTATATATATATAGTCTCTATAATTGAAAATCCTAGTCTCACAAATCAAAAAGAATAAAAAGGGCAAAAAATAACTGCAGAAATAGAATAGAGAGAAAGAAAGAAAAGAAAAAAAACACGAGGGAAGGAAAGAAGAACGAAGAAGAAAATCAGAAAAGAGGGCAGCGACCTGCGCAGACCCATTAGAAGAAATCAAAATCTAAGGAAATTTGGTTAGTACTCTTAATTGTATGGAGAAATTTATTACCAGGCCATTATTAATTGATGAAATTGATTAGTGATTGTTGGTTAATTGAAGAAAATAGGTTATATATATATATATATATCCTTGTGTCTAGTGCCGATCTTCTGTTTTGTAGTGTGGAATTCATGATGTCCGGTGTGCAAGTTTGTCTTCTTCCATGAAACTATGCCAAAAAAAAAGAAGGAAAAAAAGAAAAAGTTGCAAAGAGTGAGAAAACCGAGAGTGAGAAGAAAACTTTGCCTGTATGTATGTTTGTGTACACCTATATACACATCGGTTTGGTTGATGCTGGGTGCTGGGTACGCACCTCACTGTGCACACACACACACGCATGCGTGTGTGTGCGTGCACAGTGCATCCAAAAAACCATACACATCAACCTTGGAAACTATTTTCCTTTTTGTCTTCTTGCAATTAAAGCTTGTCAGGGAGGATATTCTCACATATATATACATATATATATAGATAGATATCTTGTAAATATGTACTTATTTCAAATATGCATGTGTTGACTAGAAAGTGGTATCTTGATGGCAAAAATCCAAATTTATATGTGTGTGTGTATATATATATATATATTTATGCTTTCAAGTTCATGAAATTGGTTTTCACAAATTTAGACAGTAGAAGCGGGTACCAATTTAGGCAGAATGTCAGTTGTTTTTCCTTGGAACAATATTCGTTTCTTTTATTGTTTTGATGATAAGAATTTTAGGATTTGTCTCCTATTAAATTTTAGAATTTATTTAAGTTAATCTTCTTTACTTATGATTTTGGGATTTTCAATGGATTCTAAGTGAATATATATATATATATATATATGGGATAAACCCAATTGATTGAGTATATTTTGGTATCAAAAAAGGGATGGAAAATTTGATTTTTCATAGTTATATTGAAGACATGATATTTTGGTCGGTGTAAGTATGAGTGCAATTGAGATTCTATAAATTAGATATTAATTAAGTTAAACGATAAAATTGTTTCAGCAGGTGTATTAAGACTTGACTCGATAAAACTGACTTTTGATTCTTCTGATAAGTACAGTGAGTGTCTAAACCTATAACTATTATATATCGTTACTTTTCAAGACTCAAAAGGATATATGTACAGTAATGCATGCCGAAACTTCTTTTCAATATACACTGCACCATTTATGTATTCCACTACACACACAAAGAAATATTTTTTCTTGTTTTATTTCTGGATAAAAGAAAACTTATGCTTTTGTGACTTTTTAATGCTTCTAGACTAGTAATTGAATTAGATGATGAACTGATTATTGTTACTGCTAGTTGGATCTAACTTGGTCTGGGTGTGTGAGGGACTTTATTGGGCAGCAGCGGACTAGCCGGTTGAATACTAAGCCCCCATGGCCTAATCACCTCAGCGCACAACAGAAGCCGTTTGTGGCTGAGGTGGGTCGTAGGAATTCCCGAGGACGCTCGGGCACTATTTTTGGTAAAGTCGCACCTTGCTCGCAGCGAGAAGGAACTGTTACGGTGGGAACCATAAGGTTGACTGGCTACAGCAAACACTGTCTGATCGTCGCATTTAAGTTGTTAGTTTAGGAAACCGTTTATTAAACTCATAACTTGTTCTTGCATGACTGTTTATAAAATTCTTGACTGGTTACTGCTTGTCCATTTGTAAAACTCTGGACTTGTTACTGCTTGACTGTTTGAAAAAAAAATTTCACTTATGTTTTCTCGAATAATTTCACTGTACAAATGCTTTTTAATTCATGGACTCATATTGCACACATTTGGCACTCACTGAGTGATTTACTCACACTCGTTTTCTTCTTTAACTTCCTTCTGACAGACTTGGATCATAGTCCTAGTGAGGAGGTGGACCCTACTCTTGACGAGAACCGAGATCGAAGGTTTTCTTTTGTGATGAGGACTTTGCAATAGCTTTAGTTTTATTACCATTCTGGCAAATTAGTTTTTCTCCTCTAATTATCTATTAGTTGAGGGATGAATATTGGACATTTTGAGTTTTTCTATTGCTAGAGTTATTTGGATTATTTTGAATGTTGGAGGTTTTTTTTTTTTTTTTTTTCTATTTAAGATTATAATTTGGATATGTGATACTGTTTGGTTGGGATTGAGTTTCACACCTCGAGACTAGACTATATGGTTAGATTTTGGGGCGTGACACTTTCAATAATTTCTTTTTGTATTTTATAGTTAAAACCCTATTGAATAGTGTTTTCAAATATGGTTGTAAGGCTAAATTTGGAATACCAAAATTTGGTATCACAACTACCTAACATCCATAAATTTTCAATTTTATCTTTTACACGTCATTGTCTTTTTAAAGTTTAGAGAACATTTAAGGACAAGTAAATAAAAACATTAAAAGTAAATTCCGTTTTAGACACAAAAGTGCATTTGTTTTTATAATACCATAGATTTTTTAGTTGTCAAAGATATGGAGTTAGAACAAGTAACTTAGACCAAGGAAAATATATACTTTTCTTAAGTTAGGGAGAAATGTTTTAATTTTAATTTTATTCCTCTTAAAAAAAATATTTGAGAAAATATTCAAAGTTTAGAATTACTTTTCAAACTTAATAATATAATGTAGTTAAATTAAAAGATAATTTTTGCAAGAATTGCCTCCAAACCCATCGAGTGCATCTTGAAATTGGACTATGATCAACTTGCCTACAAGGATATCAATAATGCACATGAATTCTTTAGTCAAGACTTATATGGTTGTCATCTTTTAATATTTAGTCTATATGAGATGGGGAATTACATACATTTTTTTCAAAGTTACAAGAAATATTTTGTTGAGTCCTTAGAAAAAGGTACTTTAAGTTCCAAAACATTTTATATATATTCACTTGTAATGATTTTGAATGTGAATATAAACTATTTAAAACCAATTAATTATTAATTATGAGTAAAATAATTTATTAAATAAAATTATCACTTCAGTATAAAATTTCAATTGTCATTATATAACTGGTTTGATTTCAAAGTAATTATTTTATATTATTAAGTTCAAATAAAATAAAATTAAAATTTATAACTCAATATTTCTCGAAATACTTATTTTGCAAAAAAGATAATTAGAGTAAGTAGTAATTATATTTTCTTAATTGGAATAGGAAAACATATATTTTTATAGTTTAAAAAGACAAAATATTAGATGTATATAGTTGAATTATTTACAAGAAAACCAAAAATATCTCCATGATTTTCACAATGGTACTGTTAAAACCCCGGCCTTGAATTAGTGGCTTGAACGGATGATAAGTACATGCTTGAAAATGTTTGGTATGTGTCATTGTCCCTGCTTCAGAAATTGCTGACATTGTTCAATTTTGGATGGCCACTTTGATTTTTATGCACATGGTGATCAAAAGAGGCCAAAAATTTGCTTGTACAAGTTAAATTAAGTTTATGTTTATCTATGATTAGAAAAAGAAGAATTTTAAATTTTAATTTATTTAATTTTAAGTTTCATTGGTTAGAAAGTTGGTCCGATGGCACATTATTATTATTGAAAGCAATTTGTGAGATGTAGAATTGTGAGGTGTGTGTTCATGAATAGAAAATATTTGTAAGATTCTTTTGATGGGCGATGTGGATGAATTAAAAGAGTGTTACCGATAATAATTTAATTAGAAAATTGACCGCGTGCCACATTATTATTAGTAAAAAAGTAATTTATGAAACATAGAATTGTGAGGTATGTGTGCAGAAAATATTTGCAACATTATTCTGTTGGGTGATATCGAGGACTTAAAAGAGCGTTACTGACAATAATTTACGAGATATAGAATTGTAAGAGATGCATGTGTGTGAGAAAAGTACTTATGAGATCATTATTCTATTGGACAATATAAAGGAGTTAAGTGACTATTTTTTTAATCAATCTTGAAAGTACAGTGTTTATTTATAAAGATCCCATACTGAAGAAAATAAGAACTTCATGTGGAGTTCTTTTATTGACTTCTCTATACAAAGTTATAATATTTTGTATCATATAAATTAATGCATGATATGCATAAAGTAGGTTGTTGTGATGTAAAAAGAGAAAAAAATCAACGGACGAAAAGATTCATGTCTCTTAAGAATTTCTAATAGTGATAGCTAAACTAATCAAATGGCCACTCAAAAAATTTGGAGTTGACATAACATTTGAAATCGAAAAATCACATCCCAAGGCTGAACTATTAAAAAAAGGAGACTGAAGTGGGATCATAAAATGCAACATCACAAGAGTGAACTATAATATTCAAGGGTATAGTTGCTACAGTATATTTATACACACGCATGCACATAAGAAGTCCGTTAAAGTTCAAACTCATAATCTTCCATATGAGGCTTATGCCACTGGCCATGGACCACTCGTTATAGTTAGGGACATAGTAAATTTCGAAGTCTTTCTAAAATTTTTCTGAAGCATAACTCAAGAGTTTTTCCCAACTTAATTTGATATTGTCATAATAGAGTTTGTAACTAAATATAAATGAATACTACTTCTTTAACGAACAACATGCCTTGAATAAATAAATTTCTGTTTGAATAATGAATAATGTCTTTATAATCCAATTCATTAATTTCTATTAATAGATTGTCTTTTCATTCTTTATTTTAATTAAATTTATGTTGATTTTATTGGAGCCTCGCGTAATTTGTTATGCCAACCCTAAAAGAATAAATTGTATTGAAATTGATAAAGTTTCATAAAATTCAAAATTTTACTTCATTATAGACTAAATGAAGTATGTAACTAAATATAAAAGGATACTTCACGTGTCAAATTTATCTTATTGTAGATGTCTTTTTGGTAGAAAATTTGTGTAGGACAAATAAAAAATTTATTATATCTTGAAGCCATGTCTTCATCATAGATTTTTTTGACCATACAAAGACATAATATAATGGTAATATTCTCTTAACTATATGTCTATATTATGTTAATCCGGTGCCATGATTTAGTTGTTGGATTGGATCCAATCCATTGGGTTGACCCAAGCCCATGATTTATTGCCCCGATAATTTGGTAAAAAGGCGGGGGGAGGGGGAGGGGAGCATTAGGGGTGTAAGATGAATCGAGCCGGCTCATGAGCCTCATGAGCAGGCTCGATTATAACTCGACATCGAGCTCGAGCTTTAACATGAGTCGAGATCGAGCTCATCTCTAGTTGTTCAAAAAGCTCATGAGCCGGCTCATGAGCTTTTTTCTATTTTTAAATATTTTTTATATATTAATTAAATAATTAATATATATAATAATTTACTTTCTTTTTCTAATTTTAAATATTTATTATATATTAATTAATATGTATTAATAATTTACTTTTTTTTTCTAATTTTAAATATTTATATATATGATTAAATAATTATAATATATTAATAATTTATCAATATTTATAATATATTATAATTTAAATCATTATAGTAATTATTATAATTTCATATATATTTAATTTATAATAATAATTTTAATTATTTTATTAATTATTATTAAATAATTATGATATATTAATAATTTAATATTTTTATTTAATTTAAAATTTTCTGATGAGCCGGCTCGAGCTCGAGCTTAGTATTTTTGAGCTTGAGCTCGAGCCCTTAAGAGCAGGCTCGATGAGCTCGAGCTCAAAAAGCTGGGCTCGAGCCTGCAATTTTGGCAAGCTCGAGCTCGAACTCGACTCGTTTACACCCCTAGGGAGCATAATAATAATAATAATAATAATAATAATAATAATAATAATAATATTTTTTTTTAAAATGAAAAGTTGTCATGGAGTTGTCACGTGACTATCGGTCCTAATTCTATAAAGGCTCTATTACCAACGATAGCACATATGTGGTCAAGTGATTTGTAGTCTAATGGTATAAATCTCCCATATGATGTGAGATGTTAGAAGTACGAGTCATAACGGACTCCTAATATACGTGCTTATGTATAAATATTAAAAAAAAAAAATGATGCACACGTGTGTTTCGGCGGCAGAAAAAGAAGCAATAGTAATGGATCGCAGCCTTTAGGCCCAGCAGAAATCTTAGCCCACTGGGTGAAGCCACCCACGAATTCCTGCAAAATCAAGTAAATTAAAGATGAAGCATCAAGAGGTAACCTCTGAGTACTTGTTTGTTTATGTTTTAAGTAAATTAAGAAAAGTATTTTGAGCGAATGTGGTTTGGGAAGTGGGTTTTGAGAATGTCAAGTCCGTTTGTTTTCATTTTAAATGTTGGTGAAAGTATTGGACATTATTATTCTATTGGATTGAATTCTCATCCTCTCTCAAAAGTTTATATATAATCCAAAGTTTTACTATAATATTTTAAGTTTGTGAAGTTAATGATTTTTTATTATTATTTAAAAAAATTGTATTGTCTCCTTAGTCAAAATTAATTAAAAAACTATTATTGAGCACAAGATTCCTCAAATTTTTAGCATGGTACAAGTAATTAGTGCTTTTTTTTTTTTTGTTGGGGTAATGAAAATTCCAAATAATGTTAGATTTCTGCCATATACAATGCTTGGAAGGAAAATATGACTATATATGGGGATGAGAAAATCCAAATTTCCTTTGTTCTTCCAAATTTCTTCAATGAAAATGAAGGAAGTAATAATAGCGATCTTACCTCCGCTTGCTATGCATGTCATATTCCATTTTGTTTTATACAATTGTGAATATATAGAGTAACCTAAAAATCGATGCAAGTATTACTTCTACTGACGTACGCTTAAGGGTTGATCCGTAAAGCAGTGGAGCATGTGGTTTAATTCGATGTAAAGTAAAAAATCTTATCAGAGTTTAATATATGCCGCGAATCCTCTTGAAAAAGAGGGGTACCTTCGGGAACGCGGACACAAATGGTGAATGACTGTCGTCAACTTGTGCCGTAAAGTGTTGGGTTAAATTTTGCAATGAGCGCAAACCTCGTATTTAGTTACCATTGTTGAATTTATGATCCTCTGCGGACTCTCGGTGATAAGTCAGAGGAAGGTGAAGATGACGTCAAGTCATCATCCCTTTATGCCTTGGGCAACACACATGTCACAATGACCGAGACAAAGGGTCTTATAGCTCACAAAAGTTTATATATATTTTCGTCATGTCAGCATTTTATTTAAATTTTTCTATTCAATTGTAAACATATAAAATACCTTGACAATCAATCCAAGTATTGGTTCCACCCACATAGGCCACCAAGGACCAACTATAGCTCATAAAAGTAGATATTTTTCCTCACTTAGGTCAATATTATATTTGAATTTAATCATTCAGTTACAAACATATCAGACATTTAAATAATTGATGCAAGTATTGGTTCCACTAATGTAAGTTATTAAGGAATTGAATAAAGTTCGTAAAAGCTGATATCATTCCCCATTTAAATCACAAAGTACACGACTCACAAACCTCTAGAACTATGTAAAGGAAAAAACTCAAACCCAAAGAAGTAAGACAACAATATAGAAATAAACTTAGAACTAATATTAATCTCTGTTGAGTAATAAATTAGAGTATCTGTTCAATTTCTGTCCGCTTGTCCTTATTCTTTTCTCAAATTGACTTGACTGTTGATCAGATATCCAAAAATGGCCCGACAAAATATCAAACATATTATCTTATTGTTATTTAATTTTTATCATACTGTGACAATAATATATCCCTTTAAATAACATAAAAAGAATAATACAAGATAAGTACCATTATACGACATGTATTAAAAATATAGAATTAGAAGTGAAGTTTGAAGGGGAACTCCTCTGCTGCATTTTACCTCTCTCCCGTGAAATAGAAGGCTGCCATCACTTGCCTTGAATAGGTCCCTCAGCAATAATCATAGAAAAATACTGCAGATATTCTGGAAAAAAAAAAAAGAAGAAGCAAAATTACATGATTAAATCATTAATTTTATTTCTTAATTATATGTGCATGGACGTACATTTATTTCTTTTCTTTTAAATCAAACAAAAGAAAATGGGCTTTTCCCATAATATTTAATTTAATCCCTTAAATTCCTCTAAACTATGTTTGGACGGTCAATATTAGTTAAAAAAAGAAAAAAGAAAGAAAGATACAAGGTCTGAAAACTAAAATAGAAATTATGTTATTTAGAGTGAAAAAAAAAAAACACTTTTTCCTGATATTTTTTTAATAAATTCAGACAAAACATTATTATTAAAAACCAAATTCAAGGAAATGTGGAAGCATCTAAAATACTAGGAAAAAAACTCTTTTTTTTTTTTCTTTTTTTTTAATTGGAATACTTTTGTGATATATGGTATTTACTATCATTTTATGGGAGTTTTCGAATTAAAATCAAAATAACATTTTAATAATTAATCAACTTACTTCAATAAGCCTAAACTTCAAACACACAACAATTGTTGCAAATTAGTAGATAACTAAATCTCTAATAAAAAAACATAAATCAATAAACAAATAATTTGTATAAATGATAATATTAGCATATGAACTTAAAAATTGAAAAAAATAAAAATAAAAATAAAAATAAAAAGACCTACCTTATTAAAAAAAGCACAATCTGGCCATGAGATCATCCATCAAGGGAAACTTCTCTCTTAAGCTCATTTAACAAAAATGAGAAACTGCAAAAAATGAAAAATAAAGAACAACAAAAAAAGATTTATGCTCCATTTTGAGATATCTACAATCTACATTTTTGAAGGCCTCCAGAGTCCAAACCTTGCACTATTAATAAGAGCATGGATTGGACGTCTTTCCAGGTTCATTGAACCTGGTCGATTCTTAATTGCATATATATCGTGTCTGGTAAAGTTTTTGCTGCAACTTTTTGGAGACCGTTACCCCACAAAGATTGTCATTTTCAAGGTCATCTCTTCTTTATAGATGAAAAATGATGAAAGTAGTGGAATAATGTAGTGGGTGTGACCAAACTCAACAATTCCAATAGCAAGTATTATATTTATGACAAAAAAGTGCAAATTATTTTTTGAAATTATAAAAGAATCCTGATAAGAAAACTATTGAAAGAAAAACATTTTGTTAGATTAAACTCGACGTAAGTAGTATTCCAATATTTGGTTTATTCCACATCGTAAAAGTCGAGAATTTTAAAATAATTTAGAAATTATTTTTCCTATCTCATTCTTCAAATACATTTTTTATAAGAACAAAACTCCTCATTGGTGTGTTTCGGCAGAACAATATTTAGACTGATGGGTGTCGAATCCAATAAAAATAAATTCTTACTCTAAAGATATAGTTTCTAAATAGCAATGAGTAGGGGGGTCGTATTCCACAGGGACGGGTAAATTTTATTTTTTTCAAATTTATTAAATAAAGTAAAATAGAAGGGGGGATTTTTATGAAACAAAAAATCTAGAATCTTAAAAGTAAATAAATCACAAATAAAAATAAGGAATCAATAAAAGTGAAACATAACCTAAGGTAAAATCTCAGTTTGGTTCTCAGATTTGATCATTGATGCAAAGACAAATTTCTCTTTTTTTGAATAGACTGATTATAGTTACTCGAACGCCCTAATAACCAATCTCTCCTTACTGTCTAGATAACTAAGAGAAGCTCATTAGTTATTTCTCTTACCAATAAGCAATCCTAAAGAAACACTCACAGGATTTAATTTATCAACAATATTAAAAATTAGAAAGTGTAATTTAAAGTGTAGTTTTATACTCTAATTTTTGCATTTTTATATTTTTTTAACTATATTCCATAATTAAAGCATAGCACAAGGGGTGGTGACTTTGTTAGTTGAGACATGAGAGATCAAGAGGTGGTGACTAGGGGTGCAAAGGAGTCAATCCAGCTCGCAAGCCTCATCGAGTTGAGTTCGAGCTAAGCTGAATCAGGCTCAAGCTCTATTTCAAGCTGATCTCAAGCCCTCTATATTTACTTTTATGTTTATTTTTTCTATTTTTTACGTTTTTTATTTTTTAATTAATAAATAAGTTTAATTAAATATGTTTAAATTATTTATATATGTTTATATTTTTCATTTTTCATTTTTAATTCAACTTGAATTCAATATTTAAATTAATTTATTAATAATAAAACATATTTAAACTTGATGAGTAATTTAAATAATGTTAGAATTACAAAATAGTATAAAAAACATTATTAATAGGTTAAAGAGTATTTTTGCCTAAAAATAACGAAAACAATTATTGGAGGATATTTTTGAACTTTCACTTAAATTTTTTGGATCATTTCAACAAATTTGTGTATGGAGGCTAATGATTTTTTTAAGAATTTTCAGAAAGAATGAAATTAGGGAGTCATTGTAATTTCTTTGGATTTATTTATAAATGAGTCAAACTTTAGGAGTTTTAATATAATTAACCCAAATAAAAATTAATCCGAATCAATTCTCTTTTTAATTTAAAATTTTTAAAAGTTTTTTGTTAAATTATATTTATTTTTTAGAAGTCAAGAATTCTAAATTATATTTATTCTTGACTTCTCCATTAACCAAGAAACCCAAGATTAAATCCCAATTTCAGCATTTTTTATCATTTAGCTACAACCAACAGTCCCAGGATTGAGTTTTCATGCCAACAAATAAATTTAATTCTAATAATAACAATAAGTTGCATTTAATATTGAAAGACAAGTTACCTGTTGTAGAAAAATTGATAAAGTACACATGTTATAATTTTAGGCTATGCCTAAGGTTAATTACCTACAAGAATGACTGATACTAGAACTCCCCTATTCACTTTGCTTGGTATACTGAAGATCTAAATGACTATTCAAAAATATAAAATTTAAAAAAGTTGCGTTAATTTAATTTTTTATTTATACATACGCACATCAAGAGTCTGTTCGCACTCGAACTCCTGACCTTTCATATTATATGGAAGACTTATGCTGTTGGCCACATACCACTCGTCTTGCATTGATTTAATTAATTGCTTGCAATTATCAGTTAGTAATATGATTTAAGATATACAAATACTATGATACGGTCAAAAATAAGGATAATCTTGAAAATCAAATTAGCAGTTATATCACAAAGTCTAGGTGGGACTTTAAATCAATGTTTTACAGTTACATATCGAGTTGTCTCCACATTAGGCCTTTCTTCACCGCACAAGAAAATAAGATTAGCTTAAATATAAGGGTTTGTTTGCTTCAATTGATTATGTTTGATAGATGCATGACCACTTCTAATTTAATGTTTGTTTGCCTTGATATATGGCTCATGATAATCATTGACCCTGTATTAAATTGGAATATGGATCAAGATGTGAGAGGCTTGATACATTTTTCTTGGGTTGGATAAGATTCAAAAAGACCAAATTACACTTGATTAGTATATAAAGGATATATTAAAATAGATAATAAAAGGTTATAATCGTAAAATTATATATTTTGTTTTAATTTACTTTTAAGTTAATTTTACCAACTAAAAGTGAAATTATATTGCTTTATCTTGATAGACTTAAAACACATCTATTTGTTTGTATATCTGTCACGTCCCAAAATTGAACCATGCAATCTGGTCTTGAGGCGTGAAACTAATTCCCAAATATATGATATTAATAATCCAAAAATCATAAAGTTAGAGAAGAACTCAAATAAATTCAATACTAGTCTAATTACACAAAAACTCAAGCACCATTACCTAACTTCAACTAAAACAACTAGAATACAATATAAATAATAAGCTTAGGAAAATACAGTAGTCTACTACCAAATCTAAACTAAACCTTCAATCTTGATACTCATTGTATGCAGGATCTACCTCCTCACTAGGGCTAGGATCTACGTCTGCCAGAAGGAAGTTAAAGAAAAGAAAAGAGTGTGAGCAAAAGACTCAGTGAGTGCTAAGTGTGTCTAATGTGGATTCATGAATTTAACATGATTTATACAGTGAAAATATTTGAAAATTTGTATGGTGGAAATATTCGAGAAATTGTACGGTGAAAATATTTGGGAAAAACATAAGCGGAAATCATTAAACAATCAAGCAGTCATGAATCAAGAATTTTACAAATAGTCAAGCAGTAATAAGTCAAGAGTTTAATAAGCGGTTTCCTAGACTAACAATTTAAGTTGCGATGATCAGACAGTATTTGCTGTAGCCAGTCAACCTTATGATTCCCACTATAACAATCCCTTATCACTCCGGGTAAGGTGCGACCTTACCAAAACAGTGCCCCAAGTGTCCCCAGGAATTCCTACGAGCCACCTTAGCCACAAACAGCTTTTGTTGTGCGCTAGAGGGATTAGATCATGGGGGCTTGGGGTTCAACCGGCAAGCCCGCTGTTGCTCAGTGAAGTCCCTCGCACACCCAAACAAAGTTGGATCTAACTAACAGTAACAGTAGCAGTAACATTGACAGTAACAGTAATAAGTTGATTATCAAATTTAATTGCTAGTCTAGAAGCATTAAAATCATAAAGTACACATTTTTCTTGTATCGTGAAATAAAATAAATCATTTTTGTGTGCAGTGAAATACAGCTATAGTACAGTGTAAGTTGAAAATAAGTCACGAACAATTATACAATAGCATATATCCTTCTAGATTTTGAAACATAACAATATATAATATTTATAGGTTTAGGTACTCACCTTCAAGATCAACCCTAAAAGTCAATCACCTATCTCAGAGTCAATGGAATCAGTAGTTGAATCACCTGATTCATTTAATAAGTACATCAATCACTAATTTAATTGACTAACAATACAAAATTTACATAGAACTAGACTTATGGGTACCATAAGCCTGTAGTACCTTAAACCCAACAATCTTAATTGGTACTATATAAAATCATTTACTATATATGTGTATTTTTTTCCCATTTAAAGTCCATTCAAAATCCCAAAAATTATAAGTAAGATAATTAACCTAAATAAATTCTAGAATTCAATAATAAATAAATCTTAAAACTCTTATTAACAAAAGAAGAAAAGAAATAACAGTGAAATTAAGAATTGTTTTCCAGAAAGATAAGACTAACTTTGAGACATTTAAAATCAATTTAACCACTAAGAACCTAAGCATTACTCTTTCACAAAAATACTAATAATGGTTAGGATATCTAATGACACATGCCTCAAAACCTATGTACCGGTTATATATATATATATATGTGTGTGTGTGTGTGTGTGTGTGATGCTATCTATCCTTCTTATTATTTCAACCTTGAAATTTTCAAAGAAGAAAAAGAAAGAAAAAGGAATGAAAAGAACTTGGCACTATCCAAAATTGGTCAAAGCTACATTTAATTATTTTTAATTGATTGGTCCTTAGGTGCATGTGACATGCACATTGTCTTCCAAATAAAAATCACTTCCTCCTGTATAACCCGATGACACTCTTGGTTGCCTAATTAATTTCTTTCCCCTTCAGAACATATACAATCCCCACTATCATAAATGTGAAATGAAAGAAAACGTTCATGAACGACATATAATCACAATTTCACGATGAATTTTAAGGAAATTTTTACCTAATGATTTGCTCGAGAAACTTGCCGGCGTCAAACCTAGTTTTTTTCTCTGTTTCCCTTTCCCTTTTTTTTTCTTCTGCAATTTTTTTTTGAGACTAGAGTTTTGAATTATAGGGACTATACATACAAGAGAAGTGTTTTATTTCGGCTAGAGCTCTAGTTATATATTTTCTAGAAGTAAGATAACCCTATAATAGATCTAACATCTCAATTACTAATTTTTAATGTCTCAATTATTAATTCCTAGTAACTATATAATATTAATTTAAGAAAATTATAACTTATTTTCCCAAAAATTGACTTATCTAATATATAAAATTATTTATGACCTTAAATAGTAATTCTCACTATTTGATCTAGTGCTAAATATATATATATATATTCATTATATGTATACACATATATCATCTTCTAACTGTCATAGCAAAATAAAATTAAAAGAAGTTAAGAGTAAACATAGTGTAAAATGATTAATTAAATATGAAAGAAATTCTAAGGCATTATATTTTTTAAATAATAAATAAAATAAAATAAGGTACAGTAATCGATTAAATATGAAATACAATTGTGGGGCATCATATAAAGTGAATACACTCTTATTGATTAACATTAAATTTTGATCTATTATTTAATTAATTCGGAGTCACTATAAGGGGAAAAAATATTGCAGGTATATTTCTATGATTTAATTTATCAAATGTCAAACTAAAAATAATTGAAAACAAATAATTATAATTTAATTTATCAAACATTCACAAATTGTAATAGAAGTCCAAAATAATTTTAGAACACCTAAACTTCGGGCCAAACTATCTATTGGAGTGTGTGATATTATTCCCTTTGCTATAGGGAAAATTCTAACTACATCAAAAGATAATTCTATTTCTTTCCTAGAAGAAGTCAACACATTGCAACTCAAACTTTGGGCCTTTGTCATTTTTGGATCACACAAATGCAATTCCCCTCACAAACCCACCCCCAAAAGAAGAAAAAAGAAACATTAAATGAACGCAAAATCACAAAAGCAAATATGTGGAAATGGATAGCAACATCTCATTCTCTTCACCTCCACAAATTGAAATTACCAATTATCCATCCAAATTTCAATCTTTTGCTCGGAATTCTCTATCCCTATGCAAGAAAACCATGCTACCTTTATTAAGCTTAAGTCAATCTTCTTATCAATAATCCTCTTCACAATCAATCAGAAAGAATTTCAAAATGATTATAAGCCTCTCATCCTCCTCCGCATCTCACTGTCTTCTCAGATTCATCAATTCAAAGACAGCCATTTCAGGTTTTTCTCTAAAACCCAAAACCCATTTCTCTAAGCCGTTATTGGCTTCTTCATGTTCAAGATTTTGCAGAAACAATCCGTTGGTATTGAAGAATAGAAGATTTAGACAAGGAAGGAGGAAAAAGTTTAGGACTTTGGCTATAGCTGGGCTTGATTTTGGTGGGTTTGAGAGCGCTCAGTCAGTTCTTGAAGCAGCTGCAGTCTTGACTACTATTATTATTGTTCATGAAAGTGGTCATTTTTTGGCAGCTTATCTTCAGGGCATTCATGTGAGTAAATTTGCAGTAGGGTTTGGTCCAATCTTGGCTAAATTTAATTCTAACAATGTGGAGTATTCAATTAGAGCATTTCCTCTTGGTGGGTTCGTGGGGTTTCCTGATAATGATCCTGATAGTGATATTCCAGTTGATGATGTGAATTTACTGAAAAATAGGCCAATATTTGATAGGGTGATTGTTATTTCTGCTGGTGTGGTTGCTAATATAATCTTTGCTTATGCGATAGTTTTTGTACAAGTGTTGTCTGTTGGATTGCCTGTTCAAGAACTCTTTCCTGGTGTGCTTGTGCCTGAGGTTAGGCCTCTTTCAGCTGCCTCGCGAGACGGTTTATTGTCTGGTGATGTTATTTTAGGCATTAATGATATTGAACTTACCAAAACAAGTCCTAGTTTAGTCTCTGAAGTTGTTGATGTGATTAGAAAAAGCCCTAAAAGAAAGGTAGTTTTTAAGATTGGGAGGGGAGAGCAGAATGTGGAAATCAATGTTACCCCTGATGAGAATTTAGATGGCACAGGCAGAATAGGAGTTCAATTATCACCCAATGTGAAGTTCTCGAAGACTATGCCGAAGAATATTTTGGAACTCTTTAGTTATTCTGGCCGAGAATTTTGGGGTCTAACGATGAATGTTCTTGACAGTTTGAAACAGACATTTACAAATTTCTCTCAATCTGCTAGTAAGGTTTCCGGTCCTGTTGCCATTATAGCCGTTGGTGCAGAAGTTGCAAAATCGAACATTGATGGCCTTTACCAATTTGCTGCTGTTTTAAACCTTAATCTTGCTGTAATAAATCTGCTTCCTCTGCCTGCTTTAGATGGCGGCTCTTTGGCGTTGATCCTCATAGAGGCAGCCAGAGGTGGGAGAAAGCTACCATTGGAATTAGAGCAGCGGATCATGTCATCCGGCATCATGCTTGTCCTAATTCTTGGGATATACCTTCTTGTCCGTGATACGTTAAACCTTGAGTTTATCAAAGATTTGTTATGATGCTTGATCTGTCTGAATCGTGCTTCAGTCTCAGATGATGTTCCAGGCGTTTTAGGTGTAATGAAGTTGCATCTTTGCTTGGAGCCGTTGTTTCTTCAAGATCATACGATAAGTTGCTTTTGGCCCCTTCTTTGTCTTGATTACAAGGGAATGAATCCCAAATGGATGTTATTGATTGTTGATAAATTTTAGTGCTCATCAAATTTAAAGAAATATTTAGATTCTATACTAGTTGCTTGGAGCTACTTTTTACTTATGAGCCTTTATTCACATTCTGTTATTAAATTTTTAACTTACAAGCTGGAGCTGGACTCAAATATTACATATTTCTAGCTTTGAGTACTTCGAATGAACTATTTGGTACTTTTTCCTACTGTTCCTCGTAAAGATTTTGTAGAATTTAATCCCTCTAAATCTACCCAATCTTTGTCTTTGAAATATCGAAGATTTTGATATCTTTGTTGCTGATTGTAAGCTTCTATATGATTGTGCTTTGGATAAAATTGCTGCGGCTGGGTATCGCCATGTTTCTTGATGAAATTTTTGGACGGATCGGGTGCAATATTCTCTATCCATCTAACGTCATTGGATTAAGGGTGATCGGATGGTGAAAATTACTATTTTCCGGATAATTAAATAGTCAGTAGTGGATCTAGTAGGACTGTGGAATGACCCTGTTTTCTCCTCATGTGCAGTGATTCAATTTTGAATTCACTTCCTTTATCAATGTGATATGATACTAAGGTTTCTTTATACCCAACTTTTAGCACATGAAATGCAACCATTATCTTCTTTCGCAAATTAAAATAATTAATTTTTTTAGGATTTATTGGTTTTATAATAAAAAGTATAGGGTTATGTCATTTTGCCAACTATCTTCTCGTTATGTAGGATTTTAGTGGCACGAGCATTTATTTATTGAGAAAATTAATTCAATTCATAGCTATTGATATTTATATTGATAGATCATAGAAGAATTTTTTTGATTTATTCTTATTAGGTTTTTTCCTGTTAATTTGGAAGTTTTTCTCGAAGTTTTGAACAAACAATCGAAATGATTTTGAAGCATCCTTTGGATTAGGAATTGTACTGAAAATTATTTAATTGTAAATAGTGATTATTTAAAAATAATTCTTATTACTATTGAATCTGCAAGAACCTTTTTCTCATGAAAATGCCATCCAACTGTTGCCTTAATTGTACAGATCTGCTATTTAATTAATAATTTTTTTATTCTTTTAAGTATATATGCACACAAATTAAGGATTTAAAATTTAAATTTCACGCATATAAGTGTGACGTAATATTATTAAATTAGTTGGCTACTCGACATGTTATTTTTTTAACATGAGGAAAGAGAATTTAAGAATATTAAATTTTAACTTAATAGTTCAAATATTGGTACGATGTTATTGAGTAAATTGACTGCTCAATATCTTACATAACTAATATTAAGGAGGATTTAAGGAATTAAATTGTAAAACTCAAACTTAAAACCTCAAACATTAATGTCTTAATCAAGCCGCAAAACCAATTCACAACTATCTTAATGAAAGAGTGAAAGAGATTGAAAAAAAAGGATGATAAAACCATTACGTAACATGCAATACTTGCCTTCTTTTTTCGTCTTAGAAAGCAATACAAGATAGATTATACCAATGTTGTGGACGTAGAAATTGTTAAACACAACTTTCATGACATAATTCTAATTAAGAACATACTCATTTGGTGAATAGAAACGCAAGAAAAGATCCAATTTAGTAAAATGGTTTAGCAACAAAATGATGATCACCGGCCGCCGCCGCCGGATCCACTTCCAACTCCGACACCGTGGCCGGCACCAGCTCCCACTCCTACCCCGACCCCAATCCCAATGCCAACTCCAATCCCTCCGCCACCTCCAATACCATGCCCGCCTCCTAAACCTCCACCGGCTCCACCACCAACACCGCCACCAAAGCCACCCCCATGTCCTGACCCACCACCTAAACGACCACCACCACCTCCGCCGCCAATGCCTCCACCAGCTCCTCCAACACCTCCACCAGCACCAAATCCACCACCATGGCCAGATCCTCCTCCAACACCTCCACCTCCACCTCCACCTCCACCGCCTCCTCCACCAGCCCCTCCTCCAAGACCACCACCTACACCACCTCCAGCTCCAAATCCTCCTCCTGAGCCAGAACCACCACCAATGCCACCACCTCCTCCTCCACCTGCTCCACCACCCCCACCAATGCCACCACCTGCACCACCACCTACACCACCACCTACACCACCTCCAGCTCCAAACCCGCCTCCATGGCCTGAACCTCCACCTACACCGCCGCCTCCCCCACCACCAAATCCGCCACCTCCTCCAACACCTCCGCCAGCACCACCACCGCCACCAACTCCCCCACCAGCTCCAAATCCTCCACCATGCCCTGAACCACCACCTAATCCACCACCACCACCAAATCCTCCACCTCCTCCCACTCCACCTCCAGCTCCTCCACCCAAACCTCCACCACCTCCTACTCCACCTCCAGCTCCTCCACCCAAACCTCCACCACCTCCTACTCCTCCTCCAGCTCCTCCACCCAAACCACCACCACCTCCTGCTCCTCCTCCTCCACCTCTACCTCCACCAAAACCACCCCGACCACCCCAGCCGCCCCGCGGCCCGCGCCCATATCGGCCGCCATAGCATCCTCGTCTACTAAACCTACAATCATCACCTCTCCAGTCAGCTTTATCAACCTTATCATCCCCAAGACTCTTTGCACTCAAATTTAACACTATGACCAACAGAAAGACCAATGCACAAAGCCATTTCCGAGAGAAACCCATTGCTGAAAGCCACTTCTCACTTCACTCTGCGGCTAATCTTGGCCCAAAACTGATCATTATATAGGCTAGAACAACTTGGCAATAATGGATCACTTTGGTTAGTTTTTTCCTCTCCGCCATTAATATGTAAACTGTGGATGCGCGTTTGAGCAGATGGGGAAGTGGCGGGAGCATTAAATGATACAAACTGGACGTTCAAAGTCAATCAAAATATGGGGGTGATCACTTTCTGGTTTGAAGCTCTCTTTACACTACCGACACACACACACACACTACACACATATATACATGTTTATATACATTATTAAATCCATGCATAAAAACACATAGACAGACAGTGATGGTGATGGATCTTGATCAAATATTTCATAAATCAGCTAGGGGCCGGATATTTCTTCTTACATTTATTCATATAAAGAGTTCTTGCCTAGGAGTTGGAATCTTTTGTAAGAAGTTCTTTGAGGTTGAGCGGGTTAGTTTGGATTTTTTATATCATTTTATGAATATATTATGTGTATTAAATATTTTTTATAAAAATAATTAATTAAAAATTAAATACACTTGATATAAATACAAAATATTGAAATAAAAAATGAAATAGAAAATAAAATAAAAGATCAAAATTGATGTTGAGGGGTAGTTGAAACCAAAAACTAATTTAATACTATTTGTAATTCGGGGTTTTTTACGGTCCTGTACCCATGATTCTAACTTATCATCACTTACTCACTTTTTATTCGCTCATATTAATTTGATTTAATTCTCACATTCGAACCATCATAAAGTGAAATAATCATGGTTCTACTATGGTTCTTCCATTCATCTTCTTTTAAAATTAAATTATGAAAAATACAACAAAAGTTTTATCTTTTTGATACTAAATTAAAATTAACCTTATTAATTTTAAGAAATTAAAAACCCCTCTTTTCCTTATATTAAACCATAATTAAATCAAAATTCAACCAAAAGAAATAAACCCTAACAAACGAATTCAATAGAAGAAAAATTAAAGAATTTTTTTTTTGAAAGATGATGTTACGTCCTCTTAAATATTATTAGTTCAGTAATTAATCGGTTCAATAATATTAGCATCACAAAAAATATTTAATATACTTGATATATATTTATGAAATAGAATAAAATAAAAAAATTTAGAGTAATTAATTTAAGATTTTGGACAGCCTTTTTGTTTCCATTTTTAATACCTTCAACAGCTGCAAATTTTTAACTCAATAAGAATTTGAATTCTTTGAACAAGAAAACCGATTATTAACAGACAATGTATATACAACACACATTAATGATCAGCAGCAGCGACTAAAATTACTTCGACGGCATTAATTTCCCTTACATCAATTAAATCAGAAAAAATAAGGCAATAATTGAGAAGAAAGAATTTCAGTCATGAATAGAATGTCCGACGCCGGGACTGTTGCCCGGCACTGTTAGACAAAAATAATTTTTTTGTGGTGCTGATATTATTGAACCAATTAATTATTGAACTAATAATATTTAAAAGGATGTCACATCATTTTTCAATTTTTTTTTAATTTTCTTCTATTAAATTTGTTTATTAGAGTTTATTTCCTTTGGTTGAATTCTGATTGAATTAAGGTTTAATATAAGGAAAAAGGGATTTTTAGTTTCTTAAAATTAATAAGGTTAATTTAGTAATTAAGTATGAAAAAGATAATAATTTTTATTTTATTTTTCATAATTTAATTTTAAAAGAAGATGGTTCCATAGAAGAACTATAGTAGAATCATGGTTTTTTATTTTATAATAGTTCGAAGGTGAAGATTAAAACAAATTAATAAAAACGATAAAAAATGGGTACGTTATGATAAGTTAGAGTCATGAGTACGGAACCCCCCATGTAACTCTACTTGACTAATGTGCAAGTTGCATATTCAAGCTTGAATAATTTTACGATCAATAATTTATAAATTCTCCGACATCGAGTTAAATTTAAAATTTTTTTGTGAATGATGAATTATATGTGCACTACCCAAAAAAATGCCCGAATTTCATATATAATACTATTTATATTGTAATAATGCTTAAATTAGTTTGACGCTTTTTAGTCGTGTCATTAAAAATTCCTTGTCATACTGAGATCTACCTTTGCTAAAAAATGGATAATTCGTACCTAATGTTAATTAAAACTTTGTAGCATGAATTATGAAATGATCTAACCAAATCCAAAATGAATGCTCTTGATGCTAAATTTTGTAACGAGCAACCCCTAACTAATTATAGTTTTTCTTTTTGATATATATTATATACATTAATTTTCTATTGATAATACAGAATTAATTTGTTGTATATGTAACAAACATGTCTAAGAGTTGCTAGGTAATAATTTTTATTTTTTATTATTTTAATGATTACATTTGCTTTAAAAATTTATAATTATAGCTTGTAGTTATATATAACTACAAATTCATTTCGTAGCACATACCTAATTTTCTGGTAGTGCATAATATCATCGTAATAAATATGCAATAACTTAATTAAAAATTAAAATCATTATATATAAATATAGTGACATATTATTATAAGTATCATAATAAATGTATACAATAGCTCATTTTTATTATAATAATGTTATATATGTGTGTATATATATGTATATATAAATATATTTGACTTGAACAAACTTTTAAAACTCTTAAATAGCAAGGTGCGAATAATGGAGTTGTTACTTTAATTTTCAATCATGTACTTTGGCAAGTTAGATGGCAAAATGTGTCAGTTTTGAAGTCAATATTTTGCAGTAGAAGACTCGGTCCAACTTATCATTACTACTGCACATGCCTTAATCAGGTCAATCTTTAATGCTGTATGGCCTCCTAGACCGGTGAGACTTTTTATTTTGATTGATGTCTTATTTATATTTGGATTAAATTCATTTACACCCCCTATTCTTTGAGTTAGATATCAAATACTCTCTTGTACTAAAAAAAAAAATCTTCAAACGCCCCCTCAAAGTCATTTACCGTTAATGGAGGAATTAACACCGTTAAAATGAAGGAGTCAATTACCAAAAAATTCAAAGACACCCGGCACTATATGAGATATGGCAATGTTGCCCTCAACAAATTAGACATGAAGTATAAAAAAAAATTTAATTTAATAAAATAAATTAATGTAATTTGACTAAACATTTTGCATTTAGATGGGTATAGAGGTGTATTTGAATTAGCAAGGGCAAATGTATTGGACACCTACCACAAAACAATTCTCATTTAGTATGAATCAGATGGCTTTGTGTTTAATTTGCATGCATATGAGAGAGAGTACTCCACGTATGCCCAAATTCTATACACCAAATAGAACAATTTTGGCTAATGTAATCAATAAATAAACTTGCTCTTCATCACAATGTTGCCTTCAAAACTTTTCTCTTAATCAATAAATATTAGATGCAAACTACAAGTTAGGAAAATCCCCAGAACTTGTGCCTATATAAAATTTACAGTGGGACTACAGACTACTGGGTAACCATTGAATCTTTGAAAATATATTACAGTAAACATAACTATACTACTTACTTGAAATGTATTATTGTCTATTTAAAGTTAAAGCAAACACATTGAAGTGTTGTTACAGAAAACTTTCAAGAAAGGTGATAAGAACAATAATATACTTAGGGCTAGTTTGTTTCAATTTTTAAGTTATCTCATGATTATTTATTATGCGATAATTTGTGTGATTATTTATCATTACACTATAGTTTGGTTTGGATGATTATTTTTATGTGGGTCTACATAATTGTTGGTTGTTGTGTTTAATTCAACTTATGAATGAAAAGGGTGGGTTGAGTGATAGGGGTGAAGAGTAGAGCTCCCAAACAGCGAGCAAAGAACAGAGCGACAATGCAATGTTGTAGGTGCCCCAAAGAGTCAGGTCACAAACAAAGAACCTCTGGTTTTTTTTTTTTTTCAGATTTGGCTTGTTGTTCATGAATTACCCGTTGTCCTATCCGAAAAGCCTGAACTACCTTTCATATTATACGTATATGTAAGCGCGGGCTTTGCTCCTTAGGAATGATAGATGATGGCTCTACCGTTTTTTTTAAAGCATCTTGATTATACATAGTAAATTATCTCTTTATCCCTTACTCAAATATAGAATCCATAATTTCAAAAATTAAAGGTTAAATAGATAATTTCAACACAAGTAGACCTATGGATAAATAATCCTATAGGGGCGGTAGGTTAATTTATCATAAAAATTGCACATATAAGCACATGCTTTTGGTATTCGTGTGGGCCTGAGTGTTTATTATCACTCAAACCCAACGAATAATAATGTGGGATAGAAACACTTTATCTCACCTTATCATTCCAACCAAATTAGCCCTTAAGATATGGGAAACCGAGAGTTTAAGATGAACTAATGAATTTTTATATAAGCTAAGAATCTTGTAAGTACTACATGATTTAGACAAGGTTAACATATTAATAAGACCCAAAAACTCAAACCACTTGAGTCATTATCTAGCAATTGACCTGGACTCAATATCAATTATATAAGTTATTAAATTGTTTTTTCTTTTACTTCACAGCAAATTTATTGAGGGCAATATTGTCCTATATCAAATAGTGCTAAGTGTTTTTGGATTTTTTTATAATTTACTCTTTCATTTTAACGGTGTTAATTTCTTCACTAATGGCAAATGACTTTGAGGGGAGTGTTTGAAGGTTTTTCTAGTACATGGAATATTTGATGCCTAACGTATAGTATAGGGGGTGTAAATGAATCTAACCCTTTATATTTTAGGGTAAATAGCAGACAACCCCCAACGTATAGGGTTATTTGCATTTTGACTCCCAATCGTTGCAAGTGTGCATAACGATTACATGGGACGGATCCAGAATTGAGACTCTGGGGGCGAAAATTATAAAACATAAAAGTTCAAATATAAGTTTTATAATCTATGAATTCGAAATACATATCATCGAAGTTGAGCGCGACGCTCTTTCATATCGTAAAATTCATCAATAATTGAATCAATATCAAAATTTTTAGCAATATCTTTCTCAATATAAGTAACTAAACAATCAGCTAAAAAAATCACCTTTCATCTTATTTCTAAGCCTATTTTTGACAATATTCATAGCAGAAAAAGTTTTCTCAACTAACTCTTGTGTTATCACTAGCTTTTCTCTTGAAAAACGAATCGATGGTATTAAACTTGCCCATGATTATTTTGTCTTTTTGCCTCAATCTTGTTGCAGCAAAAAGAAAAGATTTTAATTGTTCTGTGAGTTCCTATAAAGTTGTAATTGTTTTCTTTGGCTAGATCCCTATAAATATGTTCTCAAACAAATAAAATAGAAGTGCCTATAGACATATCAATTTTTGACCAATTGAGAAGTGACACATATAAAATAATATACTAAATATTAATTTAAAATTTTCTATTTAAATTCTGGAATATATCAAATTTAATTTCAAAAGATAAATAGTTAATTTTAATTAATGATTTAATATTTATTTGATACTCAAATAAAACATTGACAAATGTCAAAGATGGAGTATCTATATCCATGGACCAATCAAATAAAAAATATTTGATATTGATTTTATCTTTTGATGTTTGATATTATCAAATCAAATATATCTGATATTATCTTTTGATATTTGATATTATCTTATCAAAGAGATAACTGTTTAAGAAGTTCAAGTCAATCTAGAAGTCTCTCATCAAGCACCTATATAAAAGGGTGATCCCAACTCATTTAAGACACAACACAAATTCAAGCAAGTGAGAGGAACTTTGAAGGGGTCCAGCAATTCTCTCAATCAAATTTAAGGAGATCCACGGCGTTCAAGGCATTCTTCACGGAGCTCATTATATTCTAGCATTTGATTCAAGATCAAGGTGCGACGCCCTCAAATTGGTGTTATTTTATTCAAATTAAATTCAAGGAGATCCACGATGTTCAAGGCGTTCTTTGCGGAGTTCATCAAATTTCAAGCTCATAGGTAGAAGGGAAGAATTAAAGGATTAAATTAGAGATTGAATCCACAATTGATAAGTTTGAATTTTTATTTTATTTGTACAATTTTTCTTGTCTTGTAATTTTATTTTGCAGACAAAGAAATTTGCGCTTACAGTGCCCTAATGGGCCTAACCTAATTGTGAATTACTTAATTGAAAATATGGGCCCAAAAATTTGCTCTAAACATTCCAAAATAAAAATAGGTAAAGAATTAATAAAAATTATTACTAAATAATTAAATATGTACAAACTAAAACTTATTACAAAAATTCATATATGTAGCGCTTCCACTCGGGATAGCGCCTAAGCTGAAGCGCCACTCAGTCCAAACTTAAATCCCATATATAATTCAAACAATAGGCTCGGTCCATCAGAATCCCCCCCCACCCAAATCGTCAAACATAGCAACAAGCTTCAACCTAAGCAAATCTTAACAAAAGTATGAATTACATGCCATGACAATCCCATCGTTCATCATTTCATACCTACTTCAATCATAAGTTCAAATCTGGCATATCACAATATCTCCAAATTTCAACTTAACATAAAAGTGATTCATACACAGGTTTAAACACATGTTCTATTACAAAATATATTTACATCCTTCTAAGCCCAAAGTACGAGATCATCACCAAAACCTGTCTGAGAAAGCAGTGATATGGGGGGGGGGGTAAGTTTAAAGACTTGGTGAGGGATAAACTTATGAATAACAGTAGAGATTTATCGAGGATGATTCAACTCAATAGATCATCAATTAAACCGTTAGAACATAATAGATTCAGAATCAGACAGTAACAATAGTAAAACAAAAAACTCTCCTGCCTTATTGCTCCAAGAATAGATTTTAGACAGTCAGGATACAATCAAATAATGCAAACTCGAAGCATATGCATTTCAACAAAATATAACAAGCATACATATCTGATTTACCTTATACCAGCTAGTCAAACAGATTCACCAATGTGTGACAGCTTGGTACATGGTAGATGCCCATATGGACCATATGGCGCATCGTTGATGCCTAGGGGGAAATCCCTTGCGCATCGTTGATGCCTAGGGGGAAATCCCTTGCGCATCGTGGATACCTAAGCGGGCCATTTAGCATATCGCTAACACCTATGTAGACCGCATGGCCTGCCCTACATAACCAAAAATTTCGCTCAAATTGGCCTTAGGCCCAACAATTCTCCATACAAATAACAATTTGCAAGTGCCCATACGGACCGTATAGCACCACAAGTTTCAAATAAAAAAAATTGCTAGCGAGGCAACTATAATAGTACAAACAATTCAGAATAGTACAAAAATGCCGACAAGGTAGAACGATAGTAGTAAACAATTCAGATAAGCCAACATTGCCAATTTAAAGCCGTAATGGATAACAGATATAACGACAAGGCAAAAGATAACAGAACAGGACAAAACATATAACAGACAACAACATATAACAGAACGGTGCAGATAACAGGCAAGAGTTCTAGACGCCAGAATAGACAGAATTCAGAATCAGTAACATATAATAGCCCACATAGGGGTGTATAGATCAGATAACATATATCAATCGAGAAGTCAACAATTCTCAGATTTCAACAAAATAGAATACATATAAGAAATAGGAATCCTTACAGGGGTCATTCCACAAGAACAGATAAGTATAATTGAGGCCAGAATGGCAAACCCTTACCTTTGTAGTTCTCAGATATAGCAGCCATAGTCAGCAACCCTATTGGTCGGCAGGACCCACTTCGTTGTCACCTAAACAAAAGGGGTATTTACCATTACAATCCTCTTTTGATTCTTAATACGCATAATTAAACTATTAACAGTCCCCAAAACCTCTAATTAACCAACTAATATAGTAATCAAGATCCGATCAAATCTATCGGTACGAGGTATGCTAATTAAGATGATTACTACAGAAATAATTATGAAATTGTTTTGATCCCAATAATAGAATGAAATCTAGTCCTTGAATCATAATTCCCAATACATCGTCTCAAGTATCATTAACAACCCATTCAACAAGATAAATCTCAATATCCATGTTTAGGTCCCCAATTTATTTAGTCCCCAAATGGTTTACATACTTAATGCACTTAATTAGTCCAATTGTATATAATTGTCAACCTAGGGCCACTAACTATAATAAGTCCAAGTATGGGATATATATATATGTATGCCAAATCACATGTCCTTCCAATTGATACAATACAATACAATAAAAAATAAGATACAATATACATGTATATACATATACATATATAATCCAAAAGCATTTCACTTCCAACACAAGAGCTATATGGGATATGTAGAATCACAAACCAAGCACATGAGTGCGATTGTCACGTCGAGGAGACAAAACTGTCTTATTGCCGCCGTCATGCTGCTATCCGCCGTTACCAGAAAACTCAACATCACCACCCAAAGATGCCTCTCGTCGTGAGCTTTCCAATGCTTAGCTTTGTTTTTTGTTTCTCCATTGGAAAAAACTTCAATCGCCGCCCCAAAATCCTAAAATGCACCTTGCTCTGCCGTGAAGGACTCGTCGGTTTTTGCTTTCGCCACAACATGGATATGACATGCAGTAGCACCACCGAGGTCCTTGAGCTGAGGGCTCTCAGAAATGCTGCCTAGAAACCCATTTTGGCTGCTGCTCTGCCGTCGCCCACCAAGACCGTCGAGGTGGGTTTTCTTCAAGCTTTCGATTTCGATGCTCTGCTGCCCGAAATGCCTCATGTGAGGTGTCGGAAGGTTGCTAGTGAAGTGGGGAAGAGGATAATCGGAGGAGTTTAGGGAAAGGGTTTCTAGAGGGGGAAAATAGTTGGATGCGGGGAGGGGGGGAGGGGGGGAGAAGGAGAAGAAATAGGGGAAGAGAAATGAAAATTGGATATTTAAAAGGGTGAGTTTTCAGATTTTCATTTGGGCCCCAAAAATTTTGTTGCATCTTATTTAGCCCTTCAATTTAAAAACATAATGGAGTTAAGCCCAACAATTTAAAGCTTCCATGCAAACCCCTTGATTTTCAAATGTGGTCAAATCGAGTCTAGATTAATTTCGAATTGACCCAAACTTTTAAAATTTCTAAAAATTGAAGTTTTCTTGTTAACAAGTTGACCCCCAAAATTTAATAAAATCATAAATTAGCAATTATAACATAAGATTCATGAAAATTAAATATTAAAAATTAAATTCTATAAATCATGAAATTTTCTGGGTGTTACAATATATATATATATAAATATAAGTGTGGCCGCAGGGGGGGGGGGGACCCCCGGGATCCATCACTGATGATTACCTAACATTTGCTAATTGTGCTTAAATATCCCATGTTCCAACTTTCCGGCGATATATTTAAAAGTTGTTGCACTTTACCCCCTACTGTTTTAAAAGATTTATATTCAACCACCCAAAATACTTTTTCTTATTTTGGTGAAAAATATTTTGCCAAAAATTATTACCAGATATTACTTAATTATCAATATATTACCAGTTCAGTCAATATGAGTTATCTGAAATGTATAATCCAACTTAATGGTAAAATTTTTCCTAAATTGATATGTGTAAGATGATTAAAAATTAATTTTGAGGTTCTATTACTAAATACTTGTTATGATGTACTTATAAATATATGCTTATTTATTTAATTAAGAGTGTAAGTAGTTTAAGGTTTTAATTTGAATAAGAATAAGATAGGTGACGCTAGTCGGATAAATATTGGCAACAAATAATGTAAATCTTAGTATCCATGTTATCTCTCTCATTTGTTACTCCATTTAAATTAAACATATTTAAATATCATTTGCTAAGAAGTATGTATAATGCTACATTGATATAAAAATCAATTACGATATAATTTTAAAATTAATTTTAATCATCTCATGCATATAAACTAAGTAAAATATAAACACAAAATTAATTTAAAATTATATGATAGCTCAAACTGATTTAATTGTTCATATATTGACAAGTGACTAGTGTGTGAATATTTTTATAAAATGTTTCACTTTATTCCACAAAAATAAAAATTTAAAGATAAAATTAGAATGATTAGATTTTGAATGCATATTTTGTTAAAGTTAAAGAAGTAAAGTGCAACAGACTCTAAGTATTTTAGCATTTTCAGTAGAATATTCTGTTGAAAAATGGAATGAGGGGGTATTCAAGCACATATAGCAAATGTTAGGTAATTGTTTCGCACATTTGCAATGATTGGGGAGCCAAGTGCATATGACCCTATACATTAGGGGGCTTTTATACTATTTACCCTATATTTTATATTATGAATAACTATTAAGTATATATAAATATGAAATATACTTGATTTTGGTTTAGTTAATATATATATATATATATATTTGTCATGCATAAACATATGAGATAATATTTAAATCAATATAAAAGATTCAAGATACCTCTTACTACACCTGTAAATTGGAATAGAGAGCATATGCAACAACAACAATAATAAGAATAGTAAAAATTTATTCATTTTTCTTAAAAACTTGATTAAGCAATATTGAATATTGCACCACCCTTTAGTTTTTGTAATACCTTTAGTATAAATAGTAATTAGCTTTTCTGATTAATTGTAATTAATTCAGTTAGTTAGAATAGTTGTTAGCTCAGTTAGGGTTTGTTGTATTTTGTTAGCTGGCATGCTCAGTCTATAATAGCAACCTCATGTATAGATTTCAAAGTAAGAATATATAGAATTTTTTTTTTTCTCTACGTTAGCTTAGTTTGCATGAATGTTTTTCTCTCATTTTGTGCGCTGCTTTCCCTTCTAATATGCTATGAGAATAAGTTTTATCCAGCTTCACTGCCCTTTAACCTCCTATTCTCTCTAGATTCTTCTTGATTCTTCTTCTCAGTTCCTTCGATCGTCTTCTCTGCATTTTCAATTTTCTTCAATTCTCTCTGATGGAGCACTTGAGATCCACCACACCTGCCACATCAAACAATCAATCCACCTCTGAAGATACCTCAAATCTGTTCTACTTGCATCATTCGAACAATCCTGGTCTTTTCTTAGTTTCTCAACGGCTAACTGGCGAAAATTGTACATCATAGAGCCGCGCCATGCTCATTGCACTCTCGGTGAAAAATAATCTTGATTCATTGATGGTAGTATTCAGCAGCCTTCCGAGGGTGATATGCTCATGTTCAATGCCTGAAAGAGGAACAACAATATGGTGATTTCATGGCTTCTAAACTCTGTCTCAAAAGATATCTCAGCTAGTATCATTTATGCCAATTCTGCTCACAGTATATGGCCATACTTGAAGGAGCATTTCCAACAGAGCTCTCGAGCCCTTGGTTATTTCAGCTTCATCGAGAGTTAATCACTCATACTCAAGGTACTTCCTCTGTTAGTGCCTATTTCTATTTCACTAAACTCAAAACATTATGGGAAGAGATGACAAATTATCAACTAGTTTGCACTTGCAATGGCTGTAATTGTGGCAGAGTTAGAGATATGGCAAATCACCACCATACGGAGTATGTTCTCACATTCCTCGTGGGCCTCAATAACACTTTTACTAAGATCTACTGTCAAATACTTGTCATGGAGCCTCTTCCTCAAATAAGCAAAGTTTTTGCCCTAGTATCACAGGAAGAACAACAAAGCAACTTGAACTCTAGTTCTTCAGTTGATATGCCAATACTGTTACTTTTGTCGTTAAAATCGATAATCCAAAGTCTGTTGTTAAGCCGGCCTCCAAACCAGCCATACCGCCAATTACAACTACTAACGGAAAGAGAGGTTATTTTGCACTCATTTTTCATATTATGGACAGACAATTGATACATGTTATAAACTCCACAGGTATCCACCCAGATTCAAATCCAAATCTCGTGCTCTAGCACTGCCTTCACCAGCTTTGCCTTCCACAGTCAATCAAGTGTCCAGCAATCATCAACCTGAAGGCATGAACAACTTCTTTCAGTCATTAAGTCCTCGCCAATACAACAAGCTAATCAATCTCCTTTTGAACTATGTATCTTCCAGCTCCAATCCTAGTGAAAGTGATGATCATTTTGTCTCCCATACTACAGGTATATGCTTAACTCAATCCACTCAATCTATACCTTCCTCCAGTATTTGGATTATAGATTCCAGACCATCTAGGCATATATACTCCACAACATCTTTATTCCAAAATCTCACTCCTATGTTCAGCACCACATTGTCTCTTCCCATTCAATTAAAACTTCCTGTCTACTATGTCGGCACTATAATTCTTCATGACACTCTCACTCTTGACAATGTCCTTTACATGCCACAATTTAGTTTAAACTTAATCTCTATAAGTTCTCTACTTACTGATCACAATCTTACTGTTTCCTTTTTTCATGATCAATGCATAATCCAGGACAACAAGACCTGGAATATGATTGGCAAGGGTGAAAAACTGGCCGATCTTTACATACTCAACTCCAGCTCACTTCAATTATGTATGCACTCCTTAAACAAAGTATCTGTCGGACATGGCATCAACAATTGGGCCACCCTTCTGCTCAGAAACTCATCACTCTCAAACCTGTTCTCCAACTCAATAACATAGATCATAAAAATCCTTGTCATGTATGTCCTTTAGCTAAGCAAAAATGTCTACCATTTGTATATCACAACCATTTAGCTAATGCCCCTTTTGAACTTGTTCACACTGATGTATGGGGGCCCTTTACACTACATCACATACAGGACATAGGTTTTTCTTAACTCTTGTGGATGATCACTCTCGATACAAATGGATCTTTTTGTTCCATAATAAATCTGAAGTTTTTGTCATTATTCCTAAGTTTTACCAACTTATTTTAACTCAATTTTCTACTTGCATTAGGAAAATTTGTATTGATAATGCCAAGGAATTCAATTTACTAGAATTCTATGATTCAAAGGGAATCATCCACCAGTTATTTTGTGTTGAGACTCCATAGCAAAATGCTGTAGTTGAAAGGAAACACCAACATTTATTTAATGTTGCTAGGGCTCTATACTTTCAATCCCGTGTTCCTATTATTCTTTGGACATAATACATTCTTACTGTCTGCTACCTTATCAATAGAGTTCCATATCTTTTGCTTCACAATAAGTCCCCATATGAACTCCTTTACAAACAACCACCTGATTACTTTGATCTAAAATCATTTGGCTGCCTCACATACGCTTCTACTATCAAAGCTCATAGAACTAAATTTGAACCTAGAGCGTCTCCATGCATATTCATAGGATACCCACTAGCCATGAAAGGATATAAATTATATGATCTCCAGTCTCATAAAATAATCATCACTATGGATGTCATCTTCCACGAACATGTGTTACCCTTCCTTTACTTCCTTCCACCCAGTCTTATCAACGATCCTTTTTAAGACTTAGTTCTTCCTATCCCATCAAATGAATGCATTTCTACTCATAATCCTCCCATTCCTCAAGCTCCCACACAAAATTCTCCCACCCCTTATCACACTCTTCTTTTCAGAAGATCTACGAGACCTACCAGGCAACCTTCATACCTCCAAGACTATTATTGTAGCTTTCTTCAGTCTAAGCCTCTTACTACTAGCTGCCAATATCCCATCTCTAAACATCTCACATACAATGCCTTATCTCCTTCCTACACTCACTTATTACACAACATCTCACTTCACTTTGAACCACAAATATATAAACATGTAGCACATATTCCTGAGTGTCAAACTGCCATGCAAACTGAGCTCAATGCCCTCATCTCCAATAATACTTGGACAGTTGTTCCCCTTTCTTATGGTCAGCATACAGTTGGTTGTCGTTGGATATACAAGTTAAAATTCAACGCTGATGGCACATTAGAACGGCATAAAGCCCGCCTAGTTGCCAAGGGATACACACAGCGGGAAGGAGTGGACTTCTTGGATACTTTCTCGCATGTTGCCAAGTTTACCACCGTCAAACTTTTGCTTGCATTGGCTACTATCAACCACTGGCATTTGTCTCAATTGGACATAAACAACGCCTTCTTGAATGGAGATTTTTTTGAAGAAGTTTACATGGATCTTCCCCTCGGATACACACCACCTACTCCCACTTCAGTCGGTTCTTCCCGTTTGCTTTGCAAGTTAAACAAATCTATCTATGGCCTTCGTCAAGCCTCCAGACAATGGTAAGCTAAGCTTTCCAATGCTCTATTTCATCTTGGCTTCAAACAGTCTCAAAGCTGATCCCAGTTTATTCACACGTGGTTCTGGACCTTTCTTCCTTGCCTTAATTGTTTATGTTGATGACATTGTGCTAGCCAGCCCATTCCCCAATCTCATTATTCATTTAAAGCCTGCTTTATGGCATCAGTTTAAACTCAAAATCTTGGTGTCCTCAAATACTTCCTTGGCCTTGAAATTGCTAGATCCCTGTTCGACATCTTTATGTCCTAGCATCAATATGCTATCCAAATATAAGAAGAAATTGGATTTCTTGTTGCCAAACCTGGCCATATGCCCTTTGATCCCAAACTTAAGCTAAACACCGAAGACGACACACCCCTATCTAACTATTCTCAGCATAGACGCCTTATTGGCAAACTTCTCTACCTTACTCTATCTAGACCTGATATCACTTTCTCTGTCCATAAGCTTAGCCAATTCCTTGCTAAACCTCATACATCCCACCTTCACGTTGCTCATCACTTACTCCGCTACATCAAAGCCACACTCGATCAAGGAATATTCTTCTCCTCATCTTCCCAGCTTCAGCTCTGGGCATTCTCCAATGCTGATTGGGCATCCTGCCCCACCACACGCAAGTCCAACACAGGCTTATGCAAATTTCTTGGTGACTCTATTGTCACCTGGCGCTCCAAGAAACAATCCACAATCGCTCGTTTCTCCATCGAAGCAGAATACTGAGCTTTCACAACCACCGCTAGTGAGATAGTTTGGCTCTGATAGCTTCTCCTTGACTCTCATTTTGATCACACTACCCTCGCCGTGCTATTTTGTGACAACTAGGCTACTCTTCACATCGCCTTTAACCCCATTTTTCATGAACGCACCAAGCATATTGAAGTTGATTGCCACTTTGTTCGTGAGAAAGTTACCAATGATTCTATCAAACTACTTCCCATTCGTTTTGTCAATCAGTTGGCCGATTTGTTTACCATGTCCCTTCCTACTTCGTCTCTCATTACTTTGCTCTCCAAGTTGGATGTGCATAACCCTCATAGTCCACCTTAGGGGGTGGGGTGTGTATCACGCCTCCCTTTAGTTTTTATAATACCTTTAGTATAAATAGCAATTAGCTTTTCTAATTAATTGTAATTAATTTAGTTAGTTAGAATAGTTGTTAGCTCAGTTAGGGTTTGTTGTATTCTGTTAGCTAGCATGCACAGTCTATAAATAACATCCTCATATATAGATTTCAAAGTAAGATATATACAATATTTTTTTTTCTCTCTGCGTTAGTTCAGTTTGCATGAATGTTTTTCTCTTGTTTGTGCGCTGCTTTCCCTTCTAATATTGAATTATGTGATAAGAAAATTAAGTTCATTAGTGTTGAAATTATATATCAAAGAATTATTAAATACATTACTTTCAGGAAAAAATATTGAAGAGTTGATCACTTGGTATTATAGCAAATGGAGTAATTATTTTAGGACAATGAAGTATTATAATCTCATTGATTATAATTTAATAAAAAACAAACTAGATATTGTTTTTTCCTAAAATAAATTGGCCAGCATGTTGTCTCTCTCTCTCTCTCTTGGAGGGTAGATTTTAAATGAAACCGGCAAATGAATTTCTGTTCATTAAACTACTTGAAACTTAGAGATCAATTTTTATCCTCGTACAATCTCTCTAGCAATGTTTTAAAACTTCAAAATTATTTTATTTACGTAGTTCCTGCTAGTAATGTGTTGTGTGGTTCATACTGTTTAATTAATGTTTTTACACTCCCAGGCATAATTTTTTTTTTTTTCAATAATTGCTTAACTTGTGTGTATATCATAGTTCTAAAGTGTATTTCCATCTGGTGTGGACAAATGTACCCCAAGAATATAGATAAATTACTAATAAATATGAAAAGATCTAGAGATTTGATGGTTTAACCAATCACATCTCACTCTTGCTCAATGACACAGATGTTATTGAGAGCAATAGCGTTCACACCAAAGGTCAACAAGAAATGGATACTGTCATCAAATTGATCAAATTTAGACTAAAATTTTATTTTTTCTTATAAAAACTTAAAATTCAAAAATCATGCAAACTCAGTAGCGTAACACAGTAATATTACACTGAATGACCGCATAGTGAAGTGCATGATTATAGTGAACAGTCTCAAAAGTAGCATAACCACGGGCCAAACGGAATATTCCAGTGCCGCCCACCACCGCCACCTCCCTCACCCACTCAAATTGAGCGCTAGTACCTTGCACTTCCAAGGTACTACCTTTATACTCTTCATTGGTGAACACGATTGATATTAAAACGTGAGTATTGGATCCATCCAGAGCCGAAGTCACATACAAACCCTGGGCCCTTGCAACTTGGGCCGAGGTTTCCTCAAATTCTTCAGTTATCGGATCATCGGTGCAAAAGATGGCCCCAAATTTTGTGAACCTAAGAAGCCCGTCGGGCTGGCCCGTTATCTCGACGACGGTGGCATTAGGCCCACCGGAATAATCTTGGAAATAGACTGTCATTTTGGTTTCTCTGGGCTGGCCTAGATCCGCCTTCGGACATGCGAACATGGCCATAAATAGAAGTAAAGAAAATATGACTAAGTTTGATGCCATATGTTATAACAATCTTATAATCACAACTCAAGTAGAAGGAAAAATGTGGTTGATTTGGTTAATTGAAGTTATTTATAATGTCAAGAGTTTGAGAAAGAGTTTGGAAATGAGAATAATTATGCTGCCGGCCAACAAGTTGGCTATGGAATTTAATTTCTATATATGTGAAGATGAAAATGAACTAAATTTGTCTTTTTTTCTCATGGGTTTTAACTTTGGATATTCTGCATATTGGCATATAGTATAGCTAGGCTATAAATCATTTATGTTTTTGGATTTTTATTTTAGTGAAGAAATAATTAAAAGAATTATTTTTTATTTCAAATGATGTAATTTTTTTATTTTTTTTTTATCTCAAATGCTATATAATGATATCAAAAAAGAAAAATTCATTCCACCCTTTCTCACGTGTTATGTTTTTTATTTCTCTTTTTGATCCAAGTATATATAGTTTTTTGTTCTCCCTTTTTATTTTGAAATATTTTTATTTTATATAATAAAATCAAACAAGATTAGTTAAATAAATGAAAATATATTGTCAGATATGAAAATAAATAAATATTTTTAATTTTACATATTTTGAAAATTTAAACACAAGTACATTTGTGCCTGCACAACCGCTGGTCTATTTGATTGGTGGAAACGAATTTTTGCATGATAGTTATTGCACAATTATTTTTTTAAAAAATATAAGTCTTTATGACTTTTGTTTTTTGGGGGAAATTTCAAAATAAAATTTAACTTCCTACATTAAAAATTCTTTTCTCATAAATCTTCTCTTACCTAAATAATGATATTACCCTTAATTCCTAATTGTAGCCATATACCACGTCGATATACATAAATATTAATCTCTTTTTATTAAAAAACTAATAAGAATCAAGAAAAAATGTTCATAAACAATTGATTTCTCTTCAAAAAAGAATTTGGGAACTTTGTTCCAATTCAGTATTTTGTCTTTTATTTTATATAAAAACTGCACATCTTTTATATATTTAAAAATATATATATATACACACACACACACACACACATTTCTCTTCTTTATATACACTTAAATATGCATGACATATTGACATGTCGAGGAGTGAATTAATTTGCCCCAACCACTCCCACGGGCCCCGCGCCATCTCTGCAAGTAAACGCACAAGGTGGATGGGATTCAAGTCGTTCAACGTCAAATGTACGCTTTCATTTGGTGTTGCATGAAATTTTTGGATGGATTTGAAGGGTTGGTTCCAAATCCACTCAAACTCTTATGGTTATGGGGCATAGATGTTGAAAAACATTCAATTCAATTATACATTTTATAGGCGTTGAATTTAATTTTTGGAAATCATACATACATATAAGGATGGGAATATGTTAGGCTATTCGTCAGGGGCCTATAACCTAGTCTATTTATGGTATATCTTGGCCTAACCTATTTAATTATAAAAAGACCAGGTCAATATTTAAAAAAGTTGTATTTTTAACTAGTTAGACTAAATTTAGGCTCTTCTAAAAGCTTGCAAAGCCTAATAGGCTAGCCCATCTATCCTTCTTCACATAAAAAGTAGAACAATAGTGATATAATATTAAATAGATAATTATATTTGATTTATTTAATTAGTCCTTTATGTAATCTATTGATTTTTTAATATTACTTTTATTGAAATAATACTATTTTATACTTAAATTTGAACTTTCAGAATTATGTTAAGGTTTATTACAAGTTTGAGCATATTAAAAATTTAAATTTATGTCATGTTTAAACTTTATTGAAGTTTTAGGATTAAATAGGATATTGGCTAGGCTTTCAAGTTGGTTTAAGATTTTAGAATTTATTAAAAAGGTTAGGTCTTACATTAAGAAAAAAGCCTATAGTAAATAATAAGTTGCTCAGGCTTGTCACTTATATAACAAGCCTGACTTATTTAAGTCAAAGCCTAGTTTAGCCTATTTATATGCCCACATACATACTATGTAGGTGGTACAAAATTTACATAACATTTGTAGATGAGTAATTTTGATCGTCTCAAACTTCGAAGAAAAATAAATTTTCACTGAAAAGTAAAAATCTTATTTATGATCTTAATTTGATATGATCACGATCACTATTTAAAAAATCGGATCGAATAGGCCAGTTGGATTGTCGACCGGCCGGCGAATCGATCTGGTTTTCTAAAAAAATAAAAAAAAAAAAAAAACATCCTATTTTGTTAAAATCTTTCAAACTAGCCGGTTGGATTGGTGAACCGGTGAACCTTTCACGGTTCAATTGAACCGGACTAGTTTTTTCCATTTAATTTTTAATGAAATTAATATTTTTTTAATTTTTTTGTCTAAGTACAAAGTTTGAAGGTTAAGGTACACCTCACAAGCTATCTAAAAGTTAAAAAAAACTTTGGTTTAGAGTTTAGACTTAAGAATTAACTTAGACTCTCTCAACTTTAAACTTCAGGCTTGAGATATTTAAATTGTTGTGCTTATTTATAATATGAATTATGAAATTTGGATTGTGATGTTAGACAATATCATTTATGCTCTTTATGTTTTATATTTTGACATTTTATTAATTTTTAAGTAATATATATAATATAAATTATATATTTCGTAATTATAACGTTACAGTTCAATTGCGGTTCAATTACGATTCGACCAACGGTGGAATCAGTGAACTGTGAATTGGTAAATTTTCCAATTCAATCAACGATAAGATTTTTCGAACACTAACCATGACATATTTATGAGCTTTTAACTTTATCTAAATATGCTAACGATGAATCATCCGATCTCATCCAACAAAATAAACATAGCCTCAATTCACTATATATCCAATTATCCATAGTAAAATTAATGGTATGTGATTCTTATTCTTCAACCAATCCTACTAGTGGGGCCAAAATGAAGCCAAAAAGACCAAATTCAATTAAGACAATAAACCAAAAACCTTCCAATTTCCACACAACTTTGAGACGGTATTATTGACTCCTTTCTTGACTTAAATATGAATATGACTTGAAAAAATATAAAAAGTACCAAACTAAATGCGTTAACATGTCACACACTCCAAGCAAGGAATAGTTAAACCTTTCCTAAATTTCCTAAAAGTTTCTCTCTTATTCCTTTTCAATCTTTTGGCTTGACGCGGAGAATTATGCAAAAGGCCATTGACAAAATCTACAAGAATAGAGAATACTTGTGCAATTATCCTCAAAATTCTGTATCTGTACAAACACAAACGTCTATTTTTCTGTATTTATTCTAGTTTATATGTCATGTTCTTTTAAATCTACATCAATTTCGGATTACATTATTGAAGTGAAGAAAGAAAGGCTATGTTTGGTTACATTTTGACGAAATAATTTTGTTTTACCAAAATATAATCGAACACACATCATTTTTCCTTCCAAAATGTCAAATTAAGTTTTATCAAAATGCTATTTTCTATCTTTCATTATCCCCAAAACTTTCTATTTTTTAATATATATACATACATACATACATACATACCATACACATATAATATTTATTTGATTAATATTTTTACTATAAAAAATTACTCAATTCCATTTTCACCCCAAAAATCCGACAAAAAAATATTGATTTGACCGCTATAATAAAAATTATCTTATTCCAAAACATAAATAAACATATTAAAACTCCCTAAAATAATTTTCTAAATATTCTCCATAATATAAACAAACATTCATTATATTCTCCAATACAACTTTACGTTCCTCAACCCAATTCCCAAAACACATATTACAAAACATACAATTTGTAACCAAACATTACCAAAGAAATTGTAACATGTATACATGTGATGCAGGCATGGGAAATTCATGTTCCAAGCCAAGTGTCCATCAGCCTAGTTGTTAGATTCAAATAATATAATGCATTTGAATTTGGCGACGTGTTGTACTAGCCATCTTAACTGACACTACTATAAGTACTTTCATACTATTATTTTCACATGAGTGCAATATTTATTTTCCGTTACCCCTATGGTATTTTTAATACCTACTTAACTTTATCTGTACCCTTTACTGACTTGGGCGTCCAAAATTTTCGGCCACTTCAACTATCTCAACTATTTGTCTTGCTTTCTAGTCTTGACTCCCGGCAAGCTCCAAATCCTGATGACTAACATCAGTATGATTCAATCCTTTTTATGCTCTAATTGGAGGAAAAAATGGAAAAGATAAAAAAAACAAAAAAAAACAAGAGTACCCTCCAGAAAAGAATAGTTAACTGGCCGGATAGCTTGAGCTGCTGAGTTTGTTGTTGCCATTGTTGCTAGTGGCCATATTGCCATTATTGTTGCTCGTGTAATTGGGTTGGACATTGGAGGTATTACTGTTGCCATTGTTAGGATATGAACCACCCGCAAGAGAATTGATGGCTGCTGTTAAAGCAGCCGTGAAATGCGGATCCATTGCCAGGGCGTTTGCCGCGTCGTTCAACTGGTTTTGATGCATTTCTTGAGACATTTGCAGGCCAGAAAACTTGGACTGGTTATATAATGCCTGGCCTAAGATTTGAGGCAAAATTAGGGCTGCAGCCTCATCAAGATATTGGGGTGGATTTGGGAAAGGAATTGGGAACTGATTTGAGGGTCTTGGGAATTGTAAAGGGTTGGGGGATTGGGTTAGGTCTAATGTGACAGTGGGAAATGGTGCAGAGGCAGAAATGGTGGCCATGCTGGAGGAGCAAGGGAGGAGGGTTCTGGCTAGGAAGTTTGAGTTCATTAAGCCATCAGCACTTGGCATTGAGCCTGAGAGTAGCATTCTTGCAGCCGATGACGTCGTTGAGGCCATAGCCATGGCTGCCGGAGGCAATGGATGGTTGTGATTGCCTTCGTAGGTTGTTATAAGGATGCTTGTATCCTCCGCACATCTTTGGACCTATGGCCAACACAACATTATATAGGTTTAGAGTATTTCGATTTACAAGACTTAGTACTAATCAAAATTAGTTAGTAGAATAAAAGATAAAATACAAATTTGAACTATATATTAGATTTAGGAACATATGTACTATCCAATATTATAAAATATAAATTTTTCATTTCAGTTTATATTTTTTACTTCTAATAAATGTCATCATATTCACAGAACTGAAATTTACATCATTTATTTCAATTGATATTTTATTTATGTTCTTTATTTTAATTAGTATTTTGTTTTGTATAACATCAAAATAAATATCTAACTCACGATCAAGTATCTTTTAAAAATTTATTATGTATATTTGGTTTGTATTTATTTGTATAATAAATTATCAATTGAATAGATGACTAATTAAAAATTGATAAACCACAACATCTTGATATATAGTATGCCAAGATTTCTTAAATATTGAAAACTACTCCATATATCAAATGTAGGACTTTGCAATGATCAAGACAAAACCTCATGCAACAAAATTTGGGAGTTATAGCAAACATTCATACTTGTTTTCGAACGGGGCAACCAGCAGCCATTGTGCAACGGTAGTAAGCACGAGGGCACGGGTTTCCCTTCGCCATCTTCTGCCCATATTTCCGCCATTGGCATCCGTCTGTGATCTGTCGATCATTCAGAATTAAGCCAGAAAAAACATTAGAATTATTATACGCTAATAATGCTAGAAATTAAATCAATTAAACCCAAGTTATTTCTTAAATATTTGTGAAAGATATATCTACATACCATGGCAGCCTCTGAGCGGGCTCTAACGGATACACGAGCCTTCCTCATGGTGGCTGCCTCAGTAGCTTGATCAACACTTTTAGCCTTATTTTCATGACTTTGATCATCTCCTCCTCGGATATCTTTGTCGGCCACCGGCCGGCCACTTCGCCCCTCAGATGACGAAAAAGAACCATCATCGGCATCGGCTGCCACCGCTAATCCAAGATCCATGAATTGTCCAGGCACCCCTAATCCATTTCCATGACCATTTTTGCCTTCTTTTGCATCTCCTTCATTATGATGAGCACTCTGCTGTTCTTTCTGCTGCTGCATTAGTGTCCTCAAATGCATCTGAAGGCCATTGTAATTGTTCGTCGCGTGATTAAGCATCTCCCTCAAACGCTGATTCTCTGAGTTCATTCTTTCCAGTTCGGATTTTAGAATCCCTAGCTGCTGCCAATTTTACTTAGTTAATACTATACACAATCAAGACTCTACGTCATATCATATATGTAATATACACAGATATATATTAGTATCAATCTGATTCTCATTATAAGCTCCATCTCACCTCATCACTTTCTCCTCTCGTATGGTCAGAGTTGAAAGAAATTCTCTTGCCTACTGTGGACTGATTAATGCCGGTGAGAAGATGCAAACCTGTCTGTGTAATTTAGAATTCAATTCAACAACTCATCAACCGGCTAGAAAAAGAAAAAAACAAGTAATCTCGCCGAAAAAGAAAAAAGAGAAAACACACTCGCACACACAAACTTACGTTTATATTGAAATCCAAGATTGAAGATGATCCACTCATATGTACTGTTCTACTGGCTCCTTCAGCATCAATACTGGAGGTGGGCTCACCGCCGCCACCGCCACGCTCTTTCTCGTCGGCAAAGAAATCCATCTCATACCGTTTGTGGCTTTTATTTTCAGCTTGATCATGGGTGGTGGCGTTGAGGTTAACTGGGAAGTACTGGATCGTGGGAGGTGGAGGTGGATGAGGCGGCGGTGATCGAGCGGCCGACTCCATGGATGAAAGCAAAGGTTTTTCTTCGAGTTTGAGGTGGCGGAGGTGGTGAGGGAAGTGGGGTTTGGGTTGAGGAAACGAATGAGTAGTGTGCAGAAAGGATCTGATAGTGTGATCTAGATCAAAGGAGAGTCCACTTCCTGTGGCCATATATGAAGAAGGAAGAGATAGAGAAAATTGCACGTCTTGCAATTGACTCGGCAGCAAAAATGGGAAGATAGAGACCAGAGAATTAAGACCAAATATAATTTAAGGGTGGGTGGGGGAGAGGGTTAAGTAATAAGTCGTGTAAGTGTGTTGGAAGACTAATTTATAGGATTTTGATATATTTGGGACTATAGGAGTTAAGGTCTCTTATTCCTTTGTATATTTTTTCTAGTACTAGTCTAGTTTGCACAACTACAATGTGGAAACTTGTCCCTTTCCATGGCGTCTTTGACTAAATTTATTATGATGTTTAGCATATTGTTCTTATAAAATAATACTATAAAAAATTAGGGTATTAGCTATGATCAATTCATAGTTAACATTAAAAATTCATAATCTTAAATATGAAATTGACCTAGCTTAATCTGAAGTGGATGCTATCGTAGTCAACTATCACTATGATTAATTTGTAGCTGATGATTGTTCTTATATATATATATATATATATTAGTTTTTCTACGAATAATACATTGCTAATTTATTGCCCTTCAGACATATATATAAGGCTATGGATTGATAACTAATAATTTTAGTTGCTTGTAATTTAAAAAATAAATTTTCTATAAATGAAAATTTGGATTCGAAATTAATTTCATATATAACAATTGTTTCATACCAAATTCCTAATTTTTTAGTAGTGTAGTTTTTGAATTTATAAGGTTTTAGATAATTCTAGAAAAGAATTCTTTAGACATTTGATAAAATAGAATTCTATAGAGCACATGATGTGTATTTATTTGGTCAAATTAAAAAACGTTGCTAAAACACTTTAAAATATTTTATACAAAAATTTCAAAGTTATTTTAAGGAGCTTGTTTTAGAAACTGCAAAAATAAACCAAAGCACTTATAAGCTCTATAAAACACCCTCTTAGTATGAGCAAGCCCACTTTATCACATAGCTAATATAATTGAATTCTGTCATGCTGGAACTACATATAGGTACCTCCTATATATGAATATTCAAGTTCCCATATTGTTAAGAGGACTATATAGATCTTGCTTCATAATAGAATATTTCCTTCATTTTGTTCAGTGAAATAAATAATTAAATGAAAGCCAGCCTTTGCACCGTAAACTATCATAAATGAGTTTGAATCTAATAAAAAAACTTATGAATCAATATACTATCATCTTTATAGTCTTATTGTATGAGCACGAAATCAAAATCACTTAATTATGCATAAGCCTATACAACACGAGGCTATTGAAATATTATTGAAATCTAGTTTAAAACACAAAATCAATTTTAAGCAGTCAATTTGTTACTTTCAAGTCCAATATTAATTATAATCCTAATCATGTTATCTCTTTCTCACCAATGTAGATATTCTTCGTTCTTGTGATCATATTTGATTACATTAAATCATAATGCTTCTATGGAAGAAAAAGGCGCTCAAGGTTTAGGAAAACAGAAAAGCAAAAGAAAAGATAACATAAGACAAGAAAAAAAGGGGAAGGATCAAAATTTAAAAGAATGAGCTGTGTGCAGTAGGAAATATGGTTTAATAATGGGCCCCACTTTGAAAATAAAAGAAGTTGTGATTGATGTTCACACGTAATTAATTGCTTAACATTTTAAAACTAACATATAAATTTTTATATTCTTAAAATATATATGAAAAATATCAAGAAAAATAAATATAATAAAATTAAGACTTCATTTTGGACATAACGACTATGAGTTTTCTCAATATGCACTTATGAATTCAAGTAAATTAATCACTCATACATTTTGACAAGACTGGTTGGGCCATTCAAGTGTAGACGACTTGGCCGGTTCTTTCTTTGTTTGTTTGGACAAATACAATGGGAGGTTAGCCCTTGACTCCTTCTGCAATGGTATTAATTTATTGTGACGACAATATCTAGCTTTTCACTCTCATCCCATGTTTCTCACATTTTATTTCATCATTATTATTCTAGATCTAGCTAATTGTGCTAAATGTGCTCCCTTTTCTTGGACGGAGAATATATTGGTTCTTTTTCCTTTGGACTCGGCATAAGACCATTAATTTTGAAGAGCGAAAGCCACCAAATCAAAGTAGGGATGTAGTTTGAAGTCGTGCCACGCAAGATGTCATATTTGAGTCTCATGATGATTCCGTATTCTTAGTTTCAAGCCAATAAAAGTGCAAGAAAGATAACTTCAAATGCTAGATAAAAAATCCATTTTATTAGCTAAATAATTTCTTCGTATTAAATTTTAATTGTAATATTCGCTGCATTTAATAATAAAAAAAGAATTAATAGCAATATATTTTGGCAATAGAAAAGTTGTTAATTATATACTAAGTATACAAAATTATTCCATTACTAAAGTGGTTTTTACAAATTTAATAGTGACAAAGTTGTTTCCAATTATTGCTAGTGAAGTCAATGACACATTTAGTCATAATAAAAATTTTATTATAAACTATTGTGATTTTTTTTGTAGCTGTATATATGTGTTAGTAATTGTCAATTAATATATATATATATATATATATTACCATTTGAAAAGCTAAAATTTTTGTCACTAATAATATAAAAATTACTGTCACTCAATAAGTATCATTAATAAAATAACGAAAATTACTCTCATTTAAAACATATTATTACTAGTCAGTATAATTTTACTTTGTCGATCTGTTGCTAATATTATATCACATCTGTTTGTAGTGATATATGATAGACATTTTATTGTTATTTATAAAATACAATATCTAATATTTCTTAGAGCAATGATAATAGTATTTGAAATAGCTTTATATATGACTATAATATGCTTCGTTAATTCAATAAGTTTGATGTGTATTCAACATATTATAATATGCATGAATCTATTATTACTTCCATGTTTCGTGCAAGGTCCAATTCATAGTTTGACACTTTGGATCTTCTATATATTCCATTCCCTATTCTATCTTCTATTCCAACTTGTTGTATTTATTCCTAAATGTATCTGATTCTCAATTAATTATTTTTATAAAAAACTATTTAATACACATGTCATATATACATGAAATGAAATAGGAAATGAAATAGAAGATTTAGACCGGTAATTTGACGTATTTCATTATCTCTAGTTTCTACAATTTTCCTAATATAGGTCTATTGAGACACTAAAAAAGAAAGATGATCCTTGAAACTCTACAACCTATAATTAGAGGCTGCTCTAAACTCTTTCGAAAGGCTCTCATTACACAAAAAATCACTCAACCATTTTCCTGACCTACTAATTTTAGTCCATTAGAATTGAACGGACAAATTTATAAGTTCCCTTCGCATTCCAACTTAATCTTTTTCTATATAAACCGTCATAAAAATAAAAATAAAAATTGTACAAACAAAATAAAAACAAGTTCAAATAAAAATTAAAATAAAGCTTGCCAAAATTTTCCAAAAAAATTGCAATAGATATACATCTATTGTTCGAGAAAGAGTTATAGCAAGCATGGCAAGGATGTTGGTGGTGAGTTTTGCAGTGTTGCTTGTGGTAAGCGCTTTTCTTTCATCATCAGCAAACGGCCAAACCGTCGCCAATGGCGATAAATCAACCCCCATTGCTGCAAACCCCTACGAAAGGTCTTGCAAGCCAAGCCAACAATGCCGTAGCCGAAGATTGCTGACCGTCAAAACTTTTCCAAGGGTTTCTTCTCATGGGCTGCAACATAAAATTGGCAATAGAAATTGAGTCATGTGTAATTAATTTCTTGCAATATGATGAATATATTGCCTACTCTATGTATGTCATAAATAACAATAATGTGATAATAATATGATTGATTTGATGCCATCCTCGTGTTCCATTATTTGCCTATGGTATATATACTTGAAATTTGTTTCTTGTGAAAATACAATTGTGAGTATATAAAAGATCTTTAAGTTGGTTTAGTTGATATATAAATTATGGTCTCTAGTTTGAATTCGAACTTATTTTCTTAATTTTGAAAATTTGAATTTAAATGTTTAGGATGTTATTGATGAGAGTTTCGCACTTCAATAGCATAAATGATATATGATGAATTATGGGCAATTTTTTTTAATAAAATAATATTATTAAATAGCACAAAGTGATTGAAAATTTTCAATCTTCACAAAGTATCTGGTGTAAAAATTATACTTTCAAAGTGTAAACTACATTTTAACAAACAAAATTACTTAAAAAATTCGAGAAGTTTATAATTTGGTAAAGATTACACATGTGGTGAAAACACTTCTTTCCTATAATAAAATAGTATAAATCAAAACGAAAATACATGCTCAAGCGCATTTTTCTTTGAAAAACCATTCATTTCTTTCTATTAAATTTCAAATTAATGAAATAAGGATGCAATCTGGAATCCCTTAACCACCTAAAATTTTGGAAGTCCTCTGCGTTTTAGTAGCCAGACTCAGCAACTTTTGAAAGAGTCTCATCACATTGAGTGGTTTTCTTGAATTGTTAATTTCTAACCATTAGATCGTAGACAAATTTTCATGTATTTTTTGCATCCCAACTGAAATCTTTTACTATATAAATTCGTGCCAGTATTAAACAATTATATCTTAACAAAAAATAAAAGAGAAAGAAAAAGAAAACTTTAGGAATTAATCAAAACGTTTTACTAGATTTCTATTCATCAACAAAGAAGCTAGCCAGCATGGCAAGGATGTTGGTGGTGAGTTTTGTGGTGTTGCTTGTGCTAAGTGCTTTTCCTTCATCATCTGCAAAGTACATCGACTATGGAGCTATTGATGGAGATCTCCCTGGGAAAATAGATTCACCACCTCAACCTGCAAACCCTTATCACAGAGATTGCCAACCAAGCAAGCAATGCCGTCAGGGTCGCAAGCTGTTCACTACCAATTAAGAGTCTTACAAGTATTTCTTCTTATATGGTGCAAAATGCCATTTAAGGATGGCTCTATAATTTCTTTTTATTTTTCAATTATTGAAACTTTAGGAGAGTAATTGCGTCGCGGAGTGGAAAGATTTTCTCTCGATGCTTCAAATTTTGATTAGGAGGCTTTTTTTTTTTTTTTTTTCCAGAAATGCATTAATCATAGTTGGGTTTCTCTTAGGCTTTGTTTGAATTAATGAATTCGGTGCAATAGAGGATTCCAAATCTATAACAATAAATCATTTAAACTTATTTGAATAATTTAATATTATACTGAATTTGAAATCCTTGAGCTCTCATTTTGAGCTATTTCTTCAATCATTGTGATGGATTTGAAATCCATCAAATGTGTAGGAATTTAAATTACTTTGTTTCTTTGGTCTAAAAATAATATTATTCATCGCCCCTTCCACTCAGCCCAGATTCAGCCAGGTTCTATTGATCATGTCCTCTTCCTAACAATTTAACCTTGTCTTGGGGAGCTCCTTTACTCTTTTCCCTCTTCGGATTCGAGAATAGTTGGAGGCTCTTGAACTATTTAAATAATTTCCTCAATCCAAAATCCTTCCTTTCAAGTACAACCTTAATTAATTTATTCACTCGTTATTAACCATATTATATAGTAAGTTTTATGACAGGACTATCAAATGAAATTGTTTCCAAAGCCAATGATTTGATAGGAATTAAAATGCCCAATGTTATACTAAAAGAATTTATAACGTGGAATGCATTAAGAATTTTAAATAAGTTATTCATAATTTGTGATAGTTAAAAATAAAAATGATAGTCAAACAGCTTAATCCTAATTTTTATAGATAAAAACAAAAATCATATACCAATATTGTTAATGGTAGTATGATTTAAAAATTTTGGCAAATGAAAAATGATTACCATCAATTAACACCAGCAAGAGCATGATTTAAGATCATAATTTAGAAAGCATTTAATAAACAACATTATATCAAAAGAAGAATTCGATGTACTCAATGCTATAGTAACCACATAATTAATCTTAAAAATCCTTATCAGAGAGGTTGCAATCCAAACCAACAATGCCGTCAAGGTCGAAGGCTGTTCACTATCAATTAAGAGTCTTACACATATTTCTTCTTATATGATGCAAAATGCCATTCAAGGATGGATCTATATTTTCTTGAACTCTAAACAGATATGTTAATTTCTTTTTATTTTTAATTATTAAAACTTTAGGAGAGTAATTGTATTGAGGAGTTGAAAGATTTGCTGATGCTTCAAATTCTGATTAGGAGGCTTTCTTTTTTCTTTCAAAAATGCATTAATCATTGTTGGTTTTCTCTTTGGCCGTGTTTGAATTAATGAATTTGGTGTAATAAAGAATTTTAAATTCATAATATATAATACATCTTTTAAATTTATTTGAATATTTTAATATTATACAGAACTTGAAACTTTGAGTTCTCAATTTGATCTTTTCTTCGATCATTGCAGTGAATCTCAAATTTATTTAATATGTAGTCATTTAAATTATTCCCCTAAAGATCATTTCCTCAATCCAAAATTCTTCCATCCAAATGCAAACTTAATTAATTGTTTGACTCATTATTATATAATAAATTTCACAATAGAAGTATCAAATCAATTTGTTTTCAATGCCAATGATTTGATAGAAAATAATACGCCTAATGTTAAAAGAAGTTATAACGTAGAATGTATATAGAATTTTATCAAATAATTTAGGATAAATTACATTTAGACTCCCTGAAATTTAGCATAATTACAAAAAAAATCTTATTATTTTAAAAATTACATTAACCCCCTAAAATTTGAAACTAAAATGTAATGCTAACGGAAAGTACAAAATGACCAAAATACCTTTTCGTTAAAAATTGCAAAAAAAGAAAAAAAATGATAGAAATATCAAAAGACATAAATACCCTTGGACTCATTTGTAATGATTTTGAATTTGTGAGGATTTATTTAATACTTTTTTCACTTTAATTTTTTTTTAAAATTTAATATAACTTTAACATTTTTATTTGAAGTAAAATATAACTTTAATAATTTTTTAAAAATTTAAATGCATTATCTTATATACTAATAATTTAAAAAAAAATTAAATACATTATCTTATATAATAATAATAAATGAATTTAATTAAATTATTTGATTGGATATCAAAGAATATATACTAATTTGATTGATCTTGCTAAAATATTATTAAATATATTTGTTAAATATTAAATAATTTTATTTGCATTTAAATATAACTTTATCGATTTTATTTGATATATTATCTTATATAATATAACTTTAATAATTTCAAAAGCAAATCAAATTAGTAATTTAATTAAATTTATTTATATTATTTTAAATAAAATAAAATAAAATAAAATTTTAAATTTAAATCTGTCACTTAACATAGTATAATGATGCATATATATGTAATTGAATATATATATACACACACAATAAATACATGCATTATGTATATGTATATATACATACACTATATATACAATAAATACAACAATATAATACACCGTGTTAGATATTTTGGTATTCCGTTTTGTTGAGTCCTAGTCTTTAGGAGTGTTGTTTCTCTTTGGATTATGATATTTTAGTTGGAGTCAAAGTAGGAGTTTTGTTAGCCATGAAAACGTGTTTCTTTTATTTAGCTGTTTCTGTTGATGTATTTGCCTATAAGAGGCATTTGCTTTGCTTAATAAAACAGTAACTCAATTTATCATATATCAGCTTAAGTTTATAGTGGTATCGAAGCTGGTTATAATTTCATTGAGTGAAACACGTGAGGGAGAGAAACATAAAATTTGCAGCGGCAAAATGAGCAACACATGGCTACAGAAAATTTTGTACAGCCTGCAATTCCTCGTTTCGATGGTCACTATGACCATTGGAGCATGCTAATGGAAAATTTCCTAAGATCAAAAGAGTATTGGCAGGTTGTTGAAAGTGGCTTCACAGAACCAGCAACTGGAACTCTTCTAACAGATGCACAGAAAGTAGAGTTAGATACACTGAAGTTGAAAGATTTGAAGGCTAAAAATTAATTGTTCCAAGCCATTGATCGTTCAATCTTGGAAACAATCCTTCACAAAGACACCTCAAAGCAGATATGGGACTCCATGAAGAAGAAGTACCAAGGAAATGCGAGGGCAAGGCGGGCACATCTTCAAAATCTTCGTGGTGAATTTGAGACTTTACGCATGAAGTCTGGTGAAACAGTTTTAGATTACTTCTCAAAAATGATGGCAATTGCAAACAAGATGCGGATTATGGGGATTAACTTGAGGATGTAGTTATTGTTGAAAAGATCCTTCGATCCATGCTACCAAAATTCAACTTCGTTATTTGCTCCATTGAAGAATCAAAGGATCTTGATACTCTCTCATTGGATGAGTTGCAAAACTCTTTGTTGGTTCATGAGCAAAAATTGATCCAATAAGATAATAAGGAACAAGCTTTACAAGCAGCCACTCAAAATGATCGAACTGATAGAAGAAAGTGGAGGGGTAAAAATTCCAACGAAAAAGGTGGTGAAAGGATTCCAAGGAGAGATATCAAAAGTCATTCAAATGATAGAAGGCCCAAGTCTGCAGACAAAGATAAAGCTAATGTGAAATGTTTTTGGTGCCACAGGTATGGTCATTACCGTTTTAAATGCCACACAAACTTATATAAGAAATGTGGAGAAGAGTATAATTTTGCAGAAGCAAATGAAAAAGAGGAGGAGATGTCCCTATTAATGGTCTGCCATGCAAAAGAAGAACTAGTAAGGATTTGTGGTATCTTGACATTGGTTGCAGCAATCATATGAGCGGAGACAAGTTAGCTTTCTCCATGCTTGATGAATCCTATAGAGATACGGTGAAGTTTGGTGACAACTCTAAAGTCTCGGTTATGGGAAAATGGCAGGTAATTATTCAAACTAAAGGAAATTCTACTCAAACAATTTCCAATGTCCTTTTTGTTCCAGATTTGAAGACCAATTTGTTGAGTATTGGGCAGCTGCAAGGGAAGGGTTATGAAATTTTCATTAAAAATGGAGTGTGCAAAATACAAGATGACAAATTGGGATTGATTGCTAAAGTCTACATGACTAAGAACAGAATGTTTCCATTGTATCTCCAAAAAGTTAGCCATTGTTGTTTTACTACAAAATTGACTAACCCAGCATGGTTGTGGCATTATCGATATGGACATTTGAATTTTGGAGGATTAAAAACTTTGCAACAAAAGGAGATGGTAGCTGGACTTCCCAAATTTGATCCTCCTACAGAAATCTGTGAAGATTGTATCATTGGGAAGCAACCTCGTGACAGCTTTCCAACGGGGAAATCTAGAAGAGGCAAACAACGGTTGGAATTAGTCCATTCTGATTTGTGTGGTCCAATAAATCCAAAATCCAATGGAGGTAAACGTTACTTCATGACGTTTATTGATGACTTTACTTGAAAAACATGGGTTTATTTCTTGCAGGACAAATCTGAAGCTTTTGCAGCCTTTAAAAACTTTAAGGCGATTGTTGAGAAGGAAGCGGGAAGCTCAATAAAAGTCCTTCGAAGTGACTGGGGTGGTGAATATAATTCACAAGAATTTGTAGATTTTTGTGAATCTCATGGCATTAAAAGACAACTCACAACAGCCTACTCTCCTTAACAAAACGGAGTGAGCGAAAGGAAAAATCGTACCATTTTAAACATGGTGAGAAGTCTTTTAAAGAGAAGTAATGTTCCAAAGAATTTCTGGCTAGAAGCAGTACAATGGAGCATTCATGTGTTGAATAGAAATCCAACATTTGCTGTTCAAAACATCACCCCAGAGGAGGCTTGGAGCGGATTCCAACCAAATGTTGATCATTTCAGAATTTTTGGCGGCATCAGTTTTGCTCACATTCCAGATCGAAGGAGAACAAAGCTTGGAGATAAAGCTGAAAAATGTGTCTTTCTTGGTGTTAGCGAGCAATCAAAAGCTTACAAGCTTTATAATCCTAACACAAAGAAAGTAATTATCAGCCGTGATGTGGTGTTTGATGAAGAAAAGTTTTAGGTATGGGAAGAAAAATCAACCAAAACAATCTTAGTAGATTTTGATGAGGAAGAGCATCATTCCCAGCCTGTAGCCAATAGTGAAAATTATCCAAGCAATCCACAGATTGAACATTTAGAAAAGCAAATTGAGGATGAACAATGCCGATCGCAGCGAAATAGAAGGAGACCAGCATGGATTGATGACTATGAAGTAACTGGAATTAATCAATCTGAAGACCCTCTAACTCATTTTGCTTTATTTTCATATTGTGATCCCATCTCTTTCCATGAAGCTGTGAAAGAGACCAAGTGGCAAAAGGCTATGGATGATGAAATCACTGCCATTGAGCGAAACAATACATGGGAGCTAGTTCATCTACTGAGAGGACATAAGACTCTCAAGGTGAAATGGATTTACAAGACAAAATTGAAAGAAAATGGCGATGTTGACAAATACAAGGCACGTCTGGTGGTTAATGGATACAAACAACAGTTTGGCAAGGATTATAAAGAAGTTTTTGCACCAGTGGCCAGACTTGATACAATCAGATTAGTGGTAGCTTTGGCGGCACAAAGGTCCTGGCCAATTTTTCAGCTTGATGTAAAATCTGCATTCCTTCATGGAGATTTACAATAACAGGTATTTATTGATCAACCTCTTGGTTATGTGGAACATGGGTGTGAGCATATGGTGTACAGATTAAAAAAGGCATTATATGGACTAAAATAAGCTCCAAGAGCTAGGTATAGTCGTATAGATACTTATTTCGTAAATGTTGGTTTTAAGAAATGTCCCCATGAGCATACTCTTTATGTTAAAACTGATAATGGTAACATTGTTATTATATGCTTATATGTGGATGACCTAATTTTCACTGGGAATGATGAAGGCATGCCTGGCAGATTTAAGGACTCCATGATGAAGGAATTTGACATGTCTAATCTTGGGTTAATGCATTATTTTTTGGGGATAGAAGTTAAATAATTTGTTGCTGGAACTTTTATGTCACAAAAAAAATATGCCCAGGAAATTTTAGACAGATTTGGAATGAAGAATTGCAATGCTGCCAACACTCCTTTAGAAATCGGGATGAAACTTGAGAGAAATCTTGGAGAAAAAAAGATTGATAGCACTTACTACAAACAAATTGTGGGGAGTTTAATGTACTTAATAGCCACCGGGCCGGACATAATGTTTGCTGTTAGTCTTATTAGCAGATAAATGGAGCAACCAGAACAAGAGCATTTGTTGGCTGCTAAAAGAATTCTGAGATACTTACAAGGAACTATTGACTTGGGAATTTTCTACAAGAAAGGAGAGCAGACAGATTTAATTGGGTTTTCAGATAGTGATTTTGCAAATGATCCAGATGATAGAAAAAGTACAACTGGATATATGTTTTTACTGGGCTCAGGAGTTGTTTCATGGTCCTCCAAAAAGCAACAGATTGTCACTCTATCAACCACCGAAGCCGAGTTTGTAGCAGCAACATCTTGTGCTTGCCAAGCAATATGGATGAGAAATATTCTTGGTGAGCTTGGTAATCCACAAGAAGGTCCTACTCCACTTTATTGTGACAATAGCTCAGCAATCAAACTCTCAAAAAAATCCAGTCTTACATGGAAGAAGCAAGCACATTGATGTCAAGTTTCACTTCTTAAGAGACCTCACAAAAGAAGAAGTAATTGATGTCGTTTACTGTAAGAGTGAAGACCAGGCTGCTGATATCTTCACCAAACCCCTCAAAGTTGCTGCATTCACAAAGCTGAGAAGTGCTCTTGGAGTTTGCAATATGAAGAATATAGTGTGATGTCAAGTTTAAATTGAATGTAAATTCAGTTTAAGGGAGGGTGTTAGATATTTTGGTATTCAGTTTTGTTGAGTCCTAGTCTTTAGGAGTGTTGTTTCTCTTTGGATTATGATATTTTAGTTGTAGTCAAAGTAGGAGTTTTGTTAGCTATGAAAACATGTTTCTTTTATTTAGCTGTTTCTGTTGATGTATTTGCCTATAAGAGGCATTTGCTTTGCCGAATAAAACAGTAACTCAATTTATCATATATCAGCTTAAGTTTACAACCTCCACCCCCACTCCAAATCCAGTATGCCTTCTGGGCATGGCTAGCGGCCGCGAGTCATGGCTAGCCACTTGCGGTCAACCAGCTGTTGGTCGTCCACTGCCATGGCCAGGCGGTCGGTCGTTGGATCGACCATGTCTAGCGACCATTAGCCGCTAGCTGTTGGCCAGGCAATCGGTCGCTGGCCTAACCATGGTTAGGGGTTGGTCACATTGACTAGCCATCTATTGCCATGATCGGCAGTTGGCCTAGCCATGGCAAATGGCTTGTCACTGGGCGACCAGTTGCCCATGGCCATGGCCGGCCGTTGGCCAACCACTTGGTTGGGGCTATTTTTGTTGGGGGGTGGAGGGGTGGGTTGGTGTGGTGGGGAGGGGGAGAAAGATGGGTTTAATTTGTTGATCTCTTTCTTTCTTTCTTTCTTTCTTTTCTTCTTAATTATTTATTTATTTATTCTGTAATTAATAAATAAATTTAATTAATTATTTTGAATATATTTGCTGTAGATTTTGTTGGTTCCTTTCTTTCTTTCTTTTTTTCTAATTATTTATTTATTTATTTATTTTATAATAAATAAATATATTTACTCAATTATTTTAAATATATTTGTTATTTAATATTATTAAGTATGTAATTTAAAATATTACTTAATTAAGTATGTTTTAGATCTTAAAGGAAATTTTAATTACAAATAAATTCTTAAAAATTTGAATATCTTGCAATACCACATTTTTATCCGTGAAAAAAAGTTAAAGATGATCAAAATAAGGTCAATTAACATAAGGGCGTTTTTAGAATTTCAGCTAATTTTTTTAATAGCACTGGTTGAAACTCTAACATTGACTAATGGTTGCGTTAGGTGTTGGACAACGTCAAAATTTAGGGGGTATATGTAATTTTCAAAACAATAATTTTTAAAAATATATATATAATTAGGCCAAACCTCAGAGGGTTTGGATGTAATTCACCCAATAATTTATATATTCACAATACTTATAATTAAAAATAAAATTTCTGAATGAATACATAATCATAAATTTTGTAAACAAAAACATAAATTAATACCAATGATATTAGGGAATAGAAAATTTGGCAAATCAAAAATATTACCATCAATTAATCTAGCGCGAGATTTAAGATCACAATTTAGAAAACCATTCAATAAACAGCATTATATCCAAATTAGAAGGAACCTATGTACTCAATTCTATAGCAACATATCTCTAAAATAATCACGATAGAGGAAAAGAAAACATAATTATAACTTAAAGAAAATAATTAAACATCAAACTTTGAACAATAAGTTTACAACTCTAACAGGAAAAATCATAAACCGTTCTAGGGCAGTAAATTTAAAAGATAGTGAAAATTAAACAGTAAGTTAAAAATTTATAAAGCAACTGAAGAATGGAACTTTTGCATTTAACAAAATAGTCAAGTAACTATACGTAAAGTAATGACTCCGCTTAAACGTGTGATTTGTGATTTTATACTCAGATTTTCATTCTTCGGAATTGATTAATACTAATTAATCTATGCATAGATTTTAAATTTGTTGTCTTCGTTATGAAACAAGAAGTGCATATTGAGGTCACCGCATTCCAAGCAAGATATAATTATTTCTATCGGTTTGAAATAGACTTGATTCTCTTTCAATCAATTGCTAATTTAATAATTTCAATCATTTTTAAGTTAAATTAGTTTCAATATATAATAGTAGAGTTGTATATACTTCTAAATCATGTCTTGCTACGTGAAGTCGTTTTTCTCTCCTTATAATGTAGAGATTGTAAATCAAATATTTTATCTTGTCTTATTTCTACAATATCAAAGGCATTTCTCTATTAAATTATAACCTATTATTCTACATAGAAGTTCTCTTGAATTTTGAAAAAACTTAATGAGTGTTATGTAGGGGAACATAAATAAAAATTTAGGGGTGAATTGCATTTTGCCCCCCTATGTTAGTCATAAGTTACAAAAATCCCCCCCCTGAGAAAAATAAATAGGTAGTGACCCCCTTATACTTTAAAAAAAATAGCAAATGACCTCCCTCCATCGTGCGGTGCAAATCACATGCTGATAAGTGCATTTGGTCTTGAATTTTTGCTGTTGAAATGTCAAATTTACCCCTAAATATCAACCGTTGAATCTATTAAAAAAAATTGATGGTTGAGATTATTTCTAATTATAAAAAATTATAAAATATGAAATTTATTTATTTATATAATTATTTATATAAATACATAAATATATAGTTAACTGTATTTATATATATAGTTAAATATATGTATACATACATACTTATATACACACCCACCCCCATCAACCCACCCAACCTTCCCCCTCCTCCACCCCCACCACCAGCCGCTGGGAACAGTGGCCGACCGCTCGCCGCTGCTCGCATGGCCGCCTTAATGGAGGCTACCCTGCGCGAGCTCCCATGGCGAGCGGCGGCCATGGGTGCTGTTGGAGGCGCGCTTCGTGGAGGCAGCCCACTTGGCCTCTGCGAGCGGCGGCCATGGCCACCGCTTACGGGTAAGGTGGGGTGGGGGTGGGGTAGGAAATATAATATAAAATATTTATTTATAAATATATACATGAATATATTTATGTTTATTATATTAGATATTTATATTTATTATATAATATATATTTAAATAAAAAAGAATAAATTATAAAGATGAAAATAAAAAAAATTAAAAATAGTTTTAAAATTTAAAAATAAAAAATTTGGTATAAAGGGGATGAAAAAAGATAATATAATATAATAAATTTTTTATTTATGTATTTATTATATTATATATTTATGTTTTTATGTATTTATAATATATTTATATATTTATGTTTATTATATTATATATTTTATATTTATATATAAATAAAAAAGAATAAGTTAGAAAGATGAAAATAAAAAAATTAAAAATAGTTATTAAATTTAAAAATAAAAAAATGGCACAAAGGAGAAGAAAGAATATGTATAAAAATATATTTAAAATGAATAAATAAATAAAACTGAAAATGTATGAAATCATTAGGGGTAGTATAGTCTTTACATATTGAAATTAGGACAAAATTGCAGCAAATCACGAAAAGGGGGCGGTGTGCCTATTTTTTAAAAGTATAAGGGGGGTTACTGACTATTTATTTTTTTCGGGGGGAATTTTTGCAACTTATGACTAACACGGGGGGGGGGGGGGGGGGGGGCGCAAATGCAATTCACTCAAAAATTTAGTAAAACTAGGAGTAGGTAATTTCTAAATTTAAAATGATAATGGTCTAAAAGAACCGAAACGAAAATTACAAAATGCTATTATTATTACCAATTTTAGTTTTCACTTTCTTCAACTAATATAAATTTTTTGTCCTACATTTTGTTTTGAATGATATTATCATTTCTATAAATTTTGTTCTCTAGTTTGAATTCGAATTTATTTTTTTAACATTAAATTTGAACTTCAATGTTTAGGAGGTGATTGATAAAATGTTCGTGCTTCAAGAACATGAATAATATAATGAACAAAGTGTATTTTGGTTAATAAAATAATATTGTTAAAGAGCATAATGTAATTGAAAATTTTCAATGTTAACGAGAATATTTTATATAGAAAATATACTTTCAGGGTCTGAAGTATATATATTTTAACAAAATAAATTACTAAAAGAGTTATAAATTCCAAAAGTTTAAAATTTAATAAAAATTAAATAGTTGTGGTAAAAACACATATTTTCTATATAAAATAGTATACTAACAAAATGCACGGATAAGTATATATATATATATTGATAAATAATTTAATTCTTTTATTAAGTGCTCTAATTAATGAAACAAGAATGGTGTCTGGAAACTCTAAACAACCAACAGTTGAGAAAGTCCTCTATACTCCAATAGCCAGACTTAGTAATTTTTGAAAGAGTTTCATCAAATTAAGTGGTTTTCTTGAACTACTAATTTCAGACCATCAAATAGATAAATTTATTGTACTTTTTTTGCGCCTCAACTGAAATCTATTGCTATATAAATATCGTACCAATAATAAACAGCTATATATTAAGGGGAAAAAGAAAAAGAAAAAAAAAAAAGGTTGAGAAGTCACTAGAGATATTTAATTAGATTTCCATTCATCGACGAAGAAGCTAGCAAGCATGGCAAGGATGATGGTGGTGAGTTTTGTGGTCTTGCTTTTGGTAAGTGCTTTTCCTTCATCATCTACAACGGACCTCGGCTATGGAGTTATTGAAAAAGATCGCCCTGGGAAAATAGAGTCGCCACCTAATCCTGCAAACCCTTATTAGAGAGGTTGCAAGCCAAGCCAGCAATGCCGTCAGGGTCAAAAGCTATTCACTACCAATGAGGAGTCTTACTAAATGTTTTTTCTTATACAGTGCACAATGCTACGGTACACCATGCCATTCAAGGATGGCTCTACTCTAAGCAAATATGTTAATTTCTTTGTATTTTTCAATTATTGAAATGTTAGGAGAGTAATCGTGTCGAGGAGTGGAAAAATTTTCTCCCGATGCTTCAAACTTTGATTAGGACGGTTTTTTTTTTCCCTTCAAAAATGCATTAATCATAGTTGATTCTCTCTTAGGCTATGTTTGAATTACTGAATTTGGTGTAATAAAGGATTTCAATTCCATAACAATAAATCTTTTAAATTTATTTTAATATTTTAATATTATATTGAATTTGAAACCTTGAATTCTAATTTTGAGCTTTTCTTCTATCATTGTGGTGCATCTCAAATCTATTGAATATGTAGTCATTTAAAGTATTCCCCCTTAAAATCATTTCCTGAATCCAAAATCCATCCATCAAATGCAAACTTAACTAATTTTTTGATTCATCATTAAACATATTATATAATAAATTTCACAATAGGACTATCAAATGAGTTTGTTTTCAATATCAAAGATTTCATAGGTATTATACTCCTAATCTAATACTAAAACTAGTTATTACGTACGTAGAATGTATATAGAATTTTATTAAATTATTTATATGTTCATAATTTGTTATAATTTAAAATAAAATTTCTAGTTGAACACTTAATCACAATTTTTCTAAACAGAAACATAAATTAATACCAATAGTATTAATGGCAGTACGATTTAAAAAATTTGGCAAATCAGAAATATTATCGTCAATCAACGTTGCGCATGACTTAAAATCACAATTTAGAAAATCATTTCAGAAACAATACTATATTCAAAGAAGAACTCTATGTATTCAATGTTATAGCAACATATCCCTAAAATTATCAAGTTAGAGGAAAAGAAAACATTATAACTTAAAGAAAATAATTATACCCCAAACGGGTACAATAACTTTACAACTCTAACAGGAAAACTCATAATCAAACAAAGGGAAATATATTTAGAAGAGAATAAGTGTAATGCCCCGATCAGAAGGTGCCTACTTCTGGATGAGGTGCTACTCACTCAATACCATAAATCTTACGAATTACAGAAAATACATTTCTCAAAAGTCAAATTATTTAATCTTTACAAGCAATGTCTAGAAGAGGTTCATAGTATCACAAATTCCACTTAGCACTTTTATCATCCTCATTACCTTATGAGTCACCTGGGCTAGTGTGTCTTCGTCACTTGTTCTTAACTAGGGTAAGAACGAAGAGTAACAACAAAACAACGTAAGTTCGAATGACTTAGTGAGTAGTTTAGCAGTAACAATAGTGCAACAATTTCACAAATAGTATTTAAGAGACTAGTAAAAGCAGAAATATTTTCAAAAGTTGTGAGAGAAGGTTTTAGCCAAAATCTAAGGGGATCCATCTCACCACCGTCCCATACCATTGATGAGACTTCACAAAATTCACTATCTCTCATAGAGGTTTTGAGGCGTCAACATCAAATTGATAATTTAATCACTTACAATTTAGCAAATGTTTTTCAAATAAGAGTTGTTGGTGCTTCTCCTACCTTATTATCTCTCCACTTTCAAAAGCATAAAAATCTTTATCCTTCCAGCCCAAGTGATCGGCTTGGATAATTAACAAACAAAAGACATCGGTAGCTACATACCTCATCCCCCCATAGCCAGCTACCTCCAGCCAACCACAGAGCCAAATGTATTCAATAGGGTATTGGCTGAAGGCCGGTCACCATCGTTCTATTCCGCCCGGTCCACCCACAACCAATCCCAGGGCCCACCCCCAAGGGTATCACATAATCAGCATATCAAAGATATCCAACAACATTTCACATAACACGTCACTCCGCCATGGCAACCCGAAATTGGTTGCTCAACAACTAACTCGTTTTCATGACATGGTCATGGCTATGATGATACATATATCTCAAAACCAGTATTTCACATAACATATCAAGTCGCCATTTTAACATACAACTACTTCAACTCTAGGCTGGTTTCCAAGAAGACATGGCGATAAAACATATATTTTGAAATCACTTTTCAGCTTCCTCAACATAAATCACCAATTTAAGATAAGGCGATATCAATCAAAATCGACAGAAGCGCTTAGTATAGAAGGTGATGTGGAGTACTATTTTCAACACATACATCGAAAGGAATCAAACGACCAGGATATAGTAACTAATATATTCTTTCCCCTAGCAAAGAATTTCATACTATTGAGTATAAACTCACTTGGCAATTGCATAAGAATCCCTAGTCGTATAGTTGCTCAAGTCCTGACTTCCTAGTCAAACCGAGCACTGTCATAAGATAACTCAGGTTATCATCTTATCTATCCTCTTATTCTTAATTATAAATATAATTAATGGTTTTATCAAACTTAAGGTTATTCTAACACAGTCCCGATAATACTTAAATGTTTGGAAAGTCTATGACTTGGCTTCCAATTCAATTCAAAGTTCAAAATAAAATAACCTAAATCAACATTGTGTTGATTTCTAAATCATAATTCTTAATATACTTAAACATCCTTATTAAGTTCCTCAGTTACTTTAACGGTTTAGTAATAGTTCCTCAAGTTTCGTGGGATGCTAAAATGTTTACCATAGTCATACATCATTATTCTAACTCGACAAATCGGTAAACAAATAATCAGGATCTCGCTTAAGGTCTTAACAGTATTTTTTCGGCCGATTAAGTTCAATATTATAATAATTACGAAATTAATCCATAACTTGGGCTAAATTGTAGTTTAACAATCTCATTTTAGGTTATAATTAAACTTGATCCGAAAATCCAATTAAATTTGAAAATTTAATTGAATTAAAATTCAATTATTGAAATTTACCCAAATTGGGTCGAACCAAGATCTAATCTCAAGTCGGGGATAGCCCAGACGAGGGCAGAACATCATTATGTGTATACTGGTCCAAACTCATCGCCACACGCCACCACCGGAGATGGGAACCAACTCCACCACCAGATGCACTTTGTTGAGCCCAACAAAACCCCTAAAATAATATAAGAATTAGTGGCCGTTTGGCCAGTCAATTTTGCCGTCCAAAGTTGAGGTAAAACCTTAACCCCTGCCATCGACCACCACCGTTAATTCTCCCACCGGTACCAACCAAAACCTAAGATTGGGACCACTACTAGCCTACCGACCTCCTCGAAACCAAAACTCACTGAAACATAACCACTTTCCACCACAGAGAGTGGCGAAACCGCCACCCCGCTGCGAGCTTGTGGTCGCCTTTATTTTTTGGCCATTTCACTAATTGTTTTTGAATAATTTTGGTATGGTTGTGCTCCTCTCAGCTAGAGAAAGCCAACCACGATTCTAGTTTCGAGTTTGGTGGTCGTCTTTCGGCGGTGGGTGGGGTTTGGGGTATATTTTGAGAATTTCAATATTTTCTGTCCTTAATTCTATATATATATAGTTGTATTTTTCAGCTTATTCAATTAACCCCCTAAACTTTTCACCGTCTTCAACTAAGTTCATGGAAACTTTTATCGCCTGGTTTAGCCCCTTGTTTTCAATTAAGTCCTTTGACTTTGATGCTTCACACATTGGCCCCTAATATTTCCATTTATGGGCCAGCAAGTCCAAATCTAATTATTTTGAAGTCCTTAAACTTTTATTTTGCTCACATTGACCCCCCTGAACTTTATAACTTTAAACAATCAAGTCCCTTTCTTATTTACGATTAAATCCATCAATTCTCAATATTTTTACCTAAACTTTAATTAATTTAATTTTAATCAACTTAAATTGATACTCCAAAAATCAGGGTGTTACAATTCTCCCCCTTAAGAGAATTTGGTTCTAGATTCTCATCTGAAATAAGAAGGATCTTGTAGTGTCATCATACACTATTTTGTTATCTTTAAAGAAAATTTGTTGTGGATGTTTATCTCTTTCAACCCAGTTGGTCCCATATATTCTCTTCTCCTATTTCGAGTATCTCTTACTTATCATAGAAAGGTGGGACTCTTTCTTAGTAGAAATCACTGTTGCGGGTTTCTCGGTTGCACATACTTGAGCATTCTTTATTTTATTAATTATTTGGGGTCATTTTCTATGCCCCATGTCCAGCACGATCATTTGCCTTGCGTCTTATCTCTCGAGTCCTCCCAGTACCTATGAAATTGTTTCTTTATGATCCCATATTTATCTTAAGCATAAGTATACTTGATATGTCCTTAAGTTTCCAAAAGAAAGATAAACTAATACCAAAATAATTTTTTTTTTCCTTTCAAGGAATCATGTGTTTCGTACCTCACTATGTAAATGTTAGTTTGCTCTAAAATCCATGGCTTAGATTCCTTGCAGTGCTTCTATTTCTTCTCGCCTTTTGGTTCGAATATCAGTACTTTAACTTAATATACTATGACCATATTTTTCCAAGAAGTTCCATGGTTACCATAGATAACCCTAGTATACAAGACAACCTAAGGCATTGAATTCTATATCCTGTATAGCGCAATCCTATTTCAACAACTTGAATTCCTTATGATACATGCTATCTCCCCTTGATAGCTAACCCTTTGGTTGGTATGGATTCATAAAACTATCCTGCACATTCTGTAAGAATAATGGTAGCTAACACAAGTTAACCTTTGTCCATGGAGCAAGGTATTACGATATCATATTCAATGTGGTTTATTTAGTTCCTATTCTTGCCCCACAAGTCCTTATAGTCCAATTGCTAACCTTTTCATAAACCTCTATGAATAATGACCAAGAAATTATTTGAAGTATTTCCCATGAGATCTCCTACGATACCTTAAGAATTGCGGCCTAATTGTGTTTTATCATTATTCCACAAAAGTACCATTTATCGCTAACCCATAACATGTCGTTTCACTAGAGTCAAGTTCCAGACAAATGCCTTCCAAATTCTATCCAAATCTTACCAACCTAGTTGTGATCGTCAATAAGCCCCATGAGATAAACCACAAGAGCATCATGTCATTTCTATTGAATTCTATGTTCGGCCTACTTGTTTTAGAGTCTTTTCCCAAGATTAATGTAAGGAGTTGTTGCTAGTGTCTATATTTTCCTATATGTTTCCCACGAGAGTACTCTCTTTATGATGTTAAAATCTATTAATTCAGTCAACTAGTGATCATTTATTGTGGTGCTAGTGACTTATGGCTGCGTTCGACTGATACTTTTGGCCAGCATTAACTTTTGGCATATCAAGATTTAGTTTGAAAGGACGGGCTTAAACCAATTTAATCTACAACGTTTAACTCAAAGCATTTATAAGTAATATAGAGGTCACTATACAATTATTTAATGGTAGACAAAAGTCACCATCACTTGCACGCAATCATTAATACTATAAACTCCTATTTACATAATATACATCTTAAAAGCAACCGAATTCAAACTTAATGTTTTAGAAACAATACGACAAGTCATGTTCTTAGATATCGTGAACCACTAGCTCACCCAAGCTGTATTAACTTAAATGTCATTACTAAAAATGAAATTTACGATATCATTAACATCAAAGTCTTAACAATCCGGGCAGGTACGAACCAAAAAAGTTAAGCATAGTTACATATCCCAAGAATACATAATAAATCTAGGTCTACGGTTGTCGCCGGCATCAAACCCCCATAAGCATAAACATTTACACGAGTCATCCCAGAGTTCAAGTTTATATACATAATATTTTACATAGCCAAATTAGATTCAATACATCTGGGAACCAGTAACAGAATTATTTACCACCTATGTGGCACCCCACTCAGGATAACCTCTAAGCTAAAATGTCACTAGTTCAACCTTAAATCTAACCCATACAGTCAATAAACCTATAAGAAGGAATTTCTAAATCCAATAGAGATAGCAGCAGACTTCAACTTAAACAGACCTCAACATAAGTACCATATACATACCATCAATGGTCCCATAATACTCATTATATAGTATATATTGCAAATCACAAATTCAAACATGACATATTGCAATATCTCTGAGTTAAAGCTTAACATTCAACTGAACCCATATGTATATATGAACACCTGTTCTATTACAAAACATATTTCCTACAGTCTGAGCCAGAAGTTTGTATCCATCACTTAGTACTGTCTGAGAAAATCAAAGATAAAATAAGAGGATAAGTCCAAAGGGAGGTATAATCTCGACAATGAATCAGTGGGGACTTATCAAGGAAGGAGCAACTCAACAAATAATAAAATAATAGTCAGAACAGGGACATATCTAGGTACAAGCATTAATAATTCAAGGTTACTGGTAAGTGCTAGCTCGAGAGTTGTGACCGTCAGCTTAACGGCCCGGGATCATCTCAATCAGATCAGATTGGGATAAAATACAGATGACTTGTTTAGCAACGACCCGGGATCATCTCAATCGGATCAGATCGGGATGAAATATAGACAGCTCATTTAGTGAATGGCTTGGGATCATCTCAATGGGATCAAATCGGGAGGAAATACAAAAGGCTCTTTTAGCGAACGGCCCGAACAACAGCCCGATCTAGACCAAGAAACTACACCGTCTTTATTGCTCCATGACCAAAATACTACAATTGAAATATAATCGAAACATAACAAACCCGAGTATGTATGCAATCTGACGAATCAAAACAGCACGTGCATATCAAATTCTCCTTATGAAAAATATTTCCTGTTTCCCTTGCAATTACTACAATGTAGTTACACTGATCAATCCCATTGTTGAAATATCAATTCCTTGGTGACGATAATATCGTATGGATCTCAATCACATGTAAACCAAAATGCTAATTATCCTAAAATGATCCTTCGCTTCTCAAGTTCTATTATCACAATATATACCTGCACAACAATGCAATATTAAAAGTATTACTCCACCGAACACTAATGAAGTCATATGCTTAACATTTCAAGAGTAACGGATTAGATATTAGTTGGCCATTCCAACACCAATCCTTTACTCTTTTAATATCAAGCAATATCCCAAAAATTCATATCCTAGCCGGATTTCACATTAACCTTAGCCTCCATTAATACCGATATTTTGTATTCCAAGGAAATTCAAGTCATCAACTTACCATTTCCCAAATAATAGTAATAGCTTAAGCCATGACACACTCTTATGTTCAAAGTAATGATAATAAGATCCTTTGCCCAGCCAAGTCAACTCTATCTGAAGTGGTCACCTGTTTACACGTCGACTAGAGTGCTTGTAAACAAGTTTCCCTCTAACACAAGTCCCCAAGAATGTTACTCCTCTCAAATATGAGAAGTCGCATGCTTGATACCTTAGGAGTTATGAATTATACATTAGTTGTGCACCCAATCACAACCCTTCATGTCCTTCGGATCGAACATTACCCCAAAAATTCATGTCCTAATCAAATTCCAGAGTCATACTTAATCTCTACTAAATCAAAACTTTCAAACCTCATTCAAATTTGAAAATCAAGCTTACTCTCCACTAATCAAAACTTTCATATTTCGAGAATCATATCATAGCGTAGCTCAGGTTTTCAAACCTAAGCTTTGATACCACCAATAATGCCCCGACCGAGAGGTGCCTACTTCCGGTTGAGGTGCTATTCACTCTATACCACAAATCTTATGAATTACAGAAAATACATTTCCCAAAAGCCAAATTATTTAATCTTTACAAGCAATGTCTAGAAAAAGTTCAACTATGAACTGAAATATCACAAATCCCACTTAGCACTTCTATCACCCTCTTTACCTTATAGGTCATCTGGGTTAGTCTATCTTCACCACTTGTTCGTATCTGGGGTAAAGAACGAAGAGTAACAATAAAACAACGTAAGTTTGAATGACTTAGTGAGATAGTTTAACAATAACAATAGAGCATCAATATCACAAATAGTACCAAAGATATAAGTAGAAGCTGAAATATTTCCAAAAATTGTGAGAGAAGTTTTTGGTCAAAATCTAAGGGGATCCATCTCACCACCATCCCATACTAGTGATGAGACTTCACAAAATTCACTATCTCTCACAGAGGTTTGAGGCGTCAATATCAAACTGATAATTTAATCACTTACAATTTAGCAAATTTTTTTCAAATAAGAGCTGTTGGTGGTTCTCCTACCTTATCTCTCTACTTTCAAAAGAATAAAAACACTTATCTCTCCAGCCCGAGTGATCGATTCGTATAATTAACAAACAAAAGATATGGCTAGCTATATGCCTTGTCCCCCCGTAGCCAGCTATCTCTAGCCAACCATGGAGCCGAATGAATTCAACGGGGTATCGACTGAAGGCTGGTCGCCATCGGTCCATTTCGCCCAGTCCACCCACAGCTAATCCTAGGGCCCACCCCTAAAGGTATCACATAATCGACATATCAAAGATATCCAATAACATTTACATAACACGTCATTCCGCCACGACAACCCAAAATTGGTTGCTCAACAACTGATTCGTTTCCATGAAACGGTCATGGCTATGACGGTACATATATCTCAAAACCAATATTTCACATAACACATCAAGTCGCCATGTTAACATACAACTAATTCAGGTCCAAGCTAGTTTCCAAGAAGACATGGAGATAAAACATATATTTTGAAATCACTTTTCAGCTTCCTCAACACAATCGCCAATTTAAGATAAAACGATATCAATCAAAATCGACAAAAGCGTTTAGTATAAAAGGCGATGTAGATTACTATTTTCAACACATACATTGAAAGGAATCAAATGACCAGGATATAGTAATTAATATATTCTTTCCCCCAACAAAGAATCTCATACTATTGAATATAAACTCACATGGCAATTGCATAAGAATCTTTAGTCATATAGTCGCTCAGGTCCTGGCTTCCTAATCAAACTGAGCACTGTCATAAGATAACTCAGGTTATCATCTTATCTATCCTCTTATTCTTAATTGTAAATATAATTAATGTTTTTATCAAACTTAAGGTTATTCTAACACAGTCCCGATAATCCTTAAATGTTTGGAAAGTCCATGACCTGACTTCCTATTAGATTCAAAGTTCAAAATAAAACAACCTAAATCAACACTGTGTTGATTTCTAAATCATAATTCTTAATGTACTTAAACATCCTTATCAAGTTCCTCATTTACTTTAACGGTTCAGTCATAGTTTCCTCAAGTTTCATGAGACGCTAAAACGTTTACCATAGTCATACATCATTATTCTTAACTGGACAAATCGGTAAACAAATAATGAAGATCTCGCTTAAGGTCCTAATGGTATTTTTTCGGCCGATTAAGTTCAATTTTATAATAATTACCAAATTAATCCATAACTTGGGCTAAATTATAGTTTAACAATATCATTATAGGTTGTAATTAAACTTGATCCGAAAGTCCAATTACATTTGACAATTTAATCGAATTAAAATTCAATTATTGAAATTTACAAAAATGGGATCAAACTGAGATCCAATCTCAAGTCGGGGATAGGACAAACGAGGGCTGAACATCATTATGTGTAAACTTGTCCAAACCAGCAGCTACGCGCCGCTGCTGGAATGCCATGTGTGGTCATCGGACCTCCATGCGCCGTAGCCGGAGATGGGAACCAACCACACCACTAGATGCACCTGTTGAACCCAACAAAACCCCCAAAATAATTTAAGAATTGGTGGCCGTTTGGCCAGTCAATTGGCCGTCCAATGTTGTGGTAAAACTCTAACTCCCGCCGTCCACCACCACCGTTAATTCTCCCACCTGCGCCAACCAAAACCTGAAATTGGGACCACCACCAGCCTATCCATCTCCTCGCAATCAAAACCCACTCAAACCCAACCCAGCGGCGGAACCGTTAACCCACCATGAGCTCGCAGTTACTTTCATTTTTCGTCCATTTCACTGGCTGTTTTTGAATAATTTTGGTATGGTTGTGATCCTCTTAGCTAGAGGAAGCCAACCACGATTTTAGTTTGGAGTTTGGTGGTCGTCTTCCTTGGTTCGCCGGTGGAGGGGGTTTGGGGTATATTTTGAGAATATGATTTTTTTCTATCCTTAATCCTACATATATAATTGTATTTTTCAGCTTATTCAATTGACCCCCTAAACTTTTCACCGTCTTCAACTAAGTCCATGGAAACTTTAACCGCCTTCAGTTTAGCCCCTAGTTTTCAGTTAAGTCCTTTGACTTTGATCCTTCACACATTGGCCCCTAGTATTTCCATTCCTGGGCCGTCAAGTCAAAATCTAATTATTCTGAAGTCCTTAAACTTTTATTTTGCTCACATTGACCGCCCTAAACTTTATAACTTTAAACAATCAAGTCCCTTTCTTATTTACGATTAAATCCGTCAATTCTCAATATTTCTACCTAAATTTTAATTAATTTAATTTTAATCAACTTAAATTGATACTCCAAAAATCCGGGCGTTATAGTAAAAATTGAAATGTAAGTTGATATTTTATAAAAGATTTTAAAATATTCTTACTATTGTATTAGTAAGAGATGAAATTTAAAATTAATTTGTAAATTTCATGTGGTCCATATATTTGTAAATTTGCAACCTCTTCTAAAATATTGTAGTAAGAACAAGTAAATGAAGAACGGAACTTTTGCACTAAACAAAATAGTCATATAACTATACATGAAGTAATTCCTCCGCTTGAACTTGTGAATTTGTGATTTTATGCTCAAATTTCCATTCTTCAGAATTGATAAATACGAATTAATTTATAGATAGATCTTAATTTTATTTCTTTTAGTTATGAAACAAGAGGTGCATATTGAGGTCATTGCATTTTATGTAGGATATAATTATTTCTATCTATTTGAGATAGACTTAATTCTCTATCAATCAATTGGTAATTTAATAAGTTCAATTATTTTTAAGTTAAATTAGTTTTAGTATATGCTAGTAGAGTTGTATATACTTCTAAATCATGTCTTGTTATGTGAAGTAATTTTTCTCCCCTTATAATATAGAGGTTGTAAATTAAATATTTTATCTCGTCTTATTTCTACAATATCAAAGGTATTTCTCCAACCAGTCAGCTATTATTCTACAATGAAGTTCGCTTGAATTCTCAAAAAACTTCGACAAAATTTAATCTAATAACCCTACTACTAATGAGTGTTATGTAGGGGAACATCAATAAAATTTAGTAAAACTAGGAGCAGATAATTTTTTGAATTTAAAACAATAATGTTCTAAATAAACCCGAACTGAGAATTACAAAATACCATTATTATTGCCAATTTTAATTTTCACTTTCCTCAACTAATATAAATTTTTTGTCCTACGTTTTGTTTTGAGTGATATTATCAGTTCTATAAATTTTTTTCTCTAGTTTGTATTCGATCTTATTTTTTAACATTCAATTTGAACTTAAATGTTTAGGAGGTTGATGCGAAAATTAAATTAGCACCAATGAAAAGACAATTGCACTAAACTCAATGCTCTCAAAGTCTTTCTCAAAAAATCTAGAAGAAGAAAATTGAATGTCATTTACCATCTTTCATCCTTCAGAAAACCCACTACCTCTATGACACTGTCCCATGTTCCCTCTATTTAGCCCACTACTAGCCATGATATACATATGGTTATGTATGGCTGCTACGTGTGCACCCACCTTCATGTGCCTCCCCTACTTTAAGGTACTCTTCTAGCTTGGACAGCTCTTCCCAGCCTCCTTGTACAGATGGGTTAGCTCTTCTGGGCCTCAGCCTGACTTTAGCTTGGACACCTCTTCTGGGCCTCTTCTTTCGGCTGGGTCAGCTCTTTTGGGCCCGTCAGGAAGTCCACTGGGTTTTTTGTCAAATGGGTTGGCTCAGAATATTTTAAGATACCATCATCACCCCTTACTTTTTGTCGAAAAGATAGAATGAATACTAAAAATATATTATATATATATTTTTTAGACTGACATGAGGTGACCCATGACCGTGGTCAAGCTACTTGCCAATGCTAAGGTGGCCGAGCTGACCGCACAAGGGGACCGGGGGTCGAGCTTAATGATGTGCCGAGATGGCTGAGCTGGCTGCACAAGGCATGCGATAGAGCGGTTGAGCTGACGCCTAAGGCCGAGCTAATTGATGGGGGGATGGCTGAGCTAGCGCACAAAGGTTTCGAGGCCGAGCTAATTATACGAGGGGTGTGACCGAGCTACTTGGCAATGAATGCTCCAAATGGCTGACCAACTCGGCCGTTGGGCACCATAGCCGCGCTGTTTGCCGAGGCCATGGATGGACGGGTTCATTAGAGACTGAGTGCGTAGCCAAGCTGGTTGGAGAACATGCGTGCCCGGTCAAGCTAATTGGAGCGCGAGTATGTGGCCAAGCTGGTTGGAGCACGAGTGTGTGGTTGAGCTAATTGCTAACGCCTCGGACAGCCGGGCAGGCCGTGTAAGAGGGCGCGGCCGAGCTGCTTCCCAACGCCTAGGACGGGCGAGCTACATGGCGCCTTATCCATATTCAAAGGTTGAGGTGTCCTTGGTAATCTTGACCGAGCTACATGGCGCCTTTATCCATATTCAAGAAAGTTTGAGCTGTCCTTGGTCATGTTGACCGAGCTATATGGTGCCTTTATCCATATTCAAGAAAGGTTAAGGTGTCTTTGGTCATTAAATGTGGTAACTTTTTCTCTTTCCTAGGAGATAGGAGTCTTTCCACCTCACCATCGCCATTAATGTACTCACGCATCCTTACACCACTTGTACGGCCATGATCGTGTTCCTCTTCATTATTCTTCTTATATATATATAGGTCCCCCTCTTCATAAGATTTAAAATCCCTCCACCTCCTCTCAACACTCTCTTCTTCTTTTCCCCCTCTCCTTCTTTGGCCGCACCACTACTTTCTACCGGCGGACTTCTCCCAGTTTCCACCCGGTGCCAGGTTTTTTCCTTAATCCTTGTCTTGGTATCTTGAGTGCATTTCTGTTTTGAAATTCTTCATAAGAACATAACCCCTTCTCCCATACTTCGTGCCCCAGAAGTTTAGATCAGAATATTCTAGTCCATCTTTGAGTTGGCTCCCTAATGTGTTGAGTGAGATCGAGAAAGGCATGACTGAGTCCATAGCCAACTTAGCTCCTTATGAGATTTACCATTCTCGCATGATGCGTAGTGAGGGTATTCAACTTCGTGAAAAAATGGGCATCCCTCCAAAATACCAAATAGTGATTCCCCAGTATTCTGATCGCCCTCACTTACCTCCTACTGGGTTTTTATGCTTCTATCCAGAACAATTACGGGGCGGGTTGAGGTTTCCTATACCAGAGTTACTTGTTCTAATTTCTCGAGGTTTAGGTATTCCCTTCAACTAGTTTAGTCCCAATTCTTTTAGACTGATGGTAGGATTTCTTATACAGTGCCGCTACCCCCAGATAGAACCTACCACTTCCCTGTTCCGCTCTCTTTTTTACCCAAAAACCCAAAGCAGAGGCCTTTTCTATATGATAACTCGAGATGATGTAAAATTTCTCTCCAAATATCCGACCTGATCAAGCGATGGAAAGAGAAGTACTTTTTTATATCTTCCCCTGAGCCTTAGGGCTTCCTCACGACTTGGATATATGAGTCTCCCAGCGCTGGTTTCTCTAGTCGCAGACGCACCACCATAGGTCACTAGGCCCTGCTAGATAGGTTGAATAGTGTTCAGTTACAATATCCTTTTTAGAGACAAGAGGGTTCATTTATCATTTCGCCATTTGCCCCAGAGCCGAAAAGCTCCCTGAACCGTTTGGTATTTCTCCTCAATTTTTTTTAAACTGTATGATGACCATGTCTATTACAGAGCAAATGTCAACAAAGGTATTCCTGAAGGCCGCGCTAGCTGGTCAGCAACCGGATCGGGCTAAGAACAATAGGCTAGTTAAGCGAAGTGATGGAGCCAACTCTTCCTCCAAGTGCCCAGCTCGCTCAACTTCTGAAGCCCCCCTTCAAAATGAGCTACTCCCACAACTCCTGAGGTAGTTCCAGTCCCTCAAGAATCAGAACAAATCACGGAAGAGCCAAGCTCACTGCAGCTCATGAGGGGTCGTCTAAATACTTACTTGATGGTGGGTAGCTCAGTCTTATTAGACCACTCTTTCTCACTAGGCAGGGATTTCTTAAGAGGTTTGGCGGGTAGTTCTGATCGCCACAAGGAAGATGAGATGCCCTTGGAGGATCTTAGGGCTCAATTCGCCATCTACTTATCTCGAGTGAGCTAACAATCCTCCATTCCCACCCCCTATTTTTTTTTTTTTTTTTTTGACATTTGAATATCTAATCCTTTCATTTTCTGTAGGCAAGTATAATGGCAGGAGGACTCATGGCTCGGTGGGAAGGGGAGAAAAACCAACTAAAGGTTGACTTTGAGAAACTGAAAGAGCAGCTAGCCACTTTGTAGGAGAAGTACAATGAGACTTCCGCAGCTCTATCTAAGGCCGAGGTGAAGGCGACCGAGCTGGTATCCTCTTATGATGTGGAGATAGAGAAAGCTAAAGAGGAAGGTCGCATGGAGGGTCGAGACTCATTTTTTGAGTTTTCCATGCCACCGACGAAGGTGCCCAATATCTATAAGCTTCCTGGCAATCACGTTTACCGGAGTACCAGAAGAGTTCAGCTTATAAACAAGATCTAGCACAAAAAGCTCTCAAGTATTACGACCATGGCATAGAGGTATGCATTGATCAGTTAGAAGCTCAAGGCCTCCTAGAGATGGGTTGCGCCCATAATGCTGTGGATAAGATGCTTGGTCTCAACAGCCTTCTAGACTCCGATGATGAAGGGATAGATCAGGAAATAGCTAAACCGACCACACCCACTAACGCCGCGCTTGACCGAGCTGGGCCTCTGGAGACATCAGTTGCTATTTCCTCCCCAAAACCTACAGATATCGTTCATTAGTGTTTTTAAGGCTTGGCCCGAGCTATAGGTTCCCCTCTATTTTGTTTTGATGTACCCAAGGGGACTTATGATTTACCCTTTTAGTAGGGCCTCTCTTTTGGATATGTACCAATCGAAGTACACTAATGAAATTGCGAGCTGTGTATATTAATAATGCTTCTTAACTAAGATCCTTATCCTTCAAACTCCATTAAGGCCTCCTAAACGAGCTCTTCTAAGTCTCTTGGAGGGGTGGCCGGGCTTGTTCCTTTTGATCTTGTGACGGAGCTCCTTCAAGGAGGGCCGAGCTAGTGGGAGCTCTTGGGATTTTTTTGTTCTTTTTTTTTGTGGCAGAGACCATCCAGAGAGGGCCGAGCTGGTGAGAGCTCACTCAAGGCCTCCTAAACGCTCTTGTCTTCTTGGAAGGACAGTCGAGATTGTTCATTCTATTTTGTGACCGAGCTCCTCCAAGGATGGCCGAGCTGGTCGGAGCTCTTTTTGAGCTTAGTGCTCTGCCTAGCTCATTGGAGCGTTTCTCTACCGAGCTCATTGGAGCTTTTACCAAGCTCATCGAAGATTTCTTAAAGCTCATTGGAACCTTTTCTGCCGAGTTCATTAGAGCTTTTTCTGTCGAGCTCATTAGAGCCAGCCTCTTATTATCCATTATTTCCAACTCGTATGCTCCTCCGGGTGTCACCTTTATAACTTTATACGGACGCTCCCAGCTCAAATCAAGTTTCCCTACATTTCCACAAGCTCCAGCTCTCTTGAGGGCCAAATCTCCTACTTGCAGTGTTCTGACCTTAACCCTTTTATTAAACTGTGTCTGTACCTTCTGTCTATACCGAGCTGCACGAAGGCATGCCACCACCCCTTTTTTCTTCAATCAAATCCAATTGGTTTCGGATAAGCTCCTTATTACCTTCCTCGTTATAGGTCAGAACTCTATGGGATCCAATCCCGATCTCAGCTGGGATCACCGCGTCCATTCCGTACACCATGCTAAAGGGTGTTTCCCCGTGGATCGCTGAGGAGTGATGCGATAAGCCTAAAGTACACTAGGTAAATCTTCAACCCAGCTCCCTCCAGCACGGTCCAACCTTGTTTTCAGACTTTGCACTAAAGTACGATTGGTAACTTTTACTTGCCCATTCGTTTGAGGGTGAGCTACCGAGCTAAATCTCTGCTCTATCTTTATTTCCTTGCACCAATCTCTTAACTTAGCTCCCTGGAACTATCTTCCATTATTTGATACAAGTTCACGAGGAATCCCATAACGACACACTATATTCTTCCACAAGAATTTAAACACCTCCCCTTCACTGATCCTAGCGAGCGCCTTCGCTTCCATCCATTTGTTGAAGTAGTCCATAGCAACTAGCAAGAACTTCCTCTGTCCTACTGCTATTGGGAATGGTCTGACAATGTCCATCCCTCACTTGGAAAATGGGCATGGAGAACTCATAGTATGTAATGGCTCAGCAGGTATATGACTGACCTGGGCATTCTTTTGACACTTAACACACTTTCGAACCAAAGCCCCAGCATCAGCTCTGACTGTGGGCCAAAAATACCCTGCTCCGATAGCTTTTCCTGCTAACCATGCCTCCGAGATGGTTCCCACAACACCTCTCGTGAATCTCCCTGAGCACATATTCTCCTTCTTGGGGCGATAGGCATCTTAGCAACGGTTGGGTGAAAGCTCTTTTGTAGAGTAGTCCATCTATAAAGATAAACCGAGCTACTTGAACTCTGAGCTTAGGGTCAGCCTCTACCGTCTCTCCTTTGAGGAACTAACTAATGGGTGTTTTCCAATCTACAATTCCTTCCACCGTATGTACTTCATTATCCCCACCTTTCTCTTCACCCAATTCCTGAATGGTTACAGCTCGGGTTCCACATTTTTCTGATGAACTTGCAATTTTAGCTAACCAATCAGATTGACAATTATCTTCTCGAGGCAGCTGAATTACTTGTAGCTCGGTCTATTCTCCCTTCAGCTTGACCACCCTCTGATAGTATCGCTCCATACGTGGCTCCTTCACTTCATATAGTCCCTTTGCCTGCTTCGCTACCAATTGAGAGTCAGTATACACCCAGACCTGTTTAGTTCCTCCACTAACAACCATTTTAATCCCCTAAATGAGAGCTATGTACTCCGCTTCATTGTTAGAAGCCTGGAACCGAAATTTGAGTGCATACTCTAACTCATCTCCTTCCGGGCTAATCAAAACAATACTTGCACCACTACCGTTCGCGTATAAAGATCCATCCCCATATACCGACCATACATCTTCTCTTCTCTGGGATAGGATAGCATCCACCATAAAGTCAACCAGAGCTTGAGCTTTAATAGCTTTCATGGGTGCGTACTGAATATCATATTCTCTCAGCTCTACTGAACCCTTGAACAACCTTCCTGCCGCATCTGCTTTGCCTAGGGTCTGTTTAAGAGGCTGATCTGTCCACACCACAATGGTAAAAGAAAAGAAGTATCGCCTCAGCCCCCTGGTAGTTGTCATTAGGGCCAAGGCTAACTTGTCTATCTTAGGATACCTAAGCTCAGCTGCATGCAACACCTTGCTAACATAATAGACAGGCTTCTGTTTGGTTTCTTCCTCTCTTACTAGGACCGAGCTTATAGCCGGTTCAAAAATTGCTAAATATAATAAGAGAGTCTCACCAGTTATTGGTTTAGTTAGCAATGGCTGCTTTGCCAAATATTCCTTGAGTTCTTCAAAGGCTTTCTGGGGGACCTTTCCCCACTCAAATTTCTTAGCTTTCCTCAATAAACCAAAGAAGGGTAAGCTTTTATCAGCAGCTCGGGATATGAACTTGTTCAGCGCTGCAATCCTCTCGGTGAGCCTTTGGACTTCCTTGGTATTTTGAGGAGTCCTCATGTCTAGGATAGCCTGTATCTTCTTCGAGTTTGCTTCTATACCCCTTTTCGTCACCAAATATCCCAAGAACTTCCCTATAGTCACTCTAAAAGCACACTTACCAGGATTGAGTTTCATGCCATACCTCCTTAAGGTGTCTAGAGCTTTTCTCAAATCCTCTGCATGACTAGCTCGGCAAGCACTCTTTACAAGCATGTCATCCACATAAATTTCCATATTCCTTCCGATCTGATTTCTGAACATTTGATCAACCAGCCGCTGATAAGTGGCACTTGCATTTTTTAGCCCGAAGGGCATGACCACATAATAATAAGTACCTTTAGCCGTGATGAAACTCACCCTCTTACAGTCTTCAGGGTTTAGAGAAATTTGATGATACCCCTATGATGCATCTATCATACTCAGCAGTTCGCAGCCCGATGTGGAGCCTACCAACTGATCAATTCTGGGCAATGGGTAGTAATCCTTAGGATAAGCTCGGTTAAGGTCTCTGAAATCCACACACATCCTCCACTTATCAAAATTCTTGGGGACCAACACGACGTTAGATATGTACTCGGGGAACTAGATTTCTACTATATGCCCGGCATCTAGTAACTCCTCGACTTCTTTCTGTATGATAGTATCCTTCTCTGGCCTAAAATCTCTTTTCGTTTGCTTAACTGGCCTAACCAGGGGATCTATGTTAAGCTTGTGCACGGCTATGCTTGGATCAATCCCCATCAAATCTTTTATTGAGAAGGCAAACATGTCCACATAGTCTCTCAACACCTGCGTGAGTATAGCTACTTGCTCCTGATCTAGATGTGCTCCTATTCGCGTTGTCTTTTTGGGGTCCTTGGGCACCGGTTTTATAGTCATAAGCTCTCCAGCAGGCTTAAGACGGTCTTGTGCCTCCCCACCATCACATGCCTTGGCATCTCCGATCCTCTGCTAGTAGCTCGGTTCTCCCAATTTTTGGTCTCCTCTCCTTACTGCCTCCACGTAACATTTTTTAGATGTACACTGATCTCCTACGACTTGTCCCACCACCATACCTACCACATAATTGAGCTTCATGTGGTACGGTGAAGCCATCGCCTGGAATAGCTGCAACATAGGTCTGCCAAATATGACGTTATAGGCAGAATGGGCATCAACAATAAGAAAATTTACCATACATGTTTTACGATGTATCCCCGAGCCCAAGGTGACAGGCAGAGTGATCTGCCCCAAAGGCCGCACTGCTTCCCCAATAAACCCAAATAATGTTGTTTCTACTAGTTTCAAAGTTATGTTACCCAGCTCTATCTACTGGAGCGCTGCTAAGAATAGGATATCCACCGAACTCCCACCATCATAGTTGGCAATAGAGGCAGTGATGACCAGAGCATCCTAGTGAGGCAGTTGTACTGTGTTAAGATCCTCATGTCCGAATTGAATCATTGGCATACGATCTTCTGATCTTACCTCAGCTACCTCGTTCTTTTGGTGAAGTAAGGCTCTCACTTGGGCTCTCTGAGCTCGATGCGTGTCCCCTCTTGTAGGTCCACCTGAAATCATGTGTATTACTCCCCTTATAGGGGGATCTTTTTGGTTTTCCTTTACTCATGTCCTGTCACCACTATCCAGCTCCCTCTGCTGAGTTCTACCAGGTCTGCTACCCTTACTCCCAATAGGGACTTGCAAGAACTCGCCCAAATAACCACCCTTGCCAGCTCTTCCAACTCATTCATCAAGTGCTCACAGTTCTCCATTAAATACCGGTACTCATTGTGAAATCGACAATGCGTATCCGACCTAGGGCGCCGAGGAGCCTCGCTGGTAGAACGCGGCCAATGCAGCAGGTTCCTGTGCTCAATGGCTTGTAATACCTATTCCCTAGGCATTCTTAGAGATGTGTACCGATCGAATCTAGGGGCAAATGGGGCTACTCGAGGTTGTGTCTGTGCCCCTTGGGGTAGTTTTACACTATTAATCCGAGCTCTTTCCTCCTGTATATGCCGTTTCCCTACACCATCCTCGTCTTTTTTCTCCTTCTGCTTCTCCCCCAACTCCTTTTCCTTAGCATCACATGCTTCATCCTCGTGTATATATTTCTCCGCCCAGCGCAACAACTCATCATAACTATCAGCTGGCCTCCGACTCAACGACCTGACAAAAAAAAAACTCGGCCTGAGTGTATGTGTGAAAGCACTAGCCAACACCTCTGGGGTTGCTGAAGGGGCCTCCAGTACAGCCGTGGTAAACCTCTAAACAAAATCTCTCAATGTTTCTTTATCTCCCTGCCGAAAGGAGAGTAGACTTTGTACACTACAGCAGTAATGTTTATTACTAGTGAATTAGTGCAAGAACCTTCGAGAGAAATCCTCAAAAGTGCATATGCATCTAGGCGGCAGCTGTCCAAACCATCTCTGAGCTGTCCCTCTCATGGTGGTTAGGAATGTCCGGCACTTAACCCCATTTAAAAATTGATACAACAATGCTAAATTCTCAAATTCACATAGATGATCAGCAGGATCAAAACCTCCCCTATATTTCTGCATGGCAAACGACTTGTGATTATCTAGCTTAGCATCTGATGATACTGAATCCTCAAAAGGTGACTCCTTAACCATTCTCTGCTCCTCACCCATCATCTTCCTTTTCATCTCCTGTAATTCTCGCCTTATATCCTCCATCTCCTCCACCACTTCTGCTGGTAACTTCCCCCCCCTCTTGGGGCTTAGGAGGGCGTATAGATATTTGACTTTCAACAACCTCTTCCTCTTCCATCACCCTACCCAAATCTTTACCTCATGCTCTCTGAGAGTTGCCTACCTCATGTCTCTTCCTCAAATGATCAGTCTATCGCCCGGCAGGCGCCACCGTAAGTTCGGGCTCCTCCGAAACTTTCCTGCCTGATAGTATAGGAAACGGGGGTCTTGCAATGGCCGTGCCTTGAGCCATCCTCCCTGAGAGAGGTGCCATAACGGGAGAACCAACGACCTGATTCTTACCCCCAAGCGGCATGAAAGGAATCGGGGCCTCTCTGGGTGGCATTTACACGGGTATGGGTGGGACTTCTACTATGGACGCGGGTGCAGTAATCACTAGAGGTGCAGAGAAAGGCACAGTTGCTGAGAGAGGTTCCGGCATAGGGACATGGAATGGCAACCCCGGCGGAGGCATCCCGGGCATAAAAGGCATGGTCATCGAAAAATGCGGTACGGTCGGAAACACGACTTGCCCTGTTCCCGACTTCTGGACAACCATGAAGGGGCTAACTATAGAATACAAGAAACTCCATTGCTCAGGTGTCAGAGGTCCCATACCCTGGGGAACATGGAGGAAACCCCTTCTCCCCTGTGGCTCCCCTTCCTCTGGCGGGCTCAACCGTCCTCCCTTGGACATCTCTTCGACCGGTCCAACTTGCGGGGTTCTTAACATCTCCCCCTCTGTGGTTCTCCTCAATTCACTCATCTCCTCACGTGTCACCTCAAAGTTCCCACAGACGGCGCCAATTGATGCGAAAACTAAATTAGCACCAATGAAAAGACAATTGCACTAGTGGGTTTTCTGAAGGACGAAAGATGGTAAATGACATTCAATTTTCTTCTTCCCGATTTTTTGAGAGAGATTTTGAGAGCATTGAGTTTAGTGCAGTTGTCTTTTCATTGGTGCTAATTTAATTTTCGCATCAGAGGTGATTAATTAGACTTTCGTACATCAAGAACATGAATGATATAATGAACATAGTGTATTTTTGTTGATAAAATAATATTATTAAACAACACATTGTAATTGAAAATTTCCAATGTTAACGAGAATATTTAATGTAGGAAACATACTTTCAGGGTTTAAACTACATAAATATTTGAACAAAATAAATTAATAAAAGAGGTAAAAATTCCAAAAGTTTAAAATTTAATATAAATTACATAATTGTAGTAATTGTGGTAAAAACACATATTTTCTATATAAAATAGTATACAAACAAAATGCACGGATAAGTATATTTTTCTTTGATAAATAATTTGTTTCTTTTATTCAATGTTCAAGTTAATGAAACAAGAATGGTATGTGAAAACTCTTAACAACCTACAGTTAAGGAAGTCCTCTATACTCCAATAACCAGACTTAGCAATTTTTGAAAGAGTCTCATTAAACTTAGTGGTTTTCTTGAACTACTAATTTCACACCGCCAAATAGATAAATTTATATTTACTTTTTTTGCGCCCCAACTGAAATTTGTTGCTATATAATATCGTACCAATAATAAACAATTATATCATAAGAAAAAAACAAAAAGAAAAAAAGAACTTGAGAAGTCAATAAAAATATTTAATTAGATTTCTATTCATTGACGAAGAAGCTAGCAATTATGGCAAGGATGTTGGTGGTGAGTTTTGTTGTCTTGCTTGTAATAAGTGCTTTTCCTTCATCATCTACAACGGACCTCGGCTATGGAGTTATTGAAAGAAATCGCCCTGGGAAAATAGAGTCGCCACCTAATCCTGCAAACCCTTATCACAGAGGTTGCAACCCAAGCCAGCAATGCCGTCAAGGTCGAAAGCTATCCACTACCAATGAAGAGTCTTACTAACTATTTCTTCTTATAAAATGCACAATGCCATTCAAGGATGGACCTATAATTTCTTATACTCTAAGCATATATGTTAATTTCTTTGTATTTTTCAATTATTGAAATGTTAGAGAGTAATCGTGTCGAGGAGTGAAAAAATTTTCTCCCGATGCTTCAAATTCTTATTAAGACGGTTTCTTTCTTTCTTTCTTTCTTTTTTCTTTCAGAAATGCATTAATCATAGTTGTTTCTCTCTTAGGCTATGTTTGAATTAATGAATTTGGTGTAATAAAGGATTTCATTTCCATAACAATAAATCTTTTAAACTTATTTGAATATTTTAATATTATATTGAATTTGAAACCTTGAGTTCTAATTTTGACCTTTTTTCTATAATTGTGGTGGATCTCAAATCTATTTAATGTGTCCTGAATCCAAAATTCTTCCGTCAAATGCGAACTTAATTAATTTTTTGTCTCATCATTAAATATATTATATAATAAATTTCGCAATAGGACTATCAAATGAATTTGTTTTCAATGCCAATGATTTCATAGGAAACAATACTCCTAATCTAATACTAAAACAAGTTATTGCGTAGAATTTATATTGAATTTTATTAAATAACTTATATATTCATAATTTGTTATAATTAAAAATAAAATTTCTAATTGAATCCTTAATCATAATTTTTGTAAAATAAATAAATTAATTAATACCAATGGTATTGATGGTAGCATGGTATAAAAAATTTGGCAAATCAAATAGATAATCGTCAATTAACCTAGCGCATGACTTAAAATCACAATTTAGAAAACCATTTCATAAACAATACGATATCCAAAGAAGAATATGTACTCAATGCTATAGCAACATTTCCTTAAAATTATCAAGGTAGAGGAAAGGAAAACATTATAACTTAAAGAAAATAATTATACCCCAAACTTGTAAACTTGTACAATAACTGTCATGCCCCAAAATCTAATCATACAGTCTAGTCTCGAGGCGTGAAAAACTCAATCCCAAATAGAAATATATCATTTATCTAAACTCTTAATCTTAAATAAAAAAACTCCAACATTCATAATAATTCAAATAATTCTTGCAACATAGAAACTCAAAATGCCCAATATTCTTCCCTCAAGTGGAAAATCATTAAAGGAGAAACTAATTTGCCAACACAGCAATAAAGCTAGAGCTACTGCAAAGTCCTCATTCCAAAAAGAAAACCTTCAATTCTGGTTCTCGTCGGAGACTGGTTCAACAACCTCACTAGGACTAGGATCTAGGTATGCCATAAAGGAGTTAAAGAAAGAAAAAGAGTATGAGCAAAAGACTCAGTGAGTACCAAGTGCATGCAATGTGAGTTCAAGAATTTAATATAATTTGTACAATGAAAATATTTGAGAAAAACATAAGTGAAAATCGTTAAACAGTCAAGCAGTAACAAGAATTTAATAAGCAGTTTCCTAGACTAACAACTTGAAGCTGATGATCAGACAATGTTTATTATAGCCAGTCGACCTTACAACTCCCACTGTAACAATCCCTTATCGCTTCGATCAAGGTGCGACCTTACCAAAATAGTGCCCGAGCGTCCTCGGGAATTCCTACTACCCACCTCAACTACAAACGGCTTTTGTTGTGCACTAGGGGGATTAGGCCACGGGGCTTGGGGTTCAACCAGCAAGCTCGCCACTGCTCGATGAAGTCCCTCGCACACCCAGACCTAGTTGGATCTAACTAACAGTAACAGTAACAGTAAACAGTTGATCATCGAATTTAATTACTAGTCTAGAAGCATTACAATCATAAAGTACATATTTCTTGTATCGTGAAGCAAAATAAATCATTTTTGTGTGCAATGGAATACAGTTATAGTGCCATGTATATTGAAAAGAAGTTTCATAGCATGTATTACTATACATATATCCTTTTGGTTTTTGAAAAGTAACATTATAATAGTTATAGGTTTAAGCACTCACAATATTTATCAATTGGATCAAGAGTTAACTCTGTATTGTTAAGTCTTTGACCACCTGCTGAAAATAGTAACACTCAACTTAATTAATATCTAATCAATTAAAATTCTATTTTATTTTATCCTCTTTTGTTTTTAACTAATAAATATCGACTGTAGGATAAACATTATGAACTCCTCAATGCACATGACCTCAATTATAAACGAACTCAAGATCTAATCCCACAGCAACCAAAAGAACAAATGTTTAACATAAATCAAATATTAGTTAAATGGTTAAATGGTTCAAAAGACTATAAAGTTTACTTGGTTGTATCTTCCGAAGCCTCATTTGAATCCTAGTCAATTTAATAAAAAATTCATGGTAGACAACAAGATAATTATTTTGAAAGTCTTCCAAATTGAAACCTAATATATCTATCCCAAATAAAATATGAATCCGGAGAACATAACTTCTTACTATTTTTTTTTAACAAAATTGGCATATAATCTATAATTAGACACTAGATAAAAGTATATATAATCAAATAACATGTCATTAAGCACCCGGCACTTCATTAAAACAATGAACCTAAGTAATCTTAATTTTAATAATTTAGCAACTAAGTATCATATTTCTGTGCCATTTATATTTCATGGAACATCTAAGCATCAAAAGCAATTTGTAAATCAAACAAATATCTAATTCCAAATCCTATTGATGGCGGGTCAACAAAGCGTCATGATTGCCATTACATGTATCTCATATCCCATTAATCATTAACCAATTCAAACCAAGAATTCCTTGTAATTTATCAATTAAAAGCGATCATAGATGAAGATAAAACCCACAAAACATTGCTAAGTTATTTCTTCAGTACACTAAATTAATAGGGATAGAATTTATGAAAACCACATCAATACTTACACCTTAGGTGCAACCCACATGCAGGGTTTTTCAAAATCAAACTCCTCTGTTTCTTAGAGTTCATGTACGGATCCTCATGCCGATTTCTGCAAGAAGTTTCGTTGCCTTTTCTTTTCTTTCTTTCTTCCTTTTTTTTTCTTTTTTGTTTGGCTTGAGGACCTTGCTGCGTCCTCTATTTTCATTCTTCTTCTCTTTTTCTTTTGTCTCAACTCCTAGATTCCTAAAACAAATCAAATTGACCACTAGTTATTTCTTCTACCACAACCAAATTCCTCTACATGCAAGCCATTAGAAAGTTAAAAATTAACACTAACCAATTCCTCTAAGCAACCAAGAATACTTAATCTTGTTTGATAGAATTGTGCAGCTGCCGACTCTGTTTCCGTTCTCTTGCTTCTTCTTCTTCTTCTTCTTCTTCTCTCTCTCTCTCTCTCTCCTCTTTGTTTTATATACCAAATGCTGTAATTAGGGTTTTGGTTTCTATAGAAATACATATATATAAGAGAGAGGTGATCTAATTTTGGGAGAACTCTAATTATAATCTTACTAGGACTAGGGTCCAAAGTCCAATACTTATTTTAATATTATTATTAATCTATATGATGTCAGTGATTAAAAACTCCATGTAATTTCATAAGACTAATCAAGTATAATTAAGTGTTGTTAACCCTTAACTAGTATATCTACGTATATATACATATAATTATATATGATCTCAAAGTAATAGTTATCGTTATTTGAATATGAGATAAGTAAATGCTAATTTTTCAAATTTTTAAGGAAATGGTATTTTATTTTTTACAATTTCTTTAATTGAAATAATAAATAAAATTAGATAAGATAAATAATCAATTAAATATGAAACAAAATTTTAAGGCATTACATTTTTTTAATTTTAAATAATAAATAACATAAAATAAGGTAAAGTAATCAATTAAATAAGAAACAAAATTGTGGGGCACTACAATAACTTTTCAACTCTAACAGGAAAACTCATTATCAAACATAGGGCAATATTAAAAGAGAGTAAAAATTGAAATGTAAGTTGAATTCTATAAAAGATTTTAAAATATTTTTATTATTGTATTAGTAAAAGATGAAATTTAAAATTTGTAAATTTCACGCTGTCCATATATTTGTAGATTTGCAACCTATTGTGAAAAATATTGTAGCAACAAGAAGTAAATGAAGAATGGAACTTTTGCATTTAACAAAATAGTCATATAACTATACATAAAGTAATTCCTCCGCTTGAACTTGCGAATTTGTGATTTTATGCTCAAATTTTCATTCTTCAGAATTTATAAATACTAATTAATTTATAGATAGATCTTTTTTTTTCTTTTTTTCACGTAGTTATGAAACAAGAGGTGCATATTGAGGTCACTGCATTTCATGCAAGACATAATTATTTCTATCAATTTGAGATAGACTTCTCTCTATCAATCAATTGCTAATTTAATAAGTTCAATTATTTTTAAGTTAAATTAGTTTTAATATATACTAGTAGAGTTGTATATACTTCTAAATCATGTCTTGCTATGTGAAGTAATTTTTCTCTCATCATAATATAGAGATTAAGTATTTTATCTTGTCTTATTTCTACAATATCAAAGGTATTTCTCCAATCAATTAATTAGCTATTATTCTATAGCGAAGTTCTCTTGAATTCTCAAAAAACTTCGACAAAATTTAATCTAATAACCCTACTACTAATGAGTGTTATGTAGGGGAACATCAACAAAAAATTAGTAAAACTAGGAGCGGATAATTTTTTGAATTTAAAACAATAATGTTCTAAATAAACCCGAATTGAGAATTACAAAATGCCATTATTATTACAAATTTTAGTTTTCTCTTTCTTCAACTAATATAAATTTTTTGTCCTACGTTTTGTTTTGAGTGATATTATCATTTCTATAAATTTTGTTCTCTGGTTTGAATTCGAAGTTACTTTTTAACATTCAATTTGAACTTAAATGTTTAGGAGGTGATTAATAAGACTTTCGTATATCAAGAACATGAATGATATAATGAACATAATGTATTTTTATTAATAAAATAATATTATTAAACAACACAATGTAAGTGAAGATTTCCAATGTTAACAAGAATATTTAATGTAGGAAACAAAATAGTATACAAACAAAATGCACGGATAAGTATATTTTTCTTTGATAAATAATTTGTTTCTTTTATTCAATGTTCAAGTTAATGAAACAAGAATGGTGTGTGAAAACTCTTAACAACCTACAGTTAAGGTAGTCCTCTATACTCCAATAACCAGCCTTAGCAACTTTTGAAAGAGTCTCATTAAACTTAGCGGTTTTCTTGAACTACTAATTTCAGACCACCAAATAGATAAATTTATGTTTACTTTTTTTGCGCCCCAACTGAAATTTGTTGCTATATAAATATCGTACCAATAATAAACAATTATATCATAAGAAAAAGGAAAAAAAGAAAAAAAGAAGTTGAGAAGTCAATAAAAATATTTACTTAGATTTCTATTCATTGACGAAGAAGATAGCAAGCATGGCAAGGATGATGGAGGTGAGTTTTGTTGTCTTGCTTGTAATAAGTGTTTTTCCTTCATCATCTACAACGGACCTTGGCTATGGAGTTATTGAAAGAAATCGCCCTGGAAAAATAGAGTCGCCACCTAATCCTGCAAACCCTTATCATAGAGGTTGCAACCCAAGCCAGCAATGCCGTCAAGGTCGAAGGCTATCCTCTACCACTGAAGAGTCTTACTAAATGTTTCTTCTTATACGGTGCACAATGCCATTCAAGGATGGACCTATAATTTCTTATACTCTAAGCATATATGTTAATTTCTTTGTATTTTTCAATTATTGAAATGTTAGGAGAGTAATCGTGTCGAGGAGTGAAAAAATTTTCTCCCGATGCTTCAAATTCTGATTAGGACACTTTATTTTTTCTTTCAAAAATGTATTAATCATATTTGGTTCTTTCTTAGGCTATGTTTGAATTAATGAATTTGGTGTAATAAAGGATTTCAATTCCATAACAATAAATCTTTTAAACTAATTTGAATATTTTAATATTATATTGAATTTGAAACCTTGAGTTTCAATCTCGAGCTTTTCTTTGACAGCTATAGTGGATCTAAAATCTGTTTAATATCTAGTCATTTAAGTATTCCCCTTAAAATAATTGCCTCAATTCAAAATTCTTCCATCTAAAATGCAAACTTAATTAATTGTTTTACCCATTGTTAAACATATTATATTATAAATTTCAGAATAGGACTATCAAATGAATTTGTTTTCAATGCTAATGATTTGATAGGAAATAATACTCCTAATCTAATACTAAAAGAAGTTCGTCACGGCTCGAGCTCATGAAACCATTGGACGCAAGAATGGTCTTTAAACTCGCTGAGTACATCCTGAAATTAAGCTATAATAAACTTGCCCAAAAGATATATCCAATAGATGCAAACGAGTTCTTTGGCCAAAGCTTATATAGTATTCTTTGTTTCAAAGTGACAGGATGAAACTTCCGAAGACCAAGATCAAGTCCAAGGAAATGAGCCCTCTTTAGGAGGTTTTGTATACTTCTGGACCCATTGGTAAAGGAAGACTCCCTAGCTCAATGCCTCGTGGCATGGCAGCACCTATACTATTGAAATGGTTCGTCAGTAGAGATGTTCCCACAGGTGCCCCTTTTTCCAATGGTACTATAATTCCTATTCCTATCCCGAAAAAGTAATTACAACGAGAATTCCCGAGAAAATAAAAGTATCGTTCTCACTTATTAGAAGTAGGAAAATGCAATTTCTTTCTGTATCCTTTGAATAGAGCCTACTCTCGTAAAGTAAAGACGGCCTTCCTTGAACCACTCTTGAGATTCATATTGATCAATTGATCTCCGCGACCTGCCAGTTTGCTAAGTAGACTTACTCTACTGAGGGGCAACAATAGAATGCTATCCAAGAGATGATGGCTCTTGGCAAAGTCCCTGGACGCTTCCCTTTTTAGAGGCTTCAACCAGTTCTGGCGAAGCCATATCATAACATTCTCGAAAGCTAAGCTCTTCTTATTGAGAGTTCTCTTGCATCTACTTTCAATCCAGCAAAGTAAGGGGCAAAAGAATCTGATGCAGAGCTAAGGATTGACAAAAAGCGCCATCTCTACAGGATAATTAGTTCCCCCTTTTCAATTCACGAAAAGCACGATTGAAAAGACATAAAGCTTTCTAGTTAGATCAGTTCTGGAAATGAGCAAGCAAACTCGGATAAGCAACATCTGAAAATGAAAGTCAACCAAGTCCCTACCCCAATTGCTGCGCTATTCCTTGCTTGTGTGAGGGAATATAGTAGCTACTCTTGCTTTCGAATAATAATAACAACTATCCACAGTGGTATCCTATCCCATCAAATCAGGAATCCCTCTATCTCCCACTGGCACTTTCTTATTCTATTGGTCTATCAGAGCTGTCTACAACCGAAAGAAATAAAAATGAACTAACTATTAGAATTCGCTATCCTTAGAGTGAACATCAACAACTACTTCATTCCTCTAGTTCTTATCATCGAGGTATACTTAATATAAATAGTCCGGCTCGGATCCTCGTTTTCTTTTGTTGTTATATTATAATCACCCCACGTTCAGAATGCGATGCCCTTGCTGTGGTGTGCACAGATCCAAGATCAGTCACAAGATGTTGGGACTCTAGAGGTCATTCCTGTGTGTGTAGTACTTTGTCCCGCATGTTCAAGAGGTGGCTCCCACACACAGTAGCACTTTACCTTTATAGCACTTGACTCACAATATTCTAGCTAGTGATAGCTCTGATACCATTTGTCACACCCCAGGCTCGTGAGTCTATTGGAATTCGAGAATTACCGCCAAACCCACCGAGTGCATCATGAAATTAGGCTATAATCAACTTGCTCAACTCCAATGAATGCACGTGAGTTCTTTGACTGAAGCTTATATAGCATACTTTCTTTCAATATTTAGTCTATGTGGAATGGGACATTACAAAGTTATAATGTAGAATATACATAGAATTTTATTAAATAATTTATATATTCATCATTTGTGATAATTAAAAATAAAATTTCTAATAGAATACTTAATCATAATTTTTGTAAACAAAAACATATATTAATACTATTAATGGCAGTATGGTTTAAAAAATTTGGCAAATCAAAAATAATATCATCAATATCCTAGCGCATGATTTAAAATCACAATTTAGAAAACCATTTAATACACAACATTATATCCAAAGAAGAACTCTATGTACTCAATGCTATAGCAACATATCTCTAAAATTAACAAGGTAGAGGAAAAGAAAATATTATAACTCAAAGAAAATAATTAAACCCTAAACTTTCTACAATTACTTGACAACTCTAATAGGAAAACTCTTAACCAAACATAGGGCAATAAATTTAAAAGAGAGTGAAAATTGAAATGTAAGTTCAAATTTTATAAAAGATTTTTAAATATTTTTATTACTATAATAGTGAAAGATAAAATGCCAAAATTTGGAAATTTCATGTAGTCCATATATTTGTAAATTTGCAACCTATTTTCAAAATAGGGATAAAGATACTTTGCCATCCGAACTATGCATTTTTTTACACTTTGCCAATCAAGCTTTTTTTTTTTGTGACATTTTACCATCTGAACTATACTTTTTTCTTTCACCTTGCCATACATGAACCAGTTTTGATAAAATATTTCATGATATTCCATCACAGGAGTGGCCGGAGTCTTATCTAAAGATACTTTTTATCATTTCATGAAAAGACTACCTTTTTTAACTTTAATTGTCCCGAGATATGCACCTGAAAGTAGACTGAAAAAAGTTCATTGCGTTTTGCAATTTAGCAAGGTTACAACAAGGAGATGACCATTAATGTCCATAAAATTAGAAAAATTGACTATAATACCTGAATAGGAGGCCTCTGGCATTGATGTGATGAAGTTTTTCCATAATATTCCACCAGAATTTGTTCGTATATGGTAAGGTAAAAAAAAGAAGAAGTGTAGTTTGGATAGTAAAGTGTCACAAAAAATAGTTTAGTTAGCAAAGTGTAAAAACATGCATAGTTCGGATGGCAAATTATTTTTATACCTTAAAAATATTGTAGCAAGAACAGCCAAATGAACAATGGAACTTTTGGATTTAACAAAAGATAAATAACAAACAACCTCCCAACATATAGAGCCAATTGCGCTTTGCCTCCCAACCATTGCAAGTGTGCAGAACGATTACCCAACATTGCTAAATGTGCTAGAATACCTCCTCGTTCCATTTTCCAGTGATATATTTTAAAGTTGTTGCACTTTTCTCCCTATGTTTTAAAATTTTACATTTAGCCATCTAAAGTATTTTAAAATGTTATCCTCAGCATTAAATTCTTATTTTGGTGGAATAAAGTAAAATATTTTGCTAAAAATTGTTACCATAGGGCAAATAGCATACATCACCCGAACGTACAGGGTCATGTGCACTTTGCCCCCCCCAACTGTTACAAATGTACGAAATAATTACCTAATCTTTGCTAAATGTGCTTGAATACCCTATCGTTCTATTTTTCGGCAGAATATTCTACCAAAGAAGTTGAAATTTGAGAATGTTGCACTTTACCTCCTCAATTTTAAGAAAATGTGCATTTAACAACCTAATCATTCTAAAGTGTTGCACTTTTATCATTAAATTTTTATTTTTGTGGAATAAAGTGAGACATTTTATAAAAATATTATCATACACTAGTCAGTTGTCAATATATGGACAATTAAATTGGTTTGAGCAATCATATAATTTTAAATTAAGTTTGTAATTATATTTTACTTAGTTTATATGTCTGAGATGCTTAAAATTAATTTAAAAATTATACCCTAATTGATTTTTATATCAATGTAACATTATACATATTTTTTAGCAAATGATATTTAAATATGTTTAATTTAAATGGAGTAATAAATGAGAGAGATAAAGTGGATACTAAAATCTACATTATTTGTTGCCAATATTCGTTTGACTAGTGTCACCCACCTTATTCTTATTCAATTTAAAACCCTAAACCACAAATAAGCACAAATTTATAAGTATGCCATAACAGTTATTTAGTAATAGAACAGCAAAATTAATTTTTAATTATATTTCACACATCAATTTAGGAAAAGTTTTACCATTAAGTTGGATTATAAATTTCAAATAACTCAAATTGACTGAATTGGTGATATATTGACAATTAAATAATACATGGTAATAATTTATGACAAAATATTTTACTTTATTCCACTAAAATAAGAATCTAATGCTAAGGATAATATTTTAAAGTACTTTAGGTGGTTAAATATAAATTTTTTAAAACATCATGGGGAAAAATGCAACAACTTTTAAATATATCGCCGGAAAGTTGGAACATGGGGTATTTAAGCACAATTAACAAAGGTTATATAACCATTCTGCAAACTTGCAATGGTTGGGGGGCAAAGTACGAACGACCCTATATGTTGGGGGGTTGTCAGCTATTTACCCTTATTAATATATCATATGTTTAGTCAATTTGAGTTATTTGAAATTTATAAACCAATTTAACAGTTAAAATTTTTCTAAATTGATGTGTGTTAGATAATTAAAAATTAATTTTAGGGTTCTATTACCAAATGATCATTATGGAGGACTTATAAATTTGTGCTTATTTGTTTAATTAAGAGTGTAAGTGGTTTAGGATTTTAATTTGAATAAGAATAAGATAGGTGATGCTAGTCAGACGAATATTGAGAGCAAATAATGTATATCTTAATATCAAAATTATCTCTCTCATTATTACTCTATTTAAATTAAAAATATTTAAATACCAGTTGCTAACAAATATGCATAACATTATATGATATAAAAATCAATTAGGATATTGTAGCACCCCTAAAATTCAAAATTTTATAAAATAAGAATCAAGAAATCAAGATTTTGATAGGTCGAATTTTAGGGCTAAATAAAATAAAAAGGACCTAATTGCAAAAAAAAATTGAAAGTTTTGGGGTCAAATTGCAATTAAGCAAGACTTGATTGGGTCACATTTTAAGGAATTTTGGTGTTGCATGGTAATTATTTTAGGTCAAAAGGGGCCAAGTGAGGCACTATATTAAAAAATGGGATAAAAAAGAGAAGCTTTGAAGTGTTGGAGGACCTAACTAAAAATCTGGCTTAAGTTTTGGGGTAAAACTGTAATTTCTAAAGATTGCATTTTAAAAATCTTGGTCAACTCCTTCTTCTCCATTTTTCCTCCCCCATGCACCGATTCCTTCCTCCTTCTTCGTCGAACAACTCCGGCCACCGAAACCCTTGAAATTATATACCATTCTCTTCCTCTCTTAGAGTAGAACACAATGGTATAAGTCTTTCCATGAACCACCTAATGAAACGGCCAAAAATTGAGATCGAAAAACCAGCTGCGGTGAAGCTCGATGAGAGCAAATTTCTGAAGACTTTTAGATGCAACCTAGGTATGGGTTTTGAATATTTCAGCTCAAGGGCTTTCAGATTCTCGAACGGACCACCATGGACGAAGGAATTAAGGAAAAACTAACACGACGACGATGGTAGCACGGCCACTTTAAGGCTTCAATTGAAGGCTTTTCCGGCAACCATTGCTAAAATTAACTTGGGCGTTTGGTTCAATGAGTTGAAACATATCTTGTGGTGGTGGCATTGAGCTTCTTCGGAGATGGCGAACGACAGTGGCAGAGCTGGGTCAAAATCGGTAGCTCATTGCGAGGATCATGATGGTGGTCTTGGTTCATGGTTTTGAGGTTTGGTTAAGCAAATTTGTGGGTAAAAAGGCAGTTAGATTATATATGTATATACATACGATGTATTGCTATTTCCATTGGACTTTTGTAATATTCCAAGGATGAGGATTTGAATAAGATTGATATATATATATTCCCATACATGGACTATAGTGCAGTTAGTGGGCCCGCATCTATATTATCTTATGTGATGTTAGGATTAATTGACTTAATTAAGTGATTAAACTATGATTTGATGAAATTGGAACTCAAGAAATGATAATTGGGTGATTTGAGATGATGTAGGACTAGGACTTGGTATATGCATGAGCCAATACAAGTTTGGGAAGCTTGGATTGTACTATTTTATGGAAATATTGGGAATTATCGAGTTAATTGGAAGAGAAAATCCTAATTTTGTGAATTTGGAACCTAAGTGAAAATGATTGGAACAATTAGATAAATAAGGTTGTTATTGTTGTTCTGGGACCCTAATACAACGTTAATTGGGTAGTTACTGATTTTAGACTGTTAATAATAAGACTGTAATTATTGAAGGTTATTGAGGTCGAATAAAGATTTTGTTTGTGAATTTATTCCTTTGGTTAGGTGACGAAAGAGCAGGTCCTGCAAACCAGTAGACTGCAGACTGAGGTTGCAGTTTTTGGAGACTACGAAGATGAGGGTCTGCCAACCTGGCATTTGTTTCAATTATCTATTATCGGGATAGACGCTTGTGAAGGTTTTCTGTTTCTGTATCGTACTGAACTATGTTTATTAAAATCTGTGAATTGTTTAGCATATGCTTGTTATCTGTTAATTGACATGTATACCCCTATGAGGGTTATCTTTTGATTGATTATGTTATCTGTCTGTTCTGGCCCAGAACATCTTATCTGTTATCTGTTCAATCTGTTATCCAACCGTTTGTTATCTGTTCGATCTGTTATTCGATTGTATGTTATCTATTCAATCTTTTTATTTGACTGTCTATTATCTATCCATACTATTGGTATTGATTCTTTCTGTCAGTAATTTGTTATGTACCAAGCTGTTATGTATGGGTAACTTATGCACCAAGCTGGCATGCCTGGGTAAGTTTTGTACCAAGATATGCTTAGGTAAGCTTTGTACCAAGTTGTCACAATTGGGTAAGTTAACTACTAGGTTGTCATGATTGGGTAAGTTCAGTTCGATTATGTAAGGTTAAGTTTTGTACTAAGCTGTCATGCTTGGGTAAGTTTAGCTTGACTGGAATAAGATATATTTATTGTACGTATCCATTACGATTTGTTGGATTGCATCGAGTGATCTGATCTGTTTACTTGATCAATTTCTGATTGCTCAATTTTTTCTTGACTGCCTGTCCGTATTCTGATATGTTTCATCTTGACTCTTGATTTACGATATGTTGCATTGGTTCTTCCTCAATAGATCCCTTCTGCTTATGCTTACAGTTATCCCTCACTAAGTCCTTTGGACTTACCCTTTCGTTTTATCTTTGATTCTCTCAGACAGTGATTAAGTAAAGGATTTGGATACTAGGCCTGGACATGAGCATATTTTGTAATAGATCAGGTGTCTGAATGTATACATCAAATCATCTTAATGCTAAGCATGAACCCGAGATGTTGTGATATGTCATATGATGAATGAAGACATGTAAATGTTTTGTTAAATGTAAAAGGTGAATTATGGCAAGCACTTAGTAGTTTATCGAGTCTGTTAAGTTTGAAATTCCACTGCTTTTGTTAAGTTGAATTTGAGATTTTGCGGCATGTATTTAGTATATATGTTGTATCTTATGGGATTGTTTGAGGTTTGAAATTCATGTCTTTTGAAGGATTGTTTAAGTTAAAATCCGTTGTTATTTCTGATAAGCTTGGAAAGTTTGATTATGGGCCTATTGATTTGTATTTTGGCTTCAATTTAAAATTAAACGGAGACGGCCTAAGCTTAGGAGCTATCCCGAGTGGGAGAGTCAGAGGTGCTATTTGAGGCTTCGATTGAAGGCTTTTCCGGCGGCCATTGCTAAAATTAACCTGGTTGTTTGGTTCAGTGAGCTGAAATACGTCTTGTGGTGGTGGCATTGAACTTCTCTGGCAACGGCAGACAGACGCAGAGCTGGGTCAGAATCTACAGCTCATCATGAGGATCATGATAGTGGTCTTAGTTCATGGTTTCGAGGCCCGATTAAGCAAATTCATGGGTAAAAGGGAGTTAGAGTATATATATTTATATATATGTATATACATGCGATGTACCGTTATTTTTGTTGGACGTTGTAATATGCCAAGATTAGGATTTGTATAAGATGATATATATTCCTATGCATGGACTATAATGTAGTCAGTGGGCTCAGATCTGTATTATTTTATGTGATGTTTGGATTAATTGAGTTCATTGAGTGACTAAACAATGATTTGATGAAATTGGAACTCGAGAAATGATAATTGGGTGATTTGAGATGATATGGGACTAGGACTTGCTATATGCATGTGCCAGTATAAATTTGGTAAACTTGAATTGTATTATTTTATTAAAATATTAGCAATTATCGAGTTAATTGGAAGAGAAAGCCCTAATTTTGTGAATTTGGAACTTAAGTGAAAACAATTAGGATACTTGGATAAATAGGGTTGTTATTGTTGTTTTGGGACCTGATATGAGGTTAAGTGGGTAGTTACTGATTTTAGACTGTTAATAATTAGATTGTAATTATTGAAGGTTATCGAGGTCGAATAAGAATTTTGATTGTGAATTTATTCCTTTGGTTAGGTGATGAAGGAATAGGTCCTGCAGACCAATAGACTGCTGATTGAGGTTGCAGTTTTTCGAGACTATGGAGGTGAGGGTGTGCCAACCAAGCACTTCTTTCAATTATCTATTATTAGGATAAACTTCTTTGACGGTTTTCTGCTTCTGTACCGTTCTAAACTATGTTTATTGAAATTTGTGAATTGTTCAGAATCTGTTTGTTATCTGTTAATTGATATATATACCCCTGTGAGGGTTATCTTTTGATTGATTCTGTTATATGTCTGTTTTGGCTTTGAACATCTTATCTGTTATCTGTTCAATCTATTGTCCGACTGTTTGTTATCTGTTTGATCTATTATTCAATTGTCTGCTATCTGTTCCATCTTTATTTGACTGTCTGTTATATGTTTGTACTGTTGGTATTGATTCGTTTTATGAGTAATTTGTTATGTACCAAGCTGGCATGCCTGGGTAAGTTATGTACAAAGCTATGCTTGGGTAGGTTTTGTACTAGGTTGTCACGCTTGCGTAAGTTAAGTACTAGGTTGTCATGGTTAGGTAAGTTCAATTCGATTTATGTGAGGTAAAACTTTTGTACCTGGCTATCATGCTTGGGTAAGTTTAGTTTGATTGGAATAAGATATATCTGTTATACGTATCCGTTACGATCTATTCGATTGCATCGAGTGATCTGATCTGTTTACTTGACTGATTTTTGATTGTTTAATTATTTCTTGACTGTTCGATTGTTTCTTGATTGTCGCCCGTATTCTAATTGTTGATTTACGATCTGTTGAGTTGATTCTTCCTTAATAGATCCCTTCTACTTATGCTTGCAATTATCCTTTACTAAGTCCTTTGGAATTACCCTTTCATTTTATCTTTAATTCTCTCAAACAGGGATTATGTGAAGGATTTAGGCACCAAGCCAGGACATGAACATATTTTGTAATAGATTAGGTGTCTAAATTATATATGAAATCACCTGAATGCTAAGCATGAACTCGAGATGTTGTGATATGTCTTGTGATGACTGAAGATACGTAAATGTTTTGTTAAATGTAAAAGGTGAATTATGGCGTGCACTTAATAGTTTATCAAGTCTGTTAAGTTTGAAATTTTGCTGCTTCTGTTAAGTTGAATTTGAGATTTTGTGGTATGTATTTAGTATGTATGTTGTATCTTACGGGATTGTTTGAGGTTTGAATTTCATCTTTTGTGATGGATTGTTTAAGTTGAAATCCGCTGCTATTTCTAATAAGCTTGGAAAGTTTGATTATGGGCCTATTGATTTGTATTTTAGCTTCAATTCAAGATTGAACTGAGTGGAGCCTCAACTTAGGTGCTATCCCGAGTGGGAGCGTCAGAGGTGCTATGTGAGGCTTCGATTGAAGGCTTTTCCGACGGCCATTGTTAAAATTGACCTGAGCGTTTGGTTCAGTGAGCTGAAAATGCATCCTGTGGGGGTGATGTTGAGCTTCTCCGGCAATGGCGGACGGTGGCGTAGCTGGGTTGGAATCCAAAACTCATCGTGAGGATCTTGATGGTGGTCTTGGTTCATGGTTTTGAGGTTCGATTAAGCAAATTCATGGTTAAAAAGAGAGTTAGATTATACATGTTTATATATATGTATATACATGTGATGTATCGCTGTTTCGATTGGACTTTGTAACAAACCAAGGATGAGGATTTGTATAAGATTGATATATATATATATATGCACATATCTATTCCCACGCATAGACTACAGTATAGTTGTGGGCTCGGATATGTATTATTTGAAGTAATGTTAGGATTAATTAAGCTAATTAAGTGATTAAACTATGATTTGATGAAATTGGAAGTCAAGAAATGATAGTTGGGTGATTTGAGATGATATGGGACTATGACTTACTACATGCATGTGCCAGTATAAGTTTGGTCAACTTGGATTGTATTATTTTATGAAAATATTAGGAATTATCGAGTTAATTGGAAGAGAAAACTCTAATTTTGTGAATTTGGAACCTAAATGAAAACAATTAGGATAATTAGATAAATAGGGATGTTATTGTTATTTTGGGACCCCGATACGAGGTTAAGTGGTAGTTACTAATTTTAGATTGTTAATAATAAGATTGTAATTATTGAAGGTTATCGAGGTCGAATAAGGATTTTGATTGCGAATTTATTCCTTTGGTTAGGTGATGAAGGAGCATGTCCCGCGGACCAGTAGACCGCTGACTAACGTTACAGTTTTCTGAGACTACGGAGGTGAGGGTGTGCCAACCTAGCGCTTCTTTCAATTATCTGTTATTGGGATAAACCCCTGTGAACTATGTTTATTAAAATCTGTGAATTATTTAGCATCTGCTTGTTATCTGTTAATTAACATGTATACCCCTGTAAGGGTTATCTTTCTATTGATTCTGTTACCTATCCATTCTAGCCCAGAACATCTTGTCTGTTATATGTTCAATCTGTTATCTGATTGTCTGTTATCTGCTCGATCTGTTATTCAATTGTCTATTATCTGTTCCATCTGTTATTTAACTGTATGGTGTCTGTTCGTATTGTTGGTATTGACTCGTTCTGTCAGTAATTTGTTATGCACCTAGCTGTTATGCCTGGGTAAGTTATGTACTAAGTTGGCATGCCTAGGTAAATTATGTACCAAGCTATGCTTGGGTAAGTTTTGTACCAAGTTGTCACGCTTAGGTAAGTTAAGTACCTGGTTGTCATGCTCGGGTAAGTTCAGTTTGATTTATGTAAGGTTAAGTTTTGTACCAGGCTGTCACGCTTCGGTATGTTTAGTTTAACTAGAATAAGATATATCTGTTGTATGTATCCGTTATAATCTGTTAGATTGCATCGAGTGATCTGATTTGTTTGCTTAACCAATTTTTGATTGTTCGATTGTTTCTTGACTATTTGATGTTTCTTGATTGCCTGTCCGTATTCTGATATGTTTCATCCTAACTGTTGATTTACGGTCTGTTGAGTTGATTCTTCCTCAATAGATCCCTTTTGCTTATGCTTACAGTTGTCCCCCACTAAGTCTTTTAGACTTACCCTTCCATTTTATCTTTGATTTTCTCAGACAGAGATTAAGTGAAGGATTTGGACACCTGGCCGGGACATAAGCACATTTTGTAATAGATCTAGTGTCTAAATGTATATATGGAATCACTTGAATGCTAAGCATGAACTCGAGATGTTGTGATATGTCATGTGATGACCGAAGACATGTAAATGTTTTGCTAAATGTAAAAGGTGAACTATGGCATGCCCTTAATGGTTTATCGAGTCTATTAAGTTTGAAATTCTGCTGCTTCTATTAAGTTGAATTTTAGATTTTGTGGTATGTATTTAGCACATATGTTGTATCTTACGAGATTGTTTAAAGTTTGAATTGCATGTCTTGTGAAGGATTGTTTAAGTTGAAATTCGGTGCTATTTCTGATAAGCTTGGAAAGTTTGATTATGGGCCTATTGATTTGTATTTTGGATTCAATTTAAGATTGAACTGAGTGGCGCCTCAGTTTAGGTGCTATACCGAGTGGGGCATCAGAGGTGCTATTTGAGGCTTCGATTGAAGGTTTTTCCAGCGGCCATTGCTAAAATTGACCTGGGCATTTAGTTTAGTGACCTGAAATGCATCTTGTGGTGGTGGCATTGAGCTTCTTTGGCAGCGGTGGAGCTGGGTTAAAATCTACGACTTGTTGCGAGAATCGTGATGGTGGTCTTGGTTCATGGTTTTGAGGTCCAACTAAGCAAATTTGTGGGTAAAAAAGGGCTAGATTATATATGTTTATACATATATGTATACATGTGATGTACGGTTATTTCCATTGGACTTTGTAGTATGCCAAGGATGAGAATTTGTATAAGATTGATATATATATATTCCCATGCATGGACTGTAGAGTCGTTAGTGGACTCGAATTTATATTATTTTATGTGATGTTAGGATTAATTGAGTTAATTAAGTGACTAAAGTACGATTTGATGAACTTGGAACTCGAGAAATGATAATTGGGTCATTTGAGATGATATGGGACTAGGACTTGCTATATGCATGCGCCAGTATAAGTTTGGCAACCTTGGATTGTATTATTTTATTAAAATATTGGAAATTATCAAGTTAATTGGAAGAGAAAACTCTAGTTTTGTGAATTTGGAACCTAAGTGAAAATAATTGGGATAATTAGATAAATAGGGTTGTTATCATTGTTTTAGGACCTCGATACGAGGTTAATTATGTAGTTACTGATTTTAGACTGTTAATAATAAGACTGGAATTATTGAAGGTTATCGTGGTCAAATAAGGATTTTGATTGTGAATCTATTCTTTTAGTTAGGTGATGAAGGAGTAGGTCTCGCATACCAGTAGACTGCTGATTGAGGTTGCAGTTTTTTGAGACTACGAAGGTGAGGGTCTGCCAACCTGGCACTTCTTTCAATTATCTGTTATTGGGATAAACCCCTGTGAGGGTTTTCTGTTTCTGTACCGTACTAAACTATGTTTATTGAAATCTGTGAATTGTTTAGAATATGCTTGTTATTTGTTAATTAACATGTATACCCTGGAGGGTTATCTTTTGATTGATTATGTTATCTATCCGTTTTGGCCCTGAACATCTTGTCTGTTATCTGTTCAATATGTTATTCGATCGTCTATTATCTGTTTTATCTGTTATTCGATTATATATTATCTGTTCCATCTGTTATTTGACTGTTTGTTATATGTCCGTACTATTGTTGTTGATTCGTTCTATCAGTAATTTGTTATGTACCAAGCTGTTATGCCTGGGTAAGTTATGTACCAAGCTTGCTTGGGTAAGGTTTTTACCAAGTTATCACACTTGGGTAAGTTAAGTACCAGGTTGTCATGCTTGAGTAAGTTGTGTTTGATTTATGTAAGGTTAAGCTTTGTACTAGGTTGTCATGCTTAGGTAAGTTAGTTTTACTGGAATAAAATATATCTGTTGTACGTATCCTTTACGATCTATTGGATTGCATCGAGTGATCTGATCTGTTTACTTGATCAATTTCTGATTGTTCGATTGTTTCAAGGTGCCTATCCATATTCTAATATGTCTTTGCTTGACTGTTGATTTACAATCTATTGAGTTGATTCGTCCTCAATAGATCCCTTCTGTTTATGCTTACAGTTATCCCTCACTAAGTCCTTTGGACGTACCCTTCCGTTTTATCTTTGATTCTCTCAGACAAGGATTAAGTGAAAGATTGGGACATTAAGCTTGGAAATGAGCATATTTTGTAATAGATCAGGTGTCTGAATATATATATATATATGGAATCATCTGAATGCTAAGCATTAACTCAAGACGTTGTGATATGTCATTGATGACTGAAGACATGTAAATGTTTTGTTAAATGTAAAAGGTGAATTATGGCATGTACTTAATGGTTTATTGAGTCTGTTAAGTTTGAAATTTCGCTGCTTTTGTTAAGATTGAATTTTAGATTTTGTGGTATGTGTGTAGTACATGTGATATATGTTATGGGATTGTTTAAAGTTTGCTTAAGTTGAAATCCGCTGCTATTTCTGATATGCTTGAAATGTTTTATTATGGACTTATTGATTTGTATTTTGGGTTCAATTTTAAGATTGAACTGAGTAGCACTTCCGCTTAGGTGCTATCTCGAGTTGGGGCATTACAGATATAATTTTGAAATTAGTTTTAATCATCTCATGTATATAAAATAAGTAAAATATAATATAAAAATAATTTTTAATTATATGATAGCTCAGACTAATTCAAATTTCCATATATTGATAAGTGATTAGTGTGTGATATAAAATATTTCACTTTATTCTATAAAAATAAAAATTTAATGATAAAAGTGTGATATTTTAGAATGATCAATTAGGTTGTTAAATGCACATTTTTTTTAAAGTTGAAGAGGTAAAGTGCAACATACTCAGGGTATTTCAGCATTTTCGATGGAATATTCTGCTGGAAAATGGAATTATAGGTATTCGAGCACATTTACCAAAGGTTGGGCAAACAAGAAGTGCATATTGAGGTCATGTATTTCATGCAAGATATAATATTTCTATCGGTTTAAAATAGTCTCGATTACCTATCAATCAATTGTTAATTTAATAAGTTCAATTATTTTTAACTTAAATTAAGTTTGGTATATGGTACTAGAGTTGTATATGCTTCTAAATCATGTCTTGCTATGTGAGGTAGTTTTTTTTTCTCTCCTTGTAGTATAGTGATTGTAAATCAAATATTTTGTCTTGTCTTATTTCTGCAATATCAAAGGCATTTCTCTAGTCAACTAGCTATTATCCTGCATTGGAGTTCTATTGAACTCTCAAGAAACTTCAACAAAATTTAATCTAATAATCCTACTACTCATGAGTGCTATGTAGGGAACATCAATAATAATTTAGTAAAATTAGGAGCAGGTAATTTTCTAAATTTAAAATAATAATGTTCTAAAAGAACCCAAAACGAGAATTAGAAAATGCTTTTCTTATTAAAAAAATTAGTTTTCACTTTCTTTAACTAATACAATTTTTTTGTCCTACACTTTGTTTTGAATGATATTATCATATCTGTAAATTTTGTTCTCTAGTTTGAATTCGAATTTATTTTTTTAACATTTAATTTGAACTTAGATGTTATGAGGTGATTGATAAGACTTTCGTACTTCAAGAACATGAATGATATAATGAACAAAGTGTATTTTTGTTAATAAAATAATATTGTTAAACAGCACAACATAATTAAAGATTTTCAATGGTAATGAGAATGTTTTATGTAGAAAATATACTTTCAGGGTCTAAAGTATATATATTTTAACACAACAAATTAATAAAAGAGTTATAAATTCCAAAATTTTAAAATTTAATAAAAATTAAATAATTGTGGTAATTAAAAACTCATATTTTCTATATAAAATATGATAGTAAAAAGGAATCAAGATGGGGGTGAATTGTTCTTTTTCTAAATTCAAAAAACACTTTTATTCCTTTAAAAAGTACTGTAAAAGATTTGATAAAACAGTTTTATAAGAATCCAAATGGATAAAGTATATAAAAACAGCAAATAAGAAGAACACGATGATTTATAGCGGTTCGGCAAGCCTACTCTACTATCTAAGATGTAATCTTAGGATTTTTAACCTGCACTTATATAAAACACAAATGAAGTTACAACAAAGACAAGATATAAGAGATCGATAACAAAAAGCAACTTCCTCTATTGTAGAAACTTCTAACAGATTGGATGATGGAAGGCAAAAGCAAACTTCTAGTGCAACTTCCAGTGTAATATCCTATAGAGTTCTGAACTTTGAGAAATGCTTGATCTTCCTGACTTGAGACGTCTTCTATTTTAAATAGATAAAGTTCATTCAGAATCTTTTTCATCTTCTGGACATGTCATGTTGCCATATAAACTTCCAGGCATAACTTTCCTTTCTTGAGTCCAGGTTGCCATAAAAATTCCAACGGCATCTTTCCTTTTACCTTTCTTCTTTGAATATATGGAATTAGCTTTACTCATGTGGTTATGTAAAACTCTAACCGTAACTTTTCTTCTTTGATTTTAAAGTTGCCATATTAAAGTTCCAACGGCTTTTTTCCTTACCTGATGTTGGAAGATTATACAGATTTTCCTTCCTTCATTCTAGGCATGAAATAGACAATTGTCTTGAAGATTGATCCAGTAGATATCTTCCTTTAAATAACTTTTCCTTGATTGCTGGTTTCCATGTGAAGTTCCAGCAGAAACGTTCCTTCTTTATTTCTAGAAAATCATGCAAATTTCCATATGAAACTTCCAGCTATTAAGCCATGATTGGAGTAAATAAAATTGCTGATTTTGTGGATCAAATCAATTGAGTATTTTCTTTATTTACAACTAATGCAATATGGAATAAGATCATTGCAAAGGATCACAATCAAAACATATTATGAAGAGATCCCAACAATCTCTCCCTTTTTGATGATGATCCATTTGCATATACAAGGTGCTCCCCCTGACTATGAGTTGTGGTGCTGAAAAAGACTATTTTCAAAGTTCTCAAAAAGGGTTAAAATCAGTAATTGTAAGATGAGCATATATAACATCCAGCAACATAATCATATTCCATAACGGGAGATGTTAAACTTCAAATAGCAGAATGATTCTATAGTTCAAATATCTATATCCTCTGAATAAAAGTTCCAACATCAGCAAGTTCACTTTCATAGAACAAATACCAAGCAGAAAGCAAGAAAAACATTTAAGACAAAAAACATTTCAATTTCACAAAACATGACACAAGAGGTTCTAGTTTTAACAATCATGGAAGGTTCCAGTTCTAATCCATCTCTCCCTTTAGCATCAAAAAGGGGTTAAGCAAAGTATTCCTTAGTTTTAAATTTCGGCGGGAAAAGAGATTATGCCCACCTATTTTTTAAGAAAAGTGAAACGCTCATCAGAAAAGGCCTTAGTGAAAATATATGTCAACTGGAACTTAGTTTCCATATAATTTATGCAAATAACACGTTTCATAAAATTTATGCAAAAAACACCACTAGAAACATGATCTTTCATGAAATGATGCCTAATTTCTATATGTTTGGTTCTAGAATGATGAACATGATTTTTTATTATATTAATTGCACTAGTATTATCTCATGTTAGAGATATGTTGAAGAAATTCATACCGTAATCTTGGAGAGTTTGTTTCATCCAAAGAATTTGGGCGCAGCAATTTCCAAATGCCATATATTCTGCTTCCATTGTTGATAGTGCGACAACACTCTATTTTTTGTTACACCAACTTACCAATCTTTCTCAAAGAAATTAGCAAGTTCTCGTGGTAATGTTACGGTTGATTTTGCAACCTGCATAGTCAGCATCAAAATATCCAACAAGAGAGAAATATTTTGAGCAAGGATACTAGATACTGAGGCGAGGAGATCCCTTTAAGTATCTTAATATTCATTTCACTGCTCGAAGGTGGGATTCCTTGGAATTCGCCTGAAATCGGGCATATAAGCTTGTTGAGAATAGAATATCTGGTCTACTTGCAGTGGGATAGAGCAAACTTCCAATTGTTCCTTGGTATATTGTTTCGTCAACTTCCTTTTCTTCTGGATCAGTCTCTAGTTTGGTGTTTGGTGCCATTGGAATTGATGCTTCCTTGCAATTTTCCATTCCAAACTTCTTAAGTAGTTCCCTTGTATATTTTTCTTGGCACATGAATATTCTTATGGAACTTTGTTTGATTTGCAGTCCAAGGAAGAAGTTTAATTCTCCCATGAGACTCATTTCAAACTCATTTTTCATGGAACTTGCAAACTCATCACAAAGAGAATTTTTACTACCACTAAATATGATTCATCTACATAAATTTGTACCATTAGCATTTCATTATCAACTTTCTTTATGAAAAGAGTGGTGTCAATGGTGCCTATGAAAAATCCTTTAGAGAGAAGAAAAGTACTTAGTCTTTCGTATCGAGCCCTACGGACTTGTTTTAAACTATATAATGCTTTAGACAATTTAAAAACATGATTTGGAAAATCAGAATTTTCAAAACCTGGTGGTTGTTCAGCATAAACCTCTTCTTTAATAAGGCCATTCAAAAATACACTTTTAATGTCCATTTGGAAAAGAGTGAAATTTTTGTAAGATGTATATACAAGCAACATACGGATCGACTCTAATCATGCTACAGGTGCATACATTTCATCAAAATCAATATCTTCATATTGTGAATACCCTTTTGCAATAAGTCTTGCCTTGTTTCTTACCACGATTCCCTTCTCATCTAGTTTGTTTCGATTCCACATATTATTTTTGTCAAACTGGGAAAGTTATTCCATCATTGCATTTCTCCAACACCTATCATTTAGTGCTTCATGTAGATCAATAAGTTCTATGAGTGATAAGAGAACTATATTACCAGTATCATAATCTTTTGCCTTTGATCGAGTCATTATTCCCGCTTCTGGATTCCCAATTATTTTATCAGTTGGATGACTCGATACATGTTTGAACTTTCGCATCTTTTCTTCGTCTCCTTCATTGGAAGTTCCGCTTGGAATTTCATTAATGTTTTCTTTGGAACTTTCTTTTTCAGTTTCCTTCTCTTGCTGGACTGCTCAATGATTCTATCAATACCTGTAGATTCTATGCTAAAAGTATCTTTGGCAGTAAGAGGATTAATTTCATCAAAAACAACATGTATGGACTCTTGTATAGTTCTTTTCCTCTTGTTAAAAACTCTATAAGCTTTGCTATGAACTGAAATCCCACGAATATGCCTTTATCTGATTTTGAATCAAATTTAGCAAGATGATCTCTGTCATTCAAAATGAAGCATTTGCATCCAAATACACAAATGTATGAGATGTTTGGTACTTTACCATGCCATAATTCATAAGGAATTTTTTTGATAAAAGGTATGAGAAAAACTCTATTGGCAATATAGCATGCGGTATTTACAACCTCCCCCCAAAATGATTTAGGCAACTCATATTCATTCAAAATTATTTGTGCCATTTGTTGAAGAATTCTATTTTTTCTTTCTACCACTCCATTTTTTTGTGGTGTTTTCTGGTGCAAAAAATTTGTGGGAATATCCATTTTCATCACAAAAGATCATAAGCTCATTATCATCAAATTCCGTTCCGTGATCTCTCCTTACAGATTTAATGATATACCCTTTTTCATTTTGGATTTTCTTAGCAAGGGATACAAAAGATTTTAGGGCATCATTTTTGTGAGAAAGAAATCGAACTCAGGTAAATCGTGAAAAATCATCAACAATCACAAAAACATATTTGCTTCCACCAAGAGAAGATGTTTTCATAGGTCCAAAAAGATCAAGATGAAGAAGATCAAGAGGTTTTGATGAAGTTATGTCATTGATAGGTTTGAAAAATATTTTGATTTGTTTTCCCTTAATGCATGCATCACGTATTTTGTCTTTCACAAATCCAATCTTGGGAATCCCTTTAATGAGATCCTTTTTAGCAAGGTAATCAAGTAAATTCATGTTTGCATGTGCAAGTTATCTATGACATGTCCAACTAGGATCTTCTGAAGCTATCAAACATTTAATATTTTAGCTAGATAAATCATTCAAGTTAATGCAGTAAATGTTTTTGTCCCTAACAGCGAAAAAAATGATTTTATCATCCTTAGTAACAATGCAATGTGAGGGTTGGAATTGTACCAGATATCCGCTATCGCAAAGCTGGCTGATGCTTAAAAAGTTATGTTTCAGATCATCTACCAACTAGACATTCTCAACGGAAGTTCCATTGATTTTTCCAACAGTGCCTTTACCTATGATTTTACCTTTTGTGTTGTCAGCAAATAGGAATTTCCCTCTACTAAAGTCCTATAGATTTGTAAAGAATGATTTATCTCCAGTCATATGTCTAGAACATCCACTATCTAGGGACCATTTATCTTTTTGATTATTCTTGAGTGAAACCCGTATGACAATTTGTCAATATTCTAGGTACCCATATAGTACCGAGTCCTTGCTTGTTAGACTTTGGAATCCATAAGTATTTAGTTCCAATTTCATTTCTTATCGGACATTTGTAGCAAACATGACCTTTCCTACCACAGGTATAACAAATTTTCTGTTTCCTTTTTTCAAAAAATTTGGTTTTGGGTTCTCCCATTTTTCTTTCTCCTTTAATAGTTCTTTTCAAGTTGTAATTCTCTCCTAATAGGAAGGAATTTTCATTTTCAAGCTCTTGAATTTTTTTAACAAGCCTATTTCTATCATCCATGTCCTTCTTGATAATTTTGTTATAACTTTAAACAAGTTCAGCTTTTTCATCAAGAATATACTTTATCTGATAGTTTAGAGAGTTTATTTCCTATTGCATCTCAGCTAGTTGATTTTGAAATTCCTCATACAAGCTAGCATTTTCTTGTTCAAAATCATTGGTACTTATTTCAGAAAAAAGAGTTACCTATTGATAAGCCATAAGATAGTTGTCCTCGTTGTCGAATTGATCAGAATCTGCGTCATCCCACGTGATGGTCATTACTCTGGACATGGAACTTTCCTTGAGTTTAGGATTTCTCCTAAGCTTTGGACAGTCAGGTCTTTTGTGGCCAACTTCATAACGCTCATGGCAAATGATTTGCTTAGATCGTTGGTAGTCAGTGCTACCTTTTTTGAAACTTGACTTGTTGTCTCTTTTGAAGCAATTTCTTACTTAAGTCAGTTGTCTGAGGCGTTTTGTGATCATTGCTATTTCATCATTCAAAGCGTCTTCATCCAGATCTCCTGAATCTTCATTCCAGTCAGCTTGTTCTGAGTTGAAAGCATATTTTTCTTAACTTTGCCTTTGAAACTTTCTTCTTTTGATAAAAGTGTCATTTCATGAGAAGTGAATGATCCGATGAGCTCTCCCATTGATAGAATTTCCAGATTTTTGGCCTCATGTATTGCAGTGACCTTTGGTGTCCACTCCTGAGGTAAGGATTACAGGATTTTCCAAACTTGCTCACTTTCTTATATGACTTTCCCAAGTGCAAACATGGGGTTGACTATCTCCATGAAGCGTGCGTATATTTGGCTAATTGATTCACTGTTTTCATGGAGAAAATTTCATATTGGTGAGTAAGTAAAGTAATTCTTTCTTGTTTTACCTGCGATGTAACTTCATGGATGACTTCAAGCATATTCCATATTTCCTTTGTGGTGCTGACTCTGTTATACTCTTCCTTGATCAGGGCACAAGATAGGATATTCTTGGCTTTGGCATTCATTGATAGTATTCTTTTGTCTTCCATAGTAAGTTCCATGCTGCACTTAGGAGACATGTTTTTGGTAGTTGGAATAAGCAGTCCATCAATAACTATGCTCCACAGGTCATAATCAAGAGCTATGAAAAATTCTTCGGTTCAATTCTTCCATGTGGAGTAGTTTGTACCGACGGATAAGGGTGGACAAGTATGTAACTATCCTTCTGCATAGACATCAAAGCTAAAAGCATCCATTATGATCGATTAAACTCAAGTTTGTTAGAACTTATAGTATTAGCCTCGATGCTTCAATGCCAATTGATTGTAAAAAGGGATCAAGAAGGGGGTGAATTGATATTTTTCTCAATTCAAAAAACACTTTTATTCCTTTAAAAGGTATTGTAAAAGATTTGATAAAACAATTTTATAAGAATCCAAATGGATAAAGTATATAAAAATAGAAAATAAGAATAACACGATGATTTACAGTGGTTCGGCAAGCCTACTCCACTACCTAAGATGTAATTTTAGGATTTTTAACCTGCACTTATATTAAACACAAATGAAGTTACAGCAAGGACAAGATATAAGAGATCGATGACAAAAAGCAACTTCCTCTATTGCAGAAACTTCTAACAGACTGGATGATGGAAGGTAAAAGCAAACTTCCAGCGTAACATCCAGAGTAATATCCTGTAAAGTTCTGAACTTTGAGAAAAGCTTGATCTTCCTGACTTGAAACTTTCCAGCAGAACAAAACTATTAAGCCATGATTTGAGCAAACAAAACTACTAATTTTGTGGTATCAAATCAATTGAGTATTTTCCCTATCTACAACTAATGCAATATGGAATAAGATCATTCCAAAGGATCATAATCAAAACATATTATAAGGAAATCCCAACAAAATAGTATACTAATATAATGCACCGAGAAGTGTATATATATTTTGATGAATAATTTATTTCTTTTATTCAATGTTCAAATGAATGAAGCAAGAATCGTGTCTGGAAACTCTAAACAACCAACAATTGAGGAAGTCCTCTATACTCCAATACCCAGACATCAATTTTTGAAAGAGTCTCATCAAATTAAGTGGTTTTCTTGCTACTAATTTCATACCATCAAATAGATAAATTTGTATGTACTTTTTTGGCGCCTCAACTGAAATCTATTGCTATATAAATATTGTAAAAATAATAAACAGCTATATCTTTGTGGGAGGGGGGGAGAAGAAAGGAAAAAAATAAAGTTGAGAAGTCAATAGAAATATTTAATTAGATTTCTATTCATCAATGAAGAAGCTAGCAAGCATGGCAAGGATGGTGGTGAGTTTTGTGGTCTTGCTTGTGGTAAGTGCTTTTCCTTCATCATCTACAATGGACCTAGGCTATGGAGCTATTGAAAGAGATCAATCTGGGAAAATAGAGTCGCCACCTAATCCTACAAACCCTTATCAAAGAGGTTGCAATCCAAGCCAGCAATGCTGTCAGGGTCGAAGGCAATTCACTACCAATTAAGAGTCTTACAAATGTTTCTTCTTATACGGTGCACAATGCCATTCAAGGATGGATCTATAATTTCTTATAATCTAAACAAATTTGTTAATTTTTTTTTTATTTTTTAAAATGTTAGGAGATTAATCGTGTTGAGGAGTGGAAAATTTTTCTTCCGATGCTTCAAATTCTGATTAGGACGTTCTCTCTCTTTCTCTCTCTCTCTAAAATGCATTAATCATAGTTGGTTCTCCCTTAGGCTATGTTTGAATTAGTGAATTTGGTGTAATAAAAGATTTCAATTCCATAACAATAAACCTTTTAGACTTATTTTAATATTTTAATATTATACTGAATTTCAAACCTTGAGTTTCAATCTCAAGCTTTTCTTTGATCATTGTGGTGGATCTCAAATCTATTTAATATCTAGCCATTTAAAGTATTCCCCGTAAAATAACTTCCTCAATTCAAAATTCTTCCATCTAAATGCAAGCTTAATTAATTGTTTTACTCATTATTAAACATATTATATAATAAATTTCAAAATAGGATTACCAAATGAATTTGTTTTCAATGCCAATGATTTGATAGGAAATAATACTCCTAATCTTATACTAAAAGAAGTTATTATGTAGAATGTATATAGAATTTTATTAAATAATTTATATGTTCATGATTTGTGATAATTAAAAATAAAATTTCTAATTGAATCCATAATCATAGATTTGATTTGTAAACAAAAACATAAATTAACACCAATAGTTTTAATGCTAATATGGTTTAAAAAATTTGGAAAATCAAAAATATTATCATCAATAACCCAGCGCATGATTTAAAATCACAATGTAGAAAAACATTTCATAAACAACATTATTTCCAAAGAAGAACTCTATGTACTCATTGCTATAGCAGCATATCTCTAAAATTATCAAAGGTAGAGGAAAAGAAAATATTATAACTTAAAGAAAATAATTAAACCCCAAATATTGTTCAATAACTTTACAACTCTAACAGGAAAACTCATAACTAGACATAGGGCAAATCTAAAAGAGAGTGAAAATTGAAATGTAAGTTCAAATTTTATAAAAGATTTTAAAATATTTTTGTTACTATAATAGTAAAAGATAAAATACCAAAATTTGTAAATTTCATGTAGTCCATATATTTGTAAATTTGCAACCTATTTTAAAAAATATTGTAGCAAGAAAAGCCAAATGAAGAATGGGACTTCTACATTTAACAAAATAGTCAAGTAACTATACATAAAGTAATTCCCCGCTTAAACTTGTGAATTTGTGATTTTATGCTTAAATTTCCTGTAACACCCCTAAATATTTCATGATTGGTATAATTTACATATTATTTTGTTTTATGAAATTTTGAATTATTTTAATTATTTTAAAAGTTTGGGGTTAATTTGTAAAATTACGAAAACATAATTGAACCATTCTTTAAAGTTTTGGTGGTCTAAGTGGCATTACTTTGGGTCAAATATGCCAATGTTAGGCACTAACCTAGTCTTGGGACTAAAATGAAGACACTAAAAATCTGGAGGACTCAATTGTAAGCAGCAAAATAGTTTAGAGGGCCAATTCAGAATTCCTAAAAAGTCCTATAAATATTTTATTTTTCATCCCCCCCCCCAACATTCCTTCTACCTTCTTCACCGCAACCACCTTCCCCCTCCACCGGCGATTTTCTCTAACAACCACTATGTCCATAAAACAACCCAGCCATTCACTTCCCTTTGATATCAGCATCACGTTGATACCACATGCACACACATTTCATCGACGGACCACTGGATAACGAAGCTGAGAAGCTTGATGCGGCGGTGAATGACAGATGATGGCAAAGCAGAGGAGAAGGCCAGTTTCTGGGCAGCGGGTTTTGAAGCTTTCAGCTTAAGGATCATTGTGATACTCTTACATTGAAGTTTGGTGAAGCACCAACGACGGAGTTTGAAGAAAACCTCACTGCGGCAAGCGGTGGTGCTGAAACTTTGGAGCTCTAATTGAGGGTGTTACTAGCGGCAAAACGTGCAATTGAGTTGTGCATTAAGCAACTCTAGTTGAAATGTGCATTTTGCTTGTGGTTTTAGCCTATTCCGGCAGCAGTGCGGTGCTTCCTCGGCACGACGATCACACCCATGTACTTGGTTTTTGATTCTAGAGCTTCCATAATCGGATCTTGGGTAAAGGAGTTGGAGTGGGATTATGCTTATATATACACACATACATATGTTATACCATTATTTTTATAACTTTTGTATTATGCCAAGAATGAAGAATTGATATATGATTGGTATATATATTCCCATGCAAAGATTATTATATAGTTTAGTGGGGCCAAATTTGTCAAATTATATGTTAACTTGGATTAAATATGTTTACTAAAGGATTTAAGCTTTAATTGAGGATTATATGCATTTGCAACCTAAGTGGCGATAATTGGGTTAATTATGATTATTGGACTATTATTGTTGATTTGGGATAATGTTATGAGAATAATTATATAATTAAGGACTAGATTACATCCCATTATTGGAAATGATACAAACCCCTGTGACTATTTCCATAATAATCGGCTTAATTAGCACGTTTCATATCAATGGTGCCGATCAAATCTTAATTATCGTGTTGATTGATAAACTAGTGTTTTAGGACTACTAATAGTATAATTGTATTTATTCAAGGTAGAATAAGATTGTGATCGTGGACATACTCTTTTAGCTAGGTGACGAAGAAGTGAGTCCTGCTAACCAGTAGGCTGTTGACTGTGATTTGCTTTTTTTAAGACTACGGAGGTGAGGGTCTATCAATCTAGCACTTTCTCACACTTATTTGTTATTGCAATAAGCCCTTGTGAGGGTTCCTATTTCTGTACCGATTGTATCGTGTTTATTGAAATCTATAAACTGCTTGAAATCTCGATTGTTATCTGTTATCTGACGTGAACACCCCTGTGAGGGTTATCACTTGTTATTGATTTAAATCCTACATGTTCTGGGGCCCAGAACTCTTGCGTGCTATTTGAATTGCTCTCTTGCCTTTACCCTTTGACATAATAGTCAAGTAACTATACATAAAGTAATTCCTTGGCTTAAACTTGTGATTTGTAATTTTAAGCTCAATTTTCCATTCTTCGGAATTGATTAATACTAATTAATCTATGAATAGATCTTCAATTTTTTTCTTAGTTATGAAAGAAGAAGTGATTATTGAGGTCACGTACTTCATGCAAGATATAATATTTCTATCGGTTTAAAATAGACTCGATTATTTATCAATCAATTGCCAATTTAATAAGTTCAATTATTTTTAAGTTAAATTAAATTTAGTATATGCTAGTAGAGTTGTATATGCTTCTAAATCATGTCTTGCTATGTGAGGTAATTTTTTTCTCTCCTTATAATATAGAGATTGTAAATCAAATATTTTATCTTGTCTTATTTCTACAATATAAAGGCATTTCTCTAGTCAATTAGCTATTATCCTACATTGAAGTTCTATTAAACTCTCAAGAAACTTCAACAAAATTTAATCTAATAACCCTACTACTAATGAGTGTTATGTACGGGAACATCAATAAGGATTTAGTAAAACTAGGAGCAGGTAATTTTCTAAATTTAAAATAATAATGTTCTAAAAGAACCCAAAAACAAGAATTACAAAATGCTATTATTATTAACAATTGTTGTTTTCACTTTCTTTAACTAATATAAATTTTTTGTCCTACACTTTTTTTGAATGATATTGTCACTTCTATAAATTTCGTTCTCTAAATTGAACTCAAATTTATTTTTTTAACTTTTAATTTGAACTTAAATGTTTAGGAGGTGATTGATAAGACTTTCGTACGTCAAGAACATGAATGAAATAATGAACAAACTATATTTTTGTTAATAAAATAGTATTGTTAAACAGCTCAATGTAATTGAAGATTTTTAATGTTTACGATAATATTTTTTGTAAAAAATATACTTTCAGGGTGTAAAGTATATATTTTAACAAAATAAATTACTAAAAGAGCTATAATTTCCAAAAGTCTACAATTTAATAAAAATTACATAATTGCGATAAAAACACATTTTCCACGTAAAAGTAGTATATATACTAACAAAATGCACGGATAAGTATATTTTGCTTTGATAAATAATTTGTTTCTTTCATTCAATGTTCAAATTAATGAAACAAGAATGGTGTCTGGAAACTCTAAACAATCTACCTTAAGGAAGTCCTCTATACTCCAATAGCCAGACTTAGCAATTTTTGAAAGAGTCTCATTAAATTAAGTGGTTTTCTTGAACTACTAATTTCCGACCACCAAATAGATAAATTTATATTTACTTTTTTAGCGCCGCAACTGAAATTTGTTGCTATATAAATATCATACCAATAATAAACAACTATATCATAAGAAGAAGAAAAAAAAGAAAGAAAAAAAACGTTGAGAAGTCAATAAAAATATTTAGTTAGATTTCTATTCATTAACAAAGAAGCTAGTAAGCATGGCAAGGATATTGGTGGTGAGTTTTGTTGTCTTGCTTGTAATAAGTGCTTTTCCTTCATCATCTACAACGGACCTCGGCTATGGAGTTATTGAAAAAGATCGCCCTGGAAAAATAGAGTCACCACCTAATCCTGCAAACCCTTATCAGAGAGGTTGCAAGCCAAGCTAGCAATGCCGTCAGGGTCGAAGGCTATTCACTACCAATTAAGAGTCTTACAAATGTTTCTTCTTATACAGTGCACAATGCCATTCAAGGATGGATCTATTATTTCTTATACTCTAAGCAAATATGTCAATTTCTTTGTATTTTTCAATTATTGAAACGATAGGAGAGCAATCGTGTCGAGGAGTGGAAAATTTTTCTCCCGATGCTTCAAATTCTGATTACGACGTTTTCTTTTTTTCTTTTTCACTCAAAAATGCATTAATCATAGTTGGTTCTCTCTTAGGCTTTGTTTGAATTAATGAATTTGGTGCAATAAAGGATTTCGATTCCATAACAATAAATCTTTTAAATTTATTTGAATATTTTAATATTATATTGAATTTGAAACCTTGAGCTCTAATTTTGAGCTTTTCTTCTATCATTGTGGTGGATCTCAAATCTATTTAATATCAGTAGTCATTTAAAGTATTTCCCTTAAAATCATTCCCCGAATCCAAAATTCATCCATCTAAATGCAAACTTAATTAATTTTTTGACTCATCATTAAACATATTATATAACAAATTTCACAATAGGACTATCAAATGAATTTGTTCTCAATGCCAATGAATTGATAGGAAATAATACTCCTTATCTTATAGTAAAAGAAGTTATTATGTGGAATGTATATAAAATTTTATTAAATAATTTATGTATTCATAATTTGTTACAATTAAAAATAAAATTTCTAATTTAATACATAATCATAATTTTTGTAAAAGAAACATAGATTACTACCAATAGTATTAATGATAGTATGGTCTTAAAATTCTAGCAAATCGAAAATATTATCGTCAATTAACCTAGCGCGTGATTTAAAATGACAATTTAGAAAATGATTTCACAAACAACATTATATCCAAAGAAGAACTCTATGTACTCAATGCTATAGTAACATATCTCTAAATTATCAAGGTAGAGGAAAAGATAACATTATAACTTAATGAAAATAATTAAACCCGAACTTTGTACAATAACTTTACAACTCTAACAGGAAATCTCATAAGCAAACATAGGGCAATAAATTTAAAATAGAGTAAAATTTGAAATGTAAGTTAAAATTTTATAAAAGATTTTAAAATATTTTTATATATTATTGTAATAGTCAAAGATGAAATTTTAAATTTGTAAATTTCATGTGGTCGATATATTTGTAAATTTGCAACCTATTGTAAAAGATATTGTAGCAAGAACAAGTAAATGAAGAATGGAACTTTTGCATTCAACAAAATAGTCATATAACTATGCATAAAGTAATTCCTCCGCTTGAACTTGTGAATATGTGAAGTAAAATTTTTTTCCCTTATAATATAGAGATTGTATATCATATATTTTATCGTATCTTATTTCTACAATATCAAAGGCATTTATCCTATATTTAAGTTCTCTTAAAGTCTCAAAAAACTTTGACAAAAATAAAAAATGGCCTGAAAGAACCCGAAATGAGAATTACAAAATGCTATTACTATTACCAACTTTAGTTTTCACTTTCTTTAACTAAAATAAATTTTTTATCCTACGTTTTGTTTTGCACGATACTATCATTTTTGTAAATTTTGTTCTCTAGTTTGAATTCGAATCTATTGTCTTAACATTGAATTTGGATTTAAATGTTTAGGACATGATTAATGAGAGTTCTGACTTCAAAAACATAAATAATACGACGAATGAAGGGTATTTTTGTTAATAAAATAATAATGTTAAATAGCACAGTGTAATTGAAGATTTTCAATATTGACAGGAATATTGTGGTAAAATATATTTTAACAAAATAAATTACTTAAAAATTTGTAAAGTCCAAAAATTTTAGATTTAGAAAAAAATCATACAATTGTGGTAAAAATACATTTTTTCCTATATAAAAAATAGTATAGACACAAAACGCAAGTGTTAGTATATCTATTTTTATTATTATTTTTTTTTTATAAATCATTTTTTTTTTTTTTTTCCTTTCAGATGATCATATTCAAACTAATGAAACAGGAATGGTGTCTGGAAGCCCTTAACAACCTAATACTTATGGAACAGTACCCAAACTTAGCAATTTTTGAACGAGTCTTATTATATTGAGTGGTTTTCCTGAACTATAAATTTTACGCCATCAGATATTAATAGACAAATTTACATGTAATCTTTTGCATCGCAACTGAATTCTTTTGCTATATAAATTCGTGCCAATATTAAATAACAATATCTTAACAAAAATAAAAGAAAGAAAAAAGAAAACTTCAGGAATCAATAGAAAATTTTCATTAGATTTCAATTCATCAACAAAGAAGCTAGCAAGTATGGCAAGGATGTTGGTGGTGAGTTTTGTGGTAGTATTGCTTGTGGTAAGTGTTTTTTCTTCATCATCTGCAACAGACCTCGGCTATGAAGCTATTGGAAAAAATCGCCCTGGGAAAATAGAGTCACCACCTGGCCCTGCAAACTCTTATCAGAGAGGTTGCAAGCCAAGCGAGCAATGCCGTTCGGGTCACAAGCCGTTCACTACCGATTAAGAGTCTTACAAATGTTTCTTCTTATATGGTGCAAATATTCAAGGATGCATCTAGAGTTTCTCATACTCTAAATAAAAATATGTTAATTTCTTTTTATTTTTCAATTCGTGGAATTTTAGGAGAAAATAATCATCTTGAGGAGTTGAAAGATTGTCTCCCGATGCTTTAGATTTTGATTAGTATGCTTTCTTTTTTCTTTTTTTTTTCTTTTTTTTTTTATTTCAAAAATGCATTATTCATAGTTAACTTTCTCTTAGGTAGTGTATTGATTAATTAACCTTGTGTACTAAAGGATTTTAAATTCATAATAATAAATCTTTTGAACTTGTTTGAATAATTTTATATTACATTGAATTCTCCTTAAACTCTCATTGATCTATTTTTTCAGTCATTATGATGAATTTCAAAGCTACCTATATATATTCATTTTAAAACTATTCCCCTTAAAATCATTTCCTCGATTCAAAATCCTTCCATCTAAATGCAACCTTAATTAATTTTTTCACTCGTTGTTAACCATATCATATAATAAAATTGCATAATAGGACTGGCAAATAAACTTGTTTCAACGCAAGTGATATGGTAGGAAATAAAATTCCCAATATTATACTAGAGTGAATTTCATAACTACAAAAAGATTCTTGCTCTTTCAAAATTATAAAAAACCCCTAAAGTTTATCACCGTCCAATAATTTAATCCAGTTGTGAGTTATCATCAGGTTTTCTCGAATTGCCACTAAAATAATTGCCCTTCTGGTGATTTGATTAATAAACTCATTGATGGAAGTACAAAAATGCCCTAAATCCTTAACAAAGTACATGCATATAGATATACACAACAACTCCACTCCCTACCCTCCTGCCATATCTAGACATGGTGCGGCCGCCTGACCAGACGGCTCATGGCATGCTGCTGACCATGGCCATGTGGCAGCAACATGGCAGCGGCCCCCTAACTAAGCCATGACTTCCATGTGCAGCAGTCATGCCATGGCCGGAGACAGAAGAAGATGGGTTGGAGGGAGGGGTTTGCCGAGAAGGGATTTTTTTTTTTTTTTTTTTAAATATCTTTTTTAATTAATAAATAATTAAAAAATAAGTATTAAAATATTTTACTGGTTCATTCCTATTTAATATTGCTTTTAGTTTTTATTTATTATGTTAATTAATTAATAAATATAACTAAATTTCATTAATTATTTTAAGATCTTTATTTTAGATATGATTATTATTTTAATAAATGCTTTAGTTAAAAAGACATATAGTTAAAAAAAATTACTTATTTATTCTTAATTCGTATAGTTTTTAATTTTTATTTTTATTTTTTAATTAATTAACTAATTTATCTAATTTATCAATTATTTTAGTTATTTCAATAAATAGTATTTAATATGTAACTCAACTAACAAATATATTTATGAGGTAATATTATTAAATAAATTTAATTATATAAATAAATTATTTTAGATATGTAACTATTTAACATAATTCAAAATTTTAAGACATCACAACTCATAGAGGGCATTTAGGACTTTAGCCATCAAGTTAATTTTCAGTATTTTTTTATATTTTTAATTGCTTCCCTATTAAACTTTTCTCAAATTCCATCTACATTACAATTAGATTTGCCATTTCAAAGGAGTTTTCGTAATTTTTGAAAAAAATAGGACCTTTTCGTAATTATGCAAAGTCTCATAGGTGGCAGCCATAATTCATCCATTATACTAAGGAAAAGTTATAAAGTAGAATTTATTAAATGATTTACTCATAATTGGTGGTAATTAAAAATAAAGATTATAAAACAGTTAATCATATTTTTTATAAACAATGGTTTAAAATTTTTGGCAGCAAATCAAGAATGATTATCATCAACTAACCACACCTTTTAAGTGGAAAAAAAAGGAAAAAAAAAGAAAAGGTTATAAAGTAGAATGTATTTAGAATTTTAGTTAAATGATTAGTTCATGATTTGAAATAATTAAAAATTTCAGCAAATCAAAAATGTATTTAACCACAATTGTTTTTTATAAGTAGTAAATTTCTTGAGTTGAATATGAGTAATTAAGTAATATGGGCTAGCCTTCGAACTTGGCTTCCAATGAATGATATCACGAAATGAACAAAAGGGCTCGAAGCTAATCTTTCTAGAGGCAGCAGAGACCCCATAAATGCATATTAGTCAACATTTTACACCAATTTCTAGTCTCCAAACATCATTCTTTGATAGCCTGCACAAGCATTGGACATAAAGACATCACCATACAGCAGGAATGAACAGAAAATCAATATTCACGATGACATTCAGTCTTATCTCATATTGAAAGAGTCGAGACCTCAAGAGAATTAATGTTCAATACACCTTACTAAGTGAGAAAAATAGATTAAAGACCATCAAATTAGTGCATATATATAACGGCAATATATTAATCTCTCAACTCAATGCAACATATATCAAAAAAAGGTACAAAGAATAGGAAGATTGACGTGTATATAAAGTAGTGCCAATACATTGATCTCTTGACTCAATGTGAGTAATATGTACTAGAGAAAGATACAGAGACAATTACATTAACGTGTATATATAACACGCAAATACATTGATCTCTCATATCGAAAAAAAAGATACAAAGATCATCAGATTAACGTGTGTAATACTCAACTATGTGAGAGAAAAAGAGAAAAGGACTTCAGTGACTAAATTTCTCGACTCAAATGTCACAAGCCCTTCGGTGGATTATATACGTTACAAATCTTGCAACACTTCTCGCTTCAATCCCATTGATGTGCACCTTCCACAACGATATATCAACATACAATGGATCATTTTGGGGGGAATAATTCCAGGATAAGTCATGCTAACCACTTCCACTTGACAAGACCTGCACAGAGAATTCTGGAAAATTGGTGTTACACTTTCAAAAAATAAGTCCAGATACAAAATGGCTAAAAGTTTCTCCTTTCAAGTTTACCCTCTTAATCCATGGCAATTTATCACATTGTCGGAGAATTTTAATTTTGTTCTTGCTCCCATACCATAAGTGTTCTGGGTAAAGTATTTTGAATCATTAAAGAGAATACACAGGATCTAGTGCGATTAACCCAAAATTTTAACCCAACCTCTATGATAACACAGGAAACTGAAGAATGGAGGACTGTTGAAGCTTAAATCACTATAGCCACAATTAGCATCCATCCAATCTTCCACTACAAGATTTCAATTCATTTGTCAAGGTAGAAAAGCTACCATACATACATACATACATATACATATATATGTTATGTATCTCAAAAAATTCAGAGAATCGTTATGAGATAATCAATATCCTCTATCTTCTTTGCCATGGATGCATTTCCTAGTAATGAATGCACAGAAGCATCAATCTCAATGGCTCTCCATGCCTCGCATGTTGTTCAGATCAAGATGAATAATGCAGCGTGCTTCATAAATTTATAAGATCCGACATTTCTCCAAAACCCATTTTGAGTTCCATCAAGGGAAAAAATGCAATCTACCTACAACCCACAAGTGTTCTTCAGTGCCTGAAGAGTCAATGACACATAAAAGTTCTAATTAGAGAAAGCAGACAAGACGTACCTGTTGCTTTTTGCGACTAAAGTAACAGCAGCTGCGACTTGTGATCAATGCCGTTGAAGATAAAAGTCCCACTCATTGGAATAAATTGTCTTGTAATGAGCTGCAGTTCACAAAAACACCTCAATTTGCAATTTCAAACAAATAAAGAAAGCACTTAATCTAAATGATGGTAAAGAAGATGATGATTCTGCCATTACATTTCCTAACGAATATCTAATGGTAGAATTTACCTTACTCAAAAGAAAGTAGTGGAATATTGCAGGATTGAATGTATGTTTAGTAACTTCCACAAGGTGTATCTCTTATATTAGTTGGCAGACAGTAAGTTTATACTAATACATCACCCTAATCCAGTGGGTTTATCTCTTTTTAACTCAAAGATGATCAACTCAATTGCAATAAATTTGTCTAAAAAAGAATCAACTTTTGTTGTTTTGGGATAATTATTGGAAAAATGCATTTCTAGATGTTGCACTAGGGAATATCTAAGGAATCAGAATGTGTTTGGATTAGTTGCTAGAAAGATATGAAGTATTTTTGGAAAAATGCGTTTGGATGAACCATTTCGGACAAATACATTCTATTTTACATGTTTTTCATACAAAATTTTGCCTTACTTATTATTGTAATATTAAGATAATGATTGAAAAGTATATATTTACATTAAGATAACAATCGGAAAATATGACATAGAAATGTTTATTTATTTTTATATCAATTTAAATGTATAAAGTATATATATAAACATTTAAATTGATAAAATGATTAAAATGTAGATAAATATGAGAAAAGGATTATGGGAGAATGAAATTTTATTTTGGGGCTAGTTTCGTGGGAATTAAAGCATCATTTCGCAAAATTCAATTGCCAAATGTATCTTCATTCTCCGAAGACAAAAGATGCATATGTGGAAAAACACCTAACCAAGTTGCAGTTCCAGATTTAGAATGCATGCTACCGGCCTGCCATTATCAACCAAATACACACACACACACACACACACACACATATATATCGCTACAATCCTGAAAAGGTAACGATATTTATCTAAAGATTTACAGTTTAAGAGGCTGAACTAGTGTAATACTGACCGAACAATATTGTTCATGAAATTTTACTCGCACTGGCTGAAGATGAGATTGAAAAGCGAACCTTGATCACCTCCTGTGATGCAATTCCCCCAACAAAGGAAGCCACAGCATGAAGCTCTGCAGCACCATAACGACACATCTCATTGATAAGGTCTTCTGTTAAGGTAGATCCACTGCATCCCAAGTCACCAAGTAGGGTAACAGCTGTTGTTTTCAATCTAGATATCTCCTCATCCATCTCACTGCAGAATATATTAATCACAATTAGGCAGGTGGTAATAATTTTGAAATGGAATGATTAGAAGGCCACCAAAGGCTTAAAGCCTACCCATCAAATTGCCCAGGAAAGCTATTGTAGTTTGCAGCAAAACGATCCACAGCTCGTAGAAGAATATAAAATCCCACTGCAATACTTCAGCATGAAATCAAAGTACCATCAGTTAGAGAAAATAATGCAATAGATCCACTAATGATGGGAAAGGCTAGATATTCAAGCAAACAAGGGAAGTATACGGTCGATATAACTACTAAATGCCTCTCCACCAAAGAAAATAAGGACAAACTTAAGGGCCAAAAGTGCAACTTTCCTGGCATTCTCCATTTACCTTTAACATTAAACCCTCCTATTGACACAAACAAATTTTCGATAATAGGTAAATCAACAAAGGCGAAATCAACAAACCAAGAGCACACTAGCACAATCCCTTTCCAATGTTTATTTGCACAAGCTATCAGATTTTCCACCACTTCTATCCCAGCCAACTTTCCTACTTTTGTCCAAAGCTGGGTTCTCAAATATCATAGACTCCAAGCAAAGAATGCACTTGATTTAAATGAGCACCTTCAGCTTTTGAAGGCACTCCATAAAGCTAAGTACTAAAAAACACATCTTTATTCAATTGGTCAACCACATTCAAGTGAAGAGACTTCCATCTTTTGATTCCAGGAAACAACACGGACATGCCTTTCGAGGTTTTAATTATCCTTCTGATAATATTTGGGATCCCTAACTCTCATAGTGAAAATCCAGGGTGATATCTCCACAGACTATTCCTTGATTATTGACAGTATAAGAGAAGTAGTACCTGTAGTCTTCATCTGTTAGATACTTTTGTAACTCCAGATGAAGTGGTGAACCGTACTCATCCTCAATCGGGCGATATCTGCATATCTAAGACATTTTAAAAACCCAAAAATCAAAAGTTGTCATGAGCATGCTATTTTTACTAAACAAGTATCTCTTTGCTAAAATCTCATTACTTGGTATTTCTCCAAAATATGTCTGACCAATATGATGACTTTAAATCGGATCAAAGTTAAAGGACATTCGCTATAGAAATTTCTCCTTTGTGGGCAGGACCAGGGACCTCTATGGCCAGTAAACTTTACAGAAAGGCATAGCCAGACACTGAATACACAACTATTCAAGTAATCCTGCTATCTGATTAACGAGTTAAAAGCTGGGAGAAGTGAAAAGAAGGCGGCAAAAGTTTTGAGCATAACCTTCAGCTTCCGTGCATTTTTGCAAAAAATTTTTATGGTTGCCTTTGAGATGCTATCTGGATCTCTACCTAATTTTTTTAAGATTGTCCTCACTCTCTGCTCCATGACAAGAAAATCAGCCTCAGCCTTAGCCTGGTAGATCTTTTGCAAGTTGACATATAACCTATAACAGACTCAGGAAATAACATAGATGTCAGCAGAAGATTCAGTTGAAAAAAGGGGCAAGATGAATCACAAAAAACCAGTTACTAACTCAGTAGAAGATGTCATATCTGGGATTGATCCCTCCAGAGGTGCCTCTCCACCACCTTCATTAACTATAAATTCCTGAAGTGTGAAGAAAGAAGATGCTGGTGATGAAAAGTCAGAAACCATGTAACATATGGCTTTGGACATCCAGTTGTTACAGAAAATTTATGCAAGGAGGCAGTGATTTCAAGCAGTTAATCATTAAGTGGAAAATTCATCTTTTGCCATTTCACAAAAATGCTCAGATACATGCAATCTCAATGATAGCAGATTGATCGACTGCGTGCTTACGACTAAAGACTGGAAAGCTAGATCTGCAATGAGATTTTGCATGTCTATTCCACAAGGAAACAACAATAATTGCATACATAGGGCACAATGATTGAAAATAGAAGTATCTACCAATGCTGTTCCCTTTCCCTCAAATAATCAAAACGCGCACAAGCATAATTTTATGCTACTAGCGATGGCCTGGGCAAGCACTACATAGTATTTCTCACCTCAGACAGAAGTAGTTGGCATGAGCTGGACAATCAAAGCAGCATAATTGTGATATAAATCAATTGGCGCTGTAAGCCAGATTCTAAGGTCCATTGGGGTCACAGGACCATAGCCCATCAAACCTACAAAAACTTACTTATGCAACATGTTCCTGGAGGTCCCTCCAACCTACAAAACCCCTAAATTATAACATGCTCCTGGGCCTAAGATAATTTTAAAAGGACAGGACTTAAAGCACCTTGGACTACTTGATTGGAAAGGATGCATTTCACTAGAATAAGAACTTATTTGCAGCTAAAAAGTTCCTCTACAAACAAAAAGCTTGAACCAAAAGTGCAGCCCATAAACTTTCAGAGCAAGATTCAAATTCATCTTAAATCTTCAATTTTTGATAAAAGGACTGAAAGTTCCATTTTGATGCCATAGTAAGCCAAATCACAAGGAAACTAGTTTCATTTCTGAGAAAAGACTTGAAGAAGTACAGTTCAAGATAGAGATGTCAAATGTGACGGTTCAAGGCAGTTTTGAGCCGATCCAGGCCAGCTTGAGGTTGTTCACAGCCCGGACCGTGACGGGCTGAAATTTGCAAAATCCAGCTCGGCTCAAAACCAACCCATTATATAGGTGGGCTGGTTTATATATGAGCTGAACTAGGCAGGCCGGATCGAGGGTTGGCCCGAGGGCTTTTTTTTTAAAAAATAAATATAAAAATTCCAAATTTTTATATTTATGTGATTCTTAATGTTTTTTTCAATACTTATATTTTTTTGGAAGATTTAATAATTTATATTTATGTTATTTTTAATATTTTACAGCACTTAAATTTTTATAAAACTTACAAATTTATACTTTTATTAATTTTTTGCATCAATTATATTTTTCCAAAAACACCACCGAATAAGGTTGTGAGGGGTTTGGCATGGACCTCTTTATCCATAATTAATTTAGAAAAATAATTACATAGAGATGGATATGACCAAACCTCTAAATGAAAGTACATATTAATAATAAAAAGAAATGAACAACTTTGTAAAATTAAATAAACAACTTTGTAGTATCTAAATATCTAAATACGTCCAATGATAATCTAAATATTTATAAATTAATAGATTTTGTGAGAAATTGAGCAATTGTAGTGTAAGAAATAAAATTTTAGAATATTTGAGACTTGAGAGATTTGAGAGAAGTTGCACTAGATAGTAAATATTTCTATTACAACATGACCATTGCAGAGGTGTCAAAACGGTTGGCCCAACCCACGAAAAAAAATGGGCCCAGCTCGGCTCTCGGCTCGTTTAATTCTTTAATATGAGCTGGGTTGCACTGGCTCACTTGAAACCCCATCCCAAGCTGAAATTTTGCAATCCGAGACCTGCTCAACCCGCAGACAGTGAAGGACCGTGGGCTGGCCTAGCTTGCGGGCCAGCTCGCAAGCTAGCCCACTTTGCCGGCGATATTTTTTTAATTTAAATTATAAATTATAATTTTTTAAAAATTAATAGTTTATTTTAAATTACAAATTATAAATTATTAATTTAGAAAAATTATAAATTTACAATGTATAAATTAAGAATTAAGAATTTAGAATTTTAAAATTATAAATTGTAATATTAAATGAAAAAAATGAAAAAACAAAGGATAACATCTACTTTTCCGATCATGTGACCGTTGCCAACGGTTGGCCAGGGAAAACTTCAAGCTTTGCTAGAAAAGCAGCAAAGCTTGAAGTCCAACTGTTGGAGTCCAACGGTCATGTTGGAAATTTTCTTTTTCTTTTTTTTTTAATAACAAATTACTACTATAAATATTGGTCATTTGTAATAAAAATATTTACTACCTAGTGCAACTTCTCTCAAGTCTCAAGTATTCTAAAATTTTATTTCTTACTCTACAATTGCTCAATTTCTCTCAAATCTATTAATTTATAAATATTTAGATTATCATTGAGTACATTTAGATGTTTAGATATTACAAAATTGTTTATTTATTTTTATTATTAATATATGCTTTCATTTAGAGGTTTGGTCATATCCACATCTATGTAATTATTTTTTTAAATTAATGACGGGTAGAGGGGTCTATGCCAAGCGCCTCACCACCTTATTTAGAGGTGTTTTTTAAAAAATATAATTAATAAAAAAAATTAATATAAGTATAAATTTCTAAAGTTTTATAAAAACTTAAGTGTTGTAAAATATTAAAAATCACATAAATATAAATTATTAAATCTTTCAAAAAAGTATAAGTGTTAAAAAAAACATTAAGAATTACATAAATACAAAAACTTAGAATTTTTAAATTTATTTTAAAAAAAATGCGGGCCACCCGGCGATCCAGCCCGCCTAGCCAAGCTCATATATAAACCGGTCCACCTATATAGTGAGCTGCTTTTGAGTCGAGCTAGATTTTGCAAATTTCAGCTCATCACGATCCGGCCCGGACTGGCTCGAAACTGACTTGAACCGTCCCATTTGACACCTCTAGACCATTGGAGTCCAACGGTTGGACTCCAAGCTTTGCTGCTTTTCCAGCAAAGCTTGAAGTTTCACATGAGCGGAAAAGTAGCCATTATAATAACGGCTACTTTTCCTTTTCTTTTTCCATTTAATATTATAATTTATAATTTTTATAAATTTAAATTATATTTCTTATTTTAATTCTTTGTTTATAATTTTTATAAATTTGTAATTTATAATTTAAAAATTATAAATTCTTAATTTTTTTAAAAATTATAATTTATAATTTAAGTTAAAAAAAACGCGGGCTAGCTAGGCTACAAAATTTCAGCTTGAGAATGGTTTGTAAGTGAGCCGATCCAGCTCAACCCATATTAAAGAATTAAACGAGCTAAGCTGGGTTTGACACCTCTAGTTCACGACTACAATAATTTCCTGTCATGGTTTAAAAAACCGGACCAATTGGACCGTTGACCGGCCTGCAAACCAGTCCAGTTTTCTTAAAAAATCTGAGAACTCAAAAAAAAATGCCCTATCTTGTTAAAATCGTTCAAACCGGCCGGTCGGACCGGTAAACTGCTCATGGTTTAATTGAACCGGAGCGGTTTTTCCATTTAATTTTGAATGAATTTTTTTTTTTTTAATTTTTTTATCTAAGTACAAAGTTTGAAGGTTAAGGTACACCTCACAAGCTATCTAAAAGTCAAAAAAAACCTTGGTTTAGAGTTTAGACTTTAGAATTAACACATACACTCTCAACTTTAAACTTTAGATTTAAGATATTTAAATTATTGTGATCATTTATAATATAAATTGTGAAATTTGAATTGTGATGTTAGACAATATCATTTAAGCTCTTTATATTTTATATTTTGGCATTTTATTAATTTTTAAATAATATATATAATATAAATATATATTTTTCGTAATTACGACGTCACGGTTCAATTACGGTCCGAACCAATGGTTGAACCAGTTAACCATGAACCAATAATTTTTTCGGTTCAATGAACGATCCAATTTTTCGAACACTGTTTCCTGTGACAACTAGTGAACTAATTGGGACAAAAATTCAGGAACTACTGACTATCAATAATAATCCAACAACAATAGAATATGATTTATCAAGTATCAACAAAAATCTAACAACATGTGTTACATTTATATGAGAACATACACAAGTTACCTTAAGAGCTGCCACCAACACCCAAAAGTCGGATGAAAGGGAATTAACTTCAGCACAGCTATCATTAATTATCTGCTGCAGGCTTGAACCTAATATGATGAAAAAGAGGGTAACTTCATTACAGCTCAGGCAATTCTAGTTGTTACTTTAGAACAGATATCAAGCAGTTTAGCAATATAAATGTCAAAACTGTTCTCAGCTATGCAAAACAATGAAATTCTGTAGGAATCTCCTACCAGCCAAAACTATGCACTAATTCAGTCAAAAAAATTATGAAACTCAGGATTAACAAAGATTGGATAAGCTTTTTCCTGCAGGCAGTAGTTCATGGACATAGATAACTTACTAATTCCTTGAGAGGCAAAGACTTTGAATGAAGCTTCAATGGCTTCTTTGTAATTTTCTTCATCAGATGCAATCATCTTGGCCTTGATCAAATCCTAAGATGCCCATGCAGAATCCAAGGACCACCCTCAAAAGGCAAAGACATAGAATAAAGAGGAACAATAAGGTGTCAAGGGAGAAGAACTTATTATGCACCTTAAATTCTTTTTTCTCTTCCCGTGTCAATGGAAGACCTCCATCATGGTTTTTCGCCCACTCTTCTGCCAACTTAATAAGAATGATAATATATGGAGTGTGTTTATGAATGACAGGATCAGCTGTATCCAAATCAAATGTTTCTGCAAACCTGTAAGTGAAAAATATTCAGTTGCCGTCTTTTAGGTGGAATTAGGATACAGGTTGACAAAATGTAAGGTGTGCTATAGGTCATAACAGAAGTACATATAAGCTACATAGTAATATAGAAGATCAGACCTCCTGAGCTCTGGCCATGGGTTATTTAACCGGAGATCATCCAGAAAATGATCAGGTTTTGATTCAATTACGGCATGTTCCTGCAGAAAGATTCAGATAATTATCCTTTGCCCATATGAAAGTTACGTTAACAAAATTCATCCTTGAACAAAAACTATTATTAAAGGAAATTCCAGAAATTAATTACAATAAATTGTTCGTCTATTTCTAAAAATATCGATGTTACCTACCTGCATACTTATCCGAACAAAACCAGTGAGGCCATAAGAGCGTGCAAATATCAACATAACATTTGCATCACGACAGATTTTATCCAGTTTCACCATTGAGTCTTCAACAAGCTGAAGGAAAAAAACAAGACATCTAACTAGAGAACTTGTTTACTGTAGATGGACATAACATGAGATCATATAAGAAAGAAAACAATAAGTGCTAAGTACAATATATGGATACATGAACTTCATTTTATAAAATAGATGTTTGTCTACAGTAGGGAACACAAATTTTTCATAGATCACTTTCTTTTCAAAAGATGATATTGTTCAAATCATAAAAATCACACCGAACAAATGGGAACGATAAACCAATAATTGAGAAAAATCTACCAGTGAACATCAAAACAGGACAAGAATTCAACACCAATAATTCTTCGCCCCTTCTCTACATTTGTGATTATAGTCAATCCAAATGTTACAAGTAGAACTGAAGTTTGGGGATTGTTTAGGATACTTTAAACCAATTGAGAACTTTTTTTCTTCTTCTCCTTCAAAACTAAACAGTTTTGATGAAATATGAAAGCTAGCTGCTGTTCGACCAATTAATTCAAAAAAGTAACCTGCAAACTTGGGAAGCACAGTTTCTCAAATTCAAATCTAGAATAAGCTCTACCACACAAATCAGAAGCATTTATAAAAATAAAGGTAATTCCTTATACTACAGTAAAGATTGTCAAATCAGATTAACATCCCAAGACTCACTCAAAGCAAAAGCACTGAAGTCAGAAATTTAAGCCAAAAGGCCCAAGTCTTGCCAGCTTAAAAGCAGGTATCTGAATGTGACAGTTTTTTTTTCCCATCAACCCCAGATTGCATTTATATCACTGGCATAAAAATATTGTTTAACAAATAACCTTTTAAAGTTAGAATGCTTTCACAAAGCTTGCACAGAGGCTCCCATTTTCGCACTCAGATCACACCTGACTTGACAACAAGCATCGGTTCACCAATCGCTCCTACATCTCCTGCACATTCCCATCAGATAGTTTTCCACAAGGTGCATTCCTCTCTCAGTTTTATTGTGTGCTAAAGTCAGTCAAGACTATATCAGCCACATGCTCATTTGGAGTATTTTTATAAGTCTGTTAAGTTTTCTTGAGCTTAACTTGAACTGGACCAAAAATTAGAGCTGCCTTAGTCTGATCTCATTTCCAGATCATTACAAAGGTTATATGCCTGCCACATAAAAAGCAAATAATCTTGCACTATAACAAATTGAAATTCCCTCCGTCACACAAAAAATTTTGCACATGGCGGTTTTTTTTTTTTCAAGCAGATCTGAAAACTACAATTAGCCTTATCTAACTTCATCTAGAAAGTTGACAAGTGAAAAATGAGTAAGAAAATTTTAACCCATTCTAATTTTTGAAGTGAGAAAATACGAACAAGTTACACTGCCAGTCAGGAGCATAGAGAAATCAATACTAAATTTTGAATTCAACATCCATTTATAAAGCTGGCCACATTTCCAATTCAAATATATAAGCAATCACTGGAAAGCGAAATAGGTAAATGCAACGTAACAAATAACGTAGCAAAGCCATGACAACTTACAATAAGCACAGGTACAAAGATTTCACACATCCATACCTGTGTAGCAATAACTAAAGTAAACTGTGAAAAAAACAATGGATTCGATTCAATTAATGTCTCCGGATACTCCTCAATAAATTTTGCCTTGACAGCATCATTCAACTCTTCTAGAAAAGCACAAACAGTTTTCGCTTTTGATTGCCCAACACTCGATTCATCCACTAGATAAAAAAGTAATAGGATGAAAACATAACCCCCATTAACAAAAAGACAAAAGATGCAAAAGCAATGACCAAATTTAGGAAGAATAAATATAATCATACCCATGAAATTATTCCCTAGGTCCCCAAGCTCAACTTTAGAGCCATCAACAACAGTAATACTTCCAACCCCACCAAGAACTAAATTTTTCAAGGTCTCCGAACCCGTGGGCCCACAATTCAACAAGCATATGCTTGATTTCTCGAGGGCTGTTTGTCCTTGCTCGCCCCATATCCTGCAAGATCAATTTTCAAATACAAAAGAATTTGAGACTGATATTGTGCGGGGGTGGAAATGGAGAATACTGGGAATAAAGGGAAGCAAAATGGCAATAGAGAAAACATGTTTCTGTTACCTGAGCTGACGATCGTACTTGTTTTTGGGTTCCGCCATTGGAGACTTGCTTGGTTGATACGCAGAAGAGCACACTAGTCTAAAAGAGTGGAAAGAAGAGAGAGTTAAAGGTGTGTGTGGTTTTTAGCTTTTAAATAACTGATCTTCGCAAAAGATGCAGCAGTGTTTTCTTATCTGTTAGACTTAGACCTATACAATCTGCAGTGATTCAGTAACGTGGGATATGAATTATATATTTTTTAATAGTAGAGTTGGGAAATATAAAATTTGTGTTGGGAATGTGATGTATATTTGTTTATATTTTGGAAATAATTAAAAAATTATTTTGAAAAATTTTGGTATGTTTATTTATGTTTTAAAAAGAGACAAATTATACTGTAGCAGTCAAATAACTACTTTTTTAGTTGATTTTGAGTGTGCAAACGAATTTTAGTTATATTTTTTATTATAATAATAGTAATAAAATATTGTAATATGTAAATGTATGTATACGTAAATGTGTGGGGTTTTTGGACATTTTATGTATTCATCTTGGGAGAAAATCATTTGCTTTTGGTAGAATGTAACCAAACATAGCCTTAATTATGGAAAAGTAGGAAAAATTTTCAAATCTTTGAAAAGTATGTAGCATTTGTTTCATTTATGAAAATTAATTTTGATGTGATTTTTTCTTTTCTTGGCATGTTTTATTTTCAATAAAATCATTCTTTTCAGTTAGGAATTTAAGAACTTCCAAATTATGAAGCATAAATATTGGGAGATTAGTGGGGGACTGGGGGTTTGTACATTAATTGTAGCATAAGTTTTAAGGCATCATTCTTGTAATATTAAGGTTGATGGATTATGGATAGCATTCTTGTTAGTGAAAAACCATGTTGTGGCATAATTAATGAGGTGTGAATGTGGATATTCATGGATAAATGGCATTCATTGTATTTGAAAGTAGTAATCAATTTTTATTTTTTTTTGTTTCCAACCTTTTCATGAGTAATATGATTTTAGAAATTCCACTTGATGATGTTTTTGCGTAAATGTAATATTAAAAAGTGTAATAAAGGACAATGGTCCAATAGATTTATTTGGATGTCAATGTCAGTCAGTCATGAATAGCAAGTACAAATATCAATAGCATAACAAAAATACTTTCCTCCTCGTTGATATATTTACTTGCAATAATTACAAACTCTCAAAACAATCGATAATTGCATCTTTAGTACACTATTAGTATATTTAAAAAAAATTAATTAGCTAGTTGCAAATAATTCCAGACAAAGGAGCAATAGATTATCCAAAATCTACACCACGATATTGGCGGTCATTTTCAAATCTCACATAACATTTGATGCCACGAAATAAAAATAATGATAATATTCTACACCTACTCTTTAACAGCGGTGAAAATGGGCCTCTTTATTTAGAATTTCAGTTGGCCATGATTATCGTGCATAGTTGTTGTAGGTGGAATTATGAGAGGATGAGAAACCAAAATATTAAAGAGTACAAATCCAACAAATTGCAACCAAAATATGATCAACTCTTGCACTAAAAAAACTACAGCTCCTTTTTCACATACATATATCCGACACTGCATCAAAGAACCGTAGCCTACAACCAAAAAAGAATGGCATAAAAATGATGGGACATAAGAATAAAACTGTCCCGGAACTGGAAAAAAAAAGATACCAGATAACGTATTATAGAAGAGATGAACATGCTTAGCGCACCAAAAATACACAGCTTCTCAATCTTTTGGAGGTGAATTATGGGCATCTGAATCCGAGGGGATACTAAGATTGGTCTCCAGCATGAAAGAAAGATCATGCATCTGTGAGATCAGCTTCCTGACGTCATCATTAGTGGATTTTCCAGAGGCAGCTTCATCATTTGCAGCTTGTCCGGATTCATGAGAAGTGTTGCTATCTTCGGTTAACCTAAAGTTTATAGAACATGTCAGGAAGTTGGGCAAACTTGAGGAAAGTAGAAGGGAAAAGAGACAGAGATTATGAAGATTATGAAACCTTATAATCATGGAGCAGAAAATTGGCTGGAAACAAAAAATGACAAGCTACCAGGAAACCTTGTGTTTTGGTCGGCTAGAATTTCCAAGTTTTTTGCTCATCTTGCAACTAAATCCATTAGACACGTACATCACATCTATCTTTCAAATAAACAAATGATTCCATGCACACCTGCATGCAGGTGCATGCGCGCACATACAGAGAGAGTGCTTTAAACAGCATAAGAAACCATTCTTATAAAGGGTTAAAACATACCAAAGATGAATTCCCAGGAAAAACAGAACATAGATCTCACCTACTCACTGTAATTTTGGGTAATAAACTACTGCATCAGCATTAGAAATTAGAGAAGATATTGATATCTTGAGAGGTCATATGAACAGAGGGATTTAAAAAAAAGAAAAAAAAGAAATTAAAATTTCACATCTTCACAAGCCTAATTGCTATCCCAAAAGTTACCCCATGCAAGGCGTTGAAAAGATGCTAAATTGTAGGTTCCTTTCTCCCATAGTCATGAGGAAACAAATAAAGGGCATTAAGCTTTGGAGTTTTTGTGGTCAATATCTTTCATTCCAAGGTAAGGATTGGACCAGGATTCACCAATTCCACATTTGATTCACTGCTTTGGACACCAGGAGTTCTGCTGAATCCTATTTTCTACCCGAACTGAGTCAAGTTTTATAAAGACCCAATGGAAACTGATCCAGTTGGATTCAAGTAGAACAATTTGGGTTTCAGTATTTTGTTCCTCCCAGGCCCTATGACAGAGTTGGGCGGCTAATGTGCAAAGACCCCGAGCAAGATGACCAAACATCATTTAAGTACGAGAGAAAGAATAAAAAAACAGCTATTACAGGCACAACATGCAAAATCGAATGACTAGCCCTATGCCAGATCCGCAGCTGTAATCAAATGTTAGAACCTACTTGGGCAGGTCAGGAAGGACTGTAGAAATAAATGCAAAGTATTTTCAATAAATGACTTGAACTAAGGGTGATATAAATGTTGGGATAACCCTAAGGTATCAACTTCTTTGATTCTCCATGAGAACTAGATTTAGGCAACAAATTAACTCAAATACATAAAAATTACTTTTACCTAGCTTCCCCCCATCCACCCCCACACACACAACCACAAGGGGGGGGGGGGGGGGGGGGGGAAGAACATGAGGGTTCTTGTTTTGACTTTGGTGATGACCTTTAATATAGCTGATTGGACCAAAAGGATCCGCCGACCCCATATATGAGTGAAACAAAGTGAGATATCATTTGGATTGTAGAACAAAGAACCAGTTAAGAGGATACTTTCCTGGATTATAGAACAAAGAACCAGTTAAGAGGATATTTTCCTCCTTTTAATACCAAAACATAAGCATTAGCTCAAGTAATAATTGTGAGAACAGAGAACAAATAACCATTTGTGCACCTTTCACGGAAGAACTGGTTATGAAAATTTTTACATGCCACGATGAAGATCCATAGGAAAGGGAATATTGATTTATCATGAAGAAAGAACTTCACATTCAACAAACATAGTTTAACCGACAAAAGACAGCAACTGAGAGTAAAAAAAATGAGAATATCCTTTTAAGCAGGATAAATACGCACCAGTTTGAAGCAGGATTTTCTGACACATTAACTTCTGCAAGGGCATTGCTATTGCTAGTTGAGGTAGAAAAGAGATTTGGTTGTGAAGAGCTACCAACATCTCCTTTTTCAAACTTATTGTCAACGGAGCTGAATAAATCTAACTCTGACAACTTTGGGTCAGAAGTGGAAACTTGATAATCACTCCCAGTCCAAGCATTTCGGAAAGGATCTTGTAAGCTGGTTGAGCCCGTAAAATCGTTCCATTCTTCAAATGAATCTTCATCAATTGTCTTATGCTCCTCATTCATGGTCCTTTTTCCAGTCATGTCCATGTTGGTTTGCGATTGGAAGTCTTGAAACAAATCAACACTAGTAGACAGATCCTTTGAATATTCTAATGTATGATCACTCCCACGGTCACTATTAGTGCTGACAGTAACATCATACCCACTGGTAAAGTGGGACTCCTTAGAGCTCTGTGATTGGAATTCTTGAAACAAATCGGCACTGACAGAAAGATCCTTTGAATATTCTATTGTATGATCACTCCCAGGGTCATTCTTACTGCTGACAGAAACATCTAACTCACTGGAAAAGTGGGACTCCTTAGGCATAGAGCTCAGATTATTCCACATGTCATCTGAATTCCAGTCATCAAATGCTGGAGAAACTGCTGGAGTGTCTTTGGGCTTTGCATCATTCAGATCTTTTGCAGGTCCAAACACAGACTCAATGTGAGCAGCAAGATCAACCTCCAAAACTTTGGAATGGTCAAATGATCTGGAATCCTGGAATTTATTTCCAGAATCAGCAGAGGAACCTGCAAAATGCTCAGATGATTTATGACCACCAAGTTGATTTTCAGAATCAGCAGACAGAAAATCTGCCTCCCATTCAGAAAAAGCAGTATCCATCCTGTGCTTGGAAGAGCTGTCAGCTGGCTCAGATGATTGAATGTTTTGAAATAAATTTTGATTGTCAGGAGCTGCAGCCCCAATGAGGTTGTGCATAAATGACTGTTCAATGGAAGTATCAGAGAGGACATTCCTGTTTGAGTTAAGAAAGAACTTATCTGGAGCCACTCCAGTTAAACTCAAGGATCTTTTACTCTCTTCCGAATGCTTGTCTGAGAAACTAGTCTCTTGCGTCTCTGTTTCGGCTGGCCATGGTAACTTAAAATTTAAGAAATCAGACAAGGGGGTTAAAACTTTAGGAAAGCTCGGACCTTGATGTTGCTCACGTTTATTTGTTGGATCAACCATTTCCTGCAAGATCGTGCTACAATTTCAATTGTAATGGTCATTCATCCAAACTGACAAAGACGCACAAATGTTGTTATTTCCTTTGTATTCCTGGTCAGGTGACCAGAAAATCAAAATAATTAGAAAACCTAGCCAGAGACAACAAATTCTGAAGACAATGGAATATACTAAATGCCTACTTCAACTGTCATGAGCATGCCTTGCTACTTTGACACAATTATTCACGAGAAATGCATCAAATTAAAAATTTTAAATTGTTCAGTCTCTATGAGGAGATCATACAGATAAAAAGCTTCCCTTTTACCTTGATTCATCCAGAATCTTGCAAACAACTTAATTTTTATAATATAAACCCATCAAAAAATGCATATGACTATATAATAAAAACACAAAAAAATAGCACCTTCACGCATAAACGATTGCACATTGCACAATACAGGCACGATAATATAGCAGTGAGATTGATTAAAAGCATACCGATCCATCGAACCGGAGAGACTGGAGCAACCACTGATACCCAATTGTGGAAGCAAAGCAGATGGGCTCTGGAACGACGTCATAGTGAGGCCCACGGCCGCAATACACGCAGATGATAGACTCGGATCCTCTGAGGAGCCTTCCTTTACAGTTCTTGCAGCGGAGGTGTGGCGGCGAGGGGTCGGCGGCAGCTATTTCGGCGGAGAGAGGTGGCAGCGCGGGCAAAGTCGGGTCGGACGGGTTGTAGTCGGACAGGCCCGCAGCTGCCCGGGTGGAGATCTGGACCTGCCGGATCAGTTCATGTGGGACTTCGGACATTTTCCTCATCAACTATTCTCACACATTCACACTGTCAGTTTGTGTTCCCTTATTCCAAGCGCATCTTTTGTTTTCATTTGTTTCCTTTTTTCTTTATCACATTAAGGTGAGGTTAAATCGCTTTTTGCCCCCTTATACCTCGTGGGGCTATGCCACCTTTTTTTTTTTTTTCAAAAAATAAATTCAATCAAGTCATACCTAAATAAAAAACAAGACAAACTCAAATAATAATAAAATATAAAAATAATATTACTTTACACCACACTTATTAATATTGATTTATCGATCAATCATAATTTTTCTTGACTAAAAACAAAAATATATATAACTGTAATAATCTTATAGTATTATGGTACGAAAAAAAAACAAAAAGAAAATGTAAAATAAATTTAATGTGTCTGAAAGTGAAGTGAAGAGGATTTATATGGACGGTCACTTCTTTCAAATTTGTATAAAACTATATTATATATATTTTGATGTCAATAGAAATAGCTTTAGTATATTTTATCCCTCAAGTCAATTGGTCGACCAATGTTGGATTTGGGCAAAGCTTGTAAAGTTGGCAACTTGAAATGAATCTGGTTTGATTATAGAGACGTCTCGAGTTTGTTCAGTATATAGGAAGAAATGTTGGAGAAACTTAATGAAAGAGGTAGGAGTGGATCTTGATTTGCTTGTCTTTGAGCATTAAATGATGGAATATTAATATTGATTTATCGGTCAATCATAATTTTTTTTGACTAAAAACAAATATATATATATATATATATATATATAACTGTAATGATCTTGTAGTATTATGGCACGAAAAAGAAAATGTATAGTAAATTTAATGTGTCTGAAAGTGAAGTGAAGAGGATTTATATGGATAGTCACTTCTTTCAAATTTGTATAAGACTATATTATATATATTTTGATGTCAATAAAAATAGCTTTAGTATATTTTATCCCTTAAGTCAGTTGGTCGACCAATGTTGGATTTGGGCAAAGCTTGTAAAGTTGGCAACTTGAGATGAATCTGGTTTGATTATGGAGACGTCTCGAGTTTGTTCAGTATATAGGAAGAAATGTTGGAGAAACTTAGTGAAAGAGGTAGGTGTGGATCTTGATTTGCTTGTCTTTGAGCATTAAATGATGGAATATTAATAATTACTGATTGAGATGGCAATGCACTATCTCTCATAGATGGCTTCATGAAATATATCTATATGTAATTTATGAGCAGCTCTGATTTTGCCCCACATGCATCCAGAACAAATCGAAATTCAATCCATGTAAAAATACACGAATCTTAAGATTACTTAATCAATAGGGATATTCTTGGGCATTGAGTCCTTACTCCTTCCAACAAGAGCACTTACTTCTATGACACCATCACCGGTACCGGCTGCTCCTCCGCCCCATGCCCTAGATATGCCATTTCCGCTAACACCTCAGTTGTTGCCACTTCCATTTTTTCTTTAACCTTTTCAACTTGCCCAAGGAGCGGTTCTTAAAGAAACCTTTCATTACAGTGTTACTGGAGCCTAAGCTGCTTGGCTTCGTTCACTCCGAAAGAAAGATGAGGGGTATTTTGATCTTTTAATAAATCTGCTCATATCACATTTATTAAAATTTAAAACTTTATCACTTTGAATTAATAAATTATCTTTTATATTTTATGAAAATTAAATTTCATCTTATAAAATTAAAATTTTTAACTAGGTGAATACCCTATTAAAATCGCCGTAAGGTTGTCAACGGGTCGGATTTGGATCGGATCTGTCATATCCGAATCTGAATCCGACCCGAAATCCGATAGGATATTTGTTAATCAGTACCATATCCGATTCCGATGGATATCCGAAATCCGGTTAAAAAATCCGATCCGATTTCATTTTTTTTCTTTCTTGTTTTTTTCCTTTTAAATTTTATAAAAATATTGTATTTATAAAGTAAATATATGTCATATTTGAATTTTTAACAACTTTTTATTATATATTAGTCAAAAAGTTAAATATTTGAATATTAAAGTCCTTTTTCACATTATATTAATGTATAGATAAACTATTATATGTTATTATATTTGATATTTTATCAATATCCATCTTATTTTTTAGGTTAAAAAACTCAATATTAATAGTATAATATAGATGTTAATATAGATATTAGGTCAATATAATATATAAATTTTATTTTAAAATATTATTAATATTATATATAAGAGTATTAATTTAATAAAAAATATTAAAGTTCGGATTCGGATCTTTAACGGATCGGATTACTTAATTCCATATCCGATCCACTTATTTCGGATTTCGAATATTTATAATCGGATCTGATCCATCGAATATTTTAATCGGATAAAAATTCTAAAATTCGGATCGGATTCAGATTGGATTTGGGCTAAAATTTGATCCATTGACAGCCCTAAACGTCGGTATGAGACGGGCTTGATTTTTGCCTGGGCCTAAAAATCCCCATGTTATGGGCCTTTAAATCAACGAAAAGTAGGCCCTTTCTTCATGAAAGGCCCAGACCCTTCTCAAACCCAAGAATCCAGGTCTCCCATGGCAGGTGGAATGTTCAATTTTCTCTTCCTATAGAACAGATATCGCCAAACCTTTTTCCCAAGAAATCTGGAATTCGATTTATATAGTGCGAAAATATCATTCAATTAGAGGATTCCAATTGAAATCGATCCGTTACCGTTAGAAGGAAGAGGTATTTTTGCAATTTCAGGGATGGATTTCGAGTTGAGGAGGGCAAGAGAGAAGCTGGAGAAGGAGCAGAGAGAGAGGAAACAGAGAGCGAAATTGAAGTTGGAGAGAGAGAGGAAGGCTAAGCAAGAAGCAATTCGCCAGCGGGAAGCCATAGAAGCGGCTCAACGAGAGCGCCGCCTGGACGCCTCCGCAGCTGAGGCCAAGGTCCGATCTTTTTCTCTCTTCACCCTTCTTGCTTTATTTTTCGCGACGAATTTAATTAAATATGAGTACTTTTTTTCTAGGTTATTTAGTTGCTGGAATTTTGTAAAAAGATGATCTTTTGGAATGTTGATGCTTGGTCTATATTTCTTTTTTATGTTGGATCATTTGTTAGTATTCTAGCTATATTGTGATAATACTCGAATGCCCAAATCCAATAGCTTCTTTTGGCCTATTCCTTTTTATAGAATCTTAAACCACATTAAAAAGGGAAAAGATAAGGAAAAACAAAAGGAAAAAGGATGACGAGGAAGAAAATCTTAATATGGTTACCTAGTATGAAATGGTGTTAAGAATTCTATTGATAAGCTTGGTAATATGTATGCCTTAATGCTTGGTTTAAGACAATAGCACAGCGATTCTGCCTTTGAATTGTGCAATGCTTGTGAACTACTTTGTCCAGTCCTTATAGCTTATTGAGCAGTAACACACAAATTCAGAATTTTATGGAATTTGGAACAGTGATATATGTAAGTAGAATGTTTCTCCGACAGCATCCTTTTATGGAAAGAAACTTAACTCCATCAATTTTGAGACTGAGGAGCAATATCCTTTTGGCCTAACTTTTGTCGTTTTTCTATAATATTGTCTTTCTATGTGTGGAATGTTCTTTTTGAACTTTATATAGATTGCAGGCTTTTTCTTTTTTCTTTTTTCATTTTTGATAAGATGATCCAATCATAGTTTAAATCTCTATTTGATGATTGTAGATTTATGTGTCTTTCTCAGGCAAATCAGCTAGCTGAAGAAAATCTGCTTGCTGGTCGAGGAGTCAATTTTTCTCGTATTTTAGAAGCTGTGCCTTATCAGGGTAGTGGAGATAAGATTAAATTGCCACCTTCCTGTTTCACTGCGTTGTCTGAACAAGGTGCTTTTGACAAGGGACCGTTACATTTCTCTTTATCCCTGATCCACCAGGAGTCTACTTCAGTTGCAGAGAGTGCTGAAAAGGATTGGCTCAGGTCGACACATGCTGGTGTCCTGGAGTTCACTGCAGAGGAAGGTTTTGTAGCACTTCCTCTGCACTGTTGGAGTAACTTATTCCCTACAGAGGCTCCAAATTCTGCTATGGTGGAAGTACGTTATGTTTGGCTCCCAAAAGGAACTTATGCAAAACTTCAATCGGTTGAATTTGGCTTTTCTGACATTCCCAATCACAAGGCAGTCCTGGAAACAAGTCTTCGCCAACATGCGACTCTTTCACAAGGTGATATGCTCACCGTCAACCATGGCGTCTTAACATATCATCTGCGTGTTCTTGAGTTGAAACCTTCGTCTAGCATATCTGTTCTAGAAACAGATATTGAGGTTGACATAATAGGTCCAGAGTCTGCAGAAAGAGCAAACCAGTACGTGCTGAGACCTCTTATCTTCGGAAAGCTCGAGTCTGGAGCGGTTGATGAAGGAAACTACATGTACTATAAGTTTATTGTAGATGACAGTACTTGGAGTAGAATTTCCTCCAGGGATGCAAAAGTTGTGGTTAATTTAGAGTCACAGACACAAGATGGAGATATTGACCTCTATGTTTCAAGACATCCCCTTCTGTTCCCTACACAACACCAGCACATGTGGTCTTCCCATGATATGGGTTCAAAGGCATTGGTACTTGGCGCGGAGGATCAAAATTTAGGACCAGGCACTTACAGTGTCGCCGTCTATGGCTTCAAAGGGACGTCAAAGTACTCGGTGTCAGTAATTGTTCAAGATGTTTCCACACAGAAGCTTGGTCAGCATGCGGCTTCTTCATCATCATCTGCTGAGGTAGATACTGTAGAGTGCGGAAACTGTAAGCGCTATATACCTTCAAGGACCATTGCCCTTCATGAAGCCTATTGTAGTAGACATAATATCGTTTGCGAGCATGCGGGTTGTGGGGTTGTTCTTAGGATTGAGGAGGCTGAAAACCATGTCCATTGTGTAAAATGTGATAAAGCTTTCCAGCGGGGGGAGATCGAGAAGCACATGAAAGTGTTCCACGAGCCACTTCATTGCCCCTGTGGAATTGTTCTTGAGAAGGAGCAGATGGTAAGAACAAAGTTTTTTGGCTTTTCTTAGAATATCTTTACAGTAAAATATCTATGAACTTGTTGAATATGGGTGATATATTAGAACAAAAATTCATAGTCATGACCTTTTTCGTTTCTATTTCTGCCTTGCTAATATGTACGTATGATGATTCTTGGCAGGTCCAACACCAGTCCTTAGATTGCCCCTTGCGGCTTATTACATGCCGATTCTGTGGAGACATGGTTCAAGCTGGGACATCCGCTGCAGATGCACGAGACCGAATTAGAGGATTATCAGAACACGAGAGTGTTTGTGGATCTAGAACTGCACCATGTGACTCATGTGGACGTTCAGTAATGTTGAAGGACATGGATATACACCAAATTGCTGTCCATCAGAAAAACTAGTCTTAATTTCATACGCACACTTTGAAAATGGTCGTAGCTTTTCTGAGTTCGAAGTTTATGCCGTTTAGTTCGAATCATGAAGCAATCTGATTATATTTATATCCAGGCTGTTTCCGCCTTGTATACATATGCATGAAAAAAATTTGCGACCTTCTGTCCCTCTTATTTGGCTTCTGAGGTTTTCTTTTATTCAAGTTATGTGTATTTTCTTCATTCATCCTCAGTAAGTGTAATTCACTGGAATCCAACTGTCTTGTATGGTAGAAATAAATATCATTTTAGAAAAATAATTACACATTTCAAAGTCACGAATTTTTTTTTTTTTGAGGAACATAGTCACGAATTATAATTCATCATTTTATTCCTCAAGGCAAATTCAAACTATAGACCTTTTTCTTGTTTTGATAGAAAAACAAACCGTAGAAGTGGACTCTAGCAAGTGGGTTTTATTTATTTATGCTGTATTTTGATTTATTTTTTATTTTAAGCAAAAGAATATAAGAAGTCGTCTTCTGTGTAATAAATTTGGCTTTGATACTATTTCCTTGGAAGTGTTTTGGTCAAAATTACAAAGCCCACTTAAACAAAACAATAGGAAAGGAAATTATCTTTTACATAATGGGCTTTGCTTTTAAGTTACTCAAACGACTTAAGAGAGTACATTAGGAATGCAAATAAGTCGAACTTTGACTATTTTTCAGGTTCGAGCTCGAGCTCAAATCAAATGGACTAGACTAGAACTCGAGCTTGACGAGCTCAAAAACTTGAAGCTCGAGCTCGGCTAGGCTCGGCTGGCTCAGATTTATGTTTCATCATGGGCCTGAATTCGAATGTAATACGAGCTCTCGAGCTAGGTAAACTTAGGATTTTTTTCTAAATAAGGTGTAGAAAATAGAAATGGTCTGCCAATGAGTTTCCATACAATACAAAAATATAATGTCAAACAAAAAACCAAACAAAACAGCCTCCATAATGCAAACTGTGAACAATATTTCAACAACATAAAACCAAAAAATTAAATCAAACAAAATTAGAAAAAAATCAACCCACTACAGAATAGACATCAGAAAAAATCAACCATTATAGAATAGACTTCAGAATAGAACTTACCTCGAATATTCTGATGGAAGGCAACCTCGCTGACCCGCGAGGGACGACAGCCGACAGGCTACTGTGTGGTACTGATGGTTGCCAAAGAGAGTAAAGCATGTGGAAGCGATGGCCGATGAGATGGGCGAAGGACGACGGGCGATGGGGGTCGATGGGACAGTGGCTGTGAAATAGATTAGGGTGGACAAGAGAGAGAGAGAGTTGAAAACAGGATAGGAAATTAGGAATTAGGAAAGAAATGGTTTTGATTTTGTAAAATCTAAAATTTTAAACTTACAATAATATATTAAATTAGTAATTTAATATATTATTATAATTGTATTATATATAAATAATATTTTTTTTTAAAAATGATAGGCTCACGAACCTGCAAACAAGAATTATTTGGCTCGAGCTCGAATTATTTGAATTCGAGCTTGAATAGTTTTCGAACCAGCTCGTCAGGCTCGCGAGCTGGCTCAGTTCGTTTGCATCCTAGAGTACATAGGTATTTATAAATACTAGTAATTGGTGCACACTCAATGTGTATGCATTTAAATATTGAAGCACAATAAGTGTACATACATATATACAATACATCTTTATTAACTGCAATAAAAATTGAATGTAAAGAAACTTGATTCATATGAAATTTGTATCTATACTATTAATAAAGAGCCTACACTCCGTTTGGTATATTTTCAAATGTATTTTCTAAAATATTCTAATTTTTAAAAATTCTAATGTTTGTACAAAATAACTACTATCCCACTACCTTCTTACCTTTCCCCTCACTACTACTACTACATAATAATTCTATAAAGGCCATACTTAGTTATACATATTTATATTTTTCTCAATTTCATCTTGCAGGTATGTATGATTTCTCTCATTTAAATTATTTTTTATTTTTATTTAAGTTTTTTTTTTCCAAGATGCATGAATGAATTTGGCATCGGTATTAATTGATTGATTTTTTTCTCTCTATTATAATAATTATTTTCAAGCCATTTGAATAACATTAGTTTGTGTTTTTATTGAATGCGCACACATCGAGTGTGCACTGACTACTAGTATAAATAAAATATGAACACATGTGTTGAAAGAAGAATAATTACTAAATCATAGAGTGGGATTATGAAATGGAGATAGTGGGATAGAAGAATTGTTAGTTATTATGTAGTTATATAAATATAAAATAAAAATTGAGGGCATTCTAGTCTCATCACCCAAAAACACACCATTAAGACTTTGTTGCTTTATTAATAGTATAAATTATATAATAAGACCTTTTCCAGATACAAATATAATTTGTATTTCAATTTAATTCATTCTTTCCCTTTTTCAGTACATGAATAAGCTCATAATACAAATACATGTACTAAATAAAAATGTCTTTCTCTTTAACTTCTTATTTTTAAAAATGATGAATTACTATTTCCAAGAGTAGTAATATAAATAATTATATCATTAATTCTGATTTATTATTTTTAATGACACGCACAAAATACTCATATCGTCATTTTTTTTAATAGTTATCTAAAACTCGGTGTGCAATACTTATTATTGAGTCAAGGAAGTACACTGAAAACTAAAAATCAATAAATCACTTGTTTTTACTTTGGTTTTGCCTTGTTTCCCATTACAAGAATGATCCTTAGTTATACAAATACTTATATAGACATCATTTTAAAGAAATTTTGAACCACAATCAAACATTGTTGTAAGTCAATAAATTCGGGATTTGTAGTTTTTCTAAATTTCTATAAAAAATTTAAGTTGGACCTTCATGTTTGCTTCAATTGGAATGCTCGTTCTTCATATTTTTGCTAAGTATATGCAATATTTATTTGATCAGTTAATCTTATCACTCATTTTATTTCATTTTTCATTATTCAGTCATTCCACTTAACAAAATAAAAGGAACTATCGGTAGAAAATGATATTTTATTTATTTTAAAATTTTAATATTAGCGCAAAATAGAAGGCTATATTCTTGTAAAGGAAGTGAGGCTTCTGAAATCTCTCCGCGGCTCCTTAAGTATTGTTGCTCTATATATGTGCTCTGCATTGCCGTTTTTGGCTTCAATAACAATCCGTACATTCAACTTTTCACCATCTACTTGAGTAGATCCTTCGACCACACGTTGAAATTTTAAATTTGTATGGCTCAATTTATTGTGTTCTTCCACTGCAAATCTTCCGAGTTCAATCACCTTTCGATCCTTTATTTTCTCGATTGGTTTCCATTCGCCAGCACCAAACACTTGAAAATATTCACAAGACACAAAAAATGTAAGGACGATGATTAGGGGAAGGCATTGATATTTTAGACCCATTTTTGTGGGATCAACTTATATGGTTATTTTGAATGTGTATTTTGCTTATGTTGTAAGTGTGGCAAATCTTATATAGAAGTACCAATGTAGTGAATTGGGGTGACTTTTTTGGTTTTTCAACATTTTGAGTGTGTTATATTGTGGACATGCAAATAGTGGGTTTTATTTCTTTAGGGATAAGATTGAGAAGGTGATAAAGATTGAATAATGTTAATATCATTTGTATTTGATTATCCTTTCATATATTTATAGTCGTTGGCCTTTTTTAAAAATAAAGACTTTTAACATATTTAATGTGTGTGCTAAATTTTTTATATAAATAAAAGGAAAAGTTAAGATGAATAAAATAATAAAAGAAACAAGTAAATAATCGGAGAAATAAATATTAGTGAGAGAAGAAAAGAAAAAAAAAGTGCCTTATAATTATCTTTTTAAATGAAGTTAATTTTGTCAATATATAAAATAACTCGCTACTAAGATTATCACACTTTATAATAGAATATAGATATATTACTAGAACAACATTCTTTTCCTTTCTAGGAAAAAATAATGATACAACGAAAAAATTGAAAAAGGTTTGAAATGTTTAAGGACATTAATTTTAAGATACTACTCGCATCATCTCGAGTATGTGTATAATATATTTTTTTACATATTATTTTATTTTAAATCCTTTATTCTATTTCATATTTTATCTTTTAGTCCAACTTATTGAATATATGACACATGTATTTAATTTTTAATTAATTACTCTTATAATAAAATATTTAATACACTTGACAAACATCTATGAAATGAAATAAGAAATGAGACATGAAATAAAATATAAGATTCAAATCGATATTATTTACCATGTCTTAAATAGAACTAAAAAGTTTCGACCCAATGCTAGACACACCATCGACAACTTGTTTAACATATTCCAATTATACGACAAGTTTTTTTTTTTTTTTATGTATTTAGAAAAAAAATATGAGTAACTAATAACAAATTAATAAAAATTATTTTTTTCGGAATACTTTGGAAAGTATTTTGCTGCCATTTAAAATTATTTTCTTTATGATAAGATCAAATTCCTTTATTCTACCATGACACACATAGTTCAAATTATCTAAAATTCCCTCTTTTCATATATTAGGATTGGAAATGCGAAAAGTAGCCCTAATATTGTCAATCAATGGCATCTTTGTCACTGTCGTACACAAAACTTATAAACAGTTTTTTATGGTTTAATGGAGTTATGATGTTCAATTAATTAAAATCATTTCAAGTAATTTCACCATCAAAAGTATTTAGTATATGTATGTGATTCTACTCTAAAATTGTTGAAAATATTAATTAAAACTCACACGTTAAAACATTAAGAAAGCTACAAATAAAATAAATTAAAGTATAAAAAGGAATAGAAACAAAACTTGGTTTAAGACACACACAAAAAAAGTACATTTATAAAATTTGCTGCTGCTCAGGTGCAAATAGAATTCGACATCTACTTCTAAAACAATAAACTTTTAAAAAAATTTGATGTACGCTCAAATAAGAAGTTTAATGAACTCGAATTTTCTTATTGTCACCTTATTTGGTAAAAATATTTAAAATATTCAAAGAGAATATTAAATGTATAAATATATCTTTACTACAAGCTATTGAAAATTTCTTCTCTTTATTTTTTAAATTAACAAAGAAGTACATTTATAAAATTGTATGTGTCCTTTGAAGAGTTATATACCTTGTTGAAAGAAACACATTCTCAAAAGAGAAGATATAACTTTCAGAAAATAACTTTTAAAATTTTCTTGTTTTTTTCTGTTGTTTTAGAAACACAATTAATTTATAATTAAGATGATTTACTTTTGTCCTTAAAAATAGTAGTTCCCAATCAATTATAATATTGTATTATTTGTATTATTATCTTAAATTAGAGGGTATTTTGAAATGAATATATATCACCATCTTATAGAATAGGACATTTTCGTGGGGATGTTAAAAAAAATGAGCATCTAATTTGGGAGAAAGAGTATTCGAGATTTTCCAACAATTTAGTTAATAATTTTTACTTAGCAAAAATGAGTATGACGTAGGTCGCAGCACAGCTTATTACCGTGGGCTTGAAGCATGACAAAATCATCATTAATATGTCCAATATTTTTGTAGTTATTGACCAAGAAAACTTGCGACCTTCTGTCCCTCTTATTTGGCTTCTGAGGTTTTCTTTTATTGAAGTTATGTGTATTTTCTTCATTCATCTTCAGTAAGTGTAATTCACTGGAATCCAACTGTCCTGTATGGTAGAAATAAATATCATTTTAGAAAAATAATTACACATTTCAAAGTCACGAATTTTTTTTTTTTTGAGGAACAAAGTCACGAATTATAATTCATCATTTTATTCTTCAAGGCAAATTCAAACTATAGACTTTTTTCTTGTTTTGATAGAAAACAAACCGTAGAAGTGGACTCTAGCAAGTGGGTTTTATTTATTTATGCTGTATTTTGATTTATTTTTTATTTGAAGCAATATAAGAAGTCGTCTTCTGTGTAATAAATTTGGCTTTGATACTATTTCCTTGGAAGTGTTATGGGCAAAATTACGAAGCCCACTTAAACAAAAGAATAGGAAAGAAAATTATCTTTTACATAATGGGCTTTGCTTTTAAGTTATTCAAACGACTTAAGAGAGTACATTAGGGATGTAAACGAGCTGAACTTTAACTATTTTTTCAAGCTTGAATCAAATGGACTAGGCTTGAGCTTGAGCTCGACTCGACTGGCTCGAATTTATGTTTCATCATGGGCTCGAATTCGAACTTAATATGAGCTCTTGAGCTCGGTAAACTTAGCATTTTGTTTTTCTGAATAAGGTGTAGAAAATAGAAATGGTTTGCCAGTGAGTTTCCATACAATACAAAAATACAATGTCAAACAAAAAATCAAATATAACAGCCTCCATAATGCAAACTGTGAACAGTATTTCAACAACATAAAACGAAAAAATTAAACCAAACAAAATCAAAAAATAAAAATAAAAAATCAACCCAGTACAAAATAGACATTAGAAAAAATCAACCATTACAATATAGACTTTAGAATAGAACTTACCTCGAATATTCTGATGGAAGGCAACCTCGCTGACTCGGGAGGGACAACAGGCGACGGGCGACTGTGTAGTGCTGGTGGCTACCAAAGAGAGTAAAGCATGTGGAAGCAATGGCCGATGAGATGGGCGAAGGACGAAGGGCGATAGGGGTTGATGGGACAGTGGCTGCAAAATAGATTAGGGTGGACGAGAGAGAGAGAGAGAGAGAGAGTACTGAAAACAGGATAGGCAATTAGGAATTAGGAAAGAAAGGGTTTTGATTTTGTAAAATCTAAAATTTTAAACTTACAATAATATATTAAATTATTAATTTAATATATTATTATAATTGTATTATATAAAAATAATATTTTTTTTAAAAAATGATAGGCTCACGAGCCTACGAACAAGAATTATTTGGCTTGAGCTTGAGCTATTCGAATTTGAGCTCGAACAGTTTTCAAGCCAACTCGTCAGGCTCGCGAACTGGCTTAATTCGTTTGCATCCTAGAGTACATAGGTATTTATAAATACTAGTGATTGGTGCACACTCAATGTGCATGCATTTAAATATTGAAGCACAATCAATGTACATACATATATACAATACATCTACAATATTTATTAATTGCAATAAAAATTGAATGTAAAGAAACTTGATTCATATGAAATTTGTATCTATACCATTAATAAACAGCCTACACTCCTTTTGGTATATTTTCAAATGTCTTCTCTAAAATATTCTTATTTTTTTAAAAAAAATCTCATGTTTGTACAAAATAACTACCATCCCACTACCTTCTCACCCTTCCCCTCACTACTACTACTACATAATAATTCTATAAAGGCTATACTTGGTTATACATATTTATATTTGTAACGCCCTGACCGGGAGGTGCCTACTTTCGGCCGAGGTGCTACTTACACAATGCCACACGTCATTCTTATAACAGAAAATACACTTCTCAAAATTTCAAAATAATGCAATTCCACAGCCATCTCCATCGGACAATTACTTCTGAGCTGAAATATTTTGAATCACACTTGGCACTTCTATCATTCTCATTGGCTCATGTGTAGCTGGGGCTAGCCTATCTCCATCACTTGTTCTTATCTGGGGGTAAGAAAGGGGAGCAATAATAACAACGTAAGTCCAAATGACTTAGTGAGATAATTTAACAATAATCACACGGTAGCAACTTCATAATCAGTACATTTAATCCCAAGGGCTGTGAGGGAATATTTTAATCAAAATTTAGAGTGATCCATCTCACCACCGTCCCATACCAGTGATGAGACTTCACAAATTCACTAACTCTCACAGGGAAATTTTAAATCACGATTACGACCATAAGGGTCGATATATCACTTGAACAATCACTGAGTTTGTATCAAATATTCGAGGTTCAAATGTAAGATAAAATTAATAATCACTTTCACACTTTTGCTGTTGGTGGTTCTCCTACCATATCACTCCACTTTCGAAAACACGAAAATTCTTATTCCTCCAAAGTACCGAGTGATCGGCTCGGACACTTAATCATTCACTGGGCATGGCTAGCTACATGCCTGATCCCGCTCATAGACAGCTACCTCCAGCTAGCCTATTGAGTAGGGATTATATGTGCATCATGCACGGGTATCAGCCGAAAGATCTGTCACCGTCAGTCCGTTCCGCCCAGTCGCCTTTCGTAACCGATCCCAGGGCCCACCCCAAGGGTATTAAACACTTTCACTGTTATCACTTAACATGACCAACAACATTTCATTGAACACATCAAGTTGCCATATTAACACGAAATCACTAATTCAGCCCCAGGCTGATTTCAAGATAGACATGGCGAAAATAACATATATTTCAAAATCACTTTTTAGCTTCCTCAACACAATCGCCAACTTTAGATAAAACGATATTAATTAATATCAATAAAAGCACTAAGTGAAAAAGAGCGATGTGAAGTACTATTTTCGTAAACTGTTTATTTTCTGAAAACTCATTTACACACTTGGACTCAAGTGGATGGAGTACTATTTTCATAAACAGTTAACTTTATCAGAACTTGGGTGGAAGTGAATTGCGGGGTGCGGAATCAATCATGTAAAATGGGTAAGGGGCTCAGGTACGAATAGTCCAAGAACTACAGATAAGAGTAAGAGAAGTTCCAACCAACTACTAAAATAATTCAAGAGTAGCAAGTCAATGTTACATAGGAAAATGATAATTGTTAGCAGAAGGGAAGCTAAATAAAGATGATATACACGTATCAATGTAAATATACAAGATATGAAATTGTATCTATCAAAATTGTAAGTCTAGGTAGCAATAATTTGAGAATTTCGAGCAGAATGGATAGTTCAAATAAACTAACCAAGTGAACATAAGAGCAAAAGAATAGCATAGAACGATCACGTATCGATCATTGAATCTTAACACAATTAGAACCAAGCGGCAAGACATAATAACCAGCACATATGTTTTTCCCCCAGCAAGAAAGCTAATGTAAACTCACTTGGAAAATGTAGAGGAATTCTTAATCGTATAATCACTCGGGTTCTGACTTCTTAGTTAAATCGAAAGCACTGTCACAAAATAACTCGAGTTATCATTTCATCAATCTTCTGAGTCTTCACTATAAGCATAATGAACGCCATTATCAAACTTAAGGGTATTCTGACATAGTCCTGATAACTCTTAGATATATAGACAGTCTATGACCTCGTTTCCCAACTGATTAAAAGTCCAGATTACATAACTTAAACCCACTATTGACTAGGATTTCTCGATCATAATTCTCAATTTCATGTTACACTTAACTGTACAAGGTAATCACTTATCATAGTTCGTAACTCGACGAGCCGATAAATTGGTTGTTAATATCTCATTAAAATTTCGACGACAATGTGATAATTCCTCAAACCGATTAAACTCATTACTGTATTAATTACAAAATCAACACATGACCTTAAACCAAATTATAACTTAACAATCTTAACCCTGATCATATTCAACTCCATTCGAAAATCTAAATACATTCAATAATTCAATCGAATCAAAATTTGATTATTGAAATTTACCCAAATTGGGTCGAATCGGGACCCAATCTCACGTCGGAACTAGTCTAGGCGAGTCCGGAATCAAATTCTGCACAGGCTGCCAGAGCAGCCAACCACATGCCGCCGCCGCCGATGGACACCGCCACCACCAGTAGGCACGCCTCGACGCCAGGAGCACAACGCCCTAATCAATTTCTAGTTTCAACCACTGTAGGCCGTTCAATTGGGCTAAAACCGCCGCAACTAGCCCTAACGCTGCCGCGACGCCACCACGCCAATTCCCCCTTCGTTCGCCAGCGAAACCTCAAATTGAGGGCATCAATGCAATGCCCATGTGCTGCTGATCAAAACCCACTACAGCACCACCATTTTACGCCGCCGTAAACGGCGGAACAGTCACCCCCGCCGAGCTCCGTCGTTGGGCTCGATTTTTCGGCGGTTCTGTTGGTCGTTTTGGGTTAAATTTGGTATGAAATTGATCCTTGAGCTGAGATATAGCTTTATACGATTTTTGTTTCAGATTTCATAGCTGTTTTCTAGCGATTCGACGGCGGGCCAAGAGTTGGGCCATTTTTGAGAATTTGATAAAAATGGGTCCTTCAACTATATATATAAAAGTACTTTCAGCCTCTTCCATTTTGACCCCCAACCTTCTGACCGACTTCATTTCCACCCCAAAAGATTTCAACCGTCTTCAATTTAGTCCCTGGCCTTCAATTGAGTCCTCCAACTTTTGTTTTTTGCACCTTGACCCCCAGAATTTTTGTTTCTGGACAATCAAGTCCAAACAAATTTATTTTGAGATCCTCCACTTTTATTTCTCTCACATTGACCCCCAAAACTTCTAAAACTTTTGCAATCAAGTCCTTTTTTATTTCTTTTTTTTTTTCGAACCTTAAAATCCGATTATTCGATATCTTGATTTCTAAACCCTTATTTTTTAAAATACCGAATTTTAGGGGTGTAACAATATTTTTCTCAATTTCTTCCTGCAGGTATGTATGATTTCTCTCATTTAAATTATTTTTTATTTTTATTTAAGTTATTTTTTTCGAAGATGCATGAATGAATTTGGCATCAGTATTAATTGATTGATTTTTTTTCTCTATTATAATAATTATTTTCTAGCCATTTGAATAATATTAGTTTGTATTTTTATTAAATGCACACGCATCGAGTGTGCACTGGCTGCTAGTATAAATAAATATGAACACATGTGTTGAGAGAAGAATAATTACTATATCATAGAGTGGGATTATGAAATGGAGATAGGGGGATAGAAGAATTTTTAGTTATTATGTAGTTATATAAATATAAAATAGAAATTGAGGGCATTCTAGTCTCATCACCCGAAAACACATCATTAAGATCTTGGTGCTTTATTAATAGTACAAATTATATAATAAGACCTTTTCCAGATACAAATATAATTTGTATTTCAATTTAATTCATTCTTTCCCCTTTTCAGTACATGAATAAGCTCATAATACAAATACATGTACTAAATAAAAATGTCTTTCTCTTTAACTTCTTATTTTTAAAAATGATGAATTACTATTTTCAAGAGTAGTAATATAAATAAATATATAATTCATTCTGATTTATTATTTTTAATGACACGCACAAAATACTCATATCGTTATTTTTTTTAATAGTTATCTAAAACTCGGTGTGCAATACTTATTATTGAGTCAAGGAAGTACACTGAAAACTAAAAATCAATAAATCACTTGTTTTTACTTTGGTTTTGCCTTGTTTCCCATTACAAGAATGATCCTTAGTTATACAAATACTTATATAGACATCATTTTAAAGAAATTTTGAACCACAATCAAACATTGTTGTAAGTCAATAAATTCGGGATTTGTAGTTTTTCTAAATTTCTATAAAAAATTTAAGTTGGACCTTCATGTTTGCTTCAATTGGAATGCTCGTTCTTCATATTTTTGCTAAGTATACGCAATATTTATTTGATCAGTTAATCTTATCACTCATTTTATTTCATTTTTCATTATTCAGTCATTCCACTTAACAAAATAAAAGGAACTATCGGTAGAAAATGATATTTTATTTATTTTAAAATTTTAATATTAGCGCAAAATAGAAGGCTATATTCTTGTAAAGGAAGTGAGGCTTCTGAAATCTCTCCACGGCTCCTTAAGTATTGTTGCTCTATATATGTGCTCTGCATTGCTGTTTTTGGCTTCAATAACAATCCGTACATTCAACTTTTCACCATCTACTTGAGTAGATCCTTTGACCACACGTTGAAATTTTAAATTTGTATGGCTCAATTTATTGTGTTCTTCCACTGCAAATCTTCCAAGTTCAATCACCTTTCGATCCTTTATTTTCTCGATTGGTTTCCATTCGCCAGCACCAAACACTTGAAAATATTCACAAGACACAAAAAATGTAAGCACGATGATTAGGGGAAGGCATTGATATTTTAGACCCATTTTTGTGGGATCAACTTATATGGTTATTTTGAATGTGTATTTTGCTTATGTTGTAAGTGTGGCAAATCTTATATAGAAGTACCAATGTAGTGAATTGGGGTGACTTTTTTGGTTTTTCAACATTTTGAGTGTGTTATATTGTGGACATGCAAATAGTGGGTTTTATTTCTTTAGGGATAAGATTGAGAAGGTGATAAAGATTGAATAATGTTAATATCATTTGTATTTGATTATCCTTTCATATATTTATAGTCGTTGGCCTTTTTTAAAAATAAAGACTTTTAACATATTTAATGTGTGTGCTAAATTTTTTATATAAATAAAAGGAAAAGTTAAGATGAATAAAATAATAAAAGAAACAAGTAAATAATCGGAGAAATAAATATTAGTGAGAGAAGAAAAGAAAAGAAAAGTGCCTTATAATTATCTTTTTAAATGAAGTTAATTTTGTCAATATATAAAATAACTCGCTACTAAGATTATCACACTTTATAATAGAATATAGATATATTACTAGAACAACATTCTTTTCCTTTCTAGGAAAAAATAATGATACAACGAAAAAATTGAAAAAGGTTTGAAATGTTTAAGGACATTAATTTTAAGATACTACTCGCATCATCTCGAGTATGTGTATAATATATTTTTTTACATATTATTTTATTTTAAATCCTTTATTCTATTTCATATTTTATCTTTTAGTCCAACTTATTGAATATATGACACATGTATTTAATTTTTAATTAATTACTTTTATAATAAAATATTTAATACACTTGACAAACATCTATGAAATGAAATAAGAAATGAGACATGAAATAAAATATAAGATTCAAATCGATTTTATTTACCATGTCTTAAATAGAACTAAAAAGTTTCGACCCAATGCTAGACACACCATCGACAACTTGTTTAACATATTCCAATTATACGACAAGTTTTTTTTTTTTATGTATTTAGAAAAAAAATATGAGTAACTAATAACAAATTAATAAAAATTATTTTTTTCGGAATACTTTGGAAAGTATTTTGCTGCCATTTAAAATTATTTTCTTTATGATAAGATCAAATTCCTTTATTCTACCATGACACACATAGTTCAAATTATCTAAAATTCCCTCTTTTCATATATTAGGATTGGAAATGCGAAAAGTAGCCCTAATATTGTCAATCAATGGCATCTTTGTCACTGTCGTACACAAAACTTATAAACAGTTTTTTATGGTTTAATGGAGTTATGATGTTCAATTAATTAAAATCATTTCAAGTAATTTCACCATCAAAAGTATTTAGTATATGTATGTGATTCTACTCTAAAATTGTTGAAAATATTAATTAAAACTCACACGTTAAAACATTAAGAAAGCTACAAATAAAATAAATTAAAGTATAAAAAGGAATAGAAACAAAACTTGGTTTAAGACACACACAAAAAAAGTACATTTATAAAATTTGCTGCTGCTCAGGTGCAAATAGAATTCGACATCTACTTCTAAAACAATAAACTTTTAAAAAAATTTGATGTACGCTCAAATAAGAAGTTTAATGAACTCGAATTTTCTTATTGTCACCTTATTTGGTAAAAATATTTAAAATATTCAAAGAGAATATTAAATGTATAAATATATCTTTACTACAAGCTATTGAAAATTTCTTCTCTTTATTTTTTAAATTAACAAAGAAGTACATTTATAAAATTGTATGTGTCCTTTGAAGAGTTATATACCTTGTTGAAAGAAACACATTCTCAAAAGAGAAGATATAACTTTCAGAAAATAACTTTTAAAATTTTCTTGTTTTTTTCTGTTGTTTTAGAAACACAATTAATTTATAATTAAGATGATTTACTTTTGTCCTTAAAAATAGTAGTTCCCAATCAATTATAATATTGTATTATTTGTATTATTATCTTAAATTAGAGGGTATTTTGAAATGAATATATATCACCATCTTATAGAATAGGACATTTTCGTGGGGATGTAAAAAAAAATGAGCATCTAATTTGGGAGAAAGAGTATTCGAGATTTTCCAACAATTTAGTTAATAATTTTTACTTAGCAAAAATGAGTATGACGTAGGTCGCAGCACAGCTTATTACCGTGGGCTTGAAGCATGACAAAATCATCATTAATATGTCCAATATTTTTGTAGTTATTGACCAAGAAAAGAGGCAAAATTGAAGTTGGCAAGAATTAGGGTGTAACACGAGTCCAGCCGAGTTGTGAGGCTCGTGAACCTATTTGATTATAGTTTGATTCAAGCTAGAATTCGAGCTCTTTTTTAATTATTCAAAAATTCGAGAGTTGGCTTGCAAGATTTTTCTTATAATAAATATTAAATAATTAGAATATATTAATAATTTAATATTTTATTTGATTTAAATTTTTTTTGGTGAACTAATCGACTTTGCAAATTTTATCGAACTCGACTTATTTGCACTCTAGCAAAATCCCAATAACATATACAAACCATCTCCTTTCTAGTTAAGTGAGTGTTTGGTTATGTTTCCCCGAGCTAGGGTTGTCAATTATGTCGTGTTGGGTTGTTTCGTATCCGATTGGAGTAGGGATATCATAAAATTTTTGCTCAACCCGAATCCAACCCAATAAACACTCAACCCAATAAGCCTCAACCCAAATCCAAACTGAAAGTTTTCGTGTCAACCCGACCCAACCCGTTTTAGTAAATGATTATTTTTCATTAATAATTCATCTAAAAAACCTACACATTTTATGTTCAACTAGAATCTTAATAAAATAATCAATTTATACCAATATTTTGAGAAAAGTCAACTTATACAAAAAATTTTAAAAAAGTCAACATTATACTCTAGCAGCCCAACTTTTGTACCGTAGAACAATTTGATAACTGAACTTCATCTAATTTTCCCTACAATATCAATAATATGCAAATTTTCATATTAAACCAAAAGTTTTGCACAACTTAATTTTAACAACAATGATGTGGAATTCCAACAAAAAAAATATAATTCGTCCCATTCAATAATTAATAATCATTCCAATATCACCAAGTAGTCAAATTTACGTAGTAAATAATAACCAATAATTCTTACAAATCAATCTAGAGTTAAATTGTTCAAAAATAACAAGTCATTACTTAAAAATGCAAAAAACATAGAAAAACTATCAAATTATTATTTTTTCGGGTTATTATCGGGTTACCCAAAATCCAACCCAAACCAACCCGTAATTTTCGTGTTGTTTATCGGATCGACCGAATATCAACCCAACCCAATAACCCCCAACCCAAACCCAATAATATCATGTCGGTTCGTATCATGTTGTCGTGTCGTGTCGAAAATTGCCATCCCTACCCCGAACAATTTTGTTTTGGGGAAACATAAGCAAATATACACTCATTTTCCCTTCAAAACATCAAAGAAAAATTTCCCAAAATACGCTCTCTAATCCTTCATAATCCCTAAACTTCTCCATTTTTCACTATACACACACACACACACACACATATATATATATTATATTATATATATTTTATTATTATTTTAATAACAAAGAAATCACTTAATTTCAATTTCACCCTAAAATCCCAACAAAAAAATATTAATTTAATTATTGCAGTAAAAAAAAAATATCTCCTCTCAAAATATAAACAAATATATCAAAACTCACCAAAACAAATTTTTAACTATTTCTCAAAACATAACTAAAAATTCATTAAATTCCCAAACACAACTTTCACATTCTTTAATCTTACTTTCAATATTCATTTTCTAAAATTACATATTAAAATCACACACACACACACACCCACAAAAACATAACAAACATAAACTTTTATGAGTCTTTATATTTTTCAACTTGTACAATTACTAAAGCTAATACTATGTACTCTTCTGCTTGCAGATCGGAATCAAATCTCATGAATCATGAAGGCCTTGAGTGGAGGGCATTTATTGGTCCCACCAGTGCAGGCTCTCTTTTTCAAATACTACCAATTTTTATGGCTATCTGTGTCCTTACATAATCGACCAAAACAAGAGGTACTATTACTTGCAATTAAATAAAATCTGATAAGGATAAAATAAATGAAGAGCATTTATAGGAATCCAACTGTAGTTAAGAAATTGCCAAAACTGTGGCTGCAGTATGAGAACAAAATTTTCGATTTGATGACAGACTATTTTTTATACGACTGCAAATGTCTGGATATGAAACAAATATAATTGATCAGAATCCGCCTATGTATTTTATGCCTATTTAGAAAACTCTCAATCAGGCTTTGGTACTTTATGTTTTTGTACTTTTCTTTTTCTATCCAAACATGTGATATGTGTGAAGAAACATAAAATATAAGATGTAATTTATTTAGCTAGTAGAAAGAAACACACAAAAATTTAATTAATTAATTGACATGTGGCTTTATTTAATTTTTTTTTTTTTGAATAGGTTTATAGATTGGGCAACTTGTTCAATTAATTTTCTATGAGGTACATTCTATTTTTGATCCCATAAATTAGGTCTATTTGAATTTGGTTCACATTTTTTTATCAGTTTTGCACATTGCATCTAATAAGTATATATATATATATATATTTCAATTTGAGGATTCAAAAGGTTTTTCATCTTGAAATTAACAGGGCGAATCACATGTCACTCATGTGGCTGTTAAGTTGAGCATTTTCTAACTTGTGAAACCAAAAAAAAAAAAAACCAACTTAACGGCCAAATGAGTGGCATATGATGGGCTTCGTCAACTATTGGACGGAAAGTTTCTTTGGTCCTCAAATTAAAAAGAAAAAATTTACTTATTGGATGCAGTGTACGGAAATCATTAAAAATATGATCAAAATCCAAATAGATCTAATTTATGGGACAAAAAATGCAGTTTACCCTTTTATTTGTGTATTTTGCAAGACCAACTATTTCTTCCATTATTTTCTGAAAAAAAAACCCTTAATTTTCTTTCATTAGTATTAGGAATAAGGATATATTTTATTTTGTTTTTTTAATCAAAATTAAGAGTACGATTTACCCACATATTTTTTAATAATATCATAAAAATAGTATACTGATAAAAAATATTAATTATATTATAAAACATAACAATAAAAAAGATTAAATACACACTTGCTAAAAATTGAAAATTAGAAGCGGGCTTGTTATATGCTTATTAAAATAATAAGATAGTTTGAGACATTATCATATCCACATTTTTTCAAGCTAATTGAGAAGAATTAAATGAAGAAATATATAGATCTGTCAAAAATAAAAGTTAAAACAAAATATTACAAATTATGACAAAACTGAAAATATAAAATAAATACGATCAAATATATGTTGCTCGAAAACTTAAAAAAAATAAAGATATGGATTTAGTCCATGCCTATAAAAATAAAAAATTAAATATAATTAAGAAGTTAGTCACATCACACATCATCGTGATAATTAAATGAGTAAATAATAAAGATTTGTAAATTCTATATATACCTTTTTAAATTAATTTTTTTAAAATTATAATGAATGTGTCTCCACCTTATTAGAAAAATAAAAAATATATATTTTTTACAATATTATTTTAAAGTTTTAATAGCATTTTATTGAAAATGTCCAAGGGAACTTATCAAATTCAATAACAAAAAGGGTAATTTCAAAAGTCATGGAAATTATTTTTTATATGAACCTATTTAATATGAATAATGAACTATAAAATGCATTTACTAACTGATATAATTCAAAAAATGTTTGACAATTTAAAATAAAAGTTGAGCTATAAAACCTAAATAATATATATTATCATAATATATCTATACTATTGATTTGTTGAGGTGTGTACCCCTTTTAAGGATTGTCTATGGTCTAACAAGGGTTTACAATTAATGAATCAATTTTCACCTTCATAAAGTTAGACGAATTTATGGCCTTCAATTGTGTTAGGTCACTTTAAATTTTTTATTTGATTCTTTATTTTATTTTTTATTCTATTTTAATATCTATATGTCAATTTTATATGATTTTAAAAAAAAAAAAACATTTACTATAAATGTCATATATTCATTAAATAAAATAAAAAATAAAACAGAAAATGTAATAGAAAATTTAAACTGATGTAAGGAAAGCAGGAAAGATAAAAGACAAGAACTGATTAAATATTTTATGAAATAACTTAAAGCTGGAGTTGGACTCCCAACTTCTTTGTAGTTATTTTAATAAGTATGGACTTTGAATGCCAACATCTAGAAATTTCAAATCTTTATGTTGTTATATTATAATTAATATTACTTTATAATTTATTAAGTTTGAGTATATATTATATTCTGTTATTTATATGTAATTTTTTTTGAATGAATTTATATGTAAATTTTTTAAAAATAGATATTGTTTAATTTTGGACATATGTAATAACTAGTTGCAGCTCCCCAATTGTCAATGTTTTTTATTTTAAAATATAATTTTACAATTCTTTTAATTCATTTGTAGTTGGATTAAAGCCCCTTTTTAATAAAAAAAAATTTATTTATTTTATTCATTTTTTAGGTGGTTATTGCATTAATTATTTAATCAAAAACTTCTAACAATATTTAATTTATTAAATAGCAAAGTACCTTTTATTTAAAAAAGTAATTTTAATATATTCAATTAATAAAAAGTCATGAAATATTATAGCAAAATTCAAAATGAATTGATAGAACATGCACAAAAGAATTAAAGACCAATTTTGGTACAATATTAACCCAAGACTCAAAATCTATTTTAGTGTTTGTATATCAAAATAAATTATTAAGGCTATGCTTGGTACAATTTTCTGAATACTTTGGAAAGTATGTTGCTGCCATTAAAAATTATTTTCTTTATCATAAGATCAAATTTCTTTATTCTATTATGACACTGATAGTTCAAATTATCTATTACAAGTTATTGAAAATTTCTTCTCTTTATTTTTTAAAATAACAAAGAAGTACATTTATAAAATTGTACGTGCCCCTTTGAAGAGTTATACATCTTGTTGAAATTAAGAAACACAATCTCAAAAGAGAAGATATAACTTTCAGAAAATAACTTTTAAATTTTTCTTGTTTTTTCTATTGTTTTAGAAATACAATTAATTTATAATTAAGATGATTTACTTTTTACCTTAATAATAGTAGTAGTCCCCAATCAATAATATTAGATTATTTGTATTATTATCTTAAATTGGAGGGTATTTTGAAACGAATGTATATCACCATCTTATAGATCAATAGGACATTTTCGTGGGGGTGTCCAAAAAAATGGGCATTTAATTTCGGAGAAAGAACATTGGAGATTTTCTAACAATTTAGTTAATAATTTTTACTTAGCAAAAATGATTATGACGTAGGTGGCAGCACAACTTATTACCGTCGGCTTCAAGCATGACAAAATCATCATTAATATGTCCAATTTTTTGTAGTTACGACCAAGAAAAGAGGCAAAATTGAAGTTGGCAAGAATTAGGGTGTAACACGACTCCAGCCGATTTCGAGTCTCATTACCCTATTTAATTATAACTCGATTCAAGCTCGAACTCGAGCTCTATTTTAACTGTTTGAAAATTAAAGAGTTGGCTCACGAAGTTTTTTCTATAATAAATATTAAATAATTAGAATATATTAATAATTAAATATTTTATTTGATTTAAATTTTTTTTTGGTGAACTGAATTCGAGTCTGCAATTTTATTGAACTCGACTTATTTGCACCCTAGCAAGAACCCAATAACATATTCAAACCATTTCCATTCTAGTTAAGTGAGTGAAGTGAGTGTTTGGTTACGTTTCCCCGAACAATTTTGTTTTGGGGAAACATAAGCAAATATACACTCATTTTCCCTTCAAAACATCAAAGAAAATTTTCCCAAAGTACTCTCTCTAATCCTTCATAATTCCTAAAACTTCTCAATTTTTCAATATATACATACACATATATATTATATCATTTTTTTTATTATTATTTTAATAACATAGAAATCACTTAATTCTACTTTTACCTTAAAAATCCAACAAAAGAGTATTGATTTGACTGTTGTAGTAAAAAAAAAAATGTCTCCCTCAAAAACATAAACAAATATATCAAAACTCACCAAAATAAATTTGTAACTATTTCTCAAAACATAACTAAAAATTCATTAAATACCCCAACGCAACTATCATATTTCCCAATCTTACTTTCAATATTCATTTTCTCAAAACACATATTAAAATCACACAAAAAAAACATAACAAAACATAAACTTTTATGAGTCTTTATATTTTTCAACTAGTACAATTACTAAAACTAATACTATGTACTCTTCTGCTTGCAGATCGGAATCAAATCTCATGAATCATGAAGGCCTTGAATGGAGGGCATTTATTGGTCCCAACAGTGCGGGCTCTCTTTTTCAAATACTACCAATTTTTATGCTATTTGTGTCCTTACATAATCGACAAAAACCAGAGGTCCTATTACTTGCAATTAAACAAAATCTGATAAGGATAAAATAAATGAAGAGCATTTATAGGAATCCAACTGTAGTTAATAAATTGCCAACATTGTGGCTGCGGTATGAGAACAAAATTTTCGATTTGATGACAGACAATATTTTTTATACAACTGCAAATGTCTGGATATGAAACAAATATAATTGATCAGAATCAGCCCATATATTTTATGCCTATTTAGAAAATTCTCAATCAGGCTTTGGTACTTATGTTTTTGTACTTTTCTTTTTCTATCCAAACATGTGATATGTGTGAAGAAGCATAAAATATAAGATGTAATTTATTTAGCTAGTAGAAAGAAACACACAAAAATTTGATTAATTAATTATTTAATTGACATGTGGTTTTATTTAATTATTTATTTTTTTGAATAGGTTTATAGATTGGGCAACTTGTTAGACAAGTTTTATATGGCATAAATTTTATTTTCGATCCCATAAATTAGTTTTGTTTGAATTTAGATCACATTTTTTATCAATTTCGCACATTGCATCCAATAAACACCCTCCCCCCCCCCCCCAAAAAAAATTGAGGACTCAAAAGGGAGTGCTTTATCCTCCTTTCTTCGTAATCTGATAGGAACCAAATAAATGAAGAGCATTTATTAGTATAGAGAGTACTTATCCTTCCTTTTCAGTTCATTCCACATGAAGACTAACTAAAGCGGTATGCATACATGCCCGCCAAATATTAATTATATCTTCCCTTTCATGCAGCCTTCCAGCTCATTACTGGCATTACGATTCCATACGAATTAAATTTCATAATACTTGCAAACTCTAGTACTCTTCTATGTGGAGAACATGTATCCAAAGCTGTATATATAGATACCTACATCTGCATGTAGATATCCCGCCAGGTGACCCAACTTCTCCCCATTTCTTTTTATCAAACTTCTCGTAGCTTCTCTCAATCTCCATTAATATACAACTCAACCATGGATGCTGATAGATCAAACATCATTGGAGCATTAAACGCTGCTGGAGTATTGATCAATAGGGAATTAAGCATCAGAACGTTTCATGCTAGACGAGGTGGAGGATATATTACACCATCTCCCAGTGAAATCTTTGGCCGCACTGGGTTGCAGCTCTCATTTTTGGAATTCTAAGGTTTTTGATCTGACGTTCAACCAGGGATATGTCTCTCGTGCCACCATCCCAGCGACCAGGTTGGTCATCACCGATGAAGACTTGCATCTCAATCTTGAAAATGCATTCTGGTGCTCTTTATCTTCTGTAAAAGAGCAACCTACAGAAGATATTATGTGTCCATTTCGAGGTGACAATATTTCTCAAGTACAACTTCAAGCTTCATATGATGGGATGTGGTGCGTTGAGGTCAACGACTCGTTATTTTTGTGGAATCCCTCCACGAAAATATATATGGCACTACCTGACGCGCCGGATAGACAATATATTGACCTCTTAGAGCCTATGTACCATGGAATGGGTTATGATGCAGTGGCACATGACTACAAGGTGTTGAGGATTTGTCAGGTCAAGGATATGCCTGCTCCGAGTTATTTGTATTCCATGAGAAGCAATACTTGGAGGCGGATTCAGCATTTTCCTTTAGGAGTAATTAAGTCGCTGAGTAGGATTGCATGTTTTCATAATGGGGCACTTCATTGGGTAGTTTATGATGGAAATGTATCAAGGCACATAATTTCGTTTAATTTGTCAAGTGAAGTATACTCAGCTCTACCACAACCAGAATATCATGCACCTCTACTTGATGAGGATTGTTTTGAAGGGAAAATTGTGTCTTTTTGCAAGTTCATTGTCCCATGGCCTTACTTTGTGGGCCATGAATGATAATGGGGTTGAGGAGTTGTGGGTACAAATGTTGAATATTGGCATTGATTTTTTTCCAGCCATTGCACGATTGCTTGAGGGGGAATCTTTTCTATTGAAACCGCTTTATATGTTTGAAAATGAAGAGGTTCTAATTTGGGTATCTAATGATAGGCAGCAATCGATGATAATCTTATACAAAAATATGGAAACTATACCACAACAAGTTGTAGCTCGAGGCCGCGATGTTAATGTTGGTTTTGTCCATGTTGAAAGTCTAATTTCGCCGAGGATGAACATGATGCTGGAACAATGAACAATACAGAGGCCAGGCAGACTTTTGCTTTGCTTCAATTAGGTTTCTGTTTGTATTATCAAATTTAGGAATCACTTATGACTATTTTTCTGTAAGCATTGCTAGTGGTTTTGATGCTTACATTTGAGATTTTAGTTGTGTTTGTTTGTTGTTGCACATTCCAAAATGTGCAACATTAAGTTTGTATTGCAGTTCTGCACTTATTTTTCTATTATTTTCTAGTGAAATTAATTTGTCTGTCTTATCTAATTGATTAATTCTTGGAGGAGCTATTGTCTTTAATTTCTTAAGATTGTTCATTTGTTAAAATATTGAAAGTAAGGTAAATAATATTTTATTTCTCATAAGAAATGTTCCAAGAGTAGAAATCTTGATTTAACTTCAATTAATCTTGTCTAATTGCAACTATTTTTAAGCATTCAAATATTTTAGTGCGTGTTTGTTTTTGTTTTGTGTTCAACTCGTATATTCATTTTGTTTTGAACACCATTTTAAAATAAAAAAAATTATTAACTTCTCCCCATCTTCAATATTAAAATATTTTTTATTTTTTATTTTTAGTTTATTTTAAATCTATTTCATCAGTCTATTATCACATCAATTAAATTTGAAATTTGATTTAACATAATTAAGTACCCACTATCATTTCAAAATAATTATAATATACATATATTTTGAGAAAATATGTCTTTTTTAGGTTAAAAAAAAAAAATAGACCATATCAATTTTCAATCCTATATCTAATTATCTAGTTATTATTTTCAAACAAAACACTCAAATATAATCTCATTTTCATATTCAAAATGATAAATAGTTTTTCAACTTTTAAAATAATGTTGAAAATAGAACACACATCAAAACAGGTTAGTTTTTTTACATTAAGTGAAATGTTGGAAAACATATTTTTGTCATTTCAAATCCTGATAATTTTTTATTTTACATTTTGAATATTTTTATTTTTTATTTTTTGATCAAAATTTAATATCCAAATATAGGATAAAAGTTTTTATATATTTTAGTGTTAATATTTTATTCATTGTTACATGTTCTGTCCATTATCCTTTTAAATTCTTCATTAGAAAATATTATTTATATTCTAACATGATGTGTATAATAAGCTCCAGATGATGTTAAGGATGGATGAGTAGTTAATTGGCCAAATGATATACTCTCACACTTTTATATATATATATATATATGAGACTTGATATTGAACCCTAATGAATTCTTAGTGCAAATATTTACCATGAACGAGAATGATACAATGTCAAGAACATAAAAATATACCTGGGCCTTGACAAGTATATATGTAGACAAGTATGTACAGATACCTACATATATACTTGTGTGTAGAAAACTATGAAAGTATTTTGCAAGATATATAAAATGTGAATTTTGTTGTAAGTTGATAATTAAATAATTGACACTGATTAAAAATAATCAACTAAAAATTGAATAGAAAAATAATTTTTCTTAAAATGTGAACTTTTAATATATGACTTTGAATAAATTATAAAAGATAGTGAAACTATATTTAACGTCAAAACTACTAAAAGTCTTTATTTAATACATGTCCAGAATTACACGGTATTTGTTTTTGAATTATTTATATATAACTTACATAATATAATACTCATTTTTTTTATAAATTATAAAATAATTTGTTAGTCATAATATAAATAACATAATGAATTCAAATTCAAAAAAATAGCTACTATGGTCCAACAGGTGTGAAATCTCTCAAACCATAGTCTGCCCCTAGAGAAGCTTGCTCATGTGGCCATCCAGCATATATATATATATATATATATATAGTAGGAATAATTGCAGCAATCCCTTTAAGAATTGCATTTTATGTGATTTTGGAGTTTACAATTACCTCTGCTGACATTTGTTACCATCTAACAAATGGACCTAATTATTAGTCAAATTAACAGAATATGCTGATCTCATCCCTACAAACTTTGAAAATCAAATGTTGCCTTTAGATGACTGAACAATTGAATTAGCCATTCCAACTTGGTAGACCTGGGAATTGGGTACCCATGAATAATCTAATAATGGGTACCCTTTTTTATTGGGTATAACATAGTGGACCATTACCCATGGGGGGATGGGTATTGGGTAAACCACGGGTATGCATAATAATTTTTTGTTTTTTTAATATTTAGAAGGTAAATTAATATCCACCTTGCAACTTTCATGATGTTATTAAAATATTACTAAATAAAATTAAAAAAATAATGAATTTATTAAATTGAATAAGTACTTAAAGCATATTAATAATGTTGTAGTTTAATACTTACAACTTAAATATTCAAAATGCATCAAATTTAAAGGATATTACATTTAAAAGTTCAAATTTAATTCTCATTAACTATCAAAAGTTTTTTGAATTAAAAGTTTAAATATCACTCAAGTATTATTGTCTTTGTAGAAGAAGATGTTACATTCATAAAAATATGCACAACAAATTATTTCTCACTTGACTACATAGGTGGCCACTGTTTGAGAAGGGTTTTTTGGTATACACTATTTTGTATTTAGGGTATTAGTTTGTTGTAATTTTTTTATTTGTAAAATTCAAAAATTAAAAGTTAGATTAAAAATTTTAAAAACATAAATATATATGGGTAACCCGTGGGTACCCACAGGTTGGACAAAAAAGAACAAGTAATTTGGGTATGAATAAAATTACTCATATTTTATTGAGTTGGAAATATAAGACCCATTACCCATAAATTTTTTGGTGCCGTTTGGGTATCCACACAAGTACCCTTGGATATGAGTACTATTTTGATAGGTCTACAACTTGGTCTATTCTTTGAGAATCATGTGGGCACTTTGCTACTCAAGCAGAGCACACACTGAAGTTGGAATACACATCTTAAAAAGGACATGCATTATTTCTTTAATTCGTATTGTCTGTTTGATGAGCATTTTGTTTTTTCAAAAGAAAAGATTTAAAACGATCACTTCCTTATATCAACTCATACATTCAGCAGAATTAATTATTAACACAAAATTTAATTTGCGACCTACACTTTAAAAAGAAATATATCGAAAAACGCTCATTAAAAAGATTCTAACAAGAAATTAAATAGTCCACATAGTAATCAAGCAAGCGATACTTGCGATTAGGCCGCCTAAGGTCAATGGAGAGAGCAAAAAGACAATCACCCATAATCAATTTTTATTAAGCTTCCTAAATTTAGACAAGCAAAACCGCCGCCGAATTGCTGCGCTGCCCTTTCTTTTACTTCATCAAAAAAGACTCTTCCAACTCTATTATCAATGTCTTCAAAAAACATTTCCAGTGAAACTAACTAGACTTTCAACATGGACAAATCCAGCACCAACCTCACGGCCATGAACAACAATAACCTCTGCTATATTTTCCCCATTTTTATACAAAACTAATTTCGAGTCGGACAAACCATCAAATACTTTAATCAAAAGCTCTCCATTCTCAAACAAATACAGAGGTGAAAATGTAAGCGCTGATGTAATGAAGGAATTAATAGTACTATTGCACCCAATGTGCAGGATTTTAGTCCATGATTCCTGAACCCCATAATCCTTCATTGCCCACAAAACAAAGGAGGCAGTTGGTGAGATATCAATATTGTATCTCAAGAACACACACAGCATCCCCCTCAAAGCAGTTAACCCCGCACGGTCCACCTTGTGCCCTCCTCGTGTTGGAGAATATTCTGGCTGCGGCACCTCTCCGTACTTCTCAGTCGATAAATCAAAAGAAACAATGATCCTTGAACTATCACAACAGCTCCGATGCCGATGAACCATCCAATGAAGTGCTCCATTCACAAACTCACCAATACCATCTGGGTAGTAATTTTCAGGGAAAGGCTGATCGATCTTTCTCCAAGAATTGCATCTCAACGAATACACCTCAGCCTTTCGGCCGTGATTTTTGGAATCATATGAAATTTTCAACACCTTGTAGTCATCCCCGATCGAATCATAACCCATACCCATTCCACAAACATCTGGAATCGTCGATGATGGCCACCGATATAGGCGGTCAAGGATTTTCCGATATATTCTCAAGGAAGGGTTCCACAAAAACAATGAATTTCGAATTTCAACACACCACAATCCTTCGCAGACCGCGAACAGCCTCACATCAAAATTTTCGTTGCCCGGAATTGGGCAGATCAGTTCAATTGTGTCCTCAATCGTAGGCTGGTTCAATATGGAAGAGAGAGGACACCAGGAAGCACCGGAAAGACTTTTACGTCGTCGAATATAATCGGCTATGATCAGCCTTTTCCGTGCGGCGCGGCGGAGATGTTTTCTGGTGAATCTGGAACCAGAAATCTTGGAATTCCAAGACTTTGAAACGCTGCGAAAGCGAACCAAGGATTTGACGGCGAGATTGCACAGTATTTCCTCTATAATTTCCGCCGGGATATGGTGGTAATTTGATGCTATCATGCAGGCGGCGTCCATGGCTGCCGTCCCTCTTTCTTCAAGTATTTAGCTAGCTCAAGTAAAATCTGAGTTGTTACCCGCTTCTTATATTGTTATTTTAATTTTTTTTAAAATACAAAATAAGTAATTTTTTTATAGAATTATATTATTATACATATATATAAACAAATCTAAAAGGAAGGCGTTAGTTTTGCTGATTCGTTCCCATGTTGTTATCTTTATCTTTTTCTTTTTTAACTTTTTAATTTTATATTTGTAAAAATAAAACTAATAATTTTTAATTTAAAATTAAGTTTGAGAATGTAACATTAGTTAATATTAAAATTGATTAATTTTTTTAAGCACAAAATTATTTTTGATATTGATTAATATTTTTAGACAAACTTTTAATAAAAACAAATTAATTATATATAATAATCCACCCTCAAATAACACTAAAATATATAATAATTTTTTAATATATGTTGATATTTATGTTAATTCTTTCATTCATATTTCAAAGTGAAGATTTCTTGGTATAGCTAGCTCATGCAATAGAAAGAGTTTGTATTTTCGCCAATTTCTCTTTCTCAAAAATACGAAAGACCATATATCACTTGCTAAAATTAATATATATTTTTGTATTTAGTTCCATAATGTTTCATACAATAAAATACTCTTATAAAATAAATTACAGAAAAAAGTATGTCAAATGAATAAATACGAAGAAACTTTATGAAAAACTGAAAAAACAAGTATAGTAGTTTTGATATCTGAATATTGATCATATTTTGTTTCTCACACAGAAAGATAGTGAATGCACTTTATATATAAACACTTGATCACTTTATACCAAGCACCAATCACAAATTAAAGGATGCTTATATTTAAATGAATTTTAATTTTTTATAATGTCAGTACGAATATAATTCTTTCAATAAGTTTAAACTTGCTTTAATGATTTAGGTTCAAATGATGTTGGTGGGTCAATTCAAGTGGATCAAAGCCTTTAAGACAGCCACTATTTAAAAAATCAGATTAATTGAGCGATCAGACCAATTGAACCATCAGCCGTTTGTAGAAATATCGAACCATCAGCCTCTTGTAGAAATACCGTCCGATAAAAATTGTCCAGATATTCAAGTTAATAATCTATTTAATAAGGATAAAAGTAGAGAGTAATGGAGAAACTACTTGTTGGACTTGGGGATCTCCTCATATTTTGTCTTGATAATGATCTCCTCAACATAGCATTTTGAAGATCAGAAAGGAAAGTTACCGTTAGATATTGGAAGATCAAAATGAGCGTCATCTATTTAATAAGATGAAAAGGTTAGTCAAAGACAACTATGCCTTTCTCCAAGAGTTCGGAATACTACAGAAAATTACTCTAGAAGTTTGCTTTTGTCTTTCATTATCCAGTCTGTTAGGTGTTTCTGCCATTACAGGAAGTTGCTTTTTGTGATCGATCTCTTATATTTTGTCTTTTGTATAGCTTCATCTGTTTTTAATATAAGTGCAGATCAAAAATCCTAAGATTACATCTTAGGTAGTGGAGTAGGTGTAATGCCCCAAAGAATAATAAAAATTATAATAATAATAAATTGATTTACTAACTCAATTAAATAATGGCAATTAGTGGACTTTTATTCTTGAAATTATGGTTATAAGTTACAAGTGGAATGTGAAGTGGTATCACTTAAAAATGAGAAAAATATTGGTGTTTTAATCATGAAATAATGGGGGAATATGGAGTAATAGCCTATTTATTCAAGTATATGTAAAGGTGCATCTTATTTAAGAATGTGAAGAATGGTGTATTATTGACGGATAGTGGGAATTAATTTATAAGTTACAAAATTGCCTATATATGTTGGGAATATGTGGAAACATACATATCTTATGAGGTTAGAAAATGTTAGAAGAGGAAAAGAAAGTATTGGAGAAAGAATTAGGAGAGGAAGATTATTGAAGGGTGTTTTTACTTAGTTTTATAAGAATTTGCAAGGTGAGTATTTTACATATGTTTAAGGTTTGAAATGTTCACAATCCTTAATATGAGAATATGTTTTGCATAGCCATGTTAACTATAACACTTTGCTATATGATATGAAATCTAGGTGATACGAATATTTGAATATGATAGCTCGAAACTAGTTTCGAATACTTTGTGAATTTTGATATGGCGGTGGTTTGTCCACAAATTTTTGGGTGCTATAGTCTCATGATCATGTTAATTATAAGGTATTTTGAATATTTGGCATCTTAAATATATGTAAAATGCTTGCTGGGCTTTCGAGCTCACTCTTTTTTTTGTTGTTGACATTTTCAGATATGGAGGAGAATTAGTAAGGTGAAAAGATAAGGAGCAACTTTCAAGTTGTAGTCTTTTTATTGATTTGATATATGTATAAAAAATTTATTTTATTTTATTTTATTAAGTTGGGGCGTGACATAATGGTATTAGAGCCAATCACCAGCCGGAATACATGCGGGGCAAAGTGCTACGTGTATGGGAGCCACCTCTTGTACCTGCAGGACAAAGTGCTAAACATGCGAGAGCCACCTCTAGAATCCCAACGCTTGGTGACGGATTTGAATTGTGCTCACCGCGATGAGGACGTCGCGTTTTGAAGGAGGGATGTTTGTAATGCCCCAAAGAATAATAAAAATTATAATAATAATAAATTAATTTACTAACTCAATCAAGTAATGACAATTAGTGGACTTTTATTCTTGAAATTATGGTTATAAGTTACAAGTGGAATGTGAAATGGCATCACTTAAAAATGAGAAATATAGTGGTATATTAATCATGAAATAGTGGGGGAATATGGAGTAATAGCCTATTTATTCAAGTATATGTAAAGGTGCATCTCATTTAAGAATGAGAAGAGTGGTGTATTATTGAGGGATAGTGAGAATTAATTTATAAGTTATAAAATTGCCTATATATGTTGGGAATATGTGGAAACATACATATCTGATGAGGTTAGAAAAAGTTAGAAGAGGAAGAGAAAGTTTTGGAGAAAGAATTAGGAGAGGAAGATTCTTGAAGGGAGTTTTTACTTAGTTTTATAAGAATTTGCAAGGTGAATATTTTACATATGTTTAAGGTTTGAAATGTTTACAATCCTTAATGTGAGAATATGTTTTGCATAGCCATGTTGACTATAACACTTTGCTATATGATATGAAATCTATGCGATATGAATCTTTAAATATGCCGGCTCGAAACTAATTTCGAATACTTTATGAATTTTAATATGGCGGTGGTCAACCGATTTTTAGGTTTTATAGTTTGATGGTCATGTTAATTATAAGGTATTTTGAATATTTGGCATCTTAAATATATGTAAAATGCTTACTGGGCTTTCAAGCTCACTCTTTTTGTTGACATTTTCAGATATGGAGGAGAATTAGCAAGATGAAAAGATAAGGAGCAACTTTCAAGTTGTAGTCTTTTTATTGATTTGATTTATGTATAAAAATTTCATTTTATTTTATTAAGTTGGGGCATGACAGTAGACTTGTTGAGCCACTAGAAATCATCGTGTCTATTTTATTTGCTGCTTTCTTATATTTTGCTTGTTATCCTTTTGGATTATTGAAATTGGTCCTTTATTAAAGTTTTACAAACAACTTTAAAAATGCAAAAGTGTTTTATTATTTTTGAAAAAGATCAATTCACCCCCTTCTTGATCTCCTTTTATTATCAATTGGTATCAAAGTCAGGTTATGAGTTCGAGTCCCCAGGCTGTTACTGGAGGGAGATTGTTGGATTTATTGTTTGTATCATCCTTTGCTAAGGAACTAGCCGCTCCACCCATGGCACTTATGTTTTATGGGGCGCGGCTACCTCAAGCCGATCATAATCTTATATGGTGCTTTGCACAGCCAAATGTATAAGAAATAGAGTTGTGCCTCTGCTAACAATTGTAGTTTTTAGTTTAGTGGTAAACACTTAATCCTAACACTACTTAAGGTTACATATATATATATATATATATGTGATAGGCATGACTATTTATAGAGGAATGTTGAACATGTTGTGGGTGATATATTACAATTTCTACTATATGCATCCATGGTGTTTGAAGGTGGGAATATCTGAGGCTTTTGAAATCTCTCTACCGCTCCTTAAGTGTTGTTGCTCTATATCAGTGCTCTACGTTGCCGTCTTTGGCTTCAATAACAATTCGTACATTTGACTTTTCATCATTAAATAGGCTAGATTCTTCGACCACATGTTAAAATTTTAAATTTGTTCACTAATTTATTGTGTTCTTCAACTTGAAATCTTCCGAATTTAATCACCCTTTGGTCCTTTGTTTTCTTGATTGGCTTCTATTTACGCGCAGCGAAGACTTAAAAGTGTTCGCCAGATACAAACAATTGAAGGGAGATGATTAGGAGAAGACATTGATATTTTGGACCTATTTTTGTGGGATCGACTTATATGATTATTTTAAATGTGTATTTTGCTTAGAGTGTGACAAGTTTTATATAAAAGCCCATATGTGGTGAATTGGACTTTCTTAAAAATTAGCGATTATGACACACTTAATGTGTATGTTAAAATTTTTATCATATAAAATTAAATAAAATATTTTATATGCTACTTGAAAGTCATAACATTTTTAATGCATTTATTTGAATTTTTAAGATAAGTAAATTAAAAGAAAAAAGTTAAGACGAATTAAAATAATAAAAAAGGAAACAAGTAAATAATTGGAGGAAAAAAAATATGAAAGAGAGAAAAATGAGAAAGAAAGCACAGAGAAAAGAAAATTACCTTATTATTATCTTTAGAAATGAGGTTAATTATAGAATTTAAAAATATTCTAAACTTTTTCATGTCTATGTCATAAATTATAGAATTTAAAAATATTTTATCTCACTTTTTTTTCAGGAAAAAAATGAACTCAGAAAAAGAATAAATTCATCTATTTCTTTTATGTTTTTTACTTTTCTGTTTTTTTTTTAATTTCTAGTTTTATATTGTTAGCACTCCTCACTACCTTCACTTTATTTTTATATCTATTAAGTACACCCGGATTCATTTGTTAAGTATTTATCATTTTTTTAAAACCTATATTTTTTCAATTTTTCATAAAGCTTCTCTATATTTATTTATTTCACATAATTTTCCTATAATTTATTTTTATAAGAATATTTTATTGTATGCAATATTATCGAACTAATTACAAAAATATGATATATTATTTTAATGAGTGATGATATTTCATAATTTTGAGAAAAAGAAATTAGTGAAAATACGAACTCTTTCTATTTTAGGAGCTATACCGAGAAAATTCACTTTGAAATATGAATGAAAGAATTAACATAAATTCATATCATTATACATTTTAATGTAATTTGAGAATGAATTATTATTATTATTATTATTAAAAGTTTGTCTAAATTTTTTTTTGTCAATATCAAAAGTCGTTTTGTGCTTAGAAAAATTGACCACTTTTAATATTAAAAAATGTTACAATTTCAAAGTTAATCTTGAATTAAAAAAGTGTTAATTTTATTTTTGCAAATAAAAAATTTTAAAAAAAATAAAAAGATAAAAATAACAACATAGGAACGGATAAGCAAACTAACGCCTTCCTTTTAGATTTCTTTATATCTATAAATATATGTATATTTCTCTAAAAATTTATCCATTTTGTATATTTAAAAATATTAAAAAATTTGAAAAATGAAAATAAAAAATAACAATGTAAGACGGCGGTAACAGCTCAGATTACTTCAGCTTAATACTTGAAAGAGGGGACGGCAGCCATGGGTGCCGCCTGCCTGAGAGCATCAAACCACCATATTTCGCTGGAAATCGTAGAGGAAATACTGTGCAATCTCCCCGTCAAATCCTTGGTTCGCTTCCGTGGCGTTTCAAATAGACCCAGCAAAAAATTACCCAAACCCACAGGTACCCGTGGGTACCCAAAAAACTACGGTTAATGGGCCTCATTTTTTGTACCCAATAAAATGCGGATAATTTTACCCGTCGTCTAATTACCCGCCGTTTTTTGGCCCAACTTGTGGGTACCCACGGGTAACCCGTGAATAATTATTTATATTTTAATTTTTAATTTTTCTCTAATTTTTGCAACTATTTTGGAAGGTATAACACTTTTTTTTGTTAATGATATCAACAATATTTAAGTGGTGTTTAAACTTTTAGTTCAAAAAACTTGACATATAATGAAATTGAAATTTAAATTTCGAAATGTAATATAACTTAAATTTAATATATGTTTAAATATTTAAGTTGTAGTTTTCAAACCAAAACATTTGACATGCTTTAAAATATTTGTTCAATATAATATTTGAAATTTGTAGCCTCTTTTATTAATTTTATTTAGGTAACAACTAACATTTAAATAATATTATGTAAATTTAAAAAAAATATTAATTTTTCTTTAAATATAAAAAATTAAAAAAATTAAAAAAAAATAGTACTGATACCCGTGGATTACCCATTACCCATAGTCACGGATAATGGGTCTACTATCCAGTACCCAACTCATTTTTACCCGCTCTTGAATTACCCACGGGTACCTATTTGCCAGGTCTAGTTTTAAAGTCTTGGAATTCCAACATTTCTGAGTCCAGATTCATCAGAAAACATCTCCGCCGCCGCGCCGCCCTGTAAAGGCTGGTCGCCACCCATTATAGTCGATCTCTTGCTCGTCTGGTGTCCTCTCTCTCTTCAGCGGATTCGGGACGCAACTGACTGATCTGCCCAATCCAGGGCCACCCACCAAATGATTGTTATGAGATTCATAGCCATCTGCGAAGGATTGTGGTGTGTCGAAATTGAAAATTCATTGTTTTTGTGAAACCCTTCCACGAGAACATATAGGACACTTCCTGATTCATCTCTGAATGTTTATTGAATCAGTTATGATTCTGTTGGGGATGACTATAGAAAATTTCATATAATTCTTCCTATTGCTTAAAGACTGAGTTGTATTCTTGGAGAAAAATTCAGCCTTTCCCTGAAAATCACTACCCATAGAGTATTGGTATGTTTGTAAATGGAGTGCTTCATTGAATGGTTTATTGCGACGGTTGTGATTGTTAAAGGTTCATTATTTCTTTTGATTTATCCGCTGAGAAGTATATAGAGCTGCCGCAGCCAGAATATTTTCCAACACGTTTAACTGTTTTGAGGGGGATGTTGTGTGTGTTCTTGAATTACAAACCGAATGCCTTTGGTTTGTGGGCAATGAAGGATTATGGGGTTCAAGAATCATGGACTAAAATCTTGTACATTGGGTGCAATAGTATTAGTTCTTTCGTTGAATCAGTACTTAAAGCACATACCTATATTATGTTGTCACCCTTTTATTTGTTTGAGAATGGAGAGCTTCTGCTTAATGCAGTTGGTGATTTGTTTAACTCAAAGATAGCTTTGTATAAAAATGGGGAAATTATAGCACAGGAGATTGTTGCTCATGGCCGCCAGATTCGTACTGGATTTGTCCATGTTGAAAGCCTAACTTCATTGGAAATAAACATGATGCAGAGATGACGAATGATTTAAGATCATATTCAAGACATGTGTGATAAGAGTTGGAAGAGTCTTTCTTGATGAAGTAAAAAAGAGGGCAGCAGTTAGGTCTTTCTATCAATGTCTAAAAGTGAGGAAGCTCAATAAAATTTGACTATTGTAAGACTGGTCTTTTTACTCTCTTCATTGACCTTAGGTCTAATCACAGGTATTGCTCGATTACTATGTGGGCTATTTTCTTGTATATTTCTTTTGAAAGTCAAGGCTTCAAAATTTGGTTCTAATGATGTGTTCTGCTGAATGCTTCTCTTGGGGTTCTGAATGTACCAAAGTGGGGTCCTCTTCGTTTAACAATTTTTGGGACAACCTCTTCAATTGGAAAAATATATTTTCAAATTAGCCATTCCCCCCCCTCTCATGGCGACCAATAATGAGTTTTTTTTACCTAATTTGCAAGATGAGGTGTTCTATTCTTTAACAACCTTAACCAAAAAAAGGGGATGCTAAAGGCATGATTAACAACTGGAATGAAGTCAAAACAAGATAATTGTATTAGAAGGTGTAACTGGATTACTTCTTCTTTCAATTGTTGTGAAGTCATAATAAGATACAACTTGATCACCTTCTTTTAACTGCTATGAAGTCGTAATATTGAAAGGTTTGGCGCCAAATCACTTTCTTTTTACGAAGAACAAAATATAGTTGTTGGGTATTTCAATTTTACACTGCTTCACAGCCAAGGGGAAATCACACTCACAAGTTTTAAGCAGCCCAACAAAAGGGCAAAAAAGAAATGTCTTTCTCATATACATAACAAAAAATACATCCAATCTTGACTACAAAATCATTTCCACAAATTATGACAGAAAGAGTATGATTTGTATCCACAAATTATTGAGGGTGGTTCATCTTTGGTGTTAAATGAAGAATCTAAAGAGAAATATGTCATCATCTTTAAACTGCAGTTAGAAATCATAGTCGTCACTATTTTTCTGATTATGCTTTGCTACGATTTGAGAGTATGCATCAAGTGCTGCTTTATTTTTGGCAACAGCCTTCTTCGCAGGGAATTTTGCCCTTCCAACGATTTGTTCGTCTACCACATACTCGATCTCTCCAGTTTCCTTCCACCTGTCTCTCTTTTTCAACTTGAATCCTTTCTTTTGGCACATTTCTTGTAGTTGCGACACGGGATGCTTGGGAAGAGTTGCTGGAGTCACCATTGGTTCCAACAAATTCTTCGTTATCTGTCTTCGGCAGCATAATATAACATTACTATCAAGAAGAATAATGTCATAAAAGGCAATAAAAGTACCATGTTAATGAAAAAAAACGATAATCTGGAGCTTGATCAATATGAATGTCCCTTAAAATCTTTGTAACCAATGAATACGTAAGTGTACAAAAATAACTAGGGAATCCAAATTTGTAAAGGGGTTTCACATATATATTTTTTTTATTTATTTATATATACGCACATATATCAAGTGCCCATTCAGGTTCGAACTCCTGACTCCTCATATGTCGGCAAGGGGTTTAACATATGTGTTTAAAGAGATTCAAAAGTAGGAGAGAGAAATCGTACCTCCCAAGTTTTGTCCATGGAAGAGTTGGAGTCAATAAAAATGGCTCCAACCAAGGCCTCAAAAATGTCTGCTAGCAACTTTGGGGCATCAACTAATCCTCCTGAATGCAAAGGATAGTCCATGATTGCAACCTTAAAGTCTTCAATCTATAAGACAGCATATGCATTCACAACAAATATTAGTTTTCGGATTATACAAAAAACAAATTCTCGACTAAAAATAGTAAATGCTCAAAAAACTATTAAAATGTAAACAATGTTTACACATAATTCATGCTCAAAAGGTGCTTACTTGTTCTTCAAGTGAAAATATATTATGGCGTAAAAACTTGTGCAGCCCATATCTCAAAGCCATACGTGCAAGCTTCTCAGTATCAACATTGGCGGCCCGTAATCTAGTCAGTTTACCCGGATCCAAATCCGGGTACGAGGTGTAATGTTCCTTTGCAATCAAGAAATCCAACACCGCATCCCCAAGATATGCTAACCGATCAAGTGAGGAGCAATCCTCGTCATAAGAGTGATGAGTGAATGCTTGTTGCAACAGAATCGGGTCATGGAATTCGTACCCGGTTACCTCCTTTACTACTTCAACAAGATTAGGGTTTTCTTCTTGTTCTTGCTCTTCTTTTTCTTCTTCTGAGGGAAGATCTGCCAAAGAAGGAAACATATCTTTTTCTTCTTCCATGGTGATATGAATTCTATTCTTGTAATATAGATAGAGATGTATGTATATATGGATGGTTTATATATAGTAAGAAAGAACAATTTTTTTTTTCTTTTAAACTCTGTTCCAATTTCCTGTTCCATCTTCTGTTGCAAGGCTGGGATCTTTGCCACGTATTCAATTGACGGAAGGGACAAACGGAAGACTTAACAGTCCCAAGCAGACCTTTCAATATGCAAACTTCATATTTGTTTTTAATGTAAACTTCATATCAAAACACATACCAAAAACAAAAGAAAAAACAATCTGCAGGCAATTCTTTTCCTTGGCAATTGGGGTGCCGAGCTCGACTCACCGGAAACATTTGAGGTGCCGCAAATATTAATCTTTGGCTTCACTCGAATTATAGGAGGTATTTGAGTTCGAAGTGTTCAAAAAATTTATCTCTATTTTCTCGCACGAAAGTATTGGTGTCATTTGTACTATCAGAGTAAGTGTATCTTCTCATGCAAAGTACTAATTTTGTTTTGAGTTATTGGAGTAAGCCCTGCCAACATTCAGTATGTTTTTTCTTAATAATTTTTTTTTATTTTATGAAAATTTTCAATTACATTGATGTGGTCATCATCCTTTTCTTTGATTTTGGCTCATCCGCTGAATTGTTTGTCTGTTTCATGAACTTTTCTGTCAAAAGTAATAGTGTTTATGTGCTTGTTAAATATGTTGTAGGGGTAAAAGTTGGTGTAAGTGTTAGTATGAATCATCATCTATAATATAATATTGTATATAATTGTAATTTTAATATGAATCAATTGTTGTCCTATATCATAAAAGATCCATTAAATAGTAATCTGTCCATTAAAAAGATACACTACCCACGTTGAGATGTTGTGAAAAGGGTGGGTTGGCTATTGAGATAAGAGGTGGAACGCATTCAAATTATAGATTTTATTTTTCTTCCTTTTCCTTGTTTGATTTTGCTAGAGAAACAAATGGTCGAAGTTGACTTGAACTCTAAATTTGTTCTTTATTATAACTAGTACTCGATGCGTGTGCATTCAATAAAAATAAAAATTAACATTATTCAAATACCTTAAAAATAATTGCTATAACAAAGAAAAATATTAATCAATTAACACTGATGTCAAACTTATTCATACATATTTTTAAAAAGTAGCATAAATAGAAGTTAAAAAAAACTTTAGATGGGAGAAATCATAACTCAGGAAAAAATTGAGAAAAACAGAAATATGTATTAACTATTTATAATATTTATGAAGGTATATATTATGTAGAAGTAGTGAGGGGAGGGGGAGGGGGAGGGGGAGGGAGGATAGTAGGATGGTAGTTATTTTATATAGATATGAAAATTAAAAAAAAAAAAAAAAGAGTATAGACATTAAAAGAATATTAATTCAATTGAAAAAATATATCTATATATATTTTTTACTAGAGTGATCGTAATTTAATAGTCATGTTTGATGAGAATAGGTGTTTACTTTCCTAATAAATGTGACTCTTCATTAAAATGGCATCCTTGGATGAAAGAATATGATAATTGGAAATATTATTTCAAACTTTGTACAAACACTAATTATATCAACAAAGAATTAGAACATATTCCAAAATCCAAACTTTCGTATAGCCTTTCACTGACGATTTTGATAAATTCAGGGCTATTTTAAATTACTATTGGAATCCGTTATATAATTTTATTATTTTTCTAAAATAAACATAAATCATTCCAAAAAAAAAATGATTAAACATTTTAAATTGACGAATTCTTCATTGATTTATTCTTCAATTTACTAACAATTCTTCTATAGAAAAAACGAGCATGAATAATGACAACCCATGTTGAGAAACTTCTATGAAAGAGTGGGAATTGGCTTTTGGTTAAGAGATTGGACAAATTCAAAGTACAGATTTTTTTATTCTTTTGGTAGGATAAAATTAAACCCTAGATGTTGACTCTACCAATTGGGTCTTATTTATTTATGGTGTCTTTGATTTGAGCAATCCCTTTGTTTACTTTTGCGGCAAGTATTTGGAATATTTGACTAGAATGGAGATGGTGTCATGCCCACACCCATTTTTGCTCCTTTCTTGGTCAATAACTAAAAAAATATTTAGCATATTAACCACGACTACGTCATACTTCAAACTCACGACAATTGATTTTGCTAGTGGCACAAATAATTCGTTTGTCTTGAAATAATTTGAATCGATAGATAAATTCCAATTCATTGAGTTTTTGGGTATAATAAAATAAAAAATTCAAGAGCGTCATTATTTAGATGTACAAACTATGTGTGTGGATAAAACCTTCTCTATTGATTGCTGGTCAACGATTTCATACTCATTTTTGCTAAATAAAATTATCGACTATAATCTCGTACTCTTTCTCCCACATTATGTACTCATTGTTTGGATACCAACGTGTTAAAACGTCCCATTTCATAAGATGATAATATTCTTTTTTGTTGTTTTTTTTTTTTTTTTAGAGAAACGGCGCCATTCAGGTCGAACACGAGACCTCCCACATAATAGAAAAAACTAATATCACTTGGATTTCAAGCCACTGGTCGATGATAATATTCTTTTTAGAAGTACCCTATTTAAAATGATAATTTACATAATATAATATTATTAACTTTGAACTACTATTTTTAAGGACAGAAGTAAAAAGTACCGTACTATCATTTTGTGGCTATGTCGGCAAGAAGGCAAACATTGTAAGTGGCTTGCTCAGAAAATTCTGTCTTGTATATGAAATTTATGGCTATAATAGTGTCATTGTCACGCCCCAAAATTAAATCATATTTATACTAGAATTGAGCGTGAAATTTAATCCAAAAAAAATGAATCTAACAATCCAAAATCATGAGATTAGATAAGAACTCATCCCAATCCTAGCAAACTCACAACATGAAACTCCAAGTCTCGAAATCTTTCCGAAACTAAACACAATGAAATCCACAACAAATAAAACAAAACTAATGAACTTAATATAAATATACTAATCTACTAAAAATTCCAAAACTACGTCTTCACTCTTGATTCTCATCATGCAGGATCCACCTCCTCACTAGGACTAGGATCTATATCTGCCAGAAGGAACTTAGAGAAAAGAGAAGAGTGTGAGTAAAGACTCAGTGAGTGCTAAGTGTGTGTAGAGTGAGTTATTAAATAAAAATTATTTTTTGTACAGTAGAAATTTTGAGTATTATAAAAAGGAACTCATAAAATAGTCTAGCAGTAACAGTTGAGAAAACTATAAACGATCAAGCAATAACCAATCAGAATTTTATTAAACGATTTCCTAGACTATCAACTTAAATACGATGATCAGTCAATTTTTGTTGTAGCCAGACAACCTTATGGCTCCCACCATAACAGTCCCTTATCACTCCGAGCAAGGTGCGACCTTACCAAACAGTGCCCGAGCGTCCCCGGGTATTCCTACGACCCACCTCAGCCACAAACGGCTTCTGTTGTGCACTGGGGGGATTGGGCCATGGGGGCTTGGTATTCAACCGGCTAGCCCGCTGCTGCCCAGTAAAGTCCCTCGCACACCCAGACCAAGTTGGATCCAACTAACAGTAACAATAATCAGTTGATCACCGAATTTAATTGGTAATCTAGAAGCATTAAAATCATAAAGCATGGGTTTCATTTTCCAGAATTAAAACAAGAAAATTATTTCTTTTGTACGGAAATAAAACAAGAAAAAGGATCTCTTTTTGTGCACAGTGGAATATATAGTGCAGTGTAAGTTGAAAACAATTCATGAACAATTATATAATAGCATATATCCTTCTGAGTTTTGAAACATAATAATATATAGTATTTGTAAGTTTAGGCAACCACCTTCAAAATCAATCATAGAATTCAATCCCCTATCTCAAAGTCAATCGAATAAGTAGTCGAATCACCTGATTCATTTAATTAGCACATTAATCACTAATTAACTAACATTCGACCTAAATTGGTATCTACTTCTATTGTCTAAATTTGTGAAAATCAATTTCATGAATTTGGAAGCATAAATATATACACACATATATAATTTGGATTTGCCAACAGGGTACAACTTTCTACGCCACACATGCATGTTTGAAATAAGCACATATTTACAAGATATTCGTCTATCTATCTATATACATATATATATATATGAGAATATCCTCCCTAACAAGCTTTAAGTGCAAGAAGACAAAATAAAAATAGTTTGCAAGGTTGATGTGTATATAGGTGTACACAAACATACATGCTGGTAAAGTCTTCTTCTCACTCTCGATTTTCTCACTCTTTGCAACCTTTTATTTATTTATTTATTTATTTTTCTTCTACTCTCGTAACAAGTCAATAATTGTGGTTTTGTAAATTATAAACCAACACTTGCACCGAATAGTGGTGACTTCAAATTCAAAATTAACCTATTTGGTCAAAATTGACGGCTACAAGAACCCACAAATTAATTTCTATCAAAGTTTCCATCTTGTGCTCTCGGTTTCTTCATGCATGCATGAAAGAGGAGAATCAATGCAATTCAAAATTGGAACTTATGCAGTCAACAATGGCGGCTCACCTTTGTGGTTAAATAGAAAGCAAAAAAGCATATAATGAAAATTTCACCACAATTTTTATGAAAATCTCTTCCATGATGTCTTGCTCGAGGCTTGCCGCCGTCAAACTCCCCCTTTTTTTTGTTTTCTCTCTATCTCGTCCGCTTCTCTCTCTGTTTTTTTTTTTTTTTTTTTTTTTTTTTTTTTTTTTTGTGAGGCTAGGGTTTGAATTATAGGGACTTAAAATATAGAAGTGTTCTATCTCAACTAGAACTCTAATTTTTTTTTATTTTTTTTGGACTATACTAACCCTATAATAGATCTGATGTTCTAATTACTAATTCCTAAGATCTCAATTATTCCTTCCTAGTAATAATATCTTATTATCATAAGAAAATTATAACCTTTTTTTTTTAAATTTAAATATCAAATATATAAAAATCATCTTCTAACTAATATAGCAAATAATAATTAAAATTAAATGTAATTATGGGTAAACATGAGATAAAAAAAAAAGAAGAAATTCTAAGGCACTACATTTTTTTAATTTAAATGATAAATAAAATAAAATAAAGTAAATTAATCAATTAAATATGAAGTAAAATTTTGGGGCATTACAGTCATCTTATGCATTTTAGTGAAATAGCATCACTACAACCACAACATTTATATACTAAGAGTGCAAACGATTTGAACCGCCTCGCAAGCTTTACGAGTCGAGTTTGAACTAGCTCAATTCGAGGTCAACCTGCCTATATTTAGACTCGTTGCGAGCCAATATATAGTTAAATATTATTTTTTATTTTATAAATAAATATATATTATATTACTATTATTCTATTTCAAGTTCGAGCTCAAGTCCAATAATTAGGCTCGTCAAGCTTAAACTCAAGCTCAAAAATTTTTCTAAACTCGACTCAACTTGATTGAATTGCACCATACCTAGTTCAAAATCTACAAGACCAGGTCAAAGAATGTGTTATCCAAGTCCAACAATAGAGCAACCACCTCCTTGATTTATGTGACATTTTATTATCCAAACTATGCAGGAAGTACGACGAGGTCTTTTAAGGACAAACATAACTACCTTAACAACCTTGGGTGCATACAAACTGATTTAGCATCTTTATCTTTCAAAGAAAAATAAAGATGCGATAAGCAACATCAATAAACGAATATCATGGTACAAGGGATGTACTGCTTAAACAAGTTATTAGCAACGTTCGTTTAAGTTTTTTTGACTCATCCTTCGTACAACTTCCTTATAAGCATCATTTGCTGCTCTGTTTAATGCAATTTCCTTTTTTTCGCAGCACATACCTTTACCTCTAAGCTTATTGTCGATGAAGACTTTGTAAGTTCCTTCTTGTGATCATAGATCCACAAGTTTAACTTTGAGCTTGTACTTTTGGCATATCTCAAACAGCTTCTTGACAGGATTTTTTTGTAGCATTTCAGGAGTAATTATGGGTTTCAGTAGATCATTGGCTACCTGCACAAAACCAGAAGTAATTATGGATTTCTTTTAACAAATAAAATAATTAAAGATAAAATTTTCGGAAGAAAAGAAAACTTGTTAGTTCGGATTGATCGAGCAAGATCTTTGTACTTTTTATCTTTACCGACCCTATGAAAAAAATGGGTTCACTTTTTATGAACTCGTTAAATACAATATAGGTCTAGTTCATGGCCTATTAAAAGTGGACAAGTAACCACGTTGGGTAGCTGAACCCACAATACCCGACCTAATTCCCTTCCCCTACTTAGAAGTTCTATAGAATTTTTCCCTTTTCATTTTGACAAGTAAAATGAGCTCTCTCATGCACCCCTTACTAAGAATGAAATAGATAAGATGGTCAATGGATTCACCTCCCATGTCGTATCAATAGAACAGTTGTTGTCGACGAAAACGGCACTGACTGTGGATTCAACAACATCAGCAAGAACCTTTGGAGCATTAATCAAGCCATGTGAATGTAAAGGATGTTTGGGAAGAGCATCAATAAATGCCTGAATCTGCAAAAGTATCGAGATAATTAAGTTGAAAACTTAGAAAAACAAATTTAGAAATAACTATTAGTATGGTAATAAAAGAAGCCAAAGGCAAACATTAGTAGGTTAAACCAAAACTCGAATAATTGAACATAAAATTCAAAAGAAACAATTTTACTATACTTATGTCTTTATTAAGTATGTCACAAGTAGCTCTTTCCCTAAATTTTGTGAAATTAGGTAACCTAAGTTGTTAGGACAATTCCCCTTGATGTTGTTGCCTCTCTGTTCTTCTATCTCAATTATCAAATCCCATGAATGCCATATTTTACTTACCATTTGCCCACTAAAACCCTCAAAAAGCACCCCTTAGAGCATTTATAATGCAGCCTTAATGCCAGCACTAGCTCGAAAAAGGACAGAGTATGTCTAACACTAAGAGGAAGCTAAACAAAACTTTGCTTCTTGTATAATAATATAGGACTAGCTAATTTATATATGTTATGGATAGCTATAGCTGGGCAGCACATCAGCAAATATCAACGAAGGCAACACCAGACAATTCACTGAATTTTACAATAACAGAACTAATTACGCAATAAACTCAGTACTTACTTGTTTCCTAAGGACCAGAGTGCCAAGACGAATATATCTGTGAAAGTTATGCTGGACAGCCACACGGGCAAGCTTCTCTGTGTCAACATTGGCAGCAAGAAGTGGTGTCAACAACCGTGGTGGAAGATTTGGGTACATGGAGAAATGTTCTTTCGTGATTAAAAGATTAAGTACTGAGTCACGAACGTACTGAAGCCATTCATAGGAAACACAATCCTTATGATATGATGGATGCATAAAGGCTTCATAGAGTAAGCTATGGTTCTTGAAACTATAACCCATGATCCTCTCGACTTCTTCCAGACTTTGTAATGACTTACTTTCAGATTCCATCCCCGATAAGTCTATTTTTACCTTTTCATTGGTTCTGATGCCCTTCAGATAATTACTCAAAATATTTCCTGGGAGAAAAGCAAACATAGCACTTAGGAGGATTTACCATGAAAAAAGTCCAGATCTTTCAAAACAAACTTAGGAGGAAACAAGATAAAATTAATATTGAGCTTAAAAGTCTTTAATTTGTATAATAACTTTTAGCTATCGTGTCAATCATCAACTCTCACAGCATTAAAATACATGCTAATTTTGAATGAAGTAAGAAACCAAAAGGTGCAGCAGTTGGTCTACTCCTAAATGAATGCTCAATATGGAATGGTTAGGCGTGGAAACAGAAAGACATCAAGATAGAATTTTTATCCACTTGAGGATACAGAGTTTGGTCTTGCCAACAAATGTCTAATATTTGAGTACTAGACCTAGAGAGAGGACCGTCTCCAATGTCACATCATAGAACTGTTGGAAAACACCTAATATTCCACATTATTATATAACAAGTAATGTATAGCTTTCTGCCCACCATTTTTTTTTTCTTCAAATTTTTGAATGCATCTGAGAAGAAGCAATTGATCTCATATTCCGTCATTAGAACTTTTTCAACAGCTGATATTGAACGAATGATAGGAATTTTTAGCTTGAGAAATCATTTATTTCCATGTCCAAAAGTGTTTTTAACATTCGAAGAATTCTACTTCAAATCTATCACCACAAATTCTCTCGTTTTGATTATCTTCCAAGAGGAACAGAGAGATTAAATCGAAAATATTGACAAATGAGTGATAACCCCCCCTAGAGACTAGCATAATTCAATTCAACATATTTTACATCCTTACCATATTGTAGCATGCTCTGCTGCATATTTCCACACTAATAATTCTGAAATATGCTCAATATCTATCAACATTATGAACTAGATAGAATCATATACTTCAAAAAATTCGCATCAAGCTCACAAACTAGCTATCATTTGCTCTTTTTTCCCTTTCACCGAAGCTACTTTCTTCAGGAATTAATCTTGTTTACACATAACCCTAAACATCCCACTAATTCCCAAGCCCTCAATGAAAGCAGAAATTCCAAACCAGCTCATCAACATTTTCCACCATTTTACTCTCAAGGAATCACAAAATTCCAAAATAAATCAACAGAAAATATTGCAAAACGCCATTTCCAGAGAAGAAGATACTCAGAAACGATTCACACACACTTACACCCAAAAAAGAAAAAGAGAGAGAGAAAAAAAAAAGAAAATCCACACACAAATCACATACCGTACCCACGGAGGCGTCCGCGGGCAACCCAAGTCTTGGCTGGGCGGAACAAAGATTCCCACCACGAACCCATTTCAATTTTAATGATTAATCATTGTTCAAAAAAGTGCCATGTTTTTTAATTCACTATCTTACCAAAACGAGCTCACTCGGCCCTTTTGGAACTCATTCAATGCATCATAGAGGATTTCCTGCTCCAAAGAATGACTATTTCTCCATATTTCTCTTCCAATTCATGCAACTAAGTGTCCGATGGTGTTGGCTGAGAGGCACACTAGTGTTCTTTTGTCTTGGTTTCAAGCATAAACTCGATATAACAGAAATGCGGTGGCAAGATCTCACTGCGATAGCGTTCACCGGTAACTTTTACTTTGTAAATATATTTTTTCTTTTTTTTTCTTCAGAAAATTACTATACCCATTTACAAACCAAAATGTAAGATATTGTTGATTTTGCCTTCAAAGTTGGAGTTTAATTGACAAAAAATGGAAGAAATAGAGCGAATCGAAGCGAAGCGGTTGAAATGGGCGAGAGGAGCACACCCCGGCACGCAACGGGTGTCCACTTCACCTAGGACTCTACTTTGCGGGTATTTAATCAGTTTTCTTCCGGGATAAATAGATGAGACACATACACGAGGGTTTCTAAATTGTTTTAGAGATAGTTTCTCAAGACGAAGTTTAGAACGAGTGTGTTGGGTGTACTGGTGAGATTTGAAGGATTCAAATCTAGAACGATTTTGGGCTGTAGAAGGTGAAGGTCCAAGCCCTCCTGTGCCAATAAGGTTTACAGAGAGCGTTAAAAGGCAGAGATTCCTTGCCGGAAACACTGTCAGACGAGGAGAAGGACGAGTTCATAGCGAAGGCTTATGGTACTTTAGTGCTATCATTGGCAGATAACATATTAAGAGAAGTCGCCACGGAAAGTACGCCAGCAGATTTGTGGAAAAAGCTGGAGAGTCTATATATGACAAAGTTCCTGACAAATTGGTTATATTTGAAACAACGGTTATACACGTTGAGGATGAAGGAGGATACATCTATTACTCAGCATATTGATTTTTTCAATAAGGTAATTCTAGATCTCACTAGTATAGATATCAAAATTGATGATGAAGACCAAGCGTTAATTCTCTTGTGTTCTCTGCCAAAATCCTTTGAGCACTTGGTCACTACTTTACTGTACGGGAAGGATACAATTTCAATGGAGGATGTGAAGACCTCATTGAATTCCAACGAGTTGAGAAAACATGTCCTTGGCGTAACGATGATGAAAGTAGGGAAGGATTGGTGGCGAAGGGAAGACCGAGGGAAAGGGGAAGGAGTAGAGGCCAATCGAAGTCCCGAACCAGGCCAAGAAACGGCGACAAGTGTTTTAGGTGTGGTGGAAAGGGGCACTGGAAACGAAATTGTCCAGAACGATGAAAGGTGAAGGAGATAGGTGAAACTTCTAATCAGAAATGGGATGATGTTGTAGGATTTGTTGAGGATGAGTCTGATGGTGGACTTATACTCAACGTTGCTGAAAGCTTACTAAGTTCAGAGTGGATTTTAGATAGTAATTGTTCCTACCACATGTACCCACGAGAAGATTAGTTTACCACTTATAAAAAATACAATGGTGATAAAGTGCTTATGGGAAACGATGCTTCATGCAAGGTTGTAGGAATTGGCTCAGTAAGTATCAGAATGCACGATGGCATAGTAAGGACCCTAACAGATGTGCATCATCTTCCAAATCTGAAAAAAATCTAATTTTGTTGGGTACTCTAAACAAGAACAACTGTGAGTACAAAGCTCGAGATAGAGTTCTGCGGGTTTCCAAGGGTGCACTGCTTATCATGAAGGGAGACAAGAGGAATGGCCTCTACATATTGCAAGGCAGCATAGTTTCTGGTACTGCAGTAATATCTTCGTCAGTCAACGATACTATGAGATTGTGGGGTATACGATTTAGGCATATAAGTGAGAATGGGATGTTAGAACTGAGCAAACGGGGCTTGCTTGGTGGAGATAAAACTGATGAGCTGGATTTCTGCAAGCAGTGTGTGCTTAGCAAGCAACACATGGTGAAATTCGGCACTACGGTTCATAGGACCAAGGGCACCTTAGATTACATTCACTTAGATCTTTGGGGACCTTCTCAGGTTCCTTTAAAGGGAGGTGCTAGGTACATGCTGACATTCATTGATGATTTCTCACGGAGAGTATGGTTGTACATGTTGAAGCATAAGGATAAGGTGTTTGTCAACTTCAAGCAATGAAAAACTTTAATTGAGAAACAGACAGGAAAGGAAATCAAGTGCTTGAGGACTGACAATGGATTGGAGTTCTACAACAGGGAATTTCAGGAATTTTGCGATAAGGAAGGAATTGTGAGGCATAGCACATTTGTACATACACCACAGCAGAATAGAGTTGCAGAATGGATGAACAGGACTATCTTGGAGAGAGCTAGATGCATGCTCTTTAATGTCGGTTTGTCCAAGAATTTTTGGGCAGAAGCAATCAACACCGCTTGTTATTTAGTGAATAGGTCACCATCGACTGCTTTGGACTGCAAAACACCAATAGAAGTTTGGTTCGGGTCTCCTGCTGATTACTCAAATCTGAGGGTATTTGGGTGTCCAGCCTATGCTCATGTTTGTGATGGGAAGCTTGAGCCAAGGGCTAGGAGGGGCATATTTCTAGGCTATGCAGATGGAGTTAAGGGTTATCGTTTATGGTGTAATGATGACAAGGGCTCCAGGATGATTATCAACAAGGACGTGACTTTTGATAAGTCTATTATGATGAAGAAGGTGGGGCAAGCCTGAAAGTAGTCAACAGGGCATTAAGGAAAATGTGGAGATTGAAATTGATACTCCACAAGTTTCAAAGGGGAAACAGAAGGTGGTAGATAAAGCTGGAGAAAGTGCATTATCACCTAATCAACAGCAGGAAAACAATTCACTACAAAACTCTCATTTGGCTCGCAATAGAGAGAGGAGGCAGATCAAACCACCACAACGGTATGCATTTTTAGATTTGGTAGCTTATGCATTGAGTTCAAGCAAGGAGTTTGTAGAAAATGATCCAGTCTCATACAAAAAAGCAATTTTTAGGCTAAAGGCGCGACTGGTTGCTAAAAGTTTTACTCAAAGAGAAGGAGTTAAATTCCATTAAGAGTTCTCCCCAGTTGTAAAACACACTTCCATTCATGTTTTACTTGCCATGATTGCTCTGTTTGATATGGAGCTGGAGCAAATGGATGTGAAACAGCGTTTCTGCATGGTGAGTTGGAGGAACATATCTACATGAGCCAACCAAAGGGATTCATTGTTTTCAGGAAACAAAATCAAGCATGTCTTTTGAAGAGATTTTTATATGGCTTGAAGCAATCTCCCAGGCAATGGTATAAAAGGTTTGATGCGTTTATTACCAAGATAGGATATACTAGAAATAAGTTTGATTGTTGTGTATATTTTAAAATTTGCAGTGATAGCCTTCTCGTATATTTGTTGTTGTACGTTGATGATATGTTGATAGCCTCTAGAAACATATCTGAGATCAATGTGTTAAAAGCTCAGTTAAGTGAAGAATTTGAGATGAAGGATTTGGGCAGTGCAAAGAAGATATTAGGCATAGAGATCATCCGGGACAGACACGCAGGATTGTTGTACTTGTCTCAACAGCACTACATTGAGAAAGTATTGGAGTGTTTTGGGATGGATAAGTCCAAGCCAGTAAGTACGCCACTTGCAGCTCATTTCAGGCTCTTATCAGATGATTCACTGAGTACTAGGGATGAGGTGGAGCACATGTCTAATGTGTCGTATGCTAGTGCAGTAGGTAGCTTGATGTATGATATGGTGTGCACTAAGCCAGACATTTCACATGCAGTCAGTGTTGTGAGTAGGTACATGTACAAACCAGGAAAGACTCATTGGTAGGCTATGAAATAGATCATGAGGTATCTGAGAGGCTCTGCAGACAAATGTTTGAAGTATAGTCAATTGAATTCTACTACTAGGATTATTGGCTATGTGGATATAGACTACGCAGGAGATTTGAACAGCAGAAGGTCTATGACGGGGTATGTGTTTTATGTCTCGGGATGTACGGTTAGTTGGAAGGCAACGTTGCAATCATCAGTTGCATTGTCCACAACATAAGCTGAGTACATGGCTTTGGATGAAGGCGTGAAGGAAGGCATTTGGCTAAAGGGGCTAATTGAGAATATGGGTATAGATTCTGAGGTTACTTTAATATTTTGTGACAGTCAAAGTGCTATACACCAGTGGCGGATTTACAGCCAAGCAAGTGGGGTCAGTTGACCCCACTTGCTATTTTTTTTATACATATTTTTATATTTAACATAATATATATATAGTATTTTGACCCCACTTGTTAATAAAATGACCCCAACACAGTTGGTTGTTGGCTGGGGTGTAAGGTCAAGGGAGCGGTGAATGGTTATGAGTTCGAGTCTCTAGTGTTGCAAATGCCCTTTTATTTTATTATGGAGTTAAGTAAAAACTAAGGCCAAAACAATTTATTAATAAAATGACCCCAGCATAGTTGGTTGTTGGCAGAGGGATAAGATCATGGGGCGCTGGATGGTCACATGTTTGAGTCTCCATTCTTGCACCGCCTTTCTATTTTATCAATTGTAAAGTTAACTTAGAATTGGGGCCAAAACGACGTCGTTTTTACGTCGTTTTGGCCCCTTGAAGCTGGAAAAAAAAAAAGAAGAAGATAAAAATGGCCAGAAAACAGCAAAACAAAACGGTCCCCCACTCGGCCCCACTTCAACTTTTCTCTCCATTCTCCTGTCCGAAAGCAGCAAAACAGACACAGAGCCCCAAGATTCTTTTTTTTTTTTTTTTAATTAACATTATCCACCACCACTTGGGATCTAAAAAGAATATTAAAGCCAAAGCAATGTAAGTTATTTGCTTTTCTTTTGTTTATTTCTTGATTTTTGTATTAGAAAAGTTAGGGTTTTTTTTTTTTTTGTATGTGAATATTTTAACTGCTAATATGTTATTAATCATTATGTAAATGATGATTATTGCATTAAATAATAAAAGTTAGGATATTTTTTAATGGGTAAAAAAAAGTTAGAGTTTAATCAATTAAAATTTAGGATAAATTGGTAATGTTAATTTATTAAATTTTTGCATACGCATATTTTAATTGTTAACTTGTTATTAATTGTTATGTAATTGATGACTATTGCATTAGATGAAAAAGTTAGGATAATTTTTTAATGGGTAAAAAAAAAAAGTTAGAGTTTAATCAATTAAATTTAGGATAAATTGGTAATGTTAATTTATTAACTTTTTGCAATTTGCATATGCATATTTTAGTTGTTAACTTGTTATTAATTGTTATGTAATTGATGATTATTGCATTAGATGAAAAAGTTAGGATTTTTTTTTAATGGGTTTAAAAAAAAGTTAGAGTTTAATCAATTGAAATTTAGGATAAATTGGTAATGTTAATTTATTAACTTTTTGCAATTTGCATATGCATATTTTAGTTGTTAACTTGTTATTAATTGTTATGTAATTGATGATTATTGCATTAGATGAAAAAGTTAGGATTTTTTTTAATGGGTTTAAAAAAAAGTTAGAGTTTAATCAATTGAAATTTAGGATAAATTGGTAATGTTAATTTATTAACTTTTTGCAATTTGCATATGCATATTTTAGTTGTTAACTTGTTATTAATTGTTATGTAATTGATGATTATTGCATTAGATGAAAAGGTTTGGATTTTTTTTTAATGGGTTTAAAAAAAAGTTAGAGTTTAATCAATTGAAATTTAGGATAAATTGGTAATGTTAATTTATTAACTTTTTGTATATGCATATTTTAATTATTAACTTGTTATTAATTATTATGTAATTGATGATTATTGCATTAGATAAAAAAGTTATGGTTTATGGTTAGAATTTAGAAATTGTGAATATTTATGAATTATGCATTATGAAAGAAATACTAAATTAACTGTACTTGAATTTATTTTACAGTGTTCACATGTCGATAGATAAGTTTTTCAGTCGAATTTTGAAGTTTGGAGGCTCTACTTCGTCTTCACATAATTTGCCTCTCTTTCAAGAAAGTATCAATCAACCGGAAGATCCGCCTTACAATGATAATTTGAGATCACAATTACTTGAAAAACAAAGTCAAGGAGTTGATTTAGACTCTTTAAAGGCCGATCCTGCAGAAAGATTACCAATTTTGAAATATCACCTGAATGATCGTGATATGGTAAGAAGATCATATATTCAAAAAGGTCCTTGTCAGCCACGAAATCACAATTTTCCACAAACTGAAATGTCTGGTGTGATGCGTCGATTTAATCGTAAGTGGTTCGATATTTATCCTGATCGATTAGAATATTGTGTATCATCAGATGCAGCCTTTTGCCTTCCTTGTTATCTATTTAAGGATGAAGATGTACATCAACGTGGGGGAGATGCATTTTCAACTAAAGGATTTCGGGCTTGGAATAAAAAGGAAAGATTTGCTACTCATATCGGTGGGCCTAATAGTGATCATCACAAATCAAAGAAGAAGTGTGAAGATTTGATGCAACAGAGTCAATCCATTCAAATAGCTTTGGATAAGCAATGAAGCCAAGCTAAGTTGGAGTATCGGATACATTTAACTGCATCGATTAAAGCTGTGAGATTTCTTTTGGGTCAAGGAATGGCATTTCGAGGTCATGATGAAAGTGCATCATCATCAAATAAAGGTAACTTTCTTGAACTTTTGAGATACTACACAGAAAATTGTGAAAAAGATGTTGCTACAATATTGAGAAAAGCACCAAAAAATAATCAGCTCACTTGTCCAACAATACAAAAAGAAATTATATGTGCATGTGCTATAGAAATAGCTAAGATCATCATAGAGGATTTAAATGGTGATGAGTCCCGTGATATATCGTGTAAGGAGCAAATGGCTCTTGTTTTGCGATATGTTGATAGGAGAGGATTTGTAATGGAGCGATTTATTGGGATTCTTCACGTTCATGATACTAGTGCTTTATGTCTAAAAGAAGAAGTTGCTTCATTACTTGCTCAACATTCATTAAGTATATCATATATACGTGGTCAATGCTATGACGGAGCAAGTAACATGCAAGGTGAATTTAATAGACTTAAAGCTTTAATTCAACGAGAAAATAGGTCGGCTCATTCAGTTCATTGTTTTTCTCATCAACTTCAATTGACTCTTGTTGGGATTAGTAAGAAATGTGATGAAGTTGCTGGAGTTGTTAACTTAGTTTTAGCTTTGATAAATGTGGTGGGAGCTTCTTTTAAACGTAGAGATGAGCTTCGAGATGCACAAAATCTCAAAATCCAAAAGGCATTTGAAATGGGTGAGCTTCAGACTGGTAGGGGTCTATATCAAGAATTAGGTCTTGCGAGACCAAGTGATACTCGTTGGGGATCTCATTTTAAATCTTTTGTTAACTTCATTTTATTGTTTGAATCAATAATTGATGTGCTTGACACTGTTGGTACGGATGCAGACTCATCAAATGAAAAATGGAAAGTGCGTGGGCTTGTTGATGCTTGTCTAAAATTTGAATTTGTTTTCATGTTGCATTTTATGAAGAATATTCTCAGTATCACAAATGAGTTTAGTTTAGCCTTACAAAGAAGGGAACAAGATATTGTAAATGCCATGTTGCTTGTTCGAGTAGCAAAGAAACGGTTGCAAAAGACAAGAGATAGTGGATGGGATTCACTTATTGGTGAGGTGCCTGAATTTTGCATCAAACATGATATTGAGATACCTATATTTGATGATCTCTATGTCTTTTCGGGAAGATCAAAGCGAAGAGTTGCTGAGTATACGGTTTTACATCATTACCGTGTTGAAGTATTTTATAAAGTTATCGATTGGCAACTTCAGGAATTAAATAAGCGATTTAATGAGGTAACATCTGACTTACTTCATGGTATGGCTTGTTTATCTCCATCTCAGTCATTTGCCAGCTTTGATATAGAAAAGATCATGAGATTGGTTGCATTATATCCTGATGATTTTAGAGAATATGATTTAGTTGAGCTTCGTTGTCAACTTGAGAATTATATAATTGATGTGAGTTCTAAGGATATAAGATTTTCTGGTGTGAACGGAATTAGTGATCTATCCAAAAAGTTAGTTGAGACAAAGAAGCATTTGGTGTATCCTCATGTGTACCGACTTGTGAAATTTTCGTTGGTTTTGCCAATCGCCACTGCAAGTGTAGAGAGAGCTTTCTCAGCGATGAAATTTATCAAGACTGATTTGCGGAACCGAATGGATGATGATTTCCTTAATGATTGTTTAATAACTTATAAAGAAAGAGATGTATTTATGAGCATTTCAGATGATGATATTATGACGACATTTCAGAATATGAAAATTTGTCGAGGACAATTAGATTAATGTATTTAAATTTTATTTTTATTAAATATTAATTATTTTGAATTTATTTTTTATTAATATTTTGACCCCACTTACCTAAATTTCTGGATACGCCACTGCTATACACTTGTCAAAGAATCAAGCCTTTTATGAGAGAACAAAGCACATTGACGTGAGGTATCACTTTATCCGGGATATGGTGTCTTAAGGTGTTATTTTGATTGACAAGGTTGGAACTAAGGATAATCCGGCAGACATATTGACTAAAGCCGTTCCAGGAATCAAATTCGAGCATTGCTTGAATTTGGTTAACGTTTGTAGACTCAGATGACAGGCTCTTTTGGGGGCAGGGACAAAGAAGAAGGATGGTGAATTTCAAGTTAAGGTGGAAAATTGTTGATTTTGCCTTGAAATTTGGGGCTTAATTGACGAAGAATGGAAGAAATGGAACGAATCGGAGCGAAACGATCAAAATGGGCATGAGGAGCACACTGCGGCGTGCGGCGGATGTCCACTTCACCTAGGACTGTACTTCGCGGGTATTTAATCAGTTTTCTTTTGGGACAAACAGATGAGACACATACACGAGGGTTTCTAGACTGCTTTTGAGATAGTTTCTCGAGACGAAGTTTAGATGAGGGTGTTGGGTGTACTCGTGAGATTTGAGGGATTCAAGTATATACTTGCACTTTGATTTGAGATCAATAAATTCTTTTCTTTATCGGGTAGATTAGGCACATCACCGAACCACGTTAAATCTTGTTGTCAATTGCATTATATTTCTTTACCAGTATTTTATAGTTGTGAATTTAGACCGTTCCAAGTCACAACAGATATTATAATTACTTAATGGGACAAGAGAAATTTGTATTCACAAGGTGTTGTAATAACACAAGTAATTCATACTTTATAATATGAATAATTTTTTTACTGATTTCGAAAAAACAAAAAACAAAAAAAAAGAGAGTAATAAATAAAAATAAAAATAAAAAGAGCAAAGTGATAAAGAGTTTATCTATAACAGGAGATTCTATGAAAAATAATTGATTTTTCTATTTATTTGGGTCGTTGACTATCTATAAAGAATTTCGTATTTAATATGGATATTAAATCAACACCACAATATTACTTTGGTCCATTTCACTCAAAGTTAGTTTAATTTTTTTGAGACAGAGAAGAGATATATAATTTAACTTTGAAGTGAAACTCATGATCTTGAGCTCAATTATCTTCTTTAAACTTAATATGAGTTTTTCTATTTGAATTTGTTCCAAGTCATAATTCAATAAGACAGTGAGATTTTGATATCAGCATTGCCTCAAGGCCTAAGCTCCATTGGGTCATAGTATAGCATTTCCTGCTCTTTTAATACTATATAAAATATAAAATAAACCACCTGTTTGAATACAAGTTTCCTTCTAGCAATATTCAAATTTAACCACAGTAACACTTTCCTTCTTCCTTCCTCAACTTGCACCAAATAAAAACTTGTACAGAAAATATACATATCATACTTCTGTGTGTTCCAAATATTCATCCTCCAATTGCTCGATCCATGTCAAAGAAGCAGAAACTTCAAGGGATATGGAATGTGAAAAGCTTGCTTCCACTTGCTACCTCCCAGACATTAAATTTAGAAAGCCCTGGTTTCCATAGCAAGAGCCCACATCCCAATCTTCGGTTGAAGATGAGAGAGTCATCAAAGCAACGACGATCGATCTCATGCTTGGTCGTAGTTGAGGATTTTCATGAGTACAAGCTCTGGCAAGCTGTGCCGTCTATAACCAAAAGAAAGTTGATTGATGTTTCATAATTAAAGCCAAGAAATGGAGAGAAAATATGAAGCTAGAGTACCTTCTGACAGAGTCAAGAGGGTAATTATCTCCAAGTCTAGGGTCGGCAAGTCTACCTATGAGATGAAAAAAAGTCTCACAAGCAATCGCACTTTTTCAAGAAAAATGTGTTCTGAGGGTGGCTTGTGAGAAAAAATCTCGCAGGCAGGCGCACCCTTAAAGTTTGGTCAATCAGTTTTCTCTCCGAAATTGTTTCTCTTCTTTCTCAATCTCTCTCTCTCTAAGATAGCACTTGTCATTCTTCCTTCATTTGGTTTTAATATGGCTTATGCTGCCCTTGTTTCACTTGAACTAACGATTGATAAATTACTACACCATCATGATCAATACTCCATTTCTCTTCCCGAAAAATAACAAATTATATCTACCAACGAATACATTACCTTCTTGATAGCTTTTTTTGAAGATTTTCCAGGGAAAGCCAACAGTTTGGAAGGACGAATTAGGGATGTAGCAAGTGAAGCAGAAAATATTATTGAATATTTTATGTCAAAACAAATTCGGCTACATTATATCTCCAAGTCGACTGCAGGACCTGGAAGTACTGCTAAGTTTTCACAGCTTTTGAAAAGCAAGTTTATATGGCTCCAAGGAAAAAGAGGTTGCATCTATACAAGACTTAGGTTTCACTTTAATTTTAAAAAGTTGGAAAAAGAGGCGAGAGAGGCGATGCAGATCAAGAATAGCACCACAACCGAAGATGCACAACTCAGTAATGGGTATTCTTCTGTTGGTACTTCATCGTCAAGGTCAATTGCATCCACCAGCAAAGATGGCGCCCTGGTTGGTCTTGACGATGACTTGATGGCAATAAAGGCTCGATTATGTGGAGAACCATCCAAACTCTCATACCAATCTTCGGTATGGGAGGTATTGGCAAAACTACTCTTGCTAGAAATGCTTATGATGATCCATTAACTGTGGAACACTTTGATATTCGTGCTTGGATCACAGTATCACAAGATTATTATGCACAAAAAATTCTTTCTGGTCTCCAAGATTCCATGAAAGTAGATAGATCTGAACGAAGCATCGAATCAATGGTACGGAATGTGTATCAACACATAAAAGGGAGGAGGTATCTCATTGTAATGGATGATATGTGGAGTACAAAGGCTTGGGATGATGTAAAGATGATATTTCCCGATGACCATAATGGAAGTCGCATCATGTTAACCACAAGGCTGTCTGACGTGGCCGCTTATCCCGACTCTTCTAGCACTCTTCATGAGATGCATTTCATAGATGTCGATCAAAGTTGGAGTTTGCTTCAGCAGCAGGTGTTTCCACAAGAAAATTGTCCTCCTGAATTGGAAATCGTTGGAAAGACGATCGCTATAAGCTGTAGAGGATTGCCTCTTGCAATCATCCTGATTGCAGGACTGCTGTCCACAGTCAGTAGGACTCCAGCTGCTTGGCAAAATATAGCGGAAAATGTAAATTTAGCTATCAACACCACAAATGATGAGCAATTTTCAAAGATACTGTCTATGAGTTACATCCACTTGCCTCATCATTTGAGGGCATGTTTCCTGTATATGGGAGGCTTTCCAGAAGATTATGAGATCCCTGTCTCGAAACTCTTTAAATTATGGATAGCAGAGGGGTAAACCAAGTGGATCAAAAAGCATTGAAGAGGGAGCAAAAGAGCATTTGGAGGATCTCGTCAAAAGAAGTCTTGTTTTTGTCACTAGGAAAACATCAAAGGACAAAATCAGAAGTTGCTGCCTCCATGATTTGGTACGGGACTTAAGCATAAGAAAAGCACAGGAAGAGAAGTTTTTTCTAAATCTTACGGATAGGTATGTTGACAAGAACTCTCTGAAAAGAATAAATAAGCAGCCGCGCATAACTATTGCTCGTTCTGATGTGGGTTGCATTGGAAACATTGATGACTCAACCAACCATACTATTATATGCTTCTATAGTATAGAAAGTTCGCTTGGTTATTTTGGAAATTTTAGACTGCTGAGGGTATTGGACGTGGTAGCTTATGATATTGGAGAGGTCACAGTGCTCCCTTCTAAAGTATTTGAGTTATATCATTTAAGGTACCTTGCTTTCCCCTGCGGATGACAATTTCTTCTTCCTCCATCCATATTAAACCTTCAGAATCTTCAAATTTTAATCATTCATCCGAGGAGGACATGGAGGAGCTACATATCATTTAATGAATGTTTCCCATCGGAAATTTGGAGGATGCCATAATTAAGGCATCTATTATTTGTTGGTCCCTTACCCAATCCAGAAGGAGCTGCAACTTTCGCTCTGGAAAACCTGCAGTCGCTTTCAGGAATAATAAATTTCAGATGTACTGAAGAGATCCTGAAAAATATTCCGAACCTGAAGAAATTGGGAATCATATTTCTCACAAAGGAATACGTTCAAAACTGTCACCTTGAGAATCTTGTATATCTGCATCAACTCGAAAATCTAAAATTAGAGGTAGATCCTTCCGTTGAATCAAAGTTCAATCTTGTTTTTCCAACGATGATATATTCAGATCCTTCCATTCAATAAATGTTCAATCCTGTTTTTCCAATGATGTTAAAAAAGTTAACCTTGAGTGGTTGGGGACTTCCATGGAAAGATATGTCAATTGTTGGTTCGTTGCCTTATCTTGAAGTGCTTAAACTAAGATATTCAGCTTGCTATGGAGACAAACGGGAAATAAGTGAAGGAGAATTTCCTCAACTGAAATCTCTAATAATCTACGAATCAGATCTCCAGCAATGGATAACTGAAAGTTGCCACTTCCCGTGCCTCAAACACCTAGTGCTCTATTGTTGTTTGCATCTAAGTGAGATTCCAGCTGATATTGGAGAAATCCCATCACTTGAACTGATTGGGGTTGATGACTTGAACAAATCTCTTGTGGAATGGGCCAAAAGGATACAAGAGGAACAACAAAGTCTGGGAAATGATGCCCTTCGAGTTCATATCCGGCGGTATAAGTGAAGAAACTGATCGGCCTGTCAAACTGGACAGTACTACTTCAGTTTTTCAGGTTAGTGATTATATTATATGCACTTGTGTGTATTGGCTAAAGTGATACATATATATCTAATCGTTGTTCTAGGCGATCGAGTAGCTATGATTCTGGCATGATGCTGATCAGACAGAACAGGCAAAAAAACCTTGGCATATATTCTGATGATGATGTTCTTCAGTTCATGGGATTGAAGGAATTAATGTCTCAAGTCTGCATCTTAATTTTATGTATACGCGCGCAAGACCGAACCTTCCCTCTATTCTTCATTTTTACTTTAACTTGTTTGTACTAATAGAAAGTTTAATTTGAAAGATACATCCTAATATGCATGGACATGGTGAAGTTATGCCAATATATGAAATTACAAGCTAATTTGGGGATTATTGGAATGTGGGAGCTCGTAATATGGAGAATTGGTATTCTTTTGTCCCATATTGGAAAAATAAGAAGTGTCCAACACTTTACAAAGAGATGTTGCAGTAAGAATGTATAATAAAACTCAAATTAAATATAATTATGGTAGGTTTTTTTATTAATTTTTGAAAAGTTATAAGAATTCAAAAGATTGCAGCCTAGTGTTCTTCATGAATACTAAGTGGGAGTGTATTATTTCAAAAATAAATTTAATTTCTTTCAAATTTAGAGCATTGCAATGTTTTGATGAAATTCATAATTAAACACTACAATGATGAAATTTTTTTGATTATCCGCATTATTCCCACAATTTTTTGAACTGTAACTGATGAAAGTCTTTGAATTGCTATTTGCATACATCAGTGGCTTGTTGTGTTCTAAAACTGAATCGCGATTAAAATCATTGGAAAATTTGTAGTGAAAGCATTTTTAACTTTAGGGAAAGTCTGATCAGCCTCAAATTCATATAAAGTTCATATCATAGTTATCGAACTTGCAGTACTTTATGGTACGTGGTAGGGGTACCGGGTACGCAGTACGTCACTTTATGAAAAATATGGTACGCTGAGGGTAGGCTTAGTCGGTACACTCTTTTGGTACGCAGTACCCTTATACAATTTACTTGATACGCTCTCAATGTAAAATTTTCAAAAAAATTAGAAATGACATAAAAATTTATATAAAATTTAAACAGAACCATCCACGTATATTTTATGTCAATGCCAAAATAATAAAAATGTTAAATGTTAAAATTAATCCAAAGATGCTTAAGGAACATTACAAACACAACAAAATTTTCTCTCATGACACATAATAGCAAAAAGACAAACGCTAAACTTTGAAACTCTCAATTCTTCTTTCGCTTTCATTTCTTGTTACTTTCTTTGGTAACCTTTTTATTCTCTTGAACATCTTCAGTCACCTTTGGATTTTCACAATAATAAGCATCCAATGATTCATATTTCATCTTTGCTAATAAACTTCAATTAAATTTTTTTATGTATCTATTTTTAATTTCAATAATCCGATTTACATATTTTAGAGTACCAATATTTTAGGTAACTATGAAGAGAATTTCCTTGGCTGAAATTTTTGCTAATTGAAGATTCAAGGCTCCAGCAATGGATAACTGAAAATAATCACTTCCCAAGCCTCAGGTGCCTAGTGCTTTATAATTGTTGGAATCTAAGTGAAATTCCAAATGGTATTGGAGAAATTCCAACACTTAAACTCATTGAGGTTGATGGCCAGAACAAATCTGTTATGGAGTTGGCCAAGCGTATACAAGAGGAACAACAAAGTTGGGGAAATGATGCCCTTCAAGTTCGTCTCGGGCATACGTGGAGAAAGTGATTGCTTAGCTTCTGATCCTGTTAGAGATTATATTAGGTAGGGTTGTAAATGGATATTCGAAAATTCGTTTACCTTTCGCATTCGTATCTGTTTATATAATATTTATCCGCATCCGTTTAAAGCGTATATTATCCGTATTCGATTAATAGATATCCGATTATAAATGGATACGGATATGGTAAATGTGTATTCGATCCGTTTAATATCCAATCCGAATATATATTTATTAAATAATATATTATTTATATTTTTCAATAAAAATCTCATAATCCATATATGTATATATATAAATTATAATTGAAGAATTGGGAAGAAAAAAGAATAAATTTAAAAAATTATTATAATATAGAAAAAAAATTGAAGAATAAAGTTAACTAACATAATTATTGTTGGTTGACTTGATAATTAATATACTTAAATGCCATTATTATTATTTATGTTCTTTGTTTGATTGCTTTCGTTTTAATGAAATTATATAGTTTCTTCTATTAATTAAAATATGTATTTGTTATAGGTTCATAGATTCACGTATTTAGATATTCATAAATAAATATTTAAATAATTATTATCGAATATGAATACAAAATAATAATTTGAATACAGATAAGTTTAATAAAATATGAATGCATCTGAATAATTATAATCGAATACAGATATATTTAAATCCGACCGATATCCGACGGATATGAATTTGGATATCATTTTTAAATATCCGTTAAATCCGTATCCCTATCCGAATATTCGAAAAGTTAAACGGATACGAATATGAAAACAGTGTATCCGATCCGTTTAATATCTGTTTACACCTCTAATATTGGGAAGCATTTCTGTTCCTAGTCATCGCTGATATGAGTCTGAATTGTTGGCTAATTCTTTTCTGTTGGAGCTCTGATGAGCTGATCAGTATGTACTCAAACTCAAAATGCAGAGGGTTTGTGATAGGCTATAATTTTGGTATCATATCCTTCCTAACAAGAATGGATATAGGCTTCGTGATAGAAGGAATGATGACTCTGGTTATTTGTGATCCTCTTTCTCAACCTACTGCTTTAACACTCATTGCCCAGAAGCATGTCTCTGGTAGATGGAAGAAGGATGAGCCATCAACAATCAGGCCGGAAGGCAGCCGTCCTCCTCCGACCACCACCCTAACCGCCATCAAGTCATCAGCCGTGCCGCCTGTGCGTTATTTTGCTGAACTTCTTGCGAATATGTATTGCTTTCTCTGATCATAAGGTGATTGCCATGTTCTTTTTGTTTACTTTTGCTGCAAGTAGTTGGAATATTTGACTAGAATGGAGATGGTTTCTTGCCGACATCCATTTTACCTCCTTTCTTGGTCAATAACTACAAAAAATATTGAGCATATTAACGACGACTTTGTCATACTTCAAACCCATGACAATTGATTTTCCTAGCGGCATAAATGATTCGGTTGTCGCGAAATGATCTATATCGATAGATAAATTCCAATTCATTGAGGGCCTATTTGGTTTCGTTTTCAAATGTCATTTTCACATTTTTTACTATTCTATAAATGAAACACATTACTTTTTACATATTTTAACCCAACATTATTTTTATTTTTATTTTCAAAATACATTCTCCAACAAACTATATATCTTCTCTCTCTATTCCATTATTTCTATCTCTCTCCATCTACAACCTATTAAAAGTTTAAAACCAATATAATCATTAATTTTCCAACAATCTATCCAAATACAAACTCATTCTCAATTCATTTCCACTAACTAACTTTCAAATTTTAAAAATGATGGAAATAAAAATTAAAAATAAAAATAAAACCAAATGGGCCCTAAGTTTTTCAATATAATCAAATGGAAAGCCCAAGAGCACCATTATTTACGAGCACAAACTACGTGATTAAATAAATCCCCCTCTATTTGTTGCAGGTCAACTATTTCATACTTATTTTTGCTAAATAAAACTATCAACTACAATCTCGTACTCTTTCTCCCACATTACATGCTTATTGTTCGGACACCGAGTTAAAACGCCCCATTTCATAAGATGATACCATACTATCATTTTTTTTTAATATTTATCTAAAATTTCGAAAAATAGAATACTCATTGAGACAATGAACTATATTGAAACTAGAAGTCAATCGAGCATTTGTCTTTTTTTCTTTGGTTTGCCTTGTTCCCCAAGTGAAGAAATTAGAATATATGCATAGTTTAATTACCATTAAACCCCAACCAACAAAATGTTGACTACCAAACTACAGTGGCTTGCTCAGAAAAATTCTTTCTTGTACAAGAAACTTGTGGCTATGATAGTGTCATCTTATGCAATATAGTGAAATAGCATCACTACAACCACAACATTCATATACTAAGGATACAAATAAGTTGAGTCAATCCGCAAATTTCACGAGTTGAAGTTGAACTAGCTCAATTCAAGGTCAAGTTGCCCGTGTTTAGACTCAAAGGTTGCAAGCCGGCATATAGTTAAATATTATTTTTTATTGGGTAAAATCCACTTTATCCCCATGTACTTTAATTTTGTCTCACTTTATCTCCCTATACTTTTAATTGCATTACTTTACCCCCTTTGTACTTTAACTTTGTTTTACTTTACTCCCATGTACTTTTAATTGCATCACTTTACTCTCTTATACTCAAACTTTGTCTCACTTTACCCCTTTGTACTTTTAATTGCATCACTTTACCTCCTTGTACTCTCAATTTTGCTTCACTTACTTTAATACCATTAAAACCTCTATAATTTATGTTAGCAAAGCAAAATTGGTTAGATCACCAAATTTTAATAATTTATTAATTGAGTTTTCTTTAATGGAAATCATTGTTTCTTCTAGAGATGTACTATTGATATATGATGCAAGTTTTTATATATTTATAGTGCAGTCAATAGTGATGTCCATGCTTTATCTTTTCAGCATTCAAATAGTACATCATTATTGAGTGTACTATAAATATATCAAAAACTTACATCATATACCAATAATACATCTCTAGAAGAAACAATGATTTCCATTAAAGAAAACTCAATTAATAAATTATTAAAATATGGTGATCTAACCATTTTTGTTTGGTTTGCTAACATAAATTAAAGAGATTTTAACAGTGTTAAAGTAACTGAAGCAAAATTGAGAGTACAAGGGGTAAAGTGATGCAAATAAAAGTACAGGAAGGTAAAGTGATTCAATTAAAAGTACATGAAGATAAAGTGAAACAAAGTTAAAGAACAGGGGGGTGAAGTGGATTTTACCCTTTTTTATTTTATAAATAAATATATATTATATTACTATTATTCTATTTCAAGTTCGAGCTCGAGTTTTCATAAGATCGAGCTCAAGCTCAATAATTAAGCTCATCGAGCTCACATTCGAGCTGGAAAATTTCTCTAAACTCAGCTCGACTTGACTCAACTCGATTGGATTGCACCCTACCTAGTTCAAAATCTACAAGACCATGTCAAGGAATATGTTATCCAAGTCCAACAATAGAGCACAACCATGGGATCGGCGCAAGAGCCCATCTCTTGCAGCTCTGTGAGCAACCTCTTTGATTTATATGACATTTTATTATCCAAACTATGCAGGAAGTCTCACGAGGTCTTTTAAGGACAAACATAACTACCTTAAAACCTTGGACGCGAACAAATTGATTTGGCATCTTTATCTTTCAAAGAAAAAATGAAAATGCAATAAGCAACATCAATAAACGAATATCATGGTACAAGGGATGTACTGCTTAAACAAGTTATTAGCAACGTTCATTTAAGTTTTTTTGACTCATTCTTCTTACAACTTCCTTATAAGCATCATTTGCTGCTCTGTTTAATGCAATTTCCTTTTTTTCACGGCACATACCTTTACCTCTAAGCTGATTGTCAATGAAAACTTTGTAAGTTCCTTCTTGTGACCATAGATCCACAAGTTTAACTTTGAGCTTGTACTTTTGGCATATCTCAAACAGCTTCTTGACAGGATTTTTTCGTAGCATTTCAGGAGTAATTATGGGTTTCAGTAGATCATTGGCTACCTGCACAAAACCAGAAGTAATTATGGATCTCTTTTAACAAATAAAATAATTAAAGTTAAAATTTTCGGAAGAAATAAAAACTTGTTCATTCAGATTGATCGGCCAAGATCTTTGTTCTTTTTATCTCTACGGACCCTATGAAAAAATTGGAATCACTTTTTATGGACTCGTCAAATACAATACAGGTCTAGTTCATGGCCTATTAAAAGTAGACGAGCAACCATGTCGGGTAGCTAAACCCACAATACCCGACCTAATTCCCTTCCCCTACTTAGAAGTTCTATGGAATTTTTCCCTTTTCATTTTGACAAGTAAAATGAGCTCTCTCATGCACCCCTCAATAAAAATGAAACAGATAAGATGGTCAACGGATTCACCTCCCATGTCGTATCGATAGAATAGTTGCTGTCAACGAAAACAGCACCAATTGTGGATTCAACAACATCAGCAAGAACCTTTGGAGCATTAATTAAACCGTGTGAATGTAAAGGATGTTTGGGAAGAGCATCAATAAATGCCTGAATCTGCAGAAGTATTGAGGTAATTATGTTAAAAACGGTAGAAAGACAAACTTAGAAATAACTAATAGTATGGCAATAAAAGAAGCCAAAGGCAAACATTAGTAGGTAAAACCAAAACTTTTGTCTTTAAGTATGTCACAAGTAGGTCTTTCCCTAAATTTTGTGAAATTTGGTAACTTAAATTGTTAGGACAACTCCCCTTGAGGTTGTTGCCTGTCCTATGAATGCCAGATTTTACTTACCATTTGCCCACTAAAACCTTCAAAAAGCACCTGTTAGAGCATTTATAATGCTGCCTTAATCCCAGCATTAGCTCGAAAAGGACAAACCCTCTAAAAGAAAGAAGCAACTAATTTGTCCACATACCAATATATGTATCTTTAAATCCAATAGCATAACTTTCCTGCAAAGTATGTCTAACACTAAGAGAAAGCTATACACAACTTTGCTTCTTGTATAATAATATAGGACTAGCTAATTTATATATGTTATAGATAGCTATAGCTGGGCAGCACATCAGCAAATATCAACGAAGGCAACACCAAAAAATTCACTGAATTTTACAATGACAGAACTGATCACACAATAAACTCAGTACTTACTTGTTTCCTAACGACTGGAGTGCCAAGACGAATATATCTGTGAAAGTTATGCTGGACGGCCACACGGGCAAGCTTCTCTGTGTCAACATTGGCAGCACGAAGTGGTGTCAACAACCCTGGTGGAAGATTTGGGTACATGGAGAACTGTTCTTTCGTGATTAAAAGATTAAGTACCGAGTCACCAACGTACTCAAGCCGTTCATAGGAAACACAATCCTTATGATATGATGGATGAGTAAAGGCTTCATAGAGTAAGCTACGGTTCTTGAAACTATGACCTATGATGCTCTCTACTTCTTCCAGACTTTGTAATGACTTACTTTCAGCTTCCATCCGCAATAAGTCTATTTTTACCTTTTCATCGTTTCTGATACCCTTTAGATAATTACTCAAGATATTTCCTGGGAGAAAAGCAAGCATGGCACTTAGGAGGATTTAATGTGAAAAAGTCCAGATCTTTCAAAAACAAACTTAAGAAGAAACAAGATAACAATGATATTGAGCTCAAAATTCTTTATTTGTATAACAACTTCTAGCTATCGTGTCAATCATCAACTGTCACAGCATTAAAATACATGCTAATTTTGAATGAAGTAAGAAACTAAACGGTGCAGCAGTTTGTTCTATTCCTAAATGAATGCTCAATATGGAATAGTTAGGTGTGGAAACAGAAAGACATCAAGATAGAATGTTTATACACTTGACAATACAGAGTTTGATCTTGCCAACAAATGTCTAATGCTTGAGTATTAGACCTAGAGAGAGGACTGTCTCCAACAACACATCACAGAACAGTCGGAAAACACCTAATATTCCACATCATTATATAACAAGTTATAGCTTTCAGCCTTTTTTTTTTTTTTCTGATTTTAAATGCAACTGAGAATGAAGCGATTGATTTCATGTTCCGCTTTAGAACTTTTTCAACAGCTGATATTGAACAAATTATAGGAACTTTTAGCTTTGAGAAATCATTTATTTCTAAGTCCAATAGTTTTTCAACTTTCAAAGAATTCTACTTGAAATCTATCACCACAAATTCTCTCGTTTTGATTATCTTCCAAGATTGGAACAAAAAGATTAAATCGAAAATATCGACAAATGAGTGATAACCCCCACTAGAGACTAGCATGATTCAATTCAACATATTTTACTTCCCTACCACATTGTAGCAAGCTCTGCTGCATATATTCACTGATCCTCAGAAATATGCTCGGTATCTATCAACATTATGAACTAGATAGAATCATCTGCTTCAAAAAACTAGAATCAAGCTCACAAACTAGCTATCATTTGCTCTTTCTTTTCCTTCCACCGAAGCCACTTTCTTCAAAAAATTAATCTTGTTTATACATAACCCTAAACACCCCACTAATTCCCAAGACCCTCAATGAAAACAGAAATTCCAAACCAGCCCATCAACATTTCCACCAATTTACTCTGAAGAAATCACAAATTTCCAAAATAAATCAACAGAAAATATTGCACAATGCCATTTTCAGAGAAGAAGATACTCAGAAACAATTCACACGCACTTACACCCAAAAAAGAAAAGAAAATCCAGATACACCACATACCGTATCCACGGAGGCGTCCGCAGGCAACCCAATTCTTGGCTGGACGGAACAAAAATTCCCACCACGAACCCATTTCAATTTGAATGATTAATCACTGTTCAAAAAAGTGCCATGTCTTTGAATTGCACCATCTTACCAAAACGAGCTCACTCGGCCCTTTTGGAACTCATCCAATGCAAGCATAGAGGATTTCCTGCTCCAAAGCATGATTATTTGTCCGTAGTTCTCTTCCAATTCATGCAACTAAGCGTTCGATGGTGGTGGCCGAGAGGCACACTTGTGTTCTTTTGTCTTGGTTTCAAGCATAAACTCGATACAAAAGAACTGTGGTGGCGATATCTTACTGCAATAGCCTTCACCGGTAACTTTCACTTTGTAAATATATTTTTTCCTTTTTTTTTTCCAGAAAAATTACTATACCCATTTGCAAACCAAATGGTAAGATATTATAATTACTTTAATTGGACAAGAGAAATTTCTATTCACAAGGTGTTGTAATAATCACGGATAATTCATACTATATAACACAAATAATTTTTTTTACTCGATTTCAAAAAAAAAAAAAGAAAAAGAAAATAATAAATAAATAAATAGGAGCAAAGTGATAAAGAGTTTACCTACAAGTTGAAAAATAATTAATTTTTCTATTTATTTGGATCGTTGATCATCTATCAAGAATTTCATATTTAATATGAATATTAAATCAACAACACAATATCACTTTGGTCCATTTCACTCAAAATTAGTTTAATTTTTTGAGACAGATTAGAGATATATAATTTATCTTTATTAAACTTAATATGAGTTTTTCTATTTGAATTTGTTCCCATGTCATAATTCAACAAGATAGTGAGATTTTGACATCAGCTTTGCCTCAAGGCCCAGGCTCCACTGGATCATAGTATAGCATTTCCTGCCCTTTTATTACTCTATAAAATATAAAATAATTCACCTGTTTGAATACAAGTTTCTTTCTAGCAATATTCAAATTTAACCACAGTAACACTTTCCTTCTTCCTTCCTCAACTTGCACCAAATAAAAAATTGTACAGAAAATATACATATCATACATCTGTGTGTTCCAAATATTCATCCTCCAATTGCTCGATCCGTGTCAAAGAAGCAAAAACTTCAAGGGATATGGAATGTGAAAACCTTGCTTCCACTTGCTACCTCCCAGACATTAAATTTAGAAAGCCCTGGTTTCCATATAAAGAGCCCACATCCCAATCTTCAGTTGCAGATGAAAGAGTCATCAAAGCAACGACGATTGATCTCATGCTTGGTCGTAGTTGAGGATTTTCATGAGTACAAGCTCTGGCAAGCTGTGCCATCTATAACCACAAAGAAAGTCGATGTTTCGTAATTTAAGCCAATAATCGGAAAAAGAAAATAAAAAGTTAAGAGTACCTTTTTGACTGAGTCAAGAGGGTAATTGTCTCCAAGTCTAGGGTCAACAAGTTTGGTCAGATCTTCGCTTGGGTCAGGCTTACTAAGAACTTCTTCAAACTATGGATCATCAGCAAGAAAAAAGAAGATAATGTGTGGGGCAAGTAAATCCAGAGATATATTAACCAACACACTTGCATTTACAATGTCCAGGAAAGTCAAACTTACCAGAGCAACAAGGCCCTTAGACTCTGCAGCCGAACTATTGGTCTTAACTATGGCTTCCTTGGCTGAAATCAACTCGTAAAGAACAACACCAAAAGCATACACATCTACTTTAGGGGAAACATCACCATACTGAGCATACCTGCCAGCAGAATTATTGATGTAAATTTCTGTCCAGTGAATTGGCCAGTTAACAGATTGAAGAATTTTAGCAGATTGAAAGAGTAGTCAATGCTAATGCTTCTATTCTTGTGGAATTTTGTGGACTAAAGAAGCCATACTAAAGAGAGAGCAGAATCAACCACATGAATTCGATAATTTTTGAGACTTTTTGTATAGCCATGATTTGTCATCACTTTCCAACTAGATTATACTACTAGATGATTCAGCTTGTTTGCTCTTTACCATGGACAAATTAGGTCATAGTTGTGCAGACAACTTAGACAAGTATTATCCAAATTTATCTATAATAGCACAATGCAAGTAGCCAAAATTGATGTCATCCAGTACATGTGAAGATGCATCAGAGTACTTACTCAGGTGGCATGTAACCAAATGTACCCACAAGTCGCCCTGTTGGCAGTGAACTACTTCCAACTTCAGTTAGTTTTGTCAAACCAAAGTCTGCAACCTGCAGAACAAATTATATAATTGAATTATAAGAAGCCAATATGTTCAGCTACAACATCTAGGCTGTGGTACAACCTTCGCGTGGAAATTCTTGTCTATCAAAATATTTGCTGGTTTGATATCACGGTGGATGTAAACAGGAACAGTGTGTTCATGGATATATTCAAGACCTCTTGCTGAATCGAGAGCAATTTGCACCCTAGTTGACCATGGCAGTGGTTCCCTGCCTGGAAAAATACATGGCATAATAAGCATTTTTTGTGAATGCCAAATAGTAGCATCATATCTAATCGATTTGAACTCGGTATACCTGAACCTCGGAGATGTTGACTTAAGTTACCATTCTCAATGTATTCATACACAAGGAAAAGAGAGCCCTCAACACAATATCCTATCAAGCGCACCTATATCCAAAAACACTGAAAAATTAGCCGAGCAATACAATCAATCATTGTAGTAGTAACTAACCAGTACAGAGTTGCTCTATAACCCTGAAATGCATGAAAAAAAGGAAAAAGCAGCAGTTTTTTGGTAAATGATAATATGATTCTCTTCAGAATCGAAACTAATGCAGGTCAACCTTGACACAGTTTGTTTAGGATGAAGTTCAGGAGCTGCGGACAGGATTTTAATGTTTCCAAGATTTTTTACTTGTTCATGTAATGGGGAAAGGCATGAGCTTTGATGTCTATCAACTGAAGAAAGAAATTACTGAAAAATATTTTTATGAAAGCTCAGTCTATTATGACAGTAATGGTGTTTAGTACATAAAGAAAGCTCCAGAGTGGTTAATTATGAGGATAGTTTTGACTTTTTGCTTCTTCATTTCCCTCTCCATAAACTTACCCATTTTCTGCAGCTAAATAGAAAAATATAATGCTGCATGCAAATGAGACTGTACTAGGCATGCAGTATAAAGAAAAGTAGAACTGGATGTTGTGGAATGAATTTAGGAGATATGGGTATTCTCAGCTATTTTTTATATCATCATAGTAGATTTAAAATCCACGAAATATTCGAGTCATTAAAATCCCTAGGGACAATTCTTTCCCCAAATCCAAATACTTCAACCCAAACACAACCTAAATGGATCTGTATTTGTTGAAGAATATAGTTTAATACCAGATTGAGGTGGTGAACATGCGTCAAAACCTTCAGCTCAGCAAGAAATTCTTTACTGGCTTGCATGTCCATTTTCTTAATTGCTGCTTTCTGCAGAGAAGTTTACGAGAAAAAACTAAATATCAAACTATCAAATATCAAATAATCCTTCAACCATGAGTACACATGGATCAAATGTTCAATATTAAAGGGGGGGGAAAAATTGCACTTCTGCTAAAACCTGACACCTGAATATAGCTGAACCTAATCTTGCAATCTCATACTTTTTTTCTGGCCAAGCAAATTAATAACTTTCTACTTACCTCACCTCGGAGCTCAGCATAGTATACAGCACCAAATCCACCTTCACCTATCTTATTAGCAATGCTAAAATCATTGGTTGCATTTGCAAGTTCCTCATATGAGAACTCAACAGATTTGTCAACAGTAATGCCTGTAAGACCTGGAGATGTTCCATCCCATGTCCCAGCAGAATCTGGTGCTTTGACAGTAGTTCCTCCTGGAGCTAATCAAGAAGAGACAGAAAATTTTCACTACCAATAACAGAAGAACAGATTATATTCTACCAAATCTATTCAACAGAACTGCGGTGCAATCTATCGTATTTTCCATCTAACAAACAAACACAACTATAAGTCTTATTACATGTGGCCATCTTTAGTAGCATTTTGATTTCATAAACCCTCCATTGGAGGCAGAAACAGACAGTAGCCATTAGCAAGAAACCAAGATGGTATGACTGAGCCTTAGCACATAGGAGAGGAAACTCATTCCGCAATTACTTAACATTGGCTTTACCGAATGCTGAAATCTCTACCTCCACAGCTTTTACAGTATTGTCCCTTCCTCACTGGTAGTTAAGTGTTATCACTCCACTCAAGATAGAATTTCTCAATCAAGCATTCTGGGCATTGTTTCCCAATTCTGTTTCTACATAGAATACTGTTTTTCAGAAGCCATAATGGAATGGTAGATGTTGTCCATTGCCATTGGCCCTAAGAGAACCCACCAGACAAATTAAATTACCAAAAGAAATCACCCAGAACGTGGATAGACCTTCAGTTATCCCATGAGAGGACATAGTCAGCCATGTCCAATAGGAATCCAAAGCTGTCTTCAAAATATAAGGTTTTAGCAAGAAATCGACAGAGACATAAGGCCAATCAAGTGAATTAATTATAAAAGGCCCGGTCTACTGCATGGCTTGCCTTAGATGACTAATGACTGCATGAATAATGTTTTGTAGAGAACAGTAAAAGAGAACTTAGAAAAAAGGACTGGGAAACATATAATTTTCGCCGAGTTATACCTGTTTAGACATGCTTTCACTTAGACAGATTTTCAAGCAACGGAAACAGCCGGGATTCTTCTAATATACCCTCAACATTAGAGTTTTTACACCAGATATTAAGGATTGAGACCTAAATCAGTACAAATATTTCAAGTCTACCCAAGGGAGGTTTTCCAGAGCCAACATGCCCTTATGGGGTCTAAATGGTGACTAATTGGCTTTAGAGATAAAAACATATCAATGTGATCATCAAAAAAAACTTTCCAGGAGCACCCATGCTCTCAAAGCCTGAATCAACCAAAAGATATTAACTGCATTAGGTAAATTAAAGGACAGCGCATTATTCCACGCAAAATAGCTTTTGCTTCTTGTTGTGCTCTTAATTTTAACCTCAAAACTCCTGACAGTCCCAAGTTAAACTTGTTAAAGAAAATTGTTTCTGAAGAGAATATTTCTTGCTAACATGCAGGCTCCATTGTTTTTTTTTTCAATAGGTAGTACGCCATGGTCCTATGTTCCTTTTCCAAAGACCCTCCGAGGAGTACTGATCCTGATGCAGGAAACTTGTAGAAAAAGGGAAGAATATGAGTGAAAGCAGTTTTGTAAATAACAAGCACAACAAATTGATTAAAATATGTAAGTTGATTGAAAGAGTGTGTTTAGTTGAGAATTTATAGGGTTTAAGAAATCTGCAAAGAACTATTTGAAAATGATATTGATGATGGTCCAGCACAACCCTAGCACTATAAGAGTATTAAAGTTCCTGCGCCGCCCTAATAAGCAAAATGATCTAAATACCTTCACTTAATTATCTGTTTTGTCTTAAAGTTATTTTTCCACTCTTATGAGTTGTTGTGGTCCATTTAATGTCTTTAGAAGCAAAATGACTTAATTATCTGTTTTGTCTTAAAGTTATTTTTCCACTCTTATGAGTTGTTGTGGTCTATTTAAGTTCTATTGTCACATCCTATCAAGCTATTAAGCAAAGATATTTAAGTCATTTTGCTTATAAAGACAATGCAGAAATTTTAGTTATCTTGTGCCCTATGGTTGTGGTTTGGACAGTCATTGATATTATTTTCAGTTAGTACATTGCAAAATTTCTTCCTAAAGCTCAAAACTACAGATTCCTAAACTACTCACTCTTTCAATCGATTACATGTTTTGATTGTTCTGTTGCACTTATATTTTTTCATCTTCTCTATGTTTTCTACCTCAGGCTTGACAGCAAATTTTATATTCATTTCCTTAGAAGTAAATTTTGAACCTTGACTTTTAGTGACCTCGGATTCATTTCCACACTAAATTTCAAGATGGCATAATCGTTGGGTAATTTATATAAATATTGTAAAATGATTAAAAAAAAAGATCATGAAAATATTGCAAATTGGAAAGGTTTGTATATTTATAGTAAGACGTGGCTTTACATTGATATATATATTTTTTCTATTAATTCACAAACAGAGACGTGGCTGCTAGCCACGTCTCTTGTTGGTTTTCTTTAAAAAAAAAAAAAAAATGAAAATTATGAGACTACCTAGTCTTCCTATAGATTTAAAAAAAAAGTGTCAGACTAGAAATGAATATTCTTACTAATTGGACAGGAAAATTTTCCTTCCCAATGTTTTTCCTAAATTTCGGGAAGGAAAAAAGCATGTGTTTGTTGTTGGCCAACACGCGTGTAGTATATATGTGAGTGTGGGTAACCCCAACACTCACATGTAGGAAAAGAATGAATTGGATTAAATTAATCTCTATTAAATGTAGATCTTTAAAATGTTTCTTTTCCTATAAGTGAGTGTTGGGGCATATACACTGCATGATTAGCCAACACTCATGCCTTTTCTAATAATTTTTGGTTCTAAAAGAGAAAAGGAAGAAGAAGAAGAAGAAGAGAGAGAGAACCAACAAGAGTCCTGGCTAGTAGTCACATCCCTTGATGTTTAAAAAATTAGAGGAAAAAAATAGAGATCTGGTATTCTGGTTAGCAGCCAAAGAAAAAAAATATAATTGTAAAATGTGGTTTGCAGCCACGCCTTACCATAGATATACAACATTTCCCAAACCGCAGTATTTTCACAATTTCTTTTTTATTTTACAATATTAACATAAATTATTCCATATCGTCTATACGAAAAAAGAAAGAAAAAAAAATCCGATATTGTTTTGGGATGCCAAATAATGCATCTCTTCCTTTTTGGCTTAAAGTAACATTACTCAATTCTTGAAGAATTTTGTGCTAGCTTTCATCAATCGTTTACAATGTGAAAATTCATTACTAGATATGTTACCCACAACTCCAAGCATCCCCAGAACATTTCTTCAGTAAACTAAGAAAAACACTGTTAATAAGAAAAAATTTGTGAAGGCCCTTAGCTCTATCCTCAAAGTTTTTGACATGTAAGCAACTAATTAAGCATGTTCACCAAATCAAGGGAAAGATACCTTGAGACTGCCGCAAGTGCCAGACACACAGCCGTCCAATATATTAGGTTATCTACCATTTACTATGTGTTTGGCACTTATGATGATAACAATCACTGGATGAATGTTTTCTTTATGTGTGTTAAACCTCAATCAATCAAATATTACCTTGTTTATATGTTTGCTTATTGGATATGCAGAAGATGCAAAACTAAAGTGAAGGGTTGCAAGCAATGCATTTTGGCCCCTTAGTTTTTCATATATGAATTCCGAAACACCTCATCAGTCACCTGGTCATTTAGCAAACCTACGGTTGCAACTTGAAAAATATGGAAGCAACAACCAGAAAGGCAGCCAAAACACAAGCCCTCAAGAAAAGCTGTTGCAGCCCATAAATGGGCATAATCCATGATGTCTAACTAAAGACGGCATAAAAAATCTTGAGTTTTCAGCAAAGTGGTTATACATTCCTCAACCTAAAGTCAAATGTCAAAAATTCCAAGCAAGCATGAACATCAAAAGAAACAGACCACAAAGAGAAATAAAACGATCAAGAAAAATACCATGACCAGCTTGTTGCAACTGATATTCAGATTCTGTTGAGAGCAATTGAATCTTCTCTAAATTTTTCCTTCTTCGCAATCCTACATATAAACAACCAGCGAATAACAATACCCCAGCTATTACTGCAACAGATATCCCAGCAATGGCTCCACCAGTTAATCCTGAAAATAACAACGAGCACACAGTCAGTAAAAGAATGAATAATTCCCAGGGTTATACTCAGTTTGGATCCACAAGTAGAAATTTGGAAAACAATAAACATAATGGTTGAATCCCGGAGGGGGAGAAGGCCAGATCACCTTTGCTGCAAAAGGGACAAAACAAAATAGAATCAGTGTAGAACTTCATAATATGCTTAGAAGGTACAGCAATCAATAAAAGAATAAGCTGCTCTTTCATAAACCCATAGCTAAAAAAACATGCTACCTGGTGTTTAGAGCCGGAAAATTCCCATTCTCATCTGCATATAAACAGGAAGTTTTATTAGAGCAACCCATTCAATAGAGCAGTGAGAATTACCATCAAAAAGTCAAAATGGAAATTGTTTTTAAAAACTACTCTTTCAAGCAAAGTAACGACATCTCTAGCTTCGAAAACAACAAAACAAAATCACTCACCTTTACCGGGAATATACACCAAACCACTGCCTGCACTGAAATTCGCTGTCGGATTATACCTCCTCACCAAATCGACACTCAAATTACTTGTCCTCGCCACCAACTCCAAGGTATCCCCTACTCTCAAAGGATACGTAACAAACAATCCATAAGCCTTGGAGACATCCCTATCCCCACAGCTACAATTCACCGTCACGTTCAACGTCGCACCTGTGTCCGGAATATTCCAGGGGGGATAACTATTTGTCCTCTCCAACCACTGGGCAGTCGTCAAATTCGCGTAGTAAGTCCCCGCAATTAAGTCATAAGTGACGCCGGGTGAAGTGGTATACGTGAACACGTGGCCGAGATACTCGCCGCCGGCGAGGCAATCACAGGAGAATGGCACGTTTATTCGCGTACCCGCTAGCACGCTGTCCTGGTTAGAGATTTGAGGATTGAAACTAAGGATTCTTTGGATTGAGGTCTGTATCACAGTGGAAATGAAAGTCAGGTTCGAATTGTCCCACACGTAGTAGGAGCCCAACGCTAAGTCGCAGCCGCGGCTGCACCGGCCATCGGCCGCGGAGAATATTCCGATCAAGAATATCACGATCAACAGCTTCATCGGAATGCTGTAGTATGAATGATAATCATAATTTCAGGAAATTGAAGAAAAATCAAATTTGTATTTGATGTTCGGAAGAATATTTACGGACAGTTGACTTGGTCTGCTACAAAGAACCTCCTTTTCCTCTTCCTTTGATTTTTCTTTTAAATTTGTTCGAACCCAATTTACATAAATTCTAATAATTCTTATTTACATATTTATATTATTTTTATTTATAAAGTGGAGGCATTTATTCAATTTTATTTTTTTAACCGTATGGACAACAATTAAACTAAGTTGAAATATAATTCTAAATTTGATAATAAATTCAAAATAATTATGATACTTACCAAATTGATTCGTTACCAATACGAAAATCGCGCATCTAATGGAGTTTTATTCTTTAAAAAAAATACCTAAATAGAGGTCAAGCACATCAAAATATTGTGCCACTGACATACATCTCTAGAGAATTTTATCCTTAAAAAAAATAACTATAAATTATTTTAAATCTCTCCACTCCTCTGAATACAAAATAAAATAAGATATCATCAAATTATACTGTTGAACTCATATGGTGCATACACATAGGTGGCTCAGCTCTTGGTCTAATTAACTAACTCTTAGTTATAATCATTCAATAATTATCAAATATTAAGTAGGTTAAGGTATTGGTTTAATTAATTAATAAAACACTTATAAGATACTTCTATTAATTACTTCTTGATGTGGTATGCACAATTTCGAAGACGCATTAATTCATAGAGTTTTAATGATAGTTTTTATTATTTTTAAAGAAAAATTATGAAAATTATAGAAATAGTAATAACATACTATAACTTATATGGTTAAAACTTAAATTGAGTTTGAGTTTTTCTAAAGGAAATTATCCTGAACTCTTAATTTAGAGCTTATATTTTTAGTTTTACTATTCTTTGAACTATCAAATATTTAATACATATTTTTAGAAATTTATAAATTAATCGATCGGAACATCATATGATATATCTTCTTTATTTAGCCATCCCAACTTCAAAGATGTGCGAGTTGTTATATGCCAATCTTTTCTTCAATTTTACTTTGCAACACGCTTAACTAGCATCTGGATGATGAGCTAGAGTGAGAGCCTACAATTAATTAATGTATGTCATCTCTATTTGATAATTAATTCTTCCATAAAAAGTTCTATTGACGTAAAAAAAAAAATTGATACGCACTTGTCCTACTTAGTATAGCAGCTAATCAAGACTCAAACCTTATAATTTCACTTCTTCTTTTTTTAATCTTAAAATATTACTTAAAAAGTTTATGAGTTTATTTTCTAAATTTTTATCCAATTTTTAATTTTTTTTTAAGTATTTCATAAAATATTTTAAAAAATTATAAATTCAAGAAAGACCTTATCAAAGAAAGCAATTGGTTTCAAATCTAGTGTGCCGTAACCAAAGGTATGGGTCATATTCAAATCTATGGGCAATGGGGATAAATCTATTTTGTGGTGCGAGAAATCCTAGTCCGAATAAACAAAACCAAAACAAAGCTAAATCATTGCATCCTAAACCCCCCAAGCCCCACAAAGATCACATAAACTGCCCCACCCCTGAACCCTTAGATAAAATTCCCGAACCCCAACATAAAACCCAGGAAAAGCCTAAACCAAAATCCAAAAAACTAGCCCCAACCCCGGTGATCAATGGCGTAGATGCTGACCTCCCATGTCATCCTATTATGCATCCCTACCCTCAAATCCCGGATGATATGGTTCTGGAAGAAGCTCGAATCCGAGCTTCGGTTTATAGAGCTCTTTCGGACGGAGAAGACCCCAAAATTCCTAAAAAACAACCCAACAAAGACCCAAAGAAACCAAAAAAACTCAAACCTCCCAACCTCAACAGCTTACATAAAACATCCTAATTATTAGTATGATGGGTGATTTTATCGTTTGGAATATTCGGGGGATTGGCAACAAAAAATCTCAAAGAATTGCACATAACCTTGTTAGAGAGTGCAAGGCAAAACTAATTGCCATAATTGAACCTAAAGTTGATCTAGACGCCGATTTTATGCCTAGACGATTGGGATTGGACCTAGGTGTGGCGAACATTTCCAACAAAATCTGGTGTATATATGACAATTGTCTTAATGTGGAAGTTTTATGGAACTCGGACCAAATCCTACATGTCAAAATCGAGAATAATGCTTGGCCCTCTCAGATACTTTGTTCCTTTGTCTATGCTAAGTGTTCTAGGATCGGGCGAAGGCCCCTTTGGGATGAATTGAGGCAGCTTTCGGATTCTAATCTTCCATGGCTTGTTTGTGGAGATTTCAATATCATGCTCTCGGCTGAAGAAAGAAAGGGTGGGGCTGAACCAGACTCTGGGGCTATGGAAGATTTTGCCAACATGGCCCTTGATTGTGAACTTGAAGATGCCGGCTTCCAAGGCTCCCCATTTACTTGGACTAACAATGCTATATGGGAAAGAATTGACAGGGTTTTTTACTCTTCATGTTGGACTCATAAATTTCCTTCCACTAAAATTTGCCATTTGTTTAGAGGAGGATCGGACCATCATGCTTTACACATCTCATTCTCGGGTTTCTCTAACAGACAGCCCTCCAGTTTTCGGTTTCAAAACATGTGGATTAAGCACCGGGATTTTCTCAATGTTGTAAATGGTTGCTGGAATTCTCCTATAGACTGCAACGGTATGAGTAAACTCTTCCTCAAACTCCTGAGACTTAAAAAAACTCTTAAATGGTGGAATAAAGAAGTCTTTGGTAATATTTTTACAAAAGTTAGAAAGGCCAGGGATTCGGTTTGTCGTGCAGAACAGAATTTTGATGCTGCCCCCTCTGAGGAAAACCTACTGGAGTTAAAGAAGTGCAATGCATCCTTTGCCCTTACTCTTGCAATGGAGGAAACTTTTTGGAGGCAAAAATCTTGTTGCAAATGGGTCAAAGAAGGCGAAAGAAACACAAAAAATTTTCCACTCCCTCGTTAACAAAAGGATCTCCAAATCCCGAATTTATGAAATTGAAAACAACGGTCAGACCCTTACAGACCCTGATCAGATTCGGGCTTCGGCGGCAAAATTTTTTGAGGATCTTTATTCGGGTTGTGATGGGATGGTTTCGGATGTTGACTTGGAGTATATCCCTACTATCATTTCTCCACCTGACTATGAGCCTCTTATCTCTCCTCCGACTATGGATGAAGTCAGGGAGGCGGTCTTTGATATATGCCCTGATAGCGTGGCTGGGCCGGATGGATTTGGTGCCCTCTTTTTTCAGACTTGCTGGGATATCATTAAAGAGGATGTTGTGGATGCTGTTCTTGATTTCTTCCACGGCTCTCCCATTCCTAGAGGTATCTCGTCTACCACTATTACCTTGATTCCTAAAATTGATTCACCTTTATCTTGGAAAGATTACAGGCCTATCAGTCTTTGTAATACATCATGCAAGATTCTTTCTAAGGTTCTTAGCAAGAGAATTGCTTCTATCCTCCCCAAAATTATCTCTCCCAATCAAAGCGGCTTTGTGCAAGGTAGACTTATATCCGATAATATTCTTCTTGCTCAAGAGATGGTTCATGGGTTAAGTAAAAGCAAGGATAATGTGATTTTGAAGATTGATTTTCAAAAAGCCTACGACAGGGTGAATTGGGATGTTCTATGTGCAGTCTTGAAGAAATTTGGTTTTCCTAACCACTGGATTGTCCTTGTTAGGAATCTTATATCTAATTGCTGGTTCACGGTTCTGATCAACGGATGTCTCTCAAGCATCTTCAAATCGGAGAGAGGTCTTAGGCAAGGGGACCCCTTATCTCCGAGCCTATTTATTATTTTCGCTGAGTTGTTCTCTCGGGGTTTGAACAAATTAATGGATAGATATCCTAATATGGCTTTTGAGGTGGGGAGGGGGATTCGGCTATCTCATTTAGCTTATGCGGATGATGTTGTGGTCTTCGTGAATGCTAAACCCGAGAGCCTCCAAGTACTTAAACATTTCCTGTCCAGATTTGAAGAAGGTTCGGGCCAAATAATAAGTGCTGCCAAAAGTTTCTTTGTCATGTACAAGGCTGTACAAACTGATGTGGATTTGGTTGCGTCCATTTTGGGCTACCCTCAGGGTCATCTCCCCTTTGTCTATTTGGGTGCTCCTCTCCACAAAGGAAACCAATCTTTAATGATGTATGATTTCCTCATCTCTAAAGTGAAAAGAAAATTGCTTGGATGGGCTCATTCGAGGCTTACATTGGGAGGTCGCCTTACTTTAATTAAGAGTGTACTCTTCTCTATCCCTCTTTATACATTGCAAGTTATGCATCCTCCTAACAATGTTCTTACACTCTTGGAGAGACTTTTCAACAGATTTTTTTGGGGATCAAGAGATCAAAAGAAGAAAATACATTGGCGTGCTTGGAACAAGATGTGCTATCCGACTGATGAAGGCCGCATAGGGATGAGGAATTTAAATGACATTTTAAGGGCATGCACATACAAACTCTGGTGGAGATTCCGATCCAAATCATGCTTATGGGCTGACTTCCTTCATAGAAAATATTGTGGCTCTCTGCATCCTTTATCCATCAAAGTATCTCCGGCTAGCTCATTTATTTGGAAAAGACTATGTAAAGTTAGAGCCGAAGTAGACAATCACATCTATTGGAGTATTGGTGATGGTAATATCTCTTTCTGGCATGACATTTGGATGGGCAAAGTTTCCCTATGTACCCAATTACAACGGTAGGTGTCGGAGCATGTTCCGATTCATCTTTTTTGGAAAGATGGGGCTTGGAATATTGACCTATTGAAGGATGTGCTTTCAGTAGAGATTGTTCAACAAATTTGCTGCATTCCCATCCATCAATCTACAACTGATAATCCCATTTGGAAGCTTTCAAATGATGGCACATTCTCAATTAAGAGTGCTTGGGAGCACATTCGGCAACGAAGATCCTCTTATGCTTTCATGCATACCTGCTGGAATGCAGCGATTATTCCGTCTATCTCAGTCTTCATATGGCGCCTCCTCAATGACCTCATCCCAACGGAAGCTAGGTTACAAAGCAAGGGGTTTTCTTTGGCCTCTAAGTGCCAGTTTTGTTCGGATTGTGAAGATAATTTACATCTTTTCATCCACTGCGGTTTGGCTAATGAGGTGTGGGGTTACTATGCCAGACTTTTCAATATCTGCATGCGATCTTGCACTAATATTACCCAAATTTTGATAATCTGGAACAACAGCTCTCCAAGAGGATCGTCCATGCATATTAGATCTCTCATTCCAATCCTTATTTTATGGTTTATTTGGTGCTCTAGAAATGATTGTAAGCACAAGCTCTTAGCTGCCTCGGTTGATAGAGTTAAATGGCGAATAAACCACTATATTTTTGTGGCCTGCAAGGCTAATATTATACAGCCTATGTACTGGAGTGGCGATCTTTCGGTGGCTGCCTTGTTCGATGTTCAGCCTCCCCGCAAGGCTCCTCCTTCTTGCATCGCGATAACTTGGGAGAATCCTCCCTCGGGTTGGGTTAAATTTAATATTGCCGGAGCCTTCCGTAGACACATGGGTAGTACGGGGTCTGGAGGTATTCTTCGAGACTGCTCACATAAAGTCCTTTTCGCTTTCTTGGATTTTGCCGAATGTCAAAGTGATACGCAGGCGACCCTTGCCGCGGTGAAGAAAGGTTTGGAGATTTGTATGCTTGAAAACATCTCTAGGATTATTGTGGAAATTGATGACCAAACAGCCCTAAACCTCATTAAAAAAGCATCCTCTTGTCATTGGAACTTCGTGCATATAATTGGCCAAATTCAACGCCTTGCCGAAAAACTTGAGGTTCAATTTTATTATTTGCCCAAGATTGGCAATGCAATCGCGAACCTGCTTGCCAAAACAGCCTGCTCTCGTGATCAATGCACCATCATGTCTTTGGAACAGTTGCCTAGAAAGATCCATGTCATGCTAAGAATGGAGGAACTCCAATATCCTTACTTCCATATCCATTGATGGCCATCCCAAGTGCTTAATTAGAAGACATATACTATCATAATACGGATTTTGTTTGATATGTATAGATTTCCTTTTTGCCTTCACATTTTGGATGTAAAGGAAGTAGTACTTCCGATTCTTTTGGCACTTAATGCTTTAATTTCTAATCCTTGTACATCTATGTAATCCTCTTTTGTGATTAATCCACAGGTAGGGGTCCGCCTAACCCCCCGCCCCACCATCGGCGGTTTTATTAAAAAAAAAAAAAAAAAAGTATATGTATGTGTATGTGTATGTGTATCTATATCTATATCTGTATAAATAAATACATATATATATAGCGAGAGAGAGAGAGAGAGAGAGAGAGAGAGAACTTGTGTATTGCTAATTGCTCAGAGCTTGTTTGTTTGTAAATTATCAAAATATTTTTTAACTCCTAAAACACAAATAAATAACTCATTATATTCCTCAATTCTATTATCCAAAATATATCCAAAAAGATCCAAAATACCATCACAATTTATTTTTTACTCATTCCCAATGTCTAACTCTCTTATTTTTTGTCCCCCCCACCCAACTATATATACACGTACATAAATAAGTTTAAAAAATCAATTTTATCCTACCAACTCAACAAAAAAGTTACTAATATGATATTTTGTCCCTTCTCAAAACACAAACAAACAAATAATTTTCTCTCAATTCATTCTCCACCTACCACCCAAAACATAAACAAACAACCATTATATTCCCTACTCTCCTTTCCAAAAACTATTTTATCAAAATATTTTGACAAAATGCTTCAATTCATAAACAAACAAGCTCTTAGTATTTTGCTCTATTTGGTGTTATTTTAAAATTTTTCATTTGTTGGAACTCCAAATAATATGCATATTTTTCGTTTAGTATAGAACACTAGACCCACTATACATGTTAAAAGAGGGGTAATTTTGTTTATATCAAAAATAAAATTGTAAAATATTTGAGAATTTGTGTAAAATATCGTGTCAACGATGTCATGGTAAGAAAAAAAATTAATTACCATGTTAAGTTACATCTCAAATGCATTAAGGGAACATAAACGAAAAATATTTTAAAATATTTAACATGTATTATGTATAAAACTTCATATACATAATATTTTTAAAATTCATGATATTTTAACAATATTATGTTTTTCACCACATAAATTCTGATCTATTACCATTAAATACATTAATCCACACATCGAACTAATTAATTTATTTACTTTTTCTTCATTATAAATCTCTAGAAACATGCGAAATATCGACTACAAATTAAGAATATCATATCAGATCCAATTACTAGACATAAATAAAGATATATAAATGTATAGGGTTGTAAATGGATATTCAAAAATTCATTTACCATTCGTATTTGTATATATTTATATAGAATTTATCCACATCCATTTAAAATGGATATTATCCATATTCGAGCAGTAGATATCCGATTATAAATTAATACGGATGTGGTAAATGTGTATCCAATTTGTTTAACATCCACTCCGATTATATATTTATTAAATAATATATTTTTTATATTTTTTAATAAAAATATCATAATCTATATATGTATATATATAAATTATAATTGAAGAATTGGGAAGGAAAAAAATAAATTTTAAAAAATATTATAATATAGAAAAAAAATTGAAGAATAAAGTTAATCAACATAATTATTGTTGGTTGATTTTATAATTAATATACTTAAATGTCATTATTAGTAATAAGTACTAATAATCAATTATAAAGTCAATTATTATTTAAAAATTATGCTATTTTTTTTATTGCTTTCTTTTTAATGAAATTATATAGTTTCTTCTATTAATTAAAATATGTATTTGTTATAGGTTAATAGATTCATGTATGTGGATGTTTGTAAATAGATATCTAAATAATTATCATCGAATATGAATATAAAAAAATAATTTGAATACAGATAAGTTTAATAAGAATAAATCTGAATAATTATAATCGAATCTAGATATATCCAAATTCGACCGATATCCAACGGATACGAATTTGAATATCATTTTTAAATATCCATCAAATCCGTATCCATGTCCGATGAATATTCAAAAAATTAAACGGATATGAATATGAAAACAGTACATTCAATTCGTTTAAAATCCATGTACACCCCTATAAATGGATCACAAAAGTAAATATCCCTACACTCCTTAATTAAAAAAAAATCAAATAAATTTCAAAATATATATATTTTTTAAATACCTAATGTTTTTTACATGGTGAAGGCAAATGTATTCAATTTCCGTAACATCTTCTCGATTACTATTCAAAAGGTCCATATATACATAAAATATATATGGTGCTGCTCAAAATTGGAGCAATATTATTTTTAGAAAACAACAATAGAATGACAAATTCTCTTTCCAGGAGTGTACGCAAAGAGATCTACTGCTCTCAAAAGTTCTTCCACTTTAAAAAATTTGACAAATGATTTCTCGTGTCCCCTTTCTTTTTGGACTTAATTTTTGTAGATTCTATTTTTGGTGATATTATGCCTATTAGGATTTTTCTGTCCTCTCGATAGGCTCGATAGGTTGACTTGTCCTTTGGGTTCTCTGACTCATTTATTTAATTAATTAATTTTATAATTGATTTATTATATATAGTCAAACTATCAAAATGTCGTTAAGTCCATTTTTAGTCACATTAATATGCATATATATTAGTCCTTTTGATATATTATAAACTTTAGGAGATGTTTCATATTATTAAATAAAAACCGATTTAAACACTATATCTTTTATCTTATTTAAATTTATTCAATTTATTGTAAAAAATAAAAGAGGATAAAGGAATCGCGTGTCGTAACACACACACTACATACATTTTTATTTCTAGAAGAGCATGATGATAAGAAAAGATTTATGATGAATTTATATGCTTGCCCTATTATTCCCAAATTACCCCTTTCTCGGTCACTCTCAGGTTCTAGTTACCACTATTGCGTCGGCAGTCGGCATGCATATGACTTTTACCCTTTCTGCGGAATGACAATTATAACCCTTAAACGCTGCAATTTGACTTTGAAAAAGCTCGGACAGATGGGCTTTATTAAATTCAGTTATTCCAAAATATTTTTCTATCCAAAAATAAAACTAATTTCTAAAATACACTTTGTTCATACTTAAAAAATTGTATCAATAGAAAAAAAATATAATATAAATATTTTAATTATTATTTTAATATATACAGTTATTGTATTATACTATTATATTATGTATAGTATATAAAGGTTTGAAATGACACGGCTAATCAGGAAACACTTGCAGGAAAAACTATTTACATTAAAAATATCTTTGCTATAAGTAAAAAAAAAGACATTTTTTTTAAATATTCTCCTAAAAACAAAATTTAACAAAACCTTTTAATTCACAAAATATTTTAAGAAATGGAAGGGCATTTTGGTCCTCCAACAGCATTTCTTATTTCCTCCAATTGATTATTAATTATTTTGATTAGAGGTCACCACTTAATTTCCCAACTCTCTTCAATTAGAAATCAATTTTTGAAGCTTAAAAAATAAAAAAAATAAAAGACAAATTAAATCCAAAATGAACGATCTAAAAAGAGATTATTTTTTTCAACTCCAAAAGAATTAAGATTTTCTTTGCTTAGATCGAATTAAACAGGGAATAACTATGAAAAATCTTACAATTTCATTGAATATATTCTATTTTTTAATGTGTATATCCAATGCTTTATTGTACATAATAAATTAATGAAAAGTTAAGATCAAAATTTGGAAAAAATCACGCTATACTAAATAAATATTTTCCACATTGTCGTCCACAAAACACAAATTTTAAAATTTTGTAATTCAAAAATAAAATATGCCAAAAATTATATTTGACATCCAAACATACAAACTCATCAAACATTCTCCCAAACTCTCAATGATCACTATAATTACAAAAAGGCTCTGACACATCCATTCAAGGACCAAAAGGTCGTAAGTTCACTCATTATCATGAGATCCAATAAATGACAACAAAGTCAAAACCTACACACACACACACACACAAAACACAAAGGCCAGTTATATTCACACACTATATAATCCTACAAAAATAAACATTTAACCTAAGTCTTGTATACCACCTTTATATATGCCTACTCTTCCTTAAATTCTCTCCCTAAGTCCCAAATTATTCTACTATGACAATTCGCTTTCACCTCATTTTCATCACCCTCACCATCCTCCTTTTCTTCTTCTCCATCCCAACCACTCTCTCCATTCACAGGGAGACGATCGCCGTACCCTCCGGCCCTTCAACTAGAATTGCTTCTCAGCAAAATTTTCATTCAAGAATTGATCATAAAAGCGCTCAAATGACTAAAGATTTCAAGTCAGAGAAACGCCGAGTTCCCTCAGGATCCAATCCTCTTCATAACAGAAGATAGTACTTTTACTACAACTGAATTTTAGTACATTTTTTTGTAATCCTCCAAAATCAGGTATATGTTTAAAAAAATATTCTACAAGGATTGTGGATTAGATGTTGTATTTTGGATTTCTTGTTTATAATAGGGGATTTGCAATACTATTACATTAGAGGCTCTTTGTGTAGCTCTAGCCAGGCTATTTGGTTAAGTTTTGAAGGCAACTTTCTTCCCTCCCATAGCAGCCATTGTGTGATGAAGTTAATGGGAGAACTGAAAGACCCTCAATTATTTGTCTATTTATTTTTGTTTATTTTTTGGGTCCAAATCTTCTATTATTTTAAATTAACATTTTATTTTGTTTATACGATGTGCTTTAAGTTTGTAATTCTATTTTTATCAATTTACTAATTCATATAAATATATATGTGCAGCGCAATCATTATATCTGAAATGTAAGACGAAACACATTATTCAAATAAAAACATAAAATGCTTTATATTTGTTTAGGCAATGCATGGAGCAATAATCAAATATACAAGTTCATGATGCCACATGAGTATTTAGGACAATATTTTTGTTAATTCTTGAAAGAAATTAATGATGGAAAGTTTGTTGTAAAGATAATGATGATTGCAAAATATTTGTTAATTTATATTTCTTTTGTTTATTTTCTATTAGCTATTCAATAAATTCAAAAAGTTTTTTCAACAATAAATAGTTATATCTTGGCATAAAGAAAAAAGCTGAGGAAGATTAATATCTATAGTTTTTTTTTCCCCTTCTTGTAATAATTTTGAATCCAAACATATCATTAATTTACTCATTAACATAAGTCAAGTCACAATAAGGGGACCCAAAATTTAAATGTGGTGTGTAATTAGGCATTTACTTCATACAACCACCAAGCACTTTCATAATTGATGCATGTTGTTGGAATGAGGAGTTCCACAAATATTTAATTTTAAAATTTTTAATTTTTGTTAAGGGAATTAATGTAAATAACATGAGTATTATCAATTTTTTTCTCAAACCAACCTAACAAAATTTCATTTTTAGAATCAAAATCATAAATTTAAAACTATTCCATCTAAAATATATTGATTTATGATCGGTATTTTGAAGGACACAACTATAGATATATCTTACAACTTCTAATTTTCCGACATTTATGTGAATTCACGGATAACTAATAAATACTATAAAATTTCTAATTCTTCGACTTTCATTCTAAACAATATGCGAACTCAAAAGAATACTATAAATATGCTTTCAAAATTTTTAATTTTTTGACTTTCTTATTAAACTTTGTATCAATTCAAAACGAGACATTCAATATGAGATGAAATCATGAGAATTAGAAAAGAAAAATATATACAATAGTGTGGAAGTGCACAATTAGACCCTCCACTTGCCTTTGTGCGCTATTATAAGAATTGAAATTTTGGGTACAAAATAATTACATGATTGAATAATTAAACCATGGTATTAATGCTATCAAGTCAATCGAGGGAATATACAGTTATTATCACCCACTTTTACTGGTCCAGTGCCATCAGTCTTTTATATTATGTGGGAGGTCTTGTGTTCGACCCAAAGTAAGCACATTGTGTATCTTATGTACATTGTGTATACTTCGATTTATTTGATTTGAGAATAAAAAAATATGATAAAAATTCATCATTTATAATACTCTATTTAAAAAAATAAAAATTATTACCATTATTTGCCTTTAGGTGCAACACACTTTTTCATCTAAAATTTATTCATCATATATATATTATATAATAAAATAAAATAGAACTTTTGCAATGCCATGAATGGGAACCAATTTATATTTCTGAACATTTTCCTTCAATAAAATTTTTAAATCTATAGCACTTCGCGATATCTTTTGCAAAAAAACAAAAATGAGGAAGATTAAATAATAAATTTGAGATAGCCATTCAATTATTTAGTAAAGGAAATATCGTTAAGTTTTATAGAATTTAATCAAAAGAAGTTTCTATATTATTTTTATCTATATTCATATTATGAATGATGTAATTATTTATATTTGATAAAATTAAAATTGTAATTAAATAGAAAATGGAAGGCGGTGGGAACATTGGCAGTCACCCACCACCACTTCTACCTAATTAAGCACGTGCACGTGCACTTGCAAATGCAGACTTTTTTTTTTGACAGAGGGATTGCTTCAATTTAATTTGAGTACCCCGTAATTTTGAACCCACTTCTAATTTAGGACTAAAATTGGTGCAAGCCTACATTGCTTCAATCCCCACGTCGCCCAACTAGGATCATAGACTCATGCAATTGGGCTCGACGAGCTTGCAAATGCAGACTTACAAAAGTAATGTTCGTAACAATTTATACTTTATAAAAAATAATTAATTTTTAAAAATATTAAAATAAAATAACTAATAGTAAAATAAAAATTAATTGAAAAATTGCAGAAAAATAGAACGAGAATATTTGGTAAAAATATAACTTATGCTTAAACTTATATGGGAAAATACTAATGATTTGTTTGGTTTCATTTTCAAACATCGTTTCAAGATTTTTATTATTCAAAACAAACACTTATCAACTTAGACACATTAAATTTATGTGATAATAGAATAATTGAATATATTTTATAAGAAATTGAAAATAAAAAATTAAATGATCACATAAATTAAATTTAAATTTGATTTAACATAAAATACTCACTATCATTTTAATATTATTAAAATATATAATTCAATAATAAATCCTTTTAAACATAAAAAATTATAGATTTCCTAAATTTTCAATCATATACTCTAATCATTATTTTCAAACAAAACATTCAAATGCAATCTCATTTTCATTTTTAAAATTATAACTAACTTTTCGACTTTTAAAAAATTAAAAATAGAAAATGAAAATGGAAACTTATCCAAACGGACACTAGTAACCTATTTGGTTTTATTTCCATAAGCCCTTTTTATTTTCATCTAGAAATTAAAATAAAAAATTATCATTTTCTTTCTATTTTTTACTCAAACTATTCCTATTTTTAATTTCAAACTCTTTCTAAACTTACCCTATCATCATATTATCACACCAATCAAAATTCAAATTTAATTTGACATAAAGTATCAACTATCATTTTAAAATTAATAAAATATACATATTCTTAAGCATAAAAAAATATAAATCAACCATATTTTCAATTCTATACATATTTTTATTTTCACAATCAAATCTATAACTAACTTTTCAAACTTCATAAATGCTTAGAAACTGAAAATGGCTATGAAAATAAAACCAAACTGGCCGTAAATCATCCTTTAGTTTTGGGTTTTAAAAAAAATTAACAAGAACAAAATTATCAAATATTACTCATAAATTTTATTAAAAAATCAAAGTTCGAAAAAAATTGTCCAACTTCTACATTATTAAACTTTTTTAAGCCACTGCAAAAACTCTCCAAGTGAAGCAGAAAGTTCAAAGTTGAAAACTCCAACTTGTACAACCACTCTCAAATGAAATGCCTTTCAATGAGCCAAATAGATTAGCCTTCAAACAAATTTATAGTTTCTCCAATGCCATAGATAGAAAATTTATTCAATAATAGCTCACATCTCTCATTCTTTATATCTTCCTATACAACCTATGTACAATCAATCTGCAGCCACAAACATAAGCACCAAACTCTATATTACTTCACAAAAACATGTTAAGACATTCAGGTGGAACTCTTGGCACGCAGTGTTCTGGACAGCTCCTTTATCAGAGGCTTCTCTTTCAAAGATTCTTCCCTTTCCAAATGCCATTTCTTTGACGCGTTTTCGACCTAAAAATCAGTGGGAAAAAAGAAGAATTATCAGCAAGTTTATAAGCCATTAAGATTTCGTCCCGTCTAGAGTATCCTTATATGATATGACATACCCAAGTTCTTAAGGGGACTAATCGCTCTCTGAACGTTTCAAACTTTGGTTGCAGCAGGTCCTTTCCTTTAGTCCGAATGTCATCAGTCTGTCAAGCAAGAATAGAAAACTTCAGCTACATTTTCCAACTAGAAATCATATGGTAGCCAACATAGGTCATCGATGGAAAATATATTTCATCAAGAGATCTATGCCATCAAGAATCACCATAACCTCACCACTTCCCAAGATATCATCATATTTTCTCCAAAAAGAAATTTCAAACTGCTAACATATGTTTCTATGTTTGTTTTGTTCATCCAGATCTTTGTGTCCTCTATTCGGCTTATGCTAATCTGGTTCCATTCGAAAAGGGACATCCATATGTTGCATTTATCAGGACCGACATCAATACCATCAAGCATCACTGTGCTTTAGAGCCATCACAAATCAGACAAAGAGTGTAAATTTTAAGTAATACATGCAACTTCGACACCAACATAGAGTTTTTATTGTGTCGTTGTCTTGGTGTTAAATCCATTTTGGAAGGATCCAGATTTTGCAGATGTACTCAGTACTCACCTTGTTTCTAAGGTAAGCTTGCTGCAGGTCAAGGTATATCATGTGGGCCTAAGCTTTGATCTTTTTGGTAACAATTATGAAGGAAAGTGAAAATGCATTTGGATGAAGAATTTTCACGATACATTTTTCCACTGAGTCAAATGATAATTAACCATGAAAATGAAGAAAACAACTTGAAACACCTTTTGAATTAAAAGATGCGCCAATTTTTCAGAATGTTTCCAGGAAAACATTCTGAAAAGAAAGTTGGAAATAAAGAAGAAAATGCATTCCCAACTTGGGGGGCGGCAACATATTATGAAAATGCATTTTCAAAATTTTCCAAAATGCAAACAATCTTAGCGTTACTTTCTCAGTTGAATAATACAAGGTGGGTGAAGATGATCAATACATATTTTATATATACAACTTCAGCATCTACATAATCAGAGTTCCAAACTTAACATCAAAACTTTCGAAACAGCGCAAACAAATGAGGGAAACTATGTACTTCAATAAATTTTAATTTTATGATCACCAAACATTTAACCTAAAACCTAAATGAATGGACAATGTCTTGCTTCCAGCTCTTTAGAGGAAATATGGAAAAAGACTATTCACCAGCAGAGCATAAGCACAACCTAATGCAGGGACATCCCAGAAAGTAATATGGAGCAGAGAGTATCATACACAATTCTGTAGACTTAATATATTCAGAAACATGACTTTCTCAGGAGCCCTTTAAGGGCTCCGAGAAACCTGTACTTACATTGTGAACCTTGAGTTTAGATGCTGCCAGCCCAAAGATCAAGGCAGCACCACCAAAGACAATAGCAGTAGCAACAGTGAACGCCGACCCAACTGCCACAAAACAGAAACCAACACATATAAGCATTCTCAGACACGATATATCATCGGATCCAAAAACTGTTCGGGAATAATGCAGTTGACAATAATGTGTGGGCCTTATTTATATTGAGATGGCGGCTAATTTATAAAAATAATGCAGGAAATTATTTTTTTTATAAAACTACGAGTTTTGCAAAACTAGTATAACAAGCCACGCCTCTTAAGGGAATAATGCTAGATATATTTTATGCGTCTAATATGTAATACTCACTACTTAATTAAAGAACAATGTGTGGGCCTTATTCTTTAAGTAAGCAAGTGAAATGTAACAAAAATCACAACTACCTTAAAATTTTCACCAATTTTATTATTCGTGAATTATGATACAAAGGAAAAACATAAAAGAATAAAGCCCAAATTACAAAATTGCAAGAATCAAATATGTTGGGCTTGGGCTTGACGGCGGGCTTGTTGTCTTGTACGTGCTTGGGACCAATCCATTTCATTTTGGATCCGAGCAGTGCGATCCCTTCCTGCAACACGTCTCTCTCTATGGGCTGAATTATGGATCAGTTCAAAATTAGGTTCATCCCAATAATCTTCGCCCCATATTGGCTCAAAGCTCCCTTGATATGTTGCCAAATAATATTCAAGATTGTAATATGGCCTGACAAATGCTACAGAGTTTATACCAAAATGTCGGCATGCACTCATCACATGTGAGCATGAAATACCAAGTTCAGCCCATTTTCTACATGAACACTCACGTCTCATAAGTTTGACAACTTGCACATGTTTTCCCTGACCTATGTGCATCCGCATTATGATTGAAGCCAATTGTTGAGTGTAGTCAAACTTTTGAACAATGTGCTCAATAGAATAGTGTTGTCAGTTGAAATATATATTATATGCATAATCAGCCCACGGTTGCTTCTTCTGAGTTATATCATGAGCTTTGGTCATCCGATCAAGGAACAGTTTGACACAATGAGAGAATGTTTGTTACACAATAACTGTAATTGGCAGTTGACGAGCACCCTTCAGTATCCCATTGAAACACTTAGACATGTTCGTAGTTAGCATACCACGACGCCATCCTCCATCATGATAGAATGTTCATTGAGCTTTGTCAATACTTTGCAAATATGAATAGGCATTATCATTAGTTTCTCTTATTTTCCTCATATGCCTATCAAATTTTTGAATCTGGATTGCAGCGCCGGTTTTCCAACATAAATCCTTTAATTGAACATTTTTGTTGAAGTTGGAACAGACATGCCTTAAACAGAACCGATGTACTCCACGATGGGAGGTGAAATCAGGTATTGATTCAACAGCAGATAAGAGGCCACGGTGTCGATCAGAAATTAGGCACATGCCTTCCATCCTTCTGACGATGTGCTAAGACAACATTTCCAAAAACCACTTCCAAGACAAAAAGGTTTCTTCATCGACAATTGCAAAAGCCAACGGCAGAACTTGTTGATTTGCATCCATAGCTACCGCAATCAACATCTTGTGTCTATATGTCGTATATAGATGATTTCGTCCACACTGATAACTTTGCGGCAATGTTTAAACCCATCATACACGGTTTGAAGGCCCAAAACACATACATCAACATTTTTTGCTTTGGTATGCCTGTTCGTTGATGTTCCTACTCAACAATGGTGCCTGGATTCCACTTTTGGAGAGCTCCCATATACTTGGGCAACATTCTTACTGAACTCTCCCATATCCCAAAAAGGTGCTCCTTTGCACGTTTCAATGCATTCCATGCTTTGGCATATGAGATTTTGTATCCATATGAGGAGAATAACTAGACTTTCATTTATGTCTTATGTTTATCTATTTTTATTGTATTTGCTACTCTTATATGCTATACATTAACTTAATTGCAATTGCTTCAATTATATACTTAAATTTATTATAATTTAACACTAATTATAGTAAATAATTCAGTCAACATAAATATTCATATAGCAGTTGGTTCTTTTAAAGTAACACAATTTTAACAAAATTGTCTGCAACCAAACTCTAATAATGCCCCCCTGTACCACAACCACGTCGAGTCCTATTTCTTCGTTGTCTTCGACCCCCTTCATCTCGTACATGATTATGTGGTAGTGGTTGTCTTTCATCCTCATTCAAATTAAAATTCTGTCGTGAAGAAGTGGTAGAGCTCGATGAAGCACGATCACAATACGCTCCTAACATATCTGGATATGGCACTAGTGATGCATTGAATGAGTGGTGTGCTGGTGCAAGTTCTGAATAGTTATGTCCAGCTGACCCCCAACCTAGGCCAAGATCTGTGTCCACTAACGCTGAGAATGACTGATTGAATATAAGTCAGGATTGACACAAGATGGACTTGCCACATCAACTCCACCCAACTAAGCACTGCTCGTGTTCAAGTGTGAATCCATCTGTGCACTAGGTTTTGCATTCTATCATACTGCAATGTGCAAAACAAATAGTTTAATAATAAAAATCTTAATTGTAAAAAGTCAATATCAAATTGTAGTTTCCTACGACAGAATTGTATACATATCACATCATGCCATGCATGTGGATCATCTAGACAATATCCCATATCTGCGTAGGATGGCAATATAAGTCGGCATGTGATTCGATCATACCATGCCATGTATCAAATATCTGTAGATTCAGATCCCATGATGTTGGGTTGTTGAACAACGAGTTGCTCTATATTATCCCATTGAGAAACATACAAGGTATGGTATGTGTATCAATTTGTACCAGCACGACCTCTAAGGGATGCATCGTGTAATCATAAACTACGTTCTGCTGGTACTCGGAGAAATATTTTGGATCATGCCAAACTGTCGCAGAACCCGCTCAGGATGATGTATCTCAACAATAGCATAGTTGATCAATGGACAAGCTATGGTCCAAAGTTCTAGGGCACACTCAGGTGGTAAATTCTGAATATCGGGCGAATTTATTGCATACGGCTGCCATATAAAACATTTAAGTCATATTCAAATGAAAATATACTAATTTTTAATATCGTAACAAAAATATATATATATGAATATAGTCACCTCATGTGCCGACATTCTATCAAGCATGGATCGCATAATCCGTATAGAGTGACTTGCAGTATATGTAAAGGAGAAATACTGCATCCACCTACACATATAAGCTACAAATTAATTTATGATACATGTATTATTAGGAATGACTACAAAATCACAATTGAACTTATATTAGCGAGCACCATATGGAAGCATCGACCGTTCATGGTCATCAATTACCTGTGGTACCCATAGTAATGCGGGACATTAGACCTATAGGTGCTAGAGTTCTAATTCTGGATCATGCCCAAATCTACAAGTGATTAAGAGACATATAACAATAAAAATACATATATGTAGTATTTATTTAATATGTTTATCTCACATGTAGTAGTTGCATCGCTCCACCAATCTTAAGTTTCCCCATCTAGCATGCAGTTCAATAAAGTAAATTTTAATTTATGCTGTTTAAGATTTTAATTTTTAATTTTTGATTATTTTATGTTATTATTTTTGTATTGTTTAGATAATATATTGCATTTTTTTTTTTTAATTTTTTACAGTTTGATTAGAAACCTTATTTTGAAAGAGGAAGATTTTGACTCACCAATATCAGGCTAGTTTTTAAATTTTTAGAAGTATTTTAATTTAATTTGTTTAAATTTGAACAGCATAAATTTAGTTTTTAATTTAATTTGGTTTTTAAATTGAACAGCATAAATTAAAATTTACTTTATTGAACTGCATGCTAGCGGGGGAAATTTAATATTGGTGGAGCGATACAATTACTACAAGTGAAATAAACATGTTTAATAAATATTACATAAATGTATTTTTATTGTTATATGTCCTTTAATCACTTGCAAATTTGGGCATGGTCCAGGATTAGAACTCTAGCACCTATAGGTTTAATGCCCCGCATTACTATGGCACAACGGGTAATTGATGACCATGAACTGCCGATGCCTCCATATGGTGCTCGCTAATATAAGCTCAATTATGATTTTGTAGTCATTCCTAATAATACATGTATCATAAATTAATTTGTAGCTTATATGTGTAGGTGGATGCAGTATTTCTCCTTTACATATACTACAAGTCACTCTATACGGATTATGTGATCCATGCTTAATAGAATATCAGCACATGAGGTGACTATATTTATATATATATATATATATTTGTTACGATATTAAAAATAAATATATTTTCATTTGAATATGACTTAAGGGCTTTATATGCAGTTTAAATGGCAGCCGTATGCAATAGATTCGTTTGATATTTAGAATTTACCACCTGAGTGTGCACCAGAACTTTGGACCGCAGCTTGTCCATTGATCAACTATGCTATCATTGAGATACATCATTCTGAGCGGGTTCTAGCATGATCCAAAATATTCCTCCAGTACCAGCAGAACGTAGTTTACAATTACACGATACATCCCTTAGAGGTCGTGCTGGTACAAATTGATACACATACCATACCTTGTATGTTTCTCAATGGGATAATATAGAGCAACTCGTTCAACAACCCAATATCGCGGGAATTGAATCTACAAATATTTGATACATGGCATGGCATGATCGGATCACACGCCGACTTATATCGCCATCCTACGCAGACATAGACATGGGATATCGTCCAGATGATCCACATGCATGGCATGATGTAGTATGTATACAATTCTGTCGTAGGAAACTACAATATGATATTGATTTTTTACAATTAAGATTTTTATCATTAAACCATTTGTTTTGCACATTGCAGTATGATAGAATGCAAAACCTAGTGCTCAGCTGTGATTCTATTGTCGATGAGTCTGAAATTACATCATGGACACAGTTTAGAGACCAAACTAGGTTGATTGCTGAAGAGGAGTCGAACATAGCTGTGCAACAATTCCCATTCGAGGTGCTGCAACAATCAAATGCTCCACAACAAGAGGCAAGTCAAAGTATAAATAGGAGAAGAAGAAGGCACATCATTAGGTCTAGCAGCTCAATAGAGGGTGATACTGCACAGATAGATTCACACTTGAACACGAATAGTGCTTCATTGGGTGGAATTGATGTGGCAAGTTCATCTTGTATCAATCCTGACTTATATTCAGACTACTACTACATACCTCAACTAGTATAGACTGATGAACTAACACTGTTGCCTCCATATATATTGATATTCAATCAGTCATTCTCTGCGTTAGTAGACACATATGTTGGCCTAGGTTGGGGGTCAGTTGGACATAACTATTCAGATCTTGCACCAACACATCACTCATTCAATGTATTACCAATACCATATCCAAATATGTTAGGAGCGTATTGTTATTGTGCTTCATCGAGCTCTACCACTTCTTTACGACAGAATTTTAATTTGAATGAGGATAAAAGGCAACAACCACATGATCATGCACGAGATGAAGGGAATCGAAGACAACGAATAAATAGGACTTGACGTGGTTGTGGCACAGGGGGGCATTATTAGAGTTTGATTGCAAACAATTTTAATAAAATTATATTACTTTAAAAAAACCAACTGCTATATGAATATTTATGTTGTTCACTGAATTATTTACCATAATTACTATTAAATTATAATAAATTTAAGGATATAATTGAAGCAATTGCAATTAAGTTAATGTATAGCATATAAAAGTAGCAAATACAATAAAAATAGATAAACATAAGACATAAATGAAAGTCTAGTTATTCTCCTCATATGGATACGAAATCTCATATGCCAAGACATGGAATATATTGAAACATGCAAGGGATCACCTTTTTGGGACATGGGAGAGTTCAGTAAGAATGTTGCCCAAGTATATGGGAGCTCTCCAAAAGTGGAATCCAGGCACCATTGTTGAGTGGAAGCATCAACGAACAGGCATACCAAGGCAGAAAATGTTGAAGTATGTGTTTTGAGCCTTCAAACCGTGTATTAATGGGTTTAAACATTGCCGCAAAGTTATCAATATAGACGAAACTCATTTATATACGAAATATAGATACAAGATGTTGATTGCGGTAGCTATGGATGCAAATCAACAAGTTCTGCCGTTGGCTTTTGCAATTGTCGATGAAGAAACCTTTTTGTTTTGGAAATGGTTTCTGGAGATGTTGTCTAAGCATATCGTCAGAGAGACGGAAGGCATGTGCCTAATTTTTTATCGACACCGTGGCCTCTTATCTACTGTTAAATGCATACCTGATTTCACACCCCCAGGTCGTGGAGTACATAGGTTCTGTCTAAGGCATGTCTGCTCCAACTTCAGTAAACATTTAAAAAATGTTCAATTGAAGGATTTATATTGGAAAACCAGCGTGGCAGTCCAAATTCGAAAATTTGATAGGCATATGAGGAGAATAAAATAAACTAATAAGAATACCTATTCATATTTGCAAAACACTGACAAAGCTCAATGAACATTCTGTCATGATGGAGGATGGAGTTGCGGTATTCTAACTACGAACATGTCTGAGTGTTTCAATGGGGTACTAAAGGGTGCTCGTTGACTGCCAATTACAGCTATTGTGCAAAAGACATTCTCTCATTGTGTTAAACTGTTCCTTAATCGGATGACCAAAACTCAAGATATAATGCAGAAGAAGCAACTGTGGGCTGATTATGCATATAATATATATTCCAATTGGCAACACCACTCTATTGAGCACATTGTTCAAAAGTTTGACTACACTCAACAATTGACTTCAATCATAATGCGGATGCACATAGGTCAGGGAAATCATGTGCAAGTTGTCAAACTTATGAGAAGTGAGTGCTCGTGTGGAAAATAGGCTGAACTTAGTATTCCATGCTCACATGTGATGAGTGCATGCCGACGTTTTGGGATAAACTCTGCAACATTTGTCAAGCCATATTAAAATCTTGAATATTAATTGGCAACATATCAAGGGAGGTTTGAGCCGATGTGGGGCGAAGATTATTGGGATGAACCTAATTTTGAGCTAGTCCATAATCCAGCCCGTAGAGAGAGACGTGTTGCAAAAAGGGATCGCACTACTCCGATCCAAAATGAAATGGATTGGCCCCAAGCACGTGCAAGACAACAAGCTCGCCGTCAAGCCTAAGCCCAACACACTTGATTCTTCCAACTTTGTAATTTGGGCTTTATTCTTTTATGTTTTTCCTTTGTATCATACTTTATGAATAATAAAATTGGTGAAAATTTTCAAAAATTTCAAGCAGTTGTGATTTTTGTTACATTTCACTTACATACTTAAAGAATAAAGCCCACACATTGTTTTTTAATTAAATAGTTAGTATTACATATTAGACGCATAAAAATAAAATATATCTAGCATTATAAGCCAATATTCTGGCTCTGTCTTAGGAAATAGTTGAAATGCAAATTTGAACTTTAAAATTAAAAATTAATAAAAATGATACATGATATTAATCATTTTCATCCGATATACATTGGCATTGACAATGAACGTTTATTTCTCTCAATAACCATGTGTATTCATGATCAAAAAATGGATCATCTCCCATTTGAATTCAAATCTAAAAGATGAAAAAAAAAATTGATGAAGTAATGTGAATGATGGGTTACGTATTTATTAGTGGAATAGGTAAATAAGACCGAGTACTTAAAATCACTATGTAACAGTTTCACATGCCATAATAATAACGTACCTTGAAATTACAAGCATCACTTAATGATTAGAAGGTATGATAATTCTTGATTAATGCATTAATATATAATCATGTACTGAGGTTTTACATGCCTATTTTGGCCAAGGTTATAATATTACAAGCATCCATTCACGAGTTCATATATTACATCAATTGAAATAAGTACAGAGTATAATAAATTTATAGAAATATGCCTCAATCACTTGAATTTTATCAAACAGTAAATTTATAAAATATTTTAAAATTTTATACTACATATTTAGGGCTCATTTTTAATATTTTAAAAATACATAATTATTCAAATTTTAAATATAAAATAACATATTCTAAATTAAGTTTTTTATAATATAATTTTTATTACTCTAAAATAAATAAAAATTATTTTTTAATAAATATAATATACACACAATATTAGGGTTGATGTCAACCCTAACGAGGATTGACATCAGCCGATGAAACATCCTTGAAAAAAAACAAATTCGGCCAAGAAATTAAAAAAAAAATTAAATTAAACCAAGAGGCAAGGCTTCTTGGCTTTTAAAAAAAAAAAAAAAATCCCCACAAGAGGCGAGCAGACCCACGCCTCTTGTGGGCAAATTAAGTTTCCATACAAGAGGAGTGGCTTTATATATATATATATATATTCCCTTAACAAGTGTGGCTACAAATTACAATCCTCTTCTTTGTTTATTTAAAAAAAAAAAATTCAGCTGAGTTAAAGGCGTGGCTGCAAACCACGGCTCCACGCCTTACGTTAGTTTTGCAAAACTCCCAGAACATCAGTAGTTTTATAAAAGTTTTTTTTTCTACATTATTTTTATAAATTAGCCAGAGATGGCTATATAGCCTAGGACCAATATAAAAAAGCAAACAAGCAAAAATGCTAATATATACCAGAAGCTGATAACAAATCTTACAGAATAAAGAACCACAACTTAACTTTGAGTTAGCCCTGCAGCCGCAGCCTTCAACTTCTCAGGATTGATTGGGGTGTACTTGTCATGCCGCAAATCATTTGCAGTTGAGGCTAAAACCAAGTTCTCTGAACTGGGCAGCTGCCACCTGAATTTCATCACATATTAGTTCATCAATGCTGACACAAAAACTGATACAAAAATAAAAAATTCACATAACTATCATATGCCAATGGCAGCCATATCAACAGCAAATAATCATAAAGCATATGTTGAGGATCACAAACTATTGTAGAAAACATCGAAATGTAAGGAATAACTAATCTTTGCCAACATCAAAGAGTAAACAATTATTTACATGCCAACCAGCTGTGTTCTAAACACAACAAACAAGTCACATACTAATATATATCTGAAAAAAGAACACTATACCCTAAATCTTCTCTTCCATATTTTGAATTAAAGCAGCAAATCAACCACCTCAACCAATTTCCATTCATTTTGCTCAAACACTAACAACAGAACAAACCCATACTGAGTATTAAAGGTACAAACTTTCATAAATAAAGCACCCCAATCTTCAACTTTTCCTTAATGGAACATTTTATTTGACAACAAAAATCATAAAAATGGCAACAGACAATAAAACTACTAATCAGAAAACACAGAAAAAAGGAGACAAAAAAAAAAAAAAAAAAAAAAAAAAAATGAAAAAGAAAAACAAAAAACCTTTTGGGTCCAAATGTGACCTGGGGCAGAGAAACATAAGCCCTGAGAGGATTAAGAGCATCAGCCGACACACCCGGACCGCCTTCCCATTTCGGGTCGGGCTTCAAAGCCCATTTCGAAACATTGGAAAAAGAAGAGTTCGGATTCGTCGGTGGAGCATGAAAAATCTTGGAAGGCAGAGAGTGCCTCAAAACCTCCGGAAGAACATCAGCCGATGATATTTCATTATTTTCTGCAATTGGTTTAACAACGTTTGTGGCATTATTCTTTTGGTTCTGGAGGATTCGGGTGACGGCTTGTTTGGATTCTTGCAAGAAGTAAGACCCCTCTGAGCTTGCCAATCTCCCTGCAAGGAAACTCATCTCCCTGTGCAAGAGTTTGCTATTTGGTATTTTTCCCTTTCCCTTATTTTCTATTTCTTGCTTTCTTTCGACTGTTGAGGTTTTTCTTTCCTTTGGTTGGGAGGAGAAAAACCAATTTCATATGTATTTATAGTGATATTACTCATATCTTTTCCCTATTATAATAGATTATTATAAATCAAATTTTAAGGTTTTTATATAGTGATTTGGTCTGCACTATTTTTTTTTATTAAGCATATAATTGTTATACACTAAGTTGATTCAAATTAAATGAAATGAAAGCAATTTAATCTATTCAAAAATTACACTATTCGTTGAATCTTATAGTAAGTCAATTTGTTAAAAGATATTCTTGGAGGACAAGTAATAATTTAAGGCGCAAAGTATAAGTCTTTTGTAAAATAATTTTTATTACTATAGTCAAGACTCTAATCATCTTTTAATTAAAATATCCAACACTAATTTCTACTAATACTCTCATGATTGTCCATTCAACAAAACTATCTATGAACTCCTTTATGTTATTAAAAAGATTAGTTTGAGGGTCAAACTTTTGGTCCAATTGCAATGGCAAAATGCATAAAGTGAATGGAGAAATGGAATGGCCCTTGGTGAACAAGAAATCTCTCTTCTATGTTTTGTATATATTTTCAAGACATTCATATGTATATCCCTTTTAAAAAATAATACTTTTAATCTACTTTTTTAGTATTTCATGCACAAATTATGATAATGCACAAAATTAAAAAATAAGTTTTGAACATCACACTATAATTGTATATTCCCTATATTTTGTTAATTCAATAAACTTTTTAATAAGTAATAGCTTGTGTCAACCAAATGAATTAGATGCGTGTATAATACTAATATAATAAGAAAAAATTGGTATTATCATGTATAAACTAAGGATTTAAAACTCAACTTAGTATTCAAGACAAAGGGAATCATGACAATTAGGAAAGGTGCAGAGCGACATATGATGTAAGGAATTATAGACTTACTTTACGATATTTTCTTTTTGTTTTGATTTTTGTTTATCATGTTTTTTTTCACTTTCTATAAACCACATAAATAGACAATTAACTCGTATGCTTTTACACTTCAGATGAACAAAATCTGCAAGCTTCAAGAAACTATCATTCTTCTTTGGTAGTTTTGCCAGAATGGCTCAATTTATAGTCCAGACCAGCTCCATACTTCCAAGCCTCAAGCTTTTGCTTCCATTCATATCTCATCTTGGCTGGAAATGTGCTCAGCAGTGGCCTATTGTAAAGTTGAAGTCATTCACAGTGCACATAGAAGATTGTACAATATATATGAATCTGCATTTCAGCATTCAAGGAAATCGAAGGTTATGCAAAATGTTGTCGTTACCTAATCAGAGGGTCGATGTACAAGGAAAGAAATGTATAATATCCTAACATCACAAAATGTCCTGACCAGTCGAGAAGCACTGGAAGACCAACCTGCATGTCATAGCTAAAGAATCACAAGCACTCATAACTGAAAGGAGACTGTTTAGGTCCACCTGCATCAAGGTATTATAATGCCAGCATGCATTTGGTAAAGAATTTTATTCTGAAAAGGCATTTTGAAAGGTGAGACAGGGAGAACAATTTATAAACTGTTTCAACATCTTCGATTCTCCCAGGTGGGAAAAGACCAGGTACCATCACAAGTATAATCAAATTTCCTATCCATCAAAAAAAAGTAAAGTTTTGGGGAGGTGTATATACATATATACATGTATACATTAAAACATGAACGAGTGGAGTACTATTATAGAAAGATCATCATATACTTATTACCTGTTTAAATATTGGTGGTATAATTAGAGGTTGAGTCAGCATCACTAGGCCTAATGTTTTCACAAGGGGACCAAACTGTATAACATCCTGCAATAATAGAGACCAAATGCGAGTTCCAATTAGTTCTTTGATCAGCCGCAAGATCCTATAGAGCAAGATGAGATATTATTAACCTGAAGAAATGGTCTAAGCACCGGATCCCCAAGTTTCTGTTAAAAAAAATAAGAAGTCAGAGTATATAAGACACGAAGAACACAAGCTACTGAGGAAGAATGAAAAAACCATGTGAACTCGTATAGTGACAAAGAGAACTACCTGCATGCTCTCAAAGTTAGCATATAGAAGCTCATTTATGAAAGTAGGCGAAACATCGGACTGCTTTTTGGCCGACATGGCTCTTTGAAACAACCAGGACGCACCTAAGTTTGGCTGCACTAAGAATTTCATCAACATAAGAACAGCGTAAGACTTGTGGGTTCAAGAGAAAAGGGGAGTTACTGACCATATATGGGTTCAACAGTGATAAGCTCTCGGCGTCCAGAAAATTATTGTCAGTTGCTTCATGTATGCCTTAAACCTCGTAAAAAGATAAAAACTAGTTCAGTAGCTGACATTCTTGACCTACTAACAGCATTCTATCTATCATATGAAGGTTAATTTGAATTTTGGACAACTTATTTTCTGAAAATGTAAAGACAGCTAACACAGGAAAAGCTGCAAATAACAGAAACCTGCTAATGGTTCCTCAGATTATGTACTTGTTGGTTAAGGGAGTTTAGGCTATGTACTACAAAATAGCGTATCACGAAGATTTTGACATTCCACGAATCAGTTAACAGTGGTAGATGTGCCAGAAAAGTACAATTCTTCTTTCAAGTCTGTCAGGTTTCTTACGGCTGTCCTAATATGATATGCCCAAAATTATGTTCTTTGAGAAAAAATTGTCTTGAAAATAAACCTACGGTTATTCAACATGTAGAGAGAAAGCATTAAACCGTAGGTTGTCATAACTTGCATATGCATTTGCATGAAAATAAGCATATCTTTAGATTTGCAATAAACTGCTTATACCAGATGATAGTCTTCCAAGGTGCCGTGCTAAGCTCCCAAAACCACCAAACGAAACTGGTGATTGTATACCGCTAGCATCGCCAAACTGTAGAGGTCATTCTCAGTGGCATTCATTCAACTATGAGCATAATATATTGAGGTTTAGAAGTGTCAGGTAAAACACCTGTAGAACACGGTCAAAAGCTGCCGGCAATGGACTGTAGTCTCAGTCCAAAGGAATTTACACAAAACAGCAATAAAAATTAAAGTCAGATAGAATAATGAAAATTCAAATAAGTATGATCTGCAGTATCCCAGTTGAGATATTGTTGAAGCCTGTATAGTTGTGGATTTTACCTGTCACGATATGTAGGAAAAATGCCGTATATAACTCTCAAGACCTCCAGATCATCAAGAGACACACCCTGTGAAGTTAGAACAAATAACATTGTATAAAGCAGCAAAGGAGAATTGAAAGTAAGGCTACTGCAATTCCTTTCTTCTTTGTAACATAAAAATTAACAAACTATAATTTATAAAGTTGCTATAAAAATCAAATTTTATTTTTTGTCAACCCTGTATGCATTACCAATATCAACAAGGGAGACGGTGCCACATACATAAAATAAAATGAAAAATATCTTCAAACAAAGTGAAAAATAAATTGAACTTATAAACTGTGCTAAAGTTGTATGACTACCCACAACTTGAGGTGCAACCAAGCTTAGCTTAAGGAAATAACTATGGCTTGAGCTTGAGCTTTAAACTTATATATTATGCGCAAGCTTAGAAAGCCTGATTTTTTGAGCTCAAGCTTGATTAAATTCGAATTTTTCAATTGAGCTGCTCAAACTCAATTTTTAATTTTATAAAATAGTAAGAAATTCAATAACCCAAAATTATAAATTATAACATTCATTAATTCATCATAAACATTATAAACCATCATAAACGAGCTCACAAGAAGTACAAACTATCAAAAGTTTATATATTTATATATATGCATTAGTAATATTAGATCATTATATGTGGTAATAAAATTATATACTAACTTAAGAAGCTTGAGCCTAGATACATATGACTAGAAATTGGCTCGAGGTAAAGATCAATCTTGAGTCAAGCTCAACTTATGAGGCTCACAAACCAACTCAACTCGTTTGCACACCTATCCACAACTTTCTACAAGAACTATATTACATGTAAAAGATTGGGCTAAGCTAGTTGAGAATATTACTTGATACTGTGGCATCAAGTCCCAATAGTCTTCCAGCAACTCTTCCAATAGAGGACAACCAGGTTCAGGGTAAAGGTAGGTGAACATATAAGTAGTTCGCTCAAGAGGACCCGAACCAGCAGGGAATGCCTGCAATATAGCAAGCTAGATTATGCCAAGCTAATACTTCTTAATATAAAATAGTTGCTAAGATAAATAGATAGACAAGGAGTATATGAAACTCATTGCACCTCCCAAAAATATTGTGCTACTGATTGTCCAACCCCTTTCACTGAAGCGCTACTAAATATCACATCACTTGTAGTATTCTCTTTAAAACCACGGCAACAAGAACCAACAACAAGGCAAACACCGTCTGGTTTCCTTCCACGTCTAATCTGTCAAAAACTTGATTGCATTAGAAGCAGTTCACATTGAATGTGAAAACATATACAAACAAACATATATAACAATGAAAATAAGAATCTTTAGACTTGTATCAACAATTTCGAAGTGAATGGGAATAATATTAAACAGGTTTTAAATATTAAGTGGAAGCATGTTTTATTTTGTAGTTGCGAATTCATCCACTCTGCTGAAACCTTATTGAAGGAAAAGCCTTGTTATCTCATACTCAGTAAGTTTAATATGAAATATAGAGTAAAGCAATGTTCTCATAGGAAACTCAGCTTGTTTTACAATAGGAGAAAAGTTTCCCATTGCATCAATAATCAGATTTGATGACATAATCTTTCCATCTGCTAGTTGTAATACCTGGGAAACAAAAATAAAACCAAAACAATGATAAATACAATGCAAATAAAGAACAAACAAGCAGAGTATACTTGACTGTTGTCATTATCATAAAACTTCCTACTCTTTGTCACCAAAGGCCATTTCTCCATATATAATATGTGAAACACATATCAAATTTTATATTATAGTAACTACAGAGATGTGCGGAGACAATAGCCATGCTAAGTTTAAATGTCTCAACTTTGGGATTTCATCCCAGCCATAGGAAGAAAAACTGGGTGCTAATTAGGAGATATGCAATTTTCAAAATGAAAAGCAAAGAAGCTCGCTTAACATTATTCAGTAGGCTTCACACATTTTCACACTTCTTCTATTTCATAGCCATTTGTAGGTACTCTTACAGCTGCATCCTTATAAATTGATATGTGAGATACACTGCAACCCTCAAAGATGACACCACCAAGGGAAGCGAAACGCTTTCTCATGATTTCTATGAGCTTTGCAGGCCTACAATGACAAAGAAAATTAAAGATACAACTGAGGTATGAAATATTTAAGAGGTATTCTGATCACATGTCAAAAGTTTTACTTATGTCCTTATTCAAATAAAATGTATATATAGATAGGTGATAAAGCATAGCATGAAAATTTGTGGATCAAGAAGGGGCAAGTTGTTTAAATTTCTTGTATTACTATAACTTCATATGAAGAATTCTCTTTCCTATCCTTTGTGCCCAAAAAACAATTATCTGGCTTCGGCACATGAAATTAGATTAGACATAATTTTAGCTTAAAAAAGTTTTGAGTTTCTCTAGTTCCAATATAAAATAAGATACAAGCTGACCAAATTGTAGCAGTTCAGGATACAATTGAGTGCATATAGTATAGATTATAATATAACTAAGTAATATAGGAACATAATAGTAAACTTACGAAACACCAAGATTGAGAACGTCATTAACCCAAATCTCACCCTTCCCTTCAAATCCACATCTATTCTGCAAAGTTCATAGAAAAAGATAGGCATCAGATAACATTATTAAGAATCCATCCAGAATCATCTGGTTACGGGAAGTTTTAAGTGCCAGTCACAGTATGTGCCTAACTATAGCATAAAATGTGTGCAATGCCAATATAAATAGAAATGAATAAAGGATCAAAAGTATATTGTGTAGTAGGAGCATATTAGCAGTTACAGAACGGACATCGGAAAAAAAAATGAAGCGGAAGTGATGCTTATGTGAAAGCACAACAAAAGAGTATTTTCCTTTGCTTATTTGTAGCAAAAACATTAAATAACATGTCTAACAGACTATAACATAGTGTAAAGTGATTGGTAAAATTTAGGGTAAAGATATTATAGCTTGATCATAAGATAGTGCAAAGAGGTTGGTGAAAATTTTAGGGGAAGAGCTTAAAGTTTATATAAGATATTAGGAGTATACAAGCTTTCCCTAAGTCGTAAGGAGATTAGAAGCTCTTTCTAAGAAAACAAGGAGACCCAAATTTCCTTTTCAAGATCTTTCATGCTCCTTTAGTTTGATCAAGTATTCAAAAAGTACTACATTTCTAGCATAATAGGCCTCTAGGATAGTGATGAATGTATGGTGATCACTATAACAAAGTTGAGACAATCATGATATGAAACACTACTTTTGCAACTCTCATTAACATCTAACGTAAAGAACATACGGGATTGAAGCTGGCAGCAATAACATGATCAATGTCATCTTCCGTCAGAACACCAACTTCAACAAGCTCCAGAAGCTCTTTTCTTGATATATTCCATTCTTGTTCCCTCTGGCCATCAACAAAATATAAAATTAAATGGCAGATACATAATCTGATATCATTAGCTCCTCCAGATATCTATTAATTCCCAAAGCCTGCAAGATTGTAATACCCCTCTCAGTACAGCTTTCTCCACGATCCCTACTCGAAGGCCTTTAGAACTCAAAGCAGTAGCAATAAAAATTCCCAAGGTGCCGCCACAAACTAGGACATCAAACACATCAGCACATTTTTCAGCCTGTTCAGATTCGCGAAATAAACCTGGAACATTTGAAACCACTTGCTGGGGTTCCGGGACAACTGAAACCAAATTTCACCATCAATCCTCTCCATTTCCACTAAACAATTGCACAAATTAAAAACAAAGACAATGCCTAAACAGCAGTATACACCTGGTGACGCATTGCAAATGCTAGACCACAAGCTATCCAATCTTTTCAGAGCATTATATGAGTATGCACCACCAGCACCACCAACTTCCCCACTTACTGGTATACTCTCCATTATCCTCTACAATATCAAAACAATGTCCAAATCAAGCTTTGTTGGCAACTTGTAAAACACCAAAGAACCACAATCCACACACTATAAGCTACTAATTAATATGTAACTTTTACAAATTTGCCATAACCACACAGAGGGGTCCCAATAAGTTCAAAACAACAAATGACAGTAAAAATCTATAAAGCAAATAAAAAGAAACAAAAGCAAATTGTTACTTGGGTTCTTGAAGGAGTGGTGGCTTGTGCTAGCAGGTAAAATTTCCTTCTTGTTGGCCATGGGAGTGGTGGAGAAGCTCCAAATAATCCATGGAAAAGAGACAATCCTCCATATTTCACCTGCATCACCATTGCCATGATTTTTGCCATTTGGACCTTCCCCTATTCTTTAGCTTTATTTAGTTTGAAGGGGAATCCCCGCCAACTACTTTATGCAACCACATGAAATTAATGAATCTTGCTGCTTATCATAAAAGAGTTTTGAAGCCCAAAAACCAGACACGTAAAGAGAAGATGGTACCATATCAAGTCACGCGAGTTGCACGTGCACAGCCTTTCAATCATGATTGTTTGTTTTGATGTTAATTTAGACAAAATTGTATAATACTCTTGGTAGGGACTATTGGGACTGGTTAGTGTTTTGTTTTGAAAGTTGAGGGACGTTTTTTGAGAAAAGGCCAACTGTCAGGGATTAAAGTGAAAGGATTTCCAAATTGACCACCGTGTGGATAAACCTCTTTGCTACTCCAGTTGAGGGGTTTAAGGTTGTGCCCAAGTTTCTGAACACCAACCCCAGAAGGGTAAGCAATTCCCCCTTTTTTTCACCTTAATTTCTTGATGTTTACAGTAATTTGTTTCAGATTCTTTTGTTTTTCTAATGGGCTTTGTTGAATGATGTAATTCTGTTCCTTGTTTACACTCGGAGAAAAAAAGAAAACTTTGTTTTACAGGATCTTTAAAAAAAAAAAAAAAATGATTCTTTGGTGGAGAAATGAAGAACCCATGTAGCAGCAGGCCTCTTTTAGAAACCCTTGTTTCTTGATATGTGTAGAATCAATTGACGGATTTCATTTCTCCAATTTTGTGTGGTTCTACATATTTGAGCTACTATGAAGTTTTTGTGAATATGTTATTTTAGCCCTTTTGAGTTAATGATTTTGAGCAAGGAGAAAGCTATTATCTTAAGATGAATGTCAGTTATGAAAGCTTAGTAGATTAGTAATTGAAAATTATCTGGAAAGTGATTTATATTCTCCTATTGCTTTGATTAAGGTTGTGTGGACCTTTTTGAAAATCAATATCAAGAACTGATATGCTCGTGAGTTTGTCCATTACGTGTGCTTCAATAGTCTATATTACTAATGTCGAAGGGTTCAGATGTCTGAAATAGAAAGGGATTTCCTGTGAAAAAGGGGTTATCGAATTCCTTGATCGAAGATTGCTTCGCTTGATTGCTGATAAGCTCCATATTCATAGTCTTTTTTTAGGGGATAGCATGAGAAGATTTATATTTCTTGCACATCTCACCAACATCCATGTTTTACGACAGTTAATGTTGTCCCAGAACTAAGTAAAATATTCTGTGTCCGAAAGCAGTTGCAACACCAGATTGATCTTTTGCAGGTGGGAACGTTGTTTGACTTGGTTAATTGAGTAGAAAATCAAGGGATATGGCCAGCACTTTCATGGCTCCAATGCTAACTCCTTGCTCGGCCAATAAAACCAGCGGGCAGTATAAAAGCTCCATTGCTACTCTTAGGCAGCATCGGGCCATACAAGCAATGAGAATAGACAAGCCATTGGAGGAGCTCTACAATGTGAAGGTTGAAAGGAAAGTGTCAAAGGAGCGGCTGCAGAGCTTGGTGTATCGAGATGGTCTGTATGGAAGACGGGCAAGTGTAAGCTCCCCTGGGATTGGCAAGTTGATCAGCTGGTTTATATTGAGGAAGGAGAAGTCAGAGTGGTACCTGAAGGGAGTGAGAGATATATGAGATTCTTGGCTGGCGACCTTGTTCGTTACCCCAAATGGTTCGAAGCTGATCTCTTCTTCAATGATTTCTATCAAGAGCGATATAGCTTCCGAGCATATGGTGATGACTAGCAGATGTTTCTTTGATTTTGATTAAGACAAGCTGTGTTGTTGTCTGCTGTCTAGCAAGACATCCTTGGATGTCTATCAGTATCATGTAAAAGTTGCACTAAAGTTGTTTGCTGTCTAGCAAGAGCCATATTTCTTTAGAAATCAGCATTAAAAGATTGTTCTATTGGGATCCTCTCAATCACTAGTACTTTCACGAGGACTAAAACTATTCGTAGATTTCTTATCCCATTCATGTATTTTTACTGTTTTCAATAGGACCAAGGGATTGTTTAGATGTGTCCTAAGACGTTTATCAACAAATCCCAAGATCATCCATAGATTTCTTCATTCCATACCTATTTTATCAGTATTTTCAGTAGAATTAAGATTGTCAGTTGATTTCTTTTATTTCATACGTGTACTTTTACTGGTATTTTCAATAGTCAATAATAACAAAATTGTTCTTAGATTTTTTTATCCCATACTTGTACTTTCGCTATTTTCGAGATTATCTGTAAATTTCTTTATGCCATACCTGCACTCTCACTAATACTTTCAATAAGATCAAAATTATTTGTTCGATTCCTTTCCTGCTCGGTACCTAGTTTCTAACTTCTTAGACACCATGAAAGCAAATAGATGACACAAAGCCAAGACAGTAACATCTGAAGATTGAAGAAGGTGGTTTTTTCAGCCAGATGAGTTTTTATTGTACACAGTAGACAAAAATTAAATTACTTCTGAATGCATTCATATTTACTTGGCAGGAATACTAATCATATATTTCCCAATTGCAAAAGAAAATCTTTTTGAACCATTACACCCCAGCCCCAATAAATAATACTATGTAGAAATCTACACCTTGATCAGCATCCTTAGATACACACCCCATGGCCAACAGACAAAATCTATGAGCCCAAAACCCCCGAAAGATCATACAAAAGAGACAAACCACCTTATCCACAACTTCCCATATCCAAATTTCAGCTGCATAACACCGAATACCCTTCTAACCAATAGAATCTCCAGACTTCAATGATGGACCATCTTCAACTGCCTGTAGCAATTGAAAATGGAAACATGGACACAAGCACGGCCTCTGCTCACAGTGAATGGAGGTGGCCACATCTTCTAGTTGCTTCCAGATTGATTCTCGTCTCTCCAACACTCCCTTCTCCTTGATTTCATCTTCTTGGAATCTCGGTAAGCACTCATCAAAATGCGATCGATCAGCATCTGAGAATATCTTCCGCACATTCAATGTTAGACTCTGAACAGCCTGGTTCCAGTGACCACGGGAATTCTTATCCAATGACAGGAGTATTATATGAAGGAAGTATCACATTCTGGTTTAAAGTAATCAGGTTGTGTACCTTCAGCTCCCTGTCAACACCAACAGGAAGAAAGGAAACAGATTACATGTAAAGCAATGTATTTGGATTATGGATATATGCTTAGAAACCAAATGATCCAAAAAAGATAACATGTACTATTTGACTTTACATGCAAAGACGTAAAGAGATTTCATATATCTGTCTTCTGCTGATGCATGGAATGACACGATACATTCTTGGAAAATATTCCAAAAGATGTTCATTAGGTTTAGGTTTATGGTTCCAATTTGGTAAAATCTGTGAAGCCTGCAAATATGATAATGTGGAAGTTGGAATGCAGTACCTGAAATGTGAGCTGTTCAGACAATGGCCAATCTGACAAAACAAAGGGACCATGCAACGTTGAAATTCTGGAGCCTGTGTTGCTTCCAGGACTTCCTCCAATTCACTGAGGAACAAAACCTCCTTGGAATTATTAGTTACAGGCCAGTTCCTCAAAAGACCACAGATGATTGTGTCAGCTAGTTTAGAGTCTTTCTCCACAAACTGAATAATGCAGGAGGATAGTTGCTGATGGTAAACAGACATGCACAAGAAAAAGCTTATGCTCTTCCTTTAATGGTAAGCGAACCCATTAACTATACTTCTCAAAATCCCTAGCAATTCAGCAATACCATTATTCTTCTCAGTCTCAAATATGAAGTGATAGAATATATTATTGATTGCCTTCCTAATAAATGGGTCTGTGCACCATAAACTTCCCATATATACGATGTAAAATTGTCTTCAAATGCTCCCTCTCCCTGTGATCCTCCGAATCATTGTTGATATTATCTGTATTTATTTAAAACGGATATTATTCATATCCGATTATTAGATATTCAACTGTAAACAGATACAAATATCGTAATTGTCTATATGCTCCGAATACATATATATCCGTTTATATATTCGATTATTTGTAATTTAATAAATTCGTTATTCGAATCCGATAAATAATATTTAAAAAAATATTATATATAATTTAATTTAATTTTTCATGTATTTTAATATATAAATAATATTTTAAAAAAATTATCATATATAATATATTATATATAATAAATTATTTTTATTTTTCAATATGAAATCTCATAATCCATATATAAATAATATAAGTATAAAAAGTAATTAAAGAATTAACAAGAAAAAATTGGTAGTTGAGGATTATGAAGAATCAATAGACTGTAGTAATGATAATTAAACATTACTAAACCAAAAAAAATTAAAAAATCAATCTATGAATGATAAAATTATTGTTGCTTGACTTTATAATTAATTTATATTGGTGTCATTTTTATTAATATTAATTAATCATAAAGTCAATCAATAATTAGAAAAAATTAACTAAATCAAGAATAATTAACTTTTTAATTCTAAGTAAAATAATAAAATTATCAACTAGCTAAAGGGACATTAAGAAAGTGTTTACTATTTAGCTATACTTATTTAAAAGGTTTTCTAAATTCCTGTATTTTATAAGATATTTTTCGAACTTATAAAATGATAGATCATTTTTTAAAAATAAGTTCTCAAAATATTTGGATAATAAGATTTTGAAGCTTATAAGGTATTAGTAATGATAATTTTTTAATTAATATAATTAAAATTAAGAGAATATGTTTAATATATTAAAAATAAGTTATGGACTCTTTACATTTTTAAAAAAAACTTATTAAATTTTTAATATCTTATTTTAGGAATTTTATAAGCTATTTTCTTAAAAAAAAATTACGAAACACCTTTTAACATCTTATAAGTTATCAAACATCTTATAAAATATTTTAAAAAAATTTATAAATTCACCCAAACAACTTCTAAATGTTTTAGAATATCTAACTATCTCTGTACTTATAATATAAGATGAATATATCATTTTATAATTTTATTTTGTAGAGTTGTAGTATTATTAATTTAGAAAACTAATAAAATTATCTATATATAAAAATTAAATTCTAAATCCTAAAATCCCACAACTCTATAAATTTTAAACCCCCAAAATATTAATAATAGAGGATATTTTTATTGATTAACTTTATTATATCTATATATCTAAAATTAAATATCAATATTTAAAAGCCATCGTAAAAATTTAATTTTTAAAATTATATTAAAATACAATATACAAAAATATTAAATATCAAAATATAAATTAGAGTCATATATAATAAATTAGTGAATAATTAAATTTTGAATTTTAAAAATTAATTACTATAATTAAATAAAATTATTAAAATAAAATATAAAAAATAAAAAATATGAAATAGAAAAGTCACAAATGACTAAACCTAGCTCCGATACACATTTTCAATTTCAATTTCAATTCAAGACTCTATGTTCACCTGGACGACCATTTACAGGTACTCTCTTTTCTTCCTTTTTTCTTCTTTCATTTTTTTTCTTTTCTTTTTTTTTAATTTTCCCCATAGTGTAACGTCTCGCCGTCTCGAGATTTGCTGGCTCTCGCGAGGGGAGTCCACGTCGCCGGCGAGACAGCAGCAGCTGGACTCGCGAGTCCAGCTGCTGGGCCTCTCCGTCGGCGGCGACGCCTCCCACAATTTTTATTTTTATTTTTTGAAATTCTTATAATTATAGTGATGTTTTATTTAATTGTGCAGGTTTGAAATTTGCATCATTTGGGTATTGTAAAAGGTAAATTATTTAAGTTCTAATTATAAGAATTGTGTTTATGAATCAATATTTTGAGTTATAATTATATGGATTTCAATGGTTGTTTTTGGTATTCCTTCTCTTACTTTTTTTTATTCTTTAAGATTATTTGTGAAGTATATTATAAATTCTTGTAGAGTATTTTTTTTTCTAATAGGTAATCACTTAAACTTTACACTAATATTTTGTTTATTATGTTTGGAATGGAAGGGGTTTTGAGTGTTACAATTCTACTCACCCTTTTTGTTCTATCTGTGTTTGAGTTGAGTGAGAGTAGCTCACAAGCGCTTCTTACCAACGTATTCATACCATTTTCTCCTCACCAAATTGGATATAACATCCCACCAGTCAAACCCTGTTCTTGTTTCTCGCCTTTCTTGAGAAGTGAGCTTTAGGGGGTGGATGTTTGAATTAAAGGGCCATTTCACTCTATACATCGGTTTCCTCAGTGGTTGTGACTAAGGTAAAATTTAAGGCTATGATTAAGTTCATCAAAATGTTCACTATATATATATATATATACCTATAATATTGAAATATAGCTTTTCTTTTTATTAAAAAATTATAATTATGTTTGGGCAAATATGAGGCATGCATGTTTTCTGGTTTTAGTTTAGCATTGGTAAATTCTATATGAGCTTATGAATATCGTATGACGTACTGCAAATGGACAAAAAGTTTAGAGTTTTGTAGGTTTTATCAAGGGAACCCTCACTACCTCTTTTATTCTATGATCCTGTTATGTTGATGATGTTTTATGTTTTGGGAGTGAGGTATATTTTTTAGGTGATTTCATTAGAAAACAGTGAAGTTATATGTTTATGCTGGGGATTTTATGATTTTAGATGAGATTTTATATTTATGGGCGAGGATTTTTGTGTGTTTTAAATGTCCTATTTGGGGTCGGCTAGTGCATTCATAGTTTTCTTTTGTGTATTTTGGTTCAGTTGAAAAGTAGCTTTCCTGAATCTGTTGCTAGAAGAATCATTTATCTTCCTTCTATGTGTGTGTGTGAGTGTGAATGAATATTGTAGTTTTGGTATGAGGTACTTAACAGGTCGGATGCCATTTGAATCTAAAAGACAATTTATGGACTTCCGTTTTTTTTTTTTTTTTTTTTCTGGTGGTCGGGGGGGTGGGGGGTTGTGGCGGTGACTATCTAACACATAAATGCTTAGTTAAATTTCATTAAAATAAGTATGCTTCAAATCTCATACTATTCATAATATCTTTATGTTTACGTGCTGCTCATGCCCAAGTTCAGATAGCCATTGGTGAGTGTAGGACAGTGCTGACAATTTGGTGTAGAGGTGAATTAAACTTTAAACCTAAAACAAACCATTGAAATACACAGAAGTAGGATGGAGGAGACATTGTTGCCAAAATCTTAAAATGCAGAGAGATATTTGCCATAGGTTGAACCTCAGAGGAGGAAAACTTCCCTGTTAGGAATTAGGATAAAGTAACCAGAAGAAATGAGGTAACTGAAAAAAGGAGGGCTCACTTACTTAAAAAAAAATATGCAGAGAGTCTGTTCAAAGAAATTATGTATTCGCTTCAATCAATTGCCATATTTGCTTTTTCTGTTGGCAAGCCAAAAAATCTGGGAAAAAGAGTCCTTTTTCTTGGTTCAATTCCATGAATCATCAATCACCCCATCTTTTTTCCACTTATTCACATCGAGGTTCAGTGAAAATTCTGTCAACACTCTCCCCTACTCCAAGCTTGAGAATCCCATATCCAAAGATGGAATCTTTAACACATTGAATGAGCCAAGAAAAGGGTTTGGCCTTATACACTTCAAGAATGGACCAGATTTGTCTACAGAGACGCCAAATTCACGATCATGATGATTTTTCTGCTGATGTTGAGAAGGTATATAGAATACTGAGAAAATTCCACTCTAGAGTCCCAAAATTGGAACTTGCTTTGCAGAAATCCGGTGTTTTAATGAGGGCTGGATTGACTGAAAGAGTGCTTAACCGTTGTGGTGATGCTGGGAATTTAGGATACAGATTCTTTGTATGGGCATCAAAACAGCCTGGTTATAGGCATAGTTACGATGTATATAAATCAATGATTAAGATTTTAGGTAAAATGAGGCAATTTGGAGCTGTTTGGGCTCTAATTGATGAGATGAGGAAAGAAAATCCTCAGCTTTTATCGCCTGAGGTTTTTGTTGTTCTGATGAGGAGATTTGCATCCGCAAGAATGGTGAAAAAGGCAATTGAAGTGTTGGATGAGATGCCGAAATACGGTTGTGAGCCTGATGAATATGCTTTTGGGTGCCTGTTGGATGCTTTGTGTAAGAATGGTAGTGTAAAGGAAGCTGCCTTGCTGTTTGAGGATATGAGGATTAGATTCAAGCCGACAATAAAGCATTTCACGTCATTATTGTATGGTTGGTGTAAGGAAGGAAAGTTAATGGAGGCAAAAGTTGTGTTAGTGAAAATGAGGGAAGCTGGGTTTGAGCCTGATATTGTGGTTTATAACAATTTGCTCAACGGATATTCAGGGGTAGGTAAAATGGTGGATGCCTTCCATCTTTTGCAAGAGATGATGATGAATGGTTGCAAGCCAAATGCAACTTCTTATACCATTATGATTCAAGCTCTTTGTGCTCGAGAAAAAATGGAAGAGGCTATGAGACTATTTGTGGATATGGAGAAGAATGGTTGTGAAGCTGATATCGTTACATACACCACTTTGATAAGTGGATTTTGTAAGTGGGGTTGAGAAAGCGTACGAGCTTTTGGATGCAATGATACAGAAAGGGCATAGTCCTAACCAGACAACTTATTTATACTTCATGCTAGCTCATGAGAAGAAGGAAGAGCTTGAGGAGTGCCTAGAACTTATGAAGGAGATGCGGAAGATTGGCATGTTGCCTGATTTAAGCATATACAACACAATAGTTCGTTTGGCATGCAAATTGGGGGAAATTGAAGATGGTATGAGAATCATGAATGAATTAGAAGTGAATGGTATCAGCCCAGGGGTTGACACCTTTGTGATCATGAATAATGGGCTTGTTGAGCACGGCTGTTTGGTTGAAGCTTGCAATTACTTCAATGAAATGGTCGGGAGAGGTCTTCTGGCTGCTCGCAATATGGTATTCTGAAGGAGTTATTGAATTCTCTATTAAGAGCAGATAAGCTTCAATCGGCTAAAGATGTCTGGAGTTGCATAATAGCTAAAGGATGTGAGCTTTAATGTTTATGCATGGACAATCTGGATTCATGCGCTCTTCTCTAATGGGCATGTGAAGGATGCTTGCTTTTACTTGCTGGATATGATGGTATGCTGGGGTGATGCTCAGCCAGATACCTTTGCTAAGCTCATGAGAGGTCTAAGGAAGCTGTATAATAGGCAAATTGCGGCAGAGATTACAGAGAAAGTAAGGAAAATGGCTGCAGATAGACAGATGACCTTCAAGATGTACAAAAGACGCGGTGAAAGAGACCTTGAAGGAGAAAGCCAAGGCGAAGAAGGATGGGAAGGAAGAGGAGAGCTTGTCGGCGACAAGTGGGGAAGTAGAAATAGGAAGGCTGACACCTTTTGATTTAAGCTGATAGAAAATGCATCATGGACCCCAGACAGTGCCGAGTTTCTTTAGAGGGTTAAAAGTATCTATTTCTCTCTTGTTGTTTTTGTTGATTTGATGATGTTATTATGACAAGATTTATAATTAATTAAATCATTTAGATTAACGACGAAGGTCCGTCCTTTCTCCAGGACTTTGTGTACACTCATTCTTGTAATTCAGTAGAAGTACAGAGAAATGATGGTGTTTGCACCATCCATGTGGAGCACTAGTTATTTCTTCCGCTATTTCCACCGCCTCCACCGGTTACTACTTGCAAAGGTCGGGGGGCTTCTAGTGCAAGCAATCACATCCATAAAACCCCTCATTGAAAGCCTTCTTGCAACTCCCAGCCTCTTCTCTTCAATGCATCCTCCAAGCCCCCAACTGTCCAACCCTGCTCTACAAGCTGTAGGGTTCACTTTCAACACATTTTTTTCCTCCAGGGCTGCATTCATTTGTAACTGATACCAAGTAGACTAGGTCAACAGCAAGAAGACTTACAAATGTTGAATTTTATGACCGTTCTTACTTAATATTAAACTTTATTTTATTTTATTTTATTCTGATGACGTGAGTTACTGTTGGCCTGAGATTTTTGTTTTCTGCTTCAATTCTTGTCTCATTAGTTCTGTGTTTGAAGTGAGTATGAACTGAAGGATTTCATAGAATTGCAAAATTGAAAGGGAAAATTGAGATATCTGGAATTTTATCTGTTTCGTTCTTGCCTGGATATATTGAAGCCTACCAGAGTGTGGTAATATGAATGAGTAGGTAATATGAATGATCATCCACCTTTCTAACAAGGGCCTATATTGTACATTTTGCAGATGCAAAAGGTCAACAGGGCTACAGCTCTTCAAATGAAAATCCACCAAACCCGAATCTCTCTCTTTTCCCATTTCATAACATGCATGATTGCAATTGCCTCTTGAGATTTAAGTTAAACGATGCTATAGGACTAATCTTTTGGGAAGGTGCAGTGGGGATTAATTTTGTGTTGCTACATCAAATATAGAAAAAGAGATAAATCAAATAAGATGTAAAAGATCCGAAGGAGGATGGAAATGAGATACCATCAAATACAGAATAGAGGAGAGACAGCAATGAGGGGCCAAATCAAGTGTGTTGTACAGAAAATTATCCCAACTTTGTTCCCAATTGAGAGAGTAGGAGCTAAACCATATGTTTATTGATTAGTTGTTACTTGCACAGAAGCTTTGTTTCGAGTTTGACCATCTAGTTGTGTCCCTGACATTGATCGCCATTGTGTAATTAGGTTCCTACCCAATTAAGGAAAGGGACTTTTTATTGTAAGATGTTTAAAAAACAAAAAGATTGATTCTTTAGTGGAGAAATGAGAACCCATGTATCAGCAGGCCTCTTTTAGAGACCCTTGTTTCTTGAATTGCGTAGAATCAATTGAGGGATTTCATTTCTCCAATTTTGTGTAGTTCTACATATTTGAGCAACTATGAAGTTTTTCTGAAAATGTTAGTTTCGCCCCCTTTTGAGTTTATGGTCTTGAACTAGGAGAAAGCTATTATGTTAAGATGAATTTCAGTTACGAAAGCTTAGTAGATCACTAATTGAGAATTATCTGGATACTGATTTATGTTCTCCAATTGCTTTGATAAGGTTGGGCAAACCTTTTTGAAATCAATATCAAGAACTGATATGCTCGTGAGCTCATCATTATAGTGCTTCGGTAGGTCTATATTACTAATGTTGAAGGGTTCAGATGTCTGAAATAGAAAGGGCTGATTTCCTGTGAAAGAGGGCTTATCGAATTCCTTAATAGAATATTGCTTCACTCAAATGTGATAAGCTCCATGTTCATGATCTTTTTTTAGGGGATATCATGAGAAGATTTATATTTCTTTATATTTCTTGCACATCTTACCTGCGTCCTTGTTTTACTACAGCTAATGTTGTCTAAGTAAAATATTCTGTGTCCAAATGCAGTTGCAACACCAGACTGATCTTTTACAGGTGGGAAGGTTGTGTGATTTGGTTAATGAGTAGAAAAATCAGGGGATATGGCCAGCAATTCATTGCTCCGATGCCTACCCCTTGCCTCAGCCAATAAAACCAGCAGACAGTATAAAAGGCTCCATTGCTACTCTCAGGCAGCATCGGGCCTTCGACGAGCAATGAGAATAGAGCAGCCATTGGAGGAGCTCTACAATGTGAAGGTTGAAAGGAAAGTGTCAAAGGAGTGGCTGGCAGAGCTTGGTGTATCGGGGATGGTTTGTGTGGAAGACAGGCAAGTGCAAGCTCCCCCTGGGATTGGCAAGTTGAATCAGCTGGTTTATATTGAGGAAGGAGAAGTCAGAGTGGTACCTGAAGGGAGTGAGAAATATATGAGATTCGTGGCCGGCGACCTTGTTCGTTACCCCCAAATGGTTCGAAGCTGATCTCTTCTTCAATGATTTCTATCAAGAGCGATATAGCTTCCGAGCATATGGTGATGACTAGCATGACATCTTTTGATGTTTATCAGTAACATGTAAAGTTACACTAAAGTTGTTTGCTGACTAGCAAGGCCCATACTTTATGAAATCAGAATTAGATTGTTCTATTCGGATCCTTTTAATCGCTAGTATTTTCACAAGGACCAAAATTTCTTGTAGATTTCTTATCCCATACATGTGGTTTCACTATTTTCATTAGGATCGGAGGATTGTTTAGATGTGTCTTCCAAGGCGTTTTCCAACAAATCTCAAGATTATCTGTAGATTTCTTATATTCCATGCTTGCACTTTACTAGTATTTTCAATAAGATCAAGACTGTCAATTGATTTCTTATTTTATACATGTACTTCGCTTTGCTTACTATTTTCAATAGTCAATAGCAACAAAATTGTTCTTAGATTTCTTAATACCATACTTTTACTTTCATATTTTCGATGGACCAAGATCATACGTAGATCTCTTTATTTTATACCTGTACTTTTCATTACTATTTTCAATAACATCAAGATTATATGTTGATTTCTTTACTTGTTTGGTACCTATTTTCTAACTCCTTAGACACCATGAGAACATGGACGACACAAAGCCAATACAGTAACATCTGAAGATTGAAGAAGGAAGTTTGCTCAGCATTTACTTGGCAGGAATACCAAATCATATATTTCTCAATTGCAAAAGAAAATCTTTTAGAACCATTACACCCCCAATAAATAATACTATTTTAGAAATCTACATCTTGATCAGCATTCCTTATGATACACACCCCATGGCCAATAGACAAAAACTATGAGGCCAAAACCCCCAAAAGAACATACAAAAGAAACAAACCACCTTATCCACAACTTCCCACATTCAAATCTTCAGGGCTTTCAATGAGTGGGCCATCTTCAACTGCTTCAACTGCCTATAAAAATTGAAGATGGAAACATGGACACGAGCACGGCCTCACTGCTCACAGCTTTGGAGGAGGCTACATCTTCTAGTTCTTCCAGATTGATTCTCGTCTCTCCAACGCTCCCTTCTCCTTGATTTCATCTTCTTGGAATCTCGCTAAGCACTCATCAAAATGCAATTGATCAGCATCTGAGAATATCTTCCGCACATTCAACGTTAGACTCTGAACAGCCTGGTTCCATGACCACGGGAATTCTTCTCCAATGATGGGAGTATTATAGGGAGTATTGACATTTTGGTTCAGAGTAATCAGGTTGCGTATGGTGGTCATTATTCCAAAGGAAGAGAGACGTTCAGCTACCTGTCAACACCAATGGGAAGAAAAGAAACGCGATTACATATAGACAATGAATAGTTGTGATTTTAAATTGTACCACGAAAGATCAACACCCTTTTCCATCTCCATTGTATTGGAACTACGGATATCTGCTACCAAATGATCCAAAAAAGATAACATGCACTATACAATTTCACATTGCAATGCATGCCAAACTGATGCAGGAGAAGACATGAAATACTTCTCCTAAGCCACAAAGTCAGAATCAAAATAGATTTTATTTGAAATCTGTGAGGCCGGAAAATGACAAAGTGATAGGCTTAATAGGTTTTGGATAAAAGGACGAACAGAAGTTAAGAGGCCAGATTCAGATTCAAAAGGGAAATTCATGGCCACTAATTACTGACGAATAGTAAACTTTGAACACTACTTTCATGCAATCAGGCTATTTCACTTTACTATAGTCAAACATATCATAAACAAAAATGTTCAAGAAAAAGAAAATCTTCACACACCACACCCCCAACCAAAAACAAAATGTGCAGGAAATGGTTTACCACTAAGAAAGGGGATTGTAAAAGGCACCACTCCCTTGGATTTCATATTTATCAAAGAAAATGTGGAGAAAGAAATTAAATTCAAGGGTGCAGTAATTAACTTGAGGTTTTCCCGGATAAATATTGGATAAAGAAGTAAAAAGACTTCGATATCAGTCTTCTGCTCATTCTGGAATGACATATATACATTTCTTGGAAAAATATTCCAAAAGAAGTTCATTTGTTTCATTGAATTCCATTTTTTTCCTTTTATTCTTCTTTGTTTTCAGGTTGTGCACCGCATTCCTCTGAAAAAACTATCCCTTCAGAATAAATGACATGTTGAAAGCAGGAAAACAAACACGCTGGGAAATGAATATGAAATGCGGAGAAAAACTTCCAGGATGGCAGAGTAAAATTTGAGCTGAAACCAGATACATTAAAAAACATGGAAACTGCAAGCAGGGTCACATGCTTGCCAAAGGTTTAGGTTTATGATTCCAATTTGGTAGAATCTATGAAGCCTGCAAATATGATAAAATGGAAGTTTGGGATGCAAGTACCTTGAAAATGTGAGCTGTTCAGACAATGGCCAATCTGACGAAACAAAGGGGACCACGCAACGTTGAAATTCTGGAGCCTGTGTTGCTTCCAGACTTCCTCCAATTCACTAAGAAACAAAACCTCCTTGGAACTATTAGTTACAGGCCAGTACCTCAAAAGACCACGGATGACTGTATCAGCTAGTTTGGAGTCTTTCTCCACAAACTGAATAATACAGTAGGATAGTTGCTGATGGTAAACAGGCATGCACTTTGGCTTGTGAAGGGGAATCAATGCACGCACAAGAAAAAGCTTATGCTCTTCTTTTAATGGTAAAGCGAACCCGTTAATTATACTTCCCAAAATCTCCAGCAATTCAGCAATACCATTATGCTTCTCCGTCTCAAATATGAAGCGATAGAATATATTATTGATTGCCTTCCTAATAAATGGTCTATGCACCATAAACTTCCCATATATACGATGTAAAATTGTTTTCAAGTACTCCCTCTCTCTGTGATCCTCCGAATCAAAAAGCTCCAACAATCTCAGCACAAAAGAATGGTCAATGTATCTTTTTTGCAAGCTTAGCATCTGCCTCTGACGAAGCCACAAATCTCAATAAGAACTCATACACAATCTGAAGATGTGGCCATGAAAATTCTGTAGTTGGCTCCTCATCATCTGGGTCATATGCATCACCCAACAGCTTACTGTCATGATGAGACGAAGGTAATGCCCTAAACAATTAGCCGAAACCATTTTCGTCATTTCCTGCATGGCTACCTCACTGAACTTTGTGTTCACAGATGAGATATAATCCACCAACTCAAGCAGCATCCTTCTCTTAACATCTTTCTCATTCAAATTTATGGCGGGGTCAGTGAAATCAAGCACTACAGAGCTCAAGTTCAATTTCCTCATGAAAAGATTCTGCCTTTCCGAGCTTGGTGCATCCCTCAGGTTTGGCAACGCCTCACAGACTGCCACATAATTCAACAATGTGGGGCCAGCCTGGGGGCCAGATACCTTCACTTGGCTCGGCTTCGTCGGGGCATATACCCCATTGCTACTGGGCCAGGATGGACCCAGATTTGCAGAGTTGGAGGATGTCCCTGAGTTGGAAGAATTCTTCAATTGGCTACCATTACTGACGTTAACACCATAATTAGCTGAATTAGAATTGACAGAGGCAAAAGCTGGCATGTCATTATTGTTCGAATCATTCTGGGATGACTTAGACGATGGCTTCCGGGAAGCTTGCCAAATATCTGTTTAATCATATTCCACAAAAATCCAGACCCTAAAACTTCACTAAATTATCACAATCAATACTTCGATTCAACTTTGAATTGAGTCAAAAACTAATGCATTTTACAAGCATTGACGCCATACAGGCGCAAAAAGGTAATCACAGAAGGAAAAATTGGCCGAATCAGTAGAGTTCATACCTTGGCATTGATGATGGTAATTTGATCAGAAAAAATTCATACCAAATTAGAAAAAAGAGGGCGACTGAGATAATAATGTGGCCTAGGATTGCTGTTTCATGGCTCTTCTTGCGGGAAAAGAGAATGGCCAAAAACCTAGCCAGCGAGGAGATGAATTGCGATGAGGAAATTTTGATATTTGGAAAATTGAAAACCCTAATTTTGCGAATTAGGGAATAGATAAACTGGGGAAGGTACCGTAGTAATGGGGGAACAAAATTGGCCCACAAAAATAATTCCACATTTTATAATTTCATAACACCTTTACAAAACAATATATATATATATATAAACAACTTAATATGCATTTAAATTATTAATGTAAAAAACTAAAAATATTTATTAGTATTTTTTGTGTATTTATATATTTTAAACTTTACTTATTTTTTGTGTTCTATCTTGGCATTATCTTATTGATATAATTAATTATAATGTACATATCGTTGAACTTAATCACTTTTTCTTAATTCTAATTTTTGTGTATTTTACACATTAAATAAGAGAAATATAATCGACTCAATAATTAAGAAAATATTATAAATGAATTCCTTAGTTACTTAAGAGTCTTTAATTCTTTTGGGGCATTTTATATGGTTTAAAATATATGCAATCTTTATTAGAAGAATTTAAATTTATTGTACTATTGATATTTCACTCGTTCTATTGATAATTTTTGTGGTTGATTTGGGGCTTGAGGGTTATTTTTGCCATTTTCTTCTTTTTTTAATTTATGTATCATGTAAGTTTTATATATGTGGTCTTCATATATCACAGCTCATCCATCTTATATTTATCTATTTTTACTATTTAAAAAAAATTACACTCATATAATAATAATTTTCACAACAATATGCTAGAATTTAATTCATTTACAAGAAACCCGTAATTCCCCTTCTCCCACTAAAGCACTTGAAATCCATTATTCGTAACTCTTTTCTTTCTTCTCATATTTTTGAAATAATCGATAACTACTTTATACAGACAAAAACACATACCACCATTAATTTATAGAAAGAAAAAAATTATGTGAATTATTCATTAAATGAAAAATGTCTAATAGATATTGATTATATTTTATGACTTTTGTTTAGTAGTGTCAATGGGGTGGGGCGGGGCAGGGATAGTGCCCCACCCCCCAAGGTGAAAAGACCTCCTGTCCC